>JAWHQI010000011.1:21100000-22550000 GCA_033032865.1 Dactylorhiza incarnata | reverse complement strand
AATGAATCAAATCTCCTCAAGTAGGATTCGAACCTACGACCAGTCAGTTAACAGCCAACCGCTCTACCACTGAGCTACTGAGGAACAACGGGAGATTCGACCTCATAGAGTTCAACTCCCGTTCTCAACCATGAACAATATGAGTCTGAAGCTTCCTTCGTAACTCCAGGAACTTCTTCGTAGTGGCTCTGTTCCATGCCTCATTTCATAGGGAACCTTAATGTGTCTCTATTTCATTATATTCCATCTATATCCCAATTCCATTCATTTCATATCCCTTTTGTGTCATTGACATAAGAGATGTCATTTAGAGTATATCTGTTTCTATCTATATAGATAGAGAAAGTTAAGAAATCATCATATAATAATCGATAAATTGCAATATAAAAGAAAAAGGGGAGGTTTGTGATGATTTTGTAATCCATTATCCTTATGCATGAAGATAATAAATTTGGTCCTTGTGGTCGGGCTCTATTATGGATTTCTGACCACATTCTCCATAGGGCCCTCTTATCTCTTCCTTCTCCGAGCTCGGGTTATGGAAGAAGGAACCGAGAAGGAGGTATCAACAACAACTGGTTTTATTGCGGGACAGCTCATGATGTTCATATCGATCTACTATGCGCCTCTACATCTAGCATTAGGTAGACCTCATACAATAACTGTCCTAGTTTTACCGTATCTTTTGTTTCATTTCTTCTGGAACAATCACAAAAACTTTTTTGATTCTGGATCTACTACCAGAAATTCAATGCGTAATCTCAGCATTCAATGTGTATTCCTGAATAATCAAAATTTTCAATTATTCAACCATTTCATTTACCAAGCTCCACGTTAGCCAGATTAGTCAACATTTATATGTTTCGATGCAACAACAAGATTTTATTTTTCACAAGTAGTTTTGTTGGTTGGTTAATTGGTCATATTTTCTTCATGAAATGGGTTGGATTGGTATTATTCTGGATACGTCAAAATCATTCCATTCGATCTAATAAGTATCTTGTGTCAGAATTGAGAAATTATATGGCTCGAATCTTTAGTATTCTTTTATTTATTACATGTGTCTACTATTTAAGCAGAATGTCGTCGCCTATTGTCTCTAAGAAATTGAAAGAAACCTCAGAAACGGAAGAAGGGGGAGAAAGAAAGGAAGAAAGTGATATAGAAACAACTTACGACACGAAGGAGACTAAACAGGAACAAGAGGGATCTATCGAAGAAAACCCTTCCCTTTGTTCAGAAGAAGAGGAGGATCTGGACAAAGATGAATTTCACTTTAAAGAGGCACACTATCAAGATAGCCCAGTTTATGAAGATTATGATCTGGAGACCCATCAAGATAATTGGAAATTGGGAAGACCGAAAGGAGAGAAAAGAATCAATATTGATGAAACGTATAACTTGTACAAATCTTTCCATTTTCTAATTCAATCCGATCCATTCATTCGTAGAGCTATTTACTCGATCGCAGACATTTCTGCAACACCTCTAACATAGGAACAAATAGTCAATTTGGAAAGAACTTATTGTCAGCCTCTTTCAGATATGAATCTATCTGATTCAGAAGGGAATAACTTGCATCTGTATCTCAGTTTCAATTCAAACATGGGTTTGATTCACACTCCATGTTCTGAGAAGTATTTACCATCCGGAAAGAGGAAAAAACAGAGTCTTTGTCTAAAGAAATGCGTTGAGAAAGGGCAGATGTATAGAACCTTTCAACGAGATAGTGCTTTTTCAAATCTCTCAAAATGGAATATGTTCCAAACATATGGCATGGTTCCTTACTTCGACAGGTTGCAGATATCTCAATCTCACCCTTTTAGATACTCTTTCAGACCCATTGCCGATACTAAGTAGCAGTCAAAAATTTGTATCCATTTTTCATGATATGATGCATGGATCAGATATATCATGGCCAATTACTCAAATTACTCATAAGATTTTTACACAATGGACTCTGATAAGTGAGATTTCGAGTCAATGTTTACAGAATCTTCTTCTGACCGAAGAAATGATTCATCGAAAGAATGAATCACTCATTCCATTGATATGGGCACATCTGAGCTCAACAAATGCTCGGGAGTTCCTCTATTCAATCTTTTTCCTTCTTCTTGTTGCTGGATATCTCGTTCATATACATCTTCTCTTTGTTTCCCGAGCCTCTAGCGAGTTACAGACAGAGTTAGAAAAGATCAAATCTTTGATGATTCCATCATACATGATGGAATTTCAAAAACTTCTGGATAGGTATCCTACATCTGAACTGAATTCTTTCTAGTTAAAGAATCTCTTTCTAGTTGTTCTGGAACAATTAGGAGATTCTCTGGAAGAAATACGGGGTTCTGCTTCTGGTGGCAACATGCTATTGGGTGGTGCTTATGGGGTCAAATCAATACGTTCTAAGAAGAAATATTGGAAGATCAATCTCATTGATTTTGTAAGTATCATACCAAATCACATCAATCGAATCATTTTTCGAGAAATACGAGACATCTAAGTCATACAAGTAAAGAGATCTATTCATTGATAAGAAAAAGAAAAAAACGTGAACGGTAATTGGATTGATGAGAAAATAGAATTCTGGGTCGCGAACAGTGATTCGATTGATGATGAAGAAAGAGAATTCTTGGTTTAGCTCTCCACCTTAACGACAGAAAAAAGGATTGATAAAATTCTATTGAATCTGACTTATAGTGATCATTTATCAAAGAATGACTCTGGTTATCAAATGATTGAACAACCCGGATCAATTTCCTTACGATACTTAGTTGACATTCATAAAAAGGATCTAATGAATTATAATACTGAGCAAAGGGGAATCTTTTGTTACAATAGAACCAGAAGTGATGCGGATCATTCAAAAATCGAAGTCGATTTGCTTTATAAAAAGAAGATATCAATGAACTTCTATGAAATGGTTTCACGGGATTAAGCCAATTGTCTCGATCGTGGGATATCATCGAGAAATAGGAATCCGTGTTATCAAAGGATTTCCTGCGATTCTTTCTAGTATGGAATGAGTCAATCATCCGCTTTGGTATCTTTTTGAACAAAAATGGTAATATTGTTCCTCCATTGATCAAGAATTTAGGTCTTTGGGAAGTATCATGATCATCCAATAAGAAGGGTTTAAATTTCTTCAACTGAACGATTTGAACACCTATTGATTCTAACAACTGATTGCAGAGTTGATCATTCGGACCTTTCAATTCATAGATGTGGATCTCGGACCTATGAATGGGGATATTCCCAATACTCACAAAGAAAAAAGGAAGTGACTTGGACAAAAAAAAGGAAGTGACTTGGACCAAAAAAAGGAACGAAGTGACTTAGACAAATATTCTTTGTCGATAGCCTCCGACCAATCAATCGAATATTGATTAATACGTAATCGATCGAACACCGCCTGCACTATTTGAAAAGGATTCTTCTGTTCAGAAACGAAATGTTCCGAAGGTTCCTGGAAATTCTTGCTCCCATTGGACCATTTGTATCTATATGCATCAGGATCCCAATTCATGGATCTCTCAGTTCGAGAAATAAGAGGATCAAATCATTTTTTCTGACTATTTTTCAAATTCGATAAATGGTCCAATGATAGTATTTTAGTATTCGGGTGAGCTTACTACTTAGATGCTTTCAGCAGTTATCCGCTCAGCACTTGGCTACCCAGCGTTTACCGTGGGCACGATAACTGGTACACCAGAGTTGTTTTAACAGCTCTTTAAAGAGTTGTTTTACCGGTCCTATCCTAAGACCGGTAAAGACCGGTCTTTTACCGGTCCCGGTCCGGAACCGGTCTTTGAGAGGATAAAGGGGACTTCTAGGGACCACTGGGACCGGTCCGGGACCGGACCGGTCCCCACCGGGACCGGACCGGTCCCCACCGAGACCGGTCCCAACCGGTTTTTTTTTGTGCACGCCTAGCCCTAACTCATCTTTTTTAACAAAAAATGCTTATTGTTTGGCTTTGGTGACAACTTTTTATATTTTGCGTGGTGATCCATGTTCACAATTCTGGGTGTTGAAAAACTCAAATCATCCGTGGAGAAATCTATCAAATATTATTTGTCACTACAATATATAAGACTCTAATAGTGAAAATAAGGAATAGAAGAATTCTATTTTGTGGATGTCCCTTGTTACATGAGGGTTGAATATTCCCTCCTCAAAACACCAGATAATTCTTATACTAGGCGTGCAAATTTGGCCTGGGTCTGTTTGCCCGGCCCGGGTCTGCCCGGGTCTGAGCCCGATTAGGCCCGGGTCTGGTTAGGCCCGGGCCAGGCCCAGGCCAGGCCTAAGGGGGCTCAACAGGCCCCCTTATATGGCCAAGACCTGGCCTGGTGCCCGGCCTGGGCCGGGCCCAGGCCTGTTCGGGCACCAGGTAAAGCCTGGTGCCCGATTATTCCGGCCCAGCTATTTTAATAGCTGGGCATCCCAACTATTAAATAGCTGGGCAGCCCAGCTATTAAATAGCTGGGCAGCCCAGCTATTAAATAGCTGGGATAGCTGGCAGCCCAGCTATTATTTTAATAGCTGGGCTACCGCCCAACTATTACTTTAATAGCTGGGCAGCCCAGCTATTATTTTAATAGCTGGGCCACCGCCCAGCAGCTATTTAATAGCTGGGTGCCCAGCTATTAAAAGCTGGGCAGGGCTTGGTTTACCAGGCTCAACAGGCCTCTTTTTTTAAGAGAGGTCTGGGCCCGGACTGGGCCTGGTTTGCCCAGGGCCTGGCCTGGGCCCGGCAACAAAAAAGCCCGGGCCTAGGAGGCCTGGGCCTGGCCTAGGAGGCCTGGGCCTGGCCTGGGCCCGCCGGGCTTTATTTGCACGCCTATCTTATACAGCTAGAGGATTATGATACCTGGAATTAGGATGACAATTCAAAAATTTTCATGCCATTTATGATTAGGCTTGTGGTTTCAATGAACAGTGACCTCTTGTTCAATTCATCCGCCGAAATGAAATGACTTGAGCAGCCATTCATCACGTCGATGTGAGGTGAGATGATATAAAGTGATTGATATCGGCACCTCATCAATCTGACAGTTGTCTAGCAGAGTGAATTTATGGAATCTTTGCTCTGCCCGTCAAGGAGAATGATTCTATGATAGGATCTTAATTTCATTGATTGTGAGCTTCACAATCAATTCTAGAAGTTTTGAAGTTGCATTCGGGAGGTATATGGAATGGTTTCTTTGTAAATCTAACGGAACAAATGTTATGATTAGGTCTGAAGGCGGTAAAGATTAAAACCATGAGTATTTTATTTTGGAAAAGTTTTTTTGTTACCAATATTTTGTATAATTTTAAGGGCCCCTTCAATATATAGGAAATAGGAATTCCGGTTTCCGCCGCGACGACGAACCCACGACCGCTTGCGCATGGCCGCATGCCACCGCGCAGCCGCAAGTTCCCTTGGCCTTGCGGCCGCACGACCGCAAGGACGTACGGCCCCTTGGCAGCCTCTCAACCGATTGGCCTCCGCCGCGCCGAGCTCCTTCGCCAACCGGCCTCCACCGGCAGACCCCTCTGTCGCCGCTTGACTTTCGTCGCCGGTCCTCCACTAACTCGGTTGTGTAACCACCACGCCCCATCATCTGTGTAACCCCACTATCTCCTGGATAGCGGAGGCCGAAAAGGTGGATAGGGAGATGAAGGGGCCGAGGGGGCCAGGTGAAGATGGAAGGGAAAAAGAAGAAGAGGACAACATCCCTGAAGGGGAGGAGGAAGTGGCTCCGGAGGAGCGAGTCGAACCGATGAAAGAGGAGGATCCGGAGAAAGAGATGACCCTGCCCGAGGGGAGGGAAGAGAAGAGTAAATGGCAAGAGCCGGCCTGTCTTGAGGTGGCTGAAGAAGTGGTCGAGATGGAGGTCACCACCCAGGGAGGAAGGGTGGAGAAGGTGCGGATCAGCGGGGGCCTCGGCCAAGAAGACAAAAGAAGGATGTTGGAGTGCATCCAAAGGAGCGTGGACATCTTCGCATGGAACGTGGCGGACATGCCAGGCATCGATGCAGACGTGGCTTGCCACCGGCTCAAACGACAAGCTCAAAGTACCGATCCGCGAGGAGGTGGCAAAGCTCCTCGAAGCAGGTTTTGTATCAGAGATCAAGTATCTAGGCTGGGTCTCAATGTCGTCCTGGTAAAGAAAGGTGATGGCCGTTGGCATATGTGTATTGACTTTTCTTTGTTAAACAAAGCCTGCCCTAAGGATTGTTATTCTCTGCCTCGGATCGACGCGCTAGTTGACTCAGCCGTCGGTTTTTCTGTGATGAGTTTTTTGGATGCTTTTTCAGGTTATCACCAAATCAGGATGCACCCCCCAGATGTTAAAGATGTCTCGTTCATCACCCAGGAGGGGTGCTACTGTTACAAAATGATGCCCTTCGGGCTGAGGAATGCCGGAGCAACCTACCAAAGGATGATGGACCAGGTTTTTCGGGAGCAAAGAGGAAGAAACTTGGAGGTTTACGTAGATGACCTCATGGTGAAGAGCAAGAGCGTGAGTTCCCACCTCCAGGACCTTGAGGAGACGTTCGCTACTCTGCGCAAGTTCAATATGCGGCTCAACCCCCTGAAGTGCGTATTCGGGGCCAGCAAGGGAAAGTTCCTGGGTCACCTTCTCACCCCTTCGGGGGTAGAACCTAACCCGGACAAGGTAAAGGCCTTAATGGAGTTGGGATCGCCGCGAAGTGCTAAGGAAGTCCAGCGGCTAACTGGAAAGCTCGCAGGGTTAAGTAGGTTTCTCTCCCGGGCAGGGGAGAAATGCTCCCCATTTTTTAAGGTGTTACGAGGCAATCATAAATTTTAATGGACGGAGGAATGCGAGGAGGCTTTCCAGGCCCTGAAGAGCCAACTCACCAAGGCTCCGCTGCTCCAAGACCCTAAGGAGGGGGAGGACCTAGCCTTATACCTTGGAGTCGGGGCTGAAGCCATAAGCTCTGTCCTGGTCCGGGAAGAGGGTAAGAAGCAGCTACCTATTTACTACGTGAGCAGGGTTTTGAAGAAGGCGGAGCTCCGATATCTGATTTTGGAGAAGCTAGCCTTCGCCCTGGTCATCTCGGCAAGGAAGCTCAGGCCATACCTCCAAGCCCACTCCATCCAAGTAGTGACCGATCACCCCCTTCGCAAAATCTTCGAGGGGGTAGAGCATTCAGGGAGACTCGCGAAGTGGTCGATTGAGTTAAGTGAGTTCAACCTCACCTTCCTCCCACAGTTGTCAATGAAGGCCCAAGCAGTTGCAGATTTCATGGCAGACTTCATGGTCTAGACAGAGGAGGAGCAAGTCTTACGCCACATCCACTGGAAGCTACTGGTCGACGGAGCCTCGGGCAAGAATTCTTTAGGAGGAGGGGTGGTGTTGGAAAGTCCTCACGGAGTGAGGATCGAGCAAGCGCTGGTGATACATTTTCCCGTAACCAACAACCAGGCGGAGTACGAAGCGGTGATTGCCGGCCTACGTCTGGCCCAGGAGCTAGGAGTTCAGGATGTGGAGGTTCTCACCGACTCAATGGTAATAGCCTCACAGATAAAGGGAGAATTCGAGGCAAGAGAACCCACACTCGTACGGTATCTCGCCAAAGTGAGGGGTCTCATCAGAGCCTTCAAAACTTTCTCTATCAGGCACGTCCCAAGGGAGGAGAGTGTCTCGGTCGATCGGCTGGCCAAGTCTGGTCCCTGGGTCGGGGGAACCTTGACAGATCTGTTCCGCCCTTCGATTGAGGAAGGGGAGCTCATGGAAATAAAACAGCGACCCTCGTGGAAGGATCCATTCGTGACCTTCCTATCAATAGGAAAATTTCTGGAAGAGGTTCCAGATCAAAGGCGCTTTCAGTACAAGTCTGCCTACTATGTACTCCATGAAGGGGACTTGTATCGGAAGACCCTCTCGGGATTCCTAGCACGATGTGTCTCAGAGGAAGAAGCTCTGAGGGTCCTAGAGGAGGTTCATTCCGGTGAATGTGGTAGTCATTCAGGGACCAGGACGTTGGAAGCAAGGATAATGAGGCAAGGATACTTCTGGCCGAACCTAAGCAGGGATGCGGCGGCATTTGCCAAGCAATGTCGAAAATGCCAGATGTTCTCCCCACTTCAACTTCTGCCGGCTCAGAGGCTAAGGAGCATCACCGCGCCCTGTGTTGTTTATGGGGTGTCTACTTAATCACCTAGAGGGGGGGGGGGGGGGGGGGTGAATAGGTTTTTCTTTTTATAAAATCACCATTTAGGTTTTTTTTTGGTTAATAGATTTAAGAAGTAAAGAACAAACCACAGAAAGCACACATCGATCTATAGAGGTTCCTCAAGACCGGGTGTCTTGAGTAGTCCTCTCTCCCTCTGCGCCTACCCAGCGGTGTGCTGGACTCGGCAAACTCCGCCAAAAGCTTCAGGCCCTCAAGCCTTACAACACAGACACGCAAGTCCCAACAGCCTAGGCCCTCAAGCACCTACTGCCCCCGAGCCCACAAGCTCGACACTCAGGCCCTCAAGCCCTACCACATAGACCCGCAAGTCCCAACATCCTAGGCCCGCAAGCCCCTACTGCCCCCGAGCCCGCAAGCTCGACAAGACGCACCCGCAAGTGCACTGCCCTGGCCCTCAAGCCTCACAGCTCTCCAGCACTCAAGCTAGACAATTTGGCCCGCAAGCCTTACAAGAAATTACAATAAATAAAACTGCTTCTTCTGCCGGATGGTGATCGGCAACTTAGCCTGATGAAGATTGGCTTCTAATGGTTGAAGAGGATGATTTAGATTTGATCTTTATGGCTCAGCTCCTTCTTCAATCTTCTTCTTTAGCTTGATGTTGAACGACGACTTCTCAGTCAATGGAGATGACTGATTCTTATGAGAACTCTTGAATCTTGTTCTCTTTCTTCTCCGCTGAAGAATATTGTTCTATTGAAGAGCGGCGGGATTCTTTTTCACTTTCTTTTCTTGCACCGCAAGCCTCTCTTTGTTCTAGGGAAATACTGTTCCCTTTTAAAGGACAGATAAGCCGCATAACGGTAACATCTGTTTTCCTTTA
Organism: Dactylorhiza incarnata; assembly: GCA_033032865.1. Lineage (NCBI taxonomy): Eukaryota > Viridiplantae > Streptophyta > Magnoliopsida > Asparagales > Orchidaceae > Dactylorhiza > Dactylorhiza incarnata. The sequence goes on along the minus strand of JAWHQI010000011.1, from coordinate 22,540,969 downwards.
ATGTCAGACGCTCATTCCATAAGGGCACGTGCTGATTGGACAATCAGGCGGCGGCATTAATTGCTGACATCACGTCCGCAAGATTTGAATTCTGTCTTCAGGATATTTGCATCATTACGACGGCAAACTGTCTCTGACTTTGTCGTCGCGATCTTTCTTCTGCCTCATGTTGTCGTAATCATATGTTCTCTCGACGATAAAGGATATCCTGGCGATTCTGTATATACGACGATCTTCTTTCTCTGACAGTGTCATCGTGAGCTTTCTTCTTGCATCATGTCATCGTAATCATATGTTCTCTCGACGACATGTGTTCCACATGATGATGTCCTATGTCTTCTCTGCGTTCGACGAACAGCATTCTGCGTTTGCCGATCTCTCCATATCTCAGCGGTCGACGAACACTTTGCTTCTCAGCGGTTGCTGCTCTATCCGTCATTACGACGATAAGCATTCTTTGTTGACGACATCACTTGTTCTTCTCGACGACATTTCATTAACTTCCTGAGATTATAGGCTAGAGAAGTAATCAGATACAAGTTGAAGTCATCATGACTTGGTGACTTCTTTAAATCAGTAATCATGTGGGCAAGATTCCCAACACCCTGGCCCTTCGCCCTATGGGGTATGGATCTGGTAGGACCTTTTCCTCAGGCTACTGGGCAAAGAAGATTTCTCTTGGTTATGATCGACTACTTTTCGAAGTGGTTGGAGGTCAAGGCTCTAGCAAAGGTCACCTCCCAGGTAGTCCGCCACTTTGTATGGGGAGAGATTATATGTCGGCATGGGCTCCCTCAAGCCATAGTCACAGATAATGGTCCACAATATGCGCATATATGATAGCGGGATGCGAATAGCGGAAATCCGCATGGCGGTGTGCGCATCGTAAATTATATGGTTATGGTGTGTGCATCACCATATAATCCATCATAGGTGTGCGCATAATGATAAAACCTATCATGGGTGTGTGTATAGTCATTCAACCACCCATAATGGTGTGCGTATAGTACATAAAATAGTTACGGTGTGCGCATAGTCGGACACCATAACCACTGAATTACGGAAATGCAACCCTCAAAACATATAAAAGGGGTCATATACCCTCATTTGAAAGGATCTTTGACCTTCTACACCCAAGAAAGCTCCAAAGGATTCCTTCGAAGATCTCCCTGCGAGCTCGAAGAATTCCTTGAAGATCTTCCAAGACCTTCGAAGATCCCTTGAATATTTTCTGCAAGCGTTCGAAGAACCCTTGGGAATTGCTCCAAGCACATTGCGCCAAGCACGCTGCTCCAGACTCCGCCACTGGCAACCAGAGAACCAGACTGTTGGGTTTTCTATACAATGAACAACATATCATATATGCGCAGCGGAAATAACAAACAAGAATTACCCAAAAGAGTTTAAGGATCTTACAATTTCATGAGTCAAGAAATAAGAAAGGTAACAACAACGGCGCCCTAAGATCGAGTAGAACTTGAATAAAAAAGAATGCACGCTCATTATCCTCTACCTTAAACTCACTTGTAAAATCACACATATAATCGATATAACGAAAATCTAAATCCACGCCCGCACGCCAAAAGAAAATATGGGTCAAAACCTAACCTAAAATCACCTTAGCAGAAAATTAAGATTCTTCCTTGGTCAGCACATCTAGCTCTTCCTCTTCCTTGCCCAGTTGCTGCGGGTGTGGCAGTAAAGTCTGCAAGGGAACTGCATGCAGCGCGAGCTGGGGCTGCGGTCAATCAGCCTTCCTATGCCCTGCCTGACCGCACTGAAAGCAAGCTCCCGCCTTTCTGAAGTAGTGGGTCACATCGTGCCCCTTCTTCTGGCAGTGGGTGCAAACAATGTCTCCCTTAGGGGCGCTCTGAATCCCACGCACCTGAATCTTCTTCTGAGAACCCAATCTCTAAAAACACTTCTCGAAAGGGTGTCCCGCACGACCACAAAAACTACACACCTCCTTGCCTCTTTTCTCGGGAGCAGGGCTTCCATTATCTACAAATTTCCTCTTTTCCTTCCCCAACTCCTTTCTGTGCTTCTTGACATTATCAATCGCTTCAATCTTCAGGGCAGCTTCCATCACTTCTGAATAGTTCTCAGATCGGTAAGCACATGCTAGTTGTTGGAAGTGACTGCGAATACCTCGGCCTTCCTCTGAGGCCACCCACTCTGGAGCAAACCTGCTCCACTTGCTGAACTCGACCTCATACTCACCAACTATGAGTTGTCTTTTGTTGGGAAAAAGTACTCCTTTTGATTTAACTTAACAAATTATCTATAGATGATTTTACTTCTTAAGGTGTATTACCCTCATTGTATAGAAAGGGTAAATTGATCATTAGATGTCTTAGGATGTCACACTCATCTTTTAGTGTCAAGGTCAAGTCAAGACAATCACAAAATAAGTTAAGTCAAGATTTGCGTCGAATGAAAGTCGACGCAACTTCGACTTGATGTCGAAGCAATTCTGACTAGAAGTCCAAGCAACTTGATCAGTCTGTCAAAGTATAAATCATGTCGACGCAACGTCGAAAGGGACTCAACGTAGAAGGAAGAGCTTGTCGAAGCCATCAGTGAAGTCGACGCAACTTCTACTTCAACTCGACGCAGAAGATGATGTCTAAGTTCAAGCCTTCAACTCGACGGATACATCGAGTAGTATTCGACGCTACGTCGACATCTGAGTTCAGCCAGAGCTAAGGAGGAATTCAAAGCCTACTCCGATAAGAACTCAGAGGTGCGTCGATAAGAAAGAAATTTAATTCGACGCTACGTCGAATACAGTCAAAAAAAGGAAGCTTTTCTGGTGTCCTTTTAAGACCTTTTCAAAAGGACCACAAGACTAAAGATAGTTCTCCAACGGCTCGTTTATTGCCAAGAATGGAATGGAGTATTCCAGGACTCAGCAAAATCATTCTTGGAAGGTATTCAAAACTGATGGACGGGTCGGGAACAAAAGAGGAAAGGAAAATTAGGTGTCCAAAAGAATTCTTTTTCAGGACAGCCCAAAAGAAGAAATGATTTGAAATTCCAATCATACATCATAAGTATGCAAAAGAGAAGAAGAAAACAGATAGTTATTACATTATTCTTGTCTGTCGAATAGGGTGTTCATCTTCTTCCTCCTCAAACCCTAAGACAAGAACAAGTCTTCTCTCAGCACAGTAAAAAGAAAAGAGCTGCTTCATATTCTTCATCTTACAATAGCAAGTCTTCAAGAAGTATTCACAGAGAATGATCAAATAAAATAACCCTTGCAATCATCACTATCATAAGCAAGGGTTCATCATCTCAGATCCTGTGAAAGACAGAAGCAGCAGAAGTGCTTCTGAAGAATTATGAAACACAAAATTCTATCTTCTTCTTCTTCCTTTCTTCTCACTTTTTCAAACAATTGTAAAGAGTTTTATTAATCCCTCTTCCAAAAGATTCCGTGGTTCTAAGAGTCCTTATCAAAAAACTCAGTGGTTCTAAGAGTCTCCTTATCAAAAGACTCGGTGGTTCTAAGAGTCTCCTTATCAAAAGACTCAGGCACATGTTGTGCAATCCTACCAGGGGGTAGAAGAGAGGATTACCCACATTTTGGGGTACCTCTATAAAATTCCTGTGTCATTGTGTGTGATTTTCTGGGTTGTCCATACTTTAGTTTATCTGTGTTTTATTTTCAGCAATCTGTTTATACTTTATTCTGTCTTTGGTTTTTGCTGGGTACATAATACTTAGTATTTTTATTGTGTGTGCATAAATAGAATAGAAAATATTTTAAATCTCTATTCACCCCCTCTAGAGAATACTCAGAAGTACATTGTGCACTTTCAATTGGAATCAGAGGGAGGTTGATCATTAAATGGTTAACACCTTGATCAAAAGATCTCATCTTCTCATTTCTCTATTATAAATCAGTTACAACTATATTTTTGGAAAACGAGTTCTAAGGATTATGCATCAACAAGACCACCAGTGTGCAATCTGAATAAGTTTACACTCTGGAAGGCAAGAATAAAGATATATATGAACTCTATTGATGAAGACATTTTTAATGTCATTATTACAGGTCCCCCAGCCCTAGTGAGAAAAGATGCTAGTGGGACAGTAATACAAACTGCAGTCCCCAAAGCAGAATGGACTGATGCTGAGAAGAAGGTGAAGGCATGTGATGCCGAAGCCATGAATATTCTGGTGTCAACCATGTCAGATGACATATTTCAAAAAGTTGCTGAGTGCAACTCTGCCCAAGAAATCTGGGAATCTCTCTCCAGATTAGTTGAAGGCAGCTCTGATGAAAGAAATGACAAGAAGTACCTTCTTATATCTCAATATGAGAACTTTAAGAAGAAGGCTGATGAAAGCATAGTTGAAATGTATGACAGTTCAACCTTATCATAAATGAGCTGAGTGGACTTGATAAAGAAATTTCTCTGACATAAATTAATAACCAGCTTCTAATGTGCTTCCCAAGCACATGGGACTCAAGAATCTGGGCTATCAGAGATTCTAGATGCCTCTGAGAAATATCAACAGAAGCTTTCTAGGGAAGCTCAAGTCCTATGAGTTCCTACTAAAAAGCAGGGCTGAGTCAGAAGCCCGGGAGAAAATATCAACTCCTAAAGAAAGGAATCTTGCACTGAAGACTATTGAAGCAGAGCCCTCCACCTCTGAAGAAGAGATGTTTAATCTCTTGGCTAAACGATTCAAGAGATGGGTCAGGACAGAGGACTCCAGAAGGAAAGAGAGAAGTTCAAGCAAGCCAAGGTATGACAAAACTCATAAACAGGAAATTATATGCTTCTCTTGCACAAAACCTGGGCACTTTGCCACTGAATGTCCTGAAGAAGAAAATAACAAAAGCAACAAACAGAAGGAGTACAAGAAGAAATCCTCCATGAGGAAGGATAAAAGAAGAGGGAAGGGTTTCATTGCTGAAACCTGGAGTGATTCAGAATATGAGTCAAGCTCCTCCTCATATGATAGTGATGAAGAGTGTGGAGATGAAGAAGCATGTTTAATGGCTCTAGAAGACTCTAGTGTTGAGAATGAGGTAACAATTTTTGATGATTTTGACTTTTCTTTAGAAAATTTTAAAGATTGTTTCAAAGAATTCTGTCAAGATTATATTAATAGTCAAAAGGAACTTAACATAATCAGAATAGAACTAGAAGACCTTAGGAAAGATCATCTGTACTCAGTTAACTGTGACTTGAGAGGACAAGTGTTTAAGAAAGAAAAGGAAATATACACATTAGGTAATGAAAATTCTGACTTAGAGAAAGAACTTACAAAGGCAAAGGCCTTTTAAGACTCCCTCAATGTAAGGAGTCAAAAGCTTAAGGATATCTCATAAAATCTCTCCATGAGATTTGATCATCTTGATCTAGAATCACTATCATCCACTAGCTCACTAATCCCTAGCAAACCTGCTTGGAAAAATCTGGTAGAATTAATTAGGTCTAGACCTAATAACAACTTAGAATCATGTGAAGAACATAATAATAACCCTAACAAACTCATTATATTCAATAGGGTAAATATTACAAATCAACCGGGGATCTTAGGTAAACACCCCTTAGAAAAGCCAAATAAAAATAATAAAAATCTTAATAAAAAGAATCATACGTCGAATAGAACTCGACGCATCTTTATTTTAAAGATTCGTCGAATGCAACTCGACGGAGTTCAGCATATGCATCGACAACCATTCGAAGCATGTATGATGGTGCGTCGAATTATATTTTACGCAACCAATAATGTGCATCGAATTATTATCGACAGAACTATGCAAACACGTCGAATTACACTCGGCACAACTCTAAAGATTTGTCGATTTCTTCTCGACGCATGTTTCCTGCAAGAATTTATCAAACATCTAAACCACCCTCTACTTCTGTCTCTAGATGTTTCTGTTGTTCTAAACTTGGGAATATAGCCAAACATTGATGGCATAATAATGCAGCACTTCTTCACCTAAATGGGTATACTGAAAGAACATCTTATTCTTTCATAACTCCATATAATGATAGAAGAAAGAGACCCCAGCATGTGAGGGTCTATACTAATGTTTGATTTCATGTGCATAAGGAAGACTGTTCAACCACAAACCGACAGTGGTATCTTGACAGTGGATGCTCCATGCATATGACTGGAGCAAAAGAACTGCTGGAAAACTACAAGGCCAAGGAAGGGCCTAAGGCAGTTTTTGGGAATTCCCACTCTGGACAAACCAAAGGATATGATTTGCTCAGGATTGGGGAAGTCTCCTTTTCTAAGGTAGCTTATGTTGAAGGACTTCAACATAATCTAATTAGTATTAGACAGCTTTGTGATGGTGAATAAAAAGTTGTATTCGCTAAGTCTTTGTGTCATATAGTTAGTTCTGTAACTAACCAAATAGTATTGACTGGTCTTAGGAAAGGTAAGGTCTATGTTGTAGACTTTGAGTATACAAAGTCAGAGATCTGCTTATTTAACTCCCAGTTAGAAAATAATGAGTTATGGCATAGGAGACTAATTCACCTTAACTTTAAGGTCATTGCCAAACTGTCTAAGCTTAACCTAGTAAGGGGCTTACCAACAGGTAAGTTCAATAAAGACCATCCCTGTAGAGCATGCCAACTAGGAAAGCAGATCAAATCATCTTTTAAATCGATTAGTAAGAATGATTCCTCCAGAATCCTATTCCTGTTGCACATGGACCTATTTGGTCCTATCTCCACTCAGAGCTTAGCAAGTAACTCCTATACTTTAGTCATTGTTGATGACTTTTCTAGATTCAGCTGGGTGTTCTTTCTAAAAGCTAAGTCAGACACCTTCAAGATCCTCTCAAGATTCATTAGACGGATTCAATATGAATTCAATACTCAGGTTGCTGTGATCAAAAGTGATCATGGTACTGAGTTTGGAAATCAGTTAATGTGTAGATTCTGTGAGGATGAAGGGATAAGACATATCTTTTCTGCTCCTAGAACCCCCAACAGAATGGGGGTGGCGAAAGGAAAAATAGAACCCTAATTGAATCGGGAAGGACATTATTGGCTGAATCCAACTTGCCAAAGTTCTTTTGGACTGATGCAGTAAATACTGCCAACTATATTCTGAATAGAAGTCTCATCCACAAGACAAAGTTGAAGACTCCCTATGAGTTACTGAAGGGAAAAACACCTATAGTCACATACTTTAGGATATTTGGTTGTACTTGCTTTATCCTTAACAATGGGAAAAGTCATCTTGCCAAATTTGACAAGAAGGCTGATGATGGAATATTTTTGGGATATTCATCATCAAGCAAGGCCTATATGTGCTATAATAAAAGCTCTCTCCAGATTGAGGAGTCTTTGCATGTGGTTTTTGATGAAGCTAACATATTTTATAAGAGGAAGGAAGCTTTCACCAGCACTGTTCTGCAGGAAGAAGACCAACTAGCAGAGCAAGTTGAAAGGCTCAGCATCATGGATCATCCATCAGTGTGTTAAGACAAAGGAAAATAGAAAATTGACACTGATTCAGATGAAGACTCTGCATCAGATGATGAGGAACTAACAGCACATGAATTATCAACCACTGAGATCTTTCCAATGAATGAAGATGGTGCTCCCAATGTCACTGCGCAAGTGGTTCTTCAGGAAGAAGAGAATCTCCTAAATAACTTAACAAGATCCAGGATGACTCTAAAGGATCATCCTCCAACACAAGTTATATGAGATTTGACAGTTGGAGTAAAAACAAGGAATCAGCTAACCAATGAAACAATGATGCAATGTTTCCTCTCCCAATATGAACCTAAGAAGTTTGAAGAAGCAGACAATGATCCTCACTGGATATCTGCAATGCAAGAGGAGCTATCACAATTTGAGAGGAACAAGGTCTGTACATTGGTTGAGAGATCAAAGAATTACCTAGTCATTGGCGCCAAATGGGTATTCAAAAATAAAATGGACTCAACAGGAGTCATAATCAGGAATAAGCCCTGACTTGTGTCCCAAGGATACATGCAAGAGGAGGGGATTGACTTCAACCAGACATTTGCTCTAGTAGCAAGGCTGGAGGCCATCAGAATGTTCCTTGCATATGCTGCACACATGAAGATAAAGGTTTATCCGATGGATGTGAAGAGTGCTTTCCTGAATGGGACTCTTCAGGAAGAAGTTGCAGGTACTCACAGGATATCAATGGCATCTCCTCCAACTCAAAGAGATATTGTCGAAGCAGTTGATCTTACACTAGAGGCCTTGCTCTCTCAATTCAGTTCTCTCTACCTGGATTTTTTGAACGAATGTTATCAACAGTTGTGTGCTCAACACAGAAGGTTATGACACCTCACTGATCAAATAAAGGCAATTGATAAAGAAATCAGATCGTCAACATTGCATGTTGATGTCTTTATATATTTTATCAACGATATAAAGCAGGGGGAGAAGTGATCAGCAGGAAACCTCAAGATTCAGTATACACTACAGCTCTTCCTTTGTCCTTTTCCTCTGAACGTGAGCTTGCTATTACCTCCAAGTTCCTCTCACTCCCTGAATCTTCCTCTCCTTCAAGAACCCTGCCTCTAATATAGGGGGAGTCATCAAGACAGGGGAGAGTGACCAATTCTCAGATGACAAAGCCTACTTAAAGAGTGTACAACAACACAGTGAGTCCACTGAACCATCAAATCCTGATACACAAGGGTTCTGGACTTATTCTGACGAATCTACAACCGCACCACCTATAGTCAAACCTGCTCCATCATCTCCCTCACCATCTCAACTCATTCCTGCTTCTACTCCAGCACCCACTCCAATTCTCCAAGCACCAGTCTTCAGAGGAAGGGGGCATGGAAAGAGTTACAAAGGAAGGGGAAGAAACATACCCATATGGGAAAGATATACAAAGGAACAGAGGAAGCAATTCAGAAAGGATAAATCCTATTACAAAACATATGAGAAGGTAGAAATGCCTGAAGATAAATGGAAGGAATATCATGATCCAAAGATGGATAAATCCCTGGAAGAGATTAGAAGAAGAGAGCAAGATGACTATGGAGCATCTCAAAGGGAACATGAAGAAAAGAGAAGGATATTCATTGAAAGGCTATCCAAGGGTAAAGAGGCTATTGAAATAGAGCAATTAAAAGAGGCAATTCAGATTCCCAGCACTCTATTTGACCTCTCTAAATATACTGTCAAGAACCCTCAGGCTAAATTCAGGGATGAGAAAGGGCAACAAGGTACAAAGGGTCTTGGAATCAATCAAGATTTAGAAGACCTGCCTTATCAGAAGAAAGGAAAGATTACTTTTAAAACAGCTCCAGTGTCAGGCATTCCTCAGTCAACTTTCATAGTACCAGATCCTGATGTAGAGGATATAGACTTGGAAGAAATCAACTTGCTGACTGCTAAAGTCATCAGTATGGGATCCAAGCTCAGTGATGTATATCCTAAAATAGAAATTGATTTGTAAAAGCTCTTCAAGGGACATGAAAGAATTCAGAAGAACCCAGAGAAATCCATTCCAGCAAACTTCAAGTATGTGGAGTGGAAATCCAGGAAGGTCTATGAGGCCTTGACAACTTTCCTCTTGAAGAAAAAGTAATTAATGTCTTGGGTAAATTACGTTGATGAACATTCAGTTATATCAATCAGATTTTATTTCAGTCTATTATACTTGTGTATTTTATGTATAATTGCTTGTATTTTGAATTGATGACAATGTATGAGTAAAATCACTTTAATCAATCTGTAAATTTTGTTAAGATAAATAGGGGCAGATTGTTGGGAAAACTCCTTTTGATTTAACTTAACAAATTATCTATATGTGATTTTACTTCATAAGGTGTATTACCCTCATTGTATAGAAAGGGTAAATTGGTCATTAGATGTCTTAGGATGTCACGCTCATCTTTTAGTGTCAAGGCCAAGTCAAGACAATCACAAAATAAGTTAAGTCAAGACTTGCGTCGAATGAAAGTCGACGCAACTTTGATTTAATGTCGACGCAACTTTGACTAGAAGTCCAAGCAACTTGATCAGTCTGTTGAAGTATAAATCAAGTCGACGCAACGTCGAAAGGGTCTCGACGTAGAAGGAAGAGCTTGTCAAAGCCATCATTGAAGTTGACGCAACTTCGACTTCAACTCGACGCAGAAGATGATGTCCAAGTTCAAGCCTTCAACTCGACGGATAAGTCGAGTAGTATTCGACGCTACGTCGACATCTGAGTTTAGCCAGAGCTAAGGAGGAATTCGAAGCCTACTCCGATAAGAACTCAAAGGTGCGTCGATAAGAAAGAAATTTAATTCGACGCTACGTCGAATACAGTCAAAAAAAGGAAGCTTTTTCTGGTGTCCTTTTAAGACCTTTTTAGAGGAACCACAAGACTAAAGACAGTTTCCAACGGCTCGTTTATTGCCAAGAATGGAATGGAGTATTCCAGGACTCAGCAAAATCATTCTTGGAAGGTATTCAAAACTGATGGACGGGTTAGGAACAAAAGAGGAAAGGAAAATTAGGTGTCCAAAAGAATTCTTTTTCAGGACAGCCCAAAAGAAGAAAGGATTTGAAATTTCAATCATACAACATAAGTATGCAAAAGAGAAGAAGAAAATAGATAGCTATTACATTTTTCTTGTCTATCGAATAGGGTGTTCTTCTTCTTCCTCCTCAAACCCTAAGACAAGAACAAGTCTTCTCTCAGCTCAGTAAAAAGAAAAAAGCTACTTCATATTTTCATCTTACAGCAGCCAGTCTTTAAGAAGTATTCACAGAGAAGGATCAAATAAAATAACCCTTGCAATCATCACTATCATAAGCAAGGGTTCATCATCTCAGATCCTGTGAAAGACAGAAGCAACAGAAGTGCTTCTGAAGAATTCTGAAACACAGAATTATATCTTCTTCTTCTTCCTTTCTTCTCACTTTTTCAAACAACTGTAAAGAGTTTTATTAATCCCTCTTTCAAAGGATTCAGTGGTTCTAAGAGTTTCTGTATCAAAAGACTCATTGGTTTTAAGAGTCTCCTTATCAAAAGACTCAGTGGTTCTAAGAGTCTCCTTATCAAAAGACTCAGGCACAGGTTGTGCAATCCTACCAGGGAGGTAGAAGAGAGGACTACCCACATTTGGGGAACCTCTATAAAATTCATGTGTCTTTGTGTGTGATTTTCTGTGCTGTCCATACTTTAGGTTGTTTGTGTTTTATTTTCAGCAATCTATTTATACTTTATCCTGTCTTTGGTTTTTGTCGGGTGCATAATACTTAGTATTTTTATTATGTGTGCATAAATTGAATGGAAAATATTTTAAATCTTTTTACCCCCCCCTATAGAAGACTCAGAGGCACACTGTGCACTTTGACCTTTGCCTCAAATGTAGAAAGTCATTCAGCAGCTTATCCCGCTCAACTGACAGAAGAAACTTCCTCAGCAATATCTCCTTGAACTGCTCCCACGAACACCCATCCACAAGACTCTTCTTCTCTCTGATTCACCAGCCCTTAGCAAGGCCCTTTAGCTCAAAAGTAGCGACCATTACCCTTTGGTCCGCTGAAATCTCTGTACAAGAGAACAATTCCTCTATCGCTACAATCCAAACCTCTAATACCACGAAATCCTCTCTCCCAACAAAGTTCGGGGGAACTAAACGCTGAAAATGCGAGATGAAATCCATCTCAGGTTGCAACACAATAGGCGGCACTAAAGAAGCAGGGCGGACAGGAACAGCCTGAACCATCGCAGGATCCCGTACAACAGGCTGTTGCCATAAGGTGGCAGTCAACAACACCTGCAACAGCTCTTGCATCGCAACTAACTGCCTCTACAGAGCCTCATTGCTCTGAAATAGCTCCTCAATCAACGCCTCACTATGCACACCAGAAGACTCGCCCTCATACTTGGGAGCAGATTCCAACGATTGACGCTTAGGAGCCATTACTAAAGAATACCAACAAATAGTCTATCAAGACTTGACTCAGACCCTAAAGAAAGAGGGGGAAACGCAAACTTGCTCTTGCTATTACCTTGCTCTGGGATTTTTTTTTGAATGATGTTATGCTTAACAGATGAGATCCATCATTGTTGACTCTCGTGCAAATAATATGAATGCATGAATGCTTAACATCTTCCTTTTAAATCATGTGTGTGTTGGAGTTGGGGAACACTTCTGGTCATTGTTCGTCGAACGACGTTCGACGAACGGAGAAGAGTTCATCGAACTCCGCCTGCGCTTGACGAACGGAGAAGGGTTCGTCGAACGGTGTTCGATGAACGGAGAAGGGTTCGTCGAACTCCGCCTGCGTTCGACGAACGGGTCCTTGATTACTCCCGTCTCAGCGTCTCGTCGAACCGGAGAGGCCTGCGTTCGACGCTCGACGCCTGCGCTCGACGCTCGACGCCTGGTGTACATGCCGTCTCAGCGGATGTTGCTAAATTGTCTCAGCGGATATACATGCCGTCTCAGCGGATGTTGTTGACTCGTCTCAGCGGATATACATGCCGTCTCAGCGGATGTTGCTGAATCGTCTCAGCGGATATACATGCCGTCTCAGCGGATGTTGTTGAACCGGTTTCAGCGGATGTTATTCTGAGCCCGGTTTGGCGCCCTATTTAAAGGGTGCGTAACCCTGGTTTAGGGTTAAGCCTAAGATAGTGCAATAGTGTTTTTGCGTGGTGGTCCTTGGCGACGGTTCCTCTGTTCTTGTCTGAAGAGGGTTTAGTGAGGTAGGATCGGTTCTTCTTGATCCTTGTAACCTTGTAAGCTGTAATCCGATTTGGTGATTAGAACATCGTGAAGAGGAAGGGGAGAGGGGACGTAGCCCAGATTGGGGTGAACCTCTTTACATCTGTGTGTCTTCTGTGATTTGCTGTGTTTTGTGTTTTGATTTCTTTCGAATTTCTCGTCTCAGCACACCGTATTTTCTTTATATTTGGTATCAGAGCTAGGTTCTTGATCCTGGAAATGGGTTCTGGCGGCGTGCGGATCGATATCGAGAAGTTTGACGGAAGTCGATTCGATCTATGGAAGATGAAGATGGAGGATATGTTGATTGATCGAGATCTATGGTCTGCGATCGAAGATGATCCTCCCGTTGCTAAGGTTGGAGAGAAGGATGCGAGCACATCGAAGGGAGAATCTGCAGAGGCGACTGCAGTGGTTACAACGGAGGCTACGACCTGGACGAAAACCGATCGGAAGGCTAAGGGCCTGATCCGGTTATTCCTTGCAGATTCAATCTTGACTAACGTCATGGAGGAGACTTCAGCACGAAGTCTGTGGCGTAAGTCGAAATCCCTCTACCAGAGCAAGTCCCTGGTAAACAAATTGCTATTAAGGAAGAAGTGGTATAAACTTCGGATGCATGAGGGCGATTCATTTTCAGAGCACTTGACTCAATTCAATACCATTGTGAGTCAGTTAATCTCTATTGGTGAGAAGATCTCGGATGAGGATAGAGCCATCACCTTGTTGTGCTCGCTGCCATATTCATGGGACAATCTGATTGTCGTGATTGGGGGGGGGGGGGGAGTGGAGACAAGGAACTGTCATATGATACTGTATGTGCAGCTCTTTTATCTGAGGAGACCAGGAGAGGAGGTTCTGAGGTGACGAGCAAAGGTGCTTTGAGTGTATCTAGATCTCGTCCTCAACGAAGGGAGAACAAGCATGGTGGATATCGAGATAAGTCTCGAGGTAGATCGAAGATCCAGTAGAGGGAGAGGGGTAAGAAGCCCGTTCGGTGCTGGAAGTGCAATGAGACTGGTCATGTGAAGTCTCAATGTCCGAACAAGGCCGTTCAGAACAAGGAGACACCGACAACTTCTGGTGCGAAGAAGGAGGGCGACGGCAGTGACATGTACATTGCTGCCGCGTGCGTTGCTCAGAGAGATTCTGATATGTGGTATGTAGACACAGGAGCATCATACCACATGACCCCTCATAGGCACTGGTTCTGTGAGTATGAGAGGTTTGATGGTGGAGATGTCATGCTGGGTGATGATTCTGCTGTGCAGATTATTGGGCGTGGCAAGGTGATGTTGAAGTTGTCTAATGGGACCACAAGGTCTCTTCCAAATGTGATGCACATTCCTGGGATGAGCAGGAATTTAATCTCGGTGGGTTCCATGGCGGATGCAGGAGTGCACTTCAGCTGTGACAAGCACTCTTGCAAGATGTCAAGGGAGCAATGGTGATTGCCAGTGGAGTGAGACATGGAACACTGTATACTCTGCTTGCTGATACAGTGGTTCCAAGTGGGGCTCTTATCTCTGAGAGCCAGGAGGTTGACCAGGAGGAGGTGTCCAGTCTGTGGCATCATCGGCTTGGGCATATCAGTGAGAAGGGGATGTCGGCCATGGCATCTGGTCAGATGGTGGAAGGGGTGCCGGAGTGCTCCACAAGCTTTGGGTTCTGTGAGCATTGCCTGCTGGCAAACAGACCAGAGTAAGCTTTCGTGGGACAGGCACGAGGGCAACAGAAGTGCTGGAATTGATACACAGTGATGTGTTTGGGCCAACTTCAGCTCCATCTCTTGGCGGCGCAAGGTACTATGTGTCCTTTACTGATGACCTCTCACGTTACTCCTGGATCTATTTTCTCAGGTCCAAGTCAGAGGTTCTGGACAGGTTTAAGGAATTTAAGAACCTGGTGGAGAACCAGTTGGAGAGAAAGGTGAAGGTCCTCCGTTCTGACAATAGAGGGGAGTACTGCTCTGATGCTTTTGAGCGGTACTGTACTGAGCAGGGGATTGCACGGCAGAAGACCACACCGTACACTCCAGAGTAGAATGGAGTGTCGGAGAGGCTGAACAGGACCTTGATGGAGAAGGCCAGGTGCATGCTCAGTTGGGCAGGTTTGGGGAAGGAGTTTTGGGTTGAAGCAGTGGTGACTGCAAACTACCTGAAGAACAGGTCCCCTACATCTGCTGTGGAGGGATGTACACCCTTTGAAGCCATCTTCAAGAGAAAGCCAAATTTGACCTATGCTCGTGTGTTTGGGTGTGATGCATATGTTCACATTCCAAAGGAGAAGAGGGGGAAGCTTGATGTTAAATCTGAGAAGTGCATCTTTGTGGGTTACAAGGATGGCATAAAAGGGTACAAGCTTTGGAACCCTGTGACCAGGACTGTAACATTCAGCAAGGATGTGGTGTTTCATGAAACCAGTCCACAGGCAGTCACACAAGCTGAGAAGGCTAAAGAAGCAGAGAAAGAGACAGTGATGGTGGAAGGAAGCTTTGAGAAAGGAGCTACTACTGTTAGGGTTGAATCTGATTCTGAATCAGATGATTTGGAGGTGGGGAGAAGTGCTGATGAGTCAGAAGATGAAGCTGAGGAAATTCCACTTCTGAGGAGATCGACAAGGGAAAGAAGGGCACCAGTGAGATATCCCCAATGTGTAGTGGATGCACAATGTTGCCTGAGTATGCTTGGTGAAGATCCAATCTCTGCCAGAGATGCTAGATCAAGGGCTGACTCAAATCAGTGGGAGCTAGCAATGGTGGATGAAATGGAGTCTCTGAGGAAGAATCAGACTTGGTGTCTGTGTAAGCTTCCAAAGGGGAGGTAGGCCATTGGAAGCAAATGGGTTTTCAAGCAGAAGGTGAAGGGTGATGGCACTGTGGAGAAATACAAGGCAAGGTTGGTTGCAAAGGGATTCTCCCAGGTCGAAGGTGTTGACTATGATGAAATCTTCTCACCGGTAGCCAAGATGACGTCGATCAGACTGGTACTCTCTATTGTGGCAGCGTATGACTTAGAGATCGAGCAGATGGATATGAAGACGGCGTTTCTTCACAGTGATCTGGAGAAGGAGATATACATGAAGCAGCAGGAAGGATTCGAAGCCAAGGGCAAGGAGGATCAGGTATGCAGGCTGAAGAAGTCCCTGTATGGACTAAAACAATCTCCGAGGATGTGGTACCAGAAATTTGACACCTACATGCTGGAGTTAGGTTTTAGAAGATCGAATTCAGACCACTGTGTGTACATCCAGAGAAAGGGAGAGAAGTTCATCTTCCTGACACTTTATGTAGATGATATGCTACTGGTGGGCAATAGTGTCAGGATGATCCAACATGTGAAGAAGCTGCTCTCAGCCAAATTCGAGATGAAGGATTTGGGGCCAGCAAGTGTCATCTTGGGAATGCATATTTCCAGGGATCGAA
Organism: Dactylorhiza incarnata; assembly: GCA_033032865.1. Classification (NCBI taxonomy): domain Eukaryota; kingdom Viridiplantae; phylum Streptophyta; class Magnoliopsida; order Asparagales; family Orchidaceae; genus Dactylorhiza; species Dactylorhiza incarnata. The sequence continues at coordinate 22,524,830 of JAWHQI010000011.1, read as the reverse complement.
GCAAGAAGAAGCTTTGGTTGGGGCAGCAGAGGTACGTCGAGGAGATGTTGAAGAAGTTCAATATGACGGACTGCAAGCCAGTGGGAGCACCAATGCCAGTTGGGTGCAAGTTATCTGCAGAGTTGAGCCCGAAGACACAAGATGAGGTCGAGGACATGGCGAAGGTTCCTTATGCTAGTGATGTGGGAATCTTGATGTACGCCATGGTCTGCACTCACCCTGACATTGCTCAAGCAGTGGGAGTGTTGAGCCGGTATATGGCTACACCAGGAAAGGAACATTGGAACGCTGTGAAGCATGTGTTCAGGTATCTCTGAGGCACTTCGAATTACTCCCTATGTTTTGAAGGAGCTGGTGAAGGAGGAGTCCTAGACGTGGTTGGACACGTGGACTCGGATTGGGGAGGTGATCTGGATAGCAGGAGATCCACCAGTGGGTACGTGTTCACACTGTTTGGAGGTGCAATCAGTTGGATGAGTCGGAGGCAATGCGTGGTGGCACTCTCGTCGACGGAGGCAGAGTACATGGCTCTTACTCATGCGAGCAAGGAGGCCATATGGCTGTGGAGGCTATGTTTGGAGCTCAGGTTTGAGCAGGGGCCAGTGAAGCTGTGGTGTGACAGCCAAGGGGCTATTCAGCTAGCCAAGAATCCAGCCTTCCACGCACGAACCAAACACATTGACATCCAGTATCATTTCATCTGGGAGAGGGTGGAGAAGAAGGTAGTTCAACTGTAAAAGGTGGACACGATGGAGAGCAGCTCTGATTTTCTTACCAAGGTGGTTCCTGTTGCCAAATTTCAGTGGTGTGCAACGGCTGTAGGGTTGAAGAGGAAGGTTGGAGGAGCAGCTCTCATCGGAGGAAGATGTTCACCAAGTGGGAGAATGTTGGAGTTGGGGAACACTTCTGGTCAGTGTTCGTCGAACGGCGTTCGACGAACGGAGAAGAGTTCGTCGAACTCCGCCTGCGCTTGACGAATGGAGAAGGGTTCGTCGAACGGCGTTCGACGAACGGAGAAGGGTTCGTCGAACTCCGCCTGCGTTCGACGAACGGGTCCTTGATTACTCTCGTCTCAGCGGCTCGTCAAAAGGGAGAGGCATGCGTTCGATGCTCAACGCCTGCGCTCGACGCCTGCGTTTGACGCTCGACGCCTGGTGTACATGTCGTCTCAGCGGATGTTGCTGAATCGTCTCAGTGGATGTTGCTGAATCGTCTCAGCGGATGTTGCTGAATCGTCTCAGCGGATATACATGCCGTCTCAGCGGATGTTGTTGAACCGGTCTCAGCGGATGTTGTTCTGAGCCCGGTTTGGCGCCCTATTTAAAGGGTGCGTAACCCTGGTTTAGGGTTAAGCCTAAGAGAGTGCAATAGTGTTTTTGCGCGGTGGTCCTTGGCGGCGGTTCCTCTGTTCTTGTCTAAAGAGGGTTAAGTGAGGTAGGATCGGTTCTTCTTGATCCTTGTAACCTTGTAAGCTGTAATCCGATTTGGTGATTAGAACTTCGTGAAGAGGAAGGGGAGAGGGGACGTAGTCCGGATTGGGGTGAACCTCTGTACATCTGTGTGTCTTCTGTGATTTGCTGTGTTTTGTGTTTTTTTTATTTCTTTCGAATTTCTCGTCTCGGCACACCGTATTTTCTTTACAGTGTGCACATATGTCATCATGCAGATCTTTAACTTGACACGTGTGTTAATGCTATGTTATGATGTATATGTCGTGCTATGCATTCTAATAAAAGTCTTAATGCATGTTATGAGCGGTGCACACATGCAATATTATGCATCGCATACTACATAATATTGCATGTAACGTAAATAAAATCTAATGGCATTCATGTGATGATTGTTATGCATCCCATACTACATAATAGTCACATGGTGCTTCATATGAGGATCCATATACAATCACATATTATGCATCTTATACTACATAATATGCCCCGTATACTTCTTATCATGCCTATGAGTGTAGTGTTCATGCTTCCATCAAGACTTACTGATGACATATCGGTGTGTGTCTGAAATGAAATGACACGATTAGAATTTTGCTTAAGGGAAGTGGTCGTCCGACTTACTTGCCGAACCAACCAACCGTCTTGCAAAACCTAGCTCTGATACAACCTATCACAACCCGCACTTTCCCAATAAATAATAAACAATATCAGAGTAAGGGAAAATACGCGTTATATGCCACGTCATGCATGGGACAACTACAGACGCTCAGGAAACCACTCCTTATCGATATTTATTAAAAGACATAAATATGATTGGGTTAAAAAAATTTACATTTTTAGCTTAAGACCGCGTCCCTCGGTCCAGTGGATCAACAAATCCACGGGTAGCAAACTATATATAAATGCAGCGGAAAAATAGGTTCATTTTATCCTACATGAACATGAAGATCAAACATTTCAACAATGATATGTGCATCTCTAAATTTAGTATAAGCAAGAAAGGATTTTCTACGATCTTCAAAATATGTGACATTTACTTAAATCATGCTAAACAAGAATGCAAATTTTCTTATACATAAAATAACTTATGCATCCTAACATAAAACTTCACAGAGAGCAATAGTTCATTAACTGAAAGATGTAATAACGTAATAGCAAGTAAGCAGTTTACAATAAGAAACACGTTATGAGTGTCAACAACTGACACGAATCCATATGCAAACAAGAGGAGTCAACAGCCAAAGGACAACTCCTCACCAAAGAGGGAAGGAAGAAATCCACCACAAAGCCTGGATGACTCAACTCATCCACTTGCAACAACAACTAACCTGAACATGAGGCATTCAAAGAAAGGAATGCCTCAGCCCAAAAGGGTGCAAGAAAGCGGCAAAATAATCATGAAAAATTTAAGTTAGCATAAAAAATATGAGCAACTAGACAGAATTAAGGATGGACAATGAAGTAAATAGATTAAGTAGAATCAACTCAGTAAAAGAAAACCAACACCAAGTGCAATAAGTAGGGATAAAAACTTGTTGTATGATAAGTTGAAAAAAAAGAGTGCAGTGGCGGACCTCTAGTCACTAATCCACCCACTAAAGGGACTTATCAGTCCAAAGCTATAAAGAGGTGTCGTGGTGGTGGACTTATCAATCCAAACTGTTGGGAATATTGCCCTCAATGTTCCCTTGATTTGAAGAGGCATCACTCACAATGCTAAGTACATATTGTATTTGATAAACCCAATTTTTCATCATGACTGTGCAGGGTTTAGATATTTCAAGGATTGGAATAATGTGTGTTGTTCACTGGCTGAACCGCTGAGAATAACTCTTCGTCTCAGCGGAACAGCTGAGACGAGGCCAGGAGCCGCTGAAAAGGGGTATGCCTCAGCTGAGCTGCAGATAGACAAAATCCGCTGAGAAGACAATCCGTCTCAGCGGATCCGCTAAGACCAAGATAGCTCAACCGCTGACATGGAAGACTGTCTCAGCCCAACCGCTGAGACAGATTCAAATCAGGAAGTCGGCACTTGCGGGATTTACTTTTGGCGCAAATAGCTGTAAAGGGTAGATAAAGTGTTATATCCTCTTCCAAAGTGGCAGGGTCCTTTCTAAGAGTCGTTCAAGATAAATGAACTATAAAAGATCAACTTAGGGCACTTTCAGAAGAGCCTGTTGATGTGCTAAAAGGTGTGAGCCATCACTGTTTCATTAACGGCTTTCAAGAACTCTCTCCTCCTGCTTCCAAAACCAGCAATAAGAATCAAGAAGGGAAGATAGCTCTTCTATTCTGAAGAGCAAGGTGATCCTCTTTCATCTACTGAAGAGAAGGATCAGTTAGGAGCAGGTCTGAAGATTACTTTCAGCCCAGCATCAAGATTGCATCAGCTGTGCATAATCAACAGAAGACTTCAAACCAATGTTGTCCACTGTTGTAAGCTAAAACTTATATTCATTGTAGGAACAGTGTAGTTCTGAGCTTGTAAGGCATTGTGCCTGAGTATGTAGGCTTGCTGAACCTGAGCTGTAGGGTTGTTGAGCCTGAGATTGGTAAGGTTATTGAGCCTGAGTTGTATGGCATTTTGCCTGAGAAGTAGGGCTTCTTGATAGGCCTGAGGTAGGATATAGAGGTGATCTCTGAGTTGTAGGAGTGGGAGCACTCTGAGTTAGTATGGATGTTAGGCCTGAGGTGGGGTTTGGAGCAAACCTGAGAGATCCTGAGGGATCTGAGTTGTATTCTCTTGAAGCTGAGATCGGAGGAGTTTGCCTTGTCTAACACACTGTTAGAAAGGTGTAGAGGGAAAGTGGACTACCCATAGACACCCTGTCTTGTGGAACCACTATAAATAACAGTGTGCTTTCTATGGTTGCTTGAGCTTTTGTTTATTATTCATTTATTGCAAGCAACAATTAAGTAAAACTTAAAGAAACCTATTCCCCCCCCCCCCCCCCCCTCCCCCACCTCTAGGTGAATTAGACTATTAACCTACAAACTATCAAGTGGTATTAGAGGGAGGTTGGTCAAAAAGGACTTAACTGCCTGACCAGATCCTACATAGGTGTACTCAAATCTGAATCCAATGTCTACTAATGGAGTTCAGAAGGAGATGGGGTCAATGAAGCTGCCAATATGCAAAATTGAAACCTTTTGGCATTTGGAAGCAAAGGGCTAGGCTCTTCATGGAGGCCTCAGATCCTAGGATTTATATCACTATTCAGGAGGGTCCCTTTGTTGTCTCAAAGCCTTCCACTATTGATCCTACTAGATAGGTGGCAAAGTCATATACTGAAATGACAAGGGATGAGATTGCATTGGCAACAATGGAAAAAATAGCTCAAAATATTATAGTCAATGCAATTGATGATTCCACCTTCCAAAACTTGGTACACCATGAGACAGCCAAGGAGATGTGGGATACACTAATAGTGTACATGGAAGGGACTGAAGAAGTGAGGGATTATATGAAATCCCTCCTTAATCAGGAGTATGAAGCCTTCAGACAACAAAGCTTGGAATGCATAGCTGATTGTTATGGAAGATTTTTCAGGATAGTAAATGAGCGGAGGACCTATGAAAGGACCTTCACTCATTATGAGCTGAATGACAAATTCCTTAGATCTCTAACTAGATACTGGGATACCAAGATCTGTGCCATCTGGGAGGTGGCAAAGCTGTGTGAGACTCCTCCCCATACTCTGTTTGGAAAGCTACTCTCTTATGAGATGCAGCTATCTGCAAGGAAGGAGGAGGACACATCCTCCATGCCTCATGCAAGGGAGAGGACTGTGGCCCTCAAGGCTAGGAGCTCCAATAAGAGCAAGGCAAGGATGCCTTCACCTCCTAGGAGGGCTGATAGCTCAGAAAACTCTGAGCCCAGCTCATCTGATAGCAGCTCTTCTGATGAGGAGTTTGCTGCCTTCTCAAGACATTTCAAGAAGCTGATGAGGAGGAAGCAGTTGAAGAACAAACCTTCCTCCTCCTCACATCCCAGGAAGGATCACAGCAGATCTAAAATGCAGCACCCCAAGGGGGACAAGTATGACTCTAAACATGTTAAACATGTTTCAAATAGTGTGATTTGTTACTACTGCAGCAAGCTTGGACATGTCATTGCTGACTGTCCAGTCAAGAGGAAGGAGAAGGGTGATCAGAAAGCTCATCACCAGAAGGGAAGGAAGGGTGAAAATCCTTCCTAGCCAAGAAGGAGAAGAGCTGGAGTTAATCTGAGTCATCATCTTCAGATTCGGATAAAGAAGAAGAAACCTACATTGGGTTGTTTATAGCTGAAGAGGATGAGGACTATCCTGCTGCAAAAGTGGGCATCAGGGCCCCTCTATCACACTCAGACAGTGACATAGAGGAGGATGAAGAAGATGGAGAACATCATGGCTTGATGGCCATAACTGATGATGATGAAGATAGTCAGGACAATCCTGACAAGGTATCAATTCCTATCAACCCTTCTTCTGATTATGAATCTGTACCAGAATCTGAAGCATGCTCATCTAATGATGAGGGTGTCTCAGATTCTGAAGTGGATGTTAATCAATTGATTGATAAGTATGATGATTTATTGGATGCTCTGAAGAAGAGCAAGAAGATAGCCAAGAGGCAAGCTCAGGAGATTTCCTCCCTTCAGTTAGCTAAGCAAGATTGCACTAAGTCACCTACTCTATTGGCTCAGATGAGTAGAGAGATAAGCCAACTCAAGGGGATAACAATAGTCCAATTGAGCACCATTTCCCAAAAGAACAAGGTCATCAAGGACCTTTAGGAGAAGCTTCTCAAAGAGAAGAGCCTAGTGGCTCAATTCTCAAAGCCCAAATCTGTACTACCAATCATTGACACATTTTCCTCCCAAACTAACAGGAGAGGACTAGGTTTCAAAAATTTGGCAGTAGGTGAAGGGAGTGGAGAAAAGAGCAAGGCTAAGGCTAAGCCTCATACCACCTTTCAATAGGTGATACTTCCCTCTAACAGGTATGACCATGACAGTTTGTATGGTCACTAGAAGAATGGGATCGAGTTCCTATAGGAAGGAAAATACTCCTTACTATAGTAGAAGAAAGGGCATGGGGATGAGTGCTATGAAAGCTCCTCATGAAGAAATTCAAATGGCCCATTTTGGACCATTTGTTTTTGGTGCTTCAGCCCCATCAGTCAAGAATAAGAATGCTAGCTCTTCCAAGTCCTTACCAGCTAAGCCCTTGGCTGCTGACAAGCTTGTTATCATGTCTAACAGCTCAGTGTCTGATGCTATCAAATCTTGCCTAGCTACTAAGCCAAGACAAGTTGATGTCATTCAGACAATGACTGTCAAGACTGAGCATAGATTGTCTTTCAGCCAAATCATTGCTGAGAGGAATATGAAGAATGTTGATGTCCTCCCTCCTGAACACAAACATATTGATGCTACTTCTTCAAAGAATGTTTAGATGAGAAGATACAATATTCATGAGTGTTGGTGTTGTGGTAAGGTGTGACAGTTTGCCATAGATTGTTGGCAAAATCCCAATGTGCCAAGTGCAAAGAAAAGTTTTCCTGCAAAGGCTGCAGCATGTGTGAAGTCATCTTATCATGCTAACAAAAGCCTAGGACCCAAAATTAATTGGGCTCCTAAGGGTAAATAAAATCCTTCTTGCAGGTTAGTTCAAATACCAGCCTAGGGCAAATATGATACTTGGACAGTGGGTGCTCAAGGCACATGACAGGTACCAAGAGTCTTCTACAGGAGTACAAAGCTGTGAAGAATGGACGTAAGGTCATCTTTGGTGGATCAGAAAAAGGCATCACCAGAGGATATGGTATGATTTCTAATGGCATGGTCTCCATCACAAGGGTGGCTTATGTTGAAAGGTTGCAACACAACCTTGTAAGTATAAGTCAACTATGTGACTTAGGCTATGACATTGAATTTCACAATGATAAGTGCTTGATCAAAAAGTCACATGACTTAGAGATCATTCTCTCAGGCACTAGGAGTGGGAATGTTTATTGCTTAGATTTTATATGCAATTCTTCTTTATCTCTTGTGTGTCTTGTGGCTAATGAAAGTGAGTCTCTTTGTGTTCAATGACACAAGAGACTTGCTCACATTAACTACAAGACATTGTATAGGCTATTTTCCAAAAACCTAGCTAGAAATAGTCGTAATTTGAAATGTATTAAAAGTGGTCCATGTCATGCATGCCAAATGGGCAAGCAAACTAGGGACACCTTTAAAAGCATTGGCTCCAAAGACACTGAAAGATGTCTTTATCTATTGCACATGGACTTGTTTGGTCCTTTGCCAATTCAGAGCCTAGGTGGGAAGTTGTATACCTTAGTGATTATTGATGATCGTTCAAAGTATACACAGGTATTCTTCCTTAAGAAGAAATCTGATACTTTAGATGTCTTTATAAACCATGTTAAGGCAATCCAGAATAACCTACAATGTACTGTGGTCAAGACTAGGAATGACCATGGTACAGAATTTCAATATGGGGCAATGACAAGGTTTTGTCAAGAATTTGGAATCACCCAAGCATTTTTCTCCCCAAGGACTCTACAGCAAAATGGTGTGGCAGAGAGGAGGAATAGGACCTTGATAGAAGCTGGGAGAAAATTGCTTAGTAACTCCCCACTTCCAAAATATTTCTAGGCTGAGGCAGTCAACACTGCATGTTATGTTCTCAATTGAGCATCTATCAATAAGGCCCTAGGCAAAACCCCCAATGAGATTCTGAAAGGCAAACAACCAACTATTTTATACTTTAGAATCTTTGGCTGCAAATGCTACATTTTAAATAATGGAAAATCTCAATTATCTAAGTTTGCTGAAAAATGCAATATAGGGGTTCTTGTTGGATATAACTCACATAGCAAGTCCTATAGAGTATTCAACAAGAAAACTCATGTTGTTGAAGAGTCTATGCATGTAGTTTTTGATGAGACCAACCTGCTCTATAAGGGCTGGTCCAGTTCTCCTATTTTGACAGGTAATGAACAACAAATGCAAGATATGTCTCTCCAAAACATACCCAGCACAAGCATGATCAATTCAGAGGTAGCTATCCCTGAAGTTGAAGATCAGCAAGCTGCTGAAGATGTTGTTGCTCAAGAAGAAGAGTTGCATATAGCTGATAGGTTGCCTGCAACAAACAGGTACCTAAGGGATCATCCAAGAAACCAAATAATTGGAGATGTAAACCAAGGAGTGGTTACCAGAAGTAGAGCTCACAATGAAGCTCTATTCTTGAGCTTTCTATCACAGATGGAGCCCAAGGAATTTGAAGAAGCTAATGAAGACACATTCTAGATTCAAGCAATGCAAGAGGAGCTGCTTCAATTCAAGAGGTGCAAGGTTTGGAAGTTGGTGTCAAAACCACAAGGACACAATATCATTGGCACCAAGTGGATCTACAAAAATCAACTTGATTAGAATGGCACCATCATCAAGAACAAAGTCAGACTGGAGGCCAAGGGGTACAGGAAAGAAGAAGGTATTGACTTTGATCAAACCTTTGCCCCAGTTGCAAGGTTAGAAGCACTAAGGTTGTTCCTTGCCTATGCTGCCCACAAGGGGTTCATACTGTATCAGATGGATGTCAAATCAGCATTTCTAAAAGGCAATCTAAAGGAAGAGGTATATGTGGAGTAGCCCTCAGGTTTTGTTCTTCCAACCCTCTCCTCTCATGTTTATTTACTTAGAAAAGCTCTATATGGTCTAAAGCAAGCCCCTAGGGCTTGGTATGAGACCTTGTCTAGCTTTTTCATCAAGAACAAATTCTTGAGGGGAAAGATAGGTAGTACATTGTTTCTTAAAGAAACAAAGGGAAAATGTCTCCTAGTCCAAATTTATGTTGATGACATAATATTTGGGTCTACAGATGACAACCTTTGCATAAGGTTTGCCAACCTTATGCAGGGGGAGTTTGAGATGAGTAGTATGGGAGAGCTCAAGTACTTCTTAGGCCTCCAAGTGAATGAGTCTGATGAGGGGATTTTCATCTCTCAGACCAAGTACACTAGGGAGCTTATTAAGAAGTTTGGGATGGAATCAGCTTCCACTATGAAAACACTCATGGGGTCCAACATTTTCCTGGACAGGTGCATTATTGGGTCCCTGTTGTATCTGACTGCCAGTAAACCAGACATTATGTATGCTACATGTGTTTGTGCTAGGTACCAAGCATGCCCTAAGGAATCTCATTACTCAGCTGCAAAGAGGATTTTGAGATACCTTAAGGGGAGTCAACATTTTGGCCTTTGGTACCCTAGAAACAATGATTTTGAGCTAATTGGCTTTTTAGATGCAGATTTTGTATGTTGCAAAGAAGATATGAAAAGCACAAGTGGAACTTGTCAATTCCTAGGAAGAAGGCTGATCTCATGGAGCAGCAAGAAGCAGACCAGTGTGGCAATATCCACAGCTGAATCTGAGTACATTGCTACAGGAAGCTGTTGTGCACAACTATTGTGGATACAACATCAGGTAGAGGATTATAACCTCAAGGTAAGTAATTCTCCCCTGTATTGTGACTCATCTAGTGTTATCTCTATAGCTAAAAATCATGTCTCGCATAGCAGGACTAAGCATATAGAGATAAGGTATCACTTTATTAGAGAGCATGTTGAAAGTGAAGATATATGCCTTGAATTTGTCCCCACTGACAAGCAAGTAGTTGATATCTTCACAAAGCTATTGGGTGAGGCAAAATTTAATGCTTTTAAAATTGAGCTTGGTATGTTAAACCTAAAATAGATTTTATATTGTCAACTTGCTCAATATGTTATTTCTTAGCTTTAACAAAACATGTGAACATGTACAATAAGCTTTGATAGGATTAGTTGCTATATAAAAGATTGGTAGCATGTTTAGGCATTTGAAACATGCCTAATTATACACTTCACTGATAGGAAGTGAAATCAGCTGAAATAGCTGAGAAGGTTTCAGTTGAACCGCTGAGACAACTGAGAAGGTCTCAGCTAATCCGTTGAGACAACTAGGATTGTCTCCGTGGTTCACAATACATTATCCCAGTGGATAACAACTTCATCTCAGCAGTTGCGCTGAGATGGGTTGGCTAAAGTAAAATATGCCCTAATTGACACGTCAGCAATGTAAAATTCATCAAATTGTTTAGTTTAATCAACATATACACTTATGGAAAATCTAAACCTAAGTCAAGCACCTATAAATATCAATATGTTGATTAATTAATTACACTTTCATTAACCTAGCTGACGAGATGAACCCTCTCCCTCCCGTCTCAGCGACCTATCCTTCAGAAGAAATGGCGCCAAAGATGGCAAAAGATCTCCATGAAGGCTATGAGATAGTTCGAAATGGATTCCTGCATGCTCCTGTAGAAATAACAGAAGTTATTCAACTTCTAACAGACCAAGGACTACAGTGTACTATATCTGAGCCCTCCACAATTCTCAGAACTGAAGTTCTGGAATTTTTCAGTAGTGCAAAGATGTCTTCCTCTAGTTCCTCCATCAAAGGCAAGATATGGAGTGTTAAGATAAAAATCTCTCTTAGTAAAATGGAGAAGGCCCTTCAGCTGACCTCCTGCAGTAAAGAAGAGGAAGATGAAATCTCTGAAAAAGATAAAGACCAAGCACTGCTCTGGTGTGAGTATAGTGATGCCAAAATTGACTCACTAAAAAGAAAGTTCTTCAACAAATGTTTGAATTAATGTCAAGGGTCATCCTGAAGAAGAAGACATCCTGGGCTGCTATGCTCTTTCAAAGAATAAGGGAATGTCTGCAGGCCACCAACCTAGGCAAAATTCTCTCTCTATACCTCTTAATCTTCTACCCAGAGGAATTTGACAAGACCAAAAGAACAAACCTCCATTATTTGAAGAGAATGGATATCAAGACCCTGGACAGATTCTCAAGGGTCCTCCCCATTAACCAACCATCTAAACCCAAGGAGAAGAATAAGACTTTGATCAAAGGGTTGAGGAAAGCCAGGATTGTCTGCTTTGGATCTGAGTCAGAGGCAGAAGGCAATGTCCCAGCTATGGACAATCAAGGACCAGCAAGCAGCCCACCAAAGGATGATCAAGATAGAGGCCATGACAATGAAGGTCATGAAGACCAAGCTTGTGAGAAAGAGCTTGAAGAAGAAAAGAATGAAGATGTTGTTGCTGGTGCTGCTAAGGACATGTCACAAGGACTTGATGAAGATCACTCTACTTGTGATGCTTCCAATCCTGCTGGTGCTGACAAGAGTGTTCAGATCATTCAATCCTCCTTAGAAGATCATGAGGATGAAGAAAACAACACTGCTGATGATCTTGAGGGTAAGATTGATTTACTTCTATTCAATCTGAAGCAAAGAATTAAGCTAATCCCTCCTGAACCAGTAGGCTACTGGGAAGATAATCAGGAAAATGATAATCCCTCATCTGAGGGAGAGCAGCAGAAGAAAACTCCTGCTAAGGATGATGAAGATACTCCAAGTGAGGGGGAGCAAAGAAAGGAATGCTGAAGAAGCAAGGAAGAAGGCTTCAGACAATCAAGTTGCTTCTCAGCTAGTAATCCAACTGAGGGGGAGCAAATCCCTGCTCAGGCTGTGGGGGAACTTGATATAGTACCTGATGTATCCTCCACATCTGCAATCTCACATGATCAGCTCATTAACTCAATCACCCTTTTAATTGAAGGTCAGATGAATTCTATGAAGAATTATATTGATAGTTCAATCATGTCCATAAGGGAAGAAGTCATGGCTGAAGTAAAAGAGATTAAGGAAGAAACTACCTTCCTTAATAAGCAAATGACTAAATGGTTTGATCTGGCAGAAAAGTTTGTAGTTTCTCAGAACACTATTCTGAGATCAATGGACAAACATCTTCAACTATCTGAGCAAGACATGTCCTATGTAAAGAACTATGTGAGCAAAATAGATGAAGTCGTAGAAAAAGCCTCCAATCATATTGAAGACTTTGTATGGAAAACAGCTACTACAATAATTGGAGAGGCAGCGAAAATGAAGGATGATATAAAGTCTGATGTGGAAAATGCCTTCCAGACACTTTCAGGTTCTGTAGCAGCTGCCTCCCAGACCATAGAAGCCAAAGTGGTTGAAGAAGACAAAAAGGGGGAGGTGGCCAATGCTGAGACCAATTCTGAATTGGCTCTCCAAGTGCTATAAGGAACAAGGATAGCCCTAAATCTGGCCTTGCTGGATAACTACAGGAATGAAGATTTTGATTTTGAAGGACAGGCCAAGATAACTCAAGATGCTCAGCTGGCTAGGAGGAGAAAGAGCAGGGCAAAGACCCAGATTTTGAATATTGGAGTGAGGACTCCATGAGTATAATTCTGAATGCCTGGCTAAGCCATGGCCAAGTCTGCAAGGATATTGATAGAATCTATCCAACTGAGGAGTGGATTAGGCATCTAGAAAGGAACACTCAAAGAGACAGAATCTTCAAGGAAAATCTAGTGAGAAAGATCAATCCAAGTAGGATGCCCTCCAAATACATTCCAAAGCCATACCTATATTTTAAGAGGCAAGAAAAAAAGAAGAAGCTAGCTGAGATAGCTGTTACTGCTAAAGGGAAGGAGGTTGCTGATGACAAGGCTGAAAGTTCCAAAAGAAGAAAAACTTAAATTGATGTATTTAGTTTTTCAGTAAATCAAATTGTAATTTGAACTATGTATCAACATATTAGCAACAATGAAAATGAAACTTCTGTTGAAATTGATAGGTTGTGTTATAGGCTAACCCTTGTCAAAGCTTAAATGTTATTCACTATTATTGTTTTATATATTCTGTGATGCCTAGACATAAATAGTTAACAATGTTATTGTTTTGATAAACAATGTTGTTATTATGTTGTCATGCATAATCTGTCATGACATTATCTGTAATGCCAAAGTAATGTTAACATTTATATGGTATGATTCATGAATGCTATGTAATACATTTACATGATAAGTTTCTTTTATTATGTATCTTAGCATTGAGAATGTTCTGCCTTCTTCAAATAGGGGGAGATTGTTGGGAATATTGCCCTCAATGTTCCTTTGATTTGAAGAGGCATCACTCGCAATGCTAAGTACATATTGTATTTGATAAACCCAATTTTGCATCATGACTGTGCAGGGTTTAGATATTCCAAGGATTGGAATAATGTGTGTCGTTCACTAGCTGAACTGCTGAGAAGAACTCTCTGTCTCAGCAGATCCGCTGAGATGAGGCCAGGAGTCGCTGAGAAGGGGTCTGCCTCAGTTGAGCTGCAGATAGACAAAATCCGCTGAGAAGACAATCTGTCTCAGCCGATCCGCTGAGACCAAGACAGCTCAACCGCTGAGATGGAAGACTGACTCAGCCCAACCGCTAAGACAGATTCAAATCAGGAAGTCGACACTTGCGGGATTTACTTTTGGCGCAAATAGTTATAAATGGTAGATAAAGTGTTCTCTCCTCTTTCAAAGTGTCAGGGTCCTTTCTAAGAGCCGTTGAAGATAAATGAAGTATAAAAGATCAACTTAGGGCACTTTCAGAAGAGCTTGTTGATGTGCTAAAAAGTGTAAGAGTCATTACTGTTCCATTGACGGCTTTCAAGAACTCTCTCCTTCTGTTTCCAAAACCAGCAAGAAGAATCAAGGAGGGAATATAGCTCTTCTATTCTGAAAGGTGATCCTCTTTCATCTACTGAAGAGAAGGATCAGTTAGGAGTAGGTCTGAAGATTACTTTCAGTCCAGCTTCAAGATTGCATCAGCTGTGCATAATCAACAGAAGACTTCAAACCAATGTTGTCCAATGTTGTAAGCTAAAACTTATACTCATTGTAGGAACTGTGTAGTTTTGAGCTTGTAAGGCATTGTGCTTGAGTTTGTATGGTTGCTGAACCTGAGCTATATGGTTGTTGAGCCTGAGATTGGTAAGGTTGTTGAGCCTGAGCTGTATGGCATTTTACCTGAGAAGTAGGGCTTCTTGATAGGCCTGAGGTAGGAGATAGAGGTGATCTCCGAGCTGTAGGAGTGGGAGCACTCTGAGTTAGTAGGGTTGTTAGGCCTGAGGTAGGGTTTGGAGCAAACCTGAGAGATCCTGAGGGATCTGAGTTGTAAGCTCTTGAAGCTGAGATTGGAGGAGTTTGCCTTGTCTAACACACTGTTAGAAAGGTGTAGAGGGAAAGTGGACTACCCATAGACACCCTATCTTGGGGAACCACTATAAATAATTGTGTGCTTTCTTTGGTTGCTTGAGATTTTTTTATTATTCATTTACTGCAAGCAACAATTAAGTAAAACTCAAAGAAACCTATTCACCCCCCTTTAAGTGAATTAGACTACTAACCAATAAACTATCACATACCACACACTATTAAAGAGAACTATGGTGGAGGGCCCACCAATCAGTCCAAAACAAACCCAACAAAAAACCACTGTGGTGGTGGACCCTTGTTCCAAACCACCAACAGTCCAAAAACCATCAACTTATCATATCATACCAGCTTTAGCATTGACAAAGTGTCACCATAACATCAATGAAGGAACAAAGCTGCAAAAAAAAGGAACCCTGATACTGACAGCCTCAAAATCTCAACAAGGGTACTCAGAGCATTTGACAACATAGATTAAAATATTCAAGAATACTCATCAAAATCTAACTTGAAATATTTAACGAAATAACCCAGCATACACGCTGAAATCGACGGGAAGACACGACAAATTCCTTGCCTCTCGACGAATTTTCCTAATCCACTCGGCTAACTTCTAACACTCGGCGAATGACATGAAACTACCTAACCTTTCCAACAACATGATTTTAGTGCTTGCAACTAACACACTTGAACCTAACAACAATAGCAGGAAAGACTTAACATGGAGAACCCAACAATACTAACAAGGAAAGGCAACTTCTACTTGATTACTCTAGCAGCAGGACTTTTATGAGTGAAGAGAAAATACAATAGGTTAAAGGACCAAAGGATATACAGATTACTCTATACAACCTAGCATAACTAGAGTTCAGCCTAAAGTATATTTGAGCCAACAATTTCAGTAAAAAACTAATCAAGGAGAAAAGTTGATACTCGCAGCACAATGCCAACCAGGAAAATTATATAAGGAAACCAAAATAGAAAAGTTAACTGCAACCTGCAGCCCATAACCACAAGGACAACCTTTACATCCAACCAGATTACTAAAAACAGAGAGGAAGAAGCAATACTCCTTACTGAGAATAATTACCTGAACAAAGATCCCACTTCAAAGAACAAAGAGAAAGACAAATAGGTTGCTCCTACCCTAACCAGAAAATCAACTCGAGGCAAACAAAGAATAAATCAGGCTACTTGCATTAAGGAAGATAAACAAGAACATGAATATAGTCACTTGCTTATTAATGAAGAAGGTTTTGCTTATACTTCAACCAGGAAACTAACTCAAGGCGACCAAAGAAGAAATGGTTGAAAAGCACTCCTCGGCAAGAAGAGAAGCACACACACGAGATCACTCGACGAATCGACGAGACCACTCGACGAATCTGCGAGATCACTCGACAAATCGACATGATCACTCGACGAATTTAGACAAGCAACTCAACAAATTATCCAAAACACTCGACGAATTTAGATCACTCGACGAATTGACTTAACCTTTCGAGATCACTCGATGAATTTACTTAACCTCTCGAGATCACTCGATGAATTCTAATCTACTCGAGGAATACACAAAATCTGCTAAGTCTAAAGTCTTAAAACTAGAAGACTCATATTTCCAAGCCTAAGAAAAACAAGGGAAACAAGGAAATAAAGGGGGAGAAAGCAAACCGCTACTTGCCTTAACACCAAGCCACCAAAATTCAGCCTTACAAGCCCTTCACGCCAAGGATCGGCTCATACGCGAGCTAAGCACGAAGGATCTACGAAGATTTGGCAAGAAACGAAGGTTAGGGCCGCTAACCCTAGCGCTAAAACTCCACGGAACGTACAATACTTACCACGCACGTGAAGAGCACGGCGAGAGCTTTCTAGATTTATGCTCTGGCGAAAATTTCGTGCACCGGGGATCCGGGGGTGGCGGTTGGAGGCTCCACGGATGCTCGCTCTTTCTCTCTCTCGACGTCTCGAAAGTTCTGGCACAGCGATTCAGGAAAGAAGAAGATGAAGAAGAGGAAGAAGAACGTATAATATATATAATAATAAGAATAAGAAGGGTTGAACCAAAGGTCGCCGATTCCAATGAAATTCGCACTGAAGACAAAGCCGGCTCTGCAAATCCAATGGAGAAGTCGAAATCAAAATTCGACGGGCCGTTCTCGAGATATAAATTTCTGAAGTTTATGGCGAAAGATAATTTTACAAATCTTAGAAAAATCACCGGGGCTCTAAAATCGCTCTGATCACAACGAAACTTCGATGAGCCTTCCTAAAATTAAATAATTTAATTTTCTAACGCAAAACATTCCAATTCCGGTACACTTCAAAATTTGGTCGACTAGACCGAACAGACGTGAAAACGCGCAAACGACGGCGCACCGCTAACTCCAAACTAACGTAACGCCCTTACGCCATTAGGACATCACCAAGAGGATTAAATAATTCCGGAAAAATTTAGGCGCGTTACAGGCGCATCCGTGCTTCTAAGGGGCCACACATTTCAGTGGCGCATGCGGCCATGTGCCCATGCAAGGTGGTCGCGCGCATGCGCGCTCGCGGCCTGGCGGTTCATCGTCGCTGCGAGTGGTCATGCATTAATGGTGTTAATGGGGTTGACTTTGGTCAACCCTGTTGGATCTGTAGGCGCCCTTAGAGGGGGGTGAATAAGGATTTTTTAAACTTTTATTATATATTGAAATACTTGAATTATTAGGAGATTAAAATTGTGTTAAACCAAAACAAATTAAGTCAAATAAAATAGAGACATGATTTTATTAATATGAAATGAAGGATTACAAAATTTGATTTCTTATAACGCTAGAAATCGTAGGCAAATAGTAAAAAGACTTTTTCGTTTTCTAGTCAATCCTCCCCTGGATACGGCCTCGAGCAGCCCCTAGATCTACACCCTAGACCTAGTCGCCAACACGAGGCGAATTTCTGCCCTATGTCCTACCCAGATCTAGTCGTCAACACTAAGCGAAATCTCTAAACGGTTACAAAAATATGAAATAAAATAGCAACCGCAATATTAAAAACTCCCTCTAAGAAACTTCTGAAGTCGGAGATGAGAGATCGATGTAGAATAAGCAATGTTGAAGCGATCGCCCTTCGGATATAGAGTGACGAAGTCCTCCTTCAGAAACTCTCTAAGCTTTTGGTGGGAGATCACCTCTCGGCAGAATAAGGCTCTGGAATTTTGGCACTAGACCTCTCTCTAGGATGTGTGTTGAAAATGAGACAAGAGGGGTCCTTTTTATAGCCTTGGAGCTAGCGCCTGCGCTAACGCTACCGCCGGCACTATCCCGGATTAGGAAACGTTCTCCGCGTGCGTATCTTTATTCCAAGGAAACCTTTCCAAAAATCCTCTTGTGCTCCGTGCTACCGCATGCGCTATCCGCTACCGCCTAGCGCTATCACCTTCTATACTTGCCACCTGAACTTGCCTAATCAAAGCTAGCGCCCGCACTAGGTGCTACCGCCAGCGCTAGTGGACATGTTGGAATTCTGGCTTCAAACTTGGGGAAACCTTCTTATGTTATCCTTGAGTCATGTGACATTGTTTCCTGCACACTTAAACACACAAGATCAAATACACATAGGATTTGTTATTCTCAAATCTAGGAGATGCGGAAGACCATGTTCCAACAAACTCCCACTTTTGATAATAACAAATCCATTAATGATAAATCAGAGCATTAATATATAAGCATGATGAAACCTACTTGTGTGTGTGTGAGTGATGACTTAGGATAATTGTCGTTTTTAGTATTTAGAATTGCTCCCCCTAAATACATGCTCCCCCTATGTAAACTATCATCTTAATCATTAATCATGTTAGTTTTATAATTTGATAGCGATTATTATTTATCATGTTTGTTCTCCCCCTTTTGTTATTAGCAAAAGTGGGTTAAGGTAGCAAGAGACATAGAAAGAGGTTTTTTTGAGTAAAAGATAAGGCATGATCGAGCTTTTTAGAGGAAATGAAATGATGAGGAGTTTTGAGCACAATAATTTTCATAGAAAATAAATCAGATTTTTTAGCATAAAAATAATATTCTATTTCATGGTTAGCACAAACCAATATAAAGTTTACCAAGTAAGTGTAACACCTCCCCTGCAATGACTATATAATATAGGTCCGGTCGGGACCCCACAACATATAATCTCCACAGCTTTAGTATTAAAAAGTGATATAGAAACTACCCAACTCAGAACAAACACAGCGGAAACATTAAATAAACCACAGAAGTTGTTCACATCTACATAAGAGTACTACGGCCTTAAGGCCTTGCAAAACTCATACTCAAGTCATCAAACAAGGCATATAAAATGTCCAAAAGATTATAACAATCATATGCTACCTCGGCGTGCAAGCCAGAACAAGTAAATACAGCATTGTCAAACAGGAAAACAGGAAAAGTGCACTTCATGAAGCTTAGGCCTTTTTGGTCGGCGAGCTGGGTCCAGCCTGCAATCCTTGCCCTGCATCCAAATCACAAAGAGTGGTATAACGACAGTCAGCTTTGGTTGACCAACAACGGTGTAACAACACCCCTCCTCCCGGCCGTCCTAGCAGACCCCGGGGAACTACGTCACCCTGTAAGTCAGCACTTCGTATGCAAATGTAATAAACAATAATAACATAAAACGATAGGCATGAGTGTCATAAGCATCACACACGTTGCTATGTTGAGCAATAAAAGTAAGGGGCCTAACAATGCAGCATGTATGCGAACCTGGGTTTCACCCAAGGCACCCTATGTTGTGTATGCTTCTAACACAACATCACACATCAACATTTCCCAACAATCAAGGGTACTTATCATTTGCCCAGGGTGTGCAAGCCCAAGGCCAAGAACTCCACTGAGACCTCACCACTTACATGGCCCATCTTGCCAACGGGCGCATCAGCATACTTGTTCTCGCCACAATCACTAAGCCAAAAGTTAAGAACTCCACTGAGACCTCACCCCTTACATTGGCTCATCTTGCCAACGGGCGCATCAGCATACTTGTTCTCGTCAGTTAGCACAAAAGGGGACTTGTCTTGCCGGGACACTCTCCCCACATGAATCCAAGCATTCACGGGCTAGACAGCCGACAACAAAGACAAAGTCACGCCTTCACATACAAGCGGCTTCACAAGCAATTCACTACGCACAAAAATTACCCTTTCCAAACCAACGTTCGTTCTCACACGAAACATAAGGGCAACACATACGACGTTTTTGCCGTCATCGGATTTCTAGCAAAAATCCCTAAAATGCACGTTAAGCAACATCACCGAATCGGACAACCGGTCACGATTTCGGCTTCACCCATAATGCCTAATCCACTAACAGAGCGGATCTCTAATGCAAAATCATGTCAGGGACGGACTCAATAAACCCGATGGTTCTTCTTGAACCAAGGCGACACAAAACCCTCTCATTTGAGAGATCCGGTGCCATAAATTTTAAAAAAAGAGAAGGTAAAAGCAAAGATGCCATGCACGCTTCCTAAATCCGGGAGGAGAGATGTTGTTACCCTAAGAGTTCTCTTCCTCGCCATGGATCGGTTGAAAGGCACGGATAGAAAGGAGCGCCTTCTAGTCCTCTCCACAGATCTGGTTTCGGATCTACGAACGGAGCTCCGGTGCTCGAACAATGGCTGATCTAGCCTTCTTCTTCCTCCAAACCTTACTTCCCTCCTTAGCCTCCAAAAGCACAAAAGACTTAATGAAATGGGAATGAAACTCCTCTGCCCTATTTAGAGCCTTAAGGCGCACTTATCTGAACCTTGGGATCAGGATCCAAAAAGATCAGACGTCCAGGAAATGCTATTTACGGAACAGGCTCCGTCAGCTAACGACGACATTAGCTCTAACGCATGTGTTAGCCCCTCGACGAAGTCCCCCTCGACGAATCTAACTCAACGACCCGACGGAACTGCATTAACCGACGAAAAGTTATCGCCGGTGTTAGTGTTAACGCACGCGTTAGCTCTTCGACGAACTCCCTTCGACAAAACCACCTCGACGAATCCAACTTGATGAACACCAACGAAACAAGTGTTTTACTCGACGGGGCAGCTAACGCCTGCGTTAGCAGCTAACGCCGGCGCTAGCTCCCAGATACTGAAAAGCTTGTACTAGCCTTAGGCATTCCATCCTCCACGCTCAGCGAAACCTGGGGTGTTACAAATCCACCCCCCCCCCCCCCCCTAAAAGAATTTCGTCCTCGAAATTTAAGACGTTAACGAAAGCACAATTAACACACATACCTGAAACAAACAGTTCTGGAAAGTCTTCATGCATCGCTTGATCCCGCTCCCACGAGAACTCGTCTCGTCCGCAATTATCCCAACGCACTTTCACCAGCTTGGCCTTTTTATTCCGCAACCGTCGAACTTCAGAATCCTCCACGCAGACCGGACGAACTATCGTCCTCAGATCTTCGGCTACGGGAACTATAGAAGACTCAACAACATCTTCCGGCTCCACCAACACTTTCCTCAGCACCGAAACATGAAATACATCATGTAATCCGCTTAGCTCTGCGGACAACGCTAACCGATAGGCCGCTTCGCCTATGTGCTCTGTAACCTCAAACGGACCCAAATACCTCGGACTCAATTTCTTGAGTCGCCGAATTCGTGAATCGTCTTTGAACGGCTTGATCTTTAAGTAGACCATGTCGCCCACTGCAAACTCCATATTTCTGTGGCGCGCATTGAAATACTTTGCCTGTCGATCCTGAGCAACCTTCATACGCTCCTGGATCGTTCGTACAAACTCACAAGCGTCTGCCACCACTTCTTATCCTAAAATATGGGTGTATCCCGCCTCTATCCAAGACATTTGTGTTCGACACAGCCTTCCATGCAAAGCCTCGTATGGCGCCATCTTGATACTCGCCTGGAAACCATTGTTATAGGCAAACTCCACCATAAAAAGGTGGTCTTCCCAATTTCTACCAAAATCGAGAGCACACATCCTCAACATGTCCTCCAAAGTACGATTCGTTCTCTCCGTTTGACCATCGGTCTGCGGATGGAACGCGGTATTAAACTTGAGCTTTGTGCGCAAACTTCTCTGCACTAACCTCCAGTCCTTGGACGTGAACCGCCCATCGCGATCACTAACAATGCTCTTTGGAATTTCGTGCAACCGCACAATATTATGAATATAAAGCTCCACGAGCTTTCTCCACGCTATCGTTCTTTCGATTTGGAATGAAGTGGGCTACCTTGGTCAGGCGATCCACAATCACCCAAATCGCATCGTTACCCTGCTGCGATCGAGGCAAACCATGCACAAAATCCATGGAGATATCGTCGAATTTCCACTCGGGGATAGGAAGAGGTTTCAAGAACCCGCCCGGCCTTTTGCATTCATCCTTCACTAAGGCGCATGCCTGACATCGGCTTACATACGAAGCTAAATCCCGCTTCATCCCAGGCCACCAAAAAGATTTCTTCAAATCCAAGTACATCTTTGTACTTCCTGGAAGAACGGATTACTTCATGAAGTGAGGCTCAAACATCAACTCCTCACAGAGCTTGCCAAAGCGCGGAACACACACCCTTCCGTTCCTCTTCAAAAGTCCACCAACCATCTCCAAAGCACTGTCTTCGCTTTGTTGAGCTTCCAACGCCCATCGCTGACACTCTTCGTCTGCACTGGTTGCCTCTCGAATTCTATCTGCTAGATCACACTGCATCTCGATCCAGTTTAGCTGAGCTGCGCTGGACTCACCCTTAGCCACACACACAATGCCAAGAGACTCGAACTCTCGCACCAAATGCTTGTCATGTGCTTCAACCCAATTTCCTTGCATGAAATACTTTCTACTCAAGGCGTCAGCCACCACATTGGCCTTGCCTGGCGTATACTGAATCGCTACGTCGTAGTCCCCAAGGAACTCGACCCACCTATGCTGCCTCATATTAATATCCTTCTGATCTAGAAGATACTTAAAGCTTTTGTGGTCCGTGAAGATTTCCACCTTCGCACCATACATGTAGTGCCGCCACAATTTCAACGCAAAAATTACCGCCGCCAACTCCAAGTCGTGGATGGGGTAATTTCTCTTGGGAGGCTTTAGTTTCCTCGACCCATAAGCTATCACGTTGCCATTATACACCAGCACGCAACCCAAACCGCAACCTGACGCATCGCTGAAAATCTGAAATCCTTTAGTCCCACTAGGGAGACTTAGGATTGGAGAAGACATCAATCTTTCCTTCAAGGTCTCGAACGTACGGGCACACTCCAGCGTCCACACAAACTGAAGTCCTAGCGGACCCCGGGGAACTACACCGCCCTGCAAGTCAGCACTTCATTTGCAAATGTAATAAACAATAATAACATAAAAATGACAGGCATGAGTGTCACAAGCATCATCCACGTTTCTATGTTGAGCAATAAAAGTAAGGGGCCTAACAATGCAGCATGTATACGAACCTGGGTTTCACCCAAGGCACCCTATGGCGTGTATGCTTCTAACACAACATTGATGCGCAAATCTAGCACACCGCTATAGGCGGTAGTGAGACTGCGGCACGAAACGGCAGTGAACCGGTCGTTGTCAAGTAATAATATGAGGAAGTAAATCCCCAAGTATCGAATCTCTCAAGGAACACAGTAAGGTGGAGCTAACTATTGAGGCAGGACTTGACATCGAAGTCCTATAGGTCAGGGTTACGATGGGTGATTGATTTGGTTTGTGGAAATAAAAGAAAATAACTAAACTACTCCTATGCAATTCCGCTATGCAATGCTTCGCTTGGCGAGATGGAAACTAGGCAGGCCTTGAGCGCACTGCTTCGCAAGGTGGATGGGCGAGTAGGCAAGCGGATGAGGTGAATAAGTGCGGAATCGAACTGTGCAGGCCTTGAGGGCACTGCTTCGTGAGGCGAATGGATTACACATGCCGCTATGCACCGCTTCGCTGCGCGGATGGACGAGTAAGCTTGCGGATGGAGTGAGTCGCACCGGCGGAGTGAGGGTCGCAAGCACCTCATCAATAAGCACACCACTAGCAATTGCTAGTGTGGAACACGAACGTAGTGGATGGAGTGGTGGATGAAGTGGTGGATGGAAAATGGATGGGGGCGCACCTCATACACACATATGAACAATATAATTTCTTAACAATGAAATAAACATTATAAAGCATGGTTCATAGTGCACATCATCAACAGATAAGAGATCTAACATTTACAACTACCAATACAAAGAGAGAGAGAGAGCAAGGAATCGACCCAATCTGAAGCCTTGTCGAAGATTCACGGTTGGAATCGTAGGGTTGTCAATCCGCGTCCAAGCTCGGTCCTCAATTGCATCCGGGGTAGAGAAGGCTGTCACTACCTTCCAATGGCCCGTCTTCTTCGTGTCACGATTCGGCCGCACGACCAAGCTTCCTTCTCCTTGGATATTGGTGGATGTAGGGCTAAATCACTCTCCTTGAAGATTGAGGTTGATGGATGAGGACAAAAGGGGCGGAATACCTGCAGAAATGGCGTAAAACGACGGAGCGGGCGGAGTTTGATCTAATTTTGCGGACTGCGTATTTATAGAAAATAGGGCGCACGATCAGTGGCGCACGACCAGTGGTCGTGCGCACTGGAAGTTGGTGGTCGTGCTCACTGTGCCCGAAAACCTGCAAGACAAAATGATAAGTAGGATTTATGCTTATTTTAATTATAGTATTTAGGTTAAATTTAATATAATTTTGTAAATATTATTTATATTTTAGTTAAAAATCACTTCTTTTATAATTTTAGTTCTAAATATAATTGTATTGTTGTTTTGCAGATTTTTTGGAGATTTTGGTCAAATTTCATAGTACACGCCCTAGGTCACGCCCGTGACCAAGGGCGTGTAACATTAAGATCAGTCCAGGAGTTGTTGCCGCGCATTTGAGCTAGTCCACAGCAAGTCACGCCCTCGGTCACGCCCGTGACCCAGAGTCACGCCCGTGACCAAGGGCGTGTAAATTTAAAGATCACTTCAAGCTTTCCACGTGGACCTGTCAAGTTTTTGGCGCCGTTGCCGGGGATATTTTGTCGATATTTTGAAAAGAGAAAGCACTATTACTTTTATCAAAAAAAAAAAATAATAATAATAATAATAATAATAAGTAACTTTTATGTTTTAATTCTTTTGATTTTGTGTTTTGTCTTATGGTTTTGAAAGAAAATTTTTGCAGGTAATCGTGATGGTCGTCCGTCTCCATCAGGGACGTACTTCTTTTCCTCTCCTTGTTCTTTTTCTTTCATAATCATGCTCTTGTATTTTTCTATTTTTCTCCATACTTAGCTTTCAACATTGGGGACAATGTTGAACTTTAAGTATGGGGGTGTATTTTCCTTTCTTTTAAATTATAAAATCGTAGAAAATTTCCAAAAAAAAAAAAATTTGAAAATCACAAAATTCCAAAAAAATTTGTGTACATAGTTTTGTAAATAGTTTATTTTCTTTTTATTGTCTTTTACAAAAGAAAAATTAGCTTTTTCAAAAAAAAAAAATATTATTAAAAAACCCAAAAATATTCAAAAAAATTAGAAAATTGAAAATTTTAATTCTCGGAAAGGACGCCTTGGGCTTGAATTCCCATCACAGCCTCTAGTACCTTGCGAGCCCTTCACCGAGTAGACCTCGGGAAATCCAAGAATTAACAAAAAATTAGGTTTTTTTTAGTTTATGTTTAGCATTTCTAGTATTTACTTCTTATCCTAAAAAAAAAAATTCCAAAAAAAAAAAAAAAAGATAATATAAAAAAAAAAAAAAATTCCAAAAAATTATTACATAAAACTTAGAAAAAATCCCAAAAATATAATAAGCCCTTACTTTGGTTTTTGTCATTTCCAAAATCATTTTGAGTTTATTTATAAGCATTTATACCTTTTTTTTTTATTTGCTAATCATTTATTCTATCATGGTTTGCTAAATCTAATTTTTGTTTAAGTGATTTAGTGTTAAGAAATATTTTATGATTTTAATTTGATTAGAGATATTTCTTTAGCACTTCTTCTCTTTTATTTTAAATAGTTACAAATTTTTAGTAATCTTGCTTAAACACCTTTAGATTTTAATTATTTCTACCTCAAGCTTTTAAAATCTTAGGAAAGCTTAAAGTACTAAAATTTGCTCTCAAAATAATTTAATTTATAAGCTAGAAGTCTTTTCTCTACCCTACCCCTTTGATGGCATAAAAAAAAGTATTTTAAAAGATCATATGTCATGGGAATAAGAGGATAAAATTCATTAGTCCCTAAAACATATGCACCCAAAATATTTGAAAAGATTATATGGCATGGAATAAGAGGATAAAATTCATTACTCCTAAACCATATACATTTTGGGTTGTTGTTAGAAGAGAAAAAAAAATATATTTACTTAAAAAAAAAAAACCACTTTGGTGAAATGGAAAATCCATCACCTTCATTCAAAGATCTCTTCTTATGCCAAATTTTATGAAACCCCCCCCTAACCCAATATCTTTGATCTAGATTTAAATTATGTTATGGAGAGAGCAATACTTAGTAAGTTACATTTTTCCTTTAGATTTTTCAAAGTTATGGTTTTTATAATTTTTAAATCTAATTTTGTTTACTTATTACTCAATTTTGTTAACTAGTTAATATTTTTGAGAACTCTTGGCTAAATATTTTTCTCTTATTATTTTAATTTCATAATTTAGGACTTAATTCGTTAATCCTTAAATTTTCTTTTTAGCTTACTTGTGATTCAATAAATTTTTAGTCTTAATTAAAATTTTTATTAAATGTCTTATAAATATTTCTCATACTTTTGCTCTGGAATAGCAAAAGCTTAAGTATGGGGGTATTTGATAAGTAGGATTTATGCTTATTTTAATTATAGTTTTTAGGTTAGTTTTAATTTAAAATCGCAAATATTATTTATATTTTAGTTTAAAATCACTTCTTTTATAATTTTAGTTCTAAATATAATTGTATTTTTGTTTTGCAGATTTTTTGGAGATTTTGGTCAAATTTCATAGTACACGCCCTAGGTCACGCCCGTGACCAAGGGCGTGTAACATTAAGATCAGTCCAGGAGTTGTTGCCGCGCATTTGAGCTAGTCCACAGCAAGTCACGCCCTCGGTCACGCCCGTGACCCAAAGTCACGCCCGTGACCAAGGGCGTGTAAATTTAAAGATCACTTCAAGCTTTCCACGTGGACCTGTCAGCCACCGAATCCAATGTTGACCCAAGTCACGCCCGTGACCAAAGAGTCACGCCCGTGACTTCCCGCGTGATCCCTGCTCCCTGCTGCGCCGAATTCAAGCCCACGCCGCATTAATGGAATTGACCCCAGTCACGCCCGTGACCCATGAGTCACGCCCGTGACTTTTCGTGCGTGATCGCTTTTCGCGGCAGCGCCGCACTCAAGCCCACGCCGCATTGATGAAGCCGCCCAAGTACACGCCCAGGTACACGCCCGTGACCAAAGTTACACGGGCGTGTAATGTCCTTTTTCGCGACACAGTCACGCAAGACCCACGCCGATGTCGCAACCGTGCAGAACAAGTATTACACGCCCTAGGTCACGCCCGTGACCGAGGGCGTGTAACCTGGAAATTTTTCCTATAAATTCAGAGGTTCCCCTCCAGCATTCCATTCCCTTCCCCCTGCCCATTTGGGCTGTTCTTGTACAGTTTTCCTTATTTCTTCATGTTTTAGGGTTAGCTTTAATTTCATGTAATTTTGTTATTTCTTTTTTTCATTCCTTGTAATTTTATTTCATGCAAGCTAGCTTAGTTTCAATTCCATGCGATGTAATGTAGGTTTTATTTCATGTAATCTCTTTCTTTTATGGCAATGAAAATTTAAGCTTTCTTTTATTTTCGCAAACTCTCTTTCTTCCTCTTTCTCTCTCTTTCTTGTTTTAATTTTTTCCTTTAGCAATTATTTTGTAGTCTTGATTTTTAGCAAGCTTTGAATCAAAATCATCTCTTTCCTTATTATCGTATCTTCTCTCCTTTGATTTATTCTCGAAATATAACGATATCGAGTTCATATTCCGGTTATGAATTTCGGTATTTGTTTTCGTATTCTAGCTAGCCGAGAGGACGTGCGTACGAATCGATCACTCGAGAATAAAAAGAGTTGCACGCACCCCTCGAGAGAGGATGACGTAAATCTTCCGGATAGGAGTCAAATCCTATAGTGGGATTCACAGCGTAAAGCAAGTCTTAGGTAATCAATTATAGGACGAGAGTCCGGTTGATTTTTCCTAAGCTTAGTTGGGCATTAACCTCGAGAGAGGCATGTTCGAGCTTCGGGAATCCCCACGGTCAAGGCTTAGAGTTGAATGATAGTATTTATCTTTTAATTTCATTTCAAAGTTTTGTTTTAAATCAAGTTTTGTTTTCTTCATTTTATTTTGGTTCTCTTTTTAATTAGCTTTTCTTTCCTTTCCAAATTATTTTCTTCGATAAAATAATAGTCCGCTTTCTCGAAGTAGAAGTACTCGACAAACCCGAGTTTAATACGACCTTGGTATTTCTATAAAATATCCTATATTATATACGATAAGGTACACTTGCCTTCATCGAATATAGTTTTGGAAAATATCATCAATCTTCTTCGCATAATCACAAATCATAAACCCTAAGAAGAAGACTTAATTTTTCTTATCACAAAACTTTACAGAAAATAATAAAGCGCACGAACAGTGGCGCAAGATCAGTGATCGTGCGCACTATCGTCAGTGGTCGTGCGCGCTGGTCAAGACAGAACTCAGATTTAGGGAGTTAAGTGTGCACGATCAGTGGCGCACGACCAGTGGTCGTGCGCAATAGAACCAGTGATCGTGCGCAGTGTTCCTGTACAGATTTGCACCAGGAACACCTGCACGACCCCTATTCCAGCAGAAATACCAATCAACCCACTGAAAGTGGCACTTAACAATGCATGAAAGCTTAAAAAGATGATAATCAAGGAATTACACCAAATCGAGCCTAGAAGTGTACTTAGCGTGGAACATCAAATATGAACGAAAACATGCCTAAAGTGTAGTGCATAGATTAGATAATCGGCCCAGATGAGTCCATAAAAGTGTATATAATTGGGACTCATCACACCCCCAGACTTACCTGTTTGCGCATCCCGAGCAAACAAATCCGGCGGGATATGAAAATGGTAAGATGCGAAGTATCATACCTATGCAAATAGGAATTCAGTAAAAGAAGATTCTAACTATACTAACTAATTTACAATAGTATAAATGCGTAAATAGAGATTTATTTGTACTCAGATGGTGAATCATGAAAAATTTTGCAGTCGTGCCCGGTGTGAAAGTAAGCGAGCAACTCAGGAGGGTATTGCTAAAGACCGGAATTCAGGGATAACTCCGCTGAAATCCATCAACGGCGAGAACCATAGGCTTTCCCTGTCATACTCTCTCCACGGTGCTAGCAAAATCAAAAGGTGAATCAGTAGGGCTTTCGGGTTTTTACGAGGCTTAGGTTACGGAATGATATACAATGATAAACATGATGGCTACGCAACCCAAATGAGCTAAAAGACAATGCTGTACCTGAACAAGCCCAAGAACAATGCTAGTGTGACACACCCCCAGACTTAGCTTGAAAACTGGGTGTGCACACATCCCACTCCAAACAAATACCAACTGAATTTTTCTATTGCGCCCAAGGGGATTTCTTTTCATTTCATTTTTTTCAGATATTGCTTCTAACTTCATTTTTTTTAATTATTTTATCCCCCAATTGGTTTTCAAGAATGTATTCAGCACACAATATAATTTTTTTCACATCACAATAATTTCATACATCACACCCAAACAAGAAATATAATTTCGGTTAACTCACTACTTGGTTGCGATAATAGGATAAACTTCAGGTTTTGGTGATTGAAAGAAGAGCTCAAACAAAGGAGGGGTAGGCACAAATTGTCTTGCAAAGGTAAGCGTGTAGGTCATGGAAATCAAAGCTCAAACTAGCCAACTAGATGGCCTACA
Organism: Dactylorhiza incarnata; assembly: GCA_033032865.1. Taxonomy (NCBI): domain Eukaryota; kingdom Viridiplantae; phylum Streptophyta; class Magnoliopsida; order Asparagales; family Orchidaceae; genus Dactylorhiza; species Dactylorhiza incarnata. Next base: position 22,495,273 of record JAWHQI010000011.1, on the reverse strand, counting down.
TCACGCTCAACTTTGTGAGTCGCTCTCACCCATGCTTCAAGAGTCGCTTGGGGAAAGTTCTTAGCCCACGAGAAAGATAAACCTTCCTTCCGACTCGAGCAACACACAACTAGCGCTCGCTTACACACAACACCGTGCTACCGCAAATTTCAGTCACATTCACCAAATGAGTAAAATAAATCAAAAACTACGCAAAAACACTAATTGTAAATTAAAAGCATAAAGATAATCTAATTTTACTCAAATTTCTATGCAAGCACGATTATGAGACTAGAACACTACTGGAGTCAACATCACACTCCGACTTGCAATACCTAAACTAACATCCTATTTCAAAATCCCAACTAAAATAAGCGTGAACGGAAGCACACAAACAAGTGAGTGCGCGCTTGTGTGGGTGAACTGGTGTATACTATAATATGACATAAATAAAAATATACTTCTGGTCTGCTAAAACGTGTACACGTATAGTGAACACTCGGTACACTCCCCTCAGACTTGAATTGGATAATCACATGAATTATGACAATGAGAATAAGGAAATGCTAAGGAAGAGGGTACCTATGCTCAGATATGAGCATACCAGAAGATTGGCGTTAGTACAAAGAATCCACTCCCATATTCGCCAAATAAGAAAATCGCCGCGCACCTGCAGGAAAAAGACTCCACGCAAAAATATAAAATGTTAAACTATTAGCATAATAGTACAATAAAACAAAAAGATTTGGGCTGTCTCCTAGCAACGCTTTTGTTTACCGTCCTTAAGCTGGACTTAATACCTGTATTAAGCAGTTTTATACGATTGTCTAAGCATAAAGCGATAATAATAAAGTCTACTTATTATTATTACACAACCATCAAAGAAATCAACTATACGTTGATTTAAAGTAGTAACTAGAAATGAATGAAATGGGTCCGAAGACCCAGCAGTAGGGGCAGAAAGATGGATTTATCCTCCATCCCCAAATCTCTTTCTTTTTCGCATTCTTCTTCTCTTCCGACATTAGATCAGGATATGAATATCTTTTGCCTCCCTGCAGCCAATCCTTTAAGGGAAACACCATCATTGCACTGTATTTCCCCCGCCAGAATTGATTTTCAACATTACCCAAAAATTGGTCAACATACTCAAAATCCTGCAGGGATGGAAAAGAAGAAGCATTAGGAGTATCAGGAAGAGGTAGAGGTGGATCAGCAGTGGAGGGCATTTCCGATTCAGCTTCCAAAAGATTTACCACTACTGAATCCCCCTGCACATGTTCAAGCAAAGAAGGGTGGTCAGGAAACAAAATAGAAGAAAGACATAAATAATCAGAAATTGGGGGAGTGGTCCCGGTCTCACTCCCAGCAGGATCCAAGGATAGATCACCATCATCATCGTAAGTATCACAGCGAGGGGAACCCAAGAACTCAAGGGCCTCGGTGGTGAGTTGGACCTCCTCGCCCCATGATGAAGTGCAAACCTCCTCATCAGAGAGAGTGCCCTCATCATCCCACCGGGGTGCAGCCTCAGGCTCAGAATCATCACCCTGGTCAATTACTTCGACAGGATCATAAAAAATGTGTGTAGAAAAATCTTGCAAAGAAACTGGAGGAACAAAAAGATTTGGTTCCTCCGCAAAAAGATCTGCTAACGCCTCCCCAATGGAAAGAATGCGTTCTTCATCACACTCAGGTGCATCTAGGAGCTCCCATTCCTCTCCTTGTTGGCTAACAGATGAGTGATCATCATCACTAGGTGTGAAGCCATACACAGGGAGTGAGGAGTCCATGCACGAAATAAGCTCGGGGGTAGAGGGCACGATTGCCTCCATGGGTAAAGAATGAGTGATAGAGACCATGTTGTCATGAGTAAAGGAGCAGCGGTCAGGATTGAAAAGACTAGGACAATCCTTCAATTCATGACCCTCTCCTCGACACAACAAGCAAACAAAGTTCCTACACTGCCTAGCATTTAACTCCTTTATTTGGTCTATATAATAAACCATCTTGTCGTAAGTGCTAGGAGAAATATCCCATGACGACATTTTCAATAATTAAAGCAGATATAGCGAAACTGAAATTCTTTGCAAGGAATTTACACAAACTAATAAATCTCCTTGGATTAAACTTGCCTAAAACTTTAAAACAGGAGTGAAAGAAATAATAACAAACAATATATAATTAAAAAACAAACAAAAATAATAAAGCGGCTATACACACTGGAAGAACTACTATCTCTTGTCTCCCTCTACAGCAACTCACACGTTTGTTTTCCCCGGCAACGGCGCCAAAAACTTGATGCCCAAATCTAGCACACCGATATAGGCGGTAGCGAGACTGCGGCACGAAACGGCAGTGAACCGGTCGTTGTCAAGTAATAATATGAGGAAGTAAATCCCCAAGTATCGAATCTCTCAAGGAACACAGTAAGGTGGAGCTAACTATTGAGGCAGGACTTGAGATCGAAGTCCTATAGGTCGGGGTTACGATGGGTGGTTGATTTGGTTTGTGGAAATAAAAGAAAATAACTAAACTACTCCTATACAATGTCGTTATGCAATGCTTCGCTTGGCGGGATGGAAACTAGGCAGGACTTGAGCGCACTGCTTCGCAAGGAGGATGGGCGAGTAGGCAAGCAGATGAGGTGAATAAGTGCGGAATCGAACTGTGCAGGCCTTGAGCGCACTGCTTCATGAGGCGAATGGATTACACGGGCCGCTATGCACCGCTTCGCTGCGCGGATGGACGAGTAGGCTTGCGGATGGAGTGAGTCGCACCGGTGGAGTGAGGGTCGCAAGCACCTCGTCAATAAGTATGCCACTAGCAATTGCTAGTGCGGCACACGAACGTAGTGGACGGAGTGGTGGATGAAGTGGTGGATGGAAAATGGATGGGGGCGCACCTCATACACACATATGAACAATATAATTTCTTAACAATGAAATAAACATTATAAAGCATGGTTCATAGTGCACATCATCAACAGATAAGAGATCTAACATTTACAACTACCAATACAAAGAGAGAGAGCAAGGAATCGACCCAATCTGAAGCCTTGTCGAAGATTCACGGTTGGAATCGCGGGGTTGTCAATCCGCGTCCAAGCTCGGTCCTCAACTGTGTCGGGGGTAGAGAAGGATATCACTACCTTCCAATGGCCCGTCTTCTTCGTGTCACGATCCGGCCGCACGACCAAGCTTCCTTCTCCTTGGATATTGGTGGATGTGGGGCTAAATCTCTCTCCTTGGAGCTTGAGGATGATGGAGGAGGCCAAAAGGGACGGAATACCTGTGGAAATGGCGAAAAATGGCGGAGCGGGCGGAGTTTGATCTAATTTCGCGGAGTGCGTATTTATAAAAAACAGGGCGCACGATCAGTGGCGCACGACCAGTGGTCGTGCGCACTGGAAGTTGGTGGTCGTGCGCACTGTGCCCGAAAACCTGCAAGATAAAACTTTACAGAAAATAAAAAAGCGCACGAACAGTGGTGCATGATCAGTGATTGTGCGCACTATCGTCAGTGGTCGTGCGCGCTGGTCAATACAGAACTCAGATTTAGGGAGTTAAGTGTGCACGATCAGTGGCGCGCGTCCAGTGGTCGTGCGCAATAGAACCAGTGATCGTGTGCAGTGTTCCTATATAGATTTGCACCGGGAACACCTGCACGACCCCTGTTCCAGTAGAAATACCAATCAACCCATTGAAAGTGGCACTAAACAATGCATGAAAGCTTAAAAAGATGATAATCAAGGAATTACACCAAATCGAGCCTAGAAGTGCACTCAGTGTGGAACATCAAATATGAACGAAAACATGCCTAAAGTGTAGTGCATAGACTAGATAATCGGCCCAGATGAGTCCATAAAAGTGTATATAATTGGGACTCATCAAACATCACACATCAACATTTCACAATAATCAAGGGTACTTATCATTTCCCCAGGGCGTGCAAGCCCAAGGCCAAGAACTCCACTGAGACCTCACACCTTACATGGCTCATCTTGCCAACGGGCGCATCAGCATACTTGTTCTCACCACAATCACTAAGCCAAAAGACAAGAACTCCACCGAGACCTCACCCCTTACATGGCTCATCTTGCCAACGGGCGCATCAGCATACTTGTTCTCGTCAGTTAGCACAAAAAGGGACTTGTCTTGTCGGGACACTCTCCCCAATGAATCCAAGCATTCACGAGCTAGCCAGCCGACCACAAAGATAAAGTCACGCCTTCACATACAAGCGGCTTCACAAGCCATTCACTACGCACAAAAATTACCCTTTCCAAACAAACGTTCTTTCTCACACAAAACATAAGGGCAACACATACGATGTTTTCGCCGTCATCGAATTTCTAGCAAAAATCCCTAAAATGCACGTTAAGCAACATCACCGAATCGAACAACCGGTCACGATTTTGGCTTCACCCGCAATGCCTAATCCACTAACAGAGCAGATCTCTAATGCAAAGTCATGTCGGGGACGGACTCAATCAACCCGATGGTTCTTCTTGAACCAAGGCGACCCAAACCCCTCTCATTTGAGAGATCAGGTGCCACAAATTTCAGAAATGAGAAGATAAAAGCAAAGATGCCATGCATGCATCCTAAAACTGGGAGGAGAGATGTTGTTACCCTAAGAGTTCTCTTCCTCACCATGGATTGGTTGAAAGGAACGGATAGAAAGGAGCGCCTTCTAGTCCTCTCCACGGATCTGGTTTCCGATCTCGAACAGAACTCCGGTGCTCCAACAATGGCGGATCTAGCCTTCTTCTTCCTCCAAACCTTACTTCCCTCCTTAGCCTCCAAAAGCACAAAATACTTAATGAATTGGGCATGAAACTCCTCTTCCCTATTTAGAGCCTTAGGGCGCACTTATCTGAACCTTAGGATAAAGATAAAAAAAGATCGGACATCTAGGAAATGCTATTTATGAAACAGGTTCCGTCAGCTAACGCTGACATTAGCGCTAACGCCTGCATTAGCCCCTCGATGAAATCCCCCTCGACGAATCCCACTCAACGACCCGACAAAACTGCATTACCCGACAAAAAGTTATCGTCGGCGTTAGCGCTAACGCATGTGTTAGCTCTTCGACGAACTCCCTTAGACGAAACCTCCTCGACGAATCCAACTTGACGAACACCAACAAAATAAGTATTTTACTCGATGGGACAGCTAACGCCTTCGTTAACACCTAACGTCGGCGCTAGCTCCCAGATACAGGAAAACCTGTACTAGCCTTAGGCATTCCAGCCTCCGCGCTTAGTGAAACCTAGGTGTTACAGTAAGTCTACCACTTGCTGAAGAAAAGGAATTTTTAGTTGTAAGACTTGAGATAAGCATGAAAAAACTCATGGTAAAAGATTATATGGTAATGATGTGGAAGACTTATAGAAATACAAGAAACATCTTTTTGTAATCATGATAATTCATAAGAAGTGATATGAGTTAAATTCCAAAAAAGAAGATGTTTTTGTAAATCATTATTCATTTAAAATCTTTAAGTTTGACAATAAAGTAACCAAGCATGAAAGAAGGATATCAAAAAGAGACTACTACAATGTTATTTTAATTCACAAATTCAAGACATACCAAATATTGTAAAGTGCATGCTAGGTTATCTAGTGCATTTTATATATAAAGAGAGTATAGAATTAGTATTAGGATCCAATACTCATGAGAAGAAGTGTTATGGAAGATAATGATGTGCACATAAGTGTTTTAATCCAACTCTTATAATTGATCTTGGACTTCCCGAGGTCTACCCTGTGAGGGGTTCGCACCGGTACTAGGAGATGTGATGGAGTGACATCCCAAATCTCTCTTTCGCAAGATACATGTAAATAGAAAAGTTAAGTTCAAAAAATAATTTTTGATAATTCTTTGTTTTATATTTTTGTATTTGATTTTTGCATATAGAAATAGAAATCAAAGAAAGGAAGAGAAAACAAATATTTTTATAATTTGGCTTTTGTAATTTTGTATTTTAATTTTTTCAAAAATCAATTAAAGCCAGAAATACAAAAATAAGTAGTACATATAATATAACATATTTTAGGGATTTTTCAAGAATTGAAAAATACAGAAAATCAGACAGGTGGGCTAGCATCGGTGCTAGCGCTAACGCGGCAAATAGTACACAAAATTTCAGGATTTTGAAAGTTCTAATTTTTTATCTTGAATAAGTGTCCAAAGATTAGTTCCATGCATAAATTTCATATGTTTTGGAGATGTTTTGATAAGAAAAAAGTGCATGAAACGATTGCGGTTTTGTATATGACTTAAATAAAATATTTAATACTTTATCACATAATTGACTAATGGATATTAAGTTATGTTTTAATCTTTTTACATAAAGAACATTAGAAATAGTAAAGGATTCGTTACCCACTGTACTGACTCCCATGATCCTTCCGTTACCATTTCTTCCAAAAGTAACGTTCCCTCCCTTCTTCTTTTCTAGGCTAAGGAATTTTAATTTGTTGTTTGTTATGTGCTTGGAGCAGCCTGAATCAAAGTACCATATGTCCTCCTTGTCCTTAGCCTGCCTGCAAATCTAGAAGGAAGATGAGAGAAATGATTCGGATACCAAAGAGGTACCACCCATAGAATAAGTGGAAGCCTTAGGTACCCAGATTTACTTTAAAAATCCCTGTTTTATTTTTCTGCAAGAGCTAGACGTGTGTCCAAACCAATGATAGTTTGCACACGAAATAAAAGGGGTTGAGACCTTTTCTGAAATTCTACATTGCTCTTACTGGACGAGGTTTGCATTTTTGAAAAAGCAGAAGATTTTTTATATGAGGGACTGCCGCCGGCGTTAGTGGCTAGCGCCGGGCGGTAGCTATCACTTTGATATCCGAGCCCAAATTTTCCAGAACCATAACCTTCGTACCCTAAAATCATGTCCAGGGATTTTTGACCAATTCCAAATTTTTTGATGGCCATATTGAGGTCATGAGTTTATTTTTTAAGAGATGAATTTTCTCTTACAAGCATGACACATTTATTTTCAACCCCCATTTTGTTATTTTCAATTTGCAAGAGAGGTTTTTAGTTTTCTCCCTAAGTCCCCCTTTTCTCTTGTAAGATTTTTGATTTGTGAGAGGGCCTTAGAAAGAGAAACTTCAAGATCTTTTGCCTTACATAAGGAGTATTCACACTCTTGGCATGAAACCTTTCTCTTTTCCAAAGAAATTTTTTTTTGTAAGCTTATGATTTTCCTCTATGAGGGATTCATTTTCATGATTTAAAATAATATTATCTTTTATATTTTTATCATAGGCTTTACAGGTTTGAACAAATTCATCAAAAAAATCTTTGAAGGTGGGAGGAGTTACCTCAGTGTCACTAAGAACACTGGTGTCATCATCGTTGCCTTTTGTCATGAAGCATATGTTTGCTTCCTCATCGTCGCTTGAAGTTGTTGTTCTTGACTCCTCAAAAGATGTATACTTTTTCTTCTTGTCCTTCTTTCTGTGCCTCTTCTCCTTCTCCTTCTCTAGAATTTTTGGACACTCACTTCAGACGTGTCTGATCCTCCTGCAGTTGAAGCACTTTGGAAGAGATTTCTCCACATCATCATGGCTCGCCTTGTTCTACCATGACCCTTGCTTGTTGGACCCTTTGGTGAGGTATTTGCGAAAAGTTTTTCTTCTTTCGGGACTCCGCATGAATCTTTTGAAGTTTTTCACCAAGAGACCTTCATTATCGTCTTCTTTGTCGTCGGCCTCAGTTTTTAATTTCAGCACCAATGCTTTCATTTTTGGCTCCATATTGTACTCTTCATGTTGAATCTGGAGTTCTACCTCATGGGTTTTGATATTCCCAGTGAGGTTCTCGATCTGAAGTGTTCTTAGGTTGTGTGACTCTGAGATGGCCGTCATCTTTGGATTGAACCTTGGAGGTAGAGATCGAAGAATCTTTCTGACTAAGTCATCGTCAGAGTAGGTCTTTCCAAGAGCTTTTGTAGCGTTGACAATTTTGGTGAATCGTGTGTACATGGAGTTGATGTATTCTTCAGCATCCATCCTAAACTTTTCATATTCCGACTCCAGTTGGAATAGCTTTGCATCTTCCACCTGCGATGTACCTTCATGAGTAACTTCCAATTGGTTCCAAATATCATAAGCAGTTACACATGCAGAAATTCTATTAAATTTAGTTCTATTTAAGGCACAATATAAAGTATTCATTGCCTTAGCGTTATTTTTGCACTTGAGTTTATCGTTATTATCCCATTTATCCTTATGTTTTTCTAAGGTAGCCTCTCCTACTACAATTGTAGGAGGAGAGTACCGAACTTCTACCATGTTTCATACTTCTATATCCATGGTCATAAGAAAACACGTCATCCTAGATTTCCAATAGTTGAAATTTGACCCAGTAAAAAGAGGTGGTCTACTAACACATTGACCATCGGGAAAAGTGAGATCATGAGGCGTCATTATTCCAGGTTGTTAGACTGTTTTGGAAAAATATTGCTCTGATACCACTTGTTGTATCTGTAGCCGCCCTTAGAGGGGGGGGGGGGGGGGGGGTGAATGAGGGTTTTAAAAACTTTTATTATATATTGAAATACTTGAAATATTAGGAGATTAAAATAGTGTAAAACCAAATCAAATTAAGTCAAATAAAATAGAGACATGATTTTATTAATATGAAATGAAGGATTACAAAACTTGATTTCTTATAACGCTAGAAATCGAAGGCGAATATTAAAAAGACTTTTTCATTTTCTATCCCGACTCGTATCCCCATGAACTTGTGGCTTTAGCCAATCCTCCCCTGGATACGGCCTCAAGCCGCTCTAGCCAATCCTCCCCCGGATACGACCTCGAGCACACCTTAGATCTATAACCTAGACCTAGTCGCCAACAAGAGGCGAATTTCTTCCCTAAGTCCTACCTAGACCTAGTCGCCAACACGAGGCGAATTCTATAAACGGTTACAAAAGATATGAAATAAAATAGCAACCACAATATTAAAAACTCCCTTTAAGAAACATCTGAAGTCGGAGACGAGAGATCATTGTAGAATAAGCAAGGTTGAAGCGATCGCCCTTCGGATATAGCGTGACGAAGTCCACCTTCAGAAACTCTCTAAGCTTTTGGTGGGAGATCAACTCTCGGCAGAATAAGGCTCTAGATTTTTGGCACTGGACCTCTCTCTAGGATGTGTGTTGAAAATGAGACAAGAGGGGTCCTTTCTATAGCCTTGGATCTAGCGCATGCGCTAGCGCTACAGCCGATGCTATCCCGGATTAGGAAATGTTCTCTGCGTGTGTATCTTCATTCCAAGGAAACCTTTCCAAAAATCCTCTTGTGCTCCGAGCTACCGCCTGCGCTATCCTCTACCGCTTGGCGCAATCGCCTTCTATACTTGCCACCTGAACACGTGATGGTCCTGTAGTCTTCCTGCTTTCCATATTTCATCTACCAACTTCTGAAGTGCTCGACAGTGTTCTGTATCATGACCAATGTTTGAGTGATATTTGTAGAAGGGTTCTCCATGACGATACTTGGCCTTCGATCTCATAGGGCGAGGAATTCTAAACTCTGGCATATTTTGAATAATCAGAAGAACTTTTTCCATGGGAATATTGAGCTGAGCATACTCTCCTGAATAATTTTTGAATTCAAGTGTACTCGGATTGTAAGACTGGATTGGACAAGCTTCCAAAAATTTAGGTGATCCATCTTGCTGCGGGAGTTGAGTAGGTATACTCTGAGGAAAGGAGTAAGATCTAAAGTGTTTATCTCGCAGAATATTCTGTGACGAAGACATATGATGACAATGAGAATTCCTTCTCTGTTGTTGGGTCCTTCGATTCAGAAAAGAAGCGTAATAGGATTTGCTGCCTCTCCTTCAATAAACTGATTTGCTATTCTGATAAGATGTCCATAAGTCTCGGGTTCATTTATGTTGACTTCAAATTTGAGAAGACCTTCTTGTAATCCATTTATCAATGCAATTTTATACAAGACCTGACTAACATCAACAATTTCAAGAATTTCCTTTTGGAACCTGTCAACGAATTGAGCAAGAGTCTCATTATCTCCTTACTTGATTTGAAAAAGAGTTCTTGGGCCTCTCTTTCGCTTCCTCGAGGTAGCAAACCTCAAGAGAAGTTCTCTTCGAAGATCCATAAAGCAGGTAATTGATTGAGGTGGCAGCTTGTAAAACCATTCCATAGCTTGACCGCTGAAGGATGTAACTAATAATTTGCCTTTGATCCCATCTGAGATAGCCCTCAAAGAGATATCAGACTTGAAAGCTTGAAGATGACTGACGGGATCTTCTCCTCCCGAGAAGACAGGAAGATGGGGCTCTCTAAACTCATTAGAAACATACTCCGAACGAACTTGAACAGAAAAGGGGGAAGGATGTTGCTCTTCTTCTAAGGGAAGTGTCTGCTCTCCATAAACTTGATAAGGGTAAGAACTCATTATCACTTTAAGGGGCCGAATCTCACACCTTCACTGCAACTATTGTTCACCGATTACCCAAGATCTGAAGGTCGCGTATTGTGTTCAAACCAAAAATGTACCATGGCCACACTTGCTCAAGCTGGAGAAGGAGGAAGAAAATTGTTGGGTGGTCAGTTACTTTGAGCTACGAGTGAAGGGGTAAGAGAGGGGGAAAAGAGATGGCCGCGAGCAGGATAGAGGTCGCCGGGAGGTGGTCTAGAGGTCTCCAGAAAAGAGGTGCAGAAGGCTCCAGAAAAGAGGTTCAGGAGGCTCCGGAAAAGAGGTTCAGGAGGCTCCGAAAAAGAGGTTCAGGAGGCTCCGGAAAAGAGGTTCAGGAGGCTCCAGAAAAGAGGTTCAGGAAGCACCAGAAATGAGGCTCCACGGTCTGAAAATTTGAGACCGCTCTAGTCATTAACTGTGAGCTGGAAACTCTCCGAAGTCCCTTTTTCGGTATCCCTACCCCTCTATTTATACACGCGGGGGCCTGCCCAAATGGCAGGTCTAAAAATAATGGGTTGTCCGGACCTGCTGAGATCATCCAGACCTGTTGAGATCGTCTAGACATGCTGAGATTGTCTAGACCTGCTGAGATCATCGACATAGCTGAGATCATCGAGCTGAGACCGCTGAGATCGTCGAGATAGCTAAGATCGTTGAGCTGAAACCGCTGAGATCGTCGAGATAGATGAGATCATCGAGACAGTTGAGACAGCTGAGATCGTTGAGCTGAGACCGCTGAGATCGTCGAGACAGTTGAGATCGTTGAGCTGAGACCACTGAGATCGTCTGGGATAGCTGAGATTGTTGAGCTGAGACCGCTGAGATCATCGAGATAGTGAGATCATTGAGCTGAGACCGCTGAGATCGTCGAGATAGCTGAGATCATCGAGATAGCTAAGACAGCTTAGATCGTCGAGCTGAGACCGCTGAGATCATTGAGACAGCTGAGACAGCTGAGATCGTCGAGCTGAGACCGCTGAGATTGTATGGGACAGCTGAGATTGTTAAGCTGAGACCGCTGAGATCATTGTGATAGCTGAAATAGCTGAGATCATTGAGACAGTTGATACAGCTGAGATCATCGAGCTGAGACAGTTGAGATTGTCGAGACAGCTGAGACAGTTGAGATCGTCTGAGACATGCTGAGATCGCCCGGCACTTAAAAAAGTTTAGCATGGAGGGGATCGTTGATTTCTGGGTAAGCACTTGACACGCGCGAGCATATACTAAATTATTCAATAATCTCCTTCTATGTCCGCCGCAAACCCGGCGTCGGAGTGGTTGTTTGTTCAATGTTCATCCAAACGTGAATCATTCACAACCGTGTCTCACAGTTGTTAAATAAAATTAAACTTAAGAAAAAATGTATGCAAACATTAGAAAACATAAATCTCAGCAGCATCACACAGCAGTCTCAAGTACGAACCTAGCACAGGTTCAACACTCCCTAGTGGCTAAAGATCAACAAAAGAGTTAAATAGTCCAAAACCAACAAGTGTATCAAAGAGAGATAAACAATGCTCCAAGCAGAGATATGATAAGGCTGAATCTGTCATACATTTCTGTAATGCTTTCATCAGCCTTTTTCTTAAAATTCTCATATTGAGATATGAGAAGAGCCTTTTTGTCTTTCCTCTCATCAGAACTTCCTTCAACTAGTCTGGAGAGAGATTCACATATCTCCTTTGCAGAGTTGCAGTCAGCAACTTTCTGAAATATGTCATCAGACATTGTTGACACTAAAATATTCATGGCCTTGGCATCACATGCCTTGACCTTCTTTTCAGCCTCTGTCCGTTCCTTTCTTGGAACAGCCTCAGTTGTTGAGGATTCTCCTTCCTTTTGTCTGATTGGAGCAGGAGGATCTGTGAGAAGAACATCATAGATATCTTCATCAATGGAATTCATGTAAAGTTTTATTCTGGCCTTCCAGAGTGTGAACTTATTTAAGTTACACACTGAAGGTCTTGTTGAAGCATAATCCTTTGAGCTCATTTTCTTTATAAAATATGTTTATAGAAAAGAAATAAGAGTATGAGGTTTTTTTTATCAAGGTGTTAACCTCTCAATGATCAACCTCCCTCTGATACCAATTGAAAGTACACAGTGTGCCTCTGAGATTCCTCTATAGGGGGGGGTGAATAGAGTTTTTAAAATATTTCTATCCTAACTGTGTTTAACAATAAATTATTCTAAGGAGTTATGCTTAACAATCTAGGCAAAATAAAGAATGCAGGAAATAAGTGCAGAATAAAAGACTGGGACAACACAGAAAATCACAGCACAGACACAATGAATTTTTATAGAGGTTCCCCAAAATGTGGGTAGTCCTCTCTTCTACCACCTGGTAGGAATGCACCACCTGTGCCCGAGTCTTTTGATCAGGAGACTCTTAGAACCAATGATCTTTTGACAAGGAGATCATGAACCACAGATCTTTTGATAAGGAGATCTTGAACCACCAGATCTTTTGATAAGGAGATCTTGAACCACTGAATCCTTTGAAGAGGGATTAATTAAACTCTTTTACAGAATGAGAAAGAAGAAGGGAGAAGGTTGAAGGAATTCTGTTCTCAGAATTCTTGAAGATGGTTGTATGAAGATCAGCCTATGAGTTGTTCCAAAGGATCTGCTCTTGATTAGCCCCTGCTTTTGATAGTAATGTTTTGCAGAAGCTTTGTATTGTCAGATCCTTTCTTCTTCTTCAGATTGTGATCTGGCTGCTATGAGATTGTGATGAAGAGCAGCTTTCAAATCCTCTATTCTATTTGATGAAGAACAGTCGAGCCTTCTTCTCTTTTTGTTTGCTGTGTTAGAGTTCCCCGAGAGAGGGAGAAGAAGAGGATGCCCTATAAAATGAAGGAGACGGCTGATAGTAATGAATTCCTTGTCTGCGTCTATCTTCTCTTGTCTTTTTAGTCTCTATGTTTCAAATTTTGAATATGTTTCCCTTTCTGATATGCCTTGATAAGGTAATCTGCTTATCACTTTCTCTTTCCTTCCTCTATAATTCTCGACCCGTCCACCTGGAAAGAATATGTTTCCAAGAAACCTTTTTTTCTCTATCTTTAATGCTTCTTTCTATTCCAGGAAATTATTGAGCCGTTGGAGAACGGTCTTGAGAGATGTGGGCCATGAAAGAGGGATCGAAAAGACAGCTGAAAAGATATACTTTTACAGACTGTATTCAACGTAGCGTCGAATTCATTTCTTCTCTTAGCGACGTAGCTTCGAGTTCTTCTAGGAGTTGCTTCGATTTCATCTGTGCTCTTACTGAACTCTTCTAGTCGATGTTGCGTCGATATCTTCTCGACGCACCCGTCGAGTTGATCTGCCTTGCACTGAACTCCATCTCCAACGTCGAGATGAAGTCGACGTTCCGTCGACTTTAGTTGGCTTTGACAGATATCCTCTTCTGCGTCGAGTTGAAATAGAAGTTGCGTCGACTTCTCCAGTTACTCCGACAAGTCCCTGACCTCTACGTCGACATCTATTCGATGTTACGTCGACTTGAGTTACTTCGACAAAGGGTTTGAACCACTTGGACTTCTAGTCGGAGCAGCGTCGATATGGACACGATGTTGCGTCGAATTCTATTCGACGCAAATGTTAACTTAGCCCAATTTCGTTTCTCTTGATCTGGTCCTGACACCCTATGTTGAGTGTGACATCCTAATACATCTAATGACCATATTACCCTCACTATACAATGGGTAAATTAATCCTAGTAGATAAAATCACTTTTAAATAATTTGTTAAGTTAAATCAAAACGGGTTTTTCCCAACACAAGGTCATCACAAAACCCTGGGAGGCTTGAAGAGACCACTTGGCCTTAAGCTTGAAGGAGAAGAGCATCTTGGTCTACAAATAGCTATTTCCAGTTACCAAGCTTAGAGTTGGAATTTAGGGCCTCACCTTGGTCCTTTGAGACCCCAACATAACATCCATAACCCTTTGGAGGGTGCCTTAGAGCACCAAGGACCCATTGGGGTCAACCAAATAGGCTAAGTTGACCAAAGTCAACATTAACCCTAAAATGGTCAAAGTAGCCTAAATAGGGTCAATTGACCTCCACTATGCCAAATTGACCTTGTCCCTACCCTTATAAGTATACTAGGGACCCAATGGACCAAAACGCCCCATCATGGGGCCACCAAGTTGGCCAATTTTGTTAAATTTTTGAAGTGGAAGTGGACTGTTCGGGCGGTCTATTTTTGGAGACCGCAGAGACCACGCGACCTGTATTGTGGTTTACCTCTGGAATCTGCGAGCTCGGTGTGGCAACCTTGATGGTGTGGTCGCGTGTCTCTGGTGTTGGCGACCTGTGTTTGGTCAGCTTATTTTGCCCAAGTATCCCTATTCTGGTTTAGACCGGGCGGTCTCGTACTGCGGGTTGCATGAGCTTGTTCAGGAGGTCTTCTCCTAGTCGGTCAGATGCTCATATCTGTACTTATAAGAGGCCGGGCGGTCTACCGGGTTGTCTTGGCAAGCTGTATTTCTTGGACAGTTTTGCTTTAAGTAATAAGGTCTTATAGAGACCGCGCGGTCTGATACTGAAGACCGCGTGCTTCAATAAGGAAGGTGACTGTATCCCTTGGGGCGGTGACGACATCCATTCGTTTGCCTATAAATAGGGACGCTGGGGTAGCCATTTATATGAAAGAACGGTAAGAACTAAAGTTGGCTTGATTGTGTCGGTCTCACTTTGAGACCGCGCGGTTTGAGTTGTCTGACCAGTTTGTTTATTCGCAGGTTAGCGGCTAGCAGTCACCGTCAGCATTCTCCTTTCTTTCCATCTTTGAATAAACCAGTTCGGCAGCGGTCTGTCTGTGCGGACTGTGTTTAGGAGTTCTTGCATTGTGCAGCGGACTCAGTTGATCAGATGGCTTTAAGTGGTCAGGCGGTCTTGAGTTGCGGTTTTGCAGCAGGAAGCAGTTCTTTGTCAAGTGTTCGCGGGTTCTTCTGTGATCTTGAGACCGTTCGGTCTGGGCGGTCAAGAAGTGCGAACAGTCGTTTTCAGCAGTTGAATAAAGTAGCGAGTTGTGCGGTTTGTGGTTGCGGTCTGACAACAGCGGCTCGTGTTCTGTTCGCGCGGTCTCAGGGATAGCCGTGCGGCTTGCCTATTCGAGCGGTCTGGCGGTCTTGTTTTGATAGTTCATTGGCGACTTGTTTTTGTGTCTTGTGCTTCTCTTCTTCGTGATTCTTATTAATTATGTCTCGCCATGTATGTCTCGATCTGTATAGAGATAGTGAATAACAAGATCACTATTATGTCTTCTCATTGTCATTGATTGATATTCTTGTGGATTGTTGTTGAAGTGTTCCGCATTTATTACTTCACTCCAGACCTCTAAAATTTTAACATGGTATCAGAGGTAGGTTTATGAGTAGTAATCAATGTTGTCTTCGTATTTCTGCAAGTTGGTTATCAATCAGTGGGATAGCAATGGAAGGAGGATATGCTAGAGGTCTTGGTATTGCGCTCCTTACGCAGACTAACTTTAAAAAGTGGAAGTCGTGCATTGAGAGCTATCTGCTTGGCGAGAACTTATGGGAAGTAGTTGGAGGAGAAGCAAGACAAGCTATTGTTCCTGCTGAGGGGAATGCTGAGCTCGTGAAGGCTTGGAAGAGAACAAATGCGAAGGCTGAGATCACTCTCAAGCGAGCTATCATTCTGGAGTTGTTTGACCACATCATCGGGTGTAGGTCAGCTGCTGATATTTGGACAGCCTTGGATGGATTGTTCAATAAGAAGAATGTAGCTCGGCTACAGTTCTTGGAAAATGAGTTGGCGAATGCAACTCAGGGAGACTTGTCAACTCAATGTTCTTCTTGAAGATGAAGAACTTTTGTGCAGAGATATCAGCTTTGGACTCGGATGTGCCTATTTCAGAAGCTAAGTTGAAGAGGTACATAATCCGCGGCTTGCGGAGGGTGTATGTGGCCTTTGTCACTTCTGTTCAAGGCTGGGCCAATCATCCATCGTTGCTAGAACTGGAGAACTTGCTTGTGTCGCAAGAGAGATTAGCAAAGCAAATGGCTGGGATGTCTGTCTTTGGAGAAGAGAGCGAGGTTCTTTATTCGGGCAAGAAGAAGAGATGGGACAAGAAGAAGAAGTCATCTGGTAACGATGGTCCATCTACTTCATATCAGCAAGAGAGGAGTTATGCTCCTAAGTCTGAAGGGGTGGAAAAGGAAGGACTGAGATGTTACAGGTGCAATAAGCTTGGTCACTTCAAAAGAGACTGCAAGGTCAATCTTCAGCCAGGGCATGCTGCAGGAAAGGAGGAGGCTGGTTCCAATGCAGATGATAGATGGGGTGATGGAGCTTTCATGATGGGCACGTGTGTTCGGGCTATGACTTCCATCACTATCAGGATGATTGGATAGTGGACACGGGTTGTGGTCATCACCTAACCAGAGACGAGTCGAAGTTTTCTTCTTTGTAGACATATACAGCTAATGATGTTATCATAATGGCTGATGATTCTATACATGCAGTAGAGAAGGAGGGTGTAGTTTCTTTGAACAATGACAGAGGTACTCTTACATTGAAGAGTGTCTATCATGTTCCGGGGATGAAGAAAAACCTCTTCTCGGTGACAAATGTTGTGGATGTTGGCTATCACATTCTGTTTGGTCCAACAGAAGTGAAGTTTCTTAGAAACGTGTCAGCAGTGGAGGCTGAAGTCACTCATGTCGGCAGAAGGGTGAAGGACTTGTTTGTGTTGTCTACAAGTTCTTATGTTGATAAGATGAGGACTAATGATAGCGCTGCTATCTGGCATGAAAGACTCGGACATGTTGGGATGGACAAGTTGAAAGCTATGGAAGAGAGAGGCCTTGTGAAAGATTTGCCTAGTTTGTCATCCTTCAGTGAAGGTCACATTTGTGCAGGTTGTCAATATGGTAAGGCTCAACGTCTTCCATTTGACAAATCACAAAGTAGATGTAAAGCACCATTGGAGTGTATTCATGTTGATCTATTTGGACCTACCACAACTGTCAGTCTTGGAGGCAGCGGGTATATGCTAGTTCTGATTGATGACTTCACTAGATATACTTGGGTATATTTTCTGAAGGATAAGTCGGAAGCTCTCACGAGGTTTGTGGAGTTCAAGGAGCTAGTGGAGGGTCAGCTCAACCTGCGGGTCAAGAAGTTCAGAACTGACAATGGAGGGGAGTTTACCTCCAAAGCGTTCTTTAATTTTTGCAGGAAGCGTGGCATCCAGAGAGAGCTCTCTTGTGCTCACACTCCACAACAGAATGGCATTGCAGAGCGGAAGATTCGTCATCTGACGGAGACCTGCAAATGTTGGCTTCATGCCAAGAGTATCCCTAAGTCTTTCTGGGCAGAGGAAATGTCTTGTGCAACATATGTCATTAATCAGATGCCTCTCAATCTCATCAACATGAAGACCCCTCATGAGTTGATGTTCAAGATAAAGCTTACAGTGTAACACCTTCGAGTGTTCGAATCTACCTGCTACGTGCATGTTCCTGATGCCCTCAGGACGAAACTAGATGTGAAAGCAAGGAAGCTAGTTTTCGTCGGTTATGATGATCGGAAGAAGGGTTGGGGATGCATGGATCCAGAGAAACGGATAGTTGTGGTCTCTAGGGATGTGGTATTCGACGAGATGACGTCATACCAGGGTAGCTCTTCTGTTGAGCTACAAGGAAGTAGGATAGATGGTGGACCAGGAGAAGCTACAAAGGAGGTTCTGGTGGAGTTGCCTGTTTCTCCAGGTGCTCCAGGTACTTCTAGATCTGGGTCAGGTGCTTCAAGTTCTGGAAGAAGGGGGAGCAATGCTCCAAGTCTACCTGAGAGGAGAGCTAGTTTAGAACAAGTAATTGAAGAGGTGGTTCAGAGTCAAGCTCTGAGGAGGTCCAAAAGGACTATTATCCCACCAGATCGGTATACAGGGGGAAACTTGGTGAGCGTCTCATGTTTCTTCGCAGGTCTCCTGGATGAGAGAGAGCCATCTTGTTTTGAAAACACCGTTGGAGTCAAGTAGTGGTAAGTGACCATGGATGAAGAGATGGCTGCCCTCAGGAAGAATGAGACTTGGGACTTGGTGCCTAAGGTTGAGGGTGTTACTCCGGTGACTTGTAAGTGGGTTTTCAAGCTGAAGAAGAAGGCTGATGGTAGAATTGAGCGGTACAAGGCTCGTCTTGTAGCTTGAGGTTTCTCTCAGAAGTATGGGGAGGATTATGAAGAAACCTTCAGCCCCATTGCCAAAATTACTTCGGTTCGGGTTGTGATCGCATTGGCAGCTTGCCAAGGATGGAAGGTTTGGCAACTCGACGTTAAGAATGATTTCTTGTATGTCGAGATTGACAAGGACATCTTCATGGATCAGCCACCTGGTTATGTTTCCGAAGAGCACCCAAGATATGCGTGCAAGCTCAAGAAGGCTCTTTACGGCTTGAGGCAGGCGCCTCGGGCGTGGTATGGCAAAATAGCAGAATACCTCCAGTTCTGCGGATACCTTGCTTCTGACTCAGATTCAAGCTTATTCGTAAAGAAGACTGGAGAGCTTCAGGTCTTGGTGCTGCTGTATGTTGATGATATGATCATCACAGGAAATTCTGAGTTGGAGGTAGTTAGGCTTCGTGCTGAGCTAGCTAACATATTTGAGATGAAGGACTTGGGTGAGCTCCACCATTTCCTTGGACTCGAAGTGGAGAGGAAAGGGAGTGGAATGCTTGTTTCCCAAAAGGGGTATGCAGATCGAATTGTGAAGCGATTCGGCATGGAAGGGGGGAAGAGGAGCTCTACTCCACTGGAGGTTGGTATTCATCTTCGACGAGATGAGGGGAAGGTTCTTTCTGATCCTTTGGTGTTCCGGGCTTTGGTCAGGAATCTGATATATTTGACGATCACGAGGCCGGATATTGCTTATGCGGTTGGTCGGGTGAGTCGGTATATGGCAGAGCCACGGAAGCCTCATCAAATGGCAGCGAGGAGCATTTTGAAGTATGTCAAGACCACCTCTTATTTGGGTCTCTTCTATGGGAAGGACTCGGGCTTTTGCTTGCATGGATATATGGATGCTGATTATGGAGGAGATTCAGATGATCGGAGATCGACTTATGGATATGCCTTTATGACAGGCTCTACAGCTATATCATGGTGCATCAAGAAGCAGGATTCTGTGTCTGTCTCTACCACGAAAGATGAGTACAAAGCTTCGTCTTTGGCAGCCCAGGAAGCCATCTGGCTTAGGAGGCTTGTGGAGGACATTCATAGGGAGATGCATGGTCCTACTCTGCTTCGGGGTGACAATGAGAGTGCCCTCAAACTGGTGAACAATCTAGTTTGTCATGCGCGAACCAAGCACATAGAGATTCAACATCATTTCATTCGGGAGAAGGTGTTGGAGGGATCTCTAATGGTTGAGCATGTGTAGAGCAAGGATAATGTCACAGACATATTTACAAAGCTGTTGTCGAAGGAACCATTCACATGGTTGAGGAGGTTACATGGGCTGACTTCCACTTCCCACTTCAAGGGGGAGTGTTAAATTTTTGAAGTGGAAGTGAACTGTCCGGGCGGTCTGTTCTTGGAGACCGCAGAGACCGCGCGACCTATATTGCGGTTTACCTATGGAATCCGTGAGCTCGGTGTGGCGACCTGGCTGGTGTGGTCGCATGTCTCTGGTGTTGGGGACCTGTGTTTGGTCTACTTATTTTGCCCAAGTATCCATGCTCTGGTTTAGACCAGGCAGTCTCGTACTGCGGGCTGCATGAGCTTGTTCTGGCGGTCTTCTCCTAGTCGGTCAGATGCTCATGTCTGTTCATATAAGAGGTCGGGCGGTCTGCCGGGTTGTCTTGGCAAGCTGTCTTTCTTGGACAGTTTTGCTTTAAGTAATAAGGTCTTATAGAGACCGCGTGGTCTGATACTGGAGACCGCGTGCTTCAATAAGGAAGGTGATTGTATCCCTTGGGGTGGTGACGACATCCATTCGTTTTTCAATAAATAGGGACGCCGGGGTAGCCATTTATACGGAAGAACTGTAAGAACTAAAGTTGGCTTGATTGTGCCGGTCTCACTTTGAGGTCGCGCGATTTGAGTTATCTGACCGATTTGTTTGTTCGCAGGTTAGTGGCTAGCAGTCACCGTCAGCATTCTCCTTTCTTTCCAGCTTTGAATAAACCAGTTCGGCAGCGGACTGTCTGTGCGGACTGTGTTTAGGAGTTCTTGGACTGTGCAGCGGACTCAGTTGATCAGACGGACTTAAGTGGTCGGGCGGTCTTGAGTTGCGGTTTTGTAGAAGGAAGCAGTTCTTCGTCAATTGTTCGCGGGTTCTTCTGTGATCTTGAGACAGTGCGGTCTGGGCGGTCAAGAAGTGGGAACAGTGGTTTTCAGCAGTTGAATAAAGCAGCGAGTTGTGCGGTCTGACAGCAGCGGTTTGTACTCTATTCGCGCGGTCTCAGGAATAGTCGTGCGGCTTGCCTGTTCGAGCGGTCTGGCAGTCTTGTTTCACAGTTCGCTGGCGGCTTGTTTTTGTGTCTTGTGCTTCTCTTCTTTGTGATTCTTATGAATCATGTCTCACCATGTATGTCTCAAGCTGTATAGAGACAGTGAATAATAAGAGTACTATTTTGTCTTCCCATTTTCATTGATTGATATTCGCGTGGATTGTTGTTGAAGTGTTCCGCATTTATTACTTCACTCCGGACCTCTAAAATTTTAACAAATTTGACCTCAGTCAACTATAGCCCTATTTTGGTCAAAGTGACCTATTAAGGGTTAATGGACCCTCGTTTTGCCAAATTGACCCTACTTAGACCTTCCTAACCCTTACGGGAGGCCAATGGGTCACTAGCCACCCAACCCAAATGGTCAAATTGACCAAAGTCAAATCCACCCTAAATTTAGGTCAAAATAACATATTTTGACCTAATGAAGCCCAATTCACTTGGACTAGACCCAATTAAGTTGGTCCACTAGCTAATGGGGCTTGGAATTACTGAATTAACCATTCAATTCTAGAGAATTCGACCAGGAGATACAAAATACCATTTTCCCCAAAAATGGAGGAGAGAGAAGGAAAGGAGTAATGACATTCATGGCCAAGGGAGGTCAATTGATCTCCCAATTGATGGGGATTCATCTCCTCTGGCTGTTACAAGAAGTTTAGGAGTTTTTCCAACCCACATGGAGGCTGAATTGGGGGGTTTTTACCATGGTCGAAATTGGCCATTAATGGACTACATCACAATTGATGCCATGACACACCCTCTCCCCCAATTGAACCTTATAACTCCACTGAGAGGACCATTTTCCCCCACTTACCTGAAGAAATCGTGCAACTTGGTGTGGAGGTTGCTATGGCTTCCAAGCTCCAAGGTCGGCCATGGTGATGGGTCAATCAGCAAGGCTTTAAGTCTACATACAGGTCTGGTTTTTCTCCTCATCTCTAGTGGATAGATCCACATCAAAAATCGGCAAGGATTGGGTCCAATTGGTCCCCAAACAGAATGGCAGAAATCTCCATTTTGGAGGTTTTTCTTCTCGCCAAAACCCCCGGTTCCGGCCACCACCGGCCGGCCAAGACCTCCCATCGTCGGCCACCACCTCAAGGAAGGTGGTGGTGGCATTGGCCGGCCGGGGAGGGGCGTGGGTGGCCGGAAAATGATCATCAAGGTACTCCAGGCCGGCGAAATCGCAGCCATCGGCTGCTTGGAGAAGACAAACGGATGTCGTTGATTTCCTTGATGTACAGATTTTTATATTAATGTTTTATAATTTTGTTTTATGTCTTTATTACTGACAGTAGTTAGAATTAAATATAGAAAATACCTAGGGCCCTCTACAGGAAACGTGGTCAACACCAAACTTGTAGCCCCTGAAGCCTACTTTAATTTAAAATTAGTTTCATCCAATTTGGTTCAGTAGTCTGACCACATCACTCAAAATGGTGCAACATATACAAAGGGTTGACTAGAGCTTGATCTGTGTGCCCCCATCAATCCAGCCATCCAAATGACTTGAAAATTGGAACATAGGCTAATTATACCCACACCCTGAACATATCCAAAAAGGAGAATTTTTGGAGGACATTTTTCCAAGGTTTTTCAAACATTTAATAATCCATGTAATAATTAATTATAGGGTCTAATGACCTCCAAACCCTTCCATATTTTGGTGGGTGGTCCTAAGAGTAATGATATGTCTATGGTAAAAATTTCATCCCATTTGGGATTGATTTGGTTTGGTATTTAACTAACCCAAGATTGGTTAAACTAAGGGTTAAAAGGTTAAAAGTGCACTTGTTGTATTAAGTGGTCAAATCTCATCAAAATGTTATGGAACCTTGGCCACTGACTTAATATCACATAAAACACCTCCACCAATGATTTGGGGTGATTTGGGATGGATATGCCCTAGAACCCTAGTTCTAACCCTAGGGTTGCACTTTGAGCCTTGTGAAGGACATTGGGTCTTATGTCCCTGAATGGTTATAGAACTTGGTAGATAAGTTCATATGGTGTAAATATACCCTAGGTAATTTTATGAGAATTTTAGGTACACTTGTCCCCTCTGAATTAGGCTATAACCTTTTAGGGCACTTTCTTACAAGAGGAATTTACATGCTCAATTTATATTGGATATTGATGAAAGTTTGGTAGTGCTCATATAATCATGATATAAACCTCTGGTAATTTTTGTGTAATTTTTGAATTGATTTAATTAGTACTTCATTCACAAGTCATCTATTTTTCCTTAAGATTACGATAAATAAATGAGGGTCAAATGTTCTCTGGAAAATTGTGAAACTTGGTGATAGGATATTTTAGGGCATTAGAAAGCTCTGTGAATTTTTGTATAATTTTTGGAATCATTTATCAGTAGGTTATTTCACAATGTGCCCTAGTTTAGATTTTCTTGAAATATTTAATTATGAGACTAAATGGTTTTGATAAATTATGAACTCAGTCAGTAAACTTTTCTGATCATTATAAAAGTCTGGTAATTTTACCATAATTTTTGGTTGAGTATTTTTTATGGTTCCTTCTTTAGCCTCCAATTTTGGATAATTATTCAATATTGCAATTAGAGGTCAATACCTTACTGTAAAATTGTGATATTCTGTATTTGTTGTTATTTTGATATCATAGACTTTCCATAGATTTGTGTAGGCCATATCACAAAAAGATCTTACACTTCATGTTCAATTTTATACTTGGCCAATCTTGGAGAAATTATAATAAATGTCAAGTAAATTAGGAAAATTACGACATTCTGGATTTGGCCTTATAATACCATGATAGACTTCCAGTAATAATCTTAGGTCATTCAGATGACTATTTGGAATACCTTCTCTCATGCAACTCATATAGCTTTTTTGGTCTGCGTATAGTAAAACTGTAAAACTTGGGAAAATTGAAGACCAGTGGGTGGGAATGGAAGGTAGATGGTGTACTTACCCTAGTTGAAGAGATTTGAAGTCACCAATAGGAGTCTATATGTTGAGTGTGCCCGATAAGCTAAAAGGGCAAGGTTGTGCTCGGGATTGACGAAAGATCGCCTTTCCCTTGGAGAGTCGTAAAATACTTAGGGTTAATCCAAGTGTAATGATAAGAAGGGTAATCTAATGGGTAGTTACCAATAACATTAAGTGTCTTGAGAAAGAGAGGTTTGGGCTATCATCCCATCATACCTCCTTGTACCGCTGCGAACCCCTCACAAGGTAGACCTCGGGAAGTCCAAGATTAACCCTAAACTGCAGGAATTAACTGTTTTGCAAGATTATCTTAATAATCCACACACCCATACCCCAGTGGTTACGGGAGGATAGTTGATTTGGTCTTACGAGCGGTAGGCTCAGTGGTTGTAGCAGCGGACTAATTAGTCCAGTGAGCTTGTGACTCTGAAATGGTTGTTGGTACGAACGGGTTGGTCCGGCAAGCCGGTGGCTCGGAAGGTTATGGTAATGGGCGGGTTAGCCCGGGGAGCTTATGGCTCGGAGATAGATGGTAAACATGTTTGCATGTGTATAAAGGTGGTGGGTCTTCGGTATTGGACGGTCGTTCACACCGACTTCAATACGTTGACTCGGCAAGTGTGGAGTTTGCACTTAGCCATGAAAGTCTGGTGGTCCAGCCGGTAAGAGTACGCAGGCGCTCCGCAGTTTTTTCCGTTGAGGCGTACGATAGTTCTAGGTTAGGTAGTGTGAATACCAATCTAGAGGTGGGCGAGGCCCAACCCACGGCTTCCGTTTGACACTACAGGAGTATCCTGGGAGTTTTGCGAGCTCCAAAAAGGGGGAACTAATGGTCTGTGCGCATAGAGTCGAAGTGTGTGAGTTTCACTTGTGTGAACATAGCATAAATTGCATAACCTTGCATGTCATGGCATAAGCATTGCATTTCAACCCCTACCCCTATCGTATAAATCGGTATGGGACTTTGTATACGATAGGTCTTGCTAAACGACCCCTTGGTCTATAGGTTTGTATGGGCATTCCTGTAAGTCAAGGTTACTCTTCTTTACTTACCTTTACTTACCTACTTCTACTTGTTATTTTACTTGTTACTTTACTTGTTCTTACCGTACTTTATTTACTGCCTCAATTGTAATATATGTTTCATAGCGGTAGATCTTTCCGTAGTTAGATTCACTGTCACTTGCTCTTGTTTATACCCCTTGTTGTCCTCCGCTTCATCCTCCAGCACGGTGCCTAGGAGCCATTGGGGGAGTGGTGGGGAACATAAGGCTTAGTCTTTTTGACTAACGGTCGGTGGACCATATCATTTTAGGGGATCAAGGAGCAGCACCAGAAGATGCAGCAGCACTAGAGGCCGGTGCGGATGGAGGCGGGCCAGTCTAGTACAGGAGCACCAGTGCCAAGATCAGAGAGTGATTAGTAGTTTGCTTCCGTGAGTGACCTTGTAGTGAGGACATGATGTACAGGGCATGAGCCCTTTATTATTGTTATCTTTTTATTCAGTTATTATCTATGGACATTTACCATTTATGGTTCTATATATCATGCGATGTGGACTTGAGCTTATTTGTTCATTTGTATTCTTTTCTTCTTCTGTGATCGATATGGCTGGCAAGATCGATGTTTTATAATTGCGACCTTCCCGAGTATTGGTGTCACCGCAAAGCGGCGGTTCTGGGCACAAGACCAGGTTTTGTAGCGAAAAATGGGGTCTTACAAACTGGTATCAGAGCAAATCTCGATCCGAAGAAAAGAAGTCCATAAACTTTGGGCCACCCCGCGCGAGTTTAGTTTGAGGACAAACTAAGCAACGGAAGCAATGGTGTGCTCATATGGGGAAATCATAAGAAAAAGTCCACTATTAACTGAATCTTTTTAGCCAAATCTCCTTACGAGTGAAAAGTTTTCTTTTGTAGCATACGGCGAACCCTGCCCCAGCAGGGAACACCTCCGACTGCAAAGATCTCTTTAAATAGTCCTTTATTCAATAAGTTAGACTTAACCCCACTATGACACATGACTCACCATGACAATTTATACCATGTCCTAGCCTGAAATAGACTGTAGGTATAAATTTGATTAAGGCACGAGGGTTCCCCAAAGTGGTTAAAGGAGGAGCTTAATGCGGGAGCGGCCACCTAAGCCATAAATTTCGATGTCCCTGCTTCACATACCAAGGATTATCCAAACTGATAGGAACGCCTTAAGGAGATTGACACATAAGCATAATGGTATGGGACTCGTAGACTCAGCCCTCGTATCAGTGACCTGATTACATTGAGACAACCACCTTTGCAAACAACGAGGGTCAGATAAAAATTTAAGTTCAGAAGAGACCCGTTTGGGGATTGGGTCATACGTTGACCCTAATAAGGTTGTCGTAGAGGGTACCTTGAAGAGTCTAAAGTATGGAGTATATCAACAAGTCCCAAGTCTAAGGTCGTATGCCCTAAGGACTGCTTACATACCTAGGACGAATATATCATAGTGACACCAAAGATACTTAGCCCAAAATAGATAGTGGCTTATCTTTTGTTTATTGGGGCTTACCTTTTGTTTATTGGGCAAATTAATGGCTGACTTGGGTTTTCCTTAGATTTAATTTTGAAAGTGCTGCGTCGTGAGCCTAGTGATCTTGAAGTTGATCATATTCGATGTTACTCGGACGAAGATGAGACTGTGTAACAGTATGTTTGGAATGATGATCTGTAGTATTACCCGGACGAAGGATAGACATCATTGATCGAACAAGAACTTGACCTTAGTTGAATCATTGGAAATGTAAAGTCGCCAGGATTAATCACTTAGGGATGTCGATGTCCCATTCTAGAAGTTATGGACGGAAACTAGGTCTTACAAGTTGTAGTTATATTTGAAGCTCTTGTGACCTGGGGCATTCAGAAGTGATTAACTCATGAATTGTTAAAAATCACGCCCTGTCATGGTAGAAAATTTTAACTGCAATGATAATCCTCAAACCTTGGATGTAATGATGATGAATAACCAGAGATCTTAAACGATGAATTATTGGATTTAGAATATAAAATTTAAGGTTATTATTGTAAGAACGATCTAATTCTTACCGTACTTTGGATAACACCAAAGTGACCAAGACTAACATAGGTTAGGTGATAGGAATTTGGAGAAATAAACATGATGATATTTCCTTGATGAAATTGACTTGTGAAAAATCTTAGGGTTTCAAAAGATTTTACTCGTATACCTTATGAATCAAACTCTACATAGAAAGTGACTGCGAGTCATCTTACAAACATTGATACTAGTGTTGATTGGTTAACATATGTTCAAAAGATTCACAAGTGCACCCCCTTAAATTTTTAGGATGATTGGGACGCTTGATGATCTGATCAGTTCCACCAGTGGTAAGAACTAGATAAGTCGTGGAGTGGAGATGATTGATCACTCGGACGTACCTGAAGGAATAAGAATCTGAACGTGTAGAGAAACTTTATAGAGGTGTTGTCTACCCTTACAAACATTAGCTTTAGTCACCGAAGAAATGGTGTATTCTGGAGCTTGTATGTCCTCGGAATAAAGAAAGACGTCATAGGTTTTGTGATGCACGATGAAGGCCAAGTGCAAAAGTATTTGGAGAACAGCCACATTCACAGCCTAGGGGTGAGTGGAAGCTCGAGGATATAATTATGGATTTCATACACAGGTTACCACATCCTCACTCCGGGCACAAGTTCATTTGGAACATCGAGGATAGATTGACCAAGGTAGCTAGGGTCACCCTGGGCCGGAAGGACGCTCCCGTTGGTGTTTGATGGGATTTGTTGAGCAGTTAGTTGATGCGATGGTTCGGCAAGTGCACCGGTCGCGCAAGTAATAATAATGGGGGAAATCCCCGAGTGTCGGTCTCTTGAGGAACACAGTAAGGTGGAGTTAGGTTTCGAGGAAGGACTTGAGATTGAAGTCCTTAAATCGGATGGAATGCGGGGGAGTTGGGTTGGCTTTTGGAAAATAAAATAAAAGCTATCAACTACTCCTATGCAATGCCGCTATGCAATGCTTCGCTTGGCGGGATGGAGACTAGGCAGGCCTTGAGCGCGCTGCGTCACAAGGGCGGATGGACGAGTAGACAAGCGGAATCGAACTATGCAGGCCTTGAGCGCACTGCTTCGTTAGGCGAATGGGTTACACGGGCCGCTATGCCACGCTTCGCTAGGCGGATGGAAGAGTAGGCATACGGATGAGGGTCGCAAGCACCTCTTCGACAAGCACGCCACTAGCAATTGCTAGTGCGGCACACGAACATGACGGCGGGATGGAAATGGACGGTGGCGCACCTCAAACACACAAATAAACGAAATGGTACTTCACATAGACATGAAATAACTTTAAATAGCAAGGTCTACAGTGTTCTTCATCAAAATACAAAAGATCTAACTATTGCAGCAATCAATAAGAGAAGAATAAGGCAAGAAATCGACCGAATCTGAAGGCTCGTTGGAGATTCACGGTTGGAATTGCCGGGTTGTCAATCCGCGTCCAAGCTCGGTCCGCAACTACGTCCGGGGTAGAGAGAACTGTCACGACTCTCCAATGGACCCGCCTTCTTCGTGTCACGATCCGGTAGAGGTTGCAAACTTCCTCTTGCTTGATGGTAATGGCGGCTAGGTCTTCCTTTGGAGCTCTTGGATGAAGGAGGAGGCCGAGAGGAAACTCCGGCTCAAGATTGGCGTGAAGAGCAAGCCCGGAGCACCTCCATATGGTGGGCGACGGTGGAGGGGTGAATCTGGACGGAACCGGGCGGAAAACGGCGGAAGAAAATTGGGGCTTGACCTAAAATCGCGAGCAGGTCATTTTATAGGCGCTGGAATAAACAGTGCGCAAGGTCAGTGGCGCACGACCAGTGGTCGTGCGCACTAGAATCCTGTGATCGTGCGCTCTGCCTGGACGGAGCCTGCAAAGACAGAAATTATAAAATAATATGTTCGCACGACCAGTGGCGCACGACCGGTGGTCGTGCGCACTATCGTAGGTAGTCGTGCGCTCTGGTTGAAATATAACTCATAAAATTACTGTTAAGTGCGCACGAATAGTGGCGCACGACCGGTGGTCGTGCGCACTGGAGTTGATGGTCGTGCGCACTACAGCAAACAGAACTCGGAAATTAAATGGTAAGTGCGCACGAGCAGTGGCGCACGACCGGTGGTCGTGCGCACTGGCATTGATGGTCGTGCGCACTGCACCAAACAGAACTCATGAAAAAGGTGTTAAGTGCACACGATCAGTGGCGCACGACCAGTGGTCGTGCGCAATAGAACCGGTGATCGTGCGCAGTGTTCCTGTGCAGAATTGCACCGGAAACACCTGCACGACACCTGTTCCAGCGTACGACACCAGTCTAGCCACTGAAAGTGGAACTTAATCAGCACAAGAAAACTAATAACGAAGAAAGATACGAATTTACACCAAATAGGGCATATAAGTGCACCTAGCATAGAATGACCAATATGAGCTAAAACAGGGCTAAAGTGCAGTGAAAAGACTAAATAGATGGCCCAGATGAGCCCATAAAAGTGTATATGATCAGGACTCATCACACCCCCAGACTTACCTGTTTGCGCGTCCCGAGCAAACAAATTCCATGCGAATGGGGAAAGAAAAGTAGATGGCTTAAAACTACAATACAGAGTACCATGCGAAGTCGCATGCTCACGTGCATAAGAAAAATAGTAGAAAAGATTTCTGATTATAAAAACAGTTTATATATTTCTAAAAGAGTAAAAGCATATTACAACTACTCAAAATGGTGAACAACGGTGAATCGTTCAGTCATGCATACGGAGAAAGTAAACTAAACGCTGAGATGAGCATTGCTCAAGATTGGGATGCCGGACAAACTCCACTGAAATCCATCAGTGTCGGTGACCATAAGCTTGCCCGGTCACATTCTCTCCACGGCACTGGTTTGACTCAAATGCGTGAATCAATAGGACTTTAGGTTTTAAATGAGGCTTGGGTTTAGGTGAGGATAAACAAAGATAAAAACGACGGCTCAAACACTAAACCCAAATGAGCTAATGCAGGAAACTATCCTCATTCACCACACAAACACGCGGGTACACAACACCCCCAGACTTGAACTTAGACGCATGGGTGTGTGCACCGCCTACTCCCAAATATAAATCTCAAACAGATTTTTTTCAATCAAACTTTTCATTCTTCTTTTTCTTTTCAAATCTTTTTCTTCTTTTCTTTTTCTTTCTTTAACAATTTCAGCAAATTTTTAAAGATGCACAACCACATTTTCACAATGTACTACCACAATCAACACCACAAATTTGAAATTTAAACAAAATGCTTGCTTTTTGGGTGTGCGACTAGGATTGGAGTTTAGGCTTTGGTGAACAATAGTGGGGCTGAACCAAAAGAATGGGGTAGGCACAACTGGGATAGCGAGGAAATGATAATAGGAATGGCACAAAGGCTCAACCGGGCCAAGATGATGGCCTATATCACATTCACACAATTGACTAACCGTATACCCATGCTTCAAGAATCGCTTGGGGCAAGTTCTAGCCACCGAGAAAGATTCTCCTTTCTCCCGACTCAAGCAATACGAATATAGCGATCGTTTACACACATCCCTATGCTACCGTTTGATTCACACCGGATTCACCATTTGAGTAGAGTAAACAACATTTACACTAATAGAGAAAAATATAAAACCATAGTATAAAAAGAAATCTAATCTACACAAATCTCTATGCAACCGAGCACTCGACTAGGAGCACTACTAGAGTCAACATTTTACTCTGCTACATAGTCATAAGCCATCACCTAGACTTTCCCAAATAAGCAGAAGAATTAAATTCACTACAGAGCATGCATACAGGCGAGTACGTGCTCAAGTGGGTGCGGTGGTGTGCAATGAAAATGAACAACAATTTAAATGAAATCTTCTAGTATGCAGTGCAATAGTGCACGTGAGCGGGTAAACAAAACTACTCTCCCCCAGACTTAAACTAAACAATCCGCATAATATATGACATGAAAATCAGCAAAGGCTAGGGGAAGAGAGTACCCAATGCTCAGCAAGTGAGCATACCAGAAGATTGGCGTTTAAACCACGACTAAGCTGCAGCATCCGCCATCCAGAGAAGATACCTGCAGGGGTCAGCTCCGCAAAAACAAAAGACAAAAGAAAACTGAAAAGAAAGTGCTACTAACTAAACATAATTAGAAGAAATAAGAATGCAGGAAAAGAAAGATAACTACTGGGGTTATTGTCCTCCCAGCACGACTTATTAAGGTTTTGCACAGTTCTAGCTTATAGGCCTATGAAAAGAAAAGTGCACAGGTAACTGTTCTAATATGCGCATCGGTAGCGGGTACCGATATGGAGAAAGAACAGTCACGCCTCTACCCGAATATAGATAAAACCTGCCCATCACAGGTAGAGGGAAAAGAAAGTAAGAAGAGGAGGAGGCCTGGTCCTCACTCATCTTACCAAAACTATCCTTGCCCAGCAAGGTATCGTCAACAGGGAGGCAGCAGGAGGAAAAGGCAATGAGTGGAGCTTCCTCAACGAAGGGGGAATAAACCTCCTTACATGAGAGGATACTCTCATCATTGACTTGAGCAAAAAGCTCCAAGTCCTCCTGGGGCACCTGTAAAGACTCAACCTGCACAGGCTCGGAAGAAGAAGGGGGGTCCAGAAATAAAAGAGAAGAATGACATAAATAATCAAAAATCGGGGGAGTGGTCCCGGTCTCACACCCAGCAAGATCCAAGGGTAGATCACTATCATCATCGTAAATATCATAGCAAGGAGGACTTGAGAACTCAGGAGCCTCAGTGGTGATTTGGACCTCCTCGTCCCATGAAGAAGTGCAAACCTCCTCATCAGAGAGAGTATCCTCCTCATCCCACCGAGGTGCATCATCGTGTTCAAAGTATTCATTCTCCCCCTCAGGGAAAATGACATCCTCATCCCACTTTGGAGCACCCTCCGAGTCAGAAGCATCACCCAGCTCCTTTACTTCGATAGGATCATAAAGAATATGTGTAGAAAAATCTTGCAAAGAAACTGGAGGGACAAAAATATTCGGTTCCTCCGCAAAAAGATCTGCTAAAGCCTCCCCGATGGAAAGAATACTTTCCTCATCATACTCAGGTGCATCTAGGAGCTCCCATTCCTCTCCTTGTTGGCTAACAGATGAGTGATCATCATCACTAGGAGTGAAGCCACACACAGGGAGTGAGGAGTCCGTGCACGAGACAAGCTCAGGGGTAGAGGGCACAATTGCCTCCATGGGTAAAGAATGAGTGATAGGGACAATGTCGTCATGAGTGGAGGAGCGGCGGTCAGGATTGAAAAGACGCGAACAGT
This sequence comes from Dactylorhiza incarnata, assembly GCA_033032865.1. NCBI lineage: Eukaryota > Viridiplantae > Streptophyta > Magnoliopsida > Asparagales > Orchidaceae > Dactylorhiza > Dactylorhiza incarnata. The sequence continues at coordinate 22,463,000 of JAWHQI010000011.1, read as the reverse complement.
CCTTCAATTCATGACCCTCTCCTCGACACAACAAGCAAACAATGTTCCTACACTGCCTAGCATTTAACTCATTCATTTGGTCCAAATAATAAACCATCTTGTCATTAAAGCTAGGTGAAATATCCCATGACGACATTATCAATAAAAGAGCAGATACAATGAAACTGAAATTCTTTGCAAGGGAATCTACACAACTAATAAAAACTCCTTGAATAAAACTTGCCTAAAACTTCAAAATAGGGGGAAAGAAATAAAAACAAACAACAGAATATTAAAAGGCAAACAAAAATAATAATGCGGCTATTCACAAAGAAAGAACCTCTATCTCTTGTCTCCCTCTCAAGAAAACTCACACGACTGTGTTCCCCGGCAACGGCGCCAAAAACTAGATGCGATGGTTCGGCAAGTGCACCGGTCGCGCAAGTAATAATAATGGGGGAAATCCCCGAGTGTCGGTCTCTTGAGGAACACAGTAAGGTGGAGTTAGGTTTCGAGGAAGGACTTGAGATTGAAGTCCTTAAATCGGATGGAATGCGGGGGAGTTGGGTTGGCTTTTGGAAAATAAAATAAAAGCTATCAACTACTCCTATGCAATGCCGCTATGCAATGCTTCGCTTGGCGGGATGGAGACTAGGCAGGCCTTGAGCGCGCTGCGTCACAAGGGCGGATGGACGAGTAGACAAGCGGAATCGAACTATGCAGGCCTTGAGCGCACTGCTTCGTTAGGCGAATGGGTTACACGGGCCGCTATGCCACGCTTCGCTAGGCGGATGGAAGAGTAGGCATACGGATGAGGGTCGCAAGCACCTCTTCGACAAGCACGCCACTAGCAATTGCTAGTGCGGCACACGAACATGACGGCGGGATGGAAATGGACGGTGGCGCACCTCAAACACACAAATAAACGAAATGGTACTTCACATAGACATGAAATAACTTTAAATAGCAAGGTCTACAGTGTTCTTCATCAAAATACAAAAGATCTAACTATTACAGCAATCAATAAGAGAAGAATAAGGCAAGAAATCGACCGAATCCGAAGGCTCGTTGGAGATTCACGGTTGGAATTGCCGGGTTGTCAATCCGCGTCCAAGCTCGGTCCGCAACTACGTCCGGGGTAGAGAGAACTGTCACGACTCTCCAATGGACCCGCCTTCTTCGTGTCACGATCCGGTAGAGGTTGCAAACTTCCTCTTGCTTGATGGTAATGGCGGCTAGGTCTTCCTTTGGAGCTCTTGGATGAAGGAGGAGGCCGAGAGGAAACTCCGGCTCAAGATTGGCGTGAAGAGCAAGCCCGGAGCACCTCCATATGGTGGGCGACGGTGGAGGGGCGAATCTGGACGGAACCGGGCGGAAAACGGCGGAAGAAAATTGGGGCTTGACCTAAAATCGCGAGCAGGTCATTTTATAGGCGCTGGAATAAACAGTGCGCAAGGTCAGTGGCGCACGACCAGTGGTCGTGCGCACTAGAATCCTGTGATCGTGCGCTCTGCCTGGACGGAGCCTGCAAAGACAGAAATTATAAAATAATATGTTCGCACGACCAGTGGCGCACGACCGGTGGTCGTGCGCACTATCGTAGGTAGTCGTGCGCTCTGGTTGAAATAGGACTCATAAAATTACTGTTAAGTGCGCACGAATAGTGGCGCACGACCGGTGGTCGTGCGCACTGGAGTTGATGGTCGTGCGCACTACAGCAAACAGAACTCGGAAATTAAATGGTAAGTGCGCACGAGCAGTGGCGCACGACCGGTGGTCGTGCGCACTGGCATTGATGGTCGTGCGCACTGCACCAAACAGAACTCATGAAAAAGGTGTTAAGTGCACACGATCAGTGGCGCACGACCAGTGGTCGTGCGCAATAGAACCGGTGATCGTGCGCAGTGTTCCTGTGCAGAATTGCACCGGAAACACCTGCACGACACCTGTTCCAGCGTACGACACCAGTCTAGCCACTGAAAGTGGAACTTAATCAGCACAAGAAAACTAATAACGAAGAAAGATACGAATTTACACCAAATAGGGCCTATAAGTGCACCTAGCATAGAATGACCAATATGAGCTAAAATAGGGCTAAAGTGCAGTGAAAAGACTAAATAGATGGCCCAGATGAGTCCATAAAAGTGTATATGATCAGGACTCATCATTAGTCCATTATTGTGGTGTATCCAGGATGATCGTGTTGGATCGGGATGGATGGGTTACGTCTAAGGTGTGAAGATCAGTCCAGGCTCATCTAGGCTCTTGGTTGACGTTCAGCACAGCTTTCCACCCTCAGAGGGACGGAGGCATAGAATTCCATCATCTTGGACCCAGGATGAGGATTTAAAGACACTCGGCTCTGAATTTTTGAAGGACACGGATGCCCAGGTGCGACTGATTCGAGTTAGGATGCTAGAAGCCCAGAACAGGCAGGCCAAGTATTACGATGCGCGGCATCGTGCAGTAGCGTTTCAGGTTGGAGACTGGGTGTCCCTTAAAATACGTCTGATGCATAGAGTCTCGCGGGTACGCGGGCGGAAGAAGCTCAGTCTAAGATAAATGGGGCTCTACATGATCCTAGAGTGGATCGGCCCGTTGGCTTTAAACGGGAGCTACCGCCGGAGTTAGCAGGTTTGCATGACATCTTCCACGTCTCCTCTCTTAGGAAGTCTCTACTACGGCTGGGGCAGCAGGTATCTATTACAGATGGGCCAGTAACTTCTGACCGATCAGTTTGCGTGGAGCCGGTTAGGATAGACGACATGACGGTGCGAGCCTTGCGGCGCAAGAAGGTTCCATTGGTAAAAGTCATGTGGTAAAATCATGGACAGGAGGAGCACACCTGGGATCCACTAGAACTGATGAAGCAGAGATAGTCGGTGCTCTTCGAGTCAGGAATAACTTCAATTCTTAGGGGATGTTACGTTCGGTCACTCTCGGTGAAAATCCTGCAAGCCTAACCTGAATTTCGGGGACGAAATTATTATTTTTTGTTAATTGGGATTTGTAACATCCCCCAAACAACTAGACCCCTATAGTGGTTTTGTCATGACTAGGTCATGGCAAAACCCTGGGAAGCTTGAAGAGACCACTTGGCATTAGGCTTGAAGGAGAAGAGCACCTTGGTCTACAAATAGCAATTTCTAGTTACCAAGCTTAGGGTTGGAATTTGGGCCTCACCATGGTCCTTTGACCCCACCATAACATCCCTAACCCTTTGTAGGGTCCCTTAGAGCACCAAGGACCCATTGGGGTCAACCAAAGAGGACAAGTTGACCAAAGTTAACAGTAACCCTAAAATGGTCAAAGTAGCCTAATCGGGGTCAATTGACCTCCACCATGCCAAATTGACTTTGCCCCTACACTTATAAGAATATTAGAGACCCAATGGACCAAAAAGCTCCATCATAGGGCCACCAAGTTGGCCAATTTGACCTAAGTCAACTATAGCCCTGTTTTGGTCAAAGTGGCCTATTAAGGGTCAATTGACCCTCACTTTGCAAATTTACCCTACCTATACCTTCCTAACCCTTAGGGGAGGCCAACGGGTCACTAGCCACCCATTGGGGCCAACCCAAATGGTCAAATTGACCAAAGTCAACGTCACCCTAAATTTAGGTCAAAATAACCTATTTTGACCTAATCAAGCCCAATTCACTTGGGCTAGACCCAATTGAGGTGTTACACTAGCTAATGGGGCTTGGAATTACTGAATTGACCATTCAATTCCATAGAATTCGACCAGGAGAGAGAAAATATCATTTTCCCCAAAAATGGTGGAGAGAGAATGACAGGAGTAATGACATTCATGGCCAAGGGAGGCCAATTGATCTCCCAATTGATGGGGATTCATCTCCTCTGGCTGTTACAAGACGTTTAGGAGTTTTTCCAGCCCACATGGGAGCTGAATTGGGGGGTTTTCACCATGGCCGAAATTGGCCATTAATGGCCTTCATGGCAATTGATACCATGACACTCCCTCTCCCCCAATTGAACCTTATAACTCCATCAGAGGACTGAGAGGACCATTTTCCACCACTTACCTGAAGAAATCGTGCAACTTGGTGTGGAGGTTCTCATGGCTTCCAAGCTCCAAGGTCGGCCATGGTGATGGGCCAATCGGCAAGGCTTCAAGGCTCCACACAAGTCTGGTTCTTCTCCTCTTTTCTAGTGGATAGATCCACATCAAAAATCGGCAAGGATTGGGGCCAATTGGTCCCCAATCAGAGTGACCGAAATCTCCATTTTTGGAGGTTTTTCTTCTCTCCAAAACCCCCAGTTCTGGCCACCACCGGCCGGCCAAGACCTCCCATCGTCGGCCACCACCTCAAGGAAGGTGGTGGTGGCATTGGCCGGCCGGGGAGGTGCGTCGGTGGCCGGGAAAACGATCATCAAGGTACTCCAGGACGGCGAAATCGCAGCCATCGGCTGCTTGGAGAAGACAAATGGATGTCGTTGGTTTCCTTGCTGTACATATTTTTATATTAATGTTTTATAATTCTGCTTTATGTCTTTATTACTGGCAGTAGTTAGAATTAAATATAGAAAATACCTAGGGCCCTCTACATAAAAAGTGGTCAACAACAAACTTGTAGCCCCTGAAGTCTACTTTAATTTAAAATTTGTTTCATCCAATTTGGGTCAGTGGTCTGACCAGAGTACTCAAAATGGTGCAACATATACAAAGGGTTGACCAGAGATTGATATGTGTTCCCCCATTAATCCAGCCATCCAAATGACTTGAAAATTGGAACATAGGCAAATTATACCCACACCCTGAACATATCCTAAAATGGGAATTTTTGGAGGATATTTTTCTTAGGTTTTTGCAAATATTTAATAATCCATGTAATAATTAATTGTAGGGTCTCATGAACTCCAAACTCTTCTAAATTTTGGTGGGTGGTCCTAAGAGTAATGATATGTCTATGGTAAACATTTCATCCCATTTGGGATTGATTTGGTTTGGTATTTAACTAACCCAAGATTGGTCAAACTAAGGGTTAAAAGTGCACTTGTTGTATTAAGTGGTCAAATCTCACCAAAATGTTATGGAACCTTGGCCACTGACATAATATCACATAAAGCACCTCCACCAATGATTTGGGGTGATTTGGGATGGATATGCCCTAGAACCCTAGTTCTAACCCTAGGGTTGCACTTTGAGCCTTATGAAAGATATAGGGTCATATGTCTTTGAATTGTTATGGAACTTGGTAGATAAGTTCATAGGGTGTAAATATACCCTAGGTAATTTTATGCGAATTTTATGAACACTTGTCCCCTCTGAATTAGGTTATAACCTTTTAGGGCACTTTCTTACAAGAGGAATTTACATGCTCAATTTATCTTGGATATTGATGAAAGTTTGGTAGTGCTTATATAATCATGATATAAACCTCTGGTAATTTTTGTGTAATTTTTGAATTAATTTAATTAGTACTTCATTCACAAGTCAACTATTTTGCCTTAAGATTATGATAAATAAATGAGGGTCAAATATTCTCTGGAAAATTGTGAAACTTGGTGATAGGACATTCTAAGGCATTTGAAAGCTCTGTGAATTTTTGTATAATTTTTGGAATCATTTATCAGTAGGTTACTTCACAATATGCCCTAGTTTGGATTTTCTTGAAATATTTAATAATGAGACTAAATTATTTTGATAAATTATGAAACTCAGTCAGTAAACTTTACTAATCATTAAAAAAGTCTGGCAATTTTACCATAATTTTTGGTTGAGTATTTTTTATGGTTCCTTCTTTAGCCTCCAATTTTGGATAATTATTCAATATTATAATTAGAGGTCAATACCTTACTGTAAAATTGTGATATTCTGTATTTGCTGTTATTTTAATATCATATAAATTCCATAAATTTGTGTAGGTCATATCATAAGAAGATCTTACACTTCATGTTCAATTTCATACTTGGAGAAATTATAATAAATGCCAAGTAAGTGAGGAAAATTACGACATTCTGGATTTGGCCTTATAATACCATGATAGAATACCAGTAATAATCTTAGGTCATTCGGATGACTATTTAGAATACCTTCTCTCATGCAACTCATATAGCTTATTTGGTCTGTGTATAGTAAAACTGTAAAACTTTGGTAAATTGAAGACCAGTGGGTGGGAATGGAAGGTAGATGGTGTAATTAGCCTAGTTGAAGAGATTTGAAGTCACCAATAGGATTCTATACGTTGAGTGTGCCCGATAAGCTAAAAGGGCAAGGTTGTGCTCGGGATTGACGAAAGATCGCATTTCCCTTGGAGAGTCATAAAATACTTAGGGTTAATCCAAGTGTAATGATAAGAAGGGTAATCTAATGGGTAGTTACCAATAACATTATGTGTCTTGAGAAAGGGAGGTTTGGGCTATCATCCCATCGTACCTCCTAGTACCGCTGCGAGCTCCTTACAGGGTAGACCTCGGGAAGTCCAAGATTAACCCTAAACTGCAAGAATAAACTGTTATGCAAGATTGTCTTAATAATCCACACACCCATACCCCAGTGGTTACAGGTGGATAGTTGGTTTGGTCTTACGAGCGGTGGGCTCGGTGGTTGTAGCAGCGGACAAATTAGTCCGGTGAGCTTGTGACTCAGAAATGGTTGTTGGTACGGATGGGATGGTCCGGCGAACCGGTGGCTCGGAAGGTTATGGTAACGGGCGGGTTAGCCCGGGGAGATTATGGCTCGAAGATAGATGGTAAATATGTTTGCATGTGCATAAAGGTGGTGGGTCTTCGGTATTGGACGGTCATTCACACCGACGTCAATACGTTGACTCGGCAAGTGTGGAATTTGCACTTAGCCATGAAAGTCTGGTGGTCCAGCCAGTAAGGGTATGTAGGCGCTCTGCGGTTTTTGCGTTGAGGTGTATGATAGGTCTAGGTTAGGTAGTATGAATTCCAACCTAGAGGTGGGTTAGGCCCAATCCACCGCTTCTGTTTGCCACTACGAGAGTATCCTGGGAGTTTTGCTAGCTCCAAAAAGGGGGAACTAAAGGTTTGTGCGCATAGAGTCGAAGTGTGTGAGTTTCACTTATGTGAACATAGCATAAACTGCATAACCCTGCATGTCATGGCGTAAGCATTGTATTTCCACCCCTAACCCTATCGTATAAATCGCTATGTGACTTTCTATACGATAGGTCTTGCTAAACGACCCCTTGGTTATAGGTTTGTATGGGCATTCCTATAAGTCATGGTTACTCTTCTTTACTTACCTTTACTTTCTTGCTTCTACTTGTTATTTTACTTGTTACGTTACTTGTTCTTACCGTGCTTTATTTACTGCCTCAATTGTAATATATGTTGCATAGTGGTAGACCTTTCCGTAGTTAGATTCACTGTCACATGCTCTTGTTTATACCCCTTCCTGTCCTCCGCATCATCCTCCTGCAAAGTGCCTAGGAGCCATTGGGGGAGGGGTGGGGAACATAAGGCTTAGTCTTATTGACTAACGGTCGGTGGACCATATCATTTTAGGGGGTCAAGGAGCAGCACCAGGAGACGCAGCAGCACTAGAGGCATGTGCGGATGGAGGCGGGCCAGTCTAGTACAGGAGCACCAGTTCTAGGATCAGTGAGTGATTAGTAGTTTGCTTCCGCGAGTGACCTTGTAGTGAGGACATGATGTACAGGGCATGAGCCCTTTATTATTGTTATCTTTTTATTCCGTTATTATCTATGGACATTTACCATTTATGGTTCTATATATCATGTGATGTGGACTTGAGCTTATTTGTTCGTTTGTATTCTTTTCTTCTTCTGTGAGCGATATGGCCAGCATGATCGGCGTTTTGTAGTGGCAACCTTCCCGAGTGTTGGTGTCACCGCAAAGTGGCGGTTCTGGGCATAAGACCCGGTTTTGTAGCGAAAAAAATGGGGTCTTACATCTTTGGCAACATTCTGGCTCCAAATTTGGCATCCCCTCCTACCGCGTCGCGGTAAGGTTAGTGCACCGCGGAAAGGTTAGCGCGCCGCATTAGCGTTATATCTTTCCTAGCCGTCAGATCTCCTTCCTTTTTTGCTCCTCAATCAGCATCTTGATCGCGGGACTTCCATAAGTTATCGCCGAGTGTTAGCCTTAACGCGCCGCGGTAAGAGTTGTTATATTCAGTCCCGACGACATTCCTTTTTCGACGAAAGTTTCCTTCTCGACTATGTATCTAAATATACAGAATCTACCGCCAGTGGTAGCGTTAGCGTGTCACGCTAGCATCAGAGTTTTGACCTGGTAAGGAATTCGTCGACTTTCTTTTTCGTACTTATAGGTGCTTGAAAGCTGAAGTTCCTACACACTATAAAAACATGGCAAGTATGATCAAATACAATGAGATTTGTTATTCTCAAACCAAGAGATGTGGAAGCATGTTCCAACACAACCTCAAAATGTTTGGGAGCAGTACCAGAGGGTTCAGCTTCAAGTTCTACAGTAGATTCTAAAATCATGTCAGTAGACCCTGAGACGGATAAGCCATGATCTTTGACAAACTTATTTTTAAAGAATACGATATCTCTATACTCTATCACTGAATTAGTGGACAAATCTAGAAACCTATTAGTTGCACTATATTCTACACTACCGGGATAAACACAAGTTGTTGTTCTAGTTCCCACCTTAGGTCTCTTAAGATCTTGTATCCTAATACAAGCAATATAATCTCAATTCTTTAGAGTATCAAATCTATAAGGATGACTATGCCACGGCTCATAATGAGTAGAAACAAACTTAGAATGAGGGTCTATTCAAAATGTGATTTACAGTTAGCACAGCTTCTCCCCAAAAAGAATTAAGCATGTCAGTTGTGAGTAGTATATAATTCAACATTTCTATTAAAGTTTTATTCTTCCGCTCAACAACACCATTGGACTAGGGTGAGTAAGGAGTTGTGGTCTTAAGGTTATACCCTCAGAGGCACAAAATTCCTTAAACCTAGTTGCAGTGTATTCTCCTCCTCGATCATTTCTAAATCTTAATCTTTTAAATTTAACTAGTTTTCGACACGAGATTTAAAAATCTTAAAGGTCTCAAATGTTTTATCTTTCGATTTCAAAAATACACATGACAATATTTGGAATAATCATCTATGAATGTAATTAGATACTTCATTCCCCCTCTAATGACATGGCATTTGAAATCGCAAAGGTCGGAATGTATCAATTCAAGAAGTTGCGTGCTTCTAAAAACCAAGTTGAAAGGTTTTCAAGTGATCTTAGTTTGTGCACACACCTCACACTTATCAAATCGAATAGATATATCTAAAGGATATTTATGACTTTTAGCTAGATCTAGCATTTTCTTGTAGTTCATGTCCAAGTCTATTGTGCAACAACTTTGAATCAATTAGAGTTGAACTCACTTGGTTAATGATATTATTGTTTAGGCTAATTTTATACATTCTACTGATCATGTATGCACAACCAAAGTAATGAGAATTAGCTGTTAACGTTATTCTACCGTTGAAGGTTGTGAAAGTCATTCTAGCCTTATCTAACAAACTCATTGAAATTAAATTCATAGTTAAACTAGGAACTACTCTAACATGCTTTAGAGTTAAAGAATTACCTGAAGAGAGGACCAGTTTCGCTGTCCCAGCATGAGTAACCTCGGTCTCTCCTCCATTGTAGTTCTCCGCTTTGTCTTTGACCTTTGTGACCTCAGTTAGAAGACCTCTGTCATTTGTCACATGAAAGGTAGCACCGCTATCCAGTCACCACTCAGAAGATACACTGTGGTGACTGTGAAACTTTTTGAAGTCAGAAGAACACGTCAACCAACAAGGGAATAAGGACACCAAGAGATGAACACAAGCTTTCACAAATAATAACTCTTGGCAGCTAGTTACAAATGGACAGGGCTGAATAAAAGTTGCATCCAACTTGATTCACAACAGCCACTGAAGTAAAGAACTTGGTCACGGACGGTGTCCGCTTCTCCTCCGGAGCACACCACGTAGGTGATACTCGCTCCTCGCTACCGCGGGCGCTATCCACTAGCGCTGGTGCTATCACTCCTTCTCGCAAGCTCGCTGCTCGCACTCCAGCTACTCGCAAGCTCGTCACGCTTTGGTTCCTCCTCTTCTCGCTACCGCTTGGTTCCTCCTCTTCTCGCTACCGCGAGCGCTAGCACTAGCGCCGGGCGGTATCTCCGAAGCTCGCTACTCGCTCTAGGGAGCTGGCCAAACTTACTCCAAGTTCGATGCTCGCCAGGTAGCACTCTGGTATCTCTAACTCGCTCAATGTTGAGGATACTCGCCACTTTCAATGCATATACTCGCCACTCTCAGAATGCATACTCTTTGGGGGGTACCCCTCTATTTATAGGCAAAACAGGGGGTGGCGAGAAGGAGCTAACGTCGGCGCTAGCGCTAGCGTTGGCGCCAGCTCACTTCAAATCTAACACTCCCCCTTGAAGTGAGCTCCGGGAACAACTCCAAGCAACGAGCGAAGCCTCCGGAATGGCCCCGCAGATAGGGGTTTCGTGAATATATCCGCAAGGTTGTCTTCACTCCGCACATGCTCCACAGCGATCAAGCCACCCAGCACCTTCTCTCTGATGAAGTGATGCTCGATCTCAATGTGCTTGGTCCTTGCATGACACACTGGATTGGTTACCAGTTTCAATGCACTCTCATTGTCCCCGCAAAGCATAGTAGGTCCGCTGACCTCCTCGTCCACATCCTCCACTAGTCTCCTCAGCCAGACAAACTCCTGAGCTGCTAAGGACGACGCCTTGTACTCGGCCTCCATGGTAGAAAGGGAAATAGAGTCCTGCTTCTTGCTACACCACAAGATAGCAGCAGCTCCACACAGAAACACGTAACCTGATGTCGACTTGCGATCATCAGCGTCACCTCCGTAGTCTGCATCCGTGTACCCATGCAGCTTGAAGACAGACTTCTCTTCATAGGACAACCCCATCTCAAGGGTTCCCTTTACGTACTTCAGTATCCCCTTAGCTGCCTCCAGATGAGGCTTCCGCGGCTCCTGCATATACCGACTAACTCGGCCGACAGCGATGTCCGGCCTCGCCTTGTACCGCTCCACTTCTCCATCTGCTCTCTTCTTAACCTTGTACACCCATTTGCAGGTGACAGGTTTGATGCCCTCCACCATGGGAACCAGGTCCCATGTCTCGTTCTTCTCTAGGGCCTCCATCTCCTCGATCATGGCCGCGTCCCACTCCTTGATGCCAGCTGCATCCTCAAAGCAGGCAGGTTCCCTCTCGTCGAGTGGTCCTGCGAAGAAGCAGGAGACCAAACTCATGAAGTTCCCCTCCTTATAGTGAGCAGGCGGGACGATGGTCCGCTTCGACCTCCTCAAGGCTTGGCCACTATCTAACACTCCGGTAGACTCCTCTGCTTAAGCTCCTCTCTGAGCTCCTCTTGAAGCAGTGCTCTCCCTGCTTCTTGAGTTCGTAGCTCCCCCTGAGCCAGAAGCTCCTCCCGAGCCAGAAGCTCCTCCTGAGCCAAATGCTCCTCCTGAGCCAGATGGCGATGGAGCACTGGGAGATAGCTCCAACTCCACAGTAGGGTCCTCAGTGACCCACTCTTCTTCCCTGCTAGATTCTCCACTCTCCGGCAGCACCACAGAAGAGACTCTCTGGTATGAGACCAGTTTTTCAAACACTACGTCGCGCGAGACTACGAGCGTAGGAGAGCTCCCACCGAATGCTGAACCTCCTGCAGAAAGAAGCAAACTCCTTGGAGGTAAACTCCCCTCCATTGTCGCTTCTCAGCTTCTTCACTCTGCGGTTCAGCCTCCCTTCCACAAGCTCCTTCCACTCTAGGAACTTCTCGAATACTTCTAACTTCTCTCTCAGAAAGTATACCCACGTATAGCGGGTGTAGTCATTCACCAGAACCAGCGCATACTTATTGCCTCCATAAGTAAGGGTAGCGCACGGCCCCATAACATCAGCATGTACGCACTCAAGAGGTGCCTTACACCTGGTCTCCGACTTGTCAAATGGAAGTCGATGTGACTTTCCATATTAGCATCCGTCGCACACATGGCCGTCGCCGTAGGAAGAGAGATGAGGCAGGCCACTCACTAGACCCTTTGCCGCCATAATCTTCAGCTTGTCCATCCCCACATGACCCAGCCTCTCATGCCAGATCACAACGTTGTCGTTTGTCTTCAGTTTGTCCACGTAGGCATTTGCAGACAGAACATACAAATCCTTCACCCTTCTCCTGGTGAGTGTGACGTCAGCATCGACAGACGAAAGGTTCTTCAGGAACTTCACCTCCTTCGGTCCAAACAACACGTGGTATCCAGCATCCACTGCGTTAGCCACCGAGAAGAGGTTCTTCTTCATGTCAGGCACATGATACACACTCTTCAGTGTCACTGGCTTCTCTCTACTCCCAAAGGACACCTTCCCTTCTCACTCCACGGGATGTACCGATCATCCGCAGTGATGATAACATTCGTTCCTTCATATGCTTCCAAGGAGTCGAACTTCGACATATCTCCTGTGAGATGATGCCCGCAATCGGAATCCACTATCCAGTCGTTCTCGAGATTGATGGAGGCTAAGACATCGACTGGCGTTGCCGTCATCTCTGCCATGAAACAATTGTCTCCCCTCCCACCGCCCTGGTGACCTCCACCTCTTCCTCCACCTCTCTGGTGATCTCCCTCCTTGTTAGCAGCATGACCGGCCTTCAAATTGGACCGGCAGTCCTTTGTCATGTGCCCATACTTCCTACAGGCAAAGCAAAGGGATCTCCCCATCTCATCGCGAGCAAGGAGGAACTTCCTCCCATCTCCCTGAGAGGACGTTGAAGGTCCATCTCCGGAGTTCTTCTTTTTCTTGTCCCAAGATCTCCTCTTTCCTAAGAACAACGCCTCGCCATCTCCCACTGAGATGGATACTCCCGCCATCTGCTTCGCCAGGCTCTCTTGTGATGACAGCAGGTTTTCTAGCTCCAGTAAGGAGGGCTGAGTAGCCCACCCTTGCACAGAAGTAACGAAGGGGACATACTCCTTCCTTAAACCTCAGAGTATGTGCCGCTTCAACTTCGCCTCTGAGATTGGCTCTTCAGGGTCCAAGGCCGAGATCTCCCCACACAAGTTCTTCACCTTTAGGAAGAAGGTGGATATCGCCATCTCACCTTGAGTCGACCTAGCCAACTCATTCTCCAGGAATTGTAGCCGCGCTACATTCTTCTTGTTGAATAACCCATCGAGGGCTATCCAGATCTCAGACGCTGACTTGCAACCTATGATGTGGTCGAACAAGTCAGGTGAAATGGATCTCTTCAAGGTGAACTCCGCCTTGGCGTTGGCCTTCCTCCAAGCTCTCGCAGTTTGACCATTGTCTTCGATTGGAAAGACTTCTGTCTGCTCTTCTCCTCCAACGACCTCCCATAGGTCCTCTCCAAGCAGGTAACTCTCCATGCAAGACTTCCACTTCTTGTAGTTGGTCTGGGTGAGCAGCTCGATGCCAAGTCCCCTAGCATACCCTCCTCCGTCGTCCATCTTGGTTGCTCAGTCCTTGTTCCCACTATCCCTTTGATTCCATGTGAAACTTTTTGAAGTCGGAAGAACATGTCAACCAACAAGGGAATAAGGACACCAAGAGATGAACACAAGCTTTCACAAATAATAACTCTTGGCAGCTAGTTACAAATGGACAGGGCTGAATACAAGTTGCATCCAACTTGATTCACAACAGCCAGTGAAGTAAAGAACTTGGTCACGGACGGTGTCCGCTTCTCCTCCGGAGCACACCACGTAGGTGATACTCGCTCCTCGCTACCGCGGGCACTAGCCACTAGCGCTGGCGCTAGCTCTCCTTCTCGCAAGCTCGCTGCTCGCACTCCAGCTACTCGCAAGCTCGCCACGCTTTGGTTCCTCCTCTTCTCGCTACCGCGAGCGCTAGCACTAGCGCCGGGCGGTATCTCCGAAGCTCGCTACTCGCTCTAGGGAGCTGGCCGAACTTACTCCAAGTTCGATGCTCGCCAGGTAGCACTCTGGTATCTCTAACTCGCTCAAAGTTGAGGATACTCGCCACTTTCAATGCATATACTCGCCACTCTCAGAATGCATACTCTTTGGGGGGGTACCCCTCTATTTATAGGCAAAATAGGGGGGGTGAAAGGAGCTAACGTCGGCGCTGGCGCTGGCGCGAGCTCACTTCAAATCTAACAGTGACTACTCCCAATCATAGCCACAAAGGACTTAGGATCAGAGTTATCTACCAGCATATTAGCTGCATTCTATGGGCATCCTCCTTCTTCTTCTTCAGAGCCTTACACTCTACGGCCCATTGACTCCACTTGCCGCAGTTGTGTCACTTGCCCTTCTTTCTTTTAAGAGAAGGTTTTTTGGCCAACAACTGTGCATAAGCTTCACCTTTAGATGTCGGTGGCTTCCGATGAGGCTTACCGGATCGAGAAACGAAGTTGGCAACCTATGAAGATTGACCACCTTGCTCCAATCGTTTACCAGCAACGTTTTGATCCTCAATGTGGATGAACTTTTTAAGTTCATTTAGTGTGATCCTCTCCTTCAGTTTGTGCATTTTAGTCTTGAAGGTGATCCATTCAGGAGGCATCTTGCTTAAAATTAGACTCATAAAAAGATTGCCAGACATCTCAAACTTATCTTCTTCCATCTTGTGACGCATATTCTCCAGTTCTATGAGTTGAAAGGTGATTGATGAGTTCATATTGAACTTGAAGTTGGAAAGGTTCTCTCCGTGGAGAGTTTTCGACAGTCCCTCTTCCTTATGAAAGTGTGCGTTCAAGCGATCCAAGCTCTCTTTTGCAGTGTTATACGCATTGTAGGTCATTGCAAGTCGAGGATTTAGGGAGTTCAAAAGATAGTCCCTGTAGAAATTCTCATCTTTGCTCCACTGATATTCATCCACGTTTTCACGAGTCGTGGCGAAATCACTAATAACGGTGTAGAAGATCTCATGTTCTTACATTCCCAGTTGGACATGCAGTTTCCAACCGTTGAAGTCAGTGTCGTCAAAGGACTGTAACTTAACAATGTCATATGTGTTTCGCTTCGACATCTTGAACTTAAGCAGAAAAAGTTGGAAAGAAATCACCCTATCCTAGTATAGACATGCCAATCCATTTCAGATCCAATCCAGAGCTAAGTCCACTACTCCTGCTGGCTGATAACATGCCTTTGTTGTCGAGAAAGTACTCTGCCAAATGTCGTCTTGAAGACTGCCAAATGTCATCGAGACGACTGACCAATATCCACCAGATCACAAGAAGATGTCGTCTTGATCACATGCAGATATCGTCGAGATGACAACAAAGACTGACCAATATCGTCGAGATGACCAATATCATCGAGACCACTCTCAAATGTCATCGAGACGACTGACCAATATCGTCGAGATGACTAGGAATACTGACCAATATCGTCGAGATGACCAATATCGTCGAGACCACTACCAAATTTCCTCGAGACGACTGACCGATATCATCGAGATGACAAGAAAGACTGACCAATATCGTCGAGATGACCAATATCGTTGAGACCACTGCTAAATGTCATCGAGACGATTAACCAATATCGTCGAGATGACAAAGAAGACTGACAAATATCGTCAAGACCACTATCAAATGTCGTCAAGACGACTGACCGATATTGTCAAGATGACAAGTAAGACTGACCAATATCGTCGAGATGGCCAATATCGTCGAGACCACTGTCAAATGTCGTTGAGACAACTGACCAATATCATCGAGATGAAAAGTCGATGTCTCTTTATCCTTGAGATCACTAGCTTAACGACGAGATTACCTATATGTCATCGAGAAAATCGACCTTGTCGACGAGAAGACTAGTCAACAAAAACTTAAGAACCCAAAAAATATGCCCTAGATCTAGTACTAACGACGACAGATATACATCGGCGGGAGAAAGAAGGCGTTCTCCTCCTGGCGGCGGCGACTAGGTCTTGAGTAAGATCTCCAACGGCGGCAAAGACACAGTTGCGATAGGAGCGAGGAAAAAAATCTCATCCACCTCCTGGCGGCGACGACTACGGGAACGAGGGCTTCAAAGAACTCCTACTCTCTATCAATCGATGGTGAGCAACCAAGAGCGAAGAATCGTTGTTCTCCTTCTTCGATCGAGCAGTGGCGAGCAAGATCTGCGCACTGGAGCAGCGACGATGATGGCGGAAGAAAACCGCGAGCGCGAGGCGGGAGCGAGGAAACCTAACGCACGCTACTTTGAGAATGTTTGTGTTTGGTCTTCTCAAAGTATTTTACTAACGACCATCAGATTTGGAATGACCTTATATAGTACCTCCAACGTAGAGCCTAGCCCTAGGATGACACGAAACCCATTAGTCACTACCGATTCGGTCTCGACACACGCAGACATATACTAAATTACTCAACATGAAGCGTGATGGTGTGTATTAGAGAGCATGAACACATTCTGGAGAGCAAAGCGCGATGGGGCCGCACTGGAGAACGAAGCTCTTTTTGAGAGTAGAGCGCGGGGACGCGCATTAGAGAACAGAGTGTAGGAGTGCGCACTGTAAAGTGGAGCTCATGGGCGCACACTGAACAACGATGCATTCACTGTAGCAAAATTAGAGAACAGAGCGCGATGAAGCACACTAGAGAGCAAAGCGCGGAGGCGCACATTGGAGAATTGTGTGTTCACTAGAGAAACTGGAGGAAGAAGCGAGGTAGCTCGCTGAAGAGCAAGTGTGAGGGCGCGCACTAGAGAGCGGAGTGCAGAGGCGTGCATTGGAGAACGGTGCGTTCATTGGTGCAAGCTAGAGATTGGAGTGTGACGGTGTGCTTGAGAGCAGAGCAATCACCAGAGAATGGTGCATTCACTGGGGGGGAAATGGAGAGAGGTGTGGGGGGAGCGCACTGGAGGAAAAATGGAGAGAGGAGTGTGGGGGTGCGCACTAGAGAACGATGCGCTCATGGGAGCAAACTGTAGAGCGGAAAGTGGGGGCGCACTATCGAACGATGCCTTCATTGGAGCAAATTGGAGGGTGGAGCTCGCACCAGAAAGTTGTGTTTATGATCGGGCTTGGGAGAGCGGCGCACGAGGGTGCTAGTGTGCTTTCGTCGGAGGTTTTTCGGTGTCGTAATGCAAGAACATAAGATCTGCACTATTCATCCAATTATAGGCCCCATTCAAATAAAAGAGTATACTTTTTATTATAGATTTTCAGAGGGGCGCACAAGAAATTTCGCTCTTTTCAATATAAACACTCGGTTTATATCTCTCGGATCACCACCTTTAACGATCAAATAACTTTGCCCCACAGGTGGGTTTGGGCAGCCCGGTTAGGTTCGTCGGAGTAGGGACGTTCGACGCCTGCCGCCTTGCCGGAAAAATAAACGTGCTCGGAACTTGATGAAAATTTTGGAGGAGTTTCGTCTCGTTGTCTCGAGTACGCTGGTGCCGACAGTTTCCCAATCGGAGGTCTGGAGCTCCAGCAATCGCCGGCGAAAGAGAGTGTTTTGGGTGAAATGACCACCCCATCAAAAAGTTCAAAAAAACCTTTGATTGAGTAGTATATCTTGCAACAATTTTTCAAGAGCCCGGGGCCGCTTTGGATCCAAATTTGGTTGAGCGTTGAAAAAGTATGAGATCTCAAAGTTTCGGACCTCAACTGCCATTAATGGCGGCTTGGAGGTGTTTGGAGGAGGAAGAAAGGGAGGGGGTGTTGGGCGACCCGCCCCGTGCATTCCGGGCATAGATTGTAGCCAGAATGAGGGGAGGAAGCCACACTCGTCATTCCTCACGCTAGGTCAGAAGGAGGAGGCCGGTCCGATTTTTCCGCGAACCGTTCTAGGCATCGGCGGACCCAATATAGGCCGAGAAGGGGCGCCCGCCCCCCCTCAAAAAAAATCGCGAACTGCTAGGGCTTGGGGTCTGCCGCTCCGTTCTCTGCGATTCTGGGCTTGCTAGGGCTTGCGACTCTGCCGCTTGCGATTTTGGGGGCTTGGGGGCTGCGATTTTTGGGGCTGCTCTGCCGTGGTTGTTTGGGGGTTGCGATTTTGGGGGCTTCTCTGCCGTGGTTCTGCGATTTTGGGGGCTGCTCTGCGATTTTGGGGGCTGCTCTGTCGTGGTTCTTCTTCTTCTTCTTTGATTTTGGGGGCTGCTTGTATTTCAGATTTCTAAAGAAATCTGATTTCAGATTTCTAAAGAAGAAATCTGATAAGAAATCTGAAGATTTCTTAGAGAAATCTGATTTCAGATTTCTAAATCAGATTTCTTACAGAAATCAGATTTCTGATTTCTTACAGAAATCAGATTTCTGACAGATTTCTGATTTCTGATTTTTTTTGTGAGAAATCTTATGTGCATTTTTTGGGTGATGTGTATTTTTTGACTTAAGCTTGTCTTTGTCTTGTTTAGGTACAAATCGTTGTGTTGCACACCTCCACTGTGAAGGGTCGATTTGGAGCTCCAATCGTCGAGAGAAACACGCGTCAACTCAAGGGTAACGACTCTTGTTCCCCGGTTTTCTGTTTTACTTTGCTTAGGAGGGCCACCCGCCTTCAATTGGACGCGGTGTGTGTTTCCCTCGGTTCATTGCGAACCTCCGGGTCGATTGTGTCCGTCCCCGGCATATTTTTTGCATTAGTAATCCAACGTGCGAATCTGGATTTAGGCATGCTGTGTGAAGCCTACCCGTGACGGTAAGCCCGGATCGGTGATGTTTGTAATGTGCATGGCGATTAGCCTTCAATTGGAGGTTGGTGTGTGTATGAATCTTATACAATTTTTATTTTTCAGAATGGAAAAGTGTTTTAAAAAGAAATTTAAATCAGATGAGCAACATAGTTCTGGTGTCCCAAGTATTGAAGTTATTCCAAAACCTAGTGCTTGTGAGATTAGAGAGGCCATAGTTGAAGAAATCAATGATGACTTATTTACAATATTAGTTGATGAATCTCGTGACATATCAATTAAAGAACAAATGGCAGTTATTTTTCGTTATATGGACAAGACCGGAAGTATTATTGAGTGTTTTTTTGCTATCGTTCATGTCAATGATCCAACAGCTCTATCATTAAAAGCAGCAATAGATATGTTATTCTCTACTCATGGTTTGACACTTTCAAGACTACGTGGACAAGGATATGATGGAGCAAGTAATATGCAGGGGGAATTCAGAGGCCTTAAAAGTTTGATATTAAGAGAAAATGAATCTGCGTATTATGTACATTGTTTTGCTCATCAATTGCAACTAGCACTTGTAGCTGTAGCAAACAATGACTGTCAAATTTCTATGTTATTTACTCTGGTTAGCAATATTTCTAATATTGTTGGAGCTTCATGTCAGAGACGAGATAAACTTAGAGAGAAGGAGATTGCTAGAATTACAAAAGCGCTGGATAATGGAGAAATTCAGAGTGGTCATGGTTTAAATCAAGAAACAAGTCTCAAAAGAGCTGGAGATACTCATTGGGGATCACATTATAGTTCTTTAGTGAGTCTGATACTTATGTTTTCTTCAGTTGTTGATGTGCTAGATGACATAAGATTAGATGGGTCAGATTTCAAGAAACGATCAGAGGCAGCTGTTATTCTAACTTTTGCTCAAACATATGAATTCGCATTCAATCTCCATCTAATGAAGCATATTTTAGGAATGACGAATGAATTATCACTGGCATTACAAAAGAGGGATCAGAATATAGTAAATGCTATGCATTTAGTCAAAATTTCTAAACACCGTCTGCAAAAATTTAGAGATGATGGTTGGTTTGATTTAATAAAAGAAGTTACATTATTTTGTGTGATTCACAAAATAGAAGTATTAAACATGGAGGAAAACTTTAAAGCTTTGGGTAGATCAAGACGAAAGACAGAGGAAAGAACTAATCTGCACCATTATCGTATTGATGTCTTTTATGCAGTTATTGATTTGCAAATGAATGAATTAAGCCATCGGTTTAATGAAGTCAACACAGAGTTATTGATCTGCATGGCTTGTTTAGACCCAAGTGAACAATTTGCAGCGTTTGATATACAGAAGTGTATGTGTCTTGCCAAATTCTATCCATCAGACTTCTCTGAAATGCAGCTTATAAGTCTTCAAAGTCAGCTTGAAACTTACATTTTAGATGCATCATCCCGAGCTGAATTTTTGAATCTTACGGGAGTTAGCGATCTAGCAAAACAATTTGTTAAGTTCAAGTTAGATATAACATATCCTCAGGTTTTCAAGTTGATTAAATTGACATTATTACTGCTAGTTGCAACAGCTACAGTGGAAAGAGCATTCTCCAAAATGAAGATTATCAAGTCACGTTTACGCAACCGAATGAGTGATGATTGGTTTAATGACAGCTTATTGACCTACATTGAGAGAGACAGATTCAAATTAATTGAAAATGAGTCAATCATCAAGCGATTTCAAGCAATGAAAATACGTCGAGGGCAATTAAATCCTGGCTCCGCCACTGGTTCTAGGGCTTGTTTGAAAGTCAAACAAAATCGGAATGCGAGAGTTAGACCCATTGAAATCGTCTCGGCGAGCCAAACGTAGTCGATGCCTTGTTGATTCAACCCGACCACTTTGAAATTTAAGGGGAACCCTTCACAAGTTATAATTCGAAACTAGAAATCCTAAAATGCTGAAAAGAAGATGATTTCTGAAAGATCATGTTGATATCTCAGAGATCTTATCAAAATTTAATAACTCAAAATCAATTTAATATCTCAAATATCAAATTGATCTCCAACGGGAATTTGAAATTTCACCTCAAACTGAGCCTACAAAGCTTCATTTATATGCTCAAAATACATTGCAATGATCGAAGAAAAAAAAACGAACAAAATTTTACCGAGCGCACGAAATAATCGTTACTAAAATTTAACGAAATAATTGTTACTACTTACTAAAATTCGTTGGTAAAGAGCGCTATTATTTAACGGAAGCTGGCGCGTGCTGCGCATGCAGAGTGGAGGACAACGCAGTACTGTACCGCCACTGTCACACTGACACGGCCTGCGTGGTAAATTTAAGCAAGCAATCGCACCACAATAGAAAACGATCTCTTGATAAACACTCGTAGTACTCACACGCATTGTTTTCGTATTTTTCGCATTGTGATAAATAATATTACGAATTTAAAGATGGTAACTGCTTCTGATTTTTATTCTTGAACTGATAGTCCGGATAACATTTACATACATTGAAATTCATCCAATACAATAGGCACTTAAACTCCAACTTCACACGGAAGAAACTCACTTTCAGTTAAAATCCGCGGCCGCAGCCGCAGCCGCCGCAGGCCTTCTGGTGCGTCCGCGATGCAAGTGGCGGTCGCAGTACTTCTGGTCCGGAACAGCGTCACGCGAGCACCGCCATTTCTTGCCGTCGGTCCTTCGGCACCTCCCGGGCTCCGGCTCCAGGCTGTTCCTCATGTAGTCCAACCGCCAACCGCCGCTTCCCGAGACTGTCCAGAAGCAGAGATTAAAAGAAGATTAATTGATACAACCAATCTGTCTTTGAAGTATCTAATGAAGCCAACGCCAGAAATAATTAATAAACATAATGGATAAGTACACGACGAGCAGTGGGAACATTCTCCGGCGCATGCGGCGGCGGCGGCGACGACGCTCTTCCATATGGGGAGGACGAGATGAACGGGGACGGGGAGGCCGGCCACCATGTGCTTGTAGATGAGCACCTGTTGCTCCAGCTCCTGCATCTGCATAAATGTGAAAGCCGTTCTGCCACCGACGGCGGAAACGGCGGCCGTGTCGAAGCCGAGCGAGAGGCTCAGTGCTAGAGGCATAGCTGCCGCCATGGTGATTGGTTGGTGAAATTGGAGATTCTAAAAAATAAGAAGGTAAGAGGAGGAGGAAGAGAGTGACTGAGCAAAACAATGGAGTGAAGAGTCAGAACAAGCTATGGCATGCGTTTTCCTTATATTTAAGATATTATTATATAGTTATAATAATCAATGATGCCGCGTGTTACAAAAGATTTTAAAAGAATATTTTTAATAAATATTAGGCTTTTGTAATAAATGACAGCAAACTCTATAATCTATTGATCGCTCATTTTTGGGATTTTGCAAGCAGCAGGGTGAGAATATTTTTTATTTTAAGTAAGAAGTTTTGCTTAAATGAGAGCACATATTTAAAATTAAAGAAAAATACAAAAATTAAAGAAATTGAAAATTTTGTATTAAAGATAGGTAAAATCGAAAAGTTGAATGTTTCACTGAAGGATATTTTTCCCTTTTAATATAGTATAGATATCTAAATAATAGTAAGGCCCCGTTTGGTGTGGCGTATCCCGCGTAGTCGCCCCCCCCCCCCCCCCCCCCCCCCCCACACCCCCCCCCCCCCCCCCCCCCTCGAACTCTTTTGGAGGGGCAGCGGCCAGGCGGCGAGGTTCTGCCCACTGCCATTTTCTGTGAATTTTTCGCGGAAATCGACCGCGCGACAGATGGGCTCCATGAAAAATCTGCGGAGCCAAGTGAGGCCTAAAGGAAGGAAGTTGTTAAAAAGAGTTTTTAGTCCTTGCCTAAGACTAGAGCTGTTGACACAAAATTTGTACCTCCACAACTCACACTTAGAAGAGATGGGGGAGACTGCGGAGCACAAGTTACTTGGGACGGAGGATGTCAAACAAGAGATCTCTGTAAGGAAAAAGCTGCTTCGATTGATCTCAAAGGAGGTTACAGGAGGGGGCCTAAAACAGGTCAAGGTGAGAGGTTGAAAAGGTCACCAAAATCGAGACCGCTTGCACAGGTTGCAAGCTGCAGGCTCGAAGCAAAATTCACTTTTCAGGTACCCCTACCCCCCTATTTATAAATGCAGAGGCTGCCCAAACGGAAGATCCAAAAATTACGGGTTGCCCGGGGTACAGGAGAACCAGGGCAGAGACAATGGGTGCTAATAGCAAAAAAGAGGAAAAGCCCCAGACCGCGCGGTCTGGCGATCTAGCAGGAGTCTGACCGCCCATGCCTTAGGAAAAAATAGTTGGAGGGGAGCAGGCGGTCTGGGCGGTCTCTATAAATAGAGATCGCTGGAACTGGTCATTCTGACCGAGAACGAGAGGTCGCGGATTTCCGGGCAAACATGATCCCCGCATATTTTCAAGTTGCGCTGGAACTTCGAAAATGTTCGCTTTGACCGCTGAGACTGCGACCGTCATAAATGCGCCAGAATCTATTAATACGGCTTCAAGGCTTCAGAATTTAGAACTTTCTGGAAAGAACTGCGAGCTTGTTCTTTAAGCGATCACCACTTCTTAGACCGAAGCGACCTCCGAAATGGCAAGCATGATGTCTCGTCTGTCTAAGCAACCGCTCAAGGTGACTTATCCGAAAGAAAAAGAGACCGCTAGTTCCAAGAAGGTGCTGGCGGTCAAGGCTTCCAAGCCCTTGGTGATAACTGATGCGGAGAAGGAGACCGTTGGTTCTCTCCGGAGGTAAAAAAACCTAAATTGCTGAAGGACAATGCGGTCTTGCCGGCCTCCGACGTTGTTGACTTGTCGACCAATTCCTCAGGGCCTCCGTGTTGAATCTCCTGGGTGTCTCTATCACCTTCGACTGCCATAAATCGTAGGAGGCTCTTAGTCAGGTTGCTGTCCAGACCGATGAGACCGCCTTCCTCGAAGCTATCAAGGCTCATTTGCGAGAGAAGAAGTCTGTAGCAGAGAAAATCAGACACTAGATCGCAGATAAGCAGGATGCTGCAAAAGGAAGAAAGAGAAAAGGTTCAACTTTCTCTGCTCAGTCTGCCAAGAGAAAGAAAAGCGATGAAAATAAAGATGTGACCGCCAAGGAGGCGATCACATTCTCTGAAAGTGGCGGTCTCGGACATTCTTTTGGGGATGCTGGTGAGAAGGCAAGTAACCATGAAAGTGCACAGTGTGCCTCTGAGAATCCTCTAGAGGGGGGGGGGGGGGGGGGGGTGAATAGTGATTTAAAAATTATTCCTATTCTAACTGTGAGAATAATAAAATAATCTAAGGATTTATGTTTACTCAAGATCTCAGACAGAATAAATTAGTGCTGGAATATAAAGCAGAAAACAATAATGTAAACTAGCTATGAGGGACACCACAGAAAATTATCAATCCAGAAGACACACAGATTTTTATAGAGATTCCCCAAAATGTGGGTACTCCCCTCTTCTACCACCTGGTAGGGATGCACCACTGTGCTTGAGTCTTTTGATAAGGAGACTCTTAGAACCACTGATCTTTTGACAAGGAGATCATGAACCACCAGATCTTTTGATAAGAAGATCTTGAACCACCAGATCTTTTGATAAGGAGATCTTGAACCACTGAATCCTTTGAAGAGGGATTAACAAAACTCTTTTACATAAGAGAAGGAGAAAGAGGAAGAAGAAAGTATAGGAATTCTATTTTCAGAATTCTTATGATGGATGTATGAAGAATAGCTTCTTGTATCTATTCACAGGATCTGCTCTTGATGATCTTCTGCTTATGATGGTGATGATTTGCAGAAGCTATGATTGTCAGATCCTTCTATCTTCTTTATGATTAAACTCTGGCTGCTATAAGATTGTGTTGTTGAGCAGCCTTGTTGGGATTCACATTAAGTATGTCCGCTAATCCATAGAACTACTGCCAACCTAACTAGGACACCACTTTATTCTAGTTGACCAAGACGTTTTGTGGCGTATCCTAGTCAAAAGTCGACCTCAGGTATGGATTTGGTTGAGACATAAGGACACACAAGGTGATTATGGGAAGAGTGTAGTGTGAGAGTTGATGTTTAAAGTCTTACACTATAATGCGCAGCTTGGCTTATTGAGAGATATCACCGCCTCTTACCCGGACTAATAGGTTATCTGGAGGAAAACGTTGGCGCCCAGAGACTATTATTAGAGTGGTAGGGGACTCGTAAGCCTAACCGTGTTGCCAATAACCTGACACTTCCCATTTTGTTGTATTAAAGCTATCGCCATGACGAATACCAGAGGTCGAATAAGAATTTGAATCCATAATAGGCCAATTTGCTGATTTGGTCGCATGACCTTGGAAAGGGTGTCTTAAATAGTAACCGTAAGGGCCTAAGAGGGTTTAAGTGCAGGATAAAACTCCGAGTCGAAGATGGTATGCCCTCACAATGGGTGCGGATATAGGATGAATGTACCATGTTGGTGGTCGAAGAGACTCAGCCCAAGAACTCCGGGGGGGGGCTGATCTCTTCGTTTATTGGGCTAGTGACCTTCCGACTGGAGATTGCTCAGGGAATTACCAGTCTTCACAATCTTCAACACTGGAAGGTGGTAATCCTGGAACGATTGGTTCATTTTGAGCAGGGTGAACTGCTAGCACCATGTTTTTGATCTGAGAAAACTACATTATCAGAATAAGAAAATAGAACATTCTAAGGATAAGCATTGTCTCTTTATGATCCCTTGGGACTTGATGAGATTTTGTACATACAAGAGGATATAATAAAGATTCTGTACATACAAGAGGATATAATAAAATTCTGATTATGGACAATTGGGGTGATGATGACAATGTTAAGTAGTAATAAGACGTGTAGGGTGACACTAGGAAATTAAAACAACATTAATTTTGGAGGGTTCAACCTAGAGAGAGACTATGCATGCCTAAGTTACGAGTAACATGAACTTACGCTTTGAATTTCCTCTCTGGATAATTACCCAAGGATTTGGGGGTTGTTACAGATCGTCGTACCTACCCTAGGAAGAGCTCCAGATTGTCGGAGTTACTGGGAGAGCATGATTCCCTTAAGCTTAGAAGTTTAATTGATAATCGTTCATGATGAAGATAACATGATTAGTACAACTTGTTGGGCGATTTGACATCTCAACTTTATCTGAAAATAGACATGTATTGAACGGTCATTGGCAGAGAGCTTAGAATTGATGGGATTGGTTTATCATAGTGAGAATTATGCCTTACCTTCGGTGTCCGCTTAACCCGTGTCGAAGGGAAAACATCTCGAACCTTGCACCTTGGTTCATGTCAAGTTCAAACATACATAAGAGGTACCGATGATTGGATGTTGTTTGTACGTACTCTCTTTACTATGAGATACAACGTGGTTGCCGCCAAAAAAAATCTGATTTTCTACATCACGGCTAAAATACAAGTGCGTCGGTACAGGGATTTATAGGGTAAGAACCCTAAGTCGAGGAATATCTACCCCTAAGGAGCGTACCCAAACACGAGATGAATGTATCATACGGGTGGTGGAATAAACCTAGTCCAATTGTACGGGGGCTTATCGCTTCGTTTATTGGACTAGCCACGTACCGACTTGAGTTTTTCCCCTAAATCTCATTGTGAAATGGTGTGTTGCCGACGTACGGCATCAAGGTTTTGTTTAAGTAATTCGTGAACGATGATGAGTATGCTTGGTCGGCGATTATGGCATTGTGGAGGTTGAAAAAGGAGTTCACAATAGTATTCACTTTGGTGTTTGATTTGTAAAGAGGTTGCACATACCTGAAGTATGGATATCAGAAACTTATATGTTGAAGTTATCAAATCAATGTAACTTGTTGGAGGATATAAATCTCCACCTTGTAGTGCGGAATAAACGTGACGTGCGCGTGATTAATAGCATCGGGATATAAGGAAGGACTGAGTTAGTCCTGCGAGCGGTAGGCTCAAGATCATGTTGGGAGGACTGAGACTGTCCTGCAAAAGGTAGGTTCTATGTTATACAAGAAGGACTGGTCGAGTCCTCCGAGCCAAGAGCTTGGGGTTTCACTTAGAGGCATTGATGTACCAAGTAGTACGCGGATACCCTGTGTGTTCTTAGGGGCGTACGTAAGGTCTAGGCTGGGAGGTGTCATACGGGCCTAGGAGTGGACAAGCCCGATCCACTGCCCTGTTTGCCTCAACTGGGTACCTGAGTTGACATACTCGAATAGAGGGAACTACCAAATGGTCAAATTGCTAAATATCAAATTATGCACTGTGATACAAGTTCGAAGGGATCATAGGGAGTGATTCCATGACTTATACATTTTCACCGCGTTAGAGTCGTGACAGCTCGCTATTAATAACAATGACGGTTTAGTGTAATTGGAAGGATGGGATGCTATCCTGGGTATATGGTAAGGACCCGAGTGGTAGGTCCTTGGGTGCTAATTAGCACTGGATGTACTTATAAATAAGAATTGAGTGAGGACTCGGGGGAAGTCCTTGAGTGCTTGGTAGCGCGACTTGGTTGTGAGAACCGCATGTGCGTGTATGAATGGAAAATAATTGGGGCAACCAACTACTCGTGCATATTTGAGGAAGAAACAAATTTGATCATGATGAGCAGAGTTACAAGTCCCAACCTTACCAAAAACGATGGTCTGCATCACGGTAAGAGACGTTCAAGCGTCTTCTAGTACGTAATTTTGATTACGACTTCTGTAGAGAATTAAAGGTGCACATGGAGGAAATTTGGTGAGGTGTAGTTGAATGTTATGATTCTAAAATGGGACATTGCGATGCACAAATGAATGGAAGATTAGAGGAGGTGTTTATATGAATGCTCGCATCATTTGATAATCTATCGGATGACTAGATTTGAGATAACCATATGTTCACCCCTACTGGATGTGAAGCCCGATTGGGCCGAGGTTTGTATGAATCATGTACATGCTAGTATTGACTTATGATAATGATGTTAGATTCATTCCTGTTGAGATAACTCCTTAAATGAACCGTCAATTGTTAGTTTAGGTGGAGCCATAAAAAGGACATGGGATAGTTGATGGTGAGGGTACTAGCATGGAAATTGGGTGAGTTCTAAATGTGTAGCATCGGGTATAACGACCATATAATAGTAGAGCACAGTAAATACGTGTTGTATAATACAAGGAGGTCGACAGATGGGGCAATGATTCCGGCACTAATGATGCTGATGAAGTTAGTCGTGATCGATGTTGGTTGTGAATCGAGTTCAAGGATGGTGAGGGTTAAGGTGTATGGGCAGATTTATATAGTGAACTCAATCATAGATTTACGCGCACAAGTAGTCCTATAGGATCAAGATAGTAATTCCCTTATATATACCTATGCCACTGCAAGTGAGCTATGATAGCTTCGTGGGTAAAGCAATGATGGTTGGTGTGGTTTATAGGGTATGGTTATATCCTGAGAGGTGAAGGACCCGGTGGGTAAGTCCTCGGATGCTAATTAGCACCGACCTTGATTGTTTGTAGAAAGTGTATCAAGGTTCCTCTCGCGAGCCCTTGGGTGCTCGATAGCACGGGTGGTGCATGGGAATTACATGAGCGTGCACGGTGTATGCATGGTGGTGTGATGATCCTGGTTGGAGGATTGCTTGCAGCGGGTCTACGGGCTTGCTAGTCGTGACACCGACAGAAGTTGGCGGTTAGACTCTAGACCGGTTGGGTTGACTCTTGGTGCTCACCTACCCAAGTCCCCTTCTGTGTCCTTGAAGGCTCAGCATGTTGTGAGCAGTACGCAGGGTCTCCGCTGTGTGTTCTTAGCATCAAGGCGTACAGATAGCGCGGGTGCTCGATAGCACGGGTGGTGCATGGGAATTACATGAGCGTGCATGGTGTATGCATGGTGGTGTGATGATCCTGGTTGGAGGATTGCTTATGGCGGGTCTACGGGCTTGCTAGTCGTGACACCAACAGAAGCTGGCGGGTAGACTCTAGACCGGTTGGGTTGGACTCTTGGTGCTCACCTACCCAAATCCCCTTCTGTGTCCTTGAAGGCTCAGCATGTTGCGAGCAGTACGCAGGGTCTCCGCTGTGTGTTCTTAGCGTCGAGACGTACAGAGGCCTAAGACTGGTAGTGTTCATACCCTCCTAGTAGTGGAGGTGCTCGTTCCACTATCTCCGTCTGGCCACGATGGGAGATGCCCAAGCGGTTATCTACCCCTCAAAAAGCGAGAACTAACGTTCTATGTCGACATAGCAAATATGCATGGGTGAGTCATCATATCATAATCATTGCATTGCATTCATCATTCATAATCATAGCATTGCACCGCATCGGGTCCATCATATAAATTAGTATGAGCTCTTTTATATGATGGGTTCCAGATTGGAAACCTTAACTTATAAGTTTGTATGGGCATTCATATAAGTTAAGGTACGTTGTGAAACTGCTATATAATGCTTACCTCTGTTATGTTATACTACTTGCTTTTACTCTATCACTGTCTTATTACTTGTTAGATATTCTTTCATACATTTGATACACTGCTGTAGTTACATCCTTCCTTGTCACCTGTTTTTGGTATTACTGACTATATTGCAGTTTTTCTTCATTCCCTTTCGCCCGGTGCCTTGGAGTCGTCGGGGGAGAGGATGTGAAGCCACTTAGTCTTTATGACTAATGGTTGTTACACCACTACTTTTAGGAGCAGCAACGTATTACACAGGAGGACAGCCAATTCAGGTTTGCAGGGCTAGTGATTACGGTACCTTCGCTACCGTCAGTGGAAGATTTGAGCGAGTGGTTAGGATGTAGCCTTAGGGCAAGTTTATACTCTGATGATATGCAAGAGCTTGTTAGCTTCATGTCTTTTGTACTGTTTGGACATTATTACTAAATTGTGAATAAATGGCTTCTATTGTTCTTTTATTGATGGGTTGGCATGATGGTATTGGAAATAGCTGGCAGGATAGGCGTCTTGTGGAGGGGGCTAGCTCGTGTGCTGGCACTTCCGCAAGGCGGCTGTCCTGGGTATAAGACTCCCCTCGGCTGTGTCTTGTGTTCCAGGAGGGGGGTCTTACATTAGGACATCTGGAATTCAGGATGAGAAGAAAGGAAAAAAAATTGCTATCAGCAAGCCACACGACGACACTTGTCCTACACTCGACGATATCGTCGAGACCTACACGACGATATCATCGAGAGCTTCTCGATGATAAAACTTACTCACGGCGATAAAACTCACGACAAACGATATCATCGAGACCTATACGACGGTAAGAACATACTCATGACGATACAACTCCTTCAAGACGATATAATACTCACACCCGACGATATCTCGGCGATAAAAACTCATGTCTGGCGATATCGTTTAGACCCTTCTCGATGATAAAAGCTCACTCCCAACGATATCGTCTAGATCCTTCTCGACGATACAAACTCAGCAACCCGCTTCAATGGAAAAATACACACCACCTGACAGCAAACATCCCTGAACCCAAAAATACACTCCAGAATAAACATTTGGACCATTTCAGGAGAAATAAACTCTACACTAAGGTTAGGAATGAAGATAAATGTATAAAAACAAGTAGTTTGGCAAAACTGGACTTGAAGAGGACATTAATCGAGGGTTTTTTTTAGCTACAAGTCAGCAGAAATCCAAGAGGGTAACTTCCAAACTCAGGTTTAGGAACAAAATATGCATATCTAAATCAGTGAGTTCTAGCACTTAAAGGAAAGAATTTTAGAAGTAAAGTAGGGGTTTACTTCACTAAAGTTAATGGAAAAAAAAAGCAAGAAACATAACATGTAAGAAAATTCAAGAAAAGGCAAACGGGGAAGCAAACCACCACTTGCCTCAATTCCTCCAGATGAATAATACGAACACGAAGAGCTCGTCGAGAGCTTTCCAAAGCTAAGCTCCAACGAAGAAGAAGAGCACCAGAGCTCACGAGATGTCCGCTGGAAGGATCACGGAGAATAGCTCTCCTCCTTTCATGACACTCTGGTTTTGGGGCTTCTTGGAAAAAGAGGCAGAGGCTTGGAAGAAGATGATCATTGATGGCCACTTAAATCCTTTTAAGATGATGGGCTAGATTTCCTAGAAGGTATATTATTTTATAAACTGAGTGATGGATCGTTTTTCTTAATGGAATAGGAATCTAAAATTGCTAAATATCTTATTATATAAAGATTTTATAATAACGTTAATAATAATAAAAATAATAATAATAATATCAATATTGTTATATTATTACAATGGGCTAAACGTTGGGTTTTCTATACCCTAACGGGATGACATATTGAATATGCGCAGCGGAAATAATGACAAGAACAACCCAAACGAGACAACGGATCTTGCGGTTTTTCATGATTCAAGAGAATAAACAAAAGGAAATACAAAGTACCTTTGCGGGATTGAGTCGACACTCAACTAAGGTGCTCCAAAGAGAAATCTGAAATCTGCCTTTGAGTTCTTCAAGAATCGAAGTGGATCGATCCCTCTATAGAAGTCCACACAAGCAAAGGATAACCCTAGCTTCTTGTCATACAAGAACTAGGTCGGAGAAGGAAGCTCTCAACGTCCCCACGGACTGCTAGATCCGATCCAGGGGAAGCGGCGGCCGACGGCGGCGACTAGCGGCGGCGGAAAGCGATCGGCGGACGGGAAGAACGAGATGCCCTCGCGCGGAACTATTCCGGTCGGCAGTTCTCGTCAAAATCGCGAAAAGGATTAAGTCAAGGTAAACCTAAAATCGCATGCCCTTTTATACTAAAACGCATAAATCAGGCTATCCACAGACCAGAGGGAAAAGCAGAATATCTGTCCAGATTTACATTCGCCGAATTCGACTAATCAATATAACCGAATTCGACTCAAATTTGGCGAAACCATTTCGACGAATTCGTCTATATAAATTCAGCTATATCAATTCGTCGAAACCCTTTCGTCGAACTGACATGATTCGGCTAAACCCTTTAGTCGAATCTGTTATAATTTCGGTTAATCATATTATCCGAATTTCATTAGTCGAATCAAGCTAATTCGGTTAAAGCCTTTAACCGAATTTGACGCAGTTCGGTTAAACCCTTTAGCCGAATTTGTCAAGTAAATACTCATTCGTTTAAACCCTTTAAACGATTTCCCGTTGAGACATTCTCAACTTAATTCCAAGCAGTCACAGGATTGGTCCTCCACTCATATCCAATATAAGTAAGGCCAACACAATCCTTTCTCCAATTTCTCCAAACACTTTTATGTGCGACCCTATAGGCTCATATTGCGTTGGCAGTAAGACTAACTGTTGATTGCTTTGAGATCACCTCAGAAACTCCAACAGTCTCCCACTTGATCACAAAGTATCAACAAAAGTCTCACAAACAATGAGCGATATCTAGCAATACATCATTGCTACCCAAGCAATAAGAGTTCATAACTCAATAAGTCTGTCATGACCAATGTATCAGTGTTGTCATGTCCCTTTGTCCTTTACATCCAGATAGAACTAGAGGCATGGACCGTGTCACCCTCATAATTGTTCAATCCCAATTTCCTGATCAAGAATAGACTGTCTGAAATTGGTGAGCTCAATATCATATATTGACTCAACCAAGCATGACCATGCATTTCTCAGTCTCATTCCATCAAGGGGCCTATGGATGTAACTCCTGTCATAAAGGAGGACAAATCCCATATCTGTCCACACACAAACACCCAAATGAATCGTAACATACCCAATAACCACCCTTATCATCAACCTTTATCAAGGAAGACTTTAGATGACATCAAAGTACGCTCTTCCTCACTTGATGAATGTTGTGACCTCAGGTCAAAGAACTACAAACACCATTGTCAGATGAGAACTACTTGTGACACGTTCATATAACTATCCACAAAATAGTCTCATGGGGGGTCTGTCCAGTACAACTTGTTCTCAACAAGTACCCATGTGATGACTTTATATCACAATATCATGACATGTGAGAACCGGTCATCAGTCAACGCACATGCTAGTCTTATGGTCTCATCCTCGCCCTAAATTTCTAGGATGATACCCCGACTAGGGACCATTTAAGAATGAAGCTCCTTATAAACATAGGCTCGCACATCCAAGTCACGTACTTGAATTCCTATGGAAGCAAACACTCTAAGGGCATTTATTATGCTAATTAATCTTATCAGACAGATATAAATGACATAATAAAAGAACTTGCCATAAATATAAAATGAAATATATAGTACATATTACAATTCATCCAATGAACAAACAACCAACAAATATGCAATCCACAAGGCTCTCACTAAAGATAATCATTCAGGTATCTAATACCCATTGATCTAACATGACCATCATGCTTCTTTTGCGCAAGAGGCTTTGTCAGTGGATCCGCTATATTTTCTTCAGTCGATACTCTGCATATGCTCACATCTCCTCGATCGACAATCTCTTGAATAAGATGGAAGCGCTGAAGTATGTGCTTGGAGCGCTGATGAGATCTAGGTTCCTTAGCTTGTGCAATAGCACCGTTGTTGTCACAGTAAAGAACTACGGGATCAACAATGCTAGGAACTACATCAAGCTCGTTGATGAATTTCCTAATCCACACAGCCTCCTTCGCCGCATTCGCTGCAACGATATACTCGGCCTCAGTCGTAGAATCAGGAACTGTCTCTTGCTTGGAACTCTTCCAGCTTACAGCTCCTCCATTAAGGCAAAACATAAAACCTGACCGTGACTTTGAGTCATCTCTGTCAGTCTGGAAGCTTGCATCCGTGTAACCCTTTACAACGAGCTCTTCCTCTCCACCAAACACCAAGAATGTATCCTTAGTCCTTCTCAAGTACTTTAGGATATTCTTGACAGCTATCCAGTGACCATCACCAGGATCAAACTGATACCTGCTAGTCATGGTTAAAGCATATGAGACATCGGGTCGAGTACATAACATTGCATACATGATTGATCCAATTGCCGAAGCATATGGAATCAACTTCATGCGGTCCTTATCTTCCAAAGATTTTGGACATTGGTCCTTAGAGAGACTCACACCATGAGACATGGGTAAGAATCCCTTCTTGGACTCAAGCATGTTGAACCGTTTCAACACCTTCTCAATGTATGTACTTTGGGTCAAACCCATCAACTTCTTCGATCTATCTATATAGATCTTAATACCAAGTATATAAGTCGCTTCGCCCAAGTCTTTCATAGAAAAGCACTTCCCTAGGTTGTTCTTAACAACTTGCAGGGTCGGAATGTCATTCCTGATCAACAGTATGTCATCTATATACAATATCAGGAAGACAATAATGCTCCCACTAATCTTCTTGTAAACACAAGGCTCATCTTCATTCTTGATGAAACCAAACTCTTTGATCTTCTCATCAAAACGTAGATTCCAACTTCGAGAAGCCTGTTTCAATCCATAAATGGATCGATTTAACTTGCATATTTTAGTGACTTCATCTGGAGATACAAAACCCTCGGGTTGTGTCATATACACTTCCTCAAGGAGGTTTCCATTAAGGAAAGCCATTTTGACATCCATTTGCCAGATCTCGTAGTCATAATACGCAGCAATAGCAAGTAGAATTCTGATGGACTTGACCATGGCCACAGGGGAAAAGGTCTCATCATAGTCAATACCATGAATTTGCCTGAAACCTTTAGCCACTAGCCGACCTTTAAATGTCTGTACATTCCCATCCATGTCGGTCTTCTTCTTGAAGACCCACTTGCACCCTATGGGTCGTACCCCTTCAGGTGGTTCCACCAAGGTCCAAACTTGGTTTGTGTACATGGAGTCCATTTCAGATTTCATGGCCTCAAGCCACTTCTTGTTGGAGCATGCGTTTCGCACTCTTCCGGTTTGATAATAACAAAGTACTGTTTGTATTTGATTCTATTTTTATTAATGGTGTGCAGGTAACATGTATGAGATGTTCACAATTCTGAATGGAGCTCAATTTGACTGAATGAAAATTTTGATGTCGGAATTTTCCGACAGCCAATGTCGCCCAGGCGACAGCAGAGAAGTTACAACAACTACCCGCACGGCAACACGAAGAACAGCAGTTTTGCGCTGTCGGAATTCCGACAGTGATGTCGCCCAGGCGACAGCATGGAAGTTACAGCAACTGCCCGCACGACAGCACTACGAGCGGCAGTTTAGCGCTGTCGGAATTCCGACAGTGATGTCGCCCAGGCGATAGTGAAAATTTATATATTGGCTCATTTTGTTCGTGCATTCCAAGCATTAAGAATTTCAAGTCCCTTCCTGAGTGCATACGAACCAGAGAGCTCCAGAACCTCATCAACTCCCATTTGTGCTTAGAAGGTTTGCGATTGAAGATGAGATCGGACGCGCTTCTACATCAACGATCATCTCGAGGCTTCAACCTTCCTTTCAGAGATATGAATTTCTAGGGAGTTGTTCTTTTCATTTTGTATTTTCATTTATATACATTTCACTTTGTATTGGTATGGAAATCATCTCCTTGTGTGTGACGTCTAAGTCCTTGCGTGGCTTAGGGGAAAATCGCTTCCTTGTGTGAAGCGTCCAAGTCCTTGCATGGCTTGGTGGGAAATCGTGGCCTTGTGTGCTACGTCTAGATCTTGGGAAGATTTAGAGGATAAGCTTGGGCTTGGTCTAGGGAGAGACAAGTGATAGCCTTCCGATCCTTGGGAGAAGGATTGGTAAACACAAATTGTAAAAGGTTTTTTATCATATTTGTGCCTTGATCTTAAGCATTGTTAAGATCATATTATTTGTATGTGAATTTCATGATTATAAAATTATGACTTTTTCTTTAATTGCAAATATGGTTGCTTAATCTTTAACTTAGAAATTTGTGTTTGAATTAATTTAAAAATTACATTGGTTTGAAATTTTTATAAGTAGTTTTTAGAAAAGTAAAATTTGTTTTAAAATTCTTAAGTAAAAATCGTATTTTTAAAAGGCCCTTATTCACCCCCCCCCCTTTAAGGGCGCCACAAGATCCAACACGTGGTATCAGAGCTAGGTTACTCCAAAATGGTTTTACCACCGAGAGTAATGGCGCACAACGATCACGCGTTCGTTGAGGGGCAAGGAATTAGTAGGCCACCACTTTTTACGGGTTTAGACTATAACTATTGGAAAACCCGAATGCGGTGTTTTCTAATAGCTCTCGACATGGAAGTTTGGAATATGGTCGAGACGAGTTATACTTCCCCAACATATGATGTAGGAAATGTAACAATGGACAAACCCAAAGACAAGTGGGATGACAATGATAAATTAAAATGTAAAAACAATGCAAAAGCCATGAATGCTTTATTTTGCGCACTAGATCGCACTGAATTTAATAGAGTTTGTGCTTGTGATACTGCATATGAAATTTGGAATCTTTTAGAAATAACTCATGAAGGTACTTCGCAGGTAAAGGATTCAAAGCTATTTCAACTGGAGTCAGAATTCGAAAGATTCAAAATGGAGGTGGATGAAGAAATTGATACAATGTACACACGATTCACTAAAATCATGAACGATTCAAAGGTGCTGGGTAAGGTTGTCTCCAATGGAGATTTAGTAAGGAAAATCTTAAGATCACTTCCCCCAAAGTTCAATCCTAAAGTGACTACAATCTCTGAGTCACATGATCTTAAGACCTTACAATTGGAGAGCCTCATTGGAAATCTGAAAACTCATGAGGTGGAGTTGAAAATCCAAAGCCAAGAGTACAATTTGGAGCCCAAAAAGAAGAGCTTGGCATTGAAATCAAGAAGGGAAGTTGAGACTGAATCTGAAGAAAGTGAGGAAGATGAGGAAGGACTATTTGTGAGGAACTTTAAAAAGTTTATGAAAAATCCGGAGAGGAGAAATTCATTTAAAAGATTTTTCAAAAAGAACGATTTTGTCTACCAAAAAGGCAAAGGAAAAATGGAGAATGAAGAGGAGCGTCCGCTACCGGAGTGCTACCATTGCAAGAAGATTGGTCATATCAGAAGCAAGTGCCCAAAGTATCTGAAAGAGCAAATAGCAAAGAGGCACGATAAAAGTTACAAGAAGAAAGTGTTAAAGGCAGAGACTTGGGATGATTCTTCGTCTGGTGAAGAAAGTGATTCCACAACACAGGAGGAAGAGGAGGCAAATGTCTGCTTGATGGGGAAAGAAAATGCGTCATCTGACGACGATTGCAGTGTCTAAAGCGACACTGAGGTAACTCCTCCATCTTATGATGATTTATATTTTGAATTTATGAAAACATGCAAATTTTTGGATAAAAGCCTAAAGGAATTTGATTTTTTAAAGTATGAAAATAAATGTCTTTTAAAAGTGAACAAAAAATTATCAAATGAGTTAAAAACTATTGAGAAAGAGAAGGTAACTTGTCAAGAGTGTGATCACTCTTCGACAAGGATAAAAGAACTTGAAAATACTATTTCTAAGTCCGATCAAAAAATTGATCTACTTGTAAAAGAGAAAAAGTTGTTAAAACCTCTCATTCTCAATTAGAGAATTATAAGAAAAATTTTGCAAATAGATGTGGCATGATAGTAAAAGAAAATTCAATTTTAAAGTCCAAAGTAAATGAGTTGAACATGGCAATTGGAAAATTTGGTGTTGGAAAAAAATCTCTGGATATGATTATAGCCAACCAATGCCATGGGACAGCAAAATTTGGGCTAGGATACATTTCTGGAAGCTCTGGAAGCTCTGGAAGCTGTCGGAGATTTCCGACAGCTGATGTCGGAACCAGTGACAGCTCCAGGTTCAGAAAACCTGTTTTTCAAAATAAAAATTTTTCTAAGTCCACACATAAAGATGTTTCCTCCAGCAAGAGTCCAGAGAAACCATTGAAAAATGGTTCCTCACCATTCATTGTATGTGCCAAATGTCATCGATTTGGTCACATCTCGGGCTCATGTTGGAAGAAAGGAAAAGTTATTGTTAAACAAATCTGGGTACCTAAGGCGTCCACCTATACAATGGGATCGACCACTTGGGTAACCAGATCTTTACTCTCATCATCTTTTAGGTGTGCGTGCAGGCTAGGAACAAGGAAGACGTGTTGTATTTGGACTCTGGATGTTCAAAACACATGACGGGCGATAAATCAAAGTTCCTTAGCCTGGAGATGAAGAAAGGTGGAACAGTGACATTTGGAGATAATGGCAAGGGCAAAGTCAAAGGCATTGGAGTAGTAGGTAACGAAGAATTTAAAATTTCAAATGTTTTATATGTTAAAGGTTTGAACCATAATTTAATTTCTATTAGTCAACTATGTGATAAAAATCTAAATGTTTTATTTGACTCTAGCTCAAACCTTTGCAAAATTATTGATTCTAAAACAAACGAAATCGTACTTACTGCACCAAGAATAAACAATGTCTATACAATCACTTTTCATGATTTATCTCATTCTACACTTAAATGTTTTATTTCAAAGAATGTTGAACTTGAATTATGGCATAGGAGACTAGGACATTCTAGTGCCAAACGCATAGTAAAGATTTCTAAAAATAAAATTATAAAAGGTTTGCCAAATTTGAATGGAAAGCTTTCTTCATTATGTTCACCATGCCAAAAAGGAAAGTTTACAAAATCATTTTTTAAAAGCAAAAATGTTATTTCTACTACTAGACCTTTACATCTATTACATATGGACTTGTTTGGTCCAATTTCTACACAAAGTCTAGGAGGTAGAAAATATACGTTTGTTATTATTGACGATTATTCTAGATTTTGTTGGACATTGTTTTTAAATTCAAAATCGGATGCTTTTGATGAATTTGTAAAACTAATTTCACGTATTCAAAATGAAGTTGATTTAAAAGTAAAATGCATTAGATCAGATCATGGAGGAGAGTTTGATAATGAAAAATTTATTTCATATTGTAATGAATTTGGGATAAAACACGAATTTTCCGCTCCTCGCACACCACAACAAAATGGTGTAGTGGAGAGGAAAAATAGAACACTTCAAGAATTATGACGTACTATGCTTTGTGAATTTAAATTGCCAAAATATTTTTGGGCCGAAGCGGTTAGTACTGCATGCTATATTATTAATCGTGTCATGATTCGTCCTACATTACAATTAACTCCTTATGAAATTTATTTTCAAAGAAAACTAAATGTATCTTACTTTAAAGTTTTTGGTTGTAAATGCTTTATTTTGAATACAAAAGATAACTTAGGCAAATTTGATGAAAAATGTGATGAAAGAATTTTCATTGGTTATTCTTCAACTAGCAAGGCCTATAGAGTTTATAATAAACGTACTAAAGTGGTTGAAGAATCTATTCATGTAAAATTTGATGAAAACATTTCTTGTGTAGAAAATACTAAAGTTGCAGGTAATGAGAAAAATGAAGAAGATGTAGAACAAAGTCTGAGGAAAAATGATGATGATAATGATGATGAAGAAAAAGTAGAGAAAGAAGACGAAAAAGATGGTGAAGAAGAAGAAGAACAAGGATATGTACCTCCAACCGAGCTAAGGTTCTCAAAAGATCATCCGCAAGAATTTGTTATTGAAGAACCATTAAGTGGGGTACGTACACGTTCTAGTTTACATGAAAGTTTTTCAAATTTATGTTTTGTCTCAAACATAGAACCAAAAGATGTTGGCACCGCTTTAAATGATGAATCTTGGTTTCTAGCTATGAATGAAGAACTTAACCAATTTGAAAGAAATAAAGTTTGGATTCTTGTAGATAGACCTAGTGATCATCCTGTGGTAGGAGTCAAATGGATTTTCAAAAACAAATTAGATAGTGACTCTAGGGTCACTAGAAACAATGCTAGGCTAGTAGCGAAAGGATATAATCAAATTAAAGGGGTAGATTTTGATGAAACATTTGCACCCGTAGCACGATTGGAAGCAGTTAGAATTTTTGTTGCATTTGCTAGTCATAAAAGATTTAAATTATTGCAAATGGATATTAAAACTGCATTTTTAAACAGGTTGATTAAAGAAGAAGTTTATGTTGAACAACCCTCAGGATTTATAAATGAAAAATTTCCTAATCGCGTATATAGATTGTTAAAAGCTTTGTATGGTTTAAGACAAGCACCACGAGCATGGTATGATAGATTGACTATATATTTATTACAAAATGGTTTTAAAATGGGTGGTGTTGATTGTACACTCTTCATTAAGCAAGTAGATGATGATTTAATTGTTTTACAAATTTATGTTGATGATATTATTTTTGGAGCCACTAATGAAGAGTTGTGTAATTATGTTGTAAAAATGATGGAAAGTGAATTTGAGATGAGTATGGTAGGAGAATTAAAATATTTCTTAGGTTTTCAAATTGTTCAAAAACATGATGGAGTTTTTATTAACCAATCAAAATATATTCATGATGTTTTAAAACGATTTGGATTTGAAAATCTAAAACAAGCAAATACTCCTATGAGTGTATCTGTAAAATTAGGAAAATATGAAAATGGAATATCAATAGATCAAACTTTATATAGAGGCATGATAGGTTCACTTTTATATTTGACTGCTTCTAGACCGGATATTATGTTTTCAGTTTGTTTATGTGCAAGATTTCAAGTCGATCCCAAAGAATCACATTTAAAAGCGGTAAAAAGAATTTTTAGATATTTAATTGGCATATCTAAACTTGGTTTGTGGTATCCTCATAGCGATGATTTTACCCTTTTTGGCTATTCTGATTCTGATTATGTCGGTTGTTCACTAGATAGGAAAAGCACTAGTGGCACTTGTCACTTTTTAGGCCCTTCACTCATTTCGTGGTCGAGTAGGAAACAGAATTCTGTTGCCCTCTCAACCACCGAGGCCGAATACATCGCACTTGGTAGTTGTTGTGCACAAGCTCTTTGGATGAAACAAACTTTAGAAGACTTTAACATTAAACAACAAACAATAGAACTATGGTGCGATAACAAAAGTGCAATTGATTTAACTTACAACCCGGTTCATCACTCTAGGTCTAAACATATTGATGTTAGGCATCATTTTATAAGAGACCACATTAAAAATAATCAGATTAAAATTTCATTTATAGGCACGGATAATCAACTAGCGGATATATTCACTAAACCGTTACCGGATTCCCGTTTTTCTATGCTTAGGCTAGAATTGGGAATCCTAGACATTTCACAATGATTATATCACTACTTATGACCTATAAAATTAAAAATATCACAAAACCTATACATTTTAAAAAGAAAAACTAAATTTTAAATCAAACCATAGAATTTGAATGACTTAAGAAAAATTCTCACATCATTAATATTACATAAAAATTGTTCCACAAAAATAGTAGAAATCAACATCGGATCAAGTTCAGATAACAGAAAATGAAATCTAGGCAAAGTTCACTGTCGCCCAGGCGACAGTGGATGTCGGAAAATTCTGACATCAGTCAGAAGCAGCACCCTGCTGAAAACTACTCAGAATCCTCATTTCCAGCCCCGCTGCTTTCTGGACAGTCTTCTAAAGTTCCACGTCTTACGACCTTTCCACATCGAGTCTGCCTCACCGATTGGCGTGGCGGTTCTTCATCTGGGATTTCCCATTCGGCCGTTTCTTCAGGAATAGGCTTTAACTTCAGACCCTTCACCAGAAATTTCATAAACTTCTGCATTCTACTGCGATCTTTCTTCACTTCTTTCTTGTGTTCTTCAAATGAATCACGAAGATCATCTATAGACTCTCATAGTGATCCTCCCCTAGGAATTCTAGGCTCTCTAATCTCTATTCCAGGATGAGGTTTTTTCTGAGACTTCTTCACTTTCATGGTACCCGTATAATATATTTCCGGAACACAATCATCTAAGTATGCATCTTGACCTATCCATTCATACTTCTTATATAGGATACGTTGAATTATAGCCCCCATTGGCAAAGCATGAATCTTCACCCATTTTGGATGTTTTAATCTACAAGCATAACGAATTTGGGCAAGGATGAGGTCGGTTATATCAAAGGACTCCTCCTCTATAATAAAATATGTAATCAGCGTCAACTGTGCTGTGATACTCCTTGTATCACCACTTTTTAGCATGACCGTGTTCCTTAATATATCTTGGACTAAATAGGCATCAGGAGTGAGTGAAGAAACTTCCGTGATTAGCGTCTTCTTTTGACTTCCATGTAAACTCATGTTTACAAGAGTCCAATCTCTATCCTTTCTATAGCTCTCTACTATATCTGGCATATGATCACTCATGAGAAGACCAAATTCATCTCTAAGATCAACATGTGTTATTTCCACTTGTTGACCTTGGATTCTCGATCTCACTCCCCCATCCAATTCAGTGTAACTCGGGTCTTCCAAATGATTATAAAATTCTCGGATCAAGAAAGATGAGAACATATCTACTGAGATTACTGATATTATACCTGCATTAGCAAGACGATCATAGATATGATCGTGCTTAGGAGAGTCAAATTCTACATATTTTGACACTCCAATTATTGCTTTCTCAATCCCAGGGTATACTTGATAAGAACTATGCGCATCTTCAGACATACTCTTATGTGCCTTAGAACTGGAAGCCATTCTGCAAACATAACAAAATAAAATTAAGGTTAATCACAAAATTATGTTCTGTGCACTGGAACGATGTCGCCCAGGCGACATTGACTATCGGAAATTTCCGACAGTAATCCAGTGAACTTTTTATAAGATCTTTCAACTAGACTTCCAGATCTACTCAAAATCAAGCTATATTTCTGTTAAAAAAAAATTTCTAGAATAAAACTACATCTTCTCACATATCCTTTACTATTCATCTTCTTCAACCTTCTTCAAATGGAAAAGCTTCAGTTTTTAAAATTAAACCATGTAAAAAATACAAAACATAAACCCCAAAATCCAAACATATTTCACCAAGATCCAACAAGATCCACTTGATTTACACTAGATCTACACCTTTTATACATAAAACTTCAAAGATCTATACCATTCATCAAAAGTAAAATGAAAAACACATTTTTCTTCTTCTCTACTTTCAAAAATCACAAATCTCTAAAAAAATTTGAGTCAAAAACTTAAAAATCCAAAAACCATACCTTAGATCTAGGGTTTTCGTCGAACACCGACAGCTTCCTCTCGCCTTTCAGTCCAGAAAATGATGTACAATGGGGTTTGACTCGGTTTTAAGCCGTATTTATATTTTTAGCTGTCGCCCAGGCGACAGTGAATGTCGGAAATTTCTGACAGCTCCCGATTTGCTTAATCTTCAGTTTTGGTCCCTTTGATGCTTTAAAATAGTTATATGTCATTATTAATGCTACAACTCATGAATTGATGCCAAACCATGTGCTTTTTATTTTTTAAAAATGGCTATTACATGATTATATGATTTCATTTCCGCTCTATCATCGTATTGACACTCCTACTAAGTTGTTTAGACTAATGGAAATTGTTTACGCATGCCTCTAAGTATGAGAAATTGTTTATATATAAAAATGAACTATCACGTTCACTTCTTTTGATCCATACATATGTCTTTCTATTTAATATATACATGAATCATATTTGCTTTCACATAATACAATAGCACTTCATAAATACTACTTTCAACCTTGATTTGTTAGCACAACCAAATATACACCATCTCTTGCGATTCAAGTGAATTCGGAAATCCTTGGTCCATTAAAAATATAAATTATAAATATCTCAAAGATAAGATATCACAAAATATGTGATCAACAAAAAAAGTTTAAATTGAGGACAAGGATACTCCACCAAGCACTACTTACCCTCCTGATAAGTCTTAATAAGCATTGTGAGGTTGAGCACCTTGGAAAGAATTGTAAAGTGTCTTGTGCAAAAGCAAAAAAATGGTATTCTATTCTTATTGTGTTATATCTTCAAGGTCAAAGTTGTCTTTATCTGCTAATATTATGTTTTCTATTCCAATGATCATGTACATTAAA
The DNA here is from genome assembly GCA_033032865.1 of Dactylorhiza incarnata. Taxonomy (NCBI): domain Eukaryota; kingdom Viridiplantae; phylum Streptophyta; class Magnoliopsida; order Asparagales; family Orchidaceae; genus Dactylorhiza; species Dactylorhiza incarnata. Next base: position 22,419,463 of record JAWHQI010000011.1, on the reverse strand, counting down.
TAATTTCATATGTTTGATCAAAGCATCACTTGTACACATCATTATGTTATATAAACATTCATCTCATGAGAATTGGACCGAAAAGATTCCAAATTTCTATACACAATTGTGTCTTTCTATGATACTTTAAAATGACATTAATCATGTTTACGTTATTTTGTTTTATTCTACTACTTCATATGGCTATACCATCTCTTCATGAGTTTATTCAATACTATGACATATTACTACTATTTCAAGACATTCAATCATTTTCAACACAAGTGCTTCCGCTTACTCTTATTTTCTATTTCCTATCTCTTCCCTTAAGAACTACTCATTAATTTCATATTACCTTTTGCTAATACCAAAAGGGGGAGAATTATAAGTATATTCAAGAAATCAAAGAACTATTACACCTAAATATTCCACCTAAACAATACATCATTTCAATTTACTATAACATTTAGGGGGAGCATTCATCTAGGGGGAGATTACATTTAAGAGGAATATATCATGTTATTTTTGTGCACACACCATATGTTAAAATCAACAACCTAAATAGACATGATTTCTTTTTATACGGATTTGTTATTATCAAAAGGGGGAGATTGTTGGAGCATGCATTTCGCACTCTTCCGGTTTGATAATAACAAAGTCCCGTTTGTATTTGATTCTATTTTTATTAATGGTGTGCAGGTAACAGGTATGAGATGTTCACAATTCTGAATGGAGCTCAATTTGACTGAATGAAAATTTTGATGTCGGAATTTTTCCGACAGCCAATGTCGCCCAGGCGACAGCAGAGAAGTTACAACAACTACCCGCACGGCAGCACGAAGAACAGTAGTTTTGCGCTGTCGGAATTCCGACAACGATGTCGCCCAGGAGACAGCACGGAAGTTACAGCAACTGCCCGCATGACAGCACTACGAGCGGCAGTTTAGCGCTGTCGAAATTTCGACAGTGATGTCGCCCAGGCGACAGTGAAAATTTATATATTGGCTCGTTTTGTTCGTGCATTCCAAGCATTAAGAATTTCAAGTCTCTTCCTGAGTGCATACGAACCAGAGAGCTCCAGAACCTCATCAACTCTCATTTGTGCTTAGAAGGTTTGAGATTGAAGACGAGATCGGACGCGCTTCTACATCAACGATCATCTCGAGGCTTCAACCTTCCTTTCAGAGATATGAATTTCTAGGGAGTTGTTCTTTTCATTTTGTATTTTCATTTATATACATTTCACTTTGTATTGGTAGGGAAATCGTCTCCTTGTGCGTGACGTCTAAGTCCTTGTGTGGCTTAGGGGAAATCGCTTCCTTGTGTGAAGCGTCCAAGTCCTTGCGTGGCTTGGTGGGAAATCGTGGCCTTGTGTGCTACGTCTAGATCTTGGGAAGATCTAAAGGATAGGTTGGGCTTAGTCTAGGGAGAGACAAGTGATAGCCTTCCGATCCTTGGGAGAATGATTGGTAAACACAAATTGTAAAAGGTTTATTATCATATTTGTGCCTTGATCTTAAGCATTGTTAAGATCATATTATTTATATGTGAATTTCATGATTATAAAATTTTGACTTTTTCTTTAATTGCAAATATGGTTGCTTAATCTTTAACTTAGAAATTTGTGTTTGAATTAATTTAAAAATTACATTGGTTTGAAATTTTTAAAAGTAATTTTTAGAAAAGTAAAATTTATTTTAAAATTCTTAAGTAAAAAATCGTATTTTTTAAAAGGCCCTTATTCACCCCCCTCTAAGGGCGCCACAAGATCCAACACTTCTTGGAGTCAGGTCCATTCATAGCCTCTTGGTAGGTTGCAGGCTCATCATCATGATCCATAAGCAACACATTACCTATTTGAGTCATGAGAAATCCATATCTCTCAGGCTCAAATCTTGGTCTACCAGATCTACGTAGGACTTGTGTTTCTTGAGCAGGCTCTCCAGCTACAACTTCTTGTATTCCTTGCTCAGGTTCCAATTCCGGTTCGTTCATTGTTTGTGGCTCTTGAACTTCTTCAAGTTCTACCTTTGCATTCTTTCTGGATAAGAACTCTTTCTCCAAAAAGACACCAGTCCTTGCGACAAACACTTTGCCCTCAGACGGTAAGTAGAAGTAGTATCCTTTTGTTTCCCTAGGATACCCCACGAGATAACATTTATCCGATTTGGGTTCCAGCTTGTCAGGCATTTGACGTCGCATGTATGCCTCACAACCCCAAATCTTGATGAACGATATACTAGGACGCTTCCCAGTCCATATCTCATATGGTGTATTTAGAACCGTTTTCATTGGAACTCGATTTAGTGTGAAAGCAGCAGTCTCTAAAGCAAAACCCCAAAAGGAAACGGGCAAATCTGCATGACTCATCATCGATCGCACCATGTCTAACAAGGTACGATTCCTCCTCTCAGAAACACCATTATGTTGAGGTGTTCCAGGTAGAGTGAGTTGTGATACAATACCACACTCTTTCAGATGATCACGAAACTCATGACTCAGATATTCGCCACCTCGATCAGATCGGAGTGCTTTTATCCTTTTTCCCAGTTGGTTCTCCACTTTATTTTTAAACACTTTGAACTTTTCAAAGGTCTCGGATTTGTTCTTCATAAGAAACACGTACCCGTATCTACTGAAATCATCAGTAAATGTAACGAAGTAGTAGAACCCACCTCTAGCCATAGAACTCATGGGTCTGCATACATCACTAAGTATTATACCCAAGAGATCATTAGCCCTCTCATTACAACTAGTGAAAGGAGCTTTCGTCATCTTGCCCAACAAACATGACTCGCATCTCTCAAATGATTCATAATCAAATGAGTCCAGTAGTCCATCTTTATGGAGCTTGGATATGCATTTCTCGTTTATATGGCCTAAACGATAATGCCAAAGGTACGTAGGATTCGAATCATTTGTTTTTAGTCTTTTAGTATTTTCTATGTTATAGATCGGATGGTCTAAGTTCAAAACATATAAACCATTATACATTTGGGCAACGCCATAACAAACATCATTCTTATAAATAGAACAACAATTGTTCTTAATTACGAAAGAAAAACCAATCATGTCCAAACATGAAATAGAAATAATGTTTCTAGTTATGGCCGGAACATAATAACAATTATCTAGTTTTATTACAAGCCATGTGGGCAAAGAAAGATGATACAATCCTACGACAACGACAGCAACTCTTGCTCCATTTCCAACGCTCAGGTCTACCTCTCCTTTACCCAGCATTCTTCTCCTTGTCAGTTCCTGCACATTTATACAAATGTGAGAACCACATCCGGTATCCAATACCAGGATGAAGGAGCAGAAAGGTTTATTTCTATAACGAAAATACCTGAAGTGGAAGTCATACTTCCCTTCTTCTTCTGCAGATCTTCTAGATACTGAGGATAGTTCCTCCTCTAGTGCCCTGCCTTACCACAATGGTGGCACTTCCCTTCTTTAGCCAGACCTTTCCTTTTCAGTGCAGAAGACTTGGGATCAAGAGGAGACTTAGATCCAATCTTCGCCTTCTTAGATCCCTTGGCCTTGGCCTTGCTCTTATGCACCATCAATATGGGGTTGCCAGGCTTGATCTTCTTCATGTTATTCTCGGCAGTTCTCAACATGCCAAGGAGCTCGGGCAGTGTCTTTTCTATTTCATTCATGTTATAGTTTAAGACGAACTGCTCATAATTGTCCGGCAACGATTGCAGGATCAGATCCGTGGCCAACTCTTGGCCCATGGGAAAACCCATTTTTTCAAGGTTCTCTATATACCCAATCATCTTGAGTACGTGAGTCCCTACTGAGTCTCGAGCTCCCATTTTGCACTGGAATAATGCCTTGGATATGTCAAACCTCTCTTGTCGGGCTTGCCCCTCGAACATTTTCTTGAGGTGCCCAATTATCTCATAACCACACATGCTCTCGTGTTGCTTCTGAAGCTCAGAGGACATGGTAGCAAGCATGAGGCATTCCACATCCAAGGTATCATCCTGATACTTCTTGTAAGCATCTCTATCTGCTCTCGAAGCATTTTCGGTCGGCTCTGTGGGGGCTTCACCTTCCAAGACATAGAGCTTGCGCTCTTGCCTGAGAACAATTCTCAGGTTTCTGTACCAGTCAAGGAAGTTCATCCCGTTGAGCTTGTCCTTCTCAAGAATAGCTCTCAGGGATAGGGTGGAGTGGGATCCACTTGCCATGGATATTCTACAAGGAATTTTGCAAAGTGAAATTTTTTTAGTACTATATTTCAAAATACATTTTATATTTTTTTAATAAGGACTTTTATTAAAGAGCTCCCACTATTTTAATCAAATCGACAAACCTTAATTTCGATTCGGAGAGTTTATGCGAGCTACTCTCTTAGTGGACAAGATCCGTATTTCACCAACACAACGAGTCCGCTTTGGCGTTCCTCTCATAATGCGGTTATTTAGGTAGACAACATTTGTCAATTGCATCACTATGCAACTCTTGTATGGTTGGTGAATAACTCTTTATCCGCATCCATCATATGGAGCATGCCAACCCTATTCCTCTAGGCACTCAACCTTTGAGGTCACCTAGTTAAGTTAGACCCGATGTCGATAGTGGGATATCGCAATTATCCGCTCGCACCCTTACCAAGATAGATTAATGCACCTTGCTTTGGCAAGCCCACACTTCATCGATCGAGGCAGGAAGAGTGTCATCCATCGGAAGGCATCCGAATACTTAATATTAGATAAGGGATTTTATTTTTTTAAGTGATTAACATTTTAATCATGATTAACATTTAATCACAGTGCACAATCAGAAAATAAAATTACAACATTCACATTCCAGATACATTCCAGATGTGCACAAAAAAAGTCTATCAACACTTTGACAAAACAGGGCTAAATCTGAGCATTTAGAACACTTCTAAATCTCCAGATTTACATGCATTGGACATATGAACAACAACTCCACTTGTGCAGTAGACAATCTCGTCTCTCATGTCAGATTCAATAATCTAAACATTTGGTTTCATAAACCATTTTGAGGGATGGTCCAAGGGGCAGCGCCCCTGGCGGTGGTCTTGCTGACCGATCAGCGAGCGGGGTCAAGGGGCAGAGCCCCGACCAAATTTTTGAAATCACACCACCAGAAACCACACAAAATCACATCAAATGTGATATTCCAAGAAGAGATTAGGGCATTTAGAACACTTTTAAATGTCCCAATTTACACGCACTTTACTGCAACCTGGCTCTGATACCACTGTTGGGCTTTCTATTGTAACATCCCATTTCCTACTAGACCCCCTAACTCCAATTTAGGGTGAGACAAGTGGTGAGTATGGTGAGTTTGAGCTAGATTGCAGCCTTAGGACACATAGGGTTAGGTGAACTCACATATGGTCTACTATAAGGCTCAAGTCAACCTAGGTCAAACTAGCTCAATATGAACTCACACTTGCAAATTGACTCCACCAATAGATGATAAACACTCCAAGGAATGCTATAGGCCCAAAAGCCCCATCTTGGGGTCACCAATTGACCCAATTTGACCAAAGTTAAACTTGGGTCAACATAGGTTAAATCCTCCCCAATAAGTTCAATTGAACCCCAAAGCATGAAATTGACTTCACCCCTAGTCTTAGGATATCATGAGGGACCTAATTGACTCAAAAGCCCCATCATGGAGTCTTCAATTTGGCCAAATTGATCAAAGTCAACATTCCCCCAATTTTGGTCAAAACCACACTTATTGGTCAAATTAGCCAACCTAGGTCCTCACCATGACTCAACCAACCTTGGATAGTGTCAATAGACTCAAGACCATCACATTGGACCAGTCAACACACCCAATTGACCAAGTCAACCCAAAAGTCAACATAGGGTCAATTTTGCCTAAATTGGGCTTAATTGGAATTAATCCAAATTCCAATGGATTAAGGCCCTCACCCAAAGCCCATTCTGAAGCTCATGTGCACAATGACCACCCTTGCCCTCTGAATCCAGCATGCAAACACATGCATGGGGGCAAAAGTGGAAGATCTCCCCTTCCTCCTTAAGGACAAGAGGATTTTTGGGAGAGGAGGCCATGTGGCCCTCCTCTCCTCTGCCCAAGGTGAAGGCTGAACTCCCCATCAACTCCTCAGCCGAATTCCAGCTGAAGAGATGCCACTTGGTGGCTAGGAGGAGCTTCCAAGGAGGAGGCCAAAAACCACCAAGTCAAAACCTCATGTACAACCACTCCCAGCCTTTTTAGACCCCTCCACCACCTTCAGAAGGTCGAGAGGAGTTGAGCCAGTGCTCTGGAACAGAGAAAGCAGTGTCGGAACAAGAAATTGGGGAGGATCGCCGGAGCTCGCCACCACTAATGGCTGCTAACTCCACAGCCACCCCGACCCCAATCGAGCCCACCATCACCTTCAGAACCTTGAGAGCAGCTAAAATCCCCTACTGGAGTGGAGCTTTCGATCCAGAAACGGGGCTTTGAGCAATCTCACGCCGACAGCTACTAGCATGTCAACCCGCCGGATAACTCACCTCCAAGCTCGTTTAGGGTACGATTTCTCCCCCTCTCCCTCTGTGCTAGCATCTAGATCCATCTAGGAGAGAAATCGGGCTCAATTGAGCCCGATCCCATGTGAGATCGAGGGAGTTTTTCCGAGCTCTTTTTCTTGCTCGAGATCGCCGGAGACGGGCTCTCAGGCGGCCGTGCCGCCGTCAATCGATGGCCAACACCTCAACGGAGGTGGTGGAGGTAGTGGCCGGCGGTGGTGGGCCGTGGATGGCCGGGAAATGGCCCGGGAAGTCGGCCCAGGCAAGATCAATCTTAGCCGTTGGTGAGCTGGGGACGATGAAGGGATACCGCCAGATCTGCGCCGTGATTCGTGCGGGATCATTCATTTTGATATATATTATTATTATGTGTATTAGTTGTCACATTTTGTTCCTAAGTTTTGTTTAATTTTTTAGAGGCCTTTAGATGCCTTATTTTGAAAAACGACCAGAGACAAGATTTGTAGATATGAATGTCTACTTTCAGTAGAAATTTAGATCAGGTCATTTGGACCACTATAGGGCCCACAGTAGTCATTCTTGTGAGACTGGTAAAAACTTAAATAAGTAGTGGTTTGCATGCAATTTTTGAAGTCCCTAGATGACATATCTGCAAGAAAGGGCAGAAATAACTTTTGTAGATCTAGGAGTCTACTTTCATTTGCCACTTTAATCAACTAATTTGGTGCACTGTGGACACCAGGGCACTCTTTTTCCTAGGACTGCTCCTTGTGTAGGGCAGAAATTAAAAATGCAATAACTTCTAATTAGCTTAACCAAACCCATTGAAATTTCTACCATGCATGCATGGTATGATGAGACACCTAGGGTTTTAATTTGAGAATTTTTGGATTTGTATCCATTGAGTTATTTCATTTAGTAGTAAAAGTAAATTTTTGGTATTTAAGGAGTTGTATAACTCCAAACACCCCCTAATTTGGGGGGTGAGCTCTTCATACATATCTAAATCTCTGGTTAAAATTTCATCACATGTGCATGAGTATTTTTCTCTGAATTTCAAAATGAAGTTAGGGTCTTAAGTGAAGAATTTGGGTGCTAATAGTCAATTTGGGCTTTTGAGCTTTTTGATGGAATTGATGGTGGGGATTACCTTGCATGCCACTAAAACCTTGGGGTTAGTGTATGTCATGAGGATATGCATCATTGTCATAAGTTTCATGATTTTTGGAAATTATTTTCCTAAAGTTTTTAATTAAATGATAATTATCACACTTTTAAATTAATGGATTAATTTGAATCAAAAACTTAGGGTTAAATCCAAAACTCTGGGAAATGGATCTTTGACTGGAAAGGCACATTTAGGAATTTTGTTGGAATTTTTGGACCTCATTTATTTCTCTGAATTTGATTTATTTGGTTAGGTCAATTTATTCAAATATGACATTTAGGTCTCATATGCATTTGGAAAATTATGAAATTATTCTAGTAGGTTTCCTGGGTGATTCTATAGCTCTGTAAATTTTATCATAATTTTTAGATGATTTTTTGTGGTAATTATCAATTTATTGAGGAAAACCCCCCTTTGTAATTAATTAATTTAATGGGGGTAAAATAGTTTGAAGAATTCTAAATCTCTGGATTTAGTGTTTTTAGAGTATTATTTTACTAGGATAATTTTCTCAGAATTTATAGAAACATATTAATGGTAGTTGTAGTGTAAATCACTATTTGCACCCCATTTATGTTAAATAGAAATTATTGTCCAAAATTTCTGTTAAAAATGTGAAACTTAGGATTTGGTGTTCTTAAACCATTATTATGCCATGATAATTTTCCCAGATTTTATTGAAGTCTTAACATAGCACTTGTAGTGTAAAACCTTATACGCACACCAAATGTAACAAATGACAATTAAGGGTAAATACTCCTTGGAATAATATGAAACTTAGGCATTGCTGATTTTAGGTCAATAACATACTTCTGTGATTTATTCAGATTTTATTGAGACCTTTAGGTGGTGGTTGTAGTGTAAACTCTTATTGGCACACCACTTGTATTAAATGAATAATGTGGATAAATATTACCTGGAATATTATGAAACCTTGGATTTGGTGTTTTTAGAGGATTAATATGCTAGGTTAATTTTCTCAGAATTTTTGGAATTCTTATTTTAGTACTTGGTGTGTAAAGTCACGTCTTCATCGTTTTCTTGATAAATATAAATTATGATTATAAATTTGCTGGAAAAATATGATCTTCTGGAAATAGTGATGTTATGTTCATATGAAGCTACTGTAATTTTTCCAGAATTTTAGGAGGTCAAAATCTTGTACTTGATGTGTAAAATTATGTTTCCATTCATTCATTGAAAATTAGGGATTAGGGTTATTTAATTGCTGGAAAATTATGAAATCTTGGAAATCTTTTTATCATGTCACCTCTCATCTTTGGAAGGATTTTTGACAAGTTTGAATTCACTAGCAAGATATCTCCTTCACATTTTAAATTCATATCAGTAATTAATGAATTTTTATAGAGGTCAAAATTAGATGAAACATGCTTGGATTTTGATCATCCCTTATTTTATCCACTATGAACCTAGGATAAAAATTAGAAGTCATTTGGAAGTAATTTGACCAAGAATCCATCATAGGAATCTAAGTTAGTTATATGGCGTGGTCTGCGGATAGTGAAAACTCATTATGATGAATAGGTCAATATAATCACAAGGAATTAGGTGAGAATTTGATTATAACAAGAGATGAGTATAGACCACTTAGAGGACTAGAAGTTTTTTTAGAGTTGAGTCCAAAAGATTGATTGCATAGGAGCGGGGTGAAACATAAGGCGTAAGTTATAAAGGGTAATGAGAGGGAGGAAGGTTAGGTCAAGGTAGCCGCCAAGAATGTTAAATGTCCTGGGAAGGGGTTGGGCATCATCCCATCATATACCCTAGTACCTTGCGAACCCTTCACCGGGTAGCCCTCGGGAAGTCCAGGATCCACCCTAAACTTCCAAGTAGAATAATAACTAAACAAGAGCAGTTTAAATAGGAGTTAGAAGATGAGAGTGCTTGGTGAGCTGTGGGTAAGGTTGTGCTCGGGATTGACAAAGGGTCGTCCTTCCCCTTAGAGAGTCATAAAGCGCTGAGGTTAATTCAAGTGAAATGATAAGAGGGTAATCTTATGGGTAGATATCAATAATACTAAGTGTCTTGAGAAAGGGAATTTTGGGGTGTCATCCCATTGTAGTTCCTAATACTGTAGCGAGCCCTTTACAGGGTAACCCTCGGGAATCCAAGATTAAACGTAAACCGTAGGGATAAGATGTTACAAGAATAATCTATTAACACACTCACCCACACCCCGTGGTTGCGGGAGCCTGGTCTGTTTGGTGATGCGAGCAGTAAGCTCAGTGTTTGAAAGAGCGGATTGAAAGTCAGGTGAGCTTGCAACTCAGTAGAGTTTGTTGGTACGGGCGGGTTGGTCCGGGGAGCCGGTGGCTCGAAAGGTTATTAATGACGGGCAGGTTAGCCCGGGGAGCTTATGGCTCGGAGAAAGATTGTAGAACATGTTGCATGTGCATTGAAGGTGGTGGGTCTTCTGTATTGGACGGACGTTCACACCGACGTCAATACGTTGACTCGGCAAGTGTGGTATATACACTTAGCCTAGAAAGTCTGGCGGTCCAGTCAGCAAGAGTACGCAGACGCTCCACAGTTTTGTGTTGAGGCGTACGATAGGTCTAGGTTAGGTAGTGTGAATACCAACCTAGAGGTGGGCGAGGCCCAACCCACCGCTTCTGTTTGCCACTACGGGAGTATCCGGGGAGTCTTGCTAGCTCCAAAAAGGGGGAACTAAAGGTCTATGCGCATAGAGTCGTACTGTGTGAGTTGCACTTGTATGATCATAGCATAACAACATACCTTGCATGTCATAGCATGAACATTGCATTTCAACCCCTACCCCTATCGTATAAATTGGTATGGGACTTTTTATACGATGGGCCCTGCTAAACGACCCCTTGGTCTATAGGTTTGTATTGGCATTCCTATAAATCAATGGTTACTTTTACATTTACTTTACTTGCGTAGCTTACTTCCTTTACTGCTGCAATATTACCTTACTGCACTTATTAATGTATAATTATACTGTTAGTATAGAAATTATATGGATATACTCCTGTTAGCATAGAGAATTTGTCACCTGCTTTTGATTACTCCACCTTGATGTTCTCCGCTTCTTCCTCCCCGCACGGTGCCTAGGAGTCGCGGGGACAAAATCGTCTTAGTCTTTATGACTAACGGTCGGTGGTGACCGTAGGTAACCGAGGAGCTGGAGCCCAGCTGGCAGGAGAGACAGGACCTGAGGAGCAGATGTCGTGCATTACCACCGCTACTGGACAGGTGTTGACGAGAGATGTTTTGTTTGTAGCTTCCGCATAGATGTATATATATAGAGAGAGTACTGTACTGCTTTTATTCATTCAGACTTGTACTGGGCGTAAGCCCCTCTTCCTCTTTCTTTACTTGTACTCATTGATGGACAGTGTATATTTGTTATATATTTATATGCAGATGCGTGTGATTGTGGACTTGTGTGCTAGTAACATCATTTTTGTTAGTTGATGGATTGAAAGGGGCATAATGTCATGGCAAGTACGGTGGGGTGATTGCATGACTTGACTATTATATGGATTTCAAATCAAGCGGTAAACATCCATGATGTTTAAGCATTGTAATTATCTTGCCATAACTAGATCCTGGACTTAGTTGGTGGCTTTTGCATGAATTACTATAAGGTGATCATAACGATTGTTGAAACTTAATATCAAGTGGATGTCGTGCTAAGTGTAAAAGATGCGTGTTGTCTGAATGATCGCCTCGGATGAGATGACATTGATGGAAGCGATTGATAATGATATAGATAATGATGGTTGTACTAGAAGATGAGATTAAGGCTTGCTTCTACATTTTTAATACATAAGAGAGACGATCTTGCGCATATAATAACCATTTAGGTTTGGGGGCTGCTGTATGAAATTAAAAATTCCTGGGAACTGTGATATATATACATAATCTCTCTCTGTTTGGGTATGCTTCAGGAATTTTTATTCAGGAAATTTCATTCTCCTTATAGTGGCTGTGTTGAAACCAAGACTTGAGAACAAGACCTAGTCTCTGTGGAGTTCGGGCCCTCAACAAGTTGAGGGGTGACCAATACTTACTCCTCCCAAGGGAGAGCTTTAGGCTAAGGGGCTAAGGAACTAGGAACAAGGCCAAGGTCTTAGCGAGGAGGTCCCACCACACACCCGGAAGATCTTAGAGCGCTTCCCCTCCCAAGCCAATGCTAAGCTTGGGCACCATTGGAGGCTCTCTCCACCCAACAAAGGATCTAAGGGAGAGAGAAGGCCAAAAGAGAAGTCTAGAGAGAACTTTCCTTCAAAGGGTGCCCCATTGGTCCTATTTATAGGATTTTGAACTTGGTCTGCCAATAACCACAATCCGGACTACGAGATTACCAAAATACCCCCAAATTTGGCCTGCGAACAGCCAAATCCCGCTGTTCCAAGGCACTAAACGCAGCCCAAAATGCCTTCCCGGGGATGGGCGAGAGGGGGCTGACCTCTTTCCTTGCTCTCCCCCCTTGTTGGGTATTGTGTCCACAATCACCTTGATTTGAAGATGTCCCCTAGTAAACTAAAATGAATTGTATTTGTATTTGATGACTTTTGTTTAGATGTGTTATGACAGGCCTTAATGCTAAGTGCTCACCAAAGTCAGGTTGCAATGGATCACCAAACACAGTTCTAGACAATATAATCCCTCATTGTATAGAACAAAGTGTTGGTCCATGTGTAATCTCTCTTTTGGGGTGCACTTCATATACTCATAACTGAAGGCTTTCAAGGTTGAGGAGTGGAGCAGGTTTTCAGAAGAAAAGAAAAATTCTGCTGAGTCAATTCGTCGAGATGACTCGGGTCATTCCGACGAATCCCGACGAATGCTGACAGAGGTCATGTTGGCTGAGTTGTGAAGAAAATTCTGCAGCCAAGTCCATTCGTCGAGATGACTCGGGTCATTCCGACGAATCCCGACGAATGCTGACAGAGGTCATTTTGGCTGGGTTTTGAAGAAATTTATGCAACTAAGTCAATTCGTCGGATGTTCACGTGAAGTCTCGACGAATGACAGACAGACGGATTTCAAATCTTTGTTTCGTTTTCAAAAATTAGGGTTAGCCACCATGAACAGTACACGTGTCGCCTCTCCCTTCTTTGTCGCACTAGCCGTTGAAGTCCTCCCTATAAATAAATCCTTATTTTAGGGCAAGGGGTTCCTCTTAATAATTTTCTCGATCTAAACATCTCTCTTCAGCCGACAGTTCAGAAAAAGCTAAAAGTCGATCTCCTTTCTCTTTTGCTGAACAAGATTTCTGAGACCTAACATTTGCTGCTCAAGATCCTTTCTCTCTTGTTGTTAGAGATTTCTCAGAAGAAGGCCTTTGACCTTATTGTTGCTCTCCTTATTGAAGATTCTTTCAAGTAAGTCAAAGGGCCTATTCAGATCTGGTTAGCCAAGTCTTCTCTCCTCCACTTCTTTCAAGTGCCAAGCTTTCTTTCAAGGTTAAGAAGAAGACTCAGTTTTCAAGATCTGAAGTTAATCTCTTTAGAGGTTAAGAAGAAGTATTTTGTTGTTTCAATAATTTTCTTTTGTAGGAGTTTTCACTCCGAGATTATTTGTAGGAGTTGTTTACTCCGAGGTGTAGGAGTTGTTATACTCCGAGTTGTAGGAGTGGTATACTCCGAGTTGTAGGAGTTTGGACTCTGAGGTGTAAGATTTGTTATAATCTGAGATTGGTGAAGTAGTCGAGTCTAGCCTCGTAGTGCTAGATAGGCGAGGCGGGAAAGAGGACTACCCACATCGGGGAACCTCTATAAAATCCTTGTGTCTGTGCTGTGTTTGATTGGTTGCTTTTCTGTGTTAAATTTTTAATTCCACATAAAGACATAGAATCCACCTATTCACCCCCCTCTAGGTGATTTAGGCCGCAACTAGATACTTTCAATTGGTATCAGAGGGAGGTTGTTCGCTATAAGGCAAACACCTTGAACAAGACTCCTCATCTAGTTGCTAAAGCAAATATGTCTGGAATGGATAAGGCCAAGGATTCCGTCAAGTTGCCAGTCTGCACCAAAGAGAACTTTCCTATGTGGAAGGAAAGAGTAAGATTCTACATGGAAGCTGCCGACCCAAGAATCTTTCAGATCGTGGAAGAAGGTCCCCATATTCCGATGAAACCATCTTCAATAAACTCCATCATCATGATCCCGAAGAAGATGTTGGAACTGAACAAAGATGAGATCGCTCTAGTGGCCCTAGACAAGAAAGCAAAGAATATCATAGCAGGTGCAGTTGATGATTCAATGTTGCAAAATCTGCTTCACTGTAAATCTGCTAAAGAAATGTGGGATTCACTAGTCGTTCTGATGGAAGGGATCGAAGAAGTAAGGGATGACCGAAGATCGTTGCTGAACCAAGAATACGAAGCATTCAAGCAAGATCCAAGAGACTCCATTTCTGACACCTACGAGAAGTTCTTCAAGATCGTAAATGGTCTTAGGAACTATGATAGAGAATTCACAACTGGCGAACTAAATGACAAATTTCTGAGATCCCTGACGAAAGAATGGGACACCAAGGTTATAGCCATCAGAGAATTCGGAAAGCTCGGAACCACGGAGCCACAAATGTTGTTTGGTAAGCTCCTGTCCCATGAGTTGAAGCTAAATTCCCGCAAAGCTGAAGAAGAGGGGGTCAGGGCCTCTGGAAGGGAGAAGTCCTCTGCCCTAAAAGCTGAAAGCTCAAGAAAGAGCAAGGCTCTCCCACCTGTCAGGAGACCATCTTCTGATGAGGATGAGTCTGATGCCAGCCCCTCAGGTTCAGAGATGTCTGATGGAGAATTTTCTCTTCTCTCCAAGCAATTCAAAAGACTTCTGAATAAAAGAAAGCAGAAGAGAGGCCAATCCACTGCATTTGATCACAGAAGATCAAGACGTGATGGACACGTAATAGCCGAGTGTCCATACAAAAAGAAAGAAGGATCAAAGAAGGAAGAAAAGAGACCCTTTAAAGGAAAGAAGAAAGAAAAGAGCCTCCTCGCCAAAAAGGCCAAGACTCTGAGCGACAGTGACTCTGATGCGTCAAGCTCAGATGAAGAAGCCTACTTTGGGCTAATGGCACATCTAGATGAAGAAATAGGCGACTCCTCTCATAAGGGGAAGGTAAACTCTCATACCCCTCTGTCTGCTTCTGAAGATGAGACTGCATCCATAGCAAATGAAGGCTACTCCTCAGAGGAGGACTCTAAGTTAATAACTCAGTATGAAGCCCTTGTGAAAGGATTTGACAAGTGTCGCAAGGTCGTCAAGTCCAAGTCAAAAGAAATTGAATCTCTCAAGACAGTGGAATTAGCTTTGAGGGAGGAAGTTGAACAACTAACTCCTCTCAAAGATGAAATCTAACTCTTGAAAGACGAACTGAAAAGCTCCACTGAGTTGTTGAATCTAAAGGAGAAAACTATAAATGAACTAGAAGATAAGTTGAAGGCGGAAAGGAAGCTCGTAGAAAGCTTCTCGAAGCCTAAGACTATTCTTCCATTCATTGATTGGTTTTCTGCTCCTGCGAAGGGTAGTGGAATTGGTCATAAGGCTGAAAGTAGTAAGGCTGCTGAGAAGAGAGCCGTGAAAGGGAAGGGAACTGCCAATCAAAGTCAACCTTCATTCAGGAAGGTCATTTTTCCATCAAACCCGTTTGACTTTGATTCATCCTACGGTCATCTTGCTAGGCCAACACATGTTGAACCTAGTAATAGATATCAAGGATGGAGCTTTCCCCGAAACTTTGACAACTCTCCATTCAAAGCTCCTCATGAAGAAATAATCCTCAAAGATCATGGTCCATTTGTTCACGGATCAGCTCACAAGAAAGCACCAAAAATTAAAACGATTGCACCCAAATCTGTTGAGAAGAAGTTGGAGCCGTGTGTGTGCTGTCACCATGAGGCCCCCACTTCTAAGAAAACTTCCACTAAGAAAGTCACTCCTGTTGCACCTCCCGTTCAAAAGGCAAAACAGGAGACAAAGAGAAGGTACAATCAATTCGATTGTTGGTGTTGTGGCAAGGTTGGTCACTTTGCCATAAATTGTTGGTTTAATCCGAGAAATGTCATGACTCCACGGATTAACAATGCAAGAATGACCCCTCGCAATGTTAACATTCCAAGTGGTGGTCATCTAACAAGAAGCCAAGGACCCAAATCGGTTTGGGTTTCTAAGGGCAATTGATTATTGATTGCAGGTATGTCCAAAGGCCAACTCAAATCCAATATGGTACTTGGACAGTGGATGTTCACGACACATGACCGGAACAAGAAGCCTACTACAAGAGTATACCCCGGTGAAAGATGGTCCAAAAGTTATTTTTGGCGGATCTGATCGGGGAATCACAAAAGGCTATGGTATGATCACAAATGGTATAGTCTCTTTCACAGACGTGGCTTATGTTAAAGGATTACAACATAATCTCATTAGCATAAGTCAACTTTGTGACAAAGGCTATATGGTGGAATTCTACAAGGACAAGTGCTTGATAAAGTCGTCTGATACATCAGAAACTATTTTAACAGGCACTCGGAGTAGAAATATTTTTTGCTTAAATTTTCTCTGTTTAGACTCTTCTACACCAGTGTGCTTTTTAGCAAAAGATAGTGCATCTCTTTGTGACCAGTGGCACAAGAGACTAGCACATATAAATTTCAAAACTATAAATATGTTATTTTCACACAACTTAGTTCGTGATGCTCCTGATGTTAAGTGCATTAAAGAGAGACCTTGTCACGCATGCCAAATGGGCAAGCAGGCGAGAGCTAGCTTTAAGAGCATTATTGGCAAAGAATCTACCAGATGTTTATATCTACTTTATATGGACTTATTTGGTCTCATGCCAATTCGGAGTTTAGGGGGTAAGTCTTATACGTTGGTCATTGTCGATGATCACTCACGTTTTGCTTGGGTATTCTTTCTGAAACACAAGTCAGACACCTATGATTCTTTCACCTCATTCGTCAGGCAAATTCAGAATGAATTAGAATGTTCTGTGGTCAAAATCAGAAGTGACCATGGTACAGAATTCAAGTCTGGGGCCATGACTGAATTTTGTGAAAGTCTGGGTATCTTTCATGAGTTTTCCTCTCCCCGTACTCCACAGCAAAATGGGGTTGCCGAGAGAAAGAATAGAACACTCATAGAGGCTTGCAGGACAATGTTGAGTGATTCTTCACTACCGGAGTACTTTTGGGCTGAAGGTATCAACACTGCTTGCCACGTGCAAAACAGAGCACTGATCAACAAAAATCATCATAAGACTCCCTATGAACTTCTGAAAGGCAAGAAACCAACTCTGTCTTATTTTAGAATCTTTGGCAGTAAATGCTTCGTGCTTAACAATGGAAAATATTATAAAACTAAGTTTAGTGAAAAATGTTTTGAAGGTATTTTTGTAGGTTATAGTAGCCATAGTAAGGCATATAGGATTTTCAACAAGAAAACTCTGGTTGTAGAAGAAACTTACAATGTTATATTTGATGAGACGAGTATGCTTCAAAGCAGCTCTTCTAGTGTCTTTGTTGAAGATGCAGATGCAAGGTTCAAAGAACTACACTCAGAAGAAGTGGTAAAGGAAGACGTTCCACAATCTATTGAAGTAAATGCTCCCTCTACATGTGAGGATGATGACCCTTAGGAAGATGAAGATGTACCTGAAGTGCAGGAACCTCATGGTCATCTAAATGTTGGAATGATTAGACATTTGAGAGATCATCCAGCTGATCAAATCATCGGAGATCCTTCAAGCAGAGTTCTAACGAGAAGAGGTACAACTAACGAAGCTTTACATTTAAGTTTTCTTTCACAGATTGAGCCGAAGAAGTTTGAAGAAGAAAACACCGATCCCTCCTGGATCCTTGCTATGCAAGAGGAGCTCAACCAATTCAAGAGATGTAAAGTTTGGAAGTTGGTACCTAGACCCAAAGGACAGAATGTGATTGGAACCAAATGGATTTACCGGAACAAGCTTGATGAAAAGGGCATCATCATCAAGAACAAAGCAAGACTGGTTGCTCAAGGGTACCGGCAAGAAGAAGGGATTGACTTTGATCAGACATTCGCACCGGTAGCAAGACTTGAAGCTATCAGATTATTTCTGGCTTATGCTGCATATAAGGGCTTTAAGGTTTTCCAGATGGATGTAAAGTCCGCCTTTCTGAATGGAGACCTTAAAGAGGAAGTTTATGTAGCTCAGCCTTCAGGTTTTGTAGATCCTAACCTTCCTGATCATGTATTTTATTTACATAAAGCCTTGTATGGTCTCAAACAGGCACCCCGAGCCTGGTATGAGACATTGTCTAAGTTTCTTCTTGAGAACAAATTTACAAGAGGAACAATAGACAAGACATTGTTTCTTAGGGAAGTTAAAGGCGAGATTTTACTTGTGCAAATCTATGTCGACGATATTATATTTGGCTCTACTGATGACAAACTTTGCAAAAAGTTTTCTAACTTGATGCAAGGTAAGTTTGAAATGAGCAGTATGGGAGAGCTGAAATATTTCTTAGGACTCCAGGTGCACCAATCTGAAGATGGAATCTTCATCTCTCAGATGAAGTTCACCAAAGAGCTGCTTAAGAAATTTGGAATGGAGAGTGCAACCTCAATGAGGACTCCAATGGGATCAAGTATGTCTCTTGACAATGATGAGAAAGGGAAACCTTTTGATGAAACCAAGTACAGAAGCATAATTGGGTCCTTGCTCTATCTCACTGCTACTAGGCCTGATATAATGTTCTCAACATGTGTTTGTGCCAGGTATCAGGTGAACTATAAGGAATCTCATTATGCCGCTGCAAAGAGGATTTTGAGATACCTTAAGGGTACACCCAATCTCGGCTTATGGTACCCAAGAAGCAATGATTTTGAACTAATTGGTTTTTCAGACGCTGATTTTGCAGGAAGCAAAGATGATAGGAAGAGCACTTCGGGAACTTGCCAGTTCTTAGGAAAACGGCTCGTCTCCTAGAGCAGCAAGAAGCAGAATTGCGTTGCAATATCGACTGCTGAATCGGAGTATATCTCTGCCGGCAGTTGCTGTGCTCAACTTTTGTGGATGAAAAATCAGCTTGAGGACTATAACTTAAAGCTCTCAGAAATCCCCATGTTCTGTGACTCCTCAAGTGCTATTGCCATAGCAAATAATCCCGTCTCTCACAGCCGAACGAAGCATATTGAGCTTCGCTACCACTTCATCCAGGAACATGTTGAGAGTAAGGACATAAATTTGTTATATGTTAATACTGACAAACAAATTGCAGATATTTTTACGAAGCCTCTGGACGAAACCAAATTCAATTTCTTCAAAATGGAACTTGGAATGCTTAACAAGGACTCTTGAAGTTGGGACTGTTGAGATTTCACGAAATTGCACGAGATTTCACTTGTTAACTCAGAAAATTTCATGAAGTTTCACGGATGTTCACGGGACAAATTTTACTCCTCTCAATTCATCTCCGTGGAATCATCTCCCTATTAAATATGATTTTATCGTCTTTCAGGTACGCACTCTACTTAAATTTATATATATATATATAAGAAAACATCACGATTTCACGAGAACCTCCGTGAAACCCTACCCGACCGTTCGTCTCCTTCTTCATGATTCCTCTGTTTCTCTTCCGCGGCTTCGACGACGTCAATGGCGCCCAAAGCTTCTGGTGGTCTGCATTCAGGGGGAGAGTTGGTGAGAGGCGCCTTCCGCTCAGCTTCAGATGAGTTTCGGAACGTGATTTTGATGCTCGATGTCGCCGGGCTCAGTTTTATCTTAGAAGAGCCGGCTAAAATCCTAGAACAGGACATTCTGGAGTTCTATCGAAATGCCAAAATCTCAAGTCAAGGTAAGAAGATCAAAAGCTCTATTAGGTTTTGCAAAATCATTTTGAAGGCTAGTGGTATCAGCCGATCGTTGAGAATGCCTGAAGTTGAATCAGAAGAGTTGTCTGTTGAAGATATTTTCAGAGCCAGAAGATTATGTGGCATTCTTGATCAAAGCTCCAAAATCAGAAGAAAGTTCATGAATGAAGGAGGTAAGCTTCTGTGTGATATTATAGGAAAAGTATTATTATGCAAGGTAGGCTCTCATGACTACCTCTCTGAAGAAGCTTTCAAAATTCACACCGCTATAATTTGTCGGAAGAATTTCAATTTTGGTGAAGTAATCTTTGAGAAGATTAAAGAAAGTTTTCTTGCTCCAAATTTTGGAAGAATTCTCAGTCTGCTTCTCCACAGTAGCAATCCAGATTTTTTTAATCTTGGAAGAGGTATCCCCATCCACCACACAAAGAAGATCAACTCAACCATTTTCTCCAAATGGGAAAGGGTAATTCCCAAGGGCTTAGGGAATGCTGGAGTTAGGGCTGCTGTAAGTGATGATGAGGCCCCTCTGCTTGATGAGCATAGATCTATTGAAGCAGGGCAATCTTCCAGGGGGAGTGGACTTAGTCCAGCTCCTGCTCAGGGCAGAGATGCACATGTTGAGGGGGAGTTTCCAACCCCAAGAGACATTGGTGCAGGAAGTGGTGCTGCAGAAGATGCTCCTCCAAGTGATGCTGATCAAGTACCTCTTGATCCTGTTGATTTTGTTGTCCCTGTTGCTACTCTTGACATGGAGGGCCCAGAGAATGCTGCTATTTTTGATGAGTCTCCTGAGCTGGAAGATTCAAGGAGATCACCTGCCATGGTTGTTTCTCATTCTGAAGATCATGAAATCTTGCCAGTCTCTCCTCATGAGCAATCTGAATCTGGGGAGAAGGGCAGCTTTGGTGCTATGCTGAGGTTGGCTAAGGAGATGTCTCTAGTTGAGGGGGAGAAAGACCAGGAAGATATCTTCATGGCTGAATCTATTCTTCCTGAAGTCTTTCCTTCTGTGCTGCTTTTGCCTCCTCCAGAAGTTCTTGTGGCTAGGAGCACTTCTCCAAGGGCAACTGTGCTTGACAAGCAAGCACAGTCCTCAAGTTTTGTTGCTGATAGAATTTCTCCTGAAGAGGTTGAGACTGGTGATAGCTCTCACTCCTCTTTGCTGCAGTCCATAGCAGGGCTGCTAAAGGTTCAGACTGATCACTTTGATCAGTCTATCAAGCAAGTCTATAAGAAGATTGACTTTGTTGATAGTTCTCTGAAGCAGGAATTGGCTGAGATCAAGCATGACATGGGAAGATTTAAGAGTAATCAAGAAGCCTGAATGCTATCTGCAGGGAAAGCTTTGGATCACACAAATAAAGCTGTTGGGCATACTCTCAAGAATCTGCATCAGGTTAGTGAAGATGTACTACATTTGACTACTACTCTCTCTACTCTTAGCTCTGCTCATGATCAAGGAATCACTTACTTGGATGATCAAGTTGAAGCTCAGCTGAAGAGATTATATACCCTCCTGCATGAAGATGTCATAAAGGGGGAGGAGAGTGTGGTATCTAAGTTAGAAGAAAGTGCAAGCAAAATGGATGTTTTGAATGAAACTGTAGCTAGTCAAATGCAAGATCTCAAGGAAAACATCTTACAAAATGTTAAGGATGTGAACTGGTATACTTATGAAGCCCAAAGCTGGTTGTTCAAGCAAGTGGCTGAAATGCTTGGGTTTACTGTTGTGGATAAAGGATCAGATTTTCCCTCTTCAAGTGCTCCAGGACCCAGGGCTCCTAGTTTCTCTCCAAATCCTGTTGAGGATTCTGTTCTTGCTGATGAAGTCATTCCTGCTTCAACTTATCAAGAATTTTGGGATGATCCTTTCCCTGTTCAAGATCCTGACAGCTCTCTTTTTGCTGAACCCTCTGAGAAGTCATTAAAAAGGAAGCTATTTGCTGATAAGCCATCTGCTAAGAGGTCTAATCCACATAAGAAGATCAGAGAATTTTATGATAAGCCTCCTCCTAGAAACTTCCAAGAAAGTTGGAGCCCCATCTCCAAAAGTATTGTTCTATCTGTTTTTGATAAAGTCAGCAATCAAAATGAAAAAGTCAGTGACCATTATAGTTCAGAAGAATGGAGCAAGTTTGAGAAGAGGACAAATGAAAGAAGAATTCACTTCAAGAATGGTGGATCTAAAGAGTCTGCTCCTGACAAATACTGGCCTAAGCCAAAGGCATTCTTTGAGAGAATGGATTCAGAACTGAAGAAGAAAACTGAGGCAGTGGACAGAATGTTTGCAAAGAAGAAAGGCAAAGGTCATGAATAAGCTGTGCTTATCTGGAATCATGATGTTTTCTTTGCTTATATATATACACATTTCTCTTGTGTTAAGTTAAAACATTCAGTCCTATTCTGTTTTTCCTTATATATTACTGCCTGGGTTGTGCTTTCTTATTTAGTATTCTTTCTGTGCAATTCAAGTTAGTGTCTAGGGTTATGACATCTTCAAATAGGGGGAAATTGTTGGGTATTGTGTCCATAATCACCTTGATTTGAAGATGTCCCCTAGTAAACTAAAATGAATTGTATTTGTATTTGATGACTTTTGTTTAGATGTGTTATGACAGGCCTTAATGTTAAGTGCTCACCAAAGTCAGGTTGCAATGGATCACCAAACACAGTTCTAGACAATGTAATCCCTCATTGTATAGAACAAAGTGTTGGTCCATGTGTAATCTCTCTTTTGGGGTGCACTTCATATACTCATAACTGAAGGCTTTCAAGGTTGAGGAGTGGAGCAGGTTTTCAGAAGAAAAGAAAAATTCTGCTGAGTCAATTCGTCGAGATGACTCGGGTCATTTCGACGAATCCCGACGAATGCTGACAGAGGTCATGTTGGCTGAGTTGTGAAGAAAATTCTGCAGCCAAGTCCATTCGTCGAGATGACTCGGGTCATTCCGACGAATCCCGACGAATGCTGACAGAGGTCATTTTGGCTGGGTTTTGAAGAAATTTATGCAGCTAAGTCAATTCGTCGGATGTTCACATGAAGTCTCGACGAATGACAGACAGACGGATTTCAAATCTTTGTTTCGTTTTCGAAAATTAGGGTTAGCCACCATGAACAGTACACGTGTCGCCTCTCCCTTCTTTGTCGCACTAGCCGTTGAAGTCCTCCCTATAAATAAATTCTTATTTTAGGGCAAGGGGTTCCTCTTAATAATTTTCTCGATCTAAACATCTCTCTTCAGCCGACAGTTCAGAAAAAGCTAAAAGTCGATCTCCTTTCTCTTTTGCTGAACAAGATTTCTGAGAGCTAACATTTGCTGCTCAAGATCCTTTCTCTCTTGTTGTTAGAGATTTCTCAGAAGAAGGCCTTTGACCTTATTGTTGCTCTCCTTATTGAAGATTCTTTCAAGTAAGTCAAAGGGCCTATTCAGATCTGGTTAGCCAAGTCTTCTCTCCTCCACTTCTTTCAAGTGCCAAGCTTTCTTTCAAGGTTAAGAAGAAGACTCAGTTTTCAAGATCTGAAGTTAATCTCTTTAGAGGTTAAGAAGAAGTATTTTGTTGTTTCAATAATTTTCTTTTGTAGGAGTTTTCACTCCGAGATTATTTGTAGGAGTTGTTTACTCCGAGGTATAGGAGTTGTTATACTCCGAGTTGTAGGAGTGGTATACTCCGAGTTGTAGGAGTTTGGACTCCGAGGTGTAAGATTTGTTATAATCTGAGATTGGTGAAGTAGCCGAGTCTAGCCTCGTAGTGCTAGATAGGCGAGGCGGGAAAGAGGACTACCCACATCGGGGAACCTCTATAAAATCCTTGTGTCTGTGCTGTGTTTGATTGGTTGCTTTTCTGTGTTAAATTTTTAATTCCGCATAAAGACATAGAATCCACCTATTCACCCCCCTCTAGGTGATTTAGGCCGCAACTAGATACTTTCACCCCTCATTGGGCGGGGCGAGCCCGGGAGGTCGCCCACCTCCTGGCTCGCCCCCCTTACACAGGAGCGGGGGCGAGCCCAGGAGGCCGCCCGCCTCCTAGCTCGCCCCCCCCCCCTTACACAGGGTCGGGGGCGAGTCGAGGAGGCCGCCCGCCTCCTGGCTCGCCCCCCTTACACAGGGGCGGGGGCGAGCCCAGGAGGCCGCCCGCCTCCTGGCTCGCCCCCCTTACACAGGGGCGGGGGCGAGCCCAGGAGGCCGCCCGCGTCCTAGCTCGCCCCCCTTACACAGGGCGGGGGCGAGCCCAGGAGCCCGCCCGCCTCCTGGCTTGCCCCCCTTACACAGGGGCGGGGACGAGCCCGGGAGGCCGCCCTCCTCCTGGCTCTCCCCCCTTAAACAGGGGCGGGGACGAGCCCAGGAGGTCGCCCTCCTCCTGGTTCGCCCCCCTTAAACAGGGGCGGGGGCGAGCCCAGGAGGCCGCCCGCCTCCTGACTTGCCTCCCTGTTGCCCTCTTCTTGCCTTCGGAATACACTGGGGCTGCGCCCCTTGGTCTTGAGCCTGTCTGACGGCTCCCCCGCCCCTCTTACCTGAGTCGGTGCCCTTTAAAAGATATTGGGCCTAATGACATCTTGAGCCTCGGGGCACTCGGCGAATACAGGGTTGTACAGGCTGGTTGGGCTAAAGCTCCAGGAAATTTTGTTTACTAGCAATTTCATTACTTGTTATTTGGGTTCATACTCCGAGAAATTATTCATATTTATCTCCTCATAAGGGGTTGTTGGCTGTTTGGTTTAAGTTACAGATTTTATATGATTTATGTGTTATTGGTGGCTTGGTTTTAGGAGAAAGGATTGGTCATATCCCCTTATGCTAGTTGCCTGTTAAACTTTAGGCTAAGCCTTGGGTGGCTCTGTCTGAACCTGGGAATTTCTTTTGCTAGTTCTCGATGATTCAACGAACCATTAATTGCTAACTGGAAAGTTATGTAGATGCATTTTGGGTTTCGAGCTTTATATATGTTCCAATTATCGGCAGCTTTATTCTCACGGTAATGGTTACCAAATGCTCTTATACAGTATTATACTCATGTGGATCGGGGTCACTGATCTTAAGGGGATTTAGATCAAAGGTGCAATGAAAGTTGGTTTATTAAGGTGAGGAAACAAGGAAGTATGGGTTTCGGTTGTTTTTGACCTGCCCGTAGTGAGAGCGTGGCTATAAACCCAACTATGTCTTATCACCACCATATATGTGTTTGCATCAGGATGAGAGACACTTAAGATTTCTCTGTGCATAATTTGGATTATAAGTGTCATGAAATATAACGGAAGTACACACGGGAGAAATTGGAAGTGAGGTGATGTGAACGAGTTGTGACCCTCACTAGTGGTGAGCGGGATTTAAAGTGTACTACAGATGACTTTTGTGATTTGAACTTAAACCTCATAACCTCAACTTAAATTTCGGGGACGAAATTGTTTCTTCGTTTATTAGATTTGTAACATCCCAGTTCGAACTAGACCCCTCGAGTGACACGAGTCACTTGTATATGCTTGGGCTAGGTAGGAGTCTGGAGATCCTAATGGTGTCATGGATGTGCCTCGATCCCCAGGAGTGGATGTACCCCTCCTCTATTGAAGTTAAGAAGCAAATGGCAGGAAATGGGTAGCAGGGAGCTAGCGCCTGGCGGTAGAGCTACCGCCGGCGGTAGCGGCCAAATCAATGCCCGTGAGTTTTTATTTGGTAAGAGGCCTAATTACCTAAATCTAAGTCAAATGTGGAAATTAAAAGCATATAATCAGCCGACACTTAGGAAGGAAATTTCAACATAAGTCTTGGGAAGTGGGAATTTGCATTTAATGCCATTAATGTTATCTCTCTCTCTCTCTCTCCTTCTTTAATAGCCAAGTGGGCTGAGATAGATTCAATCAGAAGGAAATCTTCTTCTTTTCCTTCACCTAAAGGTTTCAACCTAGAAGTTTGAAGGAGCAACCTTGGAGAAGGGATGGAGCTTGGCCGACTACCACCTTGTTACCATGAAGATGAGCTCCAACAATGGCCGAAATATAAGGTGACTTCAGACCCCTCTCCCTTGGTGCTAGATCGTAGAGAAATTAGGAGAGGTGTTGAGCTCAAAAGAGTTTGGCTTGTGAGCTAATGGAGATTCTTAGGAAAGGACCAAACTGGATCTTTCCTCGTAGGGCACTGATTGCCGCAAAAGTTCCTTCAATCATTTCTTCTCTCCAAAAGGAAGGGATAGGATTTGATTTCGTGAAAATCTATGGTCATATGAGGGGGTATTAGAGGAGAGAAGGAGTAATGCCCTAATTTCTAAATTGGGGAAGATGATGAATAGTTAAGTTAAAAGAGGCTATTAATGATAAATGTTGACAAAAATCATATTGATTACATTCATGTGAATAGAAATGAAGTTCCAACCATTAGTAAAGAGAGAATGTGTAAGGGTTGTGGGGCTGGACTGCCAGGGAAGAATAATTGGGGGTGATTGACAAGGATCTGCTGCCTGTCGACTAATAAGGAAATTCGTCGAACGCAGTTCACCTCTAGTTCGTCAAACGTAGTTCACCTTCTGTTCGTCGAACGTAGTTCACCTTCTGTTCGTCGAACGCAGCTCACTGTCTATTCGTCGAACGCAGCTCACCGTCTGTTCGTCGAACGCAGCTCACCTTCAGTTCGTAGAACGCAGTTCACCTCCAGTTTGTCGAACGCAGCTCACCATCTGTTCGTCGAACGCAGCTCACCGTATGTTCGTCGAAAGCAGCTCACCTCCAGTTCGTCGAACGCAGTTCACCTCCAGTTCGTCGAACGCAGTTCACCTCCAGTTCGTCGAACGCAGCTCACCGTCTGTTCGTCGAACGCACCTCCAATTCGTCGAACGCAGAGTTCTTCGAACTCACTCGAAGGATTTCATGCAAAATAATAATAAATGTAATTATTACAGGAACACTAGTGCCTGGCGGTAGCGCTACCGCCGGCGCTAGCAACCAGAGAACCTTTGGTTCTTCCCCCTTGGGTGGGGTAAGAGTTCCTCGGTTCCGATGTCAATTGGGTGAGGTGTAGTTGAATGTTATGATTCTGAAATGGGACATTGCGATGCACAATTGAATGAAAGATTAGAGGAGGTGTTTATATAAATGCTCGCATCATTTGAAAATCTATCGGATGATTAGATTTGAGATAACCATATGTTCACCCTTACTGAATGTGAAGCCCGATTGGGCCGAGGTTTGTATGAATCATGTACATGCTAGTATTGACTTGTGATAATGATGTTAGATTCATTCCTGTTGAGATAACTCCTTAAATAAACCGTCAATTATTAATTTAGGTGGAGCCGTAAGAAGGACATGGGATAGTTGATGGTGAGGGTACTAGCATGGAAATTGGGTGAGTTCTAAATGTGTAGAATCGGGTATAACGACCATATAATAGTAGAGCACAGTAAATACGTGTTGCATAATACAAAGAGGTCGACATCTGGGGCAATGATTCCGACATTAATGATGCTGATGAAGTTAGTCGTGATCGATGTAGGTTGAGAATCGAGCTCAAGGATTGTGAGGGTTAATGTGTATGGCCAGATTGGTATAGTGAACTCGAACATAGAATTATGCGCACAAGTAGCCCTATAGGATCAAAGATAGTAATTCCCTTATATACCCATGCCACAAAAAGAGAGTTATGACAACTCCGTATGTGAAGCAGTGATGGTTGGTGAGGCTTCAAGGGTATGGTTATATCCTGAGAGGTGAAGGACACGGTTGGTAGGTCCTTGGATGCTAATTAGCATCGGCACCGATTGTATGAGGAGAAATGGAATAAGGCTCCTTACGTGAGTCCCTGGGTACTTGAATGCACGGGGGTGCATGGGAATTACGTGAATATACATGATCTACACATGGCGGTGTAATGATCCGGGGTGGAGGATTACTTGTAGCGG
This sequence comes from Dactylorhiza incarnata, assembly GCA_033032865.1. Lineage (NCBI taxonomy): Eukaryota > Viridiplantae > Streptophyta > Magnoliopsida > Asparagales > Orchidaceae > Dactylorhiza > Dactylorhiza incarnata. The sequence goes on along the minus strand of JAWHQI010000011.1, from coordinate 22,392,080 downwards.
GTCTACGGGCTTGGTAGTCCTGACACCGACAGAAGCCGGCAGTTAGACTCTAGACCGGTTGGGTTGGACTCTTGGTGCTCACCTACCCAAGTCCCCTTCTGTGTCCTTGAAGGCTTAACATGATGCGAGCAATACGTAGGGTCTCCGCTGTGTGTTCTTAGCGTCGAGGCGTACAGAGGTATGATGTGAAAGCTAAGAAGGCTCCATCCGTGAGTCCCGGGGTGCTTGATTGCACGGGTGTGCATGGGAAATTACATGAATATGCATGGTTTACACATGGTGGTGTAATGATCCGAGTTGGAGGATTACTTGTGGCGGGTCTACGGGCTTGCTAGTCGTGACACCGACAGAAGCCGACAGTTATACTCTAGACCGGTTGGGTTGGACTCTTGATGCTCACCTACCCAAGTCCCCTTCTGTGTCCTTGAAGGCTCGGCATGATGCGAGCAGTACGCATGGTCTCCGTTGTGTGTTCTTAGCGTCGAGGCGTACAAAGGCCTAGGACTGGTAGTGTTCATAACCTCCTAGTAGTGGAGGAGCTCGTTCCACTGTCTCCGTCTGGCCACGACGGGAGATGCCTGAGTGGTTAGCTACCTCTCAAAAAGTGAGAACTGTAGGTCTATGTCGACATAGCAACTATGCATGGGTGAGTCATCATATCATAATCATTGCATTGCATTCATCATTCATAATCATAGCATTGCACCGCATCGAGTCCATCATATAAATTAGTATGAGCTCTTTTATATGATGGGTTCCAGCATGGAAACCTTAACTTATAAGTTTGTATGGGCATTCATATAAGTTAAGGTACGATATGAACTGCTTACTTCTTCTATGTTGTTTCACTACTTGCTTATACTCTGTCATTGTCATATTACCCGTTAGATGTACTTATTATACATTTGATACACTGCTGTAATTACATCTTTCCTTGTCACCTATTTTTGCTACTATTGACTATATTGCAGCTTTTCTTCATCCTTTCGCCCGGTGCCTTGGAGTCGCCGGGGGAGAGGATGTGAAGCCACTTAGTCTTTATGACTAACGGTTGTTACACTACTCCTTTTAGGAGCAGCAGCGTACTACACAGGAGGACAGCCAGACCAGGGTGATAGTGCTGGTGATTACGATACCTTGGATACCATCAGCGGCAGATTTGAGCGAGTGGTTAGAATGTAGCCTTAGGGAAAGTTTATACTCTGATGATATACATGAGCTTGTGTAGCTTTCTGTCTTTTTGTACTGTTTGGACATTATTGCTTAATTGTGAATATATGGCTTCTTGCTTTTACATTATTGATGGGTTGGCGCTGTTCAGTTGGTTTGTCCGGCAGGATAGGCATCTTGTGGGGGAGACTAGCTCGTGCGCTAGCACTTCCGCAAGGCGGTTGTCCTGGGCATAGGACTCCCCTCGGTCGTGTCTTATGTTCCGGGAGGGGGGTTTTACAATCTGGTAGTAGAAGAAGGACCCTATATTCCCATGAACATTCCTGTGAATCCAACAGTTGCTCCCACACCTAAGAAATTATCTGATTTCACCAAAGATGAAGTTTCCCTAGTAACTATGGACAAAAGGGCTAAGAACATCATTGTGAATGCAATTGATGATTCAACCTTTCAAAATCTAATTCATTACAAAACAGCTGAGGGGATGTGGGAGTCCTTAGTTGTCTACATGGAAGGAACTGAGGAAGTCAGGGATGATTGGAAATCCCTCCTGAATCAGGAGTATGAATCCTTCTGGCAAGATAAGAAGGATGACATTGCTACCTGCTATGAGTAGTTCTTCAGGATTGTCAATGGACTCAGAACTTATGAAAGAGAGTTCACCAACTATGAACTAAATGATAAGTTCCTAAGATCCCTGAATAAAGAATGGGACATCAAGCTGTGTGCAATAAGAGAAGTTGGCAATCTGGGAGCAATGGAGCCTAGACAGCTGTATGGCAAGCTCTTATCATATGAGCTGCAGCTAAATACCAGAAAGGCCGAGGAGGAAAACTCTAAGGCTTACACCAGAGAAAAAGGCAGTGGCCTTCAAAGCTGAAGCCTTTAGAAAGCTCAATTAGATAGTGGAGCCTGTCTATATTTCAGAGGAAGAGACCTCAAGCAACTCCACCTCAGAACTCTCTGATGAAGATCTCTCACTATTCACCAGGCAGTTTAAGAAACTGCTGAGAAACAGAAAAAGAGGGAACAGAAGATATGAAGCTTCACCCTCCAGCTCCAGTAGAGAAGACAAGCCTAGAAGAAAACACAGATCTGACAGGTATGATACCAAAACTAGTAAACATAATTTCTCTAATATTATTTGTTACAGCCACAACAAGCCTGGACATGTCATTGCAAAATGTCCTTCCAAAAGACAAGAGAAGAGTGAAGAAAGAAAGCACTCAAAGAACAGGAAGTCAGAGAAGAGCTCTGTGGCAAAGAAAGTGAAGACAATTAGTGATAGTGACACTGATTGCTCCTCATCAGAATCAGATAGCCACATAGCAGCCATGACTCTCACAGATGAAGAATGTTGTGATGAAACTCATCACAAATATGTAATTCCTAAAGCATCTCCTACCCTCTCTGACACAGATTCAAATACCAGCTCCTCTTTAATAGAAGAAGAAGTTGACACTAATTACATAGAGAAATTTGGTGCATTGCTTGATGCCCTTAAGAAGGCAAAAGCTCTATGTAAGGCACAAGCTGCAGAGATCATCTCCTTGAGTGGGAAGAGAGATGAACTACTTGAGAAAGTAGCTTAGCTAACTCAAGAGAAAGCCAAATTATCTATCCCTCCACAGAGCACCAACACTTTGACTGAAGTCATCATGCACAAGAATTTTAGAATTAAAGAGCTAGAGGTTAAAAGAGAAGAAAATTGTGGCTAGTTATTCCAAGCCACAAACAGTTCTTCCCTTGATTGATAGCTTTTCACAAACAAATAAGCAAGGTTTGGGCTACTCTCAAGGTGAAAATAGTGGGAAATCTACCCAAGGAAAGACAATCTTTAGAAAAGTGATCATACCCACTAATTCATATGATCACAGTAGCATCTATGGATGCAAAGAAAGCTAGAAAATAGATAGTGGTCTTAAGCTTCCTTCTACCTGGCTAAGCAAGAGAAAAACTTTCCTTGGTAAGAGTGCACTATCTGCACCCCAAAAGAATCCTCTATTAAAAGCCTGCAGTATTTGTCATGTTGGAGAAAGCCCTTCTGCCTCCAAGAAGGGAAGGTTAGCTGTTGAACAACAACCTAATCCAGTCAGACCAAACACCACAAGAAGATCTAAATACAACATATTTGAATGCTGGTGTTGTGAAAAACTAGGGCATTTTGTCATAGACTGTTGGTTCAACCCAACTATTAAGAATCATTCTCACATGACAACAAAAAGGCAGGCTGCAAATTCATCATCTAACAAGCACCTAGGACCCAAGATAGACTGGGTTCCTAAGGAAGTATAGTTGTTTTGCAGGTATGTCCAAAAACCACCAAGACTCATGTGTGGTACTTGGACAGTGGATGTTCCAGGCATATGACTGGAACAAGAAGCCTATTGAAGGAGTTTGCACCTGTAGAAGATTGACCCAAAGTTAAATTTGGAGGATGTGACAGAGGTGTAGTCAAGGGCTATGGAAAGATAACAAATGACAGTATCACTATCACAAGAGTAGCTTATGTGGAAGGGTTACAACATAACCTTATAAACATAAGTCAGCTATGTGACTTGGGATATACTGTTTCTTTCCACAGGGATAAGTACCTGATTAAGGATTGTGAGAATGAATCCATTCTAAGAGGCATTATGAGTGGAAATATTTACTGTCTAAATTTCATTTGCATTAGTAGAAATTAGCATGTATGTCTTGTAGCAAATGATGGAGTATTTGCTCACTACAACAAATTAGGCCTTCCGCGGCGTTTTTTTAAGACTTTTAGCGGCGCTTTTAAAACGCCGCCGTATCTTCCGCGGCGTTTGTACAAGCGTCGCGAAATCGCCGCGGAAAGAAGCGCTGCGGAAAACTTGGCGGCGTTTATATTAAAAAGCGCCGTGGAAAGTTCTGCGGCGTTTTTTTAAAAAAGCGCTGCGAAAGCCTTGACATTTGGCGGCGTTTTTATATATAAAAACGCCGCGGATTCCGCATTTAAAAAAAAAAATCACTATGGCGGCGTTTGGGAAGAAAAGCGCCGCCAAATATTTTATTTTTATTTTTAAAAAAATGGCAGAGCCAATACATTCCAGACCAATACTCTCATAGTTGGCTACCATTCCAGAACATAAATCAGCATTCCAGAACATTCATCTTACAAATCTTCTTCGACTCCACTCCAAAAAGGTATTAAACATGCTATTAAACAGAAAGAGCATAGAAGATTATCATTAGACAGCATGGATGATTCAAAAACACGTGACTTCAACTCCAAATTCAATTCACTTGTAGAGGAATTAAAAAGGAACACCAACCATAGAGTATCTGAATCTTCAAATCTGCTTAAGATCTTGAAAAAAATAAAATTTATCCTAACATTGTTGCAAAACTCATGGGATTGGAGCCAATAAGTCTAGCTAAAAAGAATACCATTAAAGTTTTTGATCTCAAAAACAAACAAGTCATCACAATCTCCACCTACTTCCCCCAAATCACAGAGGAAGTATGAAGCAGAAAACTGGCTCCATTCATCTGGTTCTACTCCATTTTTTGGCATATCTTGAAACAGATTCTGGCATTGGGATGGAAGATTATATCTGCTGGCCCCAGCCATGAGAGTACTATACGTGACCACATCTGGTTTTACCCATGCTTCCTTCATTCGACTAACAATCAAATACGCTCGATCTAAGTCTGAGAATCGACAATATGCAGTAATAAGCATGTTGTATGTCACGACATCGGGAAGGCAGCCTAGACGTATTCCATCGACGACAACAGACTCGGCTTTATCCAACTTCCTAGCCTTGCACAGTGAACCAATGCAAATGTTCAACAACAGAGTTGAAAATCTGCTGCACATTCCTCAAAAAGCATCATGGCATGAAGAACTCCATCATCTGGACAAGAATTGAAAGCATAAGATGTATAAGAATTGAAAGCATAAGATGTTCGACAATGCCACTGATTCCAGAAGTTTAAGAAACAAAAAATAAGTTTTGAAGTGACAATCGACTGTGAAACGGTCAGAACCCTAAACCTCAAGTATGGCGTCTCTGGTTACTTTCATTGCTGAAAGAGAGAGAAATTGAAAGCCGTGTTAGCAATTACTAAGTGATTCCTTCGTCTCGTCATCTTGCCTTTGCATTAAGCAAGAATCCTAGCTATTTTTACAGCACCTAAAGCTATTTATATTTATGGTTTATCAAATAATGCAGTAATAACAATCTATATACTGATGGTTATGAATGAGCAACTAGATGTCATCTTTCAGTACTAAATAGAACCAAATTACTGAGAATTGAGAATTATAAGAGGGGAAAAACCTCATCAACATGAGTTTGTAGCCGCTGGCAAGCAGCTAGAATAGAAGCAACAACGCCCGGTTTCCCGGCCTCAAGCAATTCGTATAGATGTGGACCTAGTTCTTCCCAGATAAAGTTACCTGTGTATAAAGTGAAGATTGTCTCAGTTTTTCGTACACAAAATATGTTGACACCAAAACTAAGAAGGGAAGGGAAGGATCTATACACATGATTGTCCATCTGTAAACCATAACTTGAATTTTAAGGAATTAAAAAAATTGTAGAACATTAAGAAAGTAATATAACAGCCAACCAAACATATAGAATTTAGCATGTAATATGAACATCAAACCTCTAGAACTGGGGCTATGGGCTCTTCCTCGATTTTCTCACTTCAGACTCCACAACATCCAGTTTCTGTTCAAACAATACTGAGATACAAAAAAAATGACAAAGGTGATGACCGCTACCAAGAAAATAAACTAGTTTAGATCTACATGAGTACATACCAGCTTAGATCTTTGCATTTCCCAATGTATTAGATATTAATTTACCTGAAGTCCAACTTTTTGCCAGCATTTCTCAATTCTATAAACTCCATCATAACGGACTCTCAGATTTCGAATGACCTGCAACAAAGCCTATCTACACCAAAAAAGCTTGATAGAAGGAATAAAATTTCCTTTTAAAATGTAATGATATGAACATTACACTTGACCAATCATAAGAAAAATGACATCATATTTTACACAAACCATATTAAGAAATAAACATGAACAATTTCAAAGTAGTCTCATTAAGAAAGTAGGCAGGAGACAGTAAAATATTTGTACACATAAACAACTGAAAGAAAATAGTTGCATGGATAAAAGATCTCAAGTAAATTCAAGAAGCGCCACGGTCGTTTTCTCCGTGATCCCCTGCTATAAAATACCTTCATTAGTCTTTCAAAGTTAGACATACATTAGCACACAATTCAACATCATTTTTTGTTACCTTCTTCGGAGTTAACTCTTGTAATATGATTTGTTTGTGGCGTGTCATTAGAAGTAGTCTCATTATTTGAGTTCTGCCCACGAATAAGAGACATCATCCTCGCAAACTGCACATGTCTATATTTATAAGATATATATAATTTTACTATGCAATTGAAATTTATAGCCTTACACATAACTAGTATTAACCAACTATACCTGATCCGGATGTAGATGTATTGCAGGTTCTCCTGATGTTCCAGAGCCTTGGCGCGAAATAGCATCCACAAGAAAATCCATTGTTGTTTGCATAGTAGCCATCTGTGATTTCAAGTTATCTATCTCTTGTGATTCATTTGAATTTCCTTGTCTCGTGCCCGTAGGTTGTGAGCGACGCGATAGTTCGGGATAGACTTGGACGGTAGTGACACCAGTTCCCATGCCTCGACATCGACCATAATATTCTGCGCCAAATGTCGACCTAAACCATTTCACTTTTTAGAGATGAGATAATTTAGAAAATATACCACAATGTTTAGAAGCATGGTTTTCACCTAAAAGCTGCTTCATGAATGTCAGACATTGGCGTGTCTGGAGGGCATTGTGACATTTGCTCCTCTATTGCCTTGTCTAAAGCACACTACAAAGTACAAAAAATTGAATTCATACGAAGCAAGTTTATGTATAATCAACTGGCAGGAAATATGTCGAAGATAAAAACCTCCTTACTTTTTTTGACGTGGCTTCATCATATTTCTAATACCCTTTCTTAATCTAGAGCTTTTTTCCAATGCAAACTACTGCTAGCATATCCCTATACTGTTCATTTTTTTATGGGTAATGGCGTTAGTCCATATGCCAATTGATATTTTGTTTTGCAGTGTTGAAAAGACTTAACCTAAAAATTTCACAGCATATCATCATAACCAATACAACATATCATCATATGCATAAACAATTTTTAATTCACATTTCACAGCATACTGATTATATATACACTATTTCAATTTAATTTTCAATCACAACAAATCAACAATGACAAAACCAACAAAATTTAAGTAAAATGTAATCACCTCTGTAGTTTGTACTCTGTGCAATTGTGCAAGTGCAAGGGCCGACTTCCTGACTTACAGTGTACTAGTTCCTTGATGTTATCTGCTGTCTTCCAAGTGTCGATTGCCAAGGGGCGGAAGCGACTACAACCTGTATTTGGGGAAAAGGAGAGTCCAATGACCATTGACCCATCGTGGCAGGGAGAAATGGGGGAAAACCTAACTGAAACAAGAAATCACTTGCCTTTGTGCTTGATCAGCGAATTGGCGTGACAATGTCACTGGCAGCTTTGAGATCGGAGAAGACTGAAGAGAACTAGCGAATCATGGATCTGGATGCTTCCTCGTCGTTGCTGTCCTCGATCTTGGATGTCTCTTGGCCTCCTTGCGAGTCGAGAATCTCTGCTGGAAGAGCGGCCGAAGGAGGAAGAAATATTAGGGCAGCGAGAGGCAGAGAGGAGAGCGCGCGTGTCTAGCCGTGGGTCCGCGCGTGGCTGCCGGCGAATCCAGGAAATCTGTGATGGAGGAGGGCGACGGGCGGAGAGAACGGAGGAGGACAAATGCGGGAGTGAGGATTGCGCGAGGAGCGCGGCAGGGTTTGCGAGAGGAGCGCGACGGGGTTTGCGAGAGAGAGCGCGGTGACGATTGCGAGAGGAGCGCGGTTAATAAAAAAAAACCTAGCGCATTACTGAATATTTGGCTGCGTTTTGGGTATTAAAAGCGCCGCGAAAGGTATACATGTAGTTTTTGTGGCGTTTTTTAGTATAAAACGCCGCAATTAGTTAAAACAAACAGCGGCGTTTTTTAAAACGCCGCATAAAAAGCGCCGCCATATATCTAATTTGTTGTAGTGGCTTGCGTAAAGTGGCATAAGAGATTAACCCACATTAACTACAAGCCTCTCAAGAAATTAATGACAGAGAACTTGGTAAGAGATGCTCCTAAGCTGGATTGCCTAGAGATGAGTCCTTGTCATGCATATCAAATGGGCAAGCAAACAAAAACTTCATTTAGAAGCATACTTGACGTAGCTCACTACTAGAAAAATGACTTTTAGCCACACTTTTTTGCCACTGGTCAAAAATCGTGGCTAATACTTCAGTATTAGCCACGACCCATAATTCGTGGCTAATAAATAAGTATTAGCCATATGTCTAATTCGTGGCAAAAAAAATATTAACCACGATTTGTTTAATTTGTGGCTAATGAGATAATATTAGCCACGGTTTTTTAATTCGTGGCTAATATTTTAGCGACATTTCTTAATACATGGCTAAAAATGAAGTATTATCCACAGTTTTGGTTCGTGAAAAAAAAATTATTATGAGATAATTGATTAGAATTAATTTGTTTTTATTAATAATATGTGCAAAAAAATTAATATTAAATTAAACATCAATTATCAGACTTAATTAATTTGTGTCACATATAATTCGTTCACATCACGTGTTATGATTATCTTAATTATTGATATATTTACAAATTAACTCTCAATTAAGACACACATATATGAATCAAACGGTAATTATAGTGACATTAATGATGATAATGACAATTGATGACAGTGATGATATCAATTATCATTGCCTTGTTACAAATAATGGTGATGATCGTATTCACTATGGATATAATGTCTCCACAAGCGCAAATGATAAGTGTCGTTATATTGGTATCTATTCTTCGGCTCATAGCTCAATGATCTTGTCAAATTATTACTATAGAATACTGTATGGCTGTACAAGACATTTCTTTTTGTAGGAAAATCAAGACACGCTATTCACTATATGCCAAAAAATCGAGTCATATATTATTGATGAAGTTATTATGTAATAAAAAGTATTTATTATATAAATACACACATATAAAAATATATACAATTTAAATTGAAATTTTATTTTCCTGTACAAAATTTAAGAAATTATATATACGTAACAGGCACGGGGCTACGCCCCTACTGCCAAGCGAGACAGTACCCGACCGACGACGAGTCCGCCCGCCCCCGGCGGGCTTCGCCCACCCCCGGCCAAGCACGATAGTACCCGGCCAGCGACGACGGGCTTTGCCCGCCCCCGTCGGGCTATGCCTATGACACTCCGGGCCGCGCCCGCATCAAGCCGGTTGCGCCCACAACATATACATATGAGTACTCAAAATGACCGCAAAAAAATTTAATTAATATTTTATATAAATTTTTTTCAAAAGCATTTATATTTTAACAAAAAAACATTTTAAAGTAAGTTTAGGAGGTCTAATGATAACCTATCATAGTAGGTGTAGGAGGCCTACTAAAAAGCTTTTGTATTTTATGAATTTCCATCATTATTTTTATTATAGGATATAGTGTAATCACACAAATAGGCATTATATTTTATGAATTTCCATTTTCTCATAATATACGGTAAGTCATTGGAGTAAAAGAATTAGGCTATATTTGACAATTTTGAATGTTGCACCAAAGACAACTTCTTGTATATAGTAGTTAAATATATATATATATATACTATTTTAAAAAGATTTATCATAGCAAAGAAATGGAGTTAGATTTATGAGACTTCCTTTTGATCACCACCGTCCGTTCAATCACCGCACCTTCCATTCTAAAACCACGGGATCTGTTCGATCACTTTATTTTGAATCCTGCTATTGGAGACTTCTGCTCGGTACCTTTCTCCTGCACCCCTCTTGCCCTAACAGTCCCCTCGCTCTCACGCCGCAACCTCGCGACTGCGGATGCACACTGCTCGCCATGAAAAGCTCTCGCAGGAATCTCTCTTCTCCACTCTCTCTCACATCACCGAAGCCGGAAGCCACGCCTCTGCTGAAGCTTCTTCTGACCACTGCCGAAGCTTCTTCATTCCATTCCAGGTATCGCCACATCTTCCACCTCACGTACCTCCTCCTACAACTCTTCAATCGACTCCAGTTTTTGCTTCTTCTCAACATTTCCAAGCTGTTTTGCTCAGGTAATAGTTGCACAGCTCAGGTAATAACCCTCACATCCAAGTTTCCAAGTTGTTTTGCTCACGTCGCCAAAGCTGGAAGCCGCACCTCAGCACATGAATAGGTAATAAGCCTCTACCCTAACTCTTCTCCTATTAGCACATCAAATTTTTTTCCCCTCCCCTGCTTCTTCTCCGATTTACTCATCATTCCATTTTGGGTTTTCTCACTTCTTCCATCTCCCTTAACTCTGACATTCCAGGCTTCACATTCTAGGCTTCATTTCACATTCTAGACTTCACATTCCAGAAGGTTTTCTCTTCACATTTCTTCTGCTCCAGCTCCTCAATAGGTATCTCTCCCTCTCCCCTACTTCTTCTATGATTTCAAGTCAACACTTAATAAGCACTCATCATGTTGCATCTTTATGTATTAAGCAAGTGTTAAATCCATAGCAGAACAACAGTGAATGTTGAGTAAATCCATAGCATAAAGATGCAGCACATCTGCATCAAGTGTTAAATCCATATTAATATTGCATCTTTATGTGCGCGCGCGCGCACACACACAGACACACACAGTTTATTGGATGGAGGCTTCATTTATTATGGATCCAATCCGAAAGCATAAAATGGAATTTAGAAAAGTTCTTTCTTAAGTGGATTCTAAAATTTTCAGCTTTAAATTTTGCTACTTTTGTGCTATATTCTCCCTACTCATATTGCCGCCCCCGACAAATGTCGACATCCTCGACGAGTGTCGCCATCCCCGACGAGTGTTGCCGCCCCCGACGGGTGTCGCCGCCCACGACAAATGTCGCTACCCCCGACGAGTGTCGCCGCCCCCAACGAGTGTCGCCGCCCACAACCAATGTCGCCGCCCCAACGATTGTCGCCGCCCACAGCCAATGTCGCCGCCCACGAGCAATGTCGCCGCCCACGAGCAATGTCGCAGTCCACGACCATTGTCGCAGCCCACGACCAATGTCCCCGCCCACGACCAATGTCCCCGCCCATGACAAATGTCCCCGCCCACGACAAATGTTGCCCCCATGACCAATGTCGCTCCCCTCGATAAATGTCGCCCACCACAACCATTGTCTCCCCCCACGACAAATGTCGCCACCACGACAAATGTCGCCGCCCATGACAAATGTCGCCCCATGACAAATGTTGCCCGCACGGGAGGCCCCCCGTGCACTGTCACTCGTGGGGGCGACATTCGTCGTGGCGGCGACATTCGTCGTGGGTCAATTAAATGACGATCTAATTGCTCTGCTTGACCATCTAACGGTCAATACTACGGAGCAACCCTGTAAGCATTCATCACAAAATCTACCATGCTTTGCTTTGCCACTACTTGACTAATACCTCAAAGCACACCTATAATATAGAAATAAAAATGAGTTAAAGATGAATTAAATACACAATAGATGCAGTAATCGTCCAAACTCTCGTACCTGTATTAAACCAAGAAATTTTTTTATCGAGGATCAGAGCAGAGGCTGTGATGTTGCATCTCCTCGAAATCCTGCCATTAGCTTCGTCACTCACATCAGCATATGATTAAAAGTGGGTCTGGAAGAAGAAAATAATGAAAACACGGAGCAAATAGGAAAATAAGCCATTTTTATTTGGGAGAAGCTAGTGGCTTATGCTGATTTGTAGATACAGAAGATTAGCTAGGATACCTTAGGCTATATGGTGCAATCTATTGCATGTTTCTTAATTCACGCAATTTTTTGTACATATGTTTTAGTAATTGTACAATTCATAACTTGTTTGGCGGTGGGAGAGTTATTGTGTTTGCGAAAGCAATTATAAAAAATACATGAAATACAATTACTTCACCCAGTCTAGTGTGCGTTAAACATTTTTCAACTTTGCCTTCAAATTGAAACACCTAAGGAAAAATATAAGCATTTAGAAAGAGGGGGTGGTGCGTGTGAGAAGCGGAAGCATAGCAAAGAATGGAGATGAATAATGGATTGGAAATTGTCTGCATTGTCCCTCATCACCACCACCACCACATATTAATCTCTGTTACTAATCTATAAGTCAAAAACATCATTAAATCAATTTGATGAAAACTGGCACATCTCTGTACCTCATTGTTGACATCTACTACCCAATTTGATGAAGAAGAAAAACATTCATGACCTCACCCATGATCAAGATACAACCTCTAAGAGACAAATTGCAATCCACCATATATGTCCAAATGAAAAACCTGCTGCAACATTTTTTATTTAATCTACTCAAATTTCTTTGTCAACATAACAAAAAAGAAATCAACAAATTATATTGAAATATGCACTAAACTGAATGAAAAGCCTCATTACATTACTAAAACATGTCAAAAGCTGAAATATATTTCATTATATCACCCGACGCAGTAACCCGACAACGGCAGTGCCGCGACGCGACGGCGCTCCCGCTACTCGCGAACCCCGTGCACTATCACTCGTATATATATGAGTTAAAATAGCTACATATACATGAAGAAATGAATGAAAGCTGAAAGAAATACCATGGGTAGTACATGGAAAAAGAGTGTAAAATCAATTAGTTTGAGTAAAATCAGTTATTCAAGATGCCTTGCTGTTTCTATATCTACTGCAGTAATTAATTAATATTTGCCGAGTGATGCCTTGCTGTTTCTATATCTACTGCAGTAAATTAATATTTGCCGAGTGAAGTTTATGGTTTTCACTGCTCGAACACAATTAGATCACTCAGCATATACAATAAATTTGTAGTTCAAAGCTTTGTGCACATACAATAAATTTGAAAGTTGTATTTAGATGTATTAGTGAACATCTTAAACTGATGTCATTGGTGTCTCTCTAACACCAAAATTCATAACTGTTATGTAAATTAAAGGTAATTACACATAAAATTTCAACTGAAAGTGAAAATCGAAAAACAAATTCTTAATCAAGACATGCTGTGAAATTGCATAATAAAATACAAAATTGGAAGAGGGAAAAAAAATATCCGAAATAAAATCGTTGACGATGGGGTTCGGCGAGGTCCTCTGTCGTTGATGGAGATGAGGTTTCTATAAAAAAAATCTATCTGCTCCGCGGGAGACGACATTCGCCTGGAAGAAATACAACATTCGTAGCAGTCTATAAATTATGTTTGCAAATGGTGAGACTTAAATAAGTTACTTTTCATGGTAGGAAACAAATTCAGTAGATAATTGAGGTGTGCAATAGAGGTTCACACAAATATTGTGTGGTTGTCCATAACTTTTCCAATTAAAGTACTTACATTTCATAGATTGATGCAAATAGGATATAAGGCATGGAAGAAATGAGTATTAAATCATAGTATCAAATAAATATGTGGTATGTGAGACAGTCTTTCAAAGTAAAACCACACTAACTATCACATGGGACAAAGAGGCATATAAAATTAACTTATCAAAACCAAGAAGCATCACCAATTAAGAAGAATTGATTTAATTTTTTTGTAGAACATACATCATAGGAGAAGCCCGGTAGAAAAAAAACACATCATCATATGAGTAATTAATTCCTAAAATACACCGGTAACCAGCTATGAAAGAAAATAATATTTATTTCCTCATTTCCACGTCTAAGAACTGGAACTATAGTCCTAAATCAAAATGTGTATTAGATCAAACGATTTGAAAATAATAAAGAGATTTGAAGAATATCGAGAAAGAAATCAAACGATTTCACAAACATCTAGCATGAAATGAAATACCTTGTCGTGTAGTGGTAATGCCAAGAAAGTGATGAATTTGATTCCCAAGTTGTAGAAATTTCTCCTCATGTTTTAACCATAAAGCTACACATTAGTAAATGAAATCTCAGCCGAGAAGGAAATATGAAGAAAACAATCAAATTATAAAAATGAACATAAGGGGATGAGAAGAAGAAAATACATAAAGCATAAAGAACCAGTCCCCCAAGACAACACAACGTTCAGAAGTTGGATCAATCCAATGCTTTTATCTTTAAGCACGCATAAAGGTTCCGTATTAAGCCTACACCTAAAGCAATTAATTTTCAAAAATCTTAATTTTGTTAGTGAAAGAATCTCACAAAGCTCAATAGAAGGAGAATCAAGATGAATTTAGAGAAGAGTACCGTGACAAATAGAGCAAACCCAACTTCCGAAATTAGATTGATATACCAAAGTTAGCATCTCTCGCAACCCCAACAGAAAATCGAAGAAAAGAGGTTATAGGATTCATCCGGGTTTCTCTTACCTGGCAAAGTTCAATTCAGCGTTACCACTCTACTTTCTTATACTTGAACAGATAAATGGAATGAGAGAGGGAGAGCTCTTGGTCAAGCCAAATGAAACCCCAAATCTCCAACAATGATAAGAGAATGAAGAAAAAAATACTGAAGCAACATTATTTCAAACCAAGGAAGTTGAACAATATAAAAAATGCTGCTCAATTTTCTAAGGATTCTTTCATGAACGACTGCTCAACATTATTTCTAAGGATTCTACAAAAATGCTGCTCAACATTATTTCTAAGGATTCTATTGCACACCACCGCAAATAAAATTTCTCGGCGGTGGTGAACATTATTTCATGAACACAATATAAAAAATGCTGCTCAACATTATTTCTAAGGATTCTAGGAATTCGTTACCCTAGAAGAAGAAGAGACAGAAATTTTTAGATGTGTAGATGTATAGATTTGTAGATGAAGAAATTAGAGATTTCAAGGGAGAAGGAAACGTAATACCTTGTGACCGGTGTTGATGCCTTGGAGGCGTGCCATAGACGACGAAGGGAAACGTATACCTTGAAGCAGAGGCAGAGATTTATATGTGAAACGTTACCCTAGAAGAAGAAGAGGCAGAGATTTATAGATCTGTAGATGTATAGATTTCTAGATGAACAAATTTCTGCTTCAAGGGAGAAGGAAACGTATACCTTGTGGGCGGTTTTGATGCCTTCGACACGTTCTACGCCGTAGACGACGATGGTGGATGTCGAAAATTTGAAGCAGAAGGCGGCGGGAGGTGTTGATGCCTTCGACGCGTTGGACGCCGTAGACGACGATGGTGGAGGCCGTAAATTTATAGCAGAAGGCGGCGGGAGGTGTTGATGCCTTCGACGCGTTCGACGCTGTAGGCGACGATGGTGGAGGCCGAAACCTTGAAGCAGAAGGCGTGAGAGGGAGAGCGTCGGAGATGCAGAGTAGATGGGAGGGAGCTAAAGGAGAAGGAGAGGTGTAGCTGTTGAAGGCGCGAGAGGGATCGGGGTTTCTTTCGTGTGGGTATTGTTTGAGTTAGGGCAGAGGTAGAGGGAGTGCTTGAAATTGAGAGGCGACTATATAAAAATCCACTTTTAATCGGACGATTCTGAATAACTGAACCATAATCGAGGTTCAGATTTTTTGTATGAAATTTTATTTCACGCTAACCACAGACCGCACTATTTCTTTTTAAAATAGTATATATATATATATATCTTACAAATTTATTTTCATATCTATATATTTGATTTAATCTAGCCGTTCTAATATATTTAATAGATTATCATATATAGATTTGCGTGAGTGATGATCTCAGCCATCCGTTCTAATATATTTGAATTAATCCAGCCGCCCATCCTGTTAGGTCTACCTTCATTTCGTACTCACCACTCACTCCCGCAGCCGTGATCCCGCGACTCTCGCCGTCCTGCTCCTCCCGAAACCCTCCACGCCCACGCGCATGGAGCCGCGGCGAGGAAACAAAATGGGCTCTCGATCCTACTCCAATCTCTTCAATGTCAAGGTAACCTTCCATTTTCCAATTCTTCGCAGTGTAGATTATGCCCTAAAATGGATCTCCACGGTTCTTTTATTAATTCACATGGTTATTGGGCCATTGCCTCACTCTAGTCTTAAACCCGTGTCTTCTAGAAATTAAATCGCATGTAGTTCACTTTTTTATGTGATGGGAAAAGTGATTACTTGGAATTTAAGTGCTTATCTTCTAGTTCACAGCTTCCTATCTTCAGTAGAAATTTAAGTGTTTATCTTCTATTGCTGCAGTCATTGACGAACTAGCAACCGCCCCCGCCTGAAGATGATTTTGATAAATATACCAGTAGCAGTCTGGATGAGAGCAAGGGTAGCCAAGGTTAATCTCAACTTTTCTATAGTTTAAAGCGTCTAATGTACTTTGAAGAGTTAATTCCATGTAATTATATATATATATATATATATATATATATATAGCCCTGCACAAAAGGCCCGATCGGGCCGGGCTGGCGCCGGCCCGATCGGGCTCGGTCTTAAGTCAACCGGGCTGAGCCCGGTCTTTGACTAGATCGGGCTCGGGCCGGTCTCGGGCAGCACCCCAAGGAAGGGGCCTGAGCCGGCCCCTCAGGCCGGGCCAGGCCGGACCGGTCCGGGATCGGGCCCGACCGGTTCGGCCCTTTTTTATAAAAAAAATTAAATTTTTAAATTTAAATATATTATATTTATATATTTATGAATTAATATACTAAAAACTTGACAAAAAAACTCAAAGCTTATGGACAAAAAAAGGAATTTTTATTAATATTGAACAAAAAAAATTACACTCGTATTCGTACAATTTGCATTTATCGAAAAAACAATAAAATTTATTATTATTAGAAAATTTAAATAAAGAAATTACAAACTTTGCTCGTTCAAATAAAAATAAGTAAATTACAATCGTAGAGTCGTAAGCGTGTGCGCGACGCGTTCAATTATCTCCTAAATTCATTGCGTCCATCTCGTCTTCTATCTCCTCCGAGCTACCCTCTACTGCCGTTATGTGTTGTTTCCTCTTCGTAGCATCCAAATAGTCCTTGTAGCATATGCAAATTTCCAGTGATTCTTCGTTAAGCCGACTCTTCCGCTCGTTCAAAACCCTGCCACTAAGAGAAAAAGCAGACTCCGAAGCTACTGTACTAGCTTGGATAGTTAGTAAATCACGGGCCATATAGGCCAAAATAGGATAGGTATTAGCTTTACCTTTCCACCAATTTAAGAGATCGAAGTTTTCGATCTCCTCCGTACTCATAAAATCGCGAAATTGTGTTTTCGTATATAATCCTAATTCATTTAAACTACTAGATGTGCGCGCTTTTTTCCTAGAAGCTAAATCTAAAATTTTATTTTTAAAAACATCCTTCGTTCTTAGTTGCGCGCTTTCTTCTCGGGGTCGCGAATCGTATAAGTTATCGTAATAATTATAACATTCGGTAAAAAAAGTATTAAATTTTGAAATACTAACGGGATCATCCTCATCATAATTTATATTTAAGTTTAAATTAGTATTTATTTCGTCTATTAAATTTTCTACGCCTTCAACACTGAATAATGGGTTTAAAGCGGCGGCGCAAGAAAACATGGGAGGCATTTCTCTATAATATTTTAAAATTTTTTCTTCATTATATTAATTAGAGGAAGCCACCCGTCGTGTTGCCTAAAATAGCTAAATTTTTATGTGATATGTACAAAATTTTCAATTACTAGCGCGCTAGTCGGATAATACACGTCCGATAAAAAAATAGTCGCCCTATAAAAACATTTTAGTAAATCCATATAATGTGCTAATATAGACCAATCATCGTCGGTCAAAGTATGCGTAATATTTAGTAAACTATAATATTCCATAAGAAGTTGTTTTTGTTGGAACGCTCTTTTTAACATTTTATAAGTTGAGTTCCATCTAATAGGCATATCAAATTGAGGTTTTAAAATTTTTTTTCCTTTTGCGTTAGCAAAATTTTTAAAATCTTGAGCTCGTTGCTTAGTGCAATAGATAGTTTTGAGCATTTCTCGGATTTTAGAAATATAGACTTCTATAGCCTTTAAACTATCTTGTACCACTAAATTTAAGACGTGACAAACACATCTAGTGTGAAAAAATGCGCCGTCTAGCATTGGTTTTAAATCGCGTTTTAACCACTCAATTGCGACGGTATTATTAGTGGCGTTATCAAAAGAAATACTCATTATTTTATCTTTAATTTTAAATTCCCGCACACATTTCATAATTACTTAATATATAGCTTTACCCGTGTGCGGGAATTCAAAACCTGCAAACCAAATTACGCGTTTATTTTGCTCCCATGAAACGGGATCAATCCAATGACACGTGATACACATATACGCTAATCCTGATCTTAAGTTATTAGTCCAAACGTCGCTCGTTAAACTCACACGTCCCTCAAAATTTTCAAAATAATTTATAAGTTCTTGTTTTGCTTCTAAATAAAATTTAAGGGCGTCGCGCCTAAGAGAGGATCTACTAACCTTTTGATATTTAGGCTGAAGCCCTTGATGTATGTACTCGGACGAATCCTCATTGTCGAAGGTGCTGAATGGCAACCCACGTCTGATGACGAACTTCGTCTGCAACTCTCGTTGTCGAAGTTGATCGTACGTCCAAATTTGGCCTGCTCCTGAAATTTGGGATTGACTTGACTCGGGAGCTTGTTTCGAAATGCAAGACTTAAGGTGTCTTGCTAGCGTCGAGTTGCCGCTGATTGCTAGCAACTTTGAGCATAATTTGCATCGCGCCTTCTTTTCGGTGCCGACTATAACCATATCGAAATGCTCCCAAATAGCCGCCGTACGATGGTGCTCCATCACCTCAGGCGTACTTTGAGAAGACGACGCTGACGTTGAGGAGGACGATGCCATTAGATGAGAGAGAGTGAGAGAGAAAGAGTGAGAGAGAGAAAGTGAGAGAGAAGTGAGAGGGGGAGTTATTTATAAGTTTTTTTTAAAATAATAATATTTTAATTTTTTATAAAATATTAAAAATAAAAAATAAAAAATAAAAAATAAAAAAGGCTCTTATTAGAGCCGTTGGCCACATGGCATGTATTAGAGTCGTTGGCCGGCTCTTAATAAGAGCCGTTTTTAACGGCTCTTATTAAGAGCTCGGGCCGAGCTCTAGTCCGGGTCGGGCTTTGTCCGGCCCGGGCTAGGGCAAACCCGATATTCGGTCTTTGCCCGGCCCGGACCGGGCCGGGTACCGGGCCGGGCAAAGACCAGCATTTGGGGCCCTTTAAGGTCCCCGGGACCGGCCTCGGCCCGGGTCGGGCTCCTCCTGGGCCGGGCATCGCCGGGCTTTTCCGGGCCGGGCTCAGGCCGGCCCGATGAGCCCAGTTTTTTTGGACAGGGCTGTATATATATATATATATACGAGTGACAGGCACGGGCCTCCGGCCCTATGCTTGACGACATTCGTCGTGGGGGCGACATTCGTCGTGGGGGTGACATTCGTCATGGGGGTGACATTCGTCGTGGGGGCGACATTCGTCGTGATTTAAAGGATCACCGAACATGCAACCGTAAAAATTTTGGGAAGCCAAACATTTTTTAAATAAAATGTAATTAAAGTATGGTCGAACATTGATTTAAAGGATCACCGAACATGCTACAGTTGTTGGGAAACCTTGAGGATCACCGAACATGCATATGATCAATAATAATTATGTTGATATATGGTAAGAAATCAGACCTACTCATTTGTTGTTGTCTCGTTTATACCTCAGCATATGATCATTAAGATTTGGTGCCATACTCAGAAATAGGCTGATTTCTGTATATGGTAAGGAATCATCATATGATCATTAATTTTTGGTGTCATCGTTGAAACCTGTTGATATGTGAAGTCTGTATTTCTGAAGATCATGTCACAGAGAGCTGATTTACATGTTCATTCTTATATCATTTTATTATTGATCATATATAAAGTGGCTTGTCAGATTTACATGTTCATTCTTATTGATCCACACGCCGAAATATGATCAATAATAAATCCATACACTGTTAACTGCCATCAGGTTCAATCTTAAAGAATATGAAGCATCATTTGTGTAAATATATCACGTGTTCAGTAGATAAGCAAGTTGAACACGATCAAAAGTAACAATTAAAGCAAATGCGAGGAATACAATACAAAATATACTGCAATAATCTGTGGAGATAAAAAAACAGAATATATGTATGCAAATGCGATGAATACGATCAAAAGTAACAATTAAAGCAAATGCGATGAACAGAATACAAAATGTACTGCAATAATCTGTGGAGATAAAAAAAATCAACAGAATATATGTATGCACTATTGTAATACCGTGCAATCCAGCATCATGAATATTTTCTCACTATTACTAATTTATGTTGAATTCCTTTTTCGTATCTTCGATGTCGTAGGACTGTGGCACCACGATGGTTGTTGATTTTGCGAATTCACGAAAAACAAAATTCCATTGCTCTTTAACATGCATGTTCTTAGGCACCTCTGGTATTATCATTTTGGGCCCGTTGTAGTTGTAGACATGCGACATGTCGTGCCAGGATGTTGTGTCATTAACACCATGCTCTCCTTATAAATTTCTTCAACCCAGTCTAGAATTGTACAATCAGATATCACGTGTTCTTTTCCTGCACAGTGGAGTATATGCATTAAAATGCTTAACTTGATATTGAAAATTAGGGTACAAAATCCAGTAGTTAAGTAGATGTTTATTCAAATGTCATGGCTTCACATACCTTTGTCAATGTCACAATATGTACTATTATTCGTATGAGCACTGTCGCCTGATTCTTCAGACATTGTATGTTTACGCCCCTTGATGTGAATCTGCATTGAATTTGAAAACTTAGATGTATGGATTAGGTAGATATCAAAACATTTCTAGTTTCGCTAGACCACGTGGCCAGAGTTCTAGTTCTAATAGATTTATAGGATAAACTATATTAGATATTAATTCCTAAATGTTTAAAAAAGAACTATATTGAGATGAAGTAATAGAATCTACATATTAGCGGGTTTTGTTTCCTATGGTATAACTTGTATCATCAATTTCAATTAAATTATTCACTTGATATATGGAAGACATACCACAGAGCAAAGTTGTTTGTTGTTGTCTAAGTCGTCTGAAAATCTCTTTGTAAACAACATTCATTGTATAGATACCTTCATGACCATATATTATGCCCTTCTGCACCATAATTTTTGTTTTTTCTTGCGAGGTACCTCACGATAAAGCCACATACAGCTGACCATGACTGAACACATTATTTGGTAGGTATATCCCGTCATTTTCAATTGTTTGGCCTTGTGATTTGTAGGAAAATCCCCAAAACCTTTTATGTATATTCTCATGTACAAATACAAAGGAAGAATACATATATATATATAGGAGAGAGAGTGATACAGAATAAAAACTATACAAGGTGTGGGTCTAAAGAGAAGAAGACCTAAATGGGCCTGTACATGGGCCTTTTATGTGGATTTCTCTAACACTCCCCCGCAAGCTGGAGCGTACAAATCGTAGGCACCCAGCTTGGATAAGAACTGGAGATATAGTGGCCGAGGAAGAGCTTTTGTTAGGATGTCAGCAATTTGTCTCGCAGCAGAAACATGCTACAATTCTACGTTCTTTGCTTGAACTTTTTCTCTGACGAAGTGACAGTCAACCTCAATATGCTTTGTTCGCTCATGGAACACTGGATTGTAGGCTATATGAATTGCAGCCTGACTGTTGCACCGAAGTGTTGTCGGAGAAGGAAGATTGACTCCCAAGTCACCAAGAAGTCTCTCAAGCCATGTTAATTCTGACACAACAACAACCATAGCCCTGTATTCAGACTCAGCCGAGGAGCGGGCAACCACAGTCTGTTTCTTGCTTCTCCATGATATGAGGTGCCCACTAAAGTAGGTGCAAAAACCAGTCGTGGAGCGCCTATCATCAGGAGACCCGGCATAGTCAGCATCCGAGTATGCAAGAAGATATGGTGAGTTGGATGGTTTGTAGACAAGGCCTTGTCCCGGAGCGGTCTTCAGATATCTGAGAATACGCTCAACAACTTGAAGGTGAGAGGTGCGCGGAGTATGCATAAAGCGACTTACAAACACCAACAACAAACGAGATATCCGGTCGAGTAACCGTTAAGTAGATCAGTTTCCCAACCAATCGTCGGTAGTATTCTGGATTCTCAAGAAGCTGGTCAGAGTCGGACCCAGCAGCACACAATTTTTGATTAACATCCATAGGAGTATCTGCAGGTTTGCACCCGGAGTATCCTGCTTCATGAAGTAAGTCGATGCAGTACTTTCGTTGGGACAAAACCAACCCATCGGGTCGTCGAGCGACTTCAATCCCAAGGAAGTATCTAAGATTTCCAAGATCCTTGGTCTGGAAGGCCGGGTTCAGATGTTCTTTGAGCTGTTGTATCCTAGAGAGGTCATCACCAGTAATTAGGATATCATCAACGTAGACAAGAAGGATTACAGTGCCAGTTGGTCCATGCTTTGTGAATAGAGAGAAGTCGGCGGAGCTCCGAGTGAACCCAAGGGTTAAGAGAACCTTGCAGAACTTTTCAAACCAAGCTCGTGGTGACTGTTTGAGACCATAAAGAGCCTTTAGAAGGCGGCAAACGTGGCGTGTACGAGACTCCCCCGTGGTCTCAAACCCGGGAGGTTGGCATATAAACACAGTTTCCTTCAGATCGCCGTTAAGGAATGCATTTTTAATATCTAGCTGAAGAAGGGGCCAATGCCGGTGCACAACAACGGAGATAAGAACACGAACAGTGTTGAGTTTTGCCACTGGAGAAAAGGTTTCCTCATAATCTAAGCCTTGTTGCTGAGTGAAGCCCCGGGCCACGAGACGGGCTTTTAAACGATCAACAGTCCCATCTGCATTCTGTTTGACCGCAAAGACCCATTTGCAACTAACACAATGTTGACCTGGAGGAAGGGAACCAGTTCCCAGGTGTGATTAGCCCAGAGGGCATTCATCTCCTCTTCCATGGCTGCCCGCCACCCCGGATGCTGAAGCGCCTCTTGCTCAGAGTTAGGAATAGAGATGGAGGAAAGAGAAGCAGCAAACTGGTGGAGGGGTGGAGAGAGCCGGTGTAGAGACACATAGCTTGCCATTGGATGAGCCGTAGAGGGAGATGCAGGATCAGCCGCGGGCGGTGTGTCATCAGTGGCCGATGGCGTCAGTATGGAAATATCCTTGGATTTACGGCGAGAATAGACATAGCGAATGGGCAGATGGATCAAGGGCGGTGATGGAGGTGACGGTGGAGAGGAAGGCGTGACTGGAACGATAGGACGAGTAATAGTAGAAGGTATGGATTGGGGAGAGGAGGAAAGGTGGAACGGTTGATCTTCACAAAAAGTGACATCGGCCGAGACAGTCGCTTTCCCTGTTGTAGGAGAGTAGCAGACATAGCCCTTCTGAGTGCGAGAGTAGCCAACAAACATCTGTTTGGTAGCACGAGCAACAAGTTTGTCTGCTGGCGGACCTAGGTTGTGAACATAACAAACACATCCAAAAACCCGGGGTGTGAGAGGGAAAGGAGTAATGGATGGAAGAAGGAGGCTTAGAGGAGTGGCAAAGCGGAGAACGGATGAGGGCATTCGATTGATGAGGTGACAAGCAGTTACAATAGCAAAGTGCCAAAATTCTGTTGGGACCTGCATTTGGAACATGAGGGACCGAGCGGTATCGAGAAGATGACTATTTTTCCGTTCGGCCACGCCATTTTGTTGAGGTGTGTAGGCACAGGAGGTTTGGTGAATAACACCAAACTCGGAGCAGAGGGAGGAGAATGACCGACTTGTGTACTCGTGGGCATTATCGGTGCGAAGTATTTTAAGAGGCGTCGAGAACTGCGTACGTGTTTCAGAAATAAATGCACGAAATACAGAAGTTATCTCAGTGCGATCATGAAGAAAATAAAGCCAAGTAACACGCGAGTAGTCATCAATACAAGTAATAAAGTAGCGATAACCAAATACACTAGGGATCCTATATGGTCCCCATACATCAGAATGAACTAAAGATAACGGAGTATTACTCCGGGTACAAGAAGGAGAGAAAGAAACACGATGTTGCTTGCCGTAGATACATGATTCACAAGTGAATTCTTGGGGTGAAACACCAGGAAGAGCTTTCTTGAGAACCGGAAGGGGAGCATGCCCAAGACGACGATGCCAGTCAGAAGTAGAGATGGAAGAAAGACTGATTGGTGGGAGATCCAAGAGATATAACCCATTCGTCAGCCGACCGCTACCAATGGTACTCCGTGTACGACGATCCTGCAAAACAAAAGATGAAGGAGAAAAAGTTATGCAACAGTCAAGATCCCGTGTTAACTGGCTAACAGAAAGCAAGTTAAACGGGGAGCCCGGAACATGAAGAACGGAGGAAAGTAGCAGGGTAGGAGTGAGACGGAGATCAGCAGCACCAGAGACCGGAGTAGTGTCGCCGTTAGCAACAATAATAGATGCCGGGTGAGAGGTTGTCGAATACTGAGGCGGTTTCTGAGAGGTTATATGATGAGTTGCTCCAGAGTCTACGATCCAGTGAGAGCTGTAAGAAAGACAAGATATACCTTGAGTAGAGAAGGAGGCAACCGAGCCAGATGGCCGATCAATACTGCCTTGGAGCTGCTGGAACTGAGTGCGGAGGTCTTCATATTCTTGGCGAGTAGGCGCACCAAGGTTGGAGGTGTCAGGGGCAGCAGACGGAGCTGGAGTAGCGGAGGCGGCCAGATGCGGAGGTAGGCCATGTTTGCGGTAGCATGTAGCTTCTAGGTGACCCTCACGAGAGCAGTAAGTACACTTTAAAGAAGAGCGGCCACCCCATCCTCGTCCCCGAGACGGGTGGCGTCCTCCCCTGGTGGAAGAGCCACGAGCAGGAGGAGGAGTTGGCAGGAGAGGTTGCTGAAGAAGAACTGGAGAAAAAACAGTTGGAGTCTCAGATGGAGGAGTTACCCTGAGTAACATAGAGTAAACATCCTGAAGGGAGGGAGTGGTAGTAGAGGAGAGTATCTGAGCTCAAACACTGTGCAGATGTGAGGGAACACGTGCCATCATCATAGCAATACAGACGGCTTCCTTCTGATTCCGTTGAGTCGCGAGATCAGTGGTAGATGGCTGATGCTGGATCCAATGCTTCAGTAAGACCCTTAGCACGAGCAACAAAGGAAGTCATGTCCGCAACCCCGCCCGTATCCAGGGCCTGGAGATCAGTAATAATATCATAGAGATGCTAGAGACTGTCCTTGCCCGAGTATAGGGAATGAAGCTCATCCCACATGTCCTTGGCGGTCTCGTGATACATGGCCATTTGGTAAGGTTCTCCATCCATTGAGTTGAGAAGCCATGTCTGAACACGACCGTCATTCCGCAGCCAATCGTCGGTAGAAGGAGAAGGAGGCGCCTGCGTGAGATGAAGTAATAGTCTTTTTGCTTGAAGAACCCGGCGGACGGAGTGCACCCAAGGCACAAAATTTTTCTTGCCGGACAAGGAAATAGTAGTAATCCGCAGTTCATCTCGGAGCTCGGGAGGAGTAACGCGAGCAGCGGGCACTTCAGAGGAATTTACCGAGGACCCCATGAAGCTGAACAGAGTGTGCGAAGAGGTGGCACGACAGAGCAATCTGGCGGACAGGCTGCAGGAAGCCGCGGAAACAAACCGCGCGGTCAGGCTGCGAAGAGATCGCAAATGCGGGGAGATCGCAGATGCGGGGAGATCGCAGATGCGGGTGCGAAGAGATTGCGGATGCGGGGAGATCGCATGGGCGGTGAGATCGCGGATGCGGGGAGATCGCAGGGGTGAGGATATCGCTGCAGGAGGCCGCGCGAGGGGGAACCCAGAGGAGCGGCGATCTGGTGGGGTTGTCCGTGCGATGAGGTAGCGATCGCTGGGAGAAGGTCCGGGCGAGCACGGGCAGAACGTGCGACCAGGAGCACGGGAACTTCTGGCGGTCAGGAGATCGCAGCCAAGTGCCGAGCGGGCTGGAGCGGCGAGCTGCAAGCAGCGGTCTTGGAGGAATGGTGGGTCCCAGCGGCCAATGGGAAGAGAAGGTATAAGAGGAGGAGGAGGGAGACGAATGAGAGAGTGGAGAGAGGGGGGGGTGCGGTCTCACAAAGAAGAGACCACAGAAAGTAAGGAGGAGAGGGGGGGGGGGGGGTCTCACAAAATAGAGACCGCACAAAGAAGGGAAGACCGCCCAGGAGGGAGACGGGGGCGGTTTAAAAAAAACAGAGAGGATTGGGGACGCGATTTCAGAGTGTCGAACCTAGCTCTGATACCATGTAGGAAAATCCCCAAAACCTTTTATGTATATTCTCATGTACAAATACAAAGGAAGAATACATATATATAGGAGAGAGAGTGATACAGAAAAAAACTATACAAGGTGTGGGACTAAAGAGAAGAAGGCCTAAATGGGCCTGTACATGTGCCTTTTATGTGGATTTCTCTAACATGATTTATTAATCGTCAGTACGAAGCTTAGCCGCAATGGAAATTGTTTACGTGTTAATTCAAATGGTAATCTAATATCTTCAGCAGTTTTCAGTGGTATTCGTGGCAAGAAGACCAAGTTTCCTTGAAAGTGACCTGTTAAAATCTCTGTTTCGATTGCATTTTTCGCAAACCTGTGACAAATAAGTCTTGTTCCATTACAAAGACCTATCTTCAGATCAATATTTCTGAGTAACATGATTGGTGCTCCGATTTTTAACTTTAACTTATGAGGTAGGTTGTCTGGTGTCAATGAATTTAGAAATTCAGGTTGATACATATTTCTTCTGTCATCAACGAAAGAATCATAAGAGTAGTATATAACTTCTTCACTCGGGAATTCTAGAAGAGTGATATCGTTCAACATGTTCACATGCTCATTCAGAGGTGTTAATAAAGCTCTATCTCGAATATAGTTTTTATCGCTGACGTGCGAACGTAAATTGGGAAATGTAGCATTTATTAAATCATCAATAGATTTTTCACCCTCCCATGACATCCCCATTGGATCGGGGATCCTAATCATATCACCTTGTAAGCTGATTTCCGTACCATTTCCAACTCGTATCAGAAATTCAGAGAATCTGTTATCATTTTTTGCACGCATATTTTCTGTTAGAGTTAGTATCTTGGCATGACTCCATAAATATGATTGAACGATACTTGCGTTAATTATCTGTGCTCTTGTTCCATTGACAACAACAGGTAGTACCTGGCGGAAATCTCCACCCATAATGATAATTTTTCCTCCAAATGGCTTATCTACATCTGTAACGTCGCGAAATGAACGATCAACCGTCTCAAACGCCTTTCTATCAGCCATTGGTGCTTCATCCCAAATTATGGCCGATGATTGTCTGATAACTTTTGCGAAATCTGATTGTTTTTGAAAACCGCAAAATGATTTGGCATCCAATTTAATGTGTATTTGTAATTTTGAGTGTGCAGTTTGACCTCCTGGTAAGAGAGTTGCGGCAATACCTGAAGTAGCTGTAGCTAAAATAATGCAGCCCATATTCCTAGAAGTGGCAAGAATTGCATGATAGAGATATGTCTTTCCAGTTCCGCCTGGTCCATCAATAAAAAAGAACTCATGTGTCTTGTTGCTTATTGCCTCACATATCGTATTGTAAACATGCAATTGTCCTTCATTAAGTAATGTAATTGCGTTAAGATCATCTCGTGTAATAGGTAATGATAACTCAGCTTCAATAAGGTTGGAGAGGTTGTTGAAATGGTTGAATGATTCATTTATCGGTGGTAAATCAAATTCTTTAATCGAACGTTTATGTTGTTGAAGGATATCATTGAGGTCGTGAAGAAGCTTATTCCAAATGTAGAACTCATTCGTGGCGCTAGAACTGGGGTAATCTTCTATCATGCTTGGAAAAATTTCATCCCAAATACTTCTGACATCGGCTGGTTCACAAAATATCAATATAGTAGCGATCAATCTTCTCAATGCAGATGGCATTCTGAAAACTCGAGCCTCGCTTAGACATTCTCGAATACTGTTATCTTGCTCAAGCAACCCACACTTTTCTGCAGCATTCTTAAAAGTGATACAGTGAATTCCATTGTCAGTCAATAAACTATCGAATGATTTAGGACCCGGAACATGATTCAGTAGCATGCGCAAATAATATCTTTCACAATCAGCAAGCGGAACAGAATAAATCCTACCAATCACCCTTCGTTTTCTGATCCTTTTCCTCCAATATTTTTGTTGTTTGAACCAACGATAATATTGTGGAAAATCTCTATACAAATACATGTTTTGCTCTCTTTGTTGGTTGTATATACTGAAATACTCGGTCAACATTGTTTTGGAGTTTCTGTTGTCCATCAATATCGATGAAATTGACTGTTCACTGTGGAATTGTATCTGATGTTTATCGGGTAGATGTATTTGTAACCGTTCTACTGATGGATATATTCGACTCATTTGGAACTTGAACATTCTCCATAAAGATTCAGGAGGGCATAGCCATCTACCGTCAACATAATTACTTATTTCATCGTGATTAGCACCAGGCTGGACTTGAAAAGAAACACGATCAGGTCCGTTATATACATATTTGTATAAATATTTTATGCTGTTGATACTGCTACAGATCTCAACATTTAGATGACAATTATATTTTAAAAGCAACCATGGATTATATGGAACAACCCATCTATTATCAACGTTGAAATCTGCATTTCTGCCAAAAGTAACGTATCTGTTATAATTTCTTCTTTGATATATTGGGTAAGCATCATTCCCCTGTATTGTTGTCTCTGCGTATTGTTTAGGAAAAGTCTTGCTACAGATATTATTTTTCATACATTTAGCATTTGGTTTGTAAGGTCCACACGGTCCGTGAATCATGTGTTTTAGTACAGCCTCATATAATGCTGGTTCTTGGTCCATATATAGTATTTCAGCTCGTACGATTGAATCATATTCATCGGTGGAGCTTAATTTGTAAGCCGGATGCAATAACACTAACATGTGTACATGTGGTAACCCTCGCTTTTGAAATTCAATGACATGAACATGTCCGACTACCTTCCCCAGGACGCCTCTTTTGAATATATCTTTCTTGAGCTCCTCATATTTTGAACGAAATATCCTAGTTAAGAGATCAGGACGTTCATGCGGAGTTTGTCCTTCCATTAGGCATTAGCTCATCCTTAATCTCCTTCCATTCTGGATTGCATGTCATGGTTATAAACAAATCTGGTTTGCCGAGGTGTTGCACAATT
Organism: Dactylorhiza incarnata; assembly: GCA_033032865.1. Lineage (NCBI taxonomy): Eukaryota > Viridiplantae > Streptophyta > Magnoliopsida > Asparagales > Orchidaceae > Dactylorhiza > Dactylorhiza incarnata. Next base: position 22,362,609 of record JAWHQI010000011.1, on the reverse strand, counting down.
GCCATAACATCTTGGTATCGTTGATACATGTCTCTTGGGCTACCCGTAAATGAAGAAGGCAGTATTGTTCTTTTTCCAACATTACCTAATCAGAAAGAGTAATGGTTATGACATGGTATTAGTGAGTAATATAATACGTTTACTGTTTGGAAGAAGTTGTTTTATTGTACCAACATTAATTTCTCCAGCATCCAAGCAATCTTGTAAACCCGAATATAGTTCTGCACGTAGGTCACTTTGATGTGATCTAATAAAGCGTAGTTTTTGTGTTTCGACTTTGACGTAGTTGTCGACTACATATTGCTGGAGCAATCTTCCGCTGCGTAGCAATATCGAATTAGATGCCTCCCGAATCTGGAGAAAGATCATTAAATATTTAGAACAGTTACAGAGATTTTGTTGAACCGACGCTTGTTAAAAAAGTATAGTAAGGTGTGATTACCTGCAACATGTATGAATAGTAATCACAACATGTGATTTTTGAATTATTCATTGAATGTAAGTTGCAAGACCATCCAAATCCTGTATGGTAACAACAACGGATATTGAAGTGGGTCGTAGAAGCCAGAGTATTCAGGGATGTTCAAAAGTTGACCACCAGTTGTTTGAATAATGATATCTCTTTCTTGTACTTGCTGATCATCTTCTTATCCAACCAATATAGCAGCAACTTGAGACGTCGTAGGTACATTGTATTGAAGTAGATTAGACGGGCGCTCTTTTATAACCAACCTGCATTTATCTATGTCTGGTCGACGTGACAGTTGTCGAAACATTTTAACGTAGGGGTTGCACATATCCAATATGCGTGTTATTTTTTGAAGTAGCTCAGCTTGCAGCTCATTATTTTCTTGCAAGCGGTTTGATGTCTCATGTTCGGTGTCATAGATGAACAATTGAAGAAATCGTGGTCTTGAGCCGTCAATAGGGGCAAGGTTTCCAATTCGATGATATATGGCTCCATGTGCCCGGAAACTATAAATTCCTTGGTGGAATGAGGGTACAGTATCGTCCATTGTTACCCCAAATGAAGTGAAGGCGAACACATGGTTGTATGCGCGCAAATTTTTCCTGAAATGTTGAGAGTCCTCAGTTTGATCAGTGTAGAGATTTAGAAGTTCGGTTGGTGTGTGAATTTCAGGAAGGGATATTTTTCCTCGATTGCAACACATTGTGTTTGTCTCGCGCTGGAATAATTTAGCATGACAATTGGGGCAGTTTGTTGGTAAGGTTAATTGAAAGCGCGATTCAAAATGCGCTGGGTAGAAATTTCTTGCAGAGTTACACTGAATATAGGACCTAGTGGTTGCATCAACATTGTCTTCACTGTCTTCGTCTTCATTGTCGGTTTCTGACCCAGAGATATCATTGGTGAATGGAGCTGCGACTGAGGTGAAATATGGCTGATTTAGTAATTATTTATGCAGTTAACATAATGAATTTGGTAGTTCAATATACCGGGTGTGATTGTTTGAGGACGCGCAGATGTTGAACTTTCTCCTTGGTGATAAGTTGATTGTGTGCTCACAAAACCGGGCAATCTTCCTGTCTGGTGTTCACGAAAATGTCGTTTCGCCCGTCTCTTGGTATTATTGGCGTCACGTTGTTCTGGAGTCATATTAATACTCCGTATGCGGGCAGAGTTGTGATTCATTAAGCGACGACGACTTGCTGTTATTTATAAGTATGTTGTAATCATGTCATTATGAATGCAGGAGTAATTGACTTGTAATTTTTAGGTGTTGTAATTTATGGTACCTAGAGTTAGTACATTTTGAAGTAATTCTTGGCTTGATATTTCTTCGATTGTTGTTGTAGTCAATGAATAAAAGATTGGTGATGAAGATGTGTTGTATTGATCATTATGAAGTTGTTGTTGTATAATTGCATCATAATAGATCAAATAATAAAATAAAAAAGAAATCTTCTGGTCTCTCTGAAAAATAATTGGAATAATAGGTAGTCAGTTCTAAATTCGAATTAAAATAGTTAGAGAACCAGAACATAGATAGCATATAGTATAATCATTTATAACCAGCATATTGAATGCTGAAATAGAAAAGGAAAGAAGTACATGTCTATATATGTTCTAGCGATTTCTACAGTCATGGAGATGGATCTGGAGTAAGAACATCTTCAGAATCCATAGTTGTACCTGAACCCTAATCCATAGCCTTTGTTCTAAAGGATTGCTTGAACATTGCATTAGTAGAGTAGTAGAAATAACTAAGACACCAATAATTGGAACAAACTAAAAACTGAACACCGAACAATTGGAACCCATAAATCTCATTATGTGTTGTATTTTACACATTCATAGGGAAATAGATGTGTCAACAACCATTTGTGCATAAATAGATGTGTAAAATGAATTTGTGCATAAATGGTATTTTACACAATTTCCGTAGCATATGGATGTCATAATGAAAATTTTGCATTATGGTTATTTTGATGCCCCAGTTATTTTTCTACTAAATCAGCAAAATAAATTCTTATCACATGTTCTCATAACTAAATTTAGGTATTTTTATTACAAATTGAATGTACATGTACTGCAAATTGAATTTATTTGTTAATCAGAATTCTTATTTGGGTATTTTCACTGGAATTTTGGCAGATCCCCTTTCATTTTGATGCCCCAGTTGAAATGTAATTTTCAACTTAATGTAACTCATGATGGATGATAGTAATAATGTATTAAATGTAAGCAATAATGAAGAAAAGGGGATCATTTAAATGCAATCAGGTAGATGCTGGTTATTGAACAGCAGTTCTTTTCAATACCATTCTTTAGCCTATGGTAATTTTTATTTTAGAATTGGATCATTTAAATGATGCACGGACAGCAAAAAAATATATTTACAATGGAATAGACCTAGGTACTGAATTGTGGTCGTTGACCTAGGTATTTGCCTTAAATTGCTCACAATAATGGAATAGACTTTCCAATTCTATGAATCAAATCATCAAACACGTTATGGGCATTGAATATCCAAAAGCTTCAACAACAAAATAGAATGAGGAACAGGTGGAACAAAAAATTAAAACCATATTTTAAATCTTATAGCTGAGAATAAACCAAAGTCAGAACTACAACAACAGAATCAGGAACCTTAAGAAGGGATAATTGAAGAGAAAGAATACTCCCATGTGAACAAATTGAAGAGAATACCCGGGGAGGAATACATCGATCGGTTAATAGCATAGCTCGCTCTTGTTCGATGACAACTGTTGGAGGATTCAAAGAATACCTTTAGAGGAGTACATGAATAGGTCAATAGTCGAGCAGCCCTTGTTTGATGACTATATCCCCAATTTTGTTTATTTCTAATCACATATCCTAATGGCTACATCCCCAGTTTTGTTTCTTTGTAATCACATATCATAATGGCTACATCCTCAATTTGGTTTTCATTGAAAGTTTTGATATTCAAATTTTATCTATGCATCAGATTTGATTGCACTCTAGGAAGAGAAGAACAATACTGAATTAATGGGGGAAGAAATTGTTTTTACCGGAGGTTGCAGAGGTGGATGAAGGCTGATCGGGGAGGCTTCGATTGCAAGCGGGTGCAGTGGCTTCGATTGCAGGCGGCGAATAGTGGTCGTTGACCTAGGTATTTGCCTTTAGGCGATAATAAGAAACGCAGATATGCATGTTCAGTAATGAATAGAACTTATATTTTGGAAGAGGAGTGGCAGGGAAAGATGATGAAGGAAGATAGAAATAGAAGAGAAGAAACATACCTGGAGTCGTTTCGTAAGAAGAAGAGGAGTGGCAGGGGAAGCGGCTTCGAGTGCTTAGTATGCGCGATTGCGAGCCGGATCCAGACCGCCGGATGCAGAGGAGACGGAGGCGTGGAGCGAGGATGCAGACCGACGAATGCAGGGGAGACGGAGGCGAGGAGCGAGGATGCAGACCAGCGAATGCAAGGGAGACGGAGGCGAGGAGCGAGGAACTTCCGTATACGCGGCGTGAGAATGAAATGAATGTGCGATGGGAGGTTTATTCGGCTTTGATTTACTAACCGCCAGAAATAATGGGTTACAAAAAACCGTGGCTTTGATTTAGGAAACCGCCTAAAATTATTGGTTAGAAAAAATCGTGGATGACCAAGGTGTCTATTATAAGTGGTTTAGATTTATTATGAGTGGGTCAGATAATGAGTGGTTCGGCTAATAATAAGTGGTTGAGATTTAATTTATCCTAAGCATCCAATGGTGTGAAATGAAAGTGCGGTAAGAGCGGGGAGATTAGTATATTGCCTTATATAATAAAGATATATATATATATAGAGAGAGAGATAGAGAGAGAGTGAGAGAACTCAGGGATACAACTCTTTGTATATAACAAAGATAGGGGAAGGACCTCTACAAAAGAAGGATGTATCTATTGCTTAGAGCTCTCATTAGTGCATGGTTTTTAAGAGAGTTGATAGGCAAAACCTTGCACTAGGAATTTCAAAAGTTGTTTCCACCTGGAGCTCTAGCTTTCATTAGATTTACTAGTAGTCTAGACCTGCCATTTCTAACTTTATCACCTGTAAAGAACTCAGGTTATGAAAACAGTTTTCAAAATCACTTGGCTTTGTGCATGAGACTTGGTTCATGAAATTTTGTATTGCAATATTTTATTATTGTTCTTGGATGATAGGGGATTTTGGCGTTCTCTAGGTTCCTAGCTAGCCGATTTCCCACTAATAATTGGATGTTTATATGTCATTGCAGTTCCTCATCTACATCCTTTTCACAACCTTATGGGATATCACTTTCTCCTGGTAATTTGTTCAATTTCTCCTTATAATAAAATCATCAAGTGTAGCTTAGCTAAACTTATCTACGATAGACTCTCTGGTACTTTATGTTGCTGATAGCGAGAGCAGTTCCATTCGAGCAGTTAATTTGAAAACAGGAGGAACAAAATTGTTAGCAGGAGGAGATTCATTAATTTCGGATAATTTGTTTAAGGTAATTGTTTGATACTCATAATAGCTAAACAATGTGTAGGTTTGATTATATTGCTCACTACATTTCGTAAGTTTAGCATCTACTCCATGTCCTTTTTGGCAGTTTGGAGATCGTGATGGAGTTGGCTCAGATGCCCTTTTTTAACATCCCCTGGGTGTCTTCTGTGGCATATATTTTCAAGTTTATATTGCAGACTCCTACAACCACAAGGTGCAATTATTAAGTTTCTTTCATTGCAATTCATTAAGCAAGGTATTCTTGAATTGCGTTGGTCTATGTAGACCAGGATGGCAGGATGGAATTAGCAATTTTTTTAGTAACAAAATTTATTTGTTTGAATGAAAGAACAGGTAGATAGATGCTGAAATCTCCAAATGCTACGTGTTTTACGTCTTGAATTTATTGGTCCCAACCAGTCTTTGGTTGAATTAGTTCAAGGGTTCTTCCTAGGATAGAATTTATTGTTCCCAGACGGTCTTTGGTTGAATTACTTTGCGGAGTTTTGGAAAATACCATAAGTAGAATTTTCTTAACAAGAAATAGAGAGCCTTCGTTTTTTCTGTTAAGAATGTTTAGGATTTGTAGTTTTGATTTGTCATAGATATGATAAGAATGTTGTGCATTTTCTAACATTTTCATCATTGGTAAGTCATATTAAGCACCTTAGTATATGCTTATTGATTGTTAACAATCTTCAAAAAATAAGTTTTCTTGAACAAAAAAGGTGGTTATGATGCATTTTTTGCTGATTTCAGTTGGTGTGGTCCATATCCCGATTCAATAAAAATATGCCACTTCTTGAAATAATAGCTTGATTTACTAATAACAACTACGGTTGCTTTATTGTTGCAGGACATTTTTTGAGCACCTCGCGAATGGGTAGATCATTCATTATTTTTCTTTTCGCAACGTATGCACCACGGGCGGAGCCTTCTCCGATCATCCATCACAATACTCCTTGGTAAGCATTCTCCATTCCAGTTACCCTCTCTGATTCGCAACTTATTCCAATATGTTATGGTCTTCTCACAACAATTATGCTTCTTCTGTTGTTATTTTAGGTTTTTCTCTCTACAGATTTTGATCCAATTATCTTTGGTGTGAACTTTGTTTCTCTTGGTGATTGTGGTGTAATTTGAACTTACAGCAAATTCCCAAGGAGTAAGAAAATATGTTATCCTCCGCATGTTTTGTATAAATTGTTGGACCAAGAACATAGGAATATCCTCTGTATTTTATTGTGGTGTAAAATGAACATATTTTCTTATTTAGAATCATTTACCATACTTTCCCAAAGGTCATATATTTTTCGTGTTTCCTTTTTAACATGATCTTAATTTGAGACTAGCATCACATGATTTTTTAGAACATTTTTTGTGTAGTGGTTAACAAATTTGGTCGCGGATAAACTGATCAATTTTTTTGGGTTGTGATTAAAAAAGATTGCAGATTGTCATTTTTGGGGTGTGGTTAACAATTATCTAATTTTTTTAAATATATTTAATTATTTGCAACAAATTCAGACAGTGACACATTTTTTTATCAAATCAAATAGGTATTTGTCACGGCTTCAAAATGTGACAAATACTTTTTTTAAATAAATTTGGTAAGTATTTGCCACGGTTTCAAACTATGGCAAATATTGTTTTTTAAATAAAACAGCTGAGTATTTGCCACGGCTTAATACCGTGACAAATAACGGACTTTTAGCCACGGTGGAGAAACCGTGGCAAATAGCTATTAAAATTAAGACTTTTAGCCACGGTTAAAAGTCGTGGCTAAAAGTCGTGACTAAAGGGTATTTGCCACGGGATGAGCGTGACAAATACTTTTTGCCACGCCCGCATTGCCCACGCCCATTTTCCGTGGGCATGCCATGACAGTCTTTTGCCACAGTTTTGGACTTTTAGTCACGACAATTTGCCCTAGCTAAAAGTCTATTTTCTGATAGTCGACAAAGAATCCAATATGTGTTTATACCTACTGCACATGGACCTATTTGGTCCTATGAGAGTGCACAACCTAGGAGGAATGACTTATACATTGGTTATTGTTGATCATTCTAGATTTGCCTGAGTGTTCTTTTTGAAACACAAGTCTGATACCCTAAGTACATTCAAGAATTGTCAAACAAATTCAGAATGAAGTAAACAACTTTGTGGTCAAAATCAGAAGTGATCATGAAACTGAATTTCAGTCTAGGTCAATGACCAAATTATGTAAAGAAGAAAGTATGCTACAAGAGTTTTCTTTTTCGAGAACTCCACAACAGAATGTGGTGGCTGAGAGGAAAAATAGAGCACTTATTGAAGCTGGAAGGACCATGCTAAGTGACTCTTCACTCCCAGAATACCTTTGGGCTGAGGCAGTTAACACTACATGTCATGTGCAAAATAGAGCACTCATCAAGAAGAACCATAATAAGACTCCTTATGAGCTGATTAAGGGTAAGAAGCCAACACTAGCTTACTTCAAAATCTTTGGAAGTAAATGCTATGTACTGAAAAATAATAAGCACTATATTACCAAATTCTCTGAAAAGAGCTATGAAGGTGTCTTTGTAGGATATAACAAACATATGAAGGCCTACAGAGTCTTCAATAAGAATGCTCTTACAATTCAGGAATCTGTTCATATTATTTTTGATGAGAACAACATGCTGCATAATCCTTCTTCTAGTTCATCCAATGCAGAAATTGAAGAAAGATTAGAGAACCTCAAAATCAGAGAAGAACCAGTTGAGAAGAACCAGTCCTCTACAATGGACTATTCCAGAATCACTAGAAGAGTCTACTGAAGAGCCAAATCCTCCAAATGAGAACCATGAACTAGGAGCTGAAAAAGTTACTGAAAAAAGAGAACCAGCAAGAGTAATGCCTATTGCTATGAGACATTATAAAAATCATCCAACAAATCAGATAATTGGTGAGCTCACTGATGGAGTGAGAACCAAAAGAAATGCACTAAATGAAAATTTGCACCTTAGTTTTCTATCCCAACTTGAGCCCAAGAAATTTGAGGAGGCCAACAAAGATCAATTCTGGGTTATGGCTATGCACGAAGAGCTAAATCAATTCAAAAGGTGCAAGGTATGAAAATTTGTCTCAAGGCCACAAGGCATAATATCATTGGGACAAAATGAGTCTACAGAAATAAGATGGATGAAGATGGATTGATTGTAAAGAACAAGACAAGGCTGGTAGCTCAAGGATACAAGCAGGAGGAAGGCATAGACTTTGATCGGACATTTATACATGTTGCTAGATTGGAGGCCATCAAACTCTTTCTAGCCTATGCTGCATACAAGGGGTTCAAAGTCTATCAAATGGATGTCAAATCAGCATTTCTAAATGGAAATATAAAGAAGGAAGTCTATGTAGCTTAACCACCAAGTTTTATCTCTCCAACATTTCCTAATCATGTGTATTTCCTCAAGAATGCTTTATATGGGCTAAAGCAAGCCCCAAGGGCTTGGTATGAGACACTGTCTACCTTTCTTCTTGAAAACAAATTCTCAAGAGGGAAGATAGATACGACTTTTTTCTTGAGAGAGTTGAAGGGCCAGATCCTTTTGGTCCAGATATATGTTGATGACATTATATTTGGATCAACAGATGAGAGCATTTGCAAAAAGTTTGCTAAACTTATGCAAAGTAAATTTTAAATGAGCAGTATGAGAGAGCTAAAATATTTCTTAGGTTTCCAAGTAAGCCAATCTGAAGAAGGAATATTCATTTCTCAGACCAAATTTACATTGGATATCATACAAAAATTTGGTATGGAGAACTCTACCCTTATGTGAACTCCTATAGGTTCAACTATGTCTCTAGACAAGAATGAGAAGGAGAATGCCTATAATGAGTCCATGTATAGAAGCATAATTGACTAACTGCTCTACCTTACTGCTAGTAGGTCATACATCATGTTTGCTACATATGTCTGTGCAAGATATCAAGTGAACCCCAAAGAATCTCATTACTCAGCTGTGAAAAGAATTCTGAGATATCTGAAGGGTACTCCAAATCTAGGGCTCTGGTATCCTAAGTCAAATGACTTTGAGCTATGTGGATATTCTGATGCAGACTTTGCTGGGTGCAAAGAGGACAGAAAAAGCACTTCAGGAACTTGTAAGTTCCTGGGAAGAAGGCTTGTGTCTTGGAGTAGTAAAAAGTAAAAGAGCATTGCTATCTCCACAGCTGAATCAAAATACATTTCAGCTGGCAGTTGCTGTGCAGAGCTCCTGTGGATTCAACACCAATTAGAGGATTACAATTTGCACCTCAAGAGAACATCTCTCTTTTCTGATTCCTGAAGTGTCATTTCCATTGCAAAAAATCCTGTGGCACATAGTAGAACAAAGCATATTGAAATTAGATATTATTTCATTAGGGAGCATGTTGAAAAAGGAGGACATCTACCTTGAGTATGTTAATACAGAGTGGCAGATAGCTGATATTTTCACTAAGCCCCTTGATGAGTCTAAGTTCAATCAATTCAAAATTGAATTTGGCATGTTAAGTTCTTAAAATTGGGCATGTTGAATCTATGATATCCTCCCTTAATAAGTGTGAAATGTTCTGATAATGGGCTGGATCTCACACAAGGTCCACCCTAAAATGCTATGACAATCTTAGTTTTTGAAGACAGGAACACCAGGAAGCATAACTTAAAGTTTCCTAGAGAAAAACAACATCACAAAGAATATCGTCGTAATAGATATCGACGACATTGATGAAGGCTCGTCGACGACAAGAGCAAAGATGTCTTGACGACACACTCGACGACACACTCGACGATAAAGATCAATCCACACCGACAAAATGACATCACAGGACCCGACGATGTCATTATTGCGCCGTAATTATGGATTCTCAACACGATATAGGAGTATTTGAATAAGTACGCACCTCTTTGTCTTCCCAATGCATTACTCTATATATTAGATATTGTGTAAGCATAGAAATCACGCGCACACGAAACCCTAGAATCCTTCTTTCATCTTCTTCCTTCCGATAACTCTCTGCTAACGGAATGGCTCCGAAGAAGAACGATGAGAAAATCCATTCCGGAGGAGAACTTCTGAAAGGTGGGTTTGAGAAGACTGAAGAGGACCTGGATATGGTCATAACCCCGCTATACGCATCTGAGTTAGAATACCTCCTTACAGAGCCAACCCATATCTACCATTCCGCCGTGTCAGCATTCTTTGAAAATGCCATATTTCACAAATCAGAAAGGGAAATTCGCACCGTTGTGGCTGGGCAACACATTCAAATGACTGCTGAAAGTCTATCGAAAATTCTACAACTTACTGCCTTTGAAAAGGATGAGACAGAAGAAGACGTCACAGATGCAGACATCTACGAAGGATTGAAATGGTGCGGTTTTGAAACCAAACCCTATGGTAGCTTGCAGAGAATGCAAATGAACAGGCAACGCAAATTACTGATAGACATCATTGGAAAGGTACTGCTTTGTAAGACAGGCTCGCATGATCGAGTCTCAAAAGGAATGTTTGAGATAATGGTCAGAGTAATCTTAAACAAAATGACTGATTGGGGAAAACTAATGTTCGGCATGATTACAGAAAACATAAATTCTCCAAAATTTGGAAGAATTCTATCTTTATATCTCTCATATACCATCCCTCATCTCCTTAAAATTTCAGAATCAATCCCTCTCCACTATCTTAGAAGGATAGATGTCAAAACAATAAGCAGGTGGGAGAAGAGGTTCACAAAGAAAGATGCAGGTGAACCTTCTACTCAAGGCTCAAAGACCCCTGCCACAGTACCTCAAGTTCCTTAAGAACCCCTGACTTCTGTTGAGGGGGGAGCCTGTGAGAGAAGAAACCCCTAGAATGGATAGTTCTCCTACACCTCAAGAGGAAGTGGATCCAGCTCATCTGGAGCTGCCTGAAAGAGAACCAAGCAGTCATGCAAATGTTGAAGAACATGATCAATCTGACAGGTCCCTAAATGATTTTCTCAATAATGACATACATACATTCTCAGAAGGAGAAAAACATGAGCACCACTCAGAAACCGCTGCACCAATGGAGGGGGAGCATACAGGTAATTCACCTCCAATAATAGAAGCTGACCCACATCCTCAACCCATCACAACTCCCCCAGTTCCATTACCTGATTTCATGTTCCACATGGAAGGCATGTTGAACAGACAAAGAGAACATTTTGAAGCCCATGTAAATCAGGCTGTCACAGGCTGCAGAAATGATCTCTCTGCCAGGATAGATGCCCTCCAACAAGATATCAATCAGATAAACCATCAAAACTCCAATGTATATCAGACTGCTGCAAATGCTATGGCAAATACTGGGGCTGAAATAGCCAATATAAATCAAGCTACCAATTTAATTGGACAACAACTAAACATTGTGCTTAATAGATTGTCTACCCTAAGAGACAATCAACAGTCCATCATCCAGAACCAAGATGTGACTTTCAATGATTTTGAAGATGCCATCAACACTGTCCTTCAAAGAATATCCTCCTCCGCTCAAGTAACTCAGGAGTTTGTGGACAATGTAGGTGAAACATTGTTGCACCAGTTTCTAGTAACCCAAGATCATCTGTCAAATTCTTTCCATCAAGCTGTCAGGGCATCTCAGGGAACTCTCATGGATGCCATTGGCAATCTAAATAACCTCCTGCCCAAACAACTTCAAGCTTTTCAGGCATCCATCTCTAAAGAAATATTTTCAGAAGCCAGAAAGGGGGAGATAATGTCAAGCCACCATGCCATGTGGCTAGCAAATGAAGTCAGGTTCTCCATGGAGCTTGAACCTATTGACTATGAGATTGCCTATCAACATCCAATTCCTGAAGGCAATCTCCCTGCAGAACCTCCTTAAAGTGCAATGCCTGAATCTCCTGAATAACAGTATCAAGGGCCTGAGAGCTATCAAGAGTATTTTGTTGATGAGCCTGCATGTGAAAGTAGACAAATCAGGAAAAGCAAAAGGCACTCTGCTGACCCTGAAGAGCAAGAAGCTAAAAGGAGGAGAATGGAAGAGATAAAAAGAAATCGAAACCTTGAAGAATGGAGCCCTTGTTCTAGAGATATCATTCTAAACACCTGGAACCTGTTTCAACAGGGAAAGCATGATAGGGGCACCTTCTAGAGCTAAGAAGAATGGCAAAAATATGAAATGTGTGAAGCTGGTAGAAGGGTTTATTGGAACAAGATCAAAAGGGGAGATACATCAGTGCCTGCACATGTACCTCTCAGACAACACCCCAAGCCTATAACTACTTTGAAAGACAAAAGAAGAAACAAGATGAAGCTGAGCAGTCAAAGAAAGCAGGACCTTCTGGAAAATGCAAAGATGTTCAAAAGGATTGAAAAGAAGAAGGATTCTAAAAATCACTTGCACACTTTTATGCTTTACATTTTTATATCTAATATATATTGTTAATGTATTGATCTGTCATTAATTAATATATACAGTGATCAAATGCCTATCTTATTGTTAATCATTATATTTGTTAGTGAGGCCTATCTATACTTATAAGTTCTGACTTCTTCAAATATGGGGAGATTGTTGGGTATTGTGCCTTCAATGACTCTAGATTTAAAGAAGGAACACAAGTATAGATAAACTAAGTTAATTTTGATATTGTGTTTAAGTTCATGTTATGACAGATACATCAAAGCTATATCACCAGTACATAGATGATACAAGTAATAAAAATTAACTAAGTAAAATATCGTCTCAAGACAGCAGAAGAATCGTGGAGAAAAGTATCATATCGTCGAAATAGTTTCGACGATATCGTCGAAATAGTTTCGACGATATCGTCGAAATAGTTTCGACGATATCGTCGAAATAGTTTCGACGATATCGTCTTGATGAAGACACATCGTCTTGAATGTTGAAGAAAGTTTGTCGTTGATAAAGGTAAGTTCAAATGTCGACGACATCGTCTTGAAGAAAGCTTATCACAGATAAAGCTAAAACATCTCTACGATATTGTTGGGAAAAACTCCTTTGCTTTAACTTAACAAATTAACCATAAGTGATTTTATCTCTTAGGTTTCATTACCCATTGTATAGTGAGGGTAATTTGGTCATTAGATGTCTTAGGATGTCACACTCAACTTAGAGTGTCAAGACCAGGTCAAGACAAGCATAACTTGGTTGAGTTAATAATTGCGTCGAATAGAAGTCGACGCAGCTTCGACTTGATGTCGACGTAACTTAGACTAGAAGTCCAAGCAACTCAACCTCTCAGTCGAAGTAGATCAAGTCGATGCAACGTCGAAAGGAAATCGTCGTAGATGAAAGGGGCATGTCGAAGTAATCTTAGAAGTCGACGCAGCTTCGACTTCAACTCAACGCAGAAGGAAGAGTCTATCGAAGCCATCAGAATTCGACGCAACTTCAATTACAATTTGACGCAGACGATGAAGTTCAAATCCAAGTCTTCAACTCGACGGTTATGTCGATAAGTAATCGACGTAACGTCGACATCAGAGTTCAACCAGAGCTAGAAGGAATTCGAAGCTGCTCTTACAAGAACTCGATGGTGCGTCGATAAGAGAGAAGGTGAAGTCGATGCAGCGTCGAATACAGTCTGAAAAGGAAACATTTTCAGCCGTCCTTTTTGAACTTTCTCTCAAGGCCCACAGTACTGAAGACCGTTCTACAACGACTCGTTTATTGCCTCAAATGGAAAGGAACATTCAAGAAAATAGGGAAAGCATTCTTGGAATGAAATCAAACAGCTGGTAGATGGGTCGTGAACAAAAGAGTAAAGGAAGATAAATTGTCCAAGACTATGCCTTTTCAGGACAACCCAGAAGGGGAAACAAATTCAAAATTAATCATGGACAAAAAATAGGATGAGAGAAGAGAGAAAAACCGAGCATTCATTACCATATTCTATAGCTTGTCGATTAGGGCTTCCAACTTTTTCTTCTTCCTCCTAGAACCCTAAAAAGACAGAGAAAAGAACTGCTCTCTCTCAGAACAGAAAAACTGAAGGCTGCTCTTTCATCAACATCTCATAGCAGGTAGATTGCAAGCAGAATACAGTAGAAAGGATCTGAAGCTTATAACCCTTGCAAATCATCACAATCATAAGCAAGAGTTCATCATTAGCAGATCCATTGAAGGGAAAAATAGAAGCTGAAAGCTTCTACAGAATTCTGAGAACATAATTCTTCTTCTTCCTTTTTCCTCTTCTTTCTCCCTTCCTTCAACTATACAGAGTTTTAAGAATCCCTCTTCCAAAGGATTAAGTGGTTCAAGATCTCCTTATGAAAAGATCTGAGTGGTTCAAGATCTCCTTATCCAAAGATCTGAGTGGTTCCAGATCTCCTTATCAAAAGATCTGTGGTTTTTAGAGTCTCCTTATCAAAAGACTCAGGCATAGGTTGTGCCATCCTACCAGGGAGGTAGAAGAGAGAACTACCCACATTTTGGGGAACCTCTATAAAAGTCTTTGTGTCTTTGCTGTGATTTTCTGTGCTGTCCCTTATAGCTTTTCTATTTTACATTAACATCATTTATTTTATTCTGTGTTTGGTATTGTTGAAGCATAACACTTAGTGTTTTTATTGTGTGTGCACAATTAGAATATGAAATATTTTAAATGTCTATTCACCCCCTCTAGAGTATACTCAGAGGTACACTGTGCACTTTCAATTGGTATCAGAGCCAGGTTGATCATTAAAAGGTTAACACCCTGATCCAAAGATCTCCTACTCTCATTTGTTTATTTTAAAATTAATAAAAAACTCTTTTAAAATAAAATGAGTTATAAGGATTATGCCTCAATAAGACCTCCAGTGTGTAACTTGAGTAAGTTCACACTCTGGAAGGCCAGAATAAAATTGTACATGAACTCCATTAATGAAGACATCTATGATGTTATGCTTTCAGGTCCCCCAACTCCAGTCAGAGAAAGTGTAGGAGAATCCTCAACAGCAGAAGCTGTCCCAAGAAGTGAGTGGACAGAGGCTGAAAAGAAGCAGAAGACATATGATGCCAAGGCTATGAATATTTTGGTCTCCACAATGTCAGATGTCATTTTCCAGAAAGTAGCTGATTGCCGATCAACAAAAGAGATCTGGGAATCTGTCACCAGGATGGTGGAAGGAAGTTCTGATGAAAGAAAGGACAGTAAATCCTTCTCATATCCCAATATGAGAACTTTCAGAAGAAGGCCGGGGAATCTGTTAGTGAGATGTATGACAGATTCAACATCATAATAAATGAGCCGAAGAGACTAGAGAAGGAGATTTCTCTGACTGAAATAAATGATAAGATTCTCATGTGCTTTCCTAGCTCATGGGATTCAAGGATCTGGGCTATTAGAGAGTCCAGATGCCACAGAGAAATCTCAACTGATGCTTTGCTAGGAAAGCTGAAGTCATATGAGATGCTACTAAAGAGCAGGGCAGAGACAGAGGCTAAGGAAATAGTCTCAACTCCTACTCACAGGAATCTTGCCCTAAAGGCTTCTGAAGGAGAGCCCTCCACTCCTGAAGATGAAATGTTCAATCTCATAGCAAGGAGATTCAGAAAATGGGTCAAGACTGAAGACTCAAGGAGAAGGGAAATGAGCTCGAAGCCCAGATATGATAAGACTCCAAGGAAGGAGGTTATCTGCTTCACCTGCAACTAGCAATGGCACATTGCTCCAGATTGCCCACAGGATCAAAGGGACAGGAGCAGCAACAAAGATGAGCAGAAGAAGAAGTCTTTCAGGAGGAAAGACAAGAAGAAAGCCAAAGGTTTCATTGCTGAAACCTGGAGTGACTCTGAAGCAGAGTTGAGCTCATCCTCATCTGAGAGTGATGAAGAAGCTGAAGCAGAGGCTTCCTGCCTGATGGCCTTGGGGATGTCCTCAGATGATGAGGAAGAACAGGTATTCCTATTTGATGAATTTGATTTTAATTCTGATGAGTTTAAAAGTTGTTTTAAAGAATTTTACAATGATTTCCTTCATATACAAAAAGAAATAGAAACAACTAGGTTAGAACTAGAAAATCTAAAGCAAGATGAATTATATCTAAGAAATCAAGATTTAATAAATGAAATTGATAACAAAGAATAAGAACTAATTGAAATTAGAAAAGAAAATCTAAAGTTAAACGAAGAGCTAACAAATACAAAGTCCTTTGAGGACTCACTCAATGAGAGGAGTCAAAAGCTCAGAGATATTACACAAAATCTCTCCATGAGATTTAATCACCTAGAGTTAGGAGCAGAGCAATCCACTAACACAGAAGTCCTTAGGAAACCTGTCTAGAAAAATACAGTTAGCTTCATTTGACCAAGTGACTAAAAATCATGAATGCAAAAACTTAGGATCAGGAAACTAATAAACCAGAGAAAATAACTAGAGTTAATAAAGCAAATCCTAACAAAGAAAAGAAATCTCTAGGCAAAAGTAATTCAGAGAAACTAACAAACAACAATCAAAGAACTAAAGTCAAGAATAAAATAATTAGACATTCTGCAGATTTATTATACTTGAATACCTTTTATACACATTTCAAGTGCCATAATAATGAACATAGGTTTGGGAAACCCATTCCTTATCATCCTAAAGGATATCATAAAATACTCTTCTATCTTGTTGGAACAACCCTATTTCTGATTTGGGCTAGGATCACTATATGTTGACTAAGGACAAAGTTGACCCCAATGTATAGTTTATGGGTCAAGAGTTTTGGCTGTTAGAACTCAAGAATTCATTCAGATTCCGCGTTCGACGAACTTCACACTGCGTTCGACGAACGGCTATCTGCGTTCGACGAACGGCAAGCTCTCTGCGTTCGACGAACGACTTATATTCTGCGTTCAACGAACAGCTCAAATCTCAGCGGTCGAAGAATTTGTCTGAGTGCAGCGCTCGACTAATTACATTCTGCGTTCGACGAACGGCTTGCTTCAATCCCGTCTCAGCGGTTCAGCGGTCGACGAACAGATTATCTCAGCGGTCGACGAACAGAACCCGGCTCAGCGGTCGACGATTTTACTCAAGCTCAGCGGTCGACGAAATTATCCAGGCTCAACGGTCGATGAATCCTTCCGTTCGACGAACTCCATTTTGCGTTCGACGAACACCTTCAGATCGACGAAAGTTCTCACAGATCAACAAAATTAATTATTCCAGCAAGATTCATTTGAGGTCGACGAAGTAAATGTTGTGTTCGACGAAAATCTTGAGGTCGACGAATCTGCGTTCGACGAATTTTATTCAGATCGAAGAACTCTTATTCAAGTTCAGAAATTTCAGAAGGATTATTTTCATTTCATTCTCTGAACTCAGATCGACTAACATCAACGATTCTTTCTATCAGATCAAGTAAGGAAAATATATTTCCTTTTATTAATCAAGATTATAGCCGTTGACATCCAGCAGAAAAGGACATTTCGTGGAAAAGGAAAAGGCAAACGGCGCTGCAGATGTACTGTTCCCAGAATATCTTCTCAGATATATTATATTCCTTAATATAAGGGATTTGCAATTAATGTCTGTCAGAGATTCAAAAGAAAATAAGGAAGAAGATATAACAATTTAATATACAACAGATCATTACATTCAGTTTTACACGAAAAGAAATATGCAGAATACATTTTACAGTTTTTGCTGTACAGAAAACATAGAGGAAAAAGAAAGAAAGAAAAGGAGACAGGAAGAACAAGAAGAACAACAGCTACACAGATCTTAATCTTCCTCCTCCAGCAGCTCTTACACACTGAGAACATCTTCAACATTCTTCTCTCAGTCATTTGCTGCAAGTTTTCAGATCTTCAAAAGAGCAACAACAATTTGAGAAGCATTCTTGTCTCTCAGATTCATCTGCTACATGAAGATTATTTCTTCAAGAAAAGCTCCAGCAAATCTACTGTCAAACAACTTCATATCAGACAGAGGAAGCTTTTCAACATATATCCACTAGAGTCTTCTCTCAGCATCTTGACAGAGAAGAACATCTAAACCCCTCTCTATCCCATCTTGTGTAGGGTTAAAACTCCCTTCAAAAGTTGACCTCCTTGGTGGCAAGACACCTGATCAAAAAATCCTGTTGGTTTTGAGCACCTGATCAAAAGCTCTGTGGTGTGTGGACACCTGAACAAAATCACCTTGGTGTGAGGGCACCTGATAAAACCTCCTAGTGGATCCTACCAAGTGTGGTAGAAGAGTAGACGTACCCAGGTTATTAGGGAACTACTATAAAATTCCTTGTGTCTTCTGTTCTGTGAATTTCTGTGTTTTGTTGTTGTGCTGATTTCTTTATTTGTTGTTATTTAGTTTTTACAAATCACTCTATACACATATACTTATATCAGTATTTTTAATTCCGCAAATAAAACTAAGGGAAAAAGTTTTAATACTCTATTCACCCTCCCTCTAGAGTTAATTTAAGATCTAACCTCACTTTCAATTGGTATCAAAGGGCTGTTGATTCTTTACAGGCTAACACCTGAATCACAAAGATCAATTGGATCTTAAATTCTTTCAGAGTTTTTATTCTTTTTATTTTTCTGTTAAAACTCATGGCACAAAACAAAGAGTATTCAAGCACAAGACCTCCTATGTGCAATCTCAGTAAGTTTGCACTATGGAAAGCAAGGATTAGGTTATATATGAACTCAATTGATGAAGAAATATTTAATGTTATTTTGACAGGGCCTCCAACACCTACAGCAGCAGCAAGTACTGGAACCACAACTACCAACAATGCTGTTCCACCTCATGAATGGACAGAAGCACATAAAAAGGAGTGCTGATGTAAAAGCCATGAACATTCTGGCTCAAACAATGTCTGATGACATTTTTCAAAGAGTGGTGGAATGCACCTCAGCAAGAGAAATATGAATTTCTCTCAACAATATGGTTGAGGGTTCTGCTGATGAAAGGAAGGATAGAAGGTCCCATCTCATTTCTCAATATGAGAATTTCAAGAAAGGAGAATCTGAAATAGTGGCTGATATGTATAATAGGCTCAGCCTCAAAATAAATGAGCTGAAGACCTTGGATAAAGTGATCTCTATCACTGAGATAAATGACAAGATCTTAATGTGCTTCCCCAGCACATGGGACTCTAGGATCTGGCCAATCAAGGAAGCCAGAAGCCTCAATGAGATTACTACTGAAACATTGTTGGGCTAGCTCAAATCCTATGAGCAGCTCATCAAATCCAGGGAAGCTGAACAATCAACTTCATCTCCAGCAACAAAGAAGGAAAGGAACATAGCTTTCAAAGCAGCTGAAGAAGAAAAATCTCCAAAGATGAGGAGTTCATGAGCCTACTTGCCCAAACATTCTACAAGATGGCAAGAAAAGATTTCAGTAGAAAGTCATCTAGGAGCTATGAAAAACCAAGGTATGACAAAGCTCCATCTAAAAAAGTTATATGTTTTGGTTGCAAGAAACCAGGACACTTTGCACCTGACTGTCCAGAGAATCAAAACAAGAAGGACAAGAAGGAAAAGAGAAAAGAAAAAGAAGAAAGAGGACACTCCAGTAAGTCTTCCTCCCACAAGCAGAAAAAGAAGGGAAGAGGATTTGTAGCAGAAACTTGGAGTGACACTGAATCAGAACAGTCATCCAGTTCTTCAGATGATGAAGAAGAATCAAAAGAAAATGACCAATGTTTGATGGCCATTTATGACTCAGGCAGTGAGTCAGGAAATGCATCATCGTCCAGTGATGATGAAGATAATGAAGAAGAGAAGAACTTCTGCATGATGGCAATCAATGCCTCAGCCAACAATTCTGATGAAGAAAAATCAGAATCAGAAGCAGAAGATGATGCTGATCAGGTAATATCTAATTTTGATTTTACTTCAGTTGAATTCAAAGATGAATTCAAGGTTCTTTGCTTAGACTTAATTAAATCTGAGAAAGAAATAATCTCACTCAGACATAAGCTAACTGAAATGAATCAAATAAGTGAAGAAAATGTAAATCTTAAGAAAGATTTGGCTGCCTCCAGGGAATATATTGTTCTCATTGAGAGCAAGTTGTCTGAAGCCAAGAAATTTGAAGAATCCCTAAATGGGAGAAGCATCAAACTGATGGACATTACGAGCACAGTAAATGCTAGACTTAATAACAAACTAGGCTTGGGTGCTTCATCAAGTGAGCCACCTCTAATTAAGAAAAACATACTCTCTACACCAATAAAATTTATCTCTGCTAAGAGCAAAGAGGTTGTAGGAATAAATAAAAACATTTCAAGTAAGACTGTCGAGAATAGCAGAATTCAGCAGAATTCATCGAACGAAGCTCGATGAAATGTATGCACTTCGTCGAACGGAGCTCGACGAACTCTGAAGACAGATTTTCAGTATAGTCATTCGTCGAACGACGCTCGACGAACTCAGCCCAGTTCGTCGAACAGAAACTATACAGCAAATCTGAACAATTCTTATTCTTCACATTCTAAGAATCCTTTCACTGAATGGATAATACCTCCAAGGAGATATCATCCACAAGGTTATAAGGACCAACCTGAAATGTCTTTTATTTCAGATATTTGTGGAAATACAAAAAGACCCAAGGTAATCTGGGTCAAGAACAAATAGATTGTTTTCTTGTTTTTGTAGGTACACAGCTGTCCAAGAATAAATGAAAAATGGTATTTGGACAGTGGCTGTTCAAAGCATATGACAGGAAATAAGGACAACCTGAACAACTACAAGGCAAAGCTTGGACCAAAAGTTATATTTGGAGACTCTAAATGTGGACAAACAAAAGGCTATGGAAAAGTCAAGGTTGGAGAAGTCACCTTCAAAGAGGTAGCTTATGTCAAGGGACTGAAGCACTACCTCATCAACATAAGTCAATTATGTGATGAAGGGTATCAGGTAACCTTTAATAAATTAAAATGCCTTATTAAATCTTCTGATAATGTTATTGTTTTATCAGGTATTAGGCAAGGTAATATTTATTTAATATTTCAATTCATCTAAATCAGAAATCTGTTTATTTAATGAATTAAGCAAACCTAATGAACTTTGGCATAAGAGATTAGGACATGTAAACCTTAGGACCATTGCTAAATTATCCAAGGACAATCTTGTTAGAGGTTTACCATCAGGTTCATACAAGAAAGAAGGTCTTTGTAGGACATGTCAACTAGGCAAGCAAACTAAAAGTAGTTTTAAATCATTATCTAAAAGTGATTCACCTAGAATCTTCTATTTGCTACATATGGACCTTTTTGAACCTATAGCAACAAAGAGTTTAGGGGGGAAGTCTTACACTCTAGTTATTGTAGATGACTTCTCTAGATTCATTTGGGTGTTCTTTTTGAGAGAAAAGTCAGATAACTTTAAAGTTCTTACAGACTTTCTTAAGAGCATAAAGATTGAGTACTCTACTGTAGTTGCATTGATCAGAAGTGATCATGGCACTGAGTTTGAGTCTCTTCTCATGCAAGAATTCTGTGAGAAGGAAGGTATCAGGCATTGCTTCTCAGCTCTTAGAACTCTTCAACAAAATGGGGTAGTTGAAAGGAAAAATAGAACTCTAATTGAATCAGCAACAACATTGCTTGCAGATGCTAATTTGCCCCTATCTTTTTGGGAAGAGGCCGTTATCATAACAAACTATATGTTGAATAGAAGTTTGATACACAAACTTAAGGGTAAGACTCATTATGAATTACTTAAAGGGAAGAAACCTAAAGTTAGCTATTTTAGAGAATTTGGTTGTAAATATTTTGTTCACAATAATGATAAGAAATACCTTAGGAAATTTGAACCAAAATCTGAAGAAGGAATTTTCTTAGGCTATTCTTTAATCAGCAATGGTTATGTGCACATAAATCAAAATGGATTCTTGGGTCTGCCCTCTCTGATGTCTTTGGCTTTGATTTGAGGGCATGATTCCGCAGCAAACGCAACGGTATAGGGGGCCACTATTTCAGTGGTACTCTGTGAGCAGCCACTTTGTGCATTTATTGTCAATGGTTAGGTATTTCTCCTCTGAGAGAAGCCACTTTGTGCATAGTGGCAAAGGTTAGGTCTGTTTCCAATCTTCCCCCGCCCATACCCCCAATGATTGGGGACTATATGGGTTCTGTTGTTGTTGTTGTTGTTATTGTATTCTTTAATCAACAAGGCATATAGGATTTATAACAAATCTTCTTTTAAAATTGAAGAATCTATGCATGTTTCCTTTGATGAAACTAATATGTTTTACAAGGAGAAGAATTCTTCTACCATAGAAAACCTACAGGTACCTACACTATGTGAGCAGCTAGATCAATTAGCTCTACATAAAGAAGGATTTCTAAATCCTGTACAGCAGAATGCTGAAGAAAGTGAAGAAGAAAATCATCCAGATTTTGCTGACAATTCAAATCAGGTTACAGCAGAACATCTTCCAGCTGAACAAATTCCCCAAGTGGAAATCATTGCTGAACCTACTCCAACTGTTGATCACATCACAATTAGAGATCATCCAATATCTCAAATTATTGGTGATATTTCAGCAGGTGTGCAAACAAGGCATCAAGTAAATCAGAATATGATGCATACTTGTTTTCTCTCTCAAATTGAACCTCAATCCCTACAAGATGCAGAACAAGATCCCAACTGGATCATTGCTATGCAAGTGGAGCTCAATCAGTTTGAGAGAAACAAAGTTTGGGAATTGGTTCCTAGACCAAAGAATCATCCAGTCATTGGAACTAAGTGGGTCTACTGGAATAAACTAGATGCATATGACAATATTGTGAGAAACAAAGCTAGACTAGTAGCTCAAGGATACTCACAGGAAGAAGGAATAGACTATGATCAAACTTTTGCACCAGTTGCAAGGTTAGAAGCAATCAGGATTTTCCTTGCATTTGCTGCATACAAGAAGTTCAAGGTTTATCAAATGGATGTAAAGAGTGCATTTTTGAATGGAGAAATCAAAGAAGAAGGCTATGTGGAACAACGACCAGGTTTCGTCTCTCCAACTCACTCTTCTTTTGTATGTAAGCTTAAGAAAGCTCTCTATGGTCTTAAACAAGCACCCAGGGCATGGTATGCGACCTTAGCTAGTTTTTTTTAGAGAATAAATTCTGTAGAGACATAGTAGATAAAATTTTATTTTTCAGGATACATAAAAATCAAACTTTACTAGTTCAAATATATGTAGATGACATTATCTTTGGCTCTACTGATTCAAACTTATGCAAAAGATTTTCTAATCTAATGCAATCTAAATTTGAAATGAGTAGTATGGGTGAACTATCATACTTCCTTGGTCTTCAAGTGAAGCAAACTCCAAATGGAATCTTCATATCCCAATCTAAGTATGCTAAGGAATTAGTGAAAAGATTTGGTATGTCTGATTCTTCCACCATGAAAACACCCATGCCCTCTAATGCTGTTGTTGATACTGATGAATCAGGGAAACCTGTTGATCAGAAGGTATACAGAGCAATTGTTGGCTCATTACTTTATTTAACAGCAAGTAGGCCTGATATAATGTTTGCTACTTGTATTTGTGCTAGATTCCAAGTTAACCCTAAAGAATCTCATCTAATTTTATTAAAAAGAATTTTGAGATATATAAAAGGGTTGCCCTAATCTAGGACTTTGGTATCCAACAACATCTGAATTTGAATTAACTGGATTCTCATATTCAGATTATGCTGGATGCAGAGTAGACAGGAAAAGCACATCAGGAACTTGCCAGTTTCTTGGTGATAGACTTGTGTCTTGGTTTTGTAAGAAACAAACATCTGTGTCAACATCAACAGCTGAAGCTGAATACATAGATGCAAGCAGTTGCTGCTCACAGATATTGTGGATACAAAATCAGCTCCTAGACTATGGTGTCAATTTAAATAATTCAATTATATTTTGTGACAATACTAGTGCAATATCTATAACACAAAATCCAGTTCTCCATAGTAGGACTAAACACATAGAAATTAGGCACCACTTCCTTAGGGATAATGTGGATAAAAACAAAATTTGCCTACAATTCGTCTCTACTGATTTGCAAAGAGCTGACATTTTCACCAAGCCCTTGGATGAAAAGAAACATATATTCTTTATAAATCAACTAGGTATGATAGATGGAGACTCAATCTGATAAAAAATTAAGTTTTCTACTTACCCATCTCTTCATTGAACTGAGCCCGACGAAATTCAGTTTTTCGTCGAACGGAGATCGACGAAGTCATCAAGTTCGTTGAACCGAGATCGACGAAAACTCATTTTTCGTCGAACCCAATTTTTCTGAAGCTTTTTATTTCAGCCTGTCATCATTAATCAAATTTTTTATATAGCTAAATGCCTACAGAATTGCTTCTCTTTCTAGTTCCCTTTGCACTTGATCTCTATTTTATTGTGCAGGAACAATAGCAATGACAATCTTGCATCCTTCCCTACCTCCATCAAATGTCCCTTCTTCAAGGGGCCTAGCTTCAGGACTAACTGAAACTAGGCAGGGGGAGAAGCTTTTATGAACAAGCTCCATTTGATGCAGTGTTTTGCTCATGGGGAGTTGTTCTATAAACTATGCAAGGAGAGAAAGCTGAAGAACCTCCAGTCTCAGGGGGAGACACTCTCAGGGGGAGTTGCTGTATGAAGAAGCTTGATAAAGCTCACAGTAGTTTGCTGTTTGCAGTTTCTGTTTCAGAAAAATTCAGATAAAGTTCATGATCAAGTTCAGATGCAGATACATCTCAGAAGAAGAATTTTGATATAACAAATTCAGTATCAGTTATTGCTACAAGCTCAGCTAATTAGAATTCAGATATCAGAGAAAGACAATCAGAATTCAGACAAACTCAGCTAAAGACAACTTTAGAAAGCTGATTTACATAGCATATACAATTCAGTTATATATCAGAATTCAGAACAATAAAGTTCAGAAAAAATCAGAATTCAAGAATTCAGAAAGAAAGAATTCAGAGAAAATCAAGGTTCTGATTGTATTTCTATCAGTTTTGTTTTCATTAAAATGTTTCAAAACTCAGAGTACTATTTATTTTGTATCTGATAAAATATTTAAAATATATCAGATATATATATGCTCTGTTGTTTTTGCTGTATTATTGTTTATTTATTTTCAATTTTGTCAAATAGTGTCCTAACCCAAATAGAGGG
This sequence comes from Dactylorhiza incarnata, assembly GCA_033032865.1. Lineage (NCBI taxonomy): Eukaryota > Viridiplantae > Streptophyta > Magnoliopsida > Asparagales > Orchidaceae > Dactylorhiza > Dactylorhiza incarnata. The sequence goes on along the minus strand of JAWHQI010000011.1, from coordinate 22,337,540 downwards.
AGATTGTTGGAACAACCCTATTTCTGATTTGGGCTAGGATCACTATATGTTGACTAAGGACAAAGTTGACCCCAATGTATACTTTATGGGTCAAGAGTTTTGGCTGTTAGAACTCAAGAATTCATTCAGATTCCGTGGTCGACGAACTTCACACTGCGTTCGACGAACGGCTATCTGCGTTCGATGAACGGCAAGCTCTCTGCGTTCGACGAACGACTTATATTCTGCGTTCGATGAACAGATCAAATCTCAGCGGTCGAAGAATTTGTCTAAGTGCAGCGCTCGACTAATTACATTCTGCGTTCGACGAACGGCTTGCTTCAATCCCGTCTCAGAGGTTCAGCGGTCGACGAACAGATTGTCTCAGCGGTCGACGAACAGAACCTGGCTCAGCGGTCGACGATTTTACTCAAGCTCAGCGGCCGACGAAGTTATCCAGGCTCAGCGGTCGACGAATCCTTCCGTTCGACGAACTCCAGTCTGCATTCGACGAACACCTTCAGATCGACGAAAGTTTTTACAGATCAACTAAATTAATTTTCCAGCAAGATTCATTTGAGGTCGACGAAGTAAATGTTGTGTTCGACGGAAATCTTGAGGTTGACGAATCTGCGTTCGACGAATTTTATTCAGATCGAAGAACTCTTATTCAAGTTCAGAAATTTCAGAAGGATTATATTCATTTCATTCTCTGAACTCAGATCGACTAACATCAACGGCTCTTTCTATCAGATCAAGTAAGGAAAAATATTTCCTTTTATTATTCCAAGATTATAGCCGTTGACATCCAGCAGAAAAGGACATTTCGTGGAAAAGGAAAAGGCAAACGGCGCTGCAGATGTACTGTTCCCAGAATATCTTCTCAGATATATTATATTCTTTAATATAAGGGATTTGCAATTAATGTCTGTCAGAGATTCAAAAGAAAATAAGGAAAAAGATATAGCAGCTTAATATACAACAGATCATTACATTCAGTTTTACACGAAAAGAAATATACAGAATACATTTTACAGTTTTTGCTGTACAGAAAACATAGAGGAAAAAGAAAGAAAAGGAGACAGGAAGAACAAGAAGAACAACAGCTACACAGATCTTCATCTTCCTCCTCCAACAGCTCTTACACACTAAGAACATCTTCAACATTCTTCTCTCAGTCATTTGCTGCAAGTTTTCAGATCTTCAAAAGAGCAACAACAATTTGAGAAGCATTCTTGTCTCTCAGATTCATCTGCTACAGGAAGATTATTTCTTCAAGAAAAGCTCCAGCAAATCTACTGTCAAACAACTTCATATCAGACAGAGAAAGTTTTTCAACATACATCCACTAGAGTCTTCTCTCAGCATCTTGACAGAGAAGAACATCTAAACCCCTCTCTATCCCATCTTGCACAGGGTTAAAACTCCCTTCAAAAGTTGACCTCCTTGGTGGCAAGACACCTGATCAAAAAATCCTGTTGGTTTTGAGCACCTGATCAAAAGCTCTGTGGTGTGTGGACACCTGAACAAAATCACCTTGGTGTGAGGGCACCTGATCAAACCTCCTAGTGGATCCTACCAAGTGTGGTAGAAGAGTAGACGTACCCAGGTTATTGGGGAACTACTATAAAATTCCTTGTGTCTTCTGTGCTGTGAATTTCTTTGTTTTGTTGTTGTGCTGATTTCTTTATTTGTTGTTATTTAGTTTTTACAAATCACTCTATACACATACTTATATCAGTATTTTTAATTCCGCAAATAAAACTAAGGGAAAAAGTTTTAATACTCTATCACCCCCCCTCTAGAGTTAATTTATGATCTAACCTCACTTTCAATTGTCTTTCATTGAACCTTACAATAGTAAAAGCAAAGGGCCCAAGGTAATCTGGGTTCCTTCTAATGTTTGAATTACTTGTGCAGGGTGAGGTATGGTCCTACCTAAGAGATAGTGAGAGAGGAAGGAAGAGCTAAATTCAATCACGAGAGTGATTTCTTCTCTTAATTCCCTTGAAATCCCCTTAGTTCATAAAAATAATAGCATAAATAATATTTTTAATAAACCTCATTGCTGGGAAAAACAACAAGAATTTTCTAAAGAAAATAGAGCTATTCATTCAGAGGTGCGTCGAATAGAAGTCGATGTACCGTCGACTCCTACTCAACGCCAGCGCCAAGAAGCACTCGAGTGGATAATTCGAATGGAATTCGACGCAATGCCATGTTCATATCGACGCATACGTCGACTTAATGGTCATTGATCAAATTCGAGGTCGCGTCGATTAGAAATCAACGCAATGTCGACATGACTATGTCGACTTAAGAATTGCTGAACAATCTCGAAGTTGCGTCGAATATTAATCGACGCAACATCGATATAACAGCGCGTGCAGAGCTGCTTCTAGAAGCAGTCTCAACATAGTTTGGCGCGCTAAATATTAATTCTTATCGACGGTGCTTTGATTGCAACCCAAAGCTGCGACGAATCACCTTCTTTTAAGAAATTTTGACGTCGAATTCATTACGCTTTCAAATTTTCCTCTCCTTGCTCTCTTGCTCTTTTCTTCTCCAGTTCTCTCATGCTCCTCTCTCTCTCTCTGTTCCTTGTGTTTGCAGGTACTTACAATCCAATGGCTCCACCCAAGATCAACTCTAGTTTTGACGTGGATATGGATTCCTTCAATGCTGCTGCCGAAAGTTTCAAAGCCATTCTAGGCCTTTTTCAGTCTGCTGGTCTAACAAAGCTCATTTCTACCAGGTGTAAGATTCTAGATGTAGAACTTACAGAATTAAAGGACAGTATCCGGATTGCAGATGATGGGTCCCTTCATGGGACAATTTCTGGACAAGATATCAGTATATCTGAAGAAATACTGTCTCAAACATTTGATCTACCCACTGGGAGTGACCCGGATGAATTGATAGGGGAAGAAATCAGCTAGGCTTTGTAGCTCATGCGGTTCAGGAAGGAGAAGACAATAAATCTCAAGAAGATTGATGTAGTAGAAGAGTACAGGTTCTTAGCTGATATTGTTGGTAAGGTTTTGTTAAGCAAGATATCATCCCATGATGCCATTCCCAGGCAGCAGCTGCAGATCATGGGAATCCTAGTTCTGCCTAAGAAGATAAATTGGGGGAGGTGTCTCCTAAAGTTAATTGCTCATAAATACTATAATAAGGAAAATGCCTTCACGGGATAATGAGTCAGGTGCTGCCTCACCACTATCCTAGTGTGTGTAAGTCCAAAGTTGTGCCCATTCCACCTGGAAAGAGAATAAATATAGGTATCTTCTCTAAGTGGACCAGGCAAATCCTAAAGCCTGGTCAAGCTGCATTTTAACCTCCTCCCTCTCCAACTCCACAGGACACTGTTCCAGATTCCCTAAGGGATGACATTCAAGTACAAGTTCATGCAGCAACCCAGCAAGCTCCAATCCCAACTCCAGAACCTACACCTCAACCTTCCCTCCAACAACAACATCAACCATCCACTGTCATCCTCATCACAGACACTCAATCTGCTCCTCCACCACCACAAGCATTCCATATCACTCCAAAAGTCTATCATACACTCTCTCCCATCCAAGAAGACTTCCCACCATCACCTCCTATCTCTACCACACCTACCCCTTCCATCAACATTGAGCGAGCTATTTCTAAAGTAGTAGGATTGGCATCCAACACTTTTGCTGACCTATTAGCCAACCAAGCCAGAATGTTAGAGAGAAAGTACTCCCAAATGGAGTCTGAACTCCTAAATTCAAAAAGATCTCTACAGGGTCTCAAAGATTTCATGTCGTCCTCCTTGGTGACAAAGGATTTCTTAACCTCACTTGCCAGCAAGGTTAAGAAGGGGGAGAACATTCAGGAGGAGGAAAAACCTGTTCTACAAATGAGTGTCCATGATAAGGGCAATGATGATGAAGCTCCTGATAAAGTGACCAACTTCCAAGGTGCAAATGTCCAAGGGGTGTCTTAAGTGGAGCCTCCAGAGAATCAGGGGGAGCCAGCTGCAAAGCTGAACCAGGAAAAGGTGATAGCTGAAGAAGAAGCACCAAATCGCGGGGGGGGGGGGGGGGGGGGGGGGGGCTCTAACAATTCCTCAGGAACCAGCTGGTGAATTTCCTATAGGCTACAGAACACTAATGATTGCTCCCATCTACTCAGGGGGAGTCAATTCCAGAAAATCAAAGAAATTGGTGAGTGAAATGATTGCTGAAGGCACAACAGTGGACCAGGGGGAGCCTCATGAAAATGAGCTGCTGGATGAGGTTGCTAGGATTGCTAAGGAGGTTGCTCAGACTGCTGAACAAAATCAAACCAATCAAGAAGCAGTAATGTCTCCTGAAGATGACGAGCCTCTGAAGATTGCCCCAAGGAAGATAACTCCAAAAGTGTTTTCAAGAAAAAGGAAAACTCCTGAGAAGGAACAATGAAACTCAGGTATTCCAGTTTATACTTTCTAAGGAGATACAAAGAGGAGGTGGTGTGGTGAACATTATAATATACTTGACAATGTATGAAATATTCTGTGATTCCATTTTATTATATTGTAATTATGTATGTTGTCTTGTATGTATTTATGTTTATACAAAAGAATGTGTAAAATCACTTTCAAACAATCTGTAAAATTTGTTAAGATAAATAAGAGGAGATTATTGGGAAAAACTCCTTTGATTTAACTTAACAAATTAACCATAAGTGATTTTATCTCTTAGGTTTGATTACCCATTGTATAGTGAGGGTAATTTGGTCATTAGATGTCTTAGGATGTCACACTCAACTTAGAGTGTCAAGACCAGGCCAAGACAAGCATAACTTAGGTTGAGTTAATAATTGCGTCGAATAGTAGTCGATGCAGCTTCGACTTGATGTCGACGCAACTTAGACTAGAAGTCCAAGCAACTCAACCTCTCAGTCGAAGTAGATCAAGTCGACGCAACGTCGAAAGTAAATCGTCGTAGATGAAAGGGGCATTTTGAAGTAATCTTAAAAGTCGACGCAGCTTCGACTTCAACTCAACGCAGAAGGAAGAGTCTGTCGAAGCCATCAGAAGTCGACGCAACTTCGATTACAATTCGACGCAGACGATGAAGTTCAAATCCAAGTCTTCAACTCGACGGTTACGTCGATAAGTAATCGACGTAACGTCGACATTAGAGTTCAACCAGAGCTAGAAGGAATTCAAAGCTGCTTTTACAAGAACTCGAAGGTGCGTCGATAAGAGAGAAGGTGAAGTCGACGCGTCGAATACAGTCTGAAAAGGAAACCTTTTCAGCTGTCCTTTTAGAACTCTCTCTTAAGGCCCACAGTACTGAAGACCGTTCTACAACGGCTCGTTTATTGCCTCAAATGGAAAGGAGCATTCAAGAAAATAGGGAAAACATTCTTGGAATGAAATCAAATAGCTGGTAGACGGGTCGTGAACAAAAGAGGAAAGGAAGATAAATTGTCCAAGACTATGCCTTTTCAGGACAACCCAGAAGGGGAAACAAATTCAAAATTAATTATGGACAAAAAATAGGATGAGAGAAGAGAGAAAAACAGAGCATTCATTACCATATTCTACAGCTTGTCGATTAGGGCTTCCAACTTCTTCTTCTTCTTCCCGGAACCCTAAAAAGACAGAGAAAAGAACTACTCTCTCTCAGAACAGAAAAACTGAAGGCTGCTCTTTCATCAACATCTCATAGCAGGTTGATTGCAAGCAGAACACAGTAGAAAGGATCTGAAGCTTATAACCCTTGCAAATCATCACAATCATAAGCATTGGTTCATCATTAGCAGATCCATTGAAGGGAAAAATAGAAGCTGAAAGCTTATACAGAATTCTGAGAACAGAATTCTTCTTCCTTCTTCCTCTTCTTTCTCCCTTCCTTCAACTATAAATAGTTTTAAGAATCCCTCTTCCAAAGGATTCAGTGGTTCAAGATCTCCTTATGAAAAGATCTGAGTGGTTCAAGATCTCCTTATCCAAAGATCTGAGTGGTTCAAGATCTCCTTATCAAAAGATCTGTGGTTTTTAGAGTCTCCTTATCAAAAGACTCAGGCACAAGTTGTGCCATCCTACCAGGGAGGTAGAAGAGAGAACTACCCACATTTTGGGGAACTTCTATAAAAGTCTTTGTGTCTTTGCTGTGATTTTCTGTACTGCCCCTTATAGCTTTTCTCTTTTACATTAACAACATTTATTTTATTCTGTGTTTGGTATTGTTGAAGCATAACACTTAGTGTTTTTATTGTATGTTCACAATTAGAATAGGAAATATTTTAAATCTCTATTCACCCCCTCTAGAGTATACTCAAAGGCATACTGTGCACTTTTAGATATCGTCTTGAATAAAAAGATCAACCTTAAAGGCTAAAAGATATAACTCCTTGATTTATAAAGAATGGTTCAGATAGACACACATCGGCTTGAAGACCTCATGTCGTCTAGAAGATCAAGACGATGTCGTGTTGAACAAAGACAATCAAAGCAACATCTCGATGATGTCGTCTAGAAGAAGTAAGACCATTGAGATATCAAGTAGAGTCGTGAAGAAGGAAGAATGTCAATATCATCGTAAAGTATATCTCTTGTGTACACTGATCAGGACGATATCGTCTTGAAGGAGGAACATCGTCTTGACAAGTTACAGAGCAACATTTAATGCGCAGACATTCTTGGAAATGAATATTCAGGAAATATGCACGCCACCTATCTTGTGCGCAAACCAAGGAACAATAAATGATATATTCTATACAGAATATAACCGTTGCACAGTATTTAAGAAATGAATTTATTATTTCTATATTCTATTATTTCCAAGAAAGGCCAGTAATTATGTTAAAGAACTGTCAATTCTGTAAAACGTTTTTAAAACAAAATGAGAAATTGATTATGGAATAATCAATAAAGGGTTTTTATGCAAAATTGCAGAGTATATAAAAGAAGATTATTTTTATCAACACAGATCATCTTGCTCAGTATTATTCTCTCTAAGTTTCATTCTCACACATATTCTTGAAGAGAGAAAGAAAAGAATCAACAAAAAGAAGAAGTCTTCATTGATGCTATGCTGTGAAGATCTACAGAAGATTATAAAGAAAGGCTCATTGATCCATAAGATCCTTGGGCTTATTGTTACAAGAAGAAGAAGAAGATCTGTGATTCAAGCTTTCATTTTCTAAAGTCTTCTATTCGATAACAACATTTCTGTATTACTTTGTAGGGCTCTTTGTGAGTCTGAGCTGGTTGGATCTAGTGATAGATCTGAGGTTGGGTTCTTGGTGGACCTGAGTTTGGTAGAATCTTGTTGAAGATCTGAGTTTGTAGGACTTGCAAAGTCTGAGCTTTGTAGGGTTCTGTGTGAACCTGAGTTGTAAGATCTGATTATAGTGAAAAGATTTAAGTTGGAGACGTTGCCTAGTCTAGCACACTGCTAGATAGGTGGGAGGGACAGTGGACTACCTCTAGACACATTGTCTAGTTGGGAAGCACTATAAATTATTGTGTGTTTTCTGTGATGCTTGTGTGCTGTGACAGATAAATTATTAAATAGCAAAGTAATTTGAAAACACCTAATCACCCCCCATCTAGGTGTAGTTTATAGACAACCCATAATCTTTCAGAGGTCTACTAATTCCCCGACCCTCGAAAAAAGCGAGATGATAAGACGCAATTATTCCTGGTTTATAACTAATTTGGAATAACTTGGCTCTGATACCACTTGTTGCTTCGATAGACGCCCTTAGAGGAGGAGTGAATAAGGCAATACAAATTTTGTTTATATGCTTAACCAATTTACTAAATTGTTTTACAATAAGAGAGAGTGAAATAACAATTCAGCTAAAAGTAATTTGCAATATTAGAATTTATGCCAAATAAAAGAAATTAAGTAAACACAAATAAAACATGATTGTATTATATTAAAGAGTGTTAACATAAATTTGATTTCAATATCGCTAGAAATCAGAGGCGTACAAATGTAAATAATTTTTCCTTTTCTATACCCAGTGGCTTTAGTCTATCCTTCTCCGGATATGGCCTCAAGCCGCTCTAGCCAATCCTTCCCCGGATATGGTCTCGAGCCGGCTTGATCTAATCACCTAGACCTAGTCGCCAACACACACGACGAATTCCCCCTAAGCCACGCAAGGACCTTGTCGCCAACGCAAGGTGAATTAACTACAAAGATAATGAAATGAAATAACACAAATAACAAAACTCCCTCTATGAGTTTTTCATAAGTTGAAGATGAAGGATCGCCGTAGCATAAGCGTGGTTGAAGCGATCGTTCTTTGGATGCAGCGTGATGATGTCCTCCTTCAAAAATATCCTTTAGCTTTGAGTGGGAGATCAACTTTCGGCAGAGTAACAACTCTTGAAATTTGGCAATGGAATTCTCTCAGGGATGGATGTGCAAAACGAGAGAGAAAGCCAAATTTATAGAACTTGTAAATAGCGCATGCGGTAGCTCCTAACGCCTACGGTAGCGGTCGTGTATAGATGGTTTAGAAACCGCTGAGGCATGGTGTTATGGCACGATCTGGAGATAGCGCCTGGCGGTAGCGCTAACGCCTGCGATATCACTACCGCTGGCGGTAGTTCTCCATTCAGAGATTTTTTTTCTAAGCTGCTTTCTACCTGTGGATTCTTGCACCCATAGTTCCTGCACACTATAAACACTCGACAAGCAAGATCAAATACAATATGAGATTTGTTATTCTCAAACAAAGGGATGTGACACACATATCCAACAATTACTTCCTACCTAAGACAGATGGTGAGGAAGTGGTGGATGGAAAAGAGGAAGAAGTCAAAAAAATAGAGGATGGGGGAGAAGGGGAAGGGAAGAAAAAGAAGGAGGGGGAACTATCTGCGAAAGATATTACCCCATCAGATAGTGAAGCGGATAAGGTGGCAGATACCGCCGGGTTGCTAGACATGACACCCCCTGAGGTCAATGTCGTACCGTCCGACCCTGCATCCGGGAAGAGCAAACAAAGGAATAAGAAGAAGAGGTAGAAGGAGGCCGAACCTGGGGGAGCAGGCTTCCCGGTGACGACTCAACGAGGTTCCATCGTGAAGGAGGTGGTCACTAGAGCTCGTGAGCGAAAACTCAAAGGGAAATCTGTGGTTGTGTCTTCAATTGGTGTTTCTCCTTCCTGCTGACTAATCGTCCTATTAAAAACAAAATTAATTTAAATTGTGCCTTTGACCGCAACAGATCCTCACTTGGGCCCCAAGGCTGGTCGAATGTGGAAGCTGTGAGAGGAACTGGAGGAGGTGAAGAAAGAGTTTTGGGAGTCGTGAGTGCGTATTGTTCGACTGGTGGCAGAAGTGAAGAAGCTAGGGAGTGGTGTGCACACTGTCTGAAAGATATATGTTTGATTAAACTACACCTAGAGGGGGTGATTAGGTGTTTTCAAGATTATTTTGTCGTTTAAAATTATTCAACACACAAGCAAACCAAAAACACACAGAGATTTATAGTGGTTCCCTTCAACAAAATGTGTCAAGAGGTAGTCCACTGTCCCTCCCACTTATCTAGTAATGTGCTAGACTAGACAACTTCTCCAAAACTCAGATCTCTTTTACTATACAACAGATCTTACAACTCAGATCACAATGGATCCTACCGCAGCCTTCACACAGAAAAGTTTACACTTAGGTTACACAAACCCTACAAAAATAACTTCGACTTTACAAGTCCTACCAAGCACTCAGATCTTTACCAAGATCGTACCAAACTCAGGCTCACACAGAACCCTACAAAATGAGAAGGTGGTTTTGCTGTTGAAGAAGAGAATGCTTCAAAGATAAAGCTTTTCACAGAATGGTCCCCTTCTTCTTGCAGATATAGCCTTAGAGATCTTTTGAATCACCAAAGCTTTCTTTTGAATCTTCTTTTGAAAATATCAGATTGAACTTTTTGTACAGGAAGAAGATTCTTTCATGTAGTCTTCACATCACAGCAAGATGAAGATTTCTTGTTCAGCACTTTTCTCTTTTCTGATTGTAAGTGTGAGAGTGATAGAATAATCAAAAGTGTATATAGATTTCGAAATAAAATCTATTTATATTCCTATGCACTTATGCATAAAGACCCTCAATAATTTATTCCTTAATTAATTGGGCCATTAAGGAATATAGACTGAAACGAGAGAATAAAATGCCATAAATGCTCTCCCCTTTTTGGAACTTGCAATATTTGGAAGTATATAATATTCTTCATTAAATGCTGTGTAACAGCTATATTCTGCAGAGAATATATCATTAATTATTCCTTGATTAGCGCACAAGATAGGAGGCGTGCACATTCCCTGAATAACAATTTCCAAGAAAATCTGTGCATTAAATGCAGCTCTGAATCTGTCAAGACGATAAAATTTCTTCAAGCCGATATTGTCTTGATAAATCTAAACGATATATATTCTTCAAGACGATATCGTCTTGATCTTCTAGACGATATAAAATCTTCAAGCCGATGTCATCTACATGATCCTTTCTTCAAGACATAACATAATTTTATACACGATATGACTTCGTCTAGATGATATAGTCTCATTGTTTCTTTCTACACGACTTATCCTTAATCTTCAAGTCGATAAGGTTTCTTCAAGACGATATCGTCGAGATTCTATCTACAGGATTTGACTTAGCTTTCTCAGCGATAAAGCTTCTTCAAGATGATATCATCGAGACTGTCTCGACGATATATTTCCTGTCTCAACGATATGTCTGCTAAGGCTCAAGTCGATATTTGACTTAGTGATTTTTCACTTCTTGTATAGTTTTGATACTGAAAATATAGTCTTGATACTAAACATATAGTCTTGACATACCTTTCACATCATGAACTAAAACACACATAAAAAACAACTTTGCTTATCTCTATTTATGTTCTTTCTTCAAATCTAAGAACATTGAGGGCACAATACCCAACAATCTCCCCCTATTTGAAGAAGCTAGATCTTACAATTATAGATAAGCTTGACTCACAAATATATTCAATAAAGATCAAACAAAATTCAAATCATTTGATATATTGATTAAATATTGTCACAAGCACAAAGATATATCAGTCATAAATGAAAAACATAGAAATGTGCATGTGTTTTCCTAGAATCCTTTTTCTTCAATCCTCCTGAACAACTTTTCCTTTCCCAGAAGATCCAACCTTCTTAGATTGCTCAGCTTCAGCCAACTTTTGCTTTTGCCTCTCAAAATAGTTGTAAGGCTTAGGATGGTATCTAAGAGGAGGATGAGCTGACACTGAAGGATCTCCCAGCTTGACCTTGTTCCAATAATCTCTTTTTCCAGCTTCACCCATTTCATATTTATGCCATTCTTCAGAGCTGTAGAATTTGCCTCTGTCATGCTTTCCTTGCTGGTATAAAGTCCATGTGTTTAATATGATATCCCTTGAACAAGGGCTACATTCTTCAAAATTTGGATTCTTCTTTACTTCCTCCATTCTCTTCCTTTTAGCTTCTTATTCTTCATTATCAACATGATGTCTTTTGCTTTTCCTGACCTTCCCACTCCCACTGACAGGCTCATCAACAAAGTATCCTTGATAACTGTCAAGCTAATGCTCTAGAAGGTCTTCAGTCATTTGCACATTTGAGGGTCCTTCATGCATGAGTGTTCCTTGAGCAGTTCTGAGAGATTGAGTTAGTGTAGAAGAAATCTGATCTTGAGTGACTTGAAATTGATGAATTAAAGTTTCACCAACATTGTCTATTAGCTCTTGAGAGACTTGAGCAGTAGAGGATCTTCTTTGAATTATGGTATTGATAGCATCTTCAAAGTCAATGAAGGTCACATCCTGGTTTTGTCTGATGGCTTGTTGATTATCTCTTAAAGTGGACATTCTATCAAGCACAATGTTCATCTGTTGTCCAATTAGCAAAGTAGCTTCATTGATATGTGCTATTTCATTTCCGATATTAGCAACAACATTGGCAGCAGTATGATACACATTTGTATTTTGATGATTTAGATGTTGGATGTCCTCTTGCAAAACATCTATCCTGGCAGACAGCTCATGTTTGCAACTTGTGACATCATTATTGACATAAGCTTCAAAATGTATTATTTACCTATCAAGCAATACTTCCATTTGAGACATAAACTCAGTTGATGTGGCCGTGGGGGTTGGGAGGACTGGATAATGTTGCTCATTGGATATCCTTGGAGATGAGGGCTGCAGTGTGACTTGAGTAGTAAACTCTCCCTCCAATTGTGCATGGATGTCAGAGGACTGCACAATTTCTTCTTCATCTGTACTTTGATGCCCAACATCATCATTTAGAAATTCATCTAAGAATATGTTAGAATGGTCAACATCTTCAACAATTACATGTCCACTGCTTGGACTTTTCTCAGCTTCAGCATTGTTTATATCTGTTTCATCAACTTCTATAGCCATAACAGCCTCTTTAGCAAACATCAGAACATTTGCTGGGGTCACCTCATCTTGAGGTACTGTATCACTGTCAATCACTACATTGTCTTCTCTTAGGGGCTCCCTCTCAATATATGCAGGAGAGTTTGGAGTAACTTGTGGAGGTTGAGCAGGGCTTTGAGGGACATCACTTCTTTGTGAGGAAGGTTCACTTACTACATTTTTGGTTGTAAACTTCTTTTCCCGCCTGCTTACTGTCTTCAGTTCAATTCTCTTGAGATAGTGGAGTTGAGTTGACCCAGAATCTTTGAGATGGGGGGGGGGGGGTGAAATGCTTGAGGTAAAATTATAGTATTCTTCCAAAGTTGGGAGATCTTAGGTCATCTTTGATCTTTTAAAACACTACATATCCCCAATCACTTCTCTTGTTCATGATCACTCTGACCATGACCTCAAACATTCCCTTGGAGACTCTGTCATGTGAGCCTGTTTTGCACAGCAACACCTTGCCAATAATGTCAGTGGGCAACTTTCCTTGTCTATTCATGTGAATTCTCAGTAAACTGTCATAGGGTTTATTTTAAAAACCACACTACCTCAATCCTTATGTAATATCTGCCTCAGTTACTGTATCTTCTTCTTCTCTTTCATTCAGATCAGTGAGTTATAAAGCTTTGCATAAGCTGACAGTAGTATTTCTGAGATGTTGCCCAGCAATAGTGGTGTGGATAACTTTCTAAGTATTATTTAATTTAGAATTTGCATATAACTCAGAGACAACAAGATTGTAGAGGAGAGTCATCTCAGTTAAGATATATTCTAATTCAGAGGCATATAGCAGTGTTATTACCATGTCCAAGTCAGCTTCAGCATTTTCAAATCCACCCTTCACAAGTTCTCCACCAGATTGAACTTTCTCATCAGACATTTTTGGCGTCATTTCTTGTTGCAGAAGATCGTCGAGAGGAAGATGAAGTAGGGATTCTAGGTATTTGTGTATGTGTAAATTTCTATTCTTTCACATTGCCTAATATATAATATTATGCATTTGGATGGCAAAGAGGCGCGTACCTGATGAAATCTTCCCGAATCGTTTTGAAAATCCTGTAAATTCGACGTAATTATGACGATGACGTGTCCAGTGACGTCATTTTGTCGGCCTGATTGAGTTTTATCATTGAGAATGTCATCAAGACCACATTAGCTTTGTCGTCGAGACTCCAACAATGTCGTCTTGATCATCAAGACATTTTTTGTTGTCTAAGCTATTTTTCTCTAGACGATTTTCCATTATGCCTTATCAAAGCTTTCTGTTTTTCCTGTCTTCAAAACTAAAGTTGTTAGACTACTTTAAGGTGGACCTTGTGAGAGATCCAACCCATTATCAAAATATTTCACATCCTTAGTAAAGAAAATATGGAGTACAACATTCCCAATTTAAGAACTTAGCATCCCCAATTCAATTTTGAATTGATTTTGAATTGATTGAACTTAGACTCATCAAGGGGCTTAGTAAAAATGTCAGCTATCTGCCTTTCTGTATTGACATACTCAAGGAAGATGTCCTCTTTTTCTACATGCTCTCTAATGAAATAATATCTAATTTCAATATGCTTAGCTCTACTACGTGCCACAAAATTCTTAGCAATAGAAGTGACACTGGAGGAATCACAAAAGAGAGGTGTTCTCTTTATTTGCAAATTGTAATCCTCTAATTGGTGTTGAATCCAAAAGAGATGTGCACAACAAATACTTGCAGAAATGTATTCTGATTCAGCTATGGAGATAGCAATGTTGTTTTGCTTTTTGCTACTCCAGGACACAAGTCTTCTCCCCAAGAACTGACAAGTTCCTGAAGTATTTTTTCTGTCCTCTTTGCACCCAGCAAATTCTGCATCAAAATAGCCACACAACTCAAAGTCATCTGACTTAGGATACCATAGCCCTAGATTTGGAGTACCCTTCAGATATCTCAAAATTCTTTTCACTCTTGAGTAATGAGAATCTTTAGGGTTAACTTGATACCTTGCACAGACACATGTAGAAAGCATGATGTCTATCATACTAGCAGTGAGGTAGAATAATGAGCCAATTATGCTTCTATACATGGACTCATTATAGGGTTTCCCCTCTTCATACTTGTCTAGAGACACATTTGAACCCATATGAGTTCTAATATGGGTAGAGTTATCCATACCAAATCTCTTTATGACATCCAAGGTAAATTTGGCCTGAGAAATGAAAATTCTTTCCTCAGATTGCTTTACTTGGAGACCTAAGAAATATTTAAGCTCTCCCATACTGCTCATCTCAAATTTACTCTGCATAAGCTTAGCAAACTTTTTGCAAAGACTCACACCAGTTGATCTAAATACAATGTCATCAACATATATTTGGACCAAAAGGATATGGCCCTTCAACTCTCTCAAGAAAATAGTGTTATCTATTTTCCCTCATGAGAACTTGTTTTCAAGGAGAAAGGTAGACATTGTCTCATACCAAGCCCTTGGAGCTTGCTTCAATCCATACAAGGCTTTCTTTAGAAAATAGACATATTCAGGATGGGTAGGAGAGATAAAACCTGGTGGTTGAGCTACATAGACCTCCTCATTCAAGTCTCCATTTAGAAATGTTGATTTAACATCCATTTGGCAGACTTTGAATCCCTTGAATGCAGCATAAGCTTGAAACAGTCTGATGGCTTCCAATCTAGCAATAGGGGCAAATGTTTGATCAAAATCTATACCTTCCTTCTGTCTGTATCCTTGGGCTACTAGCCTTGCCTTATTCTTTATAATCACTCCAGGTTCATCCATCTTGTTTCTGTAAACCCACTTTGTCCCAATAATATTATGCCTTGTGGCCTTGGGACAAGCTTTCAAACTTTACATCTCTTGAATTGGTTGAGCTCTTCTTGCATGGCCATAACCCAGAATTGGTCTTTGTTGGCCTCCTCAAATTTCTTAGGGTCTAGTTGTGACAGAAAGCTAAGGTGCAAGCTTTCATTCAGAGCATTTCTTTTGGTTCTAACTCCATGATTAAGCTCACCAATTATCTGGTCTACTGGGTGATTTTTGAGATATCTTCCTGTTATGGGTAGCACCCTTATAGGTTTTTCTATTTCAGTAATTTCCTCAGCTGCTGCTTCAGGATTATCATTCTGAAAATCTGTATTTTCTGTAGCTTCTTCTACTTTTTCTAGAATGGAGTTTTGTGTGGAGAGTTCTTCTTTTTCAACATTCTCTTCTTCTCTGATTTTCATATTGTCCAATCCAGCCTCAATTCCCGCACTACATGAACTAGATAGAGAATTATGCAGTATGCTGCTCTCATCAAAAACTATATGAATATATTCTTCAATTGTAAGAGCATTCTTATTGAAGATTCTGTAGGCTTTGCTATGCTTGATATATCCTACAAAGACACCTTTATAGCTCTTTGCAGAGAACTTGGTAATGTAATGCTTATTATTTTTCAGCTCATAGCAGATTCTTCCAAAGATTCTGAAGTAAGCTAGTGTTGGCTTTTTTACCTTTAATCAGCTCATAACGAGTCTTATTATGGTTCTTATTGATGAGTGCTCTATTTTGCAAATGACACACAATATTGATTGCATCAACCCAAAGATATTCTGGGAGTGAGGAGTCACTTAACATGGTTCTACTAGCTTCAATAAGTGTTCTATTTTTCCTCTCAGCCACCTCATTCTGTTGGGGAGTTCTGGGAGAAAAAAACACTTGTAAGATACCTTCTTCTTCACAAAATTTGGTCATTGTCCCAGACTGAAATTCAGTTCCATGATCACTTCTGATTTTGACCACAAAACTGTTTATTCATTCTGAATTTGTTTGACAAAATTCTTGAATGTACTTAGGGAATCAGACTTGTGTTTTATAAAGAACACCCAGGAAAATCTAGAGTGATCATCAATAATAACTAGTGTATAAGTCATTCCTCCTAAGCTGTGCACTGCCATAGGACCAAATATATCCAGGTGCAGAAGGTATAAGCACCTAGTAGATTGTTTGTCCTGTATGCTTTTGAATGAAGTTCTTGTTTTCTTGCCCATTTGGCATGCATGACAAAGACTCATCTCTAAACAATCCAACTAAGGAGCATTCCTTACCAAATTTTCTGTCATTAATTTCTTAAGAGACTTGTAATTAATGTGGGCTAGTCTCTTGTGCCACATTACACAAACAAACACTCCATCATTTGCTACAAGACATACATGTTCATTCTTTCTAATGCAAATGAAATTCAAGCAATAAATATTTCCACTCCTAGTGTCTGTTAAAGTAGATTCAGAATTCTGAGAATCCTTGATCAGACACTCATCCTTGTAGAAAGCAACAGTATATCCCAAGTCACATAGTTGACTTATGCTAATGAGGTTATGTTGTAACCATTCAACATAAGCTAACCTTGTGATAGTGATACTACCATTAGTAATCTTACCATAGCCTTTGACTACACCTCTGTCAGATCCTCCAAATTTGACTTTGGGTCCATCTTCTACAGGAGTAAACTCCTTCAAGAGGCTTCTAGTTACAGTCATGTGCCTGGAATACCCACTATCCAAATACCACACAGGAGTCTTTGTGGATTTTGGACATACCTGCAAGACAGCTACACCTCCTTAGGAACCCATGCTTTCTTGGGTCCTAGGTGCTTGTTAGAAAAGGATCTAAATGGAAAATTAACAGCCTGCTTTCTGATTCTCATGTGGGGATCATTCTGCACAGTTGGATTAAACCAACAATCTAAGGCAAAATGTCGTACCTTACCACACCACCAACATTCAAATATATTGTATCTAGATTTTCTTGTTGTACTTGGTCTGACTGAGTTAGGATGTTACTTGACAGCTAACCCTCCTTTCTTAGGAGCTGAAGAACTTTCCCCAACATAAGAAGTTTTGAAAGATTTCATGGGAAAATTCCTTTGGGGTGTTGATAGAGCACTCTTCCCAAGGAAAGTCTGTCTTTTACTTACCCAAGTAGAAGGGAGCTTAAGAACACCCTCTGTCTTCTTGCTCTCTTTGAATCCATAGATGATGCTATGATCATAGGGATTAGAGCGTATGATCACTTTTCTGAAGAATGTCTTCCCTTGAGCAGATTTCCCACTGCCTTCACGTTGACAATAGCCCTAACATTTCTTATTTGTTTGTGAAAAGCCATCAATCAAGGGAAGAACAGTTTGTGGCTTGGAAAAACTAGCCATAATTTTCCTTTCCTCTAAGAGCTTATCCTTCAACTCTTTGATTCTTTTATTCTTATGCTTAATAACTTCAGTTAAAGTGCTAGTGCTCAGTGTAGACATTGATAATTTGGTCTTATCTTGAGCTAGTTCAGTTACTTTCTCAAGCAGTTCATCTCTCTTATCACTCAAGGAGATGATCTCAGCTGCTTGTGCCTTACAGAGAGCTTTTGCTTTCTTAAGTGCTTCAAGCAGGGCACAAAAGGTCTCAATGTATTCAGAATCATCTTCTCTTACTGTTGAAGAGGAGCAGGTATCTGAATCTGTGTCAGATATGGTTGGAGAGGCTTTAGGAATTACCTGGTTGTGTGGGATTCATCACAATTTCATTCATTTGAAAGGGCCATTGCTGCTAAGTGGCTGTCAGATTCTGATGATGATGACTCAGTGTCACTGTCACCGAGGGTTCTCACTTTCTTGGCTACAAAGCTTTTCTCCACCTTCCTGCTCTTTGAGTGCTTCCTGTCTTCACTCTTCTTTTTTCTCTTATATGGACACTCATCTATGATGTGTCCAGGCTTCTGGAAGCTGTAATAAATAATATTAGAAGAATTTTGTTTGTTGGACTTAGAACCATACCTGTCTGATTTATGTATGCTCCCAAATTTGTCTTCTCTCCTTGAACTGGAGGGAGGAGCTTCCTTCCTCCTGTTCCCTCTTCTTCTATTTCTCAGCAGTTTCTTGAACTGCTTGGTGAACAAGGAGAGTTCTCCATCTGAGAGATCAGAACTTGAATTGCTGATGTTCTCATCTTCTGAGATGCAAGCAGCCTCCACAACCTTGTGCTTTCTTGAAGTGTCAGCCTTAAAGGCCACTGCCCTTTCTCTACTGTGAGCCTTAGAGTTCTCCTCTTCTAATTTTCTGGTAGTCAACTACAGCTCATAAGATAGGAGTTTCCAAACAGCTGCTGAGGCTCCATGTTTCCCAGATTGCCAACTTCTCTGATGGAACAAAGCTTCATATCCCATTCCTTGTTCAGGGATCTCAAGAACTTATCATTGAGCTCATAATTTGTGAACTCCCTTTCATAAGTTCTAAGCCCATTAACAATTCTGAAGAATTTTTCATAGCATGTAGCTATGCTATCTTTCTCTTGCCTGAATGATTCATACTCCTGATTCAGAAGAGATTTTCTGTCATCCCTGAATTATTCTGTTCCTTCCATGCATTAATGAATCCCATATTTCCTTTGCTGTTTTGCAGTGAATTAGGTTCTGAAATGTAGAATCATCAATTGTATTGGATATGTTCTTAGCCATTTTGACCAAGGCTACCTCATCCTTTGTGAACTGAGATATGGTTTTAGGGACAGGGACTGTTGTAGGGTCCACTGGAATAGTCATAGGGATATAGGGTCCCTCTTCTGTAGCCAAGTAGACTCTAGGATCTAAGGCTTCCATGTACAATCTGATCCTCTGCTTCTAGATGGGAACATTTTCTTTGGTGCAGATGGGCAGCTTCATTGAACTCATCTCCTTATGATGTTCACCAGCCATTGTATGTGCTCACAACCCAAATTTAACTTGTAGATCTTGTTCTAAGCTGTTAAGCCTTTGAGCTCAACCTACCTCTGATACTAAGTGAAAAATATGGGTTTGATTAAACTACACCTATAGGGGGGAGGGTGATTAGATATTTTCAAGACTATTTTGTACTTTAAAATTATTCAGCATAGCACACAAGCAAATCGGAAAACACACGGAGATTTATAGTGATTCCCTTCAACACAATGTGTCAAGAGGTAGTCTATTGTCCCTCCCACCTATCTAGCAATGTGCTAGACTAGACAACGTCTCCAAAACTCAGATCTCTTTTACTATACAACAAATCTTACAACTCAGATCACAAAGGATCGTACCTCAGCCCTCACACAGAAAAGCTTACACTCAGGTTACAAAAACCCCACAAAAATAACTCAGACTTTACAAGTCCTACTAAGCACTCAGATCTTTACCAAGATCCTACCAAACTCAGGCTCACACAGAACCCTACAAAATGAGTAGGTCATTTTGCTGTTGAAGAAGATAAGGCTTCAAAGATAAAACTTTTCTCTAAATGATCTCCTTCTTCTTCTTGTAGATGTAGCCTCAGAGATCTTTTGAATCACCAAAGCTTTCTTGTGAATTTTCTTCTGAAAATATTAAATTGAACTTCTTGTACAGGAAGAAGATTCTTTCTTGTAGTCTTCCTTCACAGCACAGTAAGATGAAGATTTCTTGTTCGACACTTTTCTCTTTTCTGATTGTAAGTGTGAGAGTGAGAGAATGAACAGAAGTGTATATGGATTTCGAAATAAAATTTATTTATATTCCTCTGCACTTATGCATAAAGGCCCTCAATAATTAATTAATTAATTAATTAATTAATTAGGCCATTAAGGAATATCGACTGAAACGGCAGAATAAAATGCCATAAATGCTCTCCCCTTTTCGGAACTTGCAATATTTTGAAGTATATAATATTCTTCATTAAATGCTGTGTAACAACTATATTCTGCAGAGAATATATCATTAATATATCATTAGTTATTTCTTTATTACTGCACAAGATAAGCGGCGTGCACATTCCCTGAATAACAATTTCCAAGAAAATCTGTGCATTAAATTCAGCTCCGCATCTGTCAAGACGATAAGATTCCTTCAAGCCGATATCGTCTTGATCAATCTAAACGATATATATTCTTCAAGCCGATATCATCTTGATCTTCTAGACGATATAAAATCTTCAAGCCGATGTCGTCTACACGATCCTTTCTCCAAGACTTAACATAATCTTCTACACGATATGACTTCTTCTAGAAGATATTGTCTGGATGTTTCTTTCTACACGACTTATCCTTAATCTTCAAGTCGATAAAGTTTCTTCAAGACGATATTGTCGAGATGCTGTCTATACGACTTGACTTAGCTTTCTCAGTGATAAAGCTTCTTCAAGACGATATCGTCGAGACTGTCTCGATAATATATTTCATGTCTCAACGATATGTCTGCTAAGGCTCAAGCCGATATTTGACTTAGTGATTTTTCACTTCTTGTATAGTTTTGATACTGAAAATATAGTCTTGATATTAAACATATAGTCTTGACATACCTGTCACATCATGAACTAAAACACACATCAAAAATCACTTTGCTTATCTATATTTGTGTTCCATCTTCAAATCTAGGAACATTGAGGGAACAATACCCAACACTGTCCTAAATAGTCGACTGCCTGTACTGCAATGGGTGTGGCATCAAGCTCAAAGAATCTGGCACCCCTAGAAGATCCTTTGCGGAAATATGCAAAAAAAGGTTAGGGATGATGTCCGCACCATCCATGCCTTGGGTGCTAAGGTGAATAATTTTCTGGTGGGCGTGCTTATTGCACTCATCGAACTTACTGATGACCTATCATACGTGGGGGTGGAGCAAACACTTCCTAAAATGGATTAAAACATGAGAGATAATTTTAAACAATTTGTAATAATCAAATACTTAACTTTCGTATGACGGCCCACTTTAGGCCGGTAACTCCAAACAATTTCTCTTTTTATTTGTGTCTGCTTCTGCAATTTGATGTTATGCGGCCGCATTTCATTTGATGTGAATGTTTTTGAAGACACGGGTATTTTTCCTTATTGCGAATGCTTGTGCGTACCACTTTTTCTTGCAGGAACGAAGTTATGACATCGCTGTTAACCCTGGTGATCACCTCTGGAAATCATCATTTCTGTCATTTCACATTTAGAGGTAGAAGTTTCTGCATCACCTGTAAATAGGACCGACCTTTCCTGCTTTCGGTATATAAGCATGAATGGTTCAGAGAGTATGCAAACTACCCCAACGGAGGTAGAGCGGGCTTCCGTGCCGGGCTCTATGCATTTTGAATGCACGATCAAATTCCTTCTGTATAACCCTCCTGTGATGACGATTGGTGATGAAGAGTTCGCCACTTTTCTCACCAAGATCCGTGCAGATTCCAACCTTTATACCGCGTGGCTCCCAGGAATCAGCGACCACCTCCACACAGTGTTTGCTAACAAAGGTGTACTCCCCTTCAAGCACTTCGATGCAGGATGGACCTTCCCTGTCTTTCCAGAGATGGTGGAAATTCTGAACTTCTGTGGGGTCATCCCTGCTCAGTTGTCCCTTACTTCCATTATGTCGACCACTTGTTATCTCATCTATCTGCAGCTTTAGCGCATCCGCTTCAGCCTCCCGCTCTTCTGAAACCTCTTTCACGTGCGATCCCATGACTGTGGGCACATGCACATTATTTCCAGTACTTCCAAGTTCTAAATACGCCAAACAAGGTCCACAGATGGAAACTTAGGTTTGTCATTTTTCGGGCCAACTTTGGCGGGCTCATAATGTTTCTTGAACAACGCGAAGAGAGCGCTTCCTGAAGCCCTCGCTGTCGGAGGTTGATAAGGAGCTAGATGTGGAGTTTCTTTGGAAGACCCCGCCGGACGACCGACACTACATTCTCTGCTTGGGCGAAGTGATAAACCTGGATACCTCCATCTGTATGTTAAAAATTCAGTGATACTAACTGCTTAGTGTACCTGAGCTAAAGGTTTTTTCCTTGTGCAATCGTCCTGCAGGTTCCCCCAATGAAGCCGTACGCGCCACCAGGCTATGTGCTGATCGCAACCGAGAGGAGGCGTCAGCTAACGACTACCCCCTCAACCCCCACGGGCAGTGGCAGATCCCTCAGACACGGGGAGAGCACTTCCGCAGGTCTTAGGAGGAGGTCGACGCGATCGACCGCAGGTACAGAAGGAGGAGAGTTTGTGTTCCCAGACGTCGAGGTCCTAGAAGTTCTTTGTTGCAAGCTATTGATGGTGAGGCAAGAGGATGCGGTCAGCCTCAACACCAGCCTTCCGTCCTGGAAGGAGGCGCAGTGGGTTTCATCGCACTCCTTAGCGGTCTCCACTGCAGTCATCATGAAGGAGGCCTTCTGGGAGATGCGGCGGGTTCCCGTGGAGGAGTTGCTGAAGAGAGCGGTCGCGGCCAGCCTGAGGTCGCTGGCTTTTGACCGTGCCGCCTACCGTGCCTTGGAGAAATCTTTGGCAGAGATCGCATGCATACGAGAGGAGGTTAAGGTAAATCCAAACTTAAATATAAAATTTTACACAACTTCCGGCGGCTGCTGATGTTTTGGTCAAATTATTTAGGCGAGCTCGACCATGGCAAATCCCAAATTTGTGAGGGCGGCCCTCCGCATTGGGAAGCACTCAGTGGAAGTTACCATTGAGCTTCTGCGAGATCATGGCGCACTAGTAGGTGAGTTTGTGGATACCATCTATGATACCCTGTATGAGGAGTATGGGGGAGGTGACATCCCGGACTCCTATGAAGCTTCAGAAGGGGTTGCGAACTCTTCCGGTGTGGCTGACGATTTAGAAGAAATTGAAAACTCAGAATCTGAGACCGCGTCAATGGGGTATCCCCCCCCATGAAGAGTCCCGGGAAAGAAGCCGGAGGAAAAGGAGAGTGCCCGTCCTTGGATCAGAAAAGGACAATGAATAATGTTGTCTCTAATTTCTCTTTTTGAGATGAACGTGCGGATCCTCCTTTTTTTGTAACCGTGCTCTTCTCCATTTTGTATACAAAATTTCTAAGTAATGAAAATACATTTTTTTGGTTTGCGGATACCTATTTATGTTTGTGATTCTGTTCTGTTATTCCACGCTTAGTTATGAACTTGCACATACCTTGTTTATGATTATGGCAGGCATTTCATACATAACCTGTGGCCGCCTCATGTTGCACGTATGTCCGATGGAGTATTCGCACATATTGCGTTTGTTCATGATGGGCCTTTGCGGGTTTTGACAAGTCCCCACACCTCGTCGCCTGATGCGCAAATCCTGCACACCGCTATAGGCGGTAGCGAGACTGCGATCCGAACGGCAGTGAACCGGTCGTTGTCAAGTAATAATATGAGGAAGTAAATCCCCAAGTATCGAATCTCTCAAGGAACACAGTAAGGTGGAGTTAACGTTCGAGGAAGGACTTGAGATCGAAGTCCTTTGGGTCGGATGAATTGCGGACACGGGGGTTGATTTGGTTTGTGGAAAATAAAGAGAAAAAGCTACAACTACTCCTATGCAATGCCGCTATGCAATGCTTCGCTCGGCGGGATGGAAGACTACGTAGGCCTTGAACGCGCTACTTCGTAAGGGCGGATGGACGAGTAGGCAAGCGGATCGAACTATGCAGGCCTTGAGCGCGCTGCTTCGTTAGGCGGGATGGAGTACGGGCCGCGATGCCACGCTTCGGTAGGCGGATGGGCGAGTAGGCTAACGGAATGAGGGTCGCAAGCACCTCTTCGACAAGCACGCCACTAGCAATTGCTAGTGCGGCACACGAACGTGACGGCGGGATGGAGGATGGAATGGGGCGCACCTCAAGCAACTCAAAAAACAAATATTTCACATAGACATGAAATAAAAAGAAATACAACTAGTTTAAGTGCCACTTCATCATAATAATGAGATCTAAAACATATACACATCAATAAGAGAAGAATAAGGCAAGAAATCGACCGAATCCGAAGTCTCGTTGTAGATTCACGGTTGGAATCGCCGGGTTGTCAATCCGCGTCCAAGCTCGGTCCGCAACTACGTCCGGGGTAGAGAAGGGCTGTCACACCTCCCAATGAACCCGTTTTCTTCGTGTCACGATCCGGTAGAGGTTGCAAACTTCCTCTTGCTTGATGGCAATGGCGGCTAGGTCTTCCTTTGGAGCTCTTGGATGGGGAGGAGGCCGAGAGGAAACTCCGGCTCAAGATTGGCGTGAAGAACAAGCCCGGAGCACCTCTAGATGGTGGGCGGCGGTGGAGGGGCGAAGTCGGACAAAACTGGAGCAGAAACGGCGGAAAACAGCAAGCGATCTGACCTAAATCGCGAGCAGCGGAATTTATAGGCGCTGGAATTAAACAGTGCGCACGGTCATTGGCGCACGACCAGTGGTCGTGCGCACTAGTATCCTGTGATCGTGCGCTCTGCCTGGACGGAGCCTGCAAAGACAGAAATTATAAAATAACATGTTCGCACGACCAGTGGCGCATGACCGGTGGTCGTGCGCACTATCGTAGGTGGTCGTGCGCACTAGCCGAAACAGAACTCATAAAATTGATGAGAAGTGCGCACGAACAGTGGCTCACGACCGGTGGTCGTGCGCACTATCGTAGATGGTCGTGCGCACTGCTTGAAACAGAACTCAGCAAATAAGGTTAAGTGCGCACGATCAGCGGCGCACGACCAGTGGTCGTGCGCATTAGAACCGGTGATCGTGCGCAGTGTTCCTGTACAGAATTGTACCGGAAACACCTGCACGACACCTGTTCCAGCGTACGACACCAGTCTAGCCACTGAAAATGGGACTTAACATCGCAAGAAAACTAATAACAAAGATAGATACGAAATTACACCAGAATGGGCCTAGAAGTGCACCAAGCATAGACTGATCAATATGAACTATAACAGGGCTAAAGTGCGGTGAAATGACTAAATAAATGGCCCAGATGAGTCCATAAAAGTGTATATAATCAGGACTCATCACACCCCCAGACTTAACTGTTTGCGCGTCCCGAGCAAACAAATTCTAAGCGAACTAGGAAAGAACAGTAGATGGCTTAATGATTACACTACAGAGTACCATGCGAAGTCGCATACTCACGTGCATAAAGAAAATAGTAGAAAAGATTTCTGATTATAAAAACAGTTTATATATTTCTAAAAGAGTAAAAGCATATTACAACTACTCAAAATGGTGAACAACGGTGAATCATTCGGTCATGCATACGGAGAAAGTAAACTAAGCGCTGAGACGAGCATTGCTGAAGATCGGGATGCGGGAAAAACTCCACTGAAATCCATCAGTGTCGGTGACCATAAGCTTGCCCGGTCACATTCTCTCCACGGCACTGGTTTGACTCAAATGCGTGAATCAATAGGACTTTAGGTTTTAAGTGGGGCTTGGGTTTAGGTGAGGTATACAATGATAAAGACGATGGTTCAAATACTAAACCCAAATGAGCTAATGCAGGAAACTATCCTCATTCACCACACAAACACGCGGGTACACAACACCCCCAGACTTGGACTTAACAGCATGGGTGCGTGCACCGCCTACTCCCAAACATAAATCTATACATAAAGATTTTCAATTAAACACTCCTTCTCTTTCCTTTCCTTTTAACTTCTTTTCTTTTTCTCAATTTTTTTTCTTTTCTTATCATTTTCAGCAAATAAACAAAAGGACACATCCACTTCTTCACAAACATATTACCACATCAACAACCCAACTCATGAAAATAATAAACAGCTAAAGCTCAGATTTGGGTGTGCGACTAGGATTGACTTTTGGGCTTTGGTGAAATAAAAGTGGGGCTGAATCAAAGAACGGGTAGGCACAACTGGGCTAGCGAGGATATAGCGGTAGGGATAGGCACAAAGGCTCAACCTGGCCAAAATGATGGCCTATATCACATTCACGCAATTGACTAACCGTATACCCATGCTTCAAGAATCGCTTGGGGCAAGTTCTAGCCACCGAGAAAGATTCTCCTTTCTCCCGACTCAAGCAATACGAATCTAGCGATCGTTTACACATATCCCTATGCTACCGTTTGATTCCACCGAATTCACCATTTGAGTAGAGTAAACAACATTTACACTAATAAGAAAAATATAAAACCATAAGTATAAAGAGAAGTCTACTCTACACAGATTTCTATGCAACCGAGCACTCGACTAGGAGCACTACTAGAGTCAACATTTTACTCTGCTACATAGTCCTAAGCCATCACCTAGATTTTCCCACATAAGCAGAAGAATTAAATTCACTACAGAGCTTGCATACAGATGAGCACGCGCTCAAGTGGGTGATGTGGTGTGCAATGAAAATAAACAAAACATTTTAAATGAAATCTTCTAGCATGCAGTGCAATAGTGCACGTGAGCGGGTAAACAAAACTACTCTCCCCCAGACTTAAACTAAATAATCCGCATAATATATGACATGAAAATCAGCATAGGCTAGGGAAAGAGGGTACCCAATGCTCAGCAAGTGAGCATACCAGAAGATTGGCGTTTAAACCAAGACTAAGCTGCAACATCCGCCATCCAGAAGAAGTACTTGCAGGAGTCAGCTCCGCAAAAACAAAAGACAAAAGAAAACTGAAAAGAAAGTACTACTAACTAAACATGATTAGAAGAAATAAGAATGCAGGAAAATAAAGATAACTACTGGGGTTATTGTCCTCCCAGCACGACTTATTCAAACTTTAAGAGTTCTAGCTAATGGGCCTATGGAAGGAGAAGTAGACAGGTAACTGGCCTAATATCCGTGTCGGTAGCGGGTACCGATACGGTGATAGAATAGTCACGCCTTTACCCGAATATAAATAATACCTGCTCGTCACAGGTAGAGGGTAGAGAATGTAAGAAAAGGAGGAGGCCTGGTCCTCACTCATCTCACAAAACACATCCTTGCCTAGCAAGGTATCGTCAACAGGGAGGCAACAGGAGGAAAAGGCAATGAGTGGAGCTTCCTCAACGGAGGGGGAATAAACCTCCTCACATGAGAGGATACTCTCATCATTGACTTGAGCAAAAAGCTCCAAGTTCTCCTGGGATACCTGTGAAGACTCAACCTGCACAGGCTCGGATGAAGAAAGGGGATCAAGAAATAAAGAAGACGAAGAACATAAATAAACATCAATCGGGGGAGTGATCCCGGTCTCACTCCCAGCAGGATCCAAGGATAGATCACTATCATCATCGTAAATATCATAGCAAGGGGAACTTGAGAACTCAGGAGCCTCAGTGGTGATTTGGACCTCCTCGTCCCATAAAGAAGTGCAAACCTCCTCATCAGAGAGAGTATCCTCCTCATCCCACCGAGGTGCATCATCGTGTTCAAAGTATTCATTCTCCCCCTCAGGGAAAATGACATCCTCATCCCACTTTGGAGCACCCTCCGAGTCAGAAGCATCACCCAGCTCCTTTACTTCGATAGGATCATAAAGAATATGTGTAGAAAAATCTTGCAAAGAAACTGGAGGGACAAAAAGATTCGGTTCCTCCGCAAAAAGATCTGCTAAAGCCTCCCCTATGGAAAGAATACTTTCCTCATCATACTCAGGTGCATCTAGGAGCTCCCATTACTCTCCTTGTTGGCTAACAGATGAGTGATCATCATCACTGGGAGTGCAGCCATAAATAGGGGGTGAGGAGTCCGTGCACGAGACAAGCTCAGGGGTAGAGGGCACAATTGCCTCCATGGGTAAAGAATGAGCGATAGGGACAATGTTGTCCTGGGTGGAGGAGCGGCGGTCAGGCTTGAAAAGACTAGGACAGTCTTTCAATTCATGACCCTCTTCTCGACACAACAAGCAAACAACGTTCCTACACTGCCTAGCATTCAACTCATTCATTTGATCTAAATAATAAACCATCTTATCATTAAAGCTAGGCGAAATACCCCATGACGACATTTTCAAAATTCAAAGCAGATAAAAAGAAACTGAAATTCTTTGCAAGGAAATCTACACAACTAGAAAAACTCCTTGAATAAAACTTGCCTAAAACTTTAAAATAGGGGATGAAGAAATAAAAACAAACAAAAGATAATTAAAAGGCAAACAAAAATAATAAAGCGGCTATACACACTGGAAGAATTACTATCTCTCGGCTCTCCCTCTCAAGAAAACTCACACGACTGTGTTCCCCGGCAATGGCGCCAAAAACTTGATGCGCAAATCCTGCACACCGCTATAGGCGGTAGCGAGACTGCGATCCGAACGGCAGTGAACCGGTCGTTGTCAAGTAATAATATGAGGAAGTAAATCCCCAAGTATCGAATCTCTCAAGGAACACAGTAAGGTGGAGTTAACGTTCGAGGAAGGACTTGAGATCGAAGTCCTTTGGGTCGGATGAATTGCCGACACGGGGGTTGATTTGGTTTGTGGAAAATAAAGAGAAAAAGCTACAACTACTCCTATGCAATGCCGCTATGCAATGCTTCGCTCGGCGGGATGGAAGACTACGTAGGCCTTGAACGCGCTACTTCGTAAGGGCGGATGGACGAGTAGGCAAGCGGATCGAACTATGCAGGCCTTGAGCGCGCTGCTTCGTTAGGCGGGATGGAGTACGGGCCGCGATGCCACGCTTCGGTAGGCGGATGGGTGAGTAGGCTAACGGAATGAGGGTCGCAAGCACCTCTTCGACAAGCACGCCACTAGCAATTGCTAGTGCGGCACACGAACGTGACAGCGGGATGGAGGATGGAATGGGGCGCACCTCAAGCAACTCAAACAACAAATATTTCACATAGACATGAAATAAATAGAAATACAACTAGTTTAAGTGCCACTTCATCATAATAATGAGATCTAAAACATATACACATCAATAAGAGAAGAATAAGGCAAGAAATCGACCGAATCCGAAGTCTCGTTGTAGATTCACGGTTGGAATCGCCGGGTTGTCAATCCGCGTCCAAGCTCGGTCCGCAACTACGTCCGGGGTAGAGAAGGGCTGTCACACCTCCCAATGAACCCGTCTTCTTCGTGTCACGATCCGGTAGAGGTTGCAAACTTCCTCTTGCTTGATGGCAATGGCGGCTAGGTCTTCCTTTGGAGCTCTTGGATGAAGGAGGAGGCCGAGAGGAAACTCCGGCTCAAGATTGGCGTGAAGAACAAGCCCGGAGCACCTCTAGATGGTGGGCGGCGGTGGAGGGGCGAAGTCGGACGAAACTGGAGCAGAAACGGCGGAAAACAGCGAGCGATCTGACCTAAATCGCGAGCAGCGGAATTTATAGGCGCTGGAATTAAACAGTGCGCACGGTCATTGGCGCACGACCAGTGGTCGTGCGCACTAGTATCCTGTGATCGTGCGCTCTGCCTGGACGGAGCCTGCAAAGACAGAAATTATAAAATAACATGTTCGCACGACCAGTGGCGCACGACCGGTGGTCGTGCGCACTATCGTAGGTGGTCGTGCGCACTAGCCGAAACAGAACTCATAAAATTGATGATAAGTGCGCACGAACAGTGGCTCACGACCGGTGGTCGTGCGCACTATCGTAGATGGTCGTGCGCACTGCTTGAAACAGAACTCAGCAAATAAGGTTAAGTGCGCACGATCAGCGGCGCACGACCAGTGGTCGTGCGCATTAGAACCGATGATCGTGCGCAGTGTTCCTATACAGAATTGTACCGGAAACACCTGCACGACACCTGTTCCAGCGTACGACACCAGTCTAGCCACTGAAAATGGGACTTAACATCGCAAGAAAACTAATAACAAAGATAGATACGAAATTACACCAGAATGGGCCTAGAAGTGCACCTAGCATAGACTGATCAATATGAACTATAACAGGGCTAAAGTGCGGTGAAATGACTAAATAAATGGCCCAGATGAGTCCATAAAAGTGTATATAATCAGGACTCATCATCGCCCACCTGTCCATGGCCTCGAAGCACGCATTATTGGGGTGTCTGTTGGATCGGTAGGCGCCCTTAGAGGGGGGGGGGGGGGTGAATAAGGGTTTTAAAAACTTATAATATATTTTGATTAACTTTGAAAAAACTTTGATTATTAAACTAGAGAAGATCAAGACAAATCAAGTAAAGTAAAAGTAAAGACATGATTTTATTAGCTTGAGAAGCATGATTACAAAACTTGATCTCTTATCGAAGCTAGAAATCAAAGCTAATAGAAAGACTCTTTTTGTTTTCTATACCGTCTCGTATCCCCACGAACCGGTTGGCTTTAGCCGATCCTTCCCCGGATACGGCCTCAAGCCGCTCTAGCCAAACCTTCCCCGGATATGGCCTCGAGCGCCCCCTAGACCTATACCCTAGACCTAGTCGCCAACACGAGGCGAATTTCAGCCCTAAGTCCTACCCAGACCTAGTCGCCAACACGAGGCGAATTCACTAAACGATTACAGAAAAGATATGAAATGAAAAGACAATAATATAAAACTCCCTCTATGTGGATCTCTTGGAGAAGTGGACGAAGACGCAGAGTATGATCGTAGTCGATGCGGTCTTTCGTCATGATGATGACGCGTGTTGAAATCTTCTCCACGGATCTCCTTTTAGTCTTTATGGATTTGTGGGAGTATATCTCTGAAACTTCCTCTCTCTGTTGTAGCACGAAGCTCTGGAATTATGGATCTCTTGAGACTCTTGAAGTCGGAGCCAAGATGTTCTTTTTATAGACTTAGCGCTAGCGCCTGCGCTAGTGGTACCGCCGGCGCTATCCCATATTAGGACACATTCTGCGCGGAAGAATCTTCAATCCGAGGAAACAATTATCCCTTGCCTACTGTGCTCCTCGCTATCGCCTGCGCTATCGGATATCGCCTGACGCTATCTCCTTCTATAAGTTCTCCCGGCAATTGCGCTTAAGCAATTCATTTCGTCGATCGAAATTTCGTCGAACGGAGCAAAGAGTTCATCGAGCAAATTTTCGTCGAACGCCGTTATGAGCATTTCGTCGAGCGCCGCTAACAGTTCGTCGAACGCAGCTAGCACCTGCGCTAGTACTATCGCCAGTGCTAGTAGATGTTTTGGATTTGTTTGCTCAACTTTGTGGGCAACCTTCTTATGTAATCCTTGAGTCATGTTGACTTTGTTATCCTGCACACTTAAACACACAAGATCAAATACACATAGGATTTGTTATTCTCAAACCTAGGAGATGCGGAAGACCATGTTCCAACAAACTCCCCCTTTTGATAATAACAAATCCATTAATGATAAATCAGAGCATTAATATATATAAGCATGAAGAAACATCCTTGTGTGTGTGTGAGAGTGATGACTTAGGATAATTTTAGCATTTAGCATTTATAATTGCTCCCCCTAAATACATGCTCCCCCTAAGTGAATGCTCTCCTAATATGTAAGCTATCATCTTAATTAAGTATTATATTTTGATATCAGATTAATATTTATCATGTTAGTTCTCCCCCTTTTGTTATTAGCAAAAAGCGGGTAAGGAGACACCACAAAAAAGTTGATAATAAGATAAAGACATGATCGAGCTTTTAGAGAAGGAAATGATAAGGAGTTTTAGAATTACTTTTCATTTAAATAGATCAGAGTTTGGGTATTACAACATTTTCATAAATCAGAGTTTGTAGCATAAACAAAATGTAATGATTTCCAAGTAACTAAACTACCCAGACAATATGTCTACACCCTAGCCCCGTACTAAGTGACGGATGGGCATGAGGAGCTGCATATATGCCGTAGGTTGGGGTGTTAGTCCCATATGCAAACACTAGACACAACTCAACCTAGCACTCTTCCCCCCCAGTGCCTCGCAAGGCCCCACTGGAACCCTCCCTGGTTAAGGACAAGACATGACTAGAGATAAAGGTTATCTAATGTCTACAACCCTACGCCCCCGCTATGGTGAGAAATGAAGTCAAGGATAATAATTATTGGAAACATTAAGCATTTAAATTTAGTGATAAGGTCATAGCCTATGGGTTTATATTTTTATTTGAATTTATGAAACCACTCACATAGCTATTTTGAAATCCATTAATGAATCAGAGTTTTTAGCGTAATAATATTTTCATAGAAATAAATCAGAGTTTTATAGCAACAAAAATTCAACCAATATAGAGTTTACCAAGCAAGTCTACCACTTGTTGCAAGAAAGGAATTTGAAGATTCAAGTGATGATGCACACAAAATGAAAGACTTTAAATAAGCATGAAAGCGCAAGGTAAAACAATTATATGGTTATGATGCGGAAGACTTATAGAAATACAAGAAACATCTTATTGAAATCAATGATGATCCATAGAAAGATATATGAGTTAAATTTCAAAAAGAAGATATTTTTGTACATCATTTTTCAATTAAAATCTTTAAGTTTAACAATAATGTAACCAAGCATGAAATAATGTTATCAAAAAGAGATTACTACAATGTTACTTTAATTCACAATTTCAAAACATACAAAACATTGTAGAAAGCATGCTAGGTTATCTAGTGCATTTCATAAATAAAGAGTAGTATAGAATTAGCATTAGGATCCAATACTCATGAGAAGAAGTGTTATGGAAGATAATGATGTGCATAAAAGTGTATTTTGAATAGAGTAAACAAATGTTTTAATCAAAAATACAAGTAATATATAAAGTAAAGAGCACAATAAAACACAAATAATTTTACTTCTACTCACTTCAATGCACAAAGAAAAATGTACAACTACCAAGGTGCTCTGCACACACAATGCTCATCAAGACTTATCAGGGTGCAAAGTAGTGCTTGGGGGATCACATAGTTTTATTCTTCAAGATTGATTTTTATTGTGATCCGGTGTACTTAAGAATAAGTGGTTTTTATTTTGAAAGAAAGTTATGGTTTGCACAAGATACTTTACTATTCTTTCCAAGGTGCTCAACCTCACAACGCTTATTAAGACTTATCAGGAGGTTCAAGTAGTGCTTGGTGGAGTTATCTTTGTCACTTTATTTTATGATTTTGTTTTGTACAAAGTTCTCCGAATACACTTGTTTTGCAAACCAATATAATTTATAAGAAAGATAACCACTTTTCTTAATTTTTAAAAGTGCAAATAAAGGAGTGTATGTAAGATACTTGTGCAATTTTTATTTATTGTACTAATACAAAACATACACAAGCATTCTTAGATTAAACACAAATGTAGACAATGCCAAAATAAGTGAGTGAATAAAGATCATTATCAAACATAAAACATTTACTCATACTTAGAGGCATGCTAAGCTTAGTTCTACACCACTTTCAATATAATTGATGCACATATTAATAGATATATCAAAGCATGATGAAAGAAATGTTTAAAGTAGTTTGAAAAGATAAATTGCAACATTATAGCAGTTCTAAATAATAGATTAATTCATGCTTGATTTTCAATGAAGTCCATACAATATTTTTGATATTTTTGAAGAATAATTTTTATTTAAAGTTTGAACTCATAAAATTGATCTTGGACTTCCCGAGGACTACCTTGTGAGAGGTTCGCCCGGTACTAGGTGATATGATGGGATGATAACCCAAATCACCCTTTCGCAAGATACATGAAAATAGAAAAGTTAAGTTCAAAATAATAATTTTTGATACTTTTTTTGTTTTATATTTTTGCAATTGATTTTTGCTTTTAGAAATAGAATTTAAACAAATGACAAACAACAAAAAAAGGCAAAACATATTTTTTTTGTAATTTGGCTTTTGTATTTTTGTATTTGATTTTTCAAAAATGTAATAAAAGCAAAAGTGCAGAAATGAATAGTACACATAGATTAACATATTTTTAGGGATTTTTCAAAATTTTAAAAATACAGAAAAACACATAGGTGCGCTAGCGCCGGCGTTAGCACTAGCGCGGGAAACAGTACACGATTTTTGATGATTTTGAAATTTTTGTTTGTTGGTCTTGATTAAGTGTCCCAATAGTAGTTTCATGCAGAAATTTCAGATTTTTAGGAGATGTCTAGATAGTGCAAATTGCATGAAACATTAACGATTTTGTATATGACTTTACCAAATAAATTTGCATGAGATATATTTTATTATATCTCCATTTTAATTATTCTAAGGCTTATATTTATCAATCTAATGTAGTTTGAAAATGATAGGAAATGTAAGCACGAGAAGACATGAAAGAACAAATCAAATATGCATGATTTTAGTGATTAAAGATAATGTTTATGCATGAGAGTATCATGGATAAGCCCTAAATGAGAAATCCCAGCCTGTATATCTTGGTAAACATATAAATCCTAACATAGACACAAATATTCTTTAGGTGATAATGTTAGTATGATAAGTTTGAGATTAATGTTATACCAATGTTTGATTGTGTTTCAACTTAGAGACCTAGAATGAAGTGATGATTTGATTTGATATCAAGATGATTCAAAGGTCTAAACTTGAAATAAATCACAATACACATAATACACCATAACACTAATTATAATGCCAATTGTTATCAGATAATTCATATACATGTGATAGAGATAGTAGCTTTTAGATGATTTTTTGATATGAATTATGATATATGATTTTTAGAGAATTTTAAAATTTCAGAAAATCAGACACTTGAGCTAGCGCCTGCGGTAGTTCCTAGCGCCTGCGTTAGCTCACAGAGAGTGCTTATTTTAATCATATGGCCTAGATTTTCGTCGATTTTGCATCCGGTTTTTCATAATTATGTTTGTGCAATGTAAGGCCTGTCTAATGAAGTGATGAGATGAGAAGAAATCACAAAAAGTTGCGGAAGTTAAAATTAGTACATGAGTTTCATCTTCATTAAAGTTTCATATTTATTAAACCTTAATTATTGAGTTTTGCACAACATATGCATGAGTGAAATGATCATATATAAGTGAAATAATATTCATGCAATTTTTCAATTCCGATTTAAACATGATTATGATTAAACATACTTGGGGTAATTGAAAATGACGCAAATATATTAACTACCTAAGCAAAACTTGCGCATTTTATAAATTTAGCCTAATACCCCTAAAATACACCTTTTAAATTCAATTTGACACTTATTTCATTTAGTCTTAATAATATCATAGAACAAATTTAGTTTTTCAAATTTTATAGGACTTTTAGGAAATGGATTTAGAAGGATAAAATAATAGGATAAGTAGATCACTTGAAAAAATGACATGACTATTTATTAAATTTTATTCAATTTGATTTATTTATGAATACAAATTTAGTCATATCACAAGTTATATAAAGTGATCATATCATGATGGTTCAACAAAAATAAAAAGCAAAAACAAAAAAGGAAATTAAGCATATCACGAAGTAGATAATTGATATTTTATTTTTAGTTGATTTCTACTTCATGCACATAATTGGATACTAATGAATAAGAGATTTAGGTATCCAAAGAGGACCGGGTGTGACGGTTCCTTTGGGTATCCAAATACATCGTGTTTGCTTTTGGGGAGATGGAAGTGAATGAGCCTTTTGAGTGGATTTTGTGTTTCATCTTTAACTTTGGGTCTCCATTCAAATCTTGGTTTTGCATTTTTTTTAGTTTTCAAATTTCCATTATGATAATCTTTGTATTGATGATTATGATTGTAATGATTATTAAAAGTATTATTCATAGGAAATTTGTGCAATTTTAATTTTGAGTTGGGAGAAACATGATTTTGCAAGTAATGATGATTTTGATTTTGATTTACAAACACTATGTGATTCTTACTCCCATTTTTAAACTTAGGTAAGATGTTCATATTCATATTCAACTTGTTTTTAGATATAGTTTGATATTGTGAATTTGTATTTACAATTTTCATAAGCAAGTTGATTTTTGATTTTAATTCATCATTTTTTATTTTTAAATTATGTATAGCTTTATTATAAGCAATTGTGCTATTTTTAAGAGTGAAAACAATTGAATATATATGATTTTGATAGTTATTTCTATATTCATCAAATGTTTCATCCATCTCTTTAATTTCAATTTTATAGTCTTTGCACTTAGTACAATCATTTATCAAAGATGAATTTTCTAAACATAATTTTTCATTTTGTTCTTTTACTAAAATAAATTCCTTTTCAAGTTTCTTGTGCTTTTCTTTTAATTCATTATATTATACACAAGTTGTGGTGTTTTCAACTAAGGAGCCATGTGTAGAAATAGATAAATTAGAATTTGATTCTTCATTAATTTTTGCCTTTAAAATTTTATTTTTTAAGCGCAAATGTTTATTAGCATTTTTTAGTTTCTTAATTTTGCGCTTTGTAGTTTGAAGCAATTGTAATGAAGAGATAGAAGTACAAAAGATGGAATTTGATTTCCTTACATTGCTTTCGGGAGAGGCACGATTTGAACATATCATTTCTTTGACATCTTTTTGGCACTCCTCTTCCGAAGACAGTACTTCTTTTCCATTTGATGTGTGCTCCATTGATCCATCATGAGAGGAGCATTCTTGAAGACTTGTGCAAGCTTGCATATTCTCCAGTTCTTGCGATTGTTCCATACCTGTAGAAGGAGAATCATACATTTCTTCAAGAAATTTCCATACTTTGTATGCACTAGAAAAACAATATATTAATTTGAAAATATCTTGAGATAAAGCACAAAAAATATAATGCATGGCTTTTGCATTTAGGTGACGCTCTTGTTTATTTGATTCGTCCACTGGTCTAACTATTGCTATATCCCATGCATTGATATCTAAATTTTTAATAAATTTTTCCATTAATAATTTCCACCCTTTATAATTTCTCCCTTCGAATACAGGTGGTTTAGGAGATTTTTCTTCTTCATAAAAATTTACCCCACTAGTAGAAGTGAGATCATGAGACGCCATTATTCCCGGTTGTTAAGCCGATTTGGAATAACCTGGCTCTGATACCACTTGTTGGATCGGTAGGCGCCCTTAGAAGGGGGGTGAATAAGGGTTTTAAAAACTTATAATATATTTTGATTAACTTTGAAAAAACTTTGATTATTAAACTAGAGAAGATCAAGACAAATCAAGTAAAGTAAAAGTAAAGACATGATTTTATTAACTTGAGAAGCATGATTACAAAACTTGATCTCTTATCGAAGCTAGAAATCAAAGCTAATAGAAAGACTTTTTATGTTTTCTATACCGGCTCGTATCCCCACGAACCGGTTGGCTTTAGCCGATCCTTCCCCGGATATGGCCTCAAGCCGCTCTAGCCAACCCTTCCCCGAATATGGCCTCGAGCACCCCCTAGACCTATACCCGAGACCTAGTCGCCAACACGAGGCGAATTTCAGCCCTAAGTCCTACCCAGACCTAGTCGCCAACACGAGGCGAATTCACTAAACGATTACAGAAAAGATATGAAATGAAAAGACAATAATATAAAACTCCCTCTATGTGGATCTCTTGGAGAAGTGGACGAAGACGCAAAGTATGATCGTAGTCGATGCGGTCTTTCGTCACGATGATGACGCGTGTTGAAATCTTCTCCACGAATCTCCTTTTAGTCTTTATGGATTTGTGGGAGTATATCTCTGAAACTTCCTCTCTTTGTTGTAGCACGAAGCTCTGGAATTCTGGATCTCTTGAGACTCTTGAAGTCGGAGCCAAGATGTCCTTTTTATAGACTTAGCGCTAGCGCCTGCGCTAGTGGTACCGCCGGCGCTATCCCATATTAGGACACATTCTGCGCGACAGAATCTTCAATCCGAGGAAACAATTCTCCCTTGACTAATGTGCTCCTCGCTATCGCCTGCGCTATCGGATATCGCCTGGCTCTATCTCCTTCTATAAGTTCTCCCGGCAATTGCGCTTAAGCAATTCATTTCGTCGATCGAAATTTTGTCGAACGGAGCAAAGAGTTCGTCGAGCGAATTTTTGTCGAACGCCGTTATGAGCATTTCGTCGAGCGCCGCTAACAGTTCGTCGAACGCAGCTAGCGCCTGCGCTAGTACTACCGCCAGCGCTGGTAGATGTTTTGGATTTGTTTGCTCAACTTTGGGGGCAATCTTCTTATGTAATTCTTGAGTCATGTGGACTTTGTTATCCTGCACACTTAAACACACAAGATCAAATATACATAGGATTTGTTATTCTCAAACCTAGGAGATGCGGAAGAACATGTTCCAACAGTGTCCATTCTGTATTCGGTCAGGTGGGATAGAATCATCCTCTTCTATATGTAACCGGCCGCGACTTCATGGAAGAACTAGTACGGAGGCAAAATCACTTGCGGCCACTCCCCGGGCATATTGTGTGGGCGTAAGGCGACCAATACCTTAGTCATGGGGGCCCGTTACCAGAGGTTATGGATGCAGTTGGACATATGGCTTCTACAAGGTTCTCCTCTGCAAGTAATGTCTGGATACGTCCTTGGGGTATGAAGCACCTGTGAGTCGGATCGTGTCCTCAGAAAGGCACCAGTAACGATAATAACGCCTCTGATGATGCGCGACATACTATCACATTCCTGACCTACCACGTATGCCAGTCGTGAGTTCCTCGAGCGAGGGAAATTGTAGTGGTCTTAGGCAGAGTAAGCAGTCCATGCCAGCAAAGAAATACCTCTGTTGATGTAAGCAGTCCATGCCAGACATGAAAATGAGCGGACATGTCGTATGGACTACTATCATAGAGATACCTCTGTTGATGCATGTATAACCCCGGTGTCCGCCAGGGGGTGAGCAGAGACAAAGGAACCATCGGGAGAAAGGAGTAACGAGGCTAGCGAGCCAGGGTGCCGGGCAAGCCGGGCTCTCGCCGTTCACTCGCGGGAAGGCGAGCGGGCCAAGCCCTCGTCGGTTGTTCGCATGGAGGCGAGCGAGCCGAGCCACTAGGTTCGCGAGAGAGACTCTGGTGGGTGGCTCGCCCAGGAAGAGTTCGTGATCACTTTTACCTGAAAACCCCTGGTGGTCTGCAGTTAGCCCCTTCGAACAACGGAGTTTGGCTGTTGGCAGACCATTTTGGGCTGCGTATAGCAAAAGAGTAAGGCGGAATCCCACTATTAGCAGACCAGACTTGAAAAACTATATATAGACCTTGAAGGGCATCTTTGGAGAGGGATTCTAATCTCAGTTTTCTGAGCTTCTTCCTCCCCAGGTGATCTTGGCTTAGCTCTCAGGCTCTCCAAGGTGCCCAGTCTCAACATTGGCTTGGGAGGGGAAGCACTCAAAGATCTTCTGGGAGAGTGGTGGGACCTCCTCGCTGCGACCAAGGGTCAGTGTTTCATTACGAGTCTCCGGTCAGTTCCTTCCAAGGAATCAGTAAGTGCTAGCTGCCCCTCATCCTTGAGGGAACGAGCTCCACAAAGAAGCCAAGTCCTGATTTCAACATTTTTGGTGCAGTGAGCGTGTCGTGCAGCTAGTTCAATAAAGCTCAAAGGAAGAGATGGCAGGAGACACCGAGCGAGAGGAGGATTTCGGCGGCTCGCCGCCACCCGGCGCGCCAGCGATGGTGGAGATGCTGGACGACCTCAAGAGGGATCTGCTCGGGGCCTTCTAGTGTGCCCCCGCCATGGCCTTTGGGGGTCTCGCAACCCCTGCGCCCCAAGTGGACCCTCCAGCTGGAGTAGGCGAGCATGCCCCAGGGCAGAGGCCAGGGAAGGAGGCGACGCCCCAGATGCCGGAGCGAGACCTCACAGGGCGGGAGCTTTTCCCTAGCCCGGTGAGTGCGGGTGGGGCGTAGGCGAGCGCATCCCAGTAGGAGGGATCCCAGCCAGTGGGATCCCATCGAGTGGTCCCTCGGCGAGTGCGATACCGGGAGGAGCTGGTTCGCCCGGGGAGCTCGCGGGGGAGTGGAGCAGGTCAGGAGTCTGAAGGGGGAGTCCCTTCTATGAGTTGGTGCTCTCGGCACCTCTCCCTGAGGGGTTCAGCGAGCCGGCCATGACTCAGTATACCGACAAGGATGACCCCACTCAGCACCTACAGTGGTTCGAAGACATGGTCTCTATCCGACCCATGTCGGACGCTTTCAAGTGCCGACTCTTCGCCACCACCCTAAAGGAGAAAGCGAGGGACTGGTTCCACCAGTTGCCCTCCGGGTCGATATATGCTTTCGAGGATTTGCGTCGCGGCTTCCTGCTGCGCTTCTCAACCTCGAAGAAGAGGAAGAAGGACCCCGAGGCTCTCTTCAACATCAGGCAGAGGCAGGGGGAGTCATTAGCTCATTATGTGGATCGGTTCCAGGAGGAAGTCCTCCTCATCCAGGAGGTGCCAGGGTACACTCTCCAGCTCACCTTCATAGTGGGGATGCGAGAGGGGTTCTTCAAGATGGACCTCAAGAGGAGGGCTCCTTTGTCTTTCGAGGAGCTGATGGAGAGAGCGGCGGAGGAGATAGAGGGGGAGACAACAAACCCCGAGTTCACAAAGAGGTTGGCACGGCTGAGCTAGCAGGAGGTCAGGCATCTGGAGCCAAGGAGAAGAGAGGAGGCGAGGGCCCCAGAGGTGGGGTGGAGACAGCAAGAAGGAGGAAGGCAAGGCCCAGGAAGGGGTTTCCACCAGGGAGGGGGCAACTTCCAAGGAGGCCAAGGAAGATCCCACCAGCTAGGGTGGAGGTAGGGCCCGAGGCCACCTCATCCCCACCCACCTCAGCAGGCAATGGCGGTCGTCCGAGGGAGATCAGGCAGGGGATGAGGAGCCGGAGCTGGAGGAGCTGCTCCTAGGAGGAGGAATAGGGCGGCAGAGGCCGAGAGGAGGGGGCGGCGTTGCTCTATTGTGACTTCCACGGGGAGGAAGGTCACGCAACGGCCACCTGCCCAGAGTTCCTGGAGATGAAGGAAGCCAGAGCGCCGGTGCCACGGGAGCCGCTGGTGGTGAGGATTGAGGAGGTCCTATCTCAGGACGAGGAGGATGAGAGGTGTGAAGACCGGGCTGATGTGGGGGCCTGAGGTGGGATCGGGGCGATTCATGGGGGGGGGGGGGGGGCAGGGATCAGGGCGATCCATGGGGGTGGGGGGGGGGGGGGGGAAGGGATTGAGGCGACCCGGAAGGCAAGCCTCCATACCATCTACCGTCATAGCGTGGCCTCAACGTTCCTAGCCCCTCGCCCGGTAGAGAAGATCTTATTGACTCAGAAGGACATGCCGGGTCATGAAGACCCTTTCTGCGATGCGCTGGTCATACCGACAGCGATCGAGAACTTCACCGTCTCTCGGATCCTTGTGGATAACGGGAGCTCGGTCAACGTCATCTTCAAGAAGGCGTTTGACGAGATGAAGGTGGAGAACAGGAGGGTGTTGGCCTCAGATGGCCCGCTGTTTGGGTTCTCCAGTGAGAGGAAAGAGGTAGAGGGGGGAGTGGGACTCCATGTAGTCTTGGGGGGGGGGGGGGGGGTAGTCCAGGAACTGCCGCTTTGTTATAGTGGACGCCCTCAGCAGCTACAACGTCATCTTCGGACGACCACTCATCAGTGCGTTCCGCTGTGTCCCCTCCACCTTCCACCAATGCCTCAAGTTCAGGGCAGGGGGAGTCCAAGTTCGGATAAGGGGAGATCCGAAAGTGGCCCGTCAGTGCTATGTGTCTGCCGTGAACATCATCTCCTGGATGGCCGAGGCGGAAGAGTGGGATCGGGAGATGGGGGAGCCGACGAGGCTCGAAGAGGGAGGAGAAGGGAAAAGAGTAGGAGAAGGGGAGGCCCAGGCGGAAGGGGCGGAAGAGCTGATGGAGGTTCGGGAGGAGAGGAAGGAGGAGGCCGAAGAGCTGGCCCACGATGAAGAAAAAGAGGAGGATTGGGGGGAGCAGTCCCGGTTGGAGGCCGTGGATGAGATTGTGGAGCTCGAAGTCACCACCTGAGCAGGGGTGGTGGAAAAAGTCAATGTCAGCGGGGAGCTCATCCCAGAGGAGCAGAAGCAAATCCTGGCCTGTGTGCAGGAAAACGTGGATGTCTTCGCCTGGAGCGCGACAGAGATGCCCGAGATCGACGCGGATGTGGCTTTCCATCGCCTCAACTTTGATCCCGGCACCCGACCCATCCGACAGAAGAAGAGGGTTAACGCTGACAAGCTGGAATGGCCCATCCGAGAGGAGGCGGGCAAGCTCCTCGAAGCAGACTTTGTATGGAAGATCCAGTACCCAGGCTGGGTCTCCAATGTGGTTATGGTAAAGAAGGGGGGAGGTAAGTGGAGAATGTCTATTGACTTTTCTTTGCTTAATAAATCATACCCCAAGGATTGCTACCCTTTGCCCCGAATCGACGCGCTGGTTGACTCAACCTTCTGTTTTTATGTGATGACTTTTTTAGATGCTTTTTCAGGTTATCATCAAATCCGCATGCCCCCCCCCTCCCCCCCCCCCTCCCCCCCCCCCCCCCCCCCCCCCCCCCCCCCCCCGACGTCAGGGATGTCTCATTCATCATGAGGGATGGGTGCTATTGCTATAATATGATGCCGTTTGGGCTTAAGAACGCAGGAGCCACTTACCAACGGATGATGGACCGGGTCTTCCGGGAACAAAAGGGTAGAAACCTGGAGGTCTACGTGGATGACCTTATGGTGAAGAGTCGAGACCTTGAATCCCACCTCCGTGACCTTAAAGAAACATTCAGGACTCTAAGAAAATTCAAGATGAAGCTCAACCCCCAGAAGTGTGTCTTCGGGGCTAGCTGTGGAAAGTTTCTAGGCCACTTGCTCAATCCAGCAAGAGTGGAGACGAATCCAGACAAAGTTAAGGCCATCATAGAGTTGGGGTCGCCAAGGAACGCGAAGGAGGTTCAGCGCCTCACGGAGAAGTTGGCCGGGCTTAGCAGGTTCCTCTCTAGGGCGGGAGAGAAGTGTGCACCCTTCTTCAAGGTGCTGCAGGGGAATCACAAGTTTGAATGGACCCCAAAGTGTGAGAGGGATTTTTAGGCGCTAAAGGAACAATTGACCCAAGCCCCCTTGCTGCAAGGGCCGAGACAAGGAGAGGACTTGTCCCTGTACCTTGGGGTAGGACCCGAGGCAGTAAGTTCAGTGCTGGTCCGAGAAGAAGGCAGAAGGCAACTCCCAATCTACTACGCCAGCCGAGTGCTGAAGAAGGCGGAGCTCCGGTACCCCATCCTAGAGAAGTTGGCATTCGCCTTGGTGGTGTCGGACCGGAAGTTCCAGCCCTATTTCCAAGCGCATTTGATCAAGGTGGTGACCGACCACCCCCTTCGCAACATCATGGAGGGGGTAGAGCACTCTGGGAGGTTGGCTAAGTGGTCGGTGGAGCTAAGTGAATTTGATATTTCTTATGTGCCCAGGTTGTCGATAAAGGCCCAAGCGGTGGCAGACTTTTTGGCGGACTATATGGCCGAGGTGGAGGAGTCCGATCTACCCAGCCCGGTGGCCTGGAGGATGTTGGTCGACGGGGCCTCAGGGGATGCATTCCTTTGGGGGAGGGGTGGTTTTGGTAAGCCCCCAAGGGGGGACGAGGATCGAGCAGGAAATCAATATTCACTTCCCCCTCACAAACAATCAAGCCGAATACGAGGCCGTGATAGTAGGGCTCCGCCTAGCCCGAGAGTTGGGAGTGCAAGATGTGGAGGTCTCGACGGACTCTATGGTGGTAGCTTGCCAAGTCAGGGGGGAGTTCGAGATAAAGGAGTCGACTCTTCAGCGGTACTTGGAAAAGGTCAAGGGGCTTATAGGGCAGTTCCGGACCTTCTCAATCCATCACGTGCCAAGGGAGGAGAGTGCCGAAGCAGACCTCCTGGCCAAGTTCGGTCCCAGGGAAGGGGGGACGGTGTCAAACCTCTTCCGACCATCCCTCGAGGAGGGTGAGCTGATGGAGGTGGACCAGCAGCCATCATGGATGGATCCCTTCATCACCTTCTTGACATCGGGGAAGTTCCCCGAAGGGGATATGGATAAACGGCGCTTCAGGTATAAATCGGCATATTATTCCGTGCATGCAGGAGGACTGTACAGGAAAACACTCTCGGGGCTCCTAGCCCAGTGTGTGGCAGAAGAGGAGGTCC
Organism: Dactylorhiza incarnata; assembly: GCA_033032865.1. Lineage (NCBI taxonomy): Eukaryota > Viridiplantae > Streptophyta > Magnoliopsida > Asparagales > Orchidaceae > Dactylorhiza > Dactylorhiza incarnata. The sequence goes on along the minus strand of JAWHQI010000011.1, from coordinate 22,293,478 downwards.
CAAGGGTCCTGGAGGAGATCCACTCAGGAGAGTGTGGCAGCCACTCCGGAAGCCGAACCTTGGAGGGGAGAGTGGTTAGGCAGGGCTACTTTTGGCCTACCCTCAGCAAGGATGCGATAGAGTTCGCAAGGAAATGCTCAAAGTGCCAGTTGTTCGCTCCTCTCCAGCTCCTGCCAACCAAAAGGCTTCGATCCATCATAGCACCCTGACCCTTTGCTATATGGGGTTTGGACCTGTTAGGTCGTTTCCCGCAAGCGAGTGGCCAAAGAAGGTTCCTATTGGTGATGTTTGATTATTTCTCCAGTGGCTGGAGGTCAAGGCGCTGGCCAAGGTAACGTCTCAAGTAGTTAGAAATTTCATATGGGGTGAGATAATATGCAGGCATGCGCTCCCACTGGCCATAGTTACAGACAATGGGCCGCAGTTTGCCAGCGACGAGTTCGTCAGCTTCTGCACCCAGCTTGGCATAGACCTTCAGTTTGCGTCAGTCCACCACCTGAGGAGCAATAGGCAAGTGGAGGCGGCAAACAAGATTATCGTGAACTTGCTGAAGAAGAAGGTCGAGAACCTCAGGGGGAACTGAATAGAGCAGTTACCCTCGGTCCTCTGGGCACTGAGGACCACTCCGAACACGACCACGAGGGAGACTCCATTAAAGCTTTCGCACGGGTCCGAGGCCGTTCTTCCAGAGGAGTTCGAAGTACAGTCCCCCAGGGTGGTCGCCGCGGGCGAGGGGGATGAAGAATGGCTAGTGGAAAATGGGGAAGAGCAAAGACTATCTCTGGACCTGGTGGAAGAGCTTCGGGACTTAGCCACCGTCCGACAAGAAGAGGTAAAGCGACGGATGGCTCGGTACTTTGACAAACATATCCGAGTGAAATAGTTCGAGAAAGGAGACCTGGTGCTGAAGAAAGTTGACGCGGCCGGGAGAGGAGCCGCAGTGGGAAAGCTCAATTCTAACTGGGAGGGGCCATATATTGTAGACGAAGCACTCAAGTCAGGAGGGTACCACCTCCGAGATGTGGACGGGGTACTCTTCGGCCTGGACAGGAGCGAGGATGACCTGAAGCGATTCTATCCGTGAAGCTTTTTGTAATTGACTTGTTATATGTTCTAATCTCAATATATTGGTTTAGAAGTTTTTTCTAAGCAGGAGTCCCCAAGTGTTGGTGTTGGAGTGCCCCAGATCGATTCCGCTGCTGGGCTCTCATAGACGGTGGGTCAGGTTGATCTCTGGAGAGGCTGGCAAGATGGAAAGTTTTGGTGCTGGAGTGCCCCGGATCGATTCCGCTGCCGGGCTCTCATAGACGGTGGGTCAGGTTGATCTCTAGAGAGGCTGGCAAGATGGAAAGTTTTGGTGCTGGAGTGCCCCAGATCAATTCTGTTACCGGTCTCTCATAGACGTTGGGTCAGTTTGATCTCTAGAGAGGCTGGCAAGGTGGAAAGTTTTGGTGCTGGAGTGCCCCAGATCGATTCCACTGCCGGGCTCTCATAGACGGTGGGTCAGGTTGATCTCTGGAGAGGCTGGCAAGGTGGAAAGTTTTGGTGCTGGAGTGCCCCAGATCGATTCCGCTGCCGGACTCTCATAGACGGTGGGTCAGGTTGATCTGTGGAGAGGCTGGCAAGGTGGAAAGTTTGGTGCTAGAGTGCCCCAGATCGATTCCGCTGTCGGGCACTCATAGACGGTGGGTCAGGTTGATCTCTGAAGAGGCTGGCAAGGTGGAAAGTTTTGGTGCTGGAGTGCCCCAGATCGATTCCGCTGCCGGGCTCTCATTGTTGGTGGGTCAAGTTGATCTCTGATGAGGCTGGCAAGGTGGATAGTTTTCGTGCTGGAGTGCCCCAGATCGATTCCACTGCCGGGCTCTCATAGACGGTGGGTCAGGTTGATCTCTGGAGAGGCTGGCAAGGTGGAAAGTTTTGGTGCTGGAGTGCCCCAGATCGATTCTGCTGCCGGGCTCTCGTAGACAGTGGGTCGAGTTGATCTCTGGAGAGGCTGGCAAGGTGGAAAGTTTTGGTGCTGGAGTGCCCCAGATCGATTCTGCTGCCGGGCTCTCATAGACGGTGGGTCAGGTTGATCTCTGGAGAGGCTGACGAGTAAGTTATTCATGATAAGGGGTTCGGTTTGCCAAATCTCTCAAGGCCTGGATAGGGCGAGTCCTTGGGGTCACTCATGAGAAATGAAAGACATCAATTGATCAAAAGCGCCAAGTCCAAGGGTAATGGCGAGACGGATGGATACGGTGGTCACACGGCTCGTCGGGCTGGGTCCTAACTCGCGAAAAACACCTGGAGAATTCATAAGCGATTCCTGAAACTAGCGAGTTGGGGAGGTCCGCCGATGCGGTGGTTAACAAACAATGCTGTTCGCACGTAGGAGGTGGGCGAGCGAGGCAGGATAAAGTCTATCCCGCTCGCAAGGGCCCCGCTGGGCGAGCCAGAGGCACGAAGCAAACCGCACTTTACGCGAGAGCGAACAGATGGACCATCTAACGAAGCTCCTAAGCGGAAAAAGCTATGAGAACACCTTATTGAATATGCTCGAGGTAAGATAGTGAGACAATGAAAGCACGATGAAATGGTAAACCTTGTGACTATCGCTAATAAGAAGTGTGCGAACGCGAGCATAAATAATAGCGTTGAGATGCGAGAATACGAGCAAAAGCGAAACAAAATACATGTGCGCAAGCGTAGAAAAGAATACTGGCGCGAGCGGGATGGAAAAGCAATCAAAAGATAGAAAAATGTTCCATGTTTCTTTTCTAAAAAATGTGTTACAAAATAACGGCGAACTCGCCAGGTAAAAACAAAAGTTTTACATTGAAAATTAAAAAGTTATTGCTGGTCGCTGGACAACTCTTCCTTGCTCCCGCGGTCGCCAGGCTCCGGGATCGGCGCGAAGAGGTCCGGGATGATGTCCTCGATGCTGAACTCCAGGGCATCCGGGTAAAGCAGACCCGCCCCTTTAAGGGTCTCGAAGACGAGGTTGGCAACACCCATGGAATTCTTGCGGGTCGCCTCCTGTTCGCCTCGCGATGTCTTGCGAGTCCCAGCTCGCAGAGGAGATGGAGGGAGCACAGCTCTGGTTAGCTCGCAGACGTGTGCCTTGAGGAACGCGACCTCTGATTCCAGGTCGGCGTTCCGTGAGAGTAGCTGGCTCGCGATCTCGACATCCTGAAGAAGAAAAGCATAAGTCAAGAGAGACATATAGCAAGCAAGATGGAAGTTGTGTGGAAGACTTACCATTCCACCCTGAAGGCTGGCGAGGAGACCTTCCGAGATGGCCACTTTCCCCTTGAGGCTTGCGACCTCGTCGGTGGCCGCCTTGAGCTCGCACTGGAGCTCTTTAGAATCCCTCTCTGCAGTAAGGTATCTCCGAGCCACCATGTGGGAGAGCTCCAGGGAACGGAAGTGTGCTCACATGGACTCGTTGACAAGCAGCCGGGATCACAGGGCGCCGAAATGGGCGGCGTACTCGCGGCCATAAAGCCCGAAGGTGAGGGAGAACGCCTCACCCCCACTTTATCGCTCTCAACCCAGGAGGGGAAGAGAAACGAGCAAGAGATCCTGTTGAGGTCAGGATCCCATGCGAGCACCGGCTCGCCGAGGGCGTCATAAAGTTTAGCGCCCAGGCCGAAGTTCTTGTTGCTGATCTGCTTGGGCCCGCCGGGAGCATCCTTCGGCTCACTACCCTCCTGGGCAACTTTTTGGCGAGGGAGTGAGCGGAGTCTCCGTCCCACTCAGGTCCACGACCTCTTTCCCCTTTGTTGTGGTGGGGATGTCCTTGTTCCTCTTCTTGGCGGGGAGCTTCGCGGCATGCTGGCTCGCGGGAGGTGGCCGTTTCTTGCCAGAGGTCGAGCCGAGAGGGTCTCGACACGCCTCGGCGCCCGCGATGACGAGAGAGATGGAGGAGAGGGCTGCGCTCCTCGCATGCGGGGGATGGATGGGAAGATACGGCTCACCTGCAAAGGCAATGAAAGAGTTAGTGGTTAAAATAAAAGAAACATATAGGAGCTTGCGAGTGCGAGCCGAACCTTCCCCTTGCGGGACCGGCAGCAGCAAGTCCACCCTCTGCCGGAGGCAGACGACCTCGAAGTTCTTACCATCTAAGTATTGGTAGAGCCTCACGTCGTCACCGCCGAGCGAGGCAGGAGGGAGGTAGGTTGCATCATCTCGTTGGAGGGGAGAAGGGGATGTTGCCGAACGGTCCTTTTACTAGGATGAATTTCTGGTGCCAGTAGTGTGCTTTGTTCACCGTCTCACAGACGGTGACATGCTAGCTTGCAAAGTGGGTTGTCCCATCTTTGTACGCGCGGAAGGAGAAGACTTTGCGGAAGACGAGCAGGCTGAACTCGATCTTCTCCTCCCACAGGTAGCAAGCGAACTCGACCACCACGCCGATCGCGTTCGGCGTCAGCTGGCTCAATAGTACGCCGTAGTACTTGAGTACCTGAAAAATTCACCAAGATAAGGTTAGCATGCTCCCTGCGAGGCGAGTAAGAATTGCGAGGATCGAGTATATTACATGGCGTACTTTTGGCCAGAGTGGGAGTCGCCACCCATTCTCAAAATGAGCAATGGGGATGGCGAGCTCGTTGGTGGACGGATCATTAAGGGCGGCTGTGTTCGGCGGGCGACGAGCTACATACCATGAGGGGATGTATTTGTCCACTGTGGCGAGGAGCTCGTCACCGGTGAGCGAGGCGCAAAAGAAAGTGTGGTCGCGAAAAGCCCCGACGCACCTGGCTCTTCCTTCGGAATCGCCCTCGACAACCACGATGTTAGTAGCTGCGAACCAGAAAAAAACGCGAGCTGGAATTAGCGAGAGGGCCTGGAAGAAGGGCTGGAGAATAGTTAATGCGGTAATTAGAAAGTAAAAGATGACGACTATTTATAGAAATGAAAAGGACGGGAAGAAGTAGAAGCGCCGGGGGTGCGGATAGCGGAATCGCGCGGTGTTTTCAGCTTCTTGGGGCCTTATCCACTGATTCGCCGCCGGCGGGCCAAAACTGCAGAAAGGAAAAAGCACAAGTCGCGAGAACGAGGCGATATCCCGCGAGCCAGGTATATCAAACGAAAAAAACAAGCAGGGCGTGAGCACAATTAACATAGCGGCAAAAATTATGCAAAGCAAGAAAGAAAGCTCGCGAGCGAGCGGGAATATCCTTATTACAAAGTCACTAATAGTTCAGAACCCCCAGAAGCGGGGGAAAATAGTAACGATTACAAGCAGTAAATAACAATGAAAGATAGCTGTTCAGTAGTTGTGCCATTTTTAGCGGTCGCGGCCTCGCACACCGGAGCGCGGAGGAATCCTCGGATAATGGTACTCGCGGACCGACTGGACCTCGCGCTGCATCAGTCGCATGTAATCCTCAATTCGCGCGAGGTGCACCCTTGGTGAGGTGACCTCGCTGCGAGCTACCTGCTGTACCTCGGCAAGGACGCGGGCGTTCGCATCCTCCATAACAACAAACCTCTCCTCATAAGCGGCCCTGTTCATCCGATCCTGATCGTATAGCTCTCGCAGCATCAAGGTGTGCTTCTGGAATATCTCAGCGACTCGCCTTTTCATCTGTTCCGGGTCGCCCGGGTCCCCCAATAAATCCGCGACCTCGCTCGGCGAGGGAGGGGGCGACATCTCCACCTCACCGTGCTCTGACTCGGTATTCGGGGTTGGAGGAGCACCTGCGAATGAAAGAAAATCAGCATAAGGGGCGACGAGAGAAATAATCGGCAGAAATTATTTAACCTGGCGAGATGAGAATGGTACAGGGTCGCGGGCGAGAAGAGCTCGGCTGGCCCTTGAAGGCCTCAGTGAAGGACGGGGTGATGGACTTTCCCAAGTCAGGGGGGTGCGTCGTCCTGTCATCAACCCGAGGTTCGACAAGTAGCGAGCCACCTGGGCCCCGTTGGCCCTGAGTGCCGAACCCAGGGGTAATGATGTTCATTTTTGGCGGGGCCGGCGAGCCCACCGGAGTGGGGACTCGCCTCTCTGAGGTCGCGAGAGGAGACTATGCAAAAAGAAATAAGGTGGATCAGTGGATCAACGACCAAAGAAGAGCGAGAGAGGATAAGACAAACGGCTTACCAGGACGCGAAGGTGAGGCCCGCAGGTCAAGGGTCCTCGCATCAGGGGGGATCGGTCCTCCCGGGGGACGGGGGGCGAGACCCCGTTGGAGATGGCCTGATAAGATTCTTCTCCGCGGGAGGGACCTGCGAGCAAGGAAACAGAGTTAAGCGAATACTATTTGGGATATCGAGTCTTTTTTAGCAGAACCTGCGAGGCGAGCTCGTTGCGGGGAGAGGGAGACAGCAGAGATGACTCATCCTCCCTGGATGGTCTTAGCCATCTTAACTTGAGGCGGGGGCTAGGCTGGTTGCGGAGAGATCCAGGGAGCAAGCTCGACAGCTTTAGCCTTCTAGACCGTCTGCGAGGCCTTGAGGCAAGCGAGTATCTCCTCCTTCTTGGACATGTCACAGGGAGCAGTGGCGAGCGGGAAGAGAAGTGAGAGGGAAGGAAAAAGTTCATGCACCGGCCGGAAGGAAGGGTATTTATAACAGTGGGCATGGGTCCCACCAAAAGATTCTCACCACGTCACCAAGGGGCTGACGAACACCAGGGGTTGGTTGTTTCTTCGCAAGCCTAAAGTAGCCTCACGAAGAGTGGAGATTGTGTACAACCCCGGTGTCCACCAGAGGGTGAGCAGAGACAAAGGAACCATCAGGCGAAAGGAGTAACGAGGCTAGCGAGCCAGTGTGCCGGGCGAGCCGGGCTCTCACCGGTCGCTCGCGGGAAGGCTAGCGGACCAAGCCCTCGTCGGTTGTTCGCATGGAGGCGAGCGAGCCGAGCCACTCGGTTCGCGAGAGAGACTCTGGTGGGTGGCTCGCCCAGGAAAAGTTCGTGATCACTTTTACCTGAAAACCCCTGGTGGTCTGCAGTTAGCCCCTCCGAACAGCGGAGTTTGGCTGTTGGCAGAGCATTTTGGGCTGCGTATAGCAAAAGAGTAAGGCGGAATCCCGCTATTAGCAGACCAAACTTGAAAAACTATATATAGATCTTCAAGGGCACCTTTGGAGAGGGATTCCAATCTCAGTTTTCTGAGCTTCTTCCTCCCTAGGTGATCTTGGCTTAGCTCTCAGGCTCTCCAAGGTGCCCAATCTCAGTTTTGGCTTGGGAGGGGAAGCGCTCAAAGATCTTCCGGGAGTGTGGTGGGACCTCCTCGCTGCGACCAAGGGTCCGTGTTTTGCTCCGAGTCTTCGGTCGGTTCCTTCCAAGGAATCAGTAAGTGCTAGCTGCCCCTCATCCTTGAGGGCCCGAGCTCCACAAAGAAGCCAAGTCCTGATTTCAACAATGCACGGTCGGCTATCACATTCCTGACCTTCCACGTATGCCAGTCGCGAATTCTTCAAGCAAGGGCAATTGTGGTGGTCTTAAGGTGAAGAAAGTACCCCGCGCCGGCAGAGAAGGCTGAAAGAATCTCAGGAACCACTTGACAATAAAAATGTTAGTGATGTATAGATAGATAGCATTAGCATTGCGCCTCAAAAAAGCATAAGAGACTTAAATCATAAATTGAAATGTGAAAAAAGGGGGGATACTTCAACCTAAGAGTAATATCTATTCAAGTCGTCACCGCTCCAGGTGTTTGGCACCCTTCCCCTCGTGAGATTGTAACTGATAAGCACCATTTCTAAGTGCCTCCTTAACGATGAAAGGACCCTCCCATTTTGGATTGAGTTTCCCAACTGAGGCAGCTCTTCCGGCTGCATCTACCTTTTTCATCACGAGATCGCCCTCGACGAACTGCATGACTTTGATATGTTTATCGAAATGCTTGGCCATTTTTCACTTGGCCTCTGCTTGCCTGATGATAAACTGATCTCTGAGCTCCTCGATGAGATCGAGACTACATCTTATCTCCTCATCGTTGCTTTCTATCCACTGCTCTCCACCTTTCTTGGAGAGGAGAACTTTGGGGCTCATGACATCGAACTCCATTGGGATGAGCATTTTGGAATCGTGTGCCAGTTTGAAAGGTGTCTCCCCGGAGGCCAACGAAGGAGTGGTTCATAGAGTCCACAACACTTCTGGAAGCTACTCTACCCAACTGCCACAAGTGTTCTCCACTTTCTTCTTAAGAAAATTCAGGACTTGTTTATTTGCTACTTCTACTTTCCCGTTATTGCACCGGTGATAAACTGACGAGAACCAAAGTTTTATTCCGACCTGCTCACAGATATTTTCGAGCTCTGAGCTTGTAAACTAAGGACCATTATCGATGACGATGGCCATGGGGATCCCATGTCGGCAGACGATCTCTCCCCATATGAAGTTCTTGACTACCTAGGTTGTCGTTCTATCCAGCGCTTTTTCCTCTGTCCATTTGCTAAAGTAGTTAATCATCACCAAAATGAAGTGTTGCTTCCCGCTGGCCATTGGGGATGGACTCACCAAGTCCATCCCCTAGACAGCAAATGGCCATAGGACAGAGATACTTCTCAACTGCTGCGTTGGTTGAGTTTGAAGAGTGGCTAACTTCTAGCATTTGAAACACCTCTTCGCACATTCTCCGCAATCTTTCCTGAGAGTTTGTCAGAAGTAGCCATGATGGAGGATCCTTTTCTTGAGGGTTCTAGCCCCTGAGTGACTGTCGCATTCCCCTGCATGCACTTCTCGCAAAATTTGGGAAATTTCTTTCTTTGCCATGCACATTGCCAGGGGTGACAGAAAAGTCCTTCAGTAGAGAACCCTGGAGATCAGGAAGTAGTGTGCCTCCATGAGCTTGAACCTTCTTCCACCAGTAACTGAAGAATGGACTTCTCCTGTGGTGAAGTAATGGATAAAAGGATCTATCCAAGATGGACGTTGGTCAATCTCTATGACATCTGCTTCTTCTATTTCGGGGCAGAACAACTCCATGAGAGTCCCCCCCAATTTGGGAGCCCATACTTTTCCAATTCATCAGCCTCAGTGATTTCTTTCCTTAGTATATGTTGGACGTTGAAGGTATGGAAGCGTCTGATTTGCTACTTAATAAGGGACAGATATTTCTGGAGGAGAAGTTCCCTAGTTTCAAAAGTGCCATTTATCTGTGACACCATCACCAGAGAATCTGTCCTCACTTCCAAGTCATCGACACCAATCTCTCACGACAAATTTAGCCTGGCTATTAATGCTTCGTATTCTGCTTGATCATTAGTTGTAGGAAAATGAAGCTTAACTGCTTGCTCAATTCTGATGTCATTGGGACTGATCAGGATGATCCCTGCTCCGATGGAGTTCTTCCCAGAAGCACCATCCACGTACATCTTCGCGGAGAGGGGTATTCCTTCTTAGCAACGTCATCATCAACGAAATCGGCGAGGAAGTCTGCCAATACTTGTGCCTTGATGTTGTTCTTGGCGCATAAGATATATCAAACTCGCTGAGCTCTATAGCCCATTTCAGTAGTCATGCTGAGTGCTCCGGATTCTCAAGGATGGCTCTTAACGGATGATCGGTAACTACCTTGACTGAGTGGGCCTAGAAATAAGGCCGTAGCCTTCGAGTGGATATCACTAAGGTCAAAATAATATTCTCCAGGATGGGGTAGCGTGTCTCGGTGCTCTTCAACACATGGATGATGTAATGGATTGGAAACTATCTTTTACCTTCCTCCCGGACTAGTACTGAACTAATGGATTCAGTGCCAATCCCAAGATACACGAACAAATCTTCTGAGTGATGGGGGCTCTAAAGGAGATGAGTTGTCATCATCTGACACTTCAACTCCACGAACGCTTGGCCACACTCTTTGGTCCACTCAAACTTAGCTCCCCCTCGGAGGGTCTTGAAGAAAGGTAAATACTTATCTCCTAAACAAGAGATAAAGCCACTAAGCCCCGCTATCCTCCCTACCAATTGCTGGACTTCTTTCATTTTTTTGGGGATGCATCTCGAGGACGACTATTACCTTGTCTTGATTTTTTGGTGTATGCAACTCGGTGACCAAGAAACTTTCCTTTGCTAGCCCCGAAGATATACTGGCTGGATTCAAACTCATGTTATAGTTACGGAGGGTATCAAACATCTCAGTCAAATCTTTGACATGATCTGTTAACTCGTGACTTTTGATGGGGAGGTAGTCGACATAAACTTCCAAGTTACGACCCTTTTGATGCTTGAACACATAATCCATCTATTGGAGCTTGTGTTCCACATCTCTTAGTTTGAGAATAACAAATCACACTATGATTTGATCTTGCTTGTGTTTATAGTGTGCATGTACTATAGTTAAATAACCCTATGAACAGGATGCTGATTGATGAAGATTCTCTGAATAGAGAGCCAACGCCCCGCGTTAGAGGTTAACGCCCGACGTTAACATTCGTCGAGAAGGAATGCGTCGAGAAGGGATGTGTCGAGAAGAACTTTCATCGAGAACAAATAGTGCCAACGCCCCATGTTAGAGGTTAACGCCCGACGTTAACATTCGTCGAAAGGGGATGGCTTCTCAACGGCTCTTGACGTCGAGATGGAAAATTGTCGGCTACCAAAAGATAATGTCCGCGTTGACTCTTAACGCCCGAGTTGAGTCAGCGATCTGCCACGATCTCGACGGTTAAACGATCTCCGCAATGCCCATACACGATCTCTAACGCTGGCGTTAACTTCTTAAGGTTGGGCGTTAGCTCTCGTGCCTATTTAAAGAGCTGATTTCGTTTGGTCAGATGTTAGACATTCAAGCCTTCATTCAATACTTCAGAGAGTTCATTTCATCCCCCAAATTCGGAGAGTACTCCCAACACCACCATTGAGGAACAAGAGTGAGAAGGAGATTTCCAACGACAAATTAGAAGAAGGCCGCTCACTTCAACTCCGACGATGGTCATTGCGTTTCTTCAACATCTCCTTCAGCACTCTTCAATCTAGGGAGTCTTTTGTTCTGATTTTAACTTTCTCTTTTCATATTTTCTTGTAACGGTAGTGAATTCGCCTCCTTGCGTGTGGCTACTAGGCCGAGTTCGGTTTAGGGGGAAATTCGCTGCCTTGTGCGTGGCGACTAGGTTTAGTGTAGATCTAGGGGGTGGCAAGAGGCCTTATCTGGGGAAAGATAGGCTATAGCCAACCGGTTCTTGGGAGAAGGACCGGTGAAGGAACAGAAAGTGAATCTTACTTTGTCGCCTTAATTTCAAGCGTTATTGAAAATATTCTCTTGCAATCATCTTTTTGAAATATATAATATTCATTTTCATTATCTCTGATTGTCTGAAATTGTATTTCATTTATGATTTCATAAGTAAAATCACTTTGGAATATTTCTACAAAAATTATTTTCTGCAAAGCTAACGCCCAACGTTAACTCTTAACGCCCAACGTTAGCAGCATAACCAAAATGTTTCAGTTTTTTGAAAATCTGCCAGTTTACATAAAAAATTGAAAACTCCTTATTCACCCCCCTAAGGGCGCCATAAGATCCAACATTTGGTATCAGAGCCAAGTTATTCCAAAATGGTTTCACAACCGGGAATAATGGCACATCATGATCATGCTTTCGCTAAGGGTCAAGGGATTAGTAGACCTCCACTATTTACTGGTACTGATTATAATTATTGGAAAACAAGAATACGTTGTTTTCTAAATGCTTTAGATAATGATGTGTGGGGTATGGTGGAACAATGCTACTCTCCACCAACATTTGTTGTTGGAGAAGTCACTATGGAAAAACCGAGAGACAAATGGGATGATAACGACAAGTTAAGATGCAAGAATAACGCTAAAGCTATGAATGCTTTATTTTGTGCTTTAGATAGAATGGAATTTAATAGAACTTGTGCTTGCGAAACTGCTTATGATATATGAAAATTATTAGATATCACTCATGAAGGTACTTCGCAGGTCAAAGATTCAAAGCTTTTCCAACTTGAATCAGAATACGAGAAATTCAAAATGCAGGCGGATGAAGACATAGACTCAATGTACACAAGGTTTACCAAGATCGTCAATGACTCAAAAGTGCTTGGAAAAGTGTTCTCCAATGGCGACTTGGTGAGAAAAATTTTAAGGTCTCTCCCTCCAAAGTTCAATCCAAAGGTGACCGCTATCTCGGAGTCGCACGATCTGAAGAAGCTCCAAATTGAGAGCCTCATTGGGAACCTCAAGACACATGAAGTTGAACTCAAAATTCAACAACAAGAGTACAACTTAGAGCCAAAGAAGAAGGCCTTTGCATTGAAATCAAAGAAGGAGTCTGATGGAGATGATGATGAAGAGGACGAGGAAAGCCTCTTTGTGAAGAAGTTCAAAAGATTCATGAAGAATACGGAAAGGAGAAACACCTTCCGGAAATATTTCATCAAGAAGGGATCTTCATTGAAGAAAGGAAGAGGTAGAGACGAGGACGATGATGAGCGACCACCATCGGAGTGCTATCATTGTAGAAAGACCGGACACATCTAGAGCCAGTGCCCAAAATATCTGAAAGAGCGTAAAGAAAAGCGACACAAGGAAAAAGAGAAAAAGAAGGTCCTAAAAGCGGCTACTTGGGATGAATCCTCCTCTGACGAATCAAGCAGCTCATCCTCCAGCAGTGAAGAAGAAGCGAACGTGTGCCTCAGGACGAAGAGAAACACACTATCTGATGATGAATGCAGTGTCCAAAGCGACACTGAGGTAATGCTTCTTGCCACTAATGATGGTTTATATATTGAGTATTTACAAACATGCAAATTTTTTGATAAAAGTTTAAAGGATTTTGATCTTCTAAATTCTGAAAATAAACTTTTGTTAAAAGAAAACAAAAAATTATCTAAACAATTAGGGAAAGAAGAGGTATCTTGCTAAGAGTGCAATCACTCCTTGGCAAGTGTGAAAGAACTCGAGGAAGCTCTTTTTATATCCCACTTCAATATCGAAATTCTTACTAAAGAGAAGGGGGATTTAGAAAGAACTTTAAAAACCTATCTTTCTCAAATAGAAGAAGGAAAAAATGTTTTTCGAATCGGTGTGTTTTGTTGGTAATGGAAAACACCTCTCGCAAAGCTCGTATTCATGATTTAAATTTGGCTATTAAGAAATTTGGAGTTGGGCAAAGATCTCTAGACATGATCTTGGCCAACCAATGTCATGGTAGTGCCAAATATGGCCTTAGATATGTTACTGGGAGCTATCACCGGGCGTTAACTCCTAACGCTGGCGTTAGCAATAAATCCAGAAATTTTATTTCTGTTAATAAAAAATCTCTTCAAAATTAAAATGTTACCTCATTATCCTACAAGAGTTTATCCAAAACTCCGAAAAAGGTTTCATCCCCTTTTATATCGTGTGCCAAATGTCATTTATTTGGACACACCTTAGATTCATGTAGGAAGAAGGGTCGTAGTGCTATAATGCAAATCTGGGTGCCTAAGGTTTCCACCTATTCTATGGGAGGAACCTCTTGGGTATCAGGGTCTTTACTCTCATCCCCTTTTAGGTATGTTGGCAGACTAAAGACAAAAATGACGCGTGGTATTTGGACTCGGGATGCTCCAAACACATGACGGGAAACAAAGCTAAGTTCCTTAGCCTTGAGATGAAGAAAGGAGGGATGGTGATATTTGGTGATAACGGAAAAGGAAGGATCATGGGCATCGACACAGTGGGTAACGATTCTTTCTCAATCTCTAATGTTTTATTTGTAGATGGTTTAAAACATAATTTAATTTCAATTAGCCAATTAGCCAATTATGTGATAAGGGTTTAAATGTATTATATGAATCATCTACAAATCTTTGCAAAATTATAAATTCTAAAACAAATGATGTCATACTCGCCGCACCTAGAATTCAAAATGTCTATTTGATTGCCTTTAATGATCTTTCACAATCGTCTTTAAAATGCTTTATTTCAAAAAATGACTAATTAGAACTTTGGCATAGGTGTCTTGGTCACTCTAGCACCAAGCTTATTTTGAAGTTATCAAAAGATAAATTAATTAATGGTTTACCTATGCTTAAAGGTAATTTATCTTCTCTTTGTACGCCTTGCCAAAAAGAAAAGTTTTCAAAAATTCTTTTAAAAGCAAAAATGTAATTTCTACTTCTAGACCACTTCAATTAATTCATATGGATTTATTTGGACCGGTTAACACTTCTAGTCTAGGAGGTAGAAAATATACTTTTGTAATAATTGATGATTATTCTAGATTTTGTTGGACTTTATTTCTATCTTCCAAATCTGATGCATTTATTGAATTTACTAAACTATGCATTCATATTCAAAACGAACTTGATCTAAAAATTAAATGCATACGCTCGGATCATGGAGGATAATTTGAAAATGATAAATTTTCTTCTTTTTGTGATGATTTAGGAATTAAACATGAATTTTTTGCTCCTCGCACCCCACAGCAAAATGTTGCAGTGGAGAGGAAAAATAGAACCTTTCAAGAGCTAGCATGCACTATGATTTGTGAATATGGGTTGCCTAAATCATTTTGGGCCGAAGCGGTTAATACTTCATGTTATATTATTAATCATGCCATGCTTCGTCCTGTTTTAAAATTAACACCTTTTGAGCTATATTTTAAAAGAAAACCTAATGTATCTTATTTTCATGTGTTTGGTTATATGTATTTTATTTTAAACACTAGAGATGATGCACTAGGAAAATTTGATGAAAAATGTGATGAGGGAATTTTCATTGGGTACTCTTCAACTAGTAAGGCTTATAGAATATATAATAAAAGAACAAAGTAGTTAGAAAAGTCTATACATGTAAGATTTGATGAGTTTGTTCCTTGTGTAGATACTAATCATACAGGAAACGAAGACGAACACCTTTCCCCTTCGGAACATGAGGATGATGAATCGCTTGGAGAAAAAGAAGAAGAAAAAGATGAGAAAGAAGAAGAACAAGCAGAATATGTTCCTCCAAGCGTGTTGCAATTTACTAAGGATCATCCAAGGGATCTTGTGATAGGAGAACCATCAAAAGGGTAAGTACTAGTTCTTCTTTAAATGAGTCTTTTTCCAACCTTTGTTTTGTATCCGAAATAGAAAAATATTTCAACCGCTTTAAATGATGAATTTAGGTTTTTAGCTATGAATGATGAATTAAATCAATTTGAACTTAATAAGGTTTGGAATTTAGTAGAGAGGCCATCTAATCATCTGGTTATAGGAGTCAAATGGATTTTCAAAAATAAACTAGATGGTGACTCTAGGATTACAAGGAATAAAGCTAGACTAGTTGCACAAGGATATTCACAAATCGAAGGGGTAGATTTTGATGAAACATTTGCACCTGTTGCTCGCCTAGAATCAATTAGAATATTTCTTGCATTTGGGAGTTGTAAAAGATTTAAAATGTTTCAAATGGATGTTAAAAGTGCATTTTTAAATGGGATTATAAATGAAGAAATTTATGTAGAACAACCCCTGGTTTTGTGAGTGAAAAATTTCCAAATCATGTATATAAATTAGAGAAAGCGCTTTATGGATTGAAGCAAGCGCCACGTGCTTGGTATGATAGATTGACATTATTTTTGATAAATCACGGTTATAAAATGGGAAGTGTGGATAATACACTTTTCATTAAGCATGTACATAATGATTTGATTATATTGCAAATTTATGTTGATGATATTATTTTTGGAGCCACTAATGAAGAGTTATGTAATGAAGTAATTTTAGTGATGAAAAATGAATTTGAAATGAGCTTGGTTGGAGAACTCACTTATTTTTTAGGATTTCAAATCTCACAAAAACAAGATGGTATATTTATTTGTCAAACTAAATATGTTCATGATATTCTTAAAAGATTTGGATTTGAAAACCTAAAACAAGCTAATACACCAATGAGTGCATCACTAAAATTAGGAAAAGATGAAGTCGGTATTTCTATTGATCAAACATTATATAGAGGAATGATGGGCTCATTGCTATATTTAAGCGCATCTAGACCCGATATTATGTTTTTCATTTGTTTATGTGCTAGATTTCAAGCTAACCCAAAAAATCATATTTAAAAGCGGTTAAATGTATTTTTAGATATCTAATCGGAACATCTAGATTAGGCTTATGATATCCTCATAATGATTGTTTTATTTTACACAGTTTTTCAGATTCGGACTATGCAGGATGTTCATTAGATCGTAAGAGCACTAGTGACATGTGTCATTTTATAGGCCCTTCACTCATATCATGGTCGAGTAAGAAACAGAATTATGTTGCCCTCTCCACCACCGAGGCCGAATATATCGCATTAGGTAGTTGTTGTGCACAAGCCTTATGGATGACCCAAATGTTAAAGGACTTTGGTGTTTATCTAAATAATATAGAATTAAAGTGTGACAACAAGAGCGCTATAAATCTCACAAACAATCCCGTACATCATTCTAGATCGAAACATATAGATGGCCGTCATCATTTTATTAGAGATCATATTAAGAAGGAACATGTTAAAATTAGCTTTATATGGACTGAATCACAACTTGCCGACATTTTTTCTAAACCTCTACCCGATGCACGTTTTCACATGCTTAGGTTAGATTTAGGTGTCTTAGAAATTTCTCTTTAAATCCTATAAAAAGCTATCAAAATTGTTTTATGTATCTTTTTATATTTGTTTGCATTTTTAAAAAAAATTCAAAAATCAATAAAAATGTAAAACTCTTTTAAAACTACCAAAATCATGATAAAAGAGCCTTCAAATCAACTCAATAATGTCCGAAATTTCAACTATAAGAAGACCTCTTTATAATACAAATGAATAATGAAAAGATTTTTCAAAAAATCAAAATTTATAGTTCTATCTCGGCGTTAAGAAGCTAACACCTGATGTTAGCCTCTCTGCTCCAAAATTTTGTCTTATTGAAAAACTCTTGGTATTATTTTATTGCAGTATTTTATTTTATTTTAAAGCTTTCTATTTTTTGTTGTTATTTCCTTTAAAAAAAAAACTAAAAAAAAACATTAATATATATATATGCTTAAATGCTTCAATTCAAGGATGATTATATATATTGCTTAAAGATTATTTACAATGTTTAATTTAAACCTTCAAGTTTCTTTAAAATATTGTTTTGCTTTTATCATGCCTTGAATAATATCTTAAAATGTGAAAAGAATTTGGTTGTAGATTACATATGTAGAAATGTTTTTACATGCCTCTAAGTATGAGTAAAGTTTTTATCTTTGATAATGATTTTCTCACTTACACTTTTTTGTTAATCTACATGTGTTTTAAATCTTATTGCATGATTGTGTAGTATAAGAACTTATTTTGAATCTCATAAATAGTTTACATACACAACATTGAATTCTGTGTTCTTCATGCACTTGTGATTAGAGAAATGTGGTATTTACAATATAAATTTATATGTTTGCAAAAACAAGTGAATTTGGAGTCCTTGGTCACAAAAAACAAAATCAGGTAAAAAACATTATGACAAGGAAAACTCCGCAAAAAATTGTAAAGTGTCTTGTGCAAACAAAATTTTGACCATTTCTCTTTACAAAAGAATTTTTTTTATGTGCATTGAAATTTGTGGAAGTAAAGTTATTTATGTTCAATTCAAGTTATGCTCTTACATAACATATTTTCATGTGATTTGATTTATACACTTGTATACTTTATCAACACACCCTTATTGAACACATCATTATCATCTATAATACTTCCACTCATGAGAATTGGACCTAAAGCTTATCTACACTATTCTCTACAATCATGAGTAAATGCACTAGATAACAACACATGATCTTTACAATGTTTATGTATACTTGAAATGTAAATTTATTTACATTGTAAACATATCTTTACTTGATATTTTTATAATCTTGTTTGCTACTTTTTGTTACAAATTACAAATGAACTTGCAACTTTTGTTTCTAACATTCATAACATCTAATTATTTGATTTAAACGCTTATTATATTTTGTACTTACAATTTCTAAAAGATGTTACAAATTGCTTTCGTTGTGTTTACTCTTTATTAAAAGTTGTTATTAACTCTACTTAATGCATATTATTTCATATTGCTAATACTCTTAACCCACCTCCTTTTGATTATAACAAAAGGGGGAGAATAAATTGAAGAAATAAAGAATTCTATTATTTAGGGGGAGTAACATTAGAAAATGCATTCATGTAGAGGGAGTATCCACATAGAGGGAGTATACATGATTATCACGCTTAACATATACTATAAACACTACTCTAATTATGTTTTATTTCTTATTAGTGGATTTGTTATTATCAAAAAGGGGAGATTGTTGGAGCTTGTGTTCCACATATCTTAGTTTGAGAATAACAAATCACACTATGTGTTTGATCTTGCTTGTGTTTATAGTGTGCAGGTACTATAGTTAAATAACCTTATGAACAAGATGCTGATTGATGAAGATTCTCTGAATAGAGAGCCAACGCCCCGCGTTAGAGGTTAATGCCTAACATTAACATTCGTCGAGAAGGGATGCGTCGAGAAGGGATGCGTCGAGAAGAACTTTCGTCGAGAACAAATAGTGTCAATCCCCCGCGTTAGAGGTTAATGCCCGACGTTAACATTCGCCGAAAAGGTATGACTTCTCAATGACTCTTGACGTCGAGATGGAAAATTTTTGGTTACCAAGAGATAACACCCACGTTGACTCTTATCGCCTGAGTTGAGTCCGCGATCTACCACGATCTCGACGGTTACACGATATTAGCAATGGACATACACGATCTCTAACACTAGCGTTAACTTCTTAACATTGGGCGTTAACTCCCGTGCCTATTTAAAGAGTTGATTTCATTTGGTCAAATGTTAGACATTCAAGCCTTCATTCTATACTTCAGAGAGTTCATTACATCCCAGAATTCAAAGAGTACTCCCAACACCACCATTGAGGAACAAGAGTGAGAAGGAGATTTTCAATGACAAATTTGAAGAAGGACGCTCGCTTCAACTCCGACGATGGTCATTGCGTATCTTCAACATCTCCTTCAGCACTCTTCAATCTAGGGAGTCTTTTGTTCTTATTTTAAATTTATCTTTTCATATTTTCTTGTAACGGTAGTGAATTTGCCGCCTTGCGTGTGGCGACTAGGACGAGTTCGGTTTAGGGGGAAATTTGCCTCCTTGTGCATGAAGACTAGGTCTAAGGTAGATCTAGGGGGTAACTAGAGGCCTTATTTAGGGAAAGATAAGCTATAGCCAACCAGTTCTTGGGAGAAGGACCGGTGAAGGAACAATAAGTGAATTTTATTTTGTCGCTTTAATTTCAAGCGTTATTGAAATTATTCTTTTGTAATCATCTTTTTGAAATATATAATATTCATTTTCATTATCTCTGATTGTCTCAAATTATATTTCATTTAATATTTCATAAGTAAAATCACTTTGGAATATTTCTGCGAAAATTATTTTCTGGAAAGCTAACGCTCAACGTTAACTCTTAACGCCCAGCGTTAGCAGCAGAACCAAAAAATTTCAGTTTTCTGAAAATCTTTCAGTTTACTTAAAAAATTGAAAACCCCTTATTCACCCCCCCCCCCCCCCCCCCCCCCCCCCCCGCTCTAAGGGCGCCATAAGATCCAACACCATCATCCTCTGGTATGTTGCACCAGCATTCTTCAACCCAAAAGGCATGAATCACTAGCAGTAATAACCATCATTCATGATGAAAGATGTATGAGGGATGTCAGCACATGCATTTGAATCTGATGATATCCTAAGAAGGCGTCTAGGAAACTCATCACTAAAAAACCTATGGCAGAATCAACTAGAGATTCTATCCGGGGCAGAGTGTAACAGTCTTTGGGATACGCCTTATTGAGCCTAGTGAAGTCTACACACATTCTCCACTTGTTGTTGGTTTTATGAACCATCACTACATTGGAAATCCAATCCGGATTTTGTATTTCTCTGACAAAGTTCGCTTCGAGCAGTTTGGAGACTTCCTCCTGAATGGGTTCAGCAAACGTTGTGGCTATAGCTCGCTTATTCTACTTCACAGTCCTGAAGTCGAGGTTGATGTTGAGGAGATGACAGGCAACGTCCGGGCTGATCCTGGGTATGTGCGAAGCGGACCATGCGAAGATATCAATATTATCCAGGAGACACCAAATGAGCACTGCATCTGCTTTCTTGGAGTCTTTGGGTGGACTCTGCTGCCTGTGCCTACACACGATGCAATTTCACCATTTGCTTGATCTAAAGGTTGCGTGTTTGAACTGTTGGTGCAAAATTTGTCACCCGACTTTTCACACTCAATGACCGGCACAAGGAGTCTGGCGAGGAGATCGAGAAGCGTAATTAACCAGTTTCTAGTCCGCGAGGACTTGGTGAATAGAGCGCAAAGAATAGGTCGCCGCTAGTAACGACGAATACCAGACTGGCCCGCAGCTTCGAATGCCTCTTGCTACGGGCTAATGATATTTCACAAAGGTCTATTACAAGCTATTACAGCAGTATGCACCAAAATAGAAGATAATCGAGTGATGGGCACTAGTAACCACACATACAACAAGGTAGACTCCGGTGCAAGTTCCATGTCCCCTCAAAGCACCCCTGGAACTTATTTATACTTGAGGGTAGGTTGCTTGGCAGGTGGGGAGCATTTAATGCTACATTAAATGATCCGCAATCTAAGGGAACCAAAGTGTCGGTCGCGGAAGAGAGAAAAAGGGGACACGTGGGCATGATAGGTCATAGCCACATGCACTACTGCTAGTAGAGGGAGAGGGGATCCAGGCAGGATCTAAAAGGAACCCGCCGCAGTCTCTCTGGGAAGCTGATGCTACTTGATGGAATATATGAGCACTTTGGTAAGGATTCGAGCGCGCGCCTTTGCTGAGTAGAATACATATCCACTTGGAAAGAGTCCGCGGGCACTTCTGGGTGTCTGTTTGGGACCTTTGCTAAGGAGGAACCTGCATCCATTGGGAAGGTGTCTGCGGGCACTACATGGGTGTCCGCCTGAACCTCTGTGACCAGAACAAAGAGCGCTGGCCGTGGTCACATGATTTGGGTTAACAAAGATACTGGTTTGGTGATGACATCAACAATTTTTCTATTGGAGGTGATAAATAGAGTGCAAATTTGTTTCTTCAATATTTCTTCCCTGATGAAGTGACAGCTAACTTCAATATGCTTTGTCCTCTAATGAAAGACAGGATTCTTAGATATGTAAATGACGGCTTTGTTGTCATAGAACATCGGTAAAGGGTAGTCATAGACTTCTCCTAAGTTAAGCAGAAGTGTCCGTAACCAATTTAATTCACAAGTGGTTTGAGTCATGCTTATATACTTAGTCTCAACACTCGATCTGGAGACAACAACTTGTTTCTTGCTCTTCCAGCTAACAAGATTTCCTCTCACAAAATTACAAAACCCAGACGTGGACTTTCTATCTCCTTTATCATCATCATAGCTGTCACCAAAACATGCTTCTATCTTTAGATGGTTATTTTTCCTGAAATAGCAATCGCTTGCATGGAGATCCTTTAACATATTCCATGATTCTTTGGGATGCTTGTAGATGACACTCCCTAGGAGCTTGCATAAATTGACTTACCTTGCCCCCGACATAACAAATATCAGGTCTTGTTATCGTTAGGTAAGTGATTTTGCCCACTAGGCGTCAGTATCTAGTGATATCAAACAACAGAGGTGAATCTTTATCCCAAAGTTTATCCTCTCCAACCTCCATTGGACACCGGGAAGGTTTGGTACCAAGTCAGTCAGTCACTTTTAGAATGTCAATAGCATACTTGCGTTGAGAGAGGACAACAGAGTTGCACTTACGTGAAATTTCAATCCCCGTGAAGTATTTGGGAGGTCCGATATCTTTAGTGACAAAGTGTTGATAAAGATGTTTCTTTGTCAGGGCAATACCAGCAGTGTCATTACCAATAAGAAGGATGTCATCAACATTGACTACAATAACAACCAACCCAAAAAATCTCTTGCATATGAAAAGAGAGTGATCTGCAGAGCTACGAACAAAACTAATGATGGAGATGACTTCATTAATTTATTGAACCAGACCTGAGGACTTTGCTTGAGGTCATAGATCAGCTTCCTAACCTTGCATACATGAGACTCCCCCTGAACAACATACCCAGAAGGTTGCTCCATATACACCTCTTCTTGAAGATCACCATAGAGGAAGACATTTTTGACATTCAGCTGAGTCATCTTCCAATCCTTATTGACAGCAATAGAAAAGAAAATCCGGATTGAGGTAATGCGAGCTACCAGAGAAAAGGTATCAAAGAAGTCAACACCATAAGTTTGAGTGAATCCCTTGGCAACCAACCGAGCCTTGTCGCGATCTATGAAAGTGCACAGTGTGCCTCTGAGTATTCTCTAGAGGGGGTGAATAGACATTTAAATATTTTTATACTAAATGTGCACACACAATAAAAACTACTAAGTCATATGCAATCAACACAACCAAGTCAGAATAAAATAGTCACAGAAATCTGAAAACACTAAACAGTAAACAGAAAACTGTAATGGGACAGCACAGAAAATCAAGCACATAATAGACATGAAATTTATAGTGGTCCCCAAAATGTGGGTAATCCACTCTTCTACCACCCTGGTAGGAATGCACTTGCAGTGCCTGAGTCTTTTGTTAAGGAGACTCTCAGAACCACTGAGTCTTTTGATAAAGAGACTCTTAGAACCACTGAGTCTTTTGATAAGGAGGCTTTTAGAACCACTGAGTATTTTGATAAGGAGACTCTTATAACCACTGAATCCTTTGGAGAGGGATTCTCAAAACTCATTTACAGTTGCAGTTAGAGCAGATGAAAGAAGAGAAAGAGAATGGGTTTCTTCAGTTAGAATCCTTCAGCCACTTAAGCACCAGATGTTGTTGCTTTTATATCCTTCAGGATCTGAATATGATGAACCCTTGCTTAAGATAGTGATGATTGCAAGGGTTATGAGCTTTGATCTTGATGCTCTCTGTACTTTTGTTGGCTTGCTATTGTATGATGTAGAAGAAGAAGCAGCAAACTATTTTCCTGTGTACAGAGATGTTATTCTTCTATTCTGTCTTAGAGCTGAAGCAAGAAGAAGAAGGAGCAGACAGAATAATGAATTCGTTATCGTTCTCTTCCTACTGCTGAATACTTATCCTCTGTCAATTAGAGTTTGAATTTCTTTCTTCTTCTGTACTGTACTTAGAAGGAATGTCCATTGGACAATGAATGTCTCCTTCTATTTCTATTCCCGACCCGTCCATCTGATTTGAATAACTTCCAAGAATGTCTTTGATGTATCTCTGAAATACTTCATTCCATTCTTGGCAATAAATGAGCCGCTAGAGAACAGATTTCATCCTTGTAGATCATCTAGAAAAGCACTAGAAAGGACAGCAGAAAACCTTCCTTCTCTGATTGTATTCGATGCTGCGTGGACTTCATTATCATTCATATTGACGCAACTCTGAGTTCTCATAGAAGCAGCTTCGAATTCCTTCTTCGCTTTGGCTGAACTCAGATGTCGATGTTGCGTCTATAAGTTATCGACGTATACGTCAAGTTGAAGACTTGGCTTTGAACTTCATCTTCTGCGTCGAATTGAAGTCGAAGTTACGTTGACTTCTAAGATGGCTTCGACAGGCTCTTCCTTCTGCGTCGAGTTCATTTCGACATTGCATCGACATGACTTGATACTTCGACAGGCAGTCTGAGTTACTTCGACTCTCAGTCAGAGTTGTGTCGACTTCTAGTTGAAGTTGCGTTGACTACTATTCGACGCAAGTATTAACTCAACTGAATTTGTGCTTATCTTGACCTGGTCTTGACACTTTGAGGTGAGTGTGACATCCTAGGACATCTAATGACCAATTTACCCTTTTTATATAATGTGGGTAATACAACCTAACTAATGAAATCACTTTAAGATAATTTGTTAGATAAATCATAAGGGTTTTTCCGAACAATCTCCCCTATTTATCTCAACAAATTTTATAAAATAAAATTAATGATTTCAAACATGCTCAAACATAAACTTGACATAAACAACTGTATAAAGACAATAGAATGAAAGATATGGTAATCTGAGAAACATCTGATTGAAATAAGTAAATATTTTTCAGAGTTCGTTACCCCAGAAAATATCTACTTTCTCTTTTTGAGAAAAGTAGATAAGGCCTCATGGACCTTTCTGAACTTTCTTTCTACATACTTGAAATTTGCAGGGATGGCCTTCTCTAGATTCTTCTGTATTTTGTCATTTCCTTTGAAGAGCTTCTCCAGATCAGTTTCAGCTTCAGGATAGACATCATTTAGCTTTAGCCCTAGACAAATGACTTTAGCAGTTAGCAAATTTATTTCATCTAGGTCTAGCTCTTCTGCATCAGGGTCTGGTACAATTAATGTTGATTCTGGATTACCAGGGGTTGGAGCTGTCTTGAATACAATCTTCTTTTTCTTCTGAAGATGCTCTTCTGCTTTAATTTCATCACAACCTAGACCTCCTCTATGGAGTTGCCCTTTATTCTCAATAAGCTTTGCTTGAGGATTCCTGGCAGCATATTCTGTAGAGTCAAAGAGTGTGCTTGGGATTTGAATTGCCTCCTTTAGTTGTTCCTTTTCTACTGCATCCTTTCCCTTCTCCAGCCTTTCTATAAATAGCTTTCTTTTTTCTTCTATCTCTCTTTGAGATGCTTCAAACTCATATATATCCCTTTCTATGATTTCATCTAGGGCTTTATCAAGATTTGAATCAGTGTATGTTTCCATTTTATTCTCTGGGAACCTTCTTATAGGTTTTGTAATAGGGCTTATCTTTCTTGAATTGTTTCCTTTGTTCTTTTGTATATTTCTCCCAGATTGGTATCCTTCCTCTAGCCCCTCTTCCTTTGTAGTTCCCTCCATATCCCCTTCCTCTGAATGGCGATCTTCCTTTGAAGACTTGTCCAGGGACAACTGAGGTATGTGCTGATGTAGGATCAGGAAGGAGTTGATGTTGTAGTGGAGAAAATGGAGTAGCTACAAGGACCTGATCAGCAATCTTGAGTGGAGATGGTGTTGTTGTCAATTCTTTAGAAGAGATCTTGAATTCTTGTGCATTAGGAATAAATAGCTTAGTGCCCTCATTATACTATAGCAAACTCTTCAGATAGCCATTATCATCTGAGATTAAAGCAATTTCCCCCTTTTTTGATGACTCCCCCTATGTTGAAGGAAGAATCCTTGGAGGAGAGAATGCTACTGAATCTTGAGGTAGCATAAGAAGCTTGGAAGTGATGGCTGGCTCTCCTTCAGAAATAAGAGACAAGGGGATAGCTGTGGTGTATACTGAATGTTGAGTGGTCTACTGGCACACTTCTCCCCCTATTTTATATCGTTGAGAAAGGATATAAAGACATCAATAGGCACTATTAATGACCTTACTTATGTATCAATGGCCTTTATTTGAGCAGTAAGATTTTGTAACCTTCTGTATTGAGCACACAACTTTCGATAGTAGTCTTTCGAGAAGTCAAGATATAGAGAGCTGAATTGAGACAGCAGTATCTCTAAGGCTTGATCAACTGCTTCAACAAGGTCTCTTTGATGATCTTGGAGAGACGCCATTTATCACCTGTGAGTACCTACAAGAGAAGGTGGAAGAGAGAAGTAGAAAGGAAAACGAAAGAGTGCGAATGGGAGAGAATTCGAAAGCACGCGAAATTCGACGTCTAAGTTGCATAAAAGAAGACGATTCGTCCCAACTTTGGGTTATATTTGAAGCAAAACCGAGAAAGGAGGTGAAAACAACGCACCAAAACTTTGGCAGTGCGTGTTTTGCATAATCGACGTAGCATCGAGTATAAGTCGACGTGGCTCTGAATGAAGTCATCAGATATAATGTCGACGCAGATGTCGATATGTAGTTGATGTTGCGTCGAGTGCTATTCGAATGAACTATCCCTGACAAATCTCGAAGATATCATCGAATAGAAGTCGACGGTACCTCGATTTGTATTCGACGCAGCTCTGAATAAACAGTTGTATTTTTCTCAAAACTTTTGCTGTTTTTCCCAGCAATATCTTTCTATAGAAATAGGTTTGAGTACATAGTAAAGGTGTCCTAGAGAGCTCCTTCAAGCATTCTCAGTGCATTGATGAAGAACTTGTGCTTACTTTCATCAAGTGGCTTAGTGAAGATGCCAACGCTTTGAATATCAGTGGAAATGTATTGAAGATTGATCTTACCCTTCTCAACATTATCCCTAAGAAAGTGGTGCCTTATCTCTATGTGCTTAGTTCTGATGTGGAGAACGGGATTGGAAGCTATAGATATAACACTATAGGTGTCACAGAATATTGTGGAATTATCAAGAGAAAAGTTGTAGTCTAACAACTGATTTTGCATCCATAGTATTTGTGAGCAGCTTCCTGCAGCTATTGATAGCGCATTATTTATAGTTATTTTTATATAATATTTTAGTAGTAATTAATTAGTTTTAATATAATTTTAGTTTAATATATATCTAATTCGCTTTATTTTGTGTTTTCAGGTAATCTGGGGCTGCTTACAGCAAATTCAAGCTCACAGCCGTGTTCAGGAGAAATAAAGGAACAAATCTGCAAAAATCCTTAGTACACGCCCCAGGTCACGGGCGTGACCTGGGGGCGTGACCATGGTCACGACCGTGCTCCGCCTTCAGCTCCCGGAAGACATTGCCACGTCGGATTAAAGTTACACGCCCCCTGTCACGGGCGTGACATAGGGCGTGTCCTTCAGGTCACGGGCGTGACTCGCCCAACAAGCATTCAATACAAGCAGTTTCCGCCGCCGAGCCGTTCTAGCTTAAACACCCTTGGTGACGGGCGTGACCTCTCCCGCAACTGCCAGATTAACTTCAGATCGTGCCGTTTCCCTCCGTTTCCTGACTCGGTCAAGACACGCCCTAGGTCACGGGCGTGACCTAGGCCGTGACCCATCGAGATGATCAATTTTGGCAATTTCTCTTCCCCAACATTCTCGGGCTTTCAAGACGCAGTTACGCAGTTACTCACCAATTTTCTGCCTATAAAAGCCAGCTGCTGCCAAAGTGATGGGAATCCAGTCCTTGCTTCGATTGGGTCAATTTTAGAGTAGATTTTCTGCATTTCATTAGTGTAATTTTATTTATGCAATTTATTTTATGCTTTGCAATTCCAATTCATAGCTTAGATTTACTTTACTCGCACTTGTACTTCTCTTTTCATTGTTATAAAATATTCTTTTTCTTCAATTATGAGTAGCTAATTTTATTACATTTGATCGAATGAATTCTTAAGTAGTGGTATTTAGTAATCTCTTTTTCATAGTTTGGTTTTGGAAAACTAGGATTTATCTTTGAATTAAATTGTTTCGAATTCATATGTCGCGAATATGTTTCTCAATCTAGGATCCGTATGCTAGTGATCGAGAGATCCGTGCGAACGAGGAGATCACTCAAAGATAAAAAGATTTACATGCATTCCTCGAGAGAGGGTGACGCAAATCTTCCGGATTGGAGTCAAATCCAATAGTGGGGCTCACCGCATAAAGCAAGCTTAGGGGTTTCGACTGGCCGAGGGGTCTTAATCGATCAACCTAAGGTTAGGTGGTAGTTCTCTCTCGAGAGGCTCTATCATATTTTGGGAACCTCCACGGTCAAGTTTGTCTAGATCCATTTCTTATGAATTCTAGATTTACAAAGTATTTTACTTAAGAAGGATTCTCAATCAAATGTTTCCTTTCTTTTATTATTTCTTTTATAAAAACCTTATAAATATTTTTCCGATAAAATAATATTAATTTACGTGAGTAAGATTACTCGATAGGCCTCGGGCAAATACGACATCCTTCCTATACTATATTTCGATAGGTATACTTGCCTACATCGGGATGTTAGTTGAAATTATTTTTAAAACTATATAAAAGTCTCTATCAAGTTTTTGGCGCCGTTGCCGGGGACTATTTTTGTTGATATATCGAAAGCGTGAATTTTATTACTTTTATCATTCTCTTTCTCCGCCCCCATTTCTCTTTTTGTTTTTTTTTAAAATTCCTTTCTATTAGGTGACGGTTGTTTAATTTTCTTTTTCCAAAAAAATATGATGATATCTCAGTTGGCAGCAAAAGTTGTCGAGCTTCAACATAAGGTAAACCTTTTGGAAGCCGCACGAAAGGGCCAACTTATTTGTTATTTTTGTGGTGCAAATCATTCTAGCGATCGAGGAATGTTATTCTTAATTTTATTCTCAAAATATTTTTGATCAAAATAATTTTTCTCAAGATTATAATTCTTCTGAAATTCCTTCTTGCTCCGATAATAATTATTCGTGGTGGCAAGATCACCCGGATAGTTTACGGTGCAATGAAGAAATTTCTATTGATCAAAATTTCTATTCCTCCACTTTTTATCCGCAAAATTCTTTTGATCAATTTTCTTCTCTTGGTGATTCTCAGAATCTTCCTATTCAAAATTTGAATAGTTATTCCCAAGAAGAAAATATTATTTTATACCAAGAATTTATTAACATAATGGGTGTACCGAGCGAAATAGAAGAAGAACATGTTTCATCTTCTACTCCGCCCGACTCTATTCCGCTTTCTCATGAATTTTTAACCCCAACACATAAATATTTTGGAATCAAAATTCATGAAAATTTAGTCGCCCATGAATTTACTCCCCTTGGTATTGATTTTTCAGATAAAAATTTTAATTTAGAAAATGAACAACCGCTGCTTAATTACGAATTTTCACAAGAAACTCCTCCTTGTGAAAAATTTCCTGACTCGCTTAATTTTGATTCTTTTGATACTAACAATTTTCATGTAGAGGATGAGCCGTTGCAACCAAACATTTTCTCTGATCCATTTGCCGCTCATCTCCAGCAATCCAGATTACCTAAAGAATGTATAGGTAATTTGGATTCACAAATTCGAGCTAACGGACAACACAAGAATCAAGACTATAGCGGAGGAGTCGCCGGGCAACGGATTTCGACATGCTCACCTGAGCGTGAATTAAAGGAGTTGCCTGTGTACATTTATTTTTATTTTCCTTTTTCCTAACAATAACCGTCTAGCTTAAAGACGGGAAAAAGAAAGTGCTTTTGGGAGGCACCCCTTGCTTATCTTTTTTGCAATTTTTCTTTTCTTTATCTACCTTTCTTTTCAAATTTTTCCCTCTTCATCCTTGTTTATAAACATTTGGGACAATGTTTATTTTTAAGTATGGGGGGGGGGGGGGGGGTGTTCTCTAATGTTTGTTTTTATTCAAAAAATTCAAAAAATTAGAAAAACACTTTTAATACAATTTTTTTTCAAAAATATTTAAAAATCATAAAAAAATCTTCTTTTGTCTTCTTTTTCAATTTTGTTTTTAAAATATGGAAATTACCAAAAAAATAAAAACAATTAAAAATTATTTCTTGCGAAAGGGCCGTGTTGGGCTTTCATCCCAAAAAACTGCCTAGTACCTTGCGAGCTCGTCATTGGGTAGCCCTTGGGAAGTCCAAGAACAAAAAAATTTATTTCTGTTTTATTTTTCTTGTTCAAGCAAATATAAAAATATAAAATAAAACAAAATTGATTTAAAAAAATGTTTTTATAAATTTTGTATTATTAGATGCTTCCTTACTTTTTATTTGAGTCCAACTAATTTTAATTATGAGCTTTTATTTATATGACTTTTAAAAAACAAAAGTTTTCTTTTTATGTGTTTTCTATTTTATGTGTCTCTTCATAATTTGTTAGATTTAATTTTTAGATAAATTTGATTTAAAGAATTTTTCATTATTTTGATTTGATTAGAATATTTCTTAGTTTTGTTTTCTCTCCTTAAAATATCATGAATTAATTTTGTAGCAATTGTGGTTAAGATCTTTAGATTTTTATTATATTAACTTTAACTCATAGATTCTTAAAGATTTCTTAATTTATTTTCTATGCTCTCAAAATAGTTATCTTGAAAATTTTATAGCCTTTAAACCCTAGCCCCTCCTTTTACTTTACCCTTTTGATTGGCAAATAAAAAAATATAAAAGATCATATGTCATGGAATGAGAGGATAAAATTCATCATTCCTAAACATATGCACCCAAATTTGTAAAAGATTATATGACATAGAGCTGAGAGGATAAAATTCATCACTCCTAAACATATACATTTGGGGTTTTAAAAAAGAAGAGAATCTAAAAAATGGAAATGGGAAGATAAAATTTATCATTTCCCAATTAAAAATCTCTTCTATGCCAAATTTACCCAAGCTTAACCAATATTATTTCATATTCAAGATATTTATGAGAGAGCTTAGTTAATATTTTAGGTTTTCTATAAAGTTTCGAATGATAATAAAAGTTTCTATAATTATAATCTTAGACTATTTCGCTTAATTCAATACAATTTTGTTTATGAAAATTTAATTAGAGAATTTTTGAAACTAATTTTTATTCTACGCATGTCAACTTATGAATCATGATTTATTTCTTATGAATCTAAATTTTATTTCAAACTCATTTATGTATGAGTCATGTATAATTTTAAATGCATAATTAGGAGTAAATTCTTTTATTTTTTTGAAATGTCATATAAATTTTATTCTCATACTTATGAATTGGTTTTGCTCTGGAATAACAAAAGCTTAAATATGTGGGTATTTGATAGTGCATTATTTATAGTTACTTTTATATAATATTTTAGTAGTAATTAATTAGTTTTTATATAATTTTAGTTTAATATATATCTAATTCGCTTTATTTTGTGTTTTCAGGTAATCTGGGGCTGCTAATAGCAAATTCAAGCTCACAGCCGTGTTTAAGAGAAATAACGGAACAAATCTGCAAAAATCCTCAGTACACGCCCCATGTTACGAGCGTGACCTGGGGGCGCGACCATGTTCACGGCCGTGCTCCGTCTTCAGCTCCCGGAAGACATTGCCACGTCGGATTAAAGTTACACGCCCCCTGTCACGGGCGTGACATAGGGCGTGACTTTCAGGTCACGGGCGTGACTCGCCCAACAAGCATTCAATACAAGAAGTTTCCGCCGCTGAGCCGTTCCAGCTTACACGCCCTTGGTCACGGGTGTGACCAAGGGGTGTGACCTCTCCCGCAACTGCCAGATTAACTCCAGATCGTGCCGTTTCCCACCATTTCCTGACTCGGTCAAGACACGCCCTAGGTCACGGGCGTGACCTAGGCTGTGACCTGTTGAGATGATCAATTTTGGCGGTTTCTCTTCCCCAACGTTCCCGGGCTTTCAAGACGCATTTACGCAGCTTACACGCCCTTGGTCACGGGCGTGACCAAGGGCGTGACTCACCAAATTTCTGCCTATAAAAGCCAGCTGTTGCCAAAGTGATGGGAATCCAGTCCTTGCTTCGATTGGGTCAATTTTAGAGTAGATTTTCTGCATTTCATTAGTGTAATTTTATTTATGCAATTTATTTTATGCTTTGCAATTCCAATTCATAGCTTAGATTAACTTTACTCGCACTTGTACTTCTCTTTTCATAGTTATAAAATGTTCTTTTTCTTCAATTATGAGTAGCTAATTTTATTACATATGATCGGATGAATTCTTAAGTAGTGGTATTTAGTAATATCTTTTTCATAGTTTGGTTTTGGAAAACTAGGATTTATCTTTGAATTAAATTGTTTCGAATTCATATGTCGAGAATATGTTTCTCGATCTAAGATCCGTATGCTAGTGATCGAGAGATCCATGTGAACGAGGAGATCACTCAAAGATAAAAAAGATTTACATGCATTCCTCGAGAGAGGGTGACGCAAATCTTCCGGATTGGAGTCAAATCCAATAGTGGGGCTCACCGCATAAAGCAAGCTTAGGGGTTTCGACTGGCCGAGGGGTCTTAATCGATCAACCTAAGGTTAGATGGTAGTTCTCTC
Organism: Dactylorhiza incarnata; assembly: GCA_033032865.1. Lineage (NCBI taxonomy): Eukaryota > Viridiplantae > Streptophyta > Magnoliopsida > Asparagales > Orchidaceae > Dactylorhiza > Dactylorhiza incarnata. Next base: position 22,261,641 of record JAWHQI010000011.1, on the reverse strand, counting down.
GAGAGAGGCTCTATCATATTTTGGAAACCTCCACGGCCAAGTTTGTCTAGATCCATTTCTTATGAATTCTAGAGTTATGAAGTATTTTACTTAAGAAGGATTCTCGATCAAATGTTTCCTTTCTTTTATTATTTCTTTTATAATAACCTTTTAAATATTTTTCCGATAAAATAATATTAATTTACGTGAGTAAGATTACTTGACAGGTCTCGGGCAAATACGACATCCTTCCTATACTATATTTAGATAGGTATACTTGCCTACATCGGGATGTTAGTTGGAATTATTTTTAAAACTATATAAAAATCTCTATCAGCTATATACTCAGCTTCAGCTGTAGAAGTGGAGACTGAGGTTTGCTTCTTGCTAAACCATGAGATCAGTCTAGCACCTAGGAATTGACAAGTTCCTGAGGTGCTTTTTCTATCCAGCTTACATCTAGCGTAGTCTGCATCTGAATAGCCAACTAAGTCAAATCCAGATTCTGCTGGATACCACAAACCATGTTCAGGTGTACATTTCAGATATCTGAGTATCCTTTTTACAGAACTCATGTGGGATTCCTTAGGTTCAACCTGAAACCTAACACATATACAAGTAACAATCTTTTTATGTGGTCTTGTGAAAAGTGTTTTATCCACCTTGCCTCTTTCAAAAGAGTGTTCTAGAAGGAAGGTTGATAAGGTCTCATGCCAAGCTCTTGGAGCTTGCTTGATGTCATAAAGTGCTTTATCTAATCTATATACAAAAGAGGGAAAAGATGGATTGACAAAACCCCGGTGCTGCTCCACATAGACTTCTTCCTGAAGAGTTCCATTTAGGAATGCACTCTTCACGTCCATCTGATATACTTTAATCTTCATATGTGCAGCATACGCAAGAAACATTTTGATTGCTTCCAGCCTTTCCACTGGAGCAAAAGTCTGGTTGAAGTCAATCCCCTCCTCTTGCCTATATCCTTGTGCCACAAGCCTGGCCTTGTTCCTGACTATGACTCCAGTTGAGACCATCTTATTTTTGAATACCCATTTGGTTATAATTACTAGGTAATTCCTTAGTCTCTCAACCAATATCCAGACCTTGTTCCTCTCAAATTGAGCTAGCTCCTCTTGCATGGCTGATATCCAGTGAGGATCACTGTCTGCTTCTTCAAACTTCTTGGGTTCATACTGTGAAAGAAAGCACTGCAACATGGTTTCATGTGTTACCTGATTCCTTGTCTTGACTCCCAATGTCAAATATCCTATAACCTGAGTTGAAGGATGATCCTTTAGGGTCATTCTGGTTCTTGTTGAGCTATTCAGGGGAATCACCTCCTCATGAATTTCTACTTGCTCATTGACTGTGGGTGCACCATCTATATTTTCTAGAATGATCACAGTTGCTGGTTGGTCATGTGCTTTAAGATCAACCTCATCTGTAGCAGAGTCTTCATCTGAAATAGTGTCAGCTTTCTGTTTTCCTTTGTCCTGACAATCTGATGAATGATCCATGATGCTGATCCTTTCAACTTGATCTGCAAGTTGGTCTTCTTCCAGCAATTTAGTACGGGCGGAAGTTTCCTTCCCCTTTTAAAATATGTTAGCTTCATCAAAGACCACATGCATTGACTCCTCAAATTTGAGAGAGCTTTTATTATAGCACCTATAGGACTTTCTTGATGAGGAGTATCCCAAAAATATTCCATCATCAGTCTTCTTGTCAAATTTGGTAAGATGACTCTTTCTATTGTTGAGAATGAAGCAAGTACACCCAAATATCTTAAAGTATGTCACTATAGGTGTCTTTCCCTTCAATAACTCATAGGGAGCCTTCAAATTAGTCGAATGAGACTTCCATTCAGAACATAGTTGGCAGTATTCACTGCCTCAGCCCAAAAGGACTTTGGCAAATTAGATTCAACCAATAATGTACTTCCTGATTCAATTAGAGTTCTATTTTTCCTTTCAGCCACCCCATTTTGTTAGGGGTTCTAGGAGCTGAAAACTTTTTCTTATTCCTTCATCCTCACAAAATCTACACATTAACTGATTTTCAAACTCAGTACCATGATCACTTCTTATCACAGCAACCCGAGTGCTGAATTCAGATTGAATCTGTCTAATGAATCTTGAGAGATTCTTGAAGGTGTCTGACTTAGCTTTCAGAAAGAACACCCAGCTGAATCTAGAAAAGTCATCAACAATGACTAGAGTGTAGGACTTACCTGCTAAGCTCTGAGTGGAGATTGGACCAAATAGGTCCATGTGCAATAGGTATAAGGTTCTGGGGAATCATTCTTACCAATTGGTTTGAATGATGACTTGATCTGCTTTCCTAGTTGGCAGGCTCTACAGGGATGATCTTTCTTAAACTTACCAGTTGACAAGCCTCTTACTAGGTTAAGTTTGGCTAATTTAACTATGGTCTTAAAGTCTAGGTGGCTAAACCTCCTACGCCATAACTCACTATTTTCTACTTAGGAGTTAAATTAGCAGACCTCTGACCTTGCGTACTCAAAATCTACCACATAGACTTTACCCTTCCTAAATCCAGTCAATACTTTTTAGTTGGATATAGAACTATCTATGTGACACGAAGTCTTGGTGAATACAACTTTGTACTCACCATCACATAATTGGATGATACTAATTAAGTTATACTGAAGACCTTCAACATAAGCTACTGATGAGTCCCATTTATTTACACATATTTGGACTCATCTGGGCTTATTTCCATGCATATGCACTGCACATTTAGTCCTTTATTGCTTATATTTCACTCGAACACATTTCTTCACAAAGTGCACTCTTTGATCCCATTTTGGTGTGCAATTGCGCGCTATGTTTGTTGGGGGTAAGCACATGGTGCTCCCCAACCCTTTTTCTGTATTTGGATTGAGCTGGAAGGGTATTCCCAGCTGTGTGATTGCTGCTTGGTGCTGTGCAGGTGGGTAGAACATCCATTTTGCCCAGATTTCATGTCTGCATGAATCGCACGGTCGTGCGTTTTCTTGACGCACGGTCGGCTGTGATCGTGAGCTCTCATCTATGGCCCAAAGTAGCATTCTGAATTTAGTCGTGCGTTTTTACGCACGGCCGGCTTCGACCGTGCGTGAGTAAAATGCACGGGCGCGTCTTCTTCGTCTTCCTGGCCCTTGTTCTTGATTAATATCGCACGGTTCACGCACGGTCGTGCGTTCGACCGTACGTGACCAAATTTCTGATTATTCTCAATAAAAGCGCAGATTTCCGCCCTAAGAAAGGATCGACTTTTGCTCCGCCCAGTCCGTCGTTTTCGCCCTTTCCGTAGGTTCTCCGCCCCCTTAGGCCTCCTCCATCATCCTCGAGCTCCAAGGAGAGGAATCTAGCCCTACATCCACCATTATCCAAGGAGAAGGAAGCTTGGTTGTGCGGCCGGATCGTGACTCGAAGAAGATGGGCCATTGGAAGGTAGTGACAGCCTTCTCTACCCCAGACGCAGTTGAGGACCGAACTTGAACGCGGATTGACAACCCAGCGATTCCAACTGTGAATCTTCAATAAGGCTTCGGATTGGGCCGATTCCTTTGCTTTCCCCCTCTTTGTTTTGATGAATGTAACTAGATTTCTCTATACTTTGATGATGTCACTATGAACTATGATTTATAATGTTTATTTCATTTATATGAGATTATTTTGTTCATATGTGTGTATGAGGTGCGCCCCCATTCCATCTTCCACATCTGTCATCACCATTCACTCCATTACGCTAGCCTACTCGTCCATTCCATAAGACTACTCTTCCATCCGCCAAGCTAAGCGGTGCTAACGGCCCGTGTAATCCACCTCGACTCCGCCGGTGCGCCTCACTCCATCCGTGTGCCTACTCTTCCATCCGCCTAGCGAAGCGTGGCATAGCGGCCCGTGTAATCCATTTGCCTAATGAAGCAGTGCGCTCAAGGCCTGCATAATTCGATTCCGCACTTACCACTCCATCCGCTTGCGTACTCATCCATCCGCCCTTGCGAATCGGTGCATAGCGGCCCGTGTAGTTTTCTATCCCGCCTGGCGAAGCATTGCATATCGGCATTGCATATGAGTAGTTGTAGTTGTTTTTTTTCCACAATCCAAATCACCCCCTTTCGCATCCATCCGACCTAAAGGACTTCGATCTCAAGTCCTTTCTCAAAAGTAAACTCCACCTTACTGTGTTCCTTCGAGATCGATACTTGGGGATTCACTCCCACATTTTATATTACTTGAACGATCGGTACACTGCCGTTTCGTGCCGCAGTCTCGCTACCGCCTATAGCGGTGTGCTAGATTTGCGCATCAAGTTTTTGGCGCCGTTACCGGGGAGCACAGACGTGTGAGTTTTTTGGAGAGGGAGAATCTGAGAGAGGAGCCCTTCCATTTGTAAATTGCATCCTTTTGTTTTATTTCTTCGTATTCTATTTTCCTATTTTATATTAGGTTGCTTAGTAAATTATTGTTGGGTGTATTATTTTGCACAATAGTGTTTTCTCTTTTGAATCTTGCTATCTTCACACAATGTGGGCTTCTCTTTTGCTGTTTATGTGGAGATATATCTCATGCTAGTGATAGATGTCCAAAGGGAGATAGTAACCATAGCACTCAAGGCACAGTATATGGAGCACCGACTTCGTCTGGTACTCCATATGGGGCGCATAAGTCCTATGGTTACTCTTCCGCTCCACACATGCCCTTTTTGCATTCATCTCCGGTCCAATTTGAGCCGAAGAAAAATGCAAAACAGTGCTTGTTTTGTCGGAGCATGGATCATGCCTTGAAGGATTGTGCTGCATTTCTTCGCCAATTGGACGAGGATGACGAGCCGGATATCCGGATCGTCCCAACTCCTAACTCTGATAGCACACCTTCCACCTCTAATTACGTTCATGTATCACCTTCAAGTTTTGAAGGGAATGATGCAGACACGCTTATTAGAGTTGTGGCTGATCTAGGCTCTGACATGGCTGAGCCCATCTCCCCTGTCCATATATCACCATGCATGGACTCGATTCTTTGTGAGGAATCGGTGCTTGACTTTTATCCAAGCACTATTCCTCCCCCTGTTGTGCATACTACATTCGTCTCTGACGACATTGTTGAGGATGTGTCGCAGGATGAGGCTGGCGATCTATGTGTTATTCCTGCTCCTATGGAGGAGGATAACCTTCTAGGTGAAGAGGAGCTTTCCTCAGCACCGGTGGAGGAAGTCCAAATCTTGGGCATGACCACTGTTGATCCCGCCGAACCTTGTTGCATTGATCACAATGCAAACATTATTTTACTTTCCCAACCTATTGGGAGTGAGACCGGGACCACTCCCCCGATTTTTAATTATTTAAGTCATTCTTCTCTTTTATTTCCTAACCCCCCTTCTTCATCTTAGCCTATGCAGGTTGAGTCTTCACAGGTACTTCAGGAGGACTTGGAGCATTTTGCTCAAGTCAATGATGAGTGTATCCTCTCATGTGAGGAGGTTGATCCCTCCTCCATAGAGGAAGCCTCATTCATTGCCTTCTCTTCCTGCCACCTCCCTGAAGATGACACCTTGCTGGGCAAGGATGTTTTTGGTGAGAATAGTGAGGAGGACTCCTCCTCCACTTCTTACTTTCTGCTTCATCTACCTGTGATGAGCAGGTATTATTATTTATGTAGAGGGGTAACTGTTCTGTCTCCGTATCGGTACCCGTTACCGACACAGATATTAGAACAGTCTCCTGTGCACTTTTCTTTTCATAGACCCATTAGCTAGAACTATTTTAAATTTGAATAAGTCATGCTGGGAAGACAATAACCCCAGTAGTTATCTTACCTTTTCCTGCATTTTTTATCTAGTCAGTTTAGTTAGTTGCATTTCTTTTTTAGTTTGTCTATTTTCTTTTGTTTTTGCGGAGCTCACCCCTACAGGTTCATTTTCTGGATGGCGGATGCTGCTCTTTGTCTTGGTTTACACGCCAATCTTCTGGTATGCTCAATTCTGAGCATTGGGTAACTTATCTTCCCCTAGCTTCCATTTTAGTCTTTATTGTTATATCCGGTGTTAGAATGTTTAGATTAAGTCTGGGGGAGAGCTTCTGTGTTTGTTACCCACTGCACACACTCAATGTCAATGCATGCTAGAAGTATTTCTTTTTCATTTGTTTAGTATTGTTCATTTTCATTGCACACCACCACACCCACTTGAGCGCGCACTTAACCAAAGGCATGTAACGAGTCTAACTCATTTCTTTTGTGTGATGGGAAAATCATTGTGCTGGCTTAGGATCGTGAGTCAGAGTAAAATGTCGATTTCTATAGTGCTCCTAGTCAAGTGCTCATGCCTTGCATAAAAAAATTCGTGTAAATTCAATATCTTTTTATGCTTTTAGATTATATTTTTCTATTAGCGTAGATATTGTTTACTTTACTCAAAAATTGGTGAATCCGGTGTGAATCAAATGGTAGCATAGGAATGTGTGTAGATGTCCGCTAGACGTGTATTGCCCGAGCCGGGAGAAAGGATTATCTTTCTCGGTGGCTAAGAACTTGCCCCAAGCAATTCTTGAAGCATGGGTATACGGTTAGTCAATTGCGTGAATGTGATATAGGCCATCATTTTGGCCCAGTTGAGCCTTTGTGCCTATTCCTATCGCTATATCCTCGTTAGCCCAGTTGTGCCTACCCGTTCTTTGATTCATCCCCACTTTTTTCTCACCAAAGCCTAAAAGCCAATTCTAGTCGTACGCCCAAATTTGAGCGCTGGTTGTATATCGTTTTCATGATTGGGGTGTTGATGTGGTGATATTTTTTTGTGAAAATGTGGATGCGCTTCATTGCTCATTTTGCTGAAAATATTTTGAAAAGAAAAGAAAAAAAAAAAGAAAATAAGAAAAAGAAAAGAAGTGAGAAGAAAAGAAAAAGAGATGAGCTTAAGTGGACAAAAAATCTTTTTGTACAAACTTATGATTGGGAGTAGGCGGTTCACACACCCATGTAGTCAAGTTCAAGTCTGGGGGTGTGGTGTACCCGCGTGTCTTTTTGTGGTGCTTGAGGATAGTTTTCTGTGCTAGCTCATTTGGGTTTAGTGCTTGAGCCGTCGTTTTTATCATTGTATACCTCACCTAAACCCAAGCCTCATCTAAAACCTAAAGTCTTATTGATTCACGCATTTGAGTCATACATGTGCCTTGGAGAGAGTGCAAACGGGCAAGCTTATGGTCACCGACATTGATGGATTTCAATGGAGGTTGTCTCGAGCCCCGATATTTGGCAATGCTCGCCTCAGCGTTCAGTTTACTTTCTTTCTATGTACGACCTTATGATTCACCGTGATTCACTTTTTGAGTAAATGTAATATATAAATACGCTCCTAGAAAAGTATAAACTAATATGTATAATTAGAAATTTTGTCTACTGTATTTCTACGCGCATGAGCATGCGACTTCGCATGGTACTCAGCCCTTGCAATTTCTATTCCAGCTTTGTATTTTCTCATCCGCTTGAGGGATTTGTTTGCTCGGGACGTGTAAACAGGTAAGTCTGGGGGTGTGATGAGTCCCATTTATATACACATATTTGGACTCATCTGGGCTTATTTTCATGCATATGCACTGCTCTTTTAGTCCTTTATTGCTTATATTTCACCTGAACACTTTTCTTCACAAAGTGCACTCTTTGATCCCGTTTTGGTGTGCAATTGCGCGCTATGTTTGTTGGGGGTAAGCACATGGTGCTCCCCAACTCTTTTTCTGTATTTGGATTGAGCTGGAAGGGTATTCCCAGCTGTGTGATTGCTGCTTGGTGTTGTGCAGGTGGGTAGAACATCCATTTTGCCCAGATTTCATGTCTGCATGAATCGCACGGTCGTGCGTTTTCTTGACGCACGGTCGGCTGCGATCGTGCACTCTCATCTATTACCCAAAGTAGCCTTCTGAATTTAGTCGTGCGTTTTTACGCACGGTCGGCTTCGACCGTGCGTGAGTAAAACGTACGGGCGCATCTGCTTCGTCTTCCTAGCCCTTGTTCTTGATTAATATCATACAGTTCACGCACGGTCGTGCGTTCGACCGTGCGTGACCAAATTTCTGATTATTTTCTATAAAAGCGCAGATTTCCGCCCTAAGAAAGGATCGACTTTCGCTCCGCCCAGTCCGCCATTTTCACCCTTTCCGCAGGTTCTCCGCCCCCTTAGGCCTCGTCCATCATCCTCGAGCTCCAAGGAGAGGAATCTAGCCCTACATCCACCATTATCCAAGGAGAAGGAAGCTTGGTTGTGTGGCAGGATCGTGACACGAAGAAGATGGGCCATTGGAAGGTAGTGACAACCTTCTCTACCCCGGACGCAGTTGAGGACCGAGCTTGGACGCTGATTGACAACCCAACGATTCCAACCGCGAATCTTCAACAAGGCTTCGGATTGGGTCGATTCCTTTGCTTTCCCCTTCTTTGTTTTGATGAATGTAACTAGATTTCTCTATACTTTGATGATGGCACTATGGACTATGATTTATAATGTTTATTTCATTTAAATGAGATTATTTTGTTCATATGTGTGTATGAGGTGCGCCCCCTTTCCATCTTCCACATCCGTCATCACCATTCACTCCATTACTCTAGACTACTCGCCCATTCCGTAAGACTACTCTTCCATCCGCCAAGATAAGCGGTGCTAACGGCCCGTGTAATCGACCTCGACTCCGCCGGTGCGACTCACTCCATTCGTGTGCCTACTCTTCCATCTGCCTAGCAAAGTGTGGCATAGCGGCTCGTGTAATCCATTCGCCTAACGAAGCAGTGCGCTCAAGGCATGCACAGTTCGATTCTGCATTTACCACTCCATCCGCTTGCCTACTCGTCCATCCTCCCTTGCGAATCGGTGCATAGCGGCCCATGTAGTTTTCCATCCCGCCTGGCAAAGCATTGCATAGCCGCATTGCATAGGAGTAGTTGTAGTTGTTTTCTTTTATTTTCCACAATCCAAATCACCCACTTTCGCATCCATTCGACCTAAAGGACTTCGATCTCAAGTCCTTCCTCAAAAGTAAACTCCACCTTACTTTGTTCCTTCGAGATCGATACTTGGGGATTCACTCCCACATTTTATATTACTTGAACGATCGGTACACTGCCGTTTCGTGCCGCAGTCTCGCTACCGCCTATAGAGGTGTGCTAGATTTGCGCATCAGCTACCTTAGAAAAGGAGATTTCTTCAACTCTGAGCACATCATATCCTTTGGTCTGACAAGAGTGGGAGTTTCCAAAAATTACCTTAGGACCTTCCTTGGCCTTGTAGTTTTCCAGCACCTCCTTTTCTCTAGTCATATGCATGGAGCAGCCACTGTTCAGGTACCACTGCTGGTTTGTGGTAGAACAGTCTCCTTTCTGCACATGAATTTAAACATTAGCATAGACACTCACTTGCTGGGGTCTCTTCCTTCTATCATCATATGAAGTTATGAAAGAATAAGATGGTCTTTCATTATACCCCTTAAGGTGAAGAACTGCTAGTTTATTATGCCAGCAATGTCTGCCCTTGTGCCCAAGCTTGGAACAATAATAGCATCATCTTAAATTGTAAGGAGAAACAAGTGAGAAAGGTCTAGAGGCTTTAAAATTACTTACTGAAAACATGTGTCGATAAGAAATCGACGTATCTTTATTGTTGCGTCGAATGTAATTCGACATGTCTATATAGTTACTTCAATATTAATTTGATGCAGAGTAGTGGTTGCGTCGAATAGGATTCGACGCATCCTCATACTTGCTTCGAGATGATGTCGAAGCATATGCAGAACTACGTCGAGTTTCATTCGACGTATCTTTAAAACTACGTCGAGTTCTATTCGACGCATAATTTCTTTTATTAAGAATTTTATTAATCTTTATTGGGTTTTCTGAGGTGTGTTTACCTAGAATTCCTTTATGATTAGTATTGTTTACCCAATTGAAAATAGTGATTTTTTAGGATTGTTGTTTAGTTTTTTATAGGATTCTAAGTTGTTATCAGGTTGATTTATATTAGAGCTAATGACCACTACTGAATTTTCCCAAGCAAATTTGCTAGGGATTAGTGTGTTGGTGGATGGATATGATCCTAGATCAAGATGATTAAATCTCTCCTTAAGCTTTTGACTCCTTCCATTGAGTGAGTCCTCAAAGGCTTTTGCCTTTGTAAGCTCTTCTTTTAAATTAGAATTTTCAAATCAATGTGTTTATTCCTTTTTCTTTAATATACATCTGATTTCTTAATTCATATGACTGAATGCATGCTGTCTCTCCTGAGATCTTCTAGTTCTTTTCTAAGTGTTTTTAGTTCTTTTTTATTATTAATATAATCTTGACAAAAATCTTTAAAACAAAAATCTTTTAAAGAGAAATCAAATTCATCAAAGATAGTTACCTGATTTCCTTCAGTAGAATCTTCCAAGGCCATTAAGAAGGCTTCTTCACCTGCACACTCTTCATCACTGTTAGATGAAGAGGAAGTTGACTCAGTCTCTGAGTCACTCCAGGTTTCTACAATGAAACCTTTCCCCCTTTATCTTATCCTTCCTCCTGAAGGATTTTTTCTTGTGCTCCTTCTTGCTGTTTTTATCCTTTTATTCTTCAGGACATTCTGCAGCAATGTGCCCAGGTTTTCTGCAAGAAAATTAGATTATTTCCTGTTTAGGAGTTTTGTCATACCTTGGTTTGCTTGAACTCCTCTCCTTCCTTCTGGAGTCCTCTGTCCTGACCCATCTCTTGAATCTTCTGGATAAGAGATTGAACATCTCTTCTTCAGGAATGGAGTGATCTCCTTTAGTAGCTTTTAGAGCAAGTGTCCTTTCCTTAGGAGTTGAGATTCTCTCCTGAGCTTTTAACTCAGCCCCGCTTTTCGGTAGGAGCTCATATGACTTGAGCTTGCCCAGCAGAGCATCTGTAGATATTTCTATGAAACATATGGAATCTCTGATAGCCCAGATTCTTATGTCCCATGTGCTTGGGAAGCACATAAGGAGCTTGTCATTAATTTCTGTCATAGAAATTTCTTTGTCTAGTCCTTTCAGCTCATTTATGATGGAGTTGAACCTATCATTCACTTTCTTCAATTTTCTTTTGAAAGTTCTCATATTTGTTAGATCTTATGGTGCCCTTAGAGGGGGTGAATAAGGGTTTTATGAATTTTTAAGTAAAATAAAGAGTTTTTACAAAACTAAACCCTTTTGGTTCTGCAGCTAACGCTGGGCATTATCTTTCCAGAAAATAATTTTCGCAGAAGTATGCCAAAGTGATTTTACTTATGAAATCTTAAATAAAATACAAATTTAGACAATCAGAGATAATAAAAATGAATATTATATATTTCAAAAAGATGATTACAAAGGTATAATTTCTGTGAAAATTATACAATCGAGAAGGGAATGATGTTGATAAGAACTTTCATCGAGAACAAAAGACAACGCTAGCATTGGCGCTAACGCCCGCGTTAAAGCTAACGCACACGTTGAGTCCACAAACCGCCACGATCTCGACGGTTGCACGATGTTAGCAGTTGCTATACACGATCACTAACACTTGCGTTAACTTCTTAACGCCACGCGTTAGCTCTATTGCCTATTTAAAGAGCTGATTTCGTTGTTCAAAGGTTGCATAGAGAAGCCTTCATTGTATACTTCAGAGAGATCATTTCATCTCGGAATTTAGAGAGTAATCCCAACACCACCATTGAAGAACAAGAGTGAGAAGGAGATTTTCAATGGCAAATTTGAAGAAGGACGCTCGCTTCAACTCCGACGATGGTCATTGCGTATCTTCAACATCTCCTTCAGCACTCTTCAATCCAGAGAGTCTTTTATTTTGATTTTAACTTTATCTTTTCATATTTTCTTGCAACGGTAGTGAATTCACCGCCTTGCGCGTGGCGACTAGGCTGGGTTCGGTTTAGGGGGAAATTCGCTGCCTTATGCATGACGACTAGGTCTAGGGTAGATCTAGGGGTGGCTAGAGGTCTTATCCGGGGGTAGATAGGCTATAGTCAATCGGTCCTTGGTAGTGAATTCACCGGTCCTTCTCCCAAGGACGGGTTGACTATAGCCTATCTATCCCCAGATAAGGCCTCTAGCCACACCTAGATCTACCCTAGACCTAGTCGCCACGCACAAGGCGGTGAATTTTGTTGGAACATGGTCTTTCACATTTCCTAGGTTTGAGAATAACAAATCTTATGTGTATTTTATCTTGTGTGTTTAAGTGTGCAGGAAACAGTGTCATATGACTCAAGGATAACATAAGAAGGCTGCCCCCAAGTTTGAAGCCAAAATTCCAGCATGCCCACTAGCGCCAACGGTAGCCACTAGCGCAGGCGTTAGCCCTGATTAGAGCAATTTTGGGAGGCAGTTATAGAAGGCGCTAACACAAGCCGTAGTGCGACGCACAAGAGGAATTTCAGCAGGGTTTCTTTGGAATGAAATATACGCATGCGGAAAATATTTCCTAATTTAAGATAGCGCTGGAGGTAGCGATAGCGCCAGTGGTAGCAATAGAGCTGGCAGTAGATCCAACTCTAAAAAGTACCCCTTGGCTCCGTCTTGATCATCCTCTTAGAATCCTAAATTCCAGAGCTTCGTGCCACAACATATAGAGGAAGTTTCAGAGGGATACTCCCACAAATCCATGAATGCTTTGTTCTCGACGAAAGACCTTCTCCACGTCATGATCATTGAGACGTCATCCGTTCTCGACGAAAAGTTAACGTAGGGTGTTAACTTCTAACACGGGGCGTTAGCTCTCTTTTCAGAGAATCATCATCAGTCAGCATCCTGTTCAAAGAGTTATTTAACTATAATACCTGCGCACTATAAAAACAAGAAAGATCAAATACATAGTGTGTTTGTTATTCTTAAACTAAGAGATGCGGAATACAAGCTCCAACAATCTACCCCTTCTGATAATAACAAATCCACTAATAAGAAATACACATAATTAGAGTAGTGTTTATAGTATATGATAAGCGTGATTAACATGCATATTCCACCTATATGGATACTCCCCCTACATGAATTCATTTCTAATTTTACTCCCCCTACATAATAGATTTCTTTATTTCTTCAATTAATTCTCCCCATTTTGTTATTAACAAAAGGAGGTGGGTAGAGTAGGAGCAATATGAAATGTTATGCATTATGTAGATATAATAGCAACTTTTTGAAAAATAGTGAACACATCAAAAGCAATTTTAAACATCTTGTAGAAGTTGTAAGTACAAAATAAAATAAGGATTTAATTCAAAGAAGTAAATGTTTGATTTTAGATACAGAAATTGCAAGTTCATTTGAAATTGGTAATATAAAAAAGGCAAGCAAAATTATAAAGTATCAAGTAATGATAGGTTTACAATGTAAATTAATTTGCATTTCAAGTAAACATAAATATTGTAAAGATCATGCGTTGCTATCTAGTGCATTTACTCATGATTGTAGAGAATAGTGTAGATAAGCTTTAAGTCCAATTCTCATGAGTGGAAGTATTATAAATGATAATGATGTCTTCAATAAGTGTGTTTTGATAAAGTATACAAGTGCATAAATCAAATCACATGAAAATATGTTATGTAAGAGCATAACTTGAATTGAAAATAAATAACTTCTCTTCCACAAATGTCAATGCACATAAAGATTTTTCTTTTTATAGAGAAGTGGTTAAAATTTTGTTTGCACAAGACACTTTATAATTTTTAGCCGAGTTTTCCATGTCATAATTTTTTTTAGTTGATTTTGATTTTTGTGACCAAGGACTCGAAATTCACTTGTTTTTGCAAACATTTATATTCTAAATACCACATTTCTTTAATCACAAGTTGTTGGAACAACCCTATTACTGATTTGGGCTAGGATCACTATATGTTGAACTAGGATCAAGTTGACCCCATTGTATAGTTTAAGAGTCAAGTCTTTAGGCTGATAGATTAGCTAGAACTTAAGGAAAAAGTTAAGTTCCCAGCGTTCGACAAATGGCTATCGGCGCTCGACAGATGGCTGCCAGAGCTCGACGAATTCCTGCCAGCGCTCGACAGTTTTCCAGCCAGCGCTCGACAGTTCTCCAGCCAGCGTTCGACAGATTTCCAGCCAGCGTTCGACATTCTCTGAGCAGCGCTCGACGAATTCCAGCCAGCGCTCGACAAATTCTTTATTAAGGCTCAGATCGACAAATATTGATTCCAGATCAATTAATTCCTTAAATATCAGTTCTTTGAATACAGATCTACAACTTTAACGGATCTATTCAAATATCTTTGGACATATTCAAGACAGATAAGTAAGAATACTATATTTAGTTATTTTATTCTTTCTTTCCTTATTCCAAGACAGAAATAGCCATTGACAATTAATGCAAAGGAATATTACACGGCTAAGGAATTAAAGGAACTGCCAAAGTCGTTTGTTTTTGTTGTTATTCCAAGAAAGGATTAAAGGCTGATTATTCTATTTCCAAAAAGAGAATATATCAAGACAGACATTATTTTCTCAGCTCTCGACAGAATTCAAATATATTCTGACAGAATGCAGAGAGACAAAAACAACAAGAATAGAGAAAGAAAAAGAAGAACACTCAGTCAACATTCTCAGTCTTCTTCTTCCTCAAGCAGCACTCATATCTCTGAGAACATCTTCTTCAAGATTCATCTATCAGATATCTGCTGCAAGTTCAAGTCTTCTAAAAGAGCAACAAGGAATCTGAAGAATACTTTCTTCCAGATCAATCTGCTACAGAAGATTTGTGTCTTCAAGAGAAAGCTTCTCCATCATCTGCCAAATACTTCAATCAGACAGGGGGAGCTTTACAATAAGTCCACTAGAGTCTTCTCTCAACATCTTAACAGAGAAGAACACTATAACTCTTTCTCACCTCTCCTGTACAGGGTTAATACTCCCTTCAAAAGTGTAACCTGTTGGTGGCAAGACACCTGAACAAAAAATCTAGTTGGTTTTGAGCACCTGAACAAAAGCTCTCTAGTGTGTGGACACCTGATCAAAATCACCTTGGTGTTAGGGCACCTGATCAACCCTCCTAGTGGACTCCTACCAAGGGTGGTAGAAGAGTGGACTACCCAGATTTATTGGGGAACCACTATAAATTCCTTGTGTCTTCTGTGTGTGATTATTTGTTTGTGCTGTGCTGTGTGCCTTTATTTATTCAGTTTTTCTGCTTATATATTTATCTCACACTGCTTACACATATATATAACACTATTTTAATTCCGCTATAAAACTAAGAAAAAGTTTTTAATACTCTATTCGCCCCCCTCTAGAGTAACTTAAGATCTAACTTCCACTTTGAATTGGTATCAGAGGAAGTTGATTCTTTACAGGCTAACACCTGAATCACAAAGATCAATTAGATCTTAAATTAATTTAGAGTTTTTATTTTATCTATTTTCTATTAAAAACTCATGGCACAGAACAAGGAGTACTCTAGCACAAGACCTCATATGTGCAATCTTAGCAAGTTTGCACTTTGGAAAGCAAGGATTAGGCTTTATATAAACTCTATTGATGAAGAAATTTTCAATGTTATTCTGACAGGGCCTCCAGCACCTACAGCATCAACAAGCACTGAAGCTACAACAGACAATCATGCTGTCCCACCTCCTGAGTAGACAGAAACACAGAAGAATCAAAGAAGTGCAGATGCTAAAGCCATGACCATTTTGGCTCAAACTATGTCTGATGACATATTTCAAAAAGTGGTTGAATATACTTCAGCTAGAGAAATTTGGATTTCACTAAATAATATGGTTGCAGGTTCTGCAGATGAAAGAAAAGACTTAAGATCACACTTGATCTCTCTGTATGAAAATTTCAAGAAAGGAGAAACAGAGACAGTTGCTGATATGTACAATAAGCTCAGTCTCATAATAAATGAGCTGAAGACCTTGGACAAAGTGATCTCTATCACTGAGGTCAATGACAAGATCCTAATGTGCTTCCCCAGCACATGGGATTCTAGAATCTGGCCAATCAAGGAAGCCAGAAGTCTAAATGAGATTACCACTGAAGCTTTGTTGGGCAAACTCAAATCTTATGAGCAACTCATTAAATCCAGGGAAGCTGAAGCATCCACTTCTTCTCCAGCAACAAAGAAAGAAAAGAGCATAGCTTTCAAAGCAGCTGATGCAGAAGAAGAAAAGACTCCAAAAGATGAGGAGTTTATGAGTCTCATAGCCAAGAGATTTTACAAAATGGCTAAGAAGGACTTCGGGAAGAAGGAGTCCAGATCAAGAGAAAAGCAATGGTATGACAAATCAACTCCTAAAGAAGTTATTTGTTATGGTTGCAGGAAACCTGGACACTACCTGACAGAATGTCCAGAAAATCAAAAGAAAGAGAAGAAAAATGATAAAGAAGAGAAGAGAAGCTCCAGCAAGTCTTCCTCCCACAAGCACAAAAAGAAGGTAAGAGGATTTATAGCAGAATCCTGGAGTAACACTGAATCAGAGTCTTCATCCAGCTCATCTGATGATGATGAAGAAAATTCAAAGGAAAGTGACCAATGTCTGATGGCAATATATGACTCAGCCAGTGAGTCAGAATATGCTCCCTCATCCAGCTCCAGTGATGATGAAGAAGAAAGAACATTCTGCATGATGGCTATCAATGCCTCATGACATAATTCTGATAAGGAAAAATCAGAATCTGAAGCAGAGGATGATGCAGATCAGGTATTATCTCATTTTGATTTTACTTCAGTTGAATTCAAGGCTGAATTCAAAGTTCTTTGCTTAGACATACTAAAATCTGAGAAAAAAATAATCTCACTCAGAAGTAAGCTAGCTGATATGAAAATTATAAGTGAAGAAAATATAAACCTTAAAAAGGATTTGGCTGCCTCCAGGGAACATATTGTTCTCATTGAGAGCAAGTTGTCTGAAGCCAAGAAGTTTGAAGAATCCCTAAATGGGAGAAGCATCAAACTGATGGACATAACAAGTACAGTAAATGCTAGACTCAATAGCAAACTGGGCTTGGGTGCCTCATCAAGTGAGCCACATCTAGTTAAGAAGAATATATTATCTACACCCATAAAATTCATATCTGCTAAAAGCAAAGAGGTTGTAGAAGCAAATAAAGATGTTTCAAGCAAGTATTTTAAGAATAAAAGAATTCAGAAGAATTTGTCGAACGTAGCTCGACGAAAAGATTCAAATTTGTCGAACGGAGATCGACGAAAACTGAAAACAGATTTTCAGTATAGTTATCATGTGAACGACGCTCGACAAAATCATGCACATTCGTCGAACGACGGTCGACGAATTTACCCAGATTTGTCAAACAGATACTATACACAGAATTTCAGGAATTCTAATTCTAAACACACTAAGAATCCTTTTACTGAATGGATTATACCTCCAAGGAGATATCATCCACAAGGCTATAAGGATCAGCCTGAAATGTCCTTTATTTCAGAGTATTATGGTATGACAAAAGGACCCAAGGTAGTCTGGGTCAAAAACAACTAGTTTATGTTTATGTCTTTGCAGGTACACAGCTGTCCAAGAACAAATGAAAAATGGTATTTGGACAGTGGCTGTTCAAAACATATGACAGGGAACAAGGCAGATCTGAACAATTACAAGGCAAAGCTTGGACCAAAAGTCATATTTGGAGACTCCAACTATGGACAGACCAAAGGCTATGGAAAAGTCAAGGTTGGAGAAGTCACCTTCAAAGAAGTAGCTTATGTGAAGGGACTGAAGCATAGCCTTATCAGCATAAGTCAATTATGTGATGAAAGGTTTCAGGTAACATTTAATAAATTGAATTGTCTTATTAAATCTACTGATGGTATTACTGTTTTATTAGGTATTAGGCAGGGTAATATATATTTAGTGAATTTTAATTCATCTACTTCAGAAGTTTGTTTATTTAGTGATGTAAGCAAATCTAGTGAACTTTGGCATAAGAGATTAGGACATGTAAACCTTAGGACCATTGCTAAATTATCTAAGGACAATCTTGTTAGAGGTTTACCCTTAGGTTCATAGAAGAAAGAAGGTCTTTGTAGGGCATATCAACTAGACAAGCAAACTAAAAATAGCTTTAAATCATTATCTAAAAGTGATTCACCCAGAATCTTATATTTGCTACATATGGACCTTTTGGGACCTATAACAACAAAGAGTTTAGGGGTGAAGTCTTACACTCTAGTTATTGTTGATGACTTCTCTAGATTCACTTGGGTGTTCTTTTTAAGAGAAAAGTCAGATAACTTTAAAGTTCTTACAGACTTTCTTAAGAGCATACAGATTGAGTACTCTACTGTAGTTGCATTGATCAGAAGTGATCATGGTACTGAGTTTGAGTTTCTTCTTATGCAAGAATTCTGTGAGATGGAAGGTATCAGGCATTGGTTCTTAGCTCCTAGAACTCCTCAACAAAATGGGGTAGTTGAAAGGAAAAATAGAGCTCTAATTGAATCAGCAAGAACATTGCTTGCAGATGCTAATTTGCCCCCCTTTTGGGCAGAGGCTGTTAGCACAACAAATTATGTTCTGAATAGAAGTTTGATACACAAACTTAAGGGAAGGTCTCTTTATGAATTACTTAAAGGGAGGAAACCTAAAGTTAACTATTTTAGAGCATTTGGCTGTAGATGTTTCATTCACAATAATGATAAGAAATACCTTAGGAAATTTGAACCAAAATCAGATGAAGGAATTTTCTTAGGTTATTCACTAATCAGTAAAGCATATAAGATTTATAATAAATCTACTCTTAAAATAGAAGAATCTATGCATGTCTCTTTTGATGAAACTAACATGTTTTACAAGGAGAAGATTCCTTCTACCATAGAAAATATGCAGGTACCTATATTAAGTGAGCAGCTAGATCAATTAGCTCTACACAAAGAAGGAATTCTGAATCCTGAACAATAGAATGCTGAAGAGAGTGAAGAAGAAAATCTCCCAAATTTTGTTGAAAATTCTATACAGATAACAGCAGATAATCCTTCACAGGATATAGCAGCTGAACAAATTCCCCAAGTGGAAATTATTGCTGAACCAGCTCCAACTGTTGACCACATCACAGTTAGAGATCATCCAATATCATAAGTGATTGGTGATATTTCAGCAGGTATGCAAACAAGGAATCAAGTGAATCAGAACATGATGCACACATGTTTTCTCTCTCAGATTGAACCTCATTCTCTACAAGATGCAGAACAAGATCCCAAATGGATCATTGCTATGCAAGAGGAACTCAATAGGTTTGAGACAAACCAAGTATGGGATTTGGTTCCTAGACCAAAAGACCATCCAGTGATTGGCACCAAATGGGTCTTCAGAAACAAGCTAGATGAACAAGGCAACATTGTAAGAAATAAAACAAGACTGGTAGCTCAAGGATATTCACAGGAAGAAGGCATTGATTATGATCAGACCTTTGCTCCTGTTGCAAGACTTGAAGCAATCAGAATTTTTCTTGCATTTACTCCATATAAAAAGTTCAAGGTATATCAAATGGATGTAAAGAGTGCTTTCTTAAATGGAGATATCAAAGAAGAAGTATATGTGGAACAACCACCAGGTTTCATTTCTCCAACTCAACCCTCTTTTGTATTTAAGCTTAAGAAAGCTCTTTATGGTCTCAAACAAGCTCCTAGAGCATGATATGAGACTTTAGCTAGTTTTCTATTGGAAAAACAATTTCTGTAGGGGCATAGTAGATAAAACACTATTTTTCAGGATACATAAAAATAAAACTTTGCTAGTTCAAATATATGTAGATGATATTATTTTTGGTTCTACTGATTCAAATTTGTGCAAAAAATTCTCTAATATAATGCAATCTAAATTTGAAATGAGTAGTATGGGTGAGTTATCATACTTCCTTGGTCTTCAAGTGAAGCAAACTCTAAATGGAATCTTCATATCCCAATCTAAGTATGGTAAGGAATTAGTGAAAAGATTTGGTATGTCTGATTCTTCCAACATGAAAACACCCATGCCCTCAAATGCTGTTGTTGATAATGATGAATCAGGGAAACCTGTTGATTCAAAAGTATATAGAGCAATTGTTGGCTCACTACTTTATTTAACAGCTAGTAGACCTGACATAATGTTTGCTACATGCATTTGTGCTCGGTTTCAAGTTAAGCCCAAAGAATCTCATCTAATTTTATTAAAAAGGATTTTGAGATATATAAAGGGTTGCCCTAATCTAGGACTTTGGTATCCAACAACATCTGAATTTGAATTAACTGGATTCTCAGATTTAGATTATGCTGGATGCAGGGTAGACAGGAAAAGCACATCAGGAACTTGTCAGTTTCTTGGTGATAGGCTTGTGTCTTGGTTTTGTAAGAAACAAACATCTGTGTCAACATCAACAGCTGAAGCTGAATACATTGCTGTGGGCAGTTGCTGCTCACAGATGTTGTGGATACAAAATCAGCTTCAAGACTATGGTGTCAACTTAAATAATTCAACTATATTTTGTGACAATACTAGTGCAATATCTATAGCACAAAATCCAGTTCTCCAGTAGGACTAAACACATAGAAATTAGGCACCACTTCCTTAGGGATAATGTGGATAAAAATAAAATTTGCCTACAATTCATTTCTACTGATTTACAAAGAGCTGACATTTTCACCAAGCCCTTGGATGAAAAGAAGCATATCTTCTTTATAAATCAAATAGGAATGATAGATGGAGACTCAATCTGTTAAAAATTAAATTTCTATTTATCCCCCAAATTCGTCGAACGAAGGACGACGAATTTGCATCATTTGTCGAACGGTGGTCGACGAATCCTCTTAACCTCAGAGTCGATAAAGAAAATTTCACCTGTCGAATGGTGATTGACGGAAAACATATTTTTGTCGAACGCCGTCTGACGGAGACATAAAGTCTTTTCGACTTCTGCTTTTATTAGGGTTTTGCTGAACGCCGCTCCACAAATGTGCCCCCTTCTCCGGTCTATATAATCTTTATTTTTATTTCTTAATAGATCGCGCCTACAGAAATCGTTTCCCTCCAGTTCCCCTCTGCACTTGATCTTTCTCTCTTGCAAGTACAAATGGCGATTTCTCAAGCCGCGCTCTACTCGATGAAGTTCGATGCCGGGTTTGACATCAATATGGCATCATTCACACAATCCGACCAAGTCTTCAAGGATATTCTTCATCTGTTTGAAGAACAACAGCTGAAGAAGTTCAAGAGCACCAGGATTAAGCTACACATCGCAGAAATCAAAGAATGGGCTTACACGGCTAAGCCAGAGGATGAGAGCATAACTGGAACAATTTCAGGTCATCAGGTCTCTCTTTCCCCAACTATCTTATCTGAAGTTTTTGGTTTTGAGAATGGTGATGATGATATAGAGATAAGTTCTGATGAATATGGTGAAGTTGGTTAAAATGGGTCATTCTACTAGAAACCCTAACCACTTGCTCAAGAAAAACTTGTCTTTGAACTATAAGTTTTTATCTGATATTGTTGGAAAAGTTCTGTTAGGGAAGACAACAGGTCATGACTATATTAAAAGGCACCAATTTCTGTTGATGGTGGCCTTAATGGAAAGGAAGAAAGTTAATTGGGGATCAATACTTTTTGAGTTGATTAAGAAGAAGGTATCTAAGGATAGTGTATGTTTTGGAAGAATAATAGGTATTGTATTGCAGTAAAGGAACCAAGACCTTCTGGTCTCTCCCAAGGTGACCATAAATGCTTGCAAGAAGCTGACCTCAGCTCTCTTTGCTAAATGGGACAGGGTGTTTCCAAAGAAGAACCCAGGAGCAGTTGCACAAAAGAAAACTTCTGAAGGCACCAGGACTGATCCAGTCACTCCCTAAACCCTTCCAGAAGCTCCTTCTCCTCCTCCTCTTATTTCTTCTCCTCCTCTCCCATCTCCACCTCAGCATTTCTCCCCTGCACAAACTCCACCTCCAAATTTTCCTACACCCATTGATGACATTCCACCTCCTTCAGTTACCCTTTCACCTCCTCATACTTCTCCACCTCCATCTCCCATGCATGATGACAAACAGTCACCCATCCATCCCTCTTGTCCTATTCATTCAGACATCCCTCAACAACATGCAAATGTTTCAAACATCTTTGTACCAACTTCCATTCCATCTACTTCTCAATCCTCTTCATCCCATCAACCTGAATTTCTATTTCTACATTTCCAATCTGTTGCTGATCAGCTTCTTGATCACATCCTTCCTAAGATAGATCATATCCTGGATGCAAAACTTGCTCCAGTGCATCACATTCTTTCTAATCTTGACTCCTCCTTGGATGCAAAAATTGCTCCAATTCTTATAGCAATTTCTGAACTATCTTCTACAATATCTTCCATTCCTTCCTCCTTTTCTGTCCCTTCTTCTAGGGGCCTAGATTCAGGTCTCCCTGAAGCTAGGCAGGGGGAGATGCCTAATGAAGAAGCTCCAGTTTCAGATGCCACAGTTTTTGGTGAAGATACAACTACAGTTTTTGTTGAAGATACAGTTCAAATTTCTGATTTAAATATGCTTGATTTGGTTGAAGTATCTGCAATACAAGTCATAGAAGAGATAAATAATATCTATATTCATCTCTCCCTAGATATTATTTCTTTACTATCTAAGTTCAATTTTGTCTCCTCAAATCTGCCAAAATATCAAGACTATTCTAGAGCAATTGTTCCATACAGTGCTCCAATAGATAAAGTTTTGCTGAAAGAGATTATCAGCAGTTTTGCAGTTCAAATTGCAGATCCAGTTCCTATTTCAGTTCCAATTCATAGTCATGCAAATGAATCAGTTGAAATTTTAGAGGAAATTATCAGTTGTTTTAATGTCCCAACTTTTATTTTTGATGAATCACCAATTCCAGATTTTGATGAAATTTGGAAAACAGAAGATGAAGCTTTTGAAGCTGAAGAGCAAAGGATCAAAGCTCTTAAATTGGTAAATGCTTTATATGATGATCCAATTCCTTCTTCTGATTCTAATGAAGAAGACAGTGATAGTGATTCTGATAATACTTTATCAAAGAAGAGAAAGAAAAGGAAAGCAAAGTCAAAGGCTGTCCCCAAGCCTCCAAACCCTGAGAGTTATATTCCCTATTATGTTCATAATATTACTCTTGATAAAGATACACCACTCTGGATGAAATTCTCAAGGAATGAGAACAAAAGAAGAAAGAAGATGAGGAAGACTGGTTACTATTCTGACAAGCCTGTCAAATATAACCATCCTCCTCCTCCTCCTCCTCCACCAGCAGGCTCAGCAACACCATTTTCCTCCTCTCAGAAATCCACCCCTCAGCAATCAAGGAGACCAGCTAGCACAAGTGGTCATCAGAGATCTTGGTCTTCAGGACACCCTTCAAGCTCTTCCAGAAATATTTCTACAGAATACAAATATCATATATCTGATGGATCCATGCACAGAAAAAGAAATATTCCTTTTGACCAACCTTTAGTACAGGACACTGATCTTGATGAAATATCTTATTCTCCTGTTGATATAGAAGCTGAAGAAATAACACAGATGGCTAGATTCAAGGAATCAAAGATTCAAGAAGAACACTCAGTCAACATTCTCAGTCTTCTTCTTCCTCAAGTAGCAATCATTTCTCTCTGAGAACATCTTCTTCAAGATCCATCTCTCAGATATCTGCTGCAAGTTCAAGTCTTCTAAAAGAGCAACAAGGAATCTGAAGAATACTTTCTTCTAGATCAATCTGCTACAGAAGATTTGTGTCTTCAAGAGAAAGCTTCTCCATCATCTGTCAAATACTTCAATCAGACAGGGGGAGCTTTACAACAAGTTCACTAGAGTCTTCTCTCAGCATCTTGACAGAGAAGAACACTATAACTCTTTCTCACCTCTACTGTACAGGGTTAATACTCCCTTCAAAAGTGTAACCTGTTGGTGGCAAGACACCTGAACAAAAAATCTAGTTGGTTTTGAGCACCTTAACAAAAGCTCTCTGGTGTGTGGACACCTGATCAAAATCACCTTGGTGTTAGGGCATCTGATCAACCCTCCTAGTGGACTCCTACCAAGGGTGGTAGAAGAGTGGACTACCCAGATTTATTGGGGAACCACTATAAATTCCTTGTGTCTTTTGTGTGTGATTATTTCTTTGTGCTGTGCTGTGTGCCTTTATTTATTCAGTTTTTCTGCTTATATATTTATCTCACACTGCTCACACATATATATAACACTATTTTAATTCCACTATAAAAACTAAGGAAAAGTTTTTAATACTCTATTCACCCCCTCTAGAGTAACTTAAGATCTAACCTCCACTTTCAATAGTGCATGAAGAACAAAGAATTCAAGAAAGAATTCAATGTTGTGTAGGTAAACTATTTATGAGATTCAAAATAAGTTCTTATACTACACAATCATGCAATATGATTTAAAACACATGTAGATTAACAAAAAAGTGTAAGTGAGAAAATCATTATCAAAGATAAAAAAATTTACTCATACTTAGAGGCATGCAAAAACATTTCTACACATGTAATTTATAACCAAATTCTGTGCACATTTTAAAGATATTATGCAAGGCATGATAAAATCAAAACAATGTTTTTTAAGAAACTTGAAGGGTTAAATTAAATATTGTAAATAATCTTTAAGCAATATATATATAATCATCCTTGAATTTAGGCATTTAAGCATATAAAACTTTAAAAACAGAGAAATAAATTCAAAACACTACATTAAAATAATACCAAAAAATTTCTAAAACAGGAAAAAATTTTGGAGCAAAGGGGCTAACACCAGGCATTAGCTTCTTAACGCCAAGACAGAACACCAAATTTTGAGTTTTTGAAAAATCTTTTTCATGATTCATTTGTATTATAAAGAGGCCTTCTTACAGTTGAAATTTCAGACATTATTGAGTTGATTTGAAGACTCGTTTAGCATGATTTTGGTAGTTTTAAAAGAGTTTTTACGATTTTATTGATTTTTGAATTTTTGAAAAAAAATGCAAACAAATATAAAAAGATACATAAAATAATTTTTATAGCTTTTTATAGGGTTTAAAGAGACATTTCTAAGACGCATAATATATCACTCACAAAACTGGGGGGTTGTTCTACATGAACTTCTTCTTTTATAATCTCGTTTAAAAATGCACTTTTAACATCCAATTGAAATAATTTAAATCTTTTAAAACTCGCAAATGTAAAAAAGATTCTAATGGATTCTAGGTGAGCAACGGGTGCAAAAGTTTCATCAAAATCTACCCCTTCGATTTATGAATATCCTTGTGCAACTAGTCTAGCTTTGTTCCTTGTAATCCCAGTGTCACCATCTATTTTATTTTTAAAAATTCATTTGACACCTATAACTGGATGATTAGATGACCTCTCTACTCAATTCTAAACCTTATTACATTCAAATTGATTTAATTCATCATTCATAGATAAAAACTAAAATTCATCATTTAAAGCGGTTGAAACATTTTTTGGTTCTATTTCGGATACAAAACAAAGGTTTGAAAAAGACTCATGTAAAGAAGAACGAGTACTTACCCCATTTGACGGTTCTCCTATCACAAGCTCCCTTGGATGATCCTTAGTAAACTGCAACACGCTTGGAGGAACATATTCTATTTGTTCTTCTTCTTTCGCCTCTTTTTCTTTTTCTCCAAGCGATTCATCATCCTCATGTTCCAAAGGGGGAAGGGGTTCGTCTTTGATTCCTGTATGATTAGTATCTACACAAGGAACATTCTCATTAAATCTTACATGAATAGACTCTTCAACTATTTTAGTTCATTTATTATAAATTCTATAAGACTTACTAGTTGAAGAGTAACCAATGAAAATTCCTTCGTCGCATTTTTCAACAAATTTTCCTAACGCATCTCTAGTATTTAAAATAAAATGTTTGCATCCGAAAATATGAAAATAAGATACATTGGGTTTTCTTTTAAAATATAGCTCAAAAGATGTTAATTTTAAAATAGGACGAAGCATGACATGATTAATAATATAACATGAAGTATTAATAGCTTTGACCCAAAATGATTTAGGCAACCCAAATTCACAAAGCATAGTGCGTGCTAGCTCTTGAAGGGTTCTATTTTTCCTCTCCACAACACCATTTTGTTGTGGAGTGCGAGGAGCGGAAAATTCATGTTTAATTCCAAAATCATTACAAAAAGAAGAAAACTTATCATTTTCAAATTCTCCTTCATGATCCGAGCGTATGCATTTAATTTTTAAATCAAGTTTGTTTTGAATACGAATGCATAGTTTAGTAAATTCAAGAAATGCATCGGATTTGGAAGATAGAAATAAAGTCCAACAAAATCGATCACAAAAGTATATTTTCTACCTCCTAGACTAGAAGTGCTAACTGGCCCAAATAAATCCATATGAGTTAGTGGTTTAGAAGTATAAATTACATTTTTTTCTTTTAAAAGAGTTTTTAGAAAATTTTCCTTTTTAGCAAGGCGCACAAAGAGAAGATAAATTACCATTAAGCATTGGTAAACCTTTAATTAATTTATCTTTAGATAATTTCAATATAAGCATGGTGCTAGAGTGACCAAGACGTATATGCCAAAATTCTAATTTTTCATTTTTAGAGATAAAATATTTTAAAGAAGAATTTGAAAGATCATTAAAGGTAATTATATAAACATTATGCATCCTAGGTGCAGTGAGTACGACTTCATTTATTTTGGAATTTATGATTTTGCAAAGATTTGTAGATGATTCAAATAATACATTTAAACCTTTATCACATAATTGGCTAATTGAAATTAAATTATGTTTTAAACCATCTACAAATAAAACATTAGAGATTGAGAAAAAATCGTTACCCACTGTGTCGATGCCCATGATCCTTCCTTTTCCGTTATCACCAAATATCACCATCCCTCCTTTCTTCATCTCAAGGCTAAGGAACTTGGCTTTGTTTCCCGTCATGTGTTTGGAGCATCCCGAGTCCAAATACCACACGTCCTTTTTGTCTTTAGCCTGCCAACATGCCTAAAATGGGATGAGAGTAAAGATCTGGATACCCAAGAGGTTCCTCCCATAGAATAGGTGGAAACCTTAAGCACCCAGATTTTCTTTATAGGACTACAACCCTTCTTCCTACATGAGTCTGAGGTGTGTCCAAATATATGACATTTGGCACACGATATAAAAGGGGATGAAACCCTTTTAGGAGTTTTGGCTAAACTCTTGCAGGATGATGAGGTGACATTTGAATTTTGAAGAGATTTTTTATTAACAGAATTAAAATTTCTGGATTTATTGCTAACGCAGGCATTATGAGTTAACGTCTGGCGATAGCTTCCAGTCACATATATAAGGCCATATTTGGCACTACCATGACACTGTTTTAACAAAATCATGTCCAGAGACTTTTGCCCAACTCCAAATTTTTTAGTAGCCACATTTAGATCATGAATTCGGTCTTTAATAGCGGTGTTTTCCATTACTAACATAACGCACCGATTTGCAAAAGTTTTCTTTCCTTCTTCTATTTGAGAAAAAGACGGTTTTAAAGTTCTTTCTAAATCCCCTTTTCTTTAGTAAGAATTTCGATAGTAGAGTGGGATTTAGAAAGAGCTTCTTCAAGTTCTTTCACTCTTGCCAAGGAATGATTGCACTCTTGGCAAGATACCTTCTCTTTCCCTAATAGTTTAGATGCCTTTTTGTTTTCTTTTAACAAAAGTTTATTTTCAGAATTTAGAATCTTAATATCTGTTGGGAATCTTGCCCACATGATTCCTGATTTGAAGAAGTCACCAAGTCAAGAAAACTTCACTTTGTATTTGATCACTTCTCTAGCTCACAATCTCAGGAAGTTAAAGGAATGTCGTAGAGAAGAATAGGAGATATCGTCGACAAAGTATGCTTGTCATCATGATGATGAACACAGCAAACACTGAGACTTGACGAGTTTGTCCAACGCAGAATGCTGTTCGTCGAACGAAGAATGAAGTTCGTCGAACGCAGAGACGAGACAGAAGCAAACGCTGAGGCTTGGCGAGTTTGTCGAACGAAGAATGAAGTTCGTCGAATGCAGTGTTGTTTCTGTAGGCGTCCCTAGACGGGGGAGGTGAATAAGGGTTTTAAAAACTTTAAACTTTAATAGAAAAACTTTTGATATTTTGTTCGAAGTAATGTTAAATCAAAAGTAAAGAGATAATGAAATTAGAAATGAAATCAATTTTATTAAACAAGAAAAGACATGATTATCATTTATAAAATTGATTACAAAATCTGATTTCAATGACGGTAGAAATCAAAGCAAATAATATGAAAAAACATTTTTGTTTTCTATACCGACTCGTATCCCCACGAACCGATTAGCTTTAGCCGATCTCTCCCCAGATACAGCCTCAAGCCGCTCTAGCCTTCCTATCCCTAGAAAGGCCTCGAGCACCCCCTAGATCTACTCCCTAGACCTAGTCGCCGTGTGGCGAATTCCTCCCTAAGTCCTACCTAAACCTAGTCGCCGTGTGGCGAATTCCCCCTAGTCCCCGCAAGGCCCTAGTCGTCGTATGGCGAGTTCCTCTACCGAACACAAAACATAAAGATTACAATTTGAAAAATAAAACAAGACACAAACTAGAAACTCCCTCAAAAGTAGAACTTGATGTCGATGTAGATGCGATCGTATTGGTCTTCAAGTTCTTTGCGTTCCCGAACGTTGATGAAGTTCTTCGGGCTGCTTGAAGAAGGCTCTCATGAGAGCTCTGAATATATGGCTTCAATTCCTTTCGTATCAGTAAACAACAAAGGAGGAGGCGCGCGTCTTTTTATCGAATCTTCCACTACCGCCTGCGGCAGTACAACCGCCCCGCGGTAGCCATATTAGGTAAATGAGCAGGCACAGATTGTGGCAGATTAAGCAACTTTTGATTGCCAAACATATAGCACCGACTAACGCGCCGTGGTACCGCTAACGCCCCGCGTTAGCGAGATTTCCTTCCTTCAGCCATAATCTTCTTCCAAATCTGCTCCTCAATCAACTGCAGACGGGATGTTTCCAAAAAGCTACCGTCGGGCGTTAGACCTAACACGCCGCGATAGTACATGCCAAACATAGCGACCCGTCGACATTCCATTTTATCCATTGTTTCCTTCTCATCAAATGTTTCCATTTATGTTAGCGCCATCGATAGTGCTAACGCTCCGCGGAAGAGCACATTTCTTTTCGTCGGGCGCATCTTTGAACCAGCCTTATATTTCGCCGACCGAATTTTCGTCGAACGGGATTCAGCTTTCGTTGATCGCAAATTCGTCGAACGCAGTGATAAGCATTTCGTCGAGTGCAGCCTTCATTTCATCGATCGAATACTAGCGCCAGTGGTAGTTGTAACGCACCGCGGTAGAGCACTTCGTCAGGCGCATCTTCGTCAAATGCCGCCTTCATTTTGTCGACCTCCATTTCATCGAACGCTAGCGCCA
The DNA here is from genome assembly GCA_033032865.1 of Dactylorhiza incarnata. Classification (NCBI taxonomy): domain Eukaryota; kingdom Viridiplantae; phylum Streptophyta; class Magnoliopsida; order Asparagales; family Orchidaceae; genus Dactylorhiza; species Dactylorhiza incarnata. Next base: position 22,232,249 of record JAWHQI010000011.1, on the reverse strand, counting down.
GCGGCAGTTTTAGCGCGCCCCGGTAAAGCATGCCTTTCGTCGAGCGCCGTGGTAGAGCATGCAATTCGTCGAACGCAGGTTTCATTTCGTCGAGTGCCATTTCGTCAAACGCAGCTTCCATCTCAGCGGTTTCCTTCTCATCAGTTTGTTAGCGTGAGCGGTAGTCTTAACGCTGCGCGGTAGTAACAAAAACATATTTCCATGGAGATTTGAAAGCACTGAATCCTGCATAATATAAACACAAAACAAGTGTGATCAAATACAATAGGATTTGTTATTGTCAAACCAAGAGATGCGGAAAGAATTTTCCAACAAACTCTCCCTTTTGATAATAACTAATCCCCTTAGAAAGAAATAATTCAATTTATAGGAATTTGTGTTTATAATAGAGAACTAGTATGAAAATTAGGCATGTTCAAATGCTCCCCCTAAATGAATTCTCCCCCTAAGTGAATGCTCCCCCTACAATAAAACTTCATATGAACATGACTCCCCCAAAACATGTTAATTTCTTTCAAATTTATTCTCCCCCTTTTGGTATTATCAAAAGAGGGTGGAGAGGTAGTCCAACAAAAAGTGCAATAACTATGTAGAGAGGGAATGATCATGATACAGAGTTAAACGCGTAGGAAAATTACAATGGATAAGAGAGAGAAAAAAGGAATGTGAAGAAATAATCATAAAGAAACCACTTGTTGGGAAAACGTATTTATGATAGAGCGTACAAGTAGTAAAGATGTGGAAAGCATGATGAAATATTTTTAGAAGTGAATATCTATATAGGAATTGTGAAGCATAGTAAATGATTAAGAATTTTAGACATAACAAAATAGATGTTGTAGCATTTTAAGTACACAAAGGATTTTGCTTTATAAACGTTTTATGCATAAAAAGTAATGATTTCCAAGTAACCAATCTACCCAGACAATATGTCTACACCATAGCCCCGTACTAAATGACGCATGGGCATGAGGAGCTGCATAAATGCCGTAGGTTGGGGTGTTAGTCCCTTATGCAAACACTAGACAAAATTTAACCTAGCACTCTTTCCCCCCAGTGCCTCGCAAGGCCCCACTGGAACCCTCCCCGGTTAAGGACAAGACATGACTAGAGATAAGGTTATCTAATGTCTACAACTCTACGCCCCTGCTATGGTGAGATTGTAACGCCCCGGCCCAATGGGCTTTCACCAGGTGTGCCCAACACAGTACGTTACCGGGCTGCAGCCCAAGCACCCCAAAGCCTCTCCGCGCCACTATTTCTCAGCAACGACGCATTGTTGAGGCCGGGTCTTGAACCCGCAACCTCCTTGATAAGGAGTTTTCAAACCACTCCTCATCACCAATTGAGCTGCAGCCCGGTAACGTACTGTGCTGGGCACACCTGGTGAAAGCCCATTGGGCCGGGGCGTTACAAAAAAAAGTGCACTTTTTATTGTAACGACCCAGAAGCCGACATCCGATTGGGACAACGTCCACCGATCTAGCCTCAACTGGCCTCGCTACCGGACTGCAGCCCAAGCACCCCAACCCCTCTCCAGCCCACTGACGGGTTGTTGGTGGCCACAACCTCCCTTTGATGAGGCAAAATCGATAGTCAAGCGTGTACCACGGGGACTTCCCAGGAGGTCACCAATCCCAGTACTACTCCAGCCCGAGTACGCTTAACTATGGAGTTCTTTCACTTCTCATCACCAATTGAGCTGCAGCTCAATTGGTGATGAGGAGTGGTTTGAAAATTCCTTATCAAGGAGGTTGCGGGTTCAAGACCCGTCCTCAACAATGCGCCGTTGCTGAGAAATAGTGGCGCGGAGAGGCTTTGGGGTGCTTGGGCTGCAGCCCGGTAACGGCCTGGCTGGGTCCCGCTGGATCTCGTGTTGACGAGTCGGGCCTGGGTCGTTACAAAAAAAAGTGCACTTTTTATTGTAACGACCCAGAAGCCGACGTCCGATCGGGACAACGTCCACCGATCTAGCCTCAACTGGCCTCGCTACCGGGCTGCAGCCCAAGCACCCCAACCCCTCTCCAGCCCACTGGCGGGTTGTTGGTGGCCACAGCCTCCCTTCGATGAGGCAAACTCAATAGTCAAGCATGCACCACGGGGACTTCCCAGGAGGTCACCCATCCCAGTACTACTCCAGCCCAAGCACGCTTAACTATGGAGTTCTTCAACTTCTCATCACCAATTGCGCTGCAGCTCAATTGGTGATGAGAAGTTGAAGAACTCCATAGTTAAGCGTGCTTGGGCTGGAGTAGTACTGGGATGGGTGACCTCCTGGGAAGTCCCCGTGGTGCATGCTTGACTATCGAGTTTGCCTCATCGAAGGGAGGCTGTGGCCACCAACAACCCGCCAGTGGGCTGGAGAGGGGTTGGGGTGCTTGGGCTGCAGCCCGGTAGCGAGGCCAGTTGAGGCTAGATCGGTGGACGTTGTCCCGATCGGACGTCGGCGTATGGGTCGTTACAGAGATATGAAGTCATGGATAATAATAATTGGAAACATTTAAGCGTTTTAAATCTAATGATGAGTTCATAGCTTATGGATTTATATTTTTATTTGAATTTAGTAAACAAACCACTCACATAGCTATTTTGAAATCCCTTAATGAATCAGAGTTTTAGCATTACAATATTTTCATGTTGAGAGCAACCAATATAAATTTTACCAAGAAAGTCTACCATTTGTAAAAAAAAAAAAAAATTTGATATTTAAGACTTTGATATAAGCATGAAAGCGCAAGGTAAAAATATATGGTGATGATGATGCGGAAGACTTATAGAAATACCAGAAAACATCCTTTTATAAACATGACGATTCATAAGAAGATATATGAGTTAAATTCCAAAAATGAAGATGTTTTTTGTAAATCATTTTGCATTTAATATCTTTAATTTTGACAATAAAGTAACCAAGCATAAAATAATGTTTTCAAAGATAAATTACTACAATGTTATATTAATTTACAAATTCAGAACATACAAAACATTGTAGAGATCATGCTAAGTTATCTAGTGCATTTCATAAATAAAGAGTAGTATAGAATTTGCATTAGGATCCAATACTCATGAGAAGAAGTGTTATGGAAGATAATGATGTGCACATAAGTGTATTTTGAGTAGAGTAAACACATGTTTTAATCAAAAATACAAGAAATATGTAAAGTAAAGAGCACAATAAAAACAAATAATTTTACTTCCACACACTTCAATGCACAAAAAAATGTACAACTACCAAGGTGCTTTGCACACACAATGCTCATTAAGACTTATCAGGGTGCAAAGTAGTGCTTGGGGGATCACATATTTTATTTTATTTTAATGTTGAGACTAGTGATCCGGTGTACTTAAGAGTAAGTGGTTTTTATTTTGAAAGAAAGATATGGTTTGCATAAGATACTTTACTATTCTTTCCAAGGTGCTCAACCTCACAACGCTTATTAAGACTTATCAGGAGGTTCAAGTAGTGCTTGGTGGAGTTATCTTTGTCACTTTATTTTATCATTTTTGTTTTGTACAAAGTTCTCCGAATATACTTGTTTTGCAAACCAATATAATTTATGAAAACGTAACCACTTTTCTTAACTTTTAAAAGTGCAAATAAAGGTAGTGTAGGTAAGATACTTGTGCAATTTTAATTCATTGTACTATTACAAAACATACACAAGCATTCTTAGATTAAGAAATATATGTAGACAATGCTAAAATAAGTGAGTGAATAAATATCATTATCAAACATAAAATATTTACTCATACTTAGAGGCATGCTAAGCTTAGTTCTACACAACTTTTACAATATAATTTTATGCACAGATGAGTAGATATATCAAAGCATGATAAAAACAATGTTCAACGTAGTTTGAAGGAATGAATTGTAACATTGTAGAAGGTCTAAATGATGGGTTAAATCATGCTTGATTTTCAATTAAGTCCATACAATATTTTTGATATTTTGAAGAATAATTTTGATTTAAAGTTTGAACTCATAAGAGTGATCTTGGACTTCCCGAGGACTACCCTGTGAGGGGTTCGCCCGGTACTAGGAGATGTGATGGGATGATAGCCCAAATCTCCCTTTTGCAAGATACATGTAAATAGAAAAGTTAAGTTCAAAATAATAATTTTTGATACTTGTTTTTATTTTATATTTTTGTATTTGATTTTTGCATACAGAAATAGAAATCAAACAAATATCCAAAGACAAAAAATATTTTTTTGTAATTTGGCTTTTGTAATTTTGTATTTTAATTTTTCAAAAAACAAGTACAGGCAGAATTGCAAAAAAGAGTAGTACATATGAGATAATATATTTTTATTGATTTTTCAGAATTTTAAAATTTTAGAAAATCGGAGACTTGAGCTAGCGCCTGTGTTAGCTCACAGAGAGTGCTTATTTTAATCATATAGCCTAGATTTTCTTTGATTTTGCTTCCAATTTTTCTTAATTATGTTTGTGCAATGTAAGGCCTGTCTAATTAAGTGAAGAGATGAGAAGAAATTGCAAAAAGATGCGGAAGTTAAAATTTTAGTACATGGGTTTCATCTTCATTAAAGTTTCATATTCATTAAACCTTAATTGTTGAGTTTTGCACAACATATGCATGAGCGAAATGATCATAAATGAGTGAAATAATATTCATACAATTTTTCAATTCTGGTTTGACATGATTATGATTAAACATATTAGGGGTAATTAAAATGACGCAAATATATTAAATACCTAAGCAAAACTTGCGCATTTTATAAATTTAGCCTAATACCCCTAAAATACCTTTTAAATCCATTTTGACACTTATTTCATTTAGTCTTAATAATATCATATGACAAATTTAGTTTTTCAAATTTATAAGACATTTAGGAAATGGATTTAGAAGGATAAAAATAATAAGGATAAATAGATCATTTGAAAAATGACATGACTTATTATTCAACCTTATTCAATTTGATTTATTTATGAATTTTGGTTTAAAATATGGAAGTTTGTTGGAACCTTAGCTTTTGATTTGAGTTAGGATCCATCCCTTTTGACAATAAGTCATCTAATAACTCAGATTAATTTCATTAAGTAAGAAAACTAAGGAAACATAAATTAAATATGATGCGATCGAATCGGAGAATATACATAAGAAAATAATATAAGCTCTCTGCGTTCGACGAATGTCGAACGGAGCTCGACAAATTCTAGCCAGCCAACGCTCGACAAATTTCCAGCCGTACAGCGTTCGACAAATGGCGAGCAGCGTTCAACGTACTCAATCAGAATAACCTCAGCGGCCAGGCATTCTCTGAACGGCGCTCGACAAACTCAAACTCAACGGTCGACAAATTGACAGCAAATATTCTTATACAACTGTACTAATATTATTATATACATGCTTTTCTGATATAGCCGTTGCAGGAAATAAAAGTTTATAGCCGTTTGCAGATAAGTTAAAGACGGAAACTCCTCTTCCCAAGGAATAAAATTAAAGAGACTTTATCTCTTTCCTCATTTTCCTAGCAAGAATTCAAAAAGCCTTCCCCGGATTATATATGGAGAGAAGAGCAGAATACATACACACAACACAAAAATTAGGAATAGAGATAGAGAGCACATAGATACAAAAAGAAGTAGATCTATTTCATATATCTTCTTTTTGCTAACATCTTCTTGCAAATCACACAAATCCTGAGACACCAATCACAACCATTTGCTCAGGATCATCACTGTATAAGAAGAAATGAGTGTTTGTACAATCAAGAGAAGAGGACTCCAGAACTGTCATCAACTTACATCAGACAGGGGGAGCTCTTCCACATCTTCATCAAGATCCATTCAACTTCAAATCAGGATCTTCAAGAGTCTTCTTATACAGAGAAGAACATCAAACATTTTGTTTTCCTTTTTCTTCTTATTTCTTTCCACCTCTTGTACAGGGTTATAACTCCCTTCAAAAGTTAACTCCCAGTGATAGGGCACCTTAGCAAAAACCTGCATCTTGGTTAGAGCACCTTATCAACAGCTCACCTGGTGTGTGGACACCTTATCAAAATCACCTTGGTGTGAGGGCACCTTATCAACAACCTCCTAGTGGATTCCTACAAGTTGTGGTAGAAGAGTAGATGTACCCAGTTGAGGGAAACTACTATACATCTTGTGTCATCTGGATTGCTTGCTTTTTGTTTTGCTTTATTTCTTTTGCTGAATTTTATTTATGCACTCCACTGCTTGTGCTTATTACTCATACAGCAAACACTTACAAATATATATATATATATATCACTTACTTTGAAATTAAAAAATTAAGCAAGATCACCTTTTAATAAAATAAATAAGAACTAAACCTCCACTTTCAATTGGTATCAGAGGGATGTTGATTTTTCACACAGGTTAACACCTGAAATCACAAAGATCACCTTGTTCTTAAATTTGTTTTATATGATTTTTCAAAATGGCACAAGCAGATCTTCTATTCTCAGATCCACCTATATGTAATTTGGATAGTTTTTCTTTATGGCAAATTAGAATTAAGTTATATATGAATGCCATAGATGAAGATATTTACGAATCTGTTTTGACAGGACTTTTTCCCCAAATCTCTTCATCTGATCAAGAGCAACTGAAAAGTGCCAATACAAAAGCTATGCAGATATTGGCCCAATCAATGTCAAAAGACATTTTTCAAAAAATTGATGATTGCTCCTCAGCAAGAAGCATTTGGAACTCCCTCTCTAGGATGGTAAATGAACCCCCTTCTAATTCTTTCACTAACTGTATTTATGATGCAGAACCATCAACCAATCTAAGTGAAGAAGAAAATGAAGAAGAGCACAGAGCTAGAGCTTTCTGCATGATGGCCCTATATGGTTCATACCAAAATCCAGATGCAAAAGCTGAAACAGAAAAGGTAAATGAAGTAATTTCAACTCACAACCCTACCTATAAAAATTACAAATCTGTCCTTAAGATAAGATTTACAGATTCAATAAAATCAAACAAAGAAATTAAAAGGAAGTTAACAAACATAAACTATTTAACTTCTGAAAATAATAAATCTGAAGAAAATTCAAAAACACAAACTACATCAATTAAGGCTAAATTGCATAATGATTATCAAGAAAAATTTAAAATAATATCAAACATATATTTTAATGACTATAAAAGAAAACTTTCAATAAGTATCAAAAATCAGATTTTAAAGTTCTTAAAACATGTATTTCCCAAAGAACCTTCAAATTGTATCAAAAGTTTTTCACCATTAAACTCCATTCCTAATTAAACATAAAACTCATTTGAATGTCAGATAACTTCAATGTTCTTACGGACCTTCTCCAAATTATGTTGAGCATTCTACTGTAGTTGCATTGATTAGAAATAATCAGAGCACTAAGTGTGAGTCTCTTCTGATAAGGGGATTCTTAAGAAGGAAGGTATCAGACAAAGCTTCTTTTCATTTCTTAGAATCCATTAAAGGTTGCTGCAATTGAAAATTTTAAGCAAAATCTAGGAAAGTAGAGTTGCTCAAATAATTTTAAAAGGATGAAAAATTATTAAAGCCAAGTGAGAGAGAAAATGAGAAAATCAGAGAAACCAAGTGAGAGAGAAAAGGAGAATATAAATTAAAACTGTCGGCATCTTAAACCAAATAGGGGGAGATTACCAGGCCACTAGTTTTAATTTGATTTAGGATCCTAACTCAAATAGGGGGAGATTGTTGGAACCTTAGCTTTTGATTTGAGTTAGGATCCATCCCTTTTGACAATAAGTCATCTAATAACTCAGATCAATTTCATTAAGTAAGAAACCTAAGGAAACATAAATTAAATATGATGCGATCGAATCGGAGAATATACATAAGAAAATAATATAAGCTCTCTGCGTTCGACGAATGTCGAACGGCGCTCGACAAATTCTAGCCAGCCAGCGCTCGACAAATTTCCAGCCGAACAGCGTTCGACAAATGGCGAGCAGCGTTCGACGTATTCAATCAGAATAACCTCAGCGGCCAGGCATTCTCTGAACGGTGCTCGACAAACTCAAACTCAACGGTCGACAAATTGACAGCAAATATTCTTATACAGCTGTACTAACATTATTATATACATGCTTTTCTGATATAGCCGTTGCAGGAAATAAAAGTTTATAGCCGTTTGTAGATAAGTCAAAGACGGAAACTCGTCTTCCCAAGGAATTAAATTAAAGAGACTTTATCTCTTTCCTCATTTTCCTAGCAAGAATTCAAAAAGCCTTCCCCGGATTATATATGGAGAGAAGAGCAGAATACATACACACAACACAAAGATTAGGAATAGAGACAGAGAACACATAGATACAAAAAGAAGTAGATCTATTTCATATATCTTCTTTTTGCTAACATCTTCTTGCAGATCACACAAATCCCGAGACACCAATCACAACCATTTGCTCAGGATCATCACTGCATAAGAAGAAAGGAGTGTTTGTACAAGCAAGAGAAGAGGACTCCAGAACTGTCATCAACTTACATCAGACAGGGGGAGCTCTTCAACATCTTCATCAAGATCCATTCAACTTCAAATCAGGATCTTCAAGAGTCTTCTTATACAGAGAAGAACATCAAACATTTTGTTTTCCTTTTTCTTCTTATTTCTTTCCACCTCTTGTACAGGGTTATAACTCCCTTCAAAAGTTAACTCCCGGTGACAGGGCACCTTAGCAAAAACCTGCATCTTGGTTAGAGCACCTTATCAACAGCTCACCTGGTGTGTGGACACCTTATCAAAATCACCTTGGTGTGAGGGCACCTTATCAACAACCTCCTAGTGGATTCCTACCAGCTGTGGTAGAAGAGTAGATGTACCCAGTTGAGGGGAACTACTATACATCTTGTCTCATCTGGATTGCTTGCTTTTTGTTTTTCTTTATTTCTTTTGCTGAATTTTATTTATGCACTCCACTGCTTGTGCTTATTACTCCTACAGCTAACACTTATATATATATATATCACTTACTTTGAAATTAAAAAATTAAGCAAGATCACCTTTTAATAAAATAAATAAGAACTAAACCTCCACTTTCAATTGGTATCAGAGGGGTGTTGATTTTTCACACAGGCTAACACCTGAAATCACAAAGATCACCTTGTTCTTAAATTTGTTTTAAAAGGTTTTTCAAAATGGCACAAGAAGATCTTCTATTCTCAGATCCACCTATATGTAATTTGGATAGTTTTTATTTATGGCTAATTAGAATTAAGTTATATATGAATGCCATAGATGAAGATATTTACGAATCTGTTTTGACAGGACTTTTTCCCCAAATCTCTTCATCTGATCAAGAACAACTGAAAAGTGCCAATACAAAAGCTTTGCAGATATTGGCCTTACATCACTTGTGGATGAGGCAAGATTTGAACATATTGTTCCTTTGTCTTCTTCATCTTCCTCTTCCAAACAAGAGTTTCCATCATCCTTTCCGCTTGATGAGCATTCCATGGATCCGTCATGAGAGGAGCATTCTTGAAAACTTTTGCACGCTTGCATATTCTCCAGTTCTTGCGATTGTTCCATACCTGTAGAAGGAGAATCAAAAGTTCTTTCAAGAAAATTCCAAATCTCATAAGCGGTAGGTAGAGTATAAATAAGTTTGAAAATATTTTGGTCTAACGCCCAAAATATACTATTCATAGATTTCACATTTAAAATAATTTCATTTCTAGTTAGTACGCTAGGTGGCTTTTCAATAGTAATATTCCAAACTTTTTCATCTAAGTCCTTAAGAAAATTTTTCATTAATATTTTCCACCCTTTATAATTTTTGCCCATAAATAAAGGAGGTGATAATACTTTTTCATATATATTAAAATTTTCCCCACTCATTGAAGCGAGATCATGATTAAGAGACACCATTATTCCCGGTTGTTAATCCGATTTGGAATAACCTACCTCTGATACCACTTGTTGGATCTGTAAGCACCCTTAGAGGGGGGGGGGGGTGAATAAGGGTTTTAAAAACTTTAAACTTTAATAGAAAAGCTTTTGATATTTTGTTCGAAGTAATGTTAAATCAAAAGTAAAGAGATAATGAAATTAGAAATGAAATCAATTTTATTAAACAAGAAAAGACATGATTATCATTTATAAAATTGATTACAAAATCTGATTTCAATGACGCTAGAAATCAAAGCGAATAATATGAAAAAACCTTTTTGTTTTCTATACCAACTTGTATCCCCACGAACCGGTTGGCTTTAGTCGATCTCTCCCCAGATACGGCCTCAAGCCGCTCTAGCCTTCCTATCCCCAGAAAGGCCTCGAGCACCCCCTAGATCTACTCCCTAGACCTAGTCGGCATGTGACGAATTCCTTCCTAAGTCCTACCTAGACCTAGTCGCCGTGTGACGAATTCCCCCTAGTCCCCGCAAGGCCCTAGTCGTCGTGTGGCGAGTTCCTCTACCGAACACAAAACATAAAGATTACAATTTAAAAAATAAAACAAGACACAAACTAGAAACTCCCTCAAAAGTAGAACTTGATGTCGATGTAGATGCGATCGTATTGGTCTTCAAGTTCTTTGCGTTCACGAACATTGACGGAGTTCTTCGGGCAGCTTGAAGAAGGCTCTCACGAGAGCTCTGAATATATGGATTCAATTCCTTTCGTATCAGCAAGCAACAAAGGAGGAGGCACGCGTCTTTTTATAGAATTAGCCATTACCGCCTGCAGTAGTACAACCGCCCCGTGGTAGCCATATTAGGTAAATGATCAGGCACAGATTGTGGCAGATTAGGCCACTTTTGATTGCCAAACATAGAGCACCGACTAACACGCCGCGGTACCGTTAACGCCCCGCGTTAGGGAGATTTCCTTCCTTCAGCCATAATCTTCTTCCAAATCTGCTCCTCAATCAACTGGAGACGGGATGTTTCCAAAAAGCTACCGCCGGGCGTTAGACCTAACGCGCCGCGATAGTACATGCCAAACATAGTGACCCGTCGACATTCCTTTTTCTCCACCATTTCCTTCTCATCAAATGTTTCCATTTATGTTAGCGCCAGCGATAGTGCTAACACTCCGCGGTAGAGCACATTTCTTTTCGCCGGGCGCATCTTTGAACCAGCCTTATATTTCGTCGATCGAATTTTCGTCGAACGGGATTCGGCTTTCGTCGATTGCAAATTCGTCGAACGCAGTGATAAGCATTTCGTCGAGCACAACCTAAATTTCGTCGATCGAATACTAGCGTTAGCGGTAGTTGTAACGCACCACGGTAGAGCACTTCGTCGGGCACATCTTCGTCGAACGCCGCCTTCATTTCGTCGACCTCCATTTCGTCGAACGCTAGCACCAGCGGTAGTTCTAGCGCGCCGCGGTAAAGCATGCCTTTCGTCGAGCGCCGTGGTAGAGCGTGCAGTTTGTCGAACACAGGTTTCATTTCGACGAGCGCCAATTCGTCGAACGCAGCCTCCATCTCAGCGGTTTCCTTCTCAGCGGTTTGTTAGCGCCAGCGGTAGTCTTAACGTTGCGCAGTAGTAACAAAAACATATTTCCATGGAGATTTGAAAGCACTGAATCCTGCATACTATAAACACATAACAAGTGTGATCAAATACAATAGGATTTGTTATTGTCAAACCAAGAGATGCGGAAAGCATGTTCCAACACGCGGAACGAGTTTCTCATCGAACGAAGAATGATGTTCGTCGATCGCAGAGACGAGACAGAAGCAAACGCTGAGGCTTGGCGAGTTCGTCGAACGAAGAATGAAGTTCATCGAATGCAGAACGAGTTCCTCGTCGAACGAAGAATGATGTTCGTCGAACGATGAATGCAGTTCGTCGAACACAAAACGAGTACCTCGTCGAACGAAGAATGATGTTCGTCGAACGAAGAATGCAGTTCATCGAACGCAGAGAAGACATGAAGATATCAACTGAAGGAATGTCGTCGAGAAGATGCCGTATCGTCGAGATCAACAAAGTATCCTTGTCATCGAGAAGAACAGATATCGTCGTGAAAAAGTCGTGTCGTCGGAAAGGCTAAGTGTGACTGATGCCTATGACATCGTCGTAAAGAAGGCGTGACGTCGAGAAGAGTAAAAAAGGTCAGCTGAAGGCAAGCAGTTGCTAAAGCAGAGTATGTCGACATGATATCGCTCATGTCGTCGAAAGAACAAAATGATTACGACGACAGACTTCAAGAAAGAAGATCACGACGACACAGTCAGAGATAGCATATCGCTGTATATGCAGAAATGACAGAATATCTCGTATCATCGAGACATCAACGTCAGAGGCAGAAGCTAGAAGATTGGAAGATCCACCAAGGCCTGAGGCATCGACAAAGTCCTGTTGTCGAGATATTATCCATATCGGCGTAATGCTGTCAGTATCGCCATGAAGCTGGAAATATCGTCGAGACAGAATTCAAATGTTGCGGACACACAATCAGCAATTAATGCCGCCGCCTGTTTGTCCAATCAGCGCGTGCTCTTAAGGAATGGGGGGGGGGGGGGTGGGTCTGACACTTAAGGAACTTTTTCAGAAGACCGTTGGGAGCCTCGCAGTCTTATAAAAGAGATAAGAGGTTGCCCTAAAAAACAAGAACAGAAAGAACTTACGCATACAGGAAATAGAACAGTAAAAGCGGCATAAAGCAAGTAGAGAACAAGAATCAAGCGTTCTCAGAAGAATCAATCATCTCCATTGACTGATAAGAAGCCATTCCTCATCAGGCTAAGAGAAGAGATTGAAGAAGAACTGTGCTTTCAAGATCTGAATCAGAAACATCTTCTTCAACCTTAAGTTGCCGATCTTCATCAGGCAGAAGAAACAGTTCTCATCACTGTAAACCTTTTATTGTTGTAAGGCTTGAGGGCCTAAGTGTTTAGCTTAAGGGCTGGAGATTTGTGAGGCTTGAGGGCCAAGGCAGTGGACTTGCGGGTCCGATTTCGTCAAGCTTGAGGGCTTGAGACCTATGAGGCTTATTGAAAATGTTGAAGTGGAAGTTTGTGAAGTTGACGATCTGGGGGGGGGGGGGGGGGGGGGGGGGGTGAGACCGCGCGGTCTGGTCTGACCGCTCGGTCTTGCGGTATCCTCTGGCGGTCTGACCTCTCTGGTCTAGCAGCGGGCTTCTCGGCGTGACCGCCGTTCTTCTGTCTAAGGGTGCCAAGGTGTGGCCGCGTGGTCTGGTCGTGTGACCGCGTGGCGGAGCAGGTTTCTACCTGGTAAGGGCGGTGCGCGGTCTGGTGCTTGTGAAGGCGTGGTGCGGGTAGCCCGGTCTGGAGGCTGTCCGGATTCTTTGTGGTGCGCGCGGACTATGGTCTTCTTAGTCGCGCGGTCTCTAGTTTGTGTTCGCATGGCAGGTCTTTCGGCGATCAGCTGGCATATGTGGTCACAGGTGGTTGATCGACTTGGCGGGTTGTGCCCTAGTCGGTCTGGTGTGTTCGAGATCTCTGGAGGAGGTCGGGTGGCGAACACAGGTGGTGAGCGACATGACCGGGCGAGTTGTCATGATCGCGCGGCTTCTGTTGAAGTCGGCGAGCTCACTCAGCAGGATGATCTTTTGCTGGTCGCGCGGGTTGACCGGTCTGGTCGCGTGATCAAGGGGTGGTGATCATATCTCATATGGTGGTGACTGGATCAGGTCTCACGCCTATAAATAGGAGCCACTATAGCAGCAAAAATATCGCACCAAGTGTAAGCTGAGCTCGCGACCTGTTCTTGCGGTCTGTTTTCTGTTACCGGCCGACTAGCTGATCAAACTTGTTTTGTGCAGCTTCTGCGGATTGTGCGGGTAGCAGCAGTCACCTCCTCTTCTGAAGGTGTTCAGGCGGTCTCGTGACTTGCAGTGCGGGTTGCTGGAGTTCGGGAGGATCAGTGGAGTTCGGGAGTTCGCATGGTTCTCAGTTGGTGTTGTTCAAGGCGCAGGCAGGCAGTTTGGGCAGTCTTGTTTTCTAGTCGGGCGGACTGTCAGGTCGAGCGGTCAGGCGGTCTCAGTTAGTCAGACCGCTGGTTTTCCTTTCTGCTGCTTTTCTCTTCTGTTTTTTGTGTAATGGCGAAATCATGTCTCGCCATGTATACCTCGCCCTGTAATGAAGAATTTTGCTTATCAATAAAGATCGTGTTTGCTTCATGTGCTTCTGGTTGTTTGGCTTGAACTTTTAGTTATACAATTCCTGCTTACTCCTAGATCTACGGAAAATTTCACATGGTATCAAAGCTAGGTTGGAGTGGATAGAGCAGTGAATAACTAAAAGTTGCCATCGCCTTTGTGAAGAAGGAACCAGTGGTAGAGCCATGGAAGCAAGGGGTCTTAGAATTGAGATGCTTACATCGACTAACTTTAAGAAGTGGAAGTCATGTATGCAAAGTTATCTTCTGGGTGAGGACCTCTGGGAGGTAGTTGGAGGAGAGAGCACGGAGGAAGTTATTCTGATTGGGGATAATGGTCATGAGGTGAGGAACTGGAGGCGGATTAATGCCAAAGCGGAGTTCGCCCTGAAGAGGGCAATATCACCTGACCTGTTTGATCACATCTTGGGGTGTGGATCAGCTGCAGAGATCTGGAGAGCCCTGGATGGCCTGTTTAACAAGAAAAATGTGGCAAGACTTCAATTCCTGGAGAATGAGCTGGCCAGATCGGCTCAAGGTGACCTTTCTATCTCTACGTTCTTCTTGAAGATGAAGAACTTGTGCGCCGAGATTTCAGCGCTGGATCCTGATAAGCCAATTTCTGAGGCGAAGCTGAAGAGGCACATCATCCGTGGCTTGCGGAAGGAATATGTTGCCTTTGTGACGTCGGTGCAGGGTTGGGCAAATCAGCCGTCTCTGCTGGAGCTGGAAATTCTGCTTGCTTCGCAGGAGAGTATGGCAAGGCAGATGGCGGGGGTGTCAGTGTCCGGGGGAGATGGCGAAGTTCTCTTCACGGGAAAGAAGAAGAAGTGGGATAAGAAGAAGACCGCTGGAGGAGGCTATGGGCCTTCAACTTCTGGACAGCAGGAGAGGGGCTATGCTCCTAAGGCTGAAGGGAAGAAGAAGGGAGAAGGTCCCAAGTGCTTCAGGTGCAGAAAGGTTGGTCACATCAGGAAGGATTGCCGGGTAAACCTTCAGC
Organism: Dactylorhiza incarnata; assembly: GCA_033032865.1. Taxonomy (NCBI): domain Eukaryota; kingdom Viridiplantae; phylum Streptophyta; class Magnoliopsida; order Asparagales; family Orchidaceae; genus Dactylorhiza; species Dactylorhiza incarnata. The sequence continues at coordinate 22,217,186 of JAWHQI010000011.1, read as the reverse complement.
CAGGGCATGCTGCTGCAGGAAAGGAGGAAGCTGAGGCCAGACAGATTGATGGAGGATGAGGAGGAGCCTTCTCGGCTTCTATTGGAGCTACGACTCCTATCAACTATCAGGAGGACTGGATCGTGGACTCGGGGTATGGCCACCACCTCACCGGGGATGAGTCAAAGCTTTCTTCAGCTCAGCCGTACTCAGGTAATGATACCATTATTACTGCTGATAATACCGTGCATGCTGTCGAGAAGGTGGGGGTTGTTTCCTTGGGCAGTGATAGAGGGGCGCTTACGTTGAAGAGTGTCTATCATGTGGCTGGTATGAGGAAAAACCTCTTCTCTGTGACCAACGCTGTAGACGCTGGGTATCACGTTCTGTTTGGCCCAACAGAAGTGAGGTTTCTTGGGAATGTTGAAGCAGTGAAGGCGAAGGTCGTTCATGTGAGGAGGAGAGCTAAAGACTTGTTCATTTTATCGACAAGTTCTTATGTTGACAAGATGCAGACGAATGATAGTGCTGTCATATGGTACGAGAGGTTGGGGCATGTAGGAATGGATATGCTGAAAGCTATGGCGGTGAAAGGTCTGGTCAAGGGCCTGCCTAGTCTATCTTCCTACGGAGACGGTCATGTGTGCGCGGGATGTCAGTTCGGCAAGTCTCATCGACTACCGTTTGACAAGTCGCAGAAAAGGTGTAGTGTGCCGTTGGAGTGCATCCACGGTGATTTGATGGGACCGACTGCTACCCCAAGCCTCGGAGGCAACAGATATATGCTGGTGCTAATCGATGATTACACCAGATATGTATGGGTATATTTCTTGAAGGAGAAGGCGGAGGCGTTTGCCAAGTTTGTGGAGTTCAAGGAGCTTGTGGAGGGTTGGCTTGGCCTGCGGGTTAAGAAGCTGAGGACTGACAACGAAGGGGAGTTCATCTCTGGTGAGTTCTCTACTTTTTGCAGAAAGGCGGGCATCCAGATGGAGCTTACTTGTGCGCATACTCCACAGCAAAACGGAGTTGCAGAGCGGAAGATCCGTCATCTGACGGAGACCTGCAAGTGTTGGTTGCATGCCAAGAGTATCCCAAAGTCCTTCTGGGCGGAGGGAATGTCTTGTGCTGCCTACGTCATCAACAGGATGCCTCTTAGTCTCATCAATATGAAGACCCCACATGAATTGATGTTCAAGGAATAGCTAATCATGGCACACCTTCGGGTGTTTGGTTCCACCTGCTATGTGCATGTTCCAGATGCGCTTTGGACGAAGCTAGATGCGAAAACAATGAAGCTAGTCTTCGTGGGTTATGATGATCGGAAGAAGGGCTGGAAGTGCATGGACCCCGAGACGCGGAGATTTGTTGTATCTCGCGACGTCGTCTTCGATGAGGTGACGTCTTACAAGGGAAGTTCTGGTGTTGAGCTACCGGAAAGCAGGGTGGAGGAGCCGGAGAAAGCTGTGGAAAATCTTTAGGTGGAGCTGCCTGTGTCACCTGGTGGTTCATCAATATATAGTTCTAAGGCGGAGGTTTCTGGATCCGGAAGCAACTGAAGAAACAGCTGAAGAAACTGCGAGTCAGGGGAAGGCGTTGCGGAGATCGAAGCGAACAATCATTGCCCCTGATCGCTATACAGGAGGAAACATGGTGAGCTTTGTCTCGTGTTTCTTTGCTGGTCCCTTGGATGAGAGGGAGCCGTGGAGCTTTGAAAAGGCCAAATGCGTGGAACAGTGGGATTCAGCTATGCAGGAAGATATGAGTGCTCTTGAGAAGAATGAGACTTGGTCTCTGGTGCCCAAGCCCAAGGTATCACCCCTGTGACATGCAAGTGGGTCTACATGCTTAAGAAGAAGGCTGACGGTAGTATCGAGCGATACAAGGCTCGCCTTGTGGCTCGGGGGTTCTCGAAGCAATACAGTGAAGACTATGAAGAGACATTCAGTCCGGTGGCAAAAATGACTTCATTTCGGGTTGTGATTTCCTTGGCGGCATGTTGGGGGTGGGATATTTGGCAGCTCAACGTAAAGAATGCGTTCTTGTACGACAAGATTGACAAGGACATCTTTATGGTCCAGCCGCCAGGCTTCGTATCTGAAGATTTTTCGGAGCATGTCTGCAAGTTGAAGAAGGCCCTGTATGGGTTGAAGCGAGTGTCGAGGGCGTGGTATGGAAAGATAGCAGAGTATATCTTATTCTACGGGTTTGGTGCTTCAGACTCAGACTCAAGCTTGTTCGTCAAGAAGAGCGGGGAGATTCAAGTCATCGTGATGCTTTACGTCGACGATATGATCGTGACGGGGAATTCAAAGGAGGAGGTAGCAAGGCTTCGAGCTGAGCTATCTATCAGGTTCGAGATGAAGGACATAGGTGAGCTTCACCATTTCCTTGGACTTGAGGTGCAGAGGAAGGGAAGTGGAGTGCTGGTGTCCCAGGCTAGATATGCGGAGCGAATCGTGGAACGGTTCGGCATGAAGGAAGGGAAGTGCATTTCCACACCTCTGGAGAAGGCCATGAAACTTCGCAAGGATGAAGGGAGGATTCTGGAAGATCCGCTGGTGTTCCGGGCTCTGGTTGGGAGCTTGATCTATCTGACGATTACCAGGCCGGATATTGCGTATGTAGTTGGCAGGGTGAGCCATTTTATGGCGGAACCACGGATGCCTCATCTTCTAGCGGCCAAGAATATATTGAAGTATGTCAAGGCGACTTCGGATATGGGTCTTCTTTACAGAAGGGATGCGGGCTTCGAGGTGCATGGGTACATGGATGCCGATTACGGGGGAGATTCGGATGATCGGAAGTCGATGTCTGGATACGTCTTCATGATGGGCCCCACGGCTATATCATGGTGCAGTAAGAAGCAGGATTCCGTGTCTGTCTCAACCACGGAAGCGGAATACAAGGCTTTGGCTTTGGCAGCTCAAGAAGCCATCTGGCTTAGGAGGTTGGTTGGAGACGTCCATAAGGAGGTTCGGGGTCCAACTCTGCTCCGCGACGACAATGAGAGTGCTCTCAAACTGGTTACTAATCCAGTTTGTCATGCGAGGACCGAGCATATTGAGATCGAGCATCATTTCATTCGTGAGAAGGTGCTGGAGGGGTCTCTTTCGGTCGAGCATGTTCGGAGTCAGGAAAACATTGCTGACATCTTCACAAAGGCGCTGGCGAAGGGGCCGTTTACTCGGCTAAGGAGTTTACTTGGGCTGTTTTCAACTTCCCACTCCAAGGGGGAGTGTTGAAAATGTTGAAGTGGAAGTTTATGACCTCTCTGGTCTAGCCGCGGGCTTCTCGGCGTGACCGCCGTTCTTCTGTCTAAGGGTGCCAAGGTGTGGCCGCGCGGTCTGGTCGTGTGACCGCGTGGCGGAGCAGGTTTCTACCTGGTAAGGGCGGCGCGCAGTCTAGTGCTTATGACCGCGTGGTGCGGGCATCCCGGTCTGGAGGCTGTCTGGGTTCTTTGTGGTGCGCGCGGACTAAGGTCTTCTTAGTCGCGCGGTCTCCAGTTTGTGTTCGCATGGCTGGTCTTTCGGCGATCAGCTGGCATATGAGGTCACAGGTGGTTGATCGACTTGGCAGGCTGTGCCCTAGTCGGTCTGGTGTGTTCGCGGTCTCTGGAGGAGGTCGGGTGTCGAACACAGGTGGTGAGCGATAAGACCGGGTGAGTTGTCATGATCACGTGGCTTCTATTGAAGTCGACGAGCTCACTCAGCAGGAAGATCTTTTGCTGGTCGTGCGGGTTGACCGGTCTGGTCGCGCGATCAAGGGGTGGTGATCCTATCTCATAGGGTGGTGACTGGATCAGGTCTCACGCCTATAAATAGGAGCCACTGTAGCAGCAAAAATATCGCACCAAGTGTAAGCTGAGCTCGCGACCTGTTCTTGCAGTCTGTTTTCTATAACCGGCCGGCTAGCTGATCGAACTTGTTTTGTGCAACTTCTGCGGATTGTGCGGGTAGCAGCGGTCACCTCCTCTTCTGAAGGTGTTCGGGCGGTCTCGCGGCTTGCAGTGCGGGTTGCTGGAGTTCGGGAGGATCAGTGGAGTTCGGGAGTTCGCGTGGTTCTCAGTTGGTGTTGTTCAAGGCGCAGGCAGGCAGTTCGGGCAGTCTTGTTTTCTAGCCAGGCGGACTGTCAGGTCGAGAGGTCAGGCGGTCTCGGTTAGAAAGACCACTGGTTTTCCTTTCTGCTACTCTTCTCTTCTGTTTTTTGTGTACTGGCGAAATCATGTCTCGCCATGTATACCTCGCCCTGTAATGAAGAATTTTGCTTATCAATAAAGATCGTGTTTGCTTCATGTGCTTCTGGTTGTTTGGCTTGAACTTTTAGTTATACAATTCCTGCTCACTCCTAGATCTACGGAAAATTTCACAAGGCTTGCGGGCCAGAGCAGAGGCTAGACTTGCGGGTCTGAGATAGGTAGGGCTTGAGGGCCTGATTGTCGAGCTTGAGGTCTTGAGACCTATGAGGCTTGCGGGCCAGGGCAGAGGCTAGACTTGCGGGTCTGAGCTAGGTTGGGCTTGAGAGCCTAATTGTCGAGCTTGCGGGCTCGGGTGCAGTAGGGGCTTGCGGTCTTAGGCTTGTAGTACTTGCGGGTCCGTTTTGTAAGGCTTGAGGGCCTGAAGTTTTGGCGGAGTTTGCTGATCCTAGCACACTGCTAGGTAGGCGCAGAGGGACAGAGGACTACTCAAGACACCCAGTCTTGAGGAACCTCTGTAGATCTTGTGTCGTCTGCTGTGATTTATTTGTGCGATACTTTTATGCTACGCTTGAACACTCGTAACTCACGCTAATATATAGAAAAGAACCCAGATCACCTAACACCCCCCTCTACGTGAACGTTCCATTAACAACAAGTGGTATCAAAGCGAGGTTGATCAAAAGAAGACTTAACCGTCTGATCTAGATCGTGGAACGACTCGCCATGGCTGATGGAGATCAGAATAGGGAAATAAGAGCCATGAAACTCCCAATCTGCACAAAGGAGAACTTTCCCATCTAGAAGGAAAGGGTAAGGCTTTTCATGGTGGCGGCTAATCCAAGAATTTACTTAACAGTCCAACAGGGTCCCTTTATCCCTACAACTTCCTCCACCATTGATCCAACAAGGAAGGTGATAAAAAAATATGAGGACATGAACAAGGACGAACTAATCCTGGCAGGCCTAGATAAGAGGGCCCAAAATGTCATTGTGAGTGCCATAGATGACTCAAAACCCTCCAGAACCTGATTCACTGCAAAACGGCCAAGGAGATGTGGGACTCCCTGATCGTGTATATGGAGGGTACTGATGAGGTAAGGGATGATAGGAAATCTCTTCTCAACCAGGAGTATGAGGCCTTCAAACAAGGCAAGAATGAAACAATCTCTAATTGTTCTGAGAGATTCTTCAAGATAGTGAATGGACTAAGAAACTATGAAAGAGAGTTCACCAATTCTGATCTTAATGACAAATTTCTTAGATCCCTCACAAAGGAATGAGACATCAAAATCTGTGCCATCAGAGAGATGGGTCAGCTGGCCATCATAGAGCCCAAGAATCTGTATGGGAAGTTGCTGTCCCATGAACTTCAGCTCAACACCAGGAAGGCTGAAGAAGAAAGCTCAAAGGGGAGCTCAAGAGACAGATCTATGACTCTAAAAGCTGAGAGCACGAGAAGATCTAAGAGCAAGATCACTGCAACTCAGAACAGGTCTGAGAGCAGTGAAGAATCAGAAGCCAGCCCTTCAGATTCTGAAGATACTGACAGAGAGGTGGCCCTTCTCTCAAAACAATTCAAGAAACTGTTACATAGAAGGAGGAGGGACAATCACAGAAACCCCTCCTCAAGCTACAGAAGATCTGATTATCATGACAGATCCAGAGCCCCCAGGAAGGAAAGGTACAGATCTAACCTTGGTAAACATGATTTAAATAATACTGTTTGCTACTCCTACAACAAGATAGGTCACATGGCTGCTTACTGCCCCTTTAAGAAGAAAAAGTCGAGGAACTATGAAGAAAGAAGAAGCTCAAGGAGCAAGAGGAAATCTGAAAAAGGATTCATGGCCAAGAAGATCAGAACACTGAGTGATTCTGACCCAAGCTCCTCTGGGACTGAGGAAGATGCACTCATTGGCTTGATGTCCATCGGTGAAGACAACCAGGATGACATCTCTCCTGGGAAGGTAACTAACAAAACTTCTCTATCTGACTCTGATTCTGAATCAGCAGTAGATTCCTTGCATGATGATGAGGGTGTGTCTGCTGACAACAACACAGCCTCAAGGTCCCAATACGAGGTTGAGTCTGAACTGATAAGGCAATATAAAGCCTTGTGGAAAGCTTTCAAAAACTGTAAGAAACTCCTCAAAGTCCAGACTAAGGAGTTAGGTTCCTTGAAGCCCGTTCAATCTAAGCTCCAGGAGACAGCTGAGAAGCTGGTTGCTATAAGCAAAGAAGTGGACAAATTCAAGGAAGCCACAAGGCTTAAGAATGCTGAATTAGGACAGAAGAACAAGGGCATCAAGGACCTTGAGGAAATGTTGTTGGCTGAGAAGAAACTTGCATCCAGCTTCTCTATGCCCAAAACTATCCTGCCCATCATCGGCACCTTCTCTGGACAGTTCAGAGCTGGTATCGGTTTCAATCAGGAGAAAGTTACGGGCAAAGATCCTGAAGCTAGACCTTCCTATAAGAAGGTGCTGGTGTCAAGTCTTTCAGCCCAAAAACCTGCAGCAACAGCAGTCAAAGGCAGGGGAAAGGTCGTTCCTACAAAGCCTGTTCCCAAGAAGGTGAACCAAAATGTGGTGAGACCAATTCCTCCCCAGACTCACACATATGAGGTTCACACAAGATTTATTAGGCAAGAAGCCTTCTCTCTTGCTCATCAGCACTGCCACCCCATTCAGATGATGAAGCAGAAGAGAAGATATAACAAATATGAATGCTGGTGCTGTGGGAAAGTAGGCAACTTTGCTTTGGACTGTTGGTTCAACCCAACAGGGATCAATGCAAAGAGAGTGCAGAACCCTCAGAGGTTTGTTGTTCCATTATACCACCCTAACAGAAACCAAGGACCCAATCCATATTGGGTACCTAAGGGGAAGTGATTTGTTTTGCAGGTTTGTCCAAATGCCAACCAATCTCCAATTTGGTATTTAGACAGTGGCTGCTCCAGGCACATGACTGGAGTCAGAAAGTACTTAAGAGAGTTCATCCATGTGGAGAATGGACCAACCGTGATCTTTGGAGGTTCAAAAAAGGGGGTGACGAGGGGCTATGGCAACATCTCTAATGGGTTAGTTACCATCACAAAGGTAGCTTATATGGAGGGGTTGAAACACAATCTCATAAGCATAAGTCAACTTTGTGATTTAGGCTTTGTTATTACTTTCCACAAGGACAAGTGCCTAATTAAGAAGTCCTCAGATTCTGAGGCTACCTTAACTAGCACTCGGAGTGGAAAAAATTATTGCTTAAACTTTCTCAATACAAATTCTTCCATGCCCTTATCTCTTGTAGCTGATGGTAAAGAGGCTCTATGTGTACAATGGCACAAGAGACTTGCACACATAAACTATAAGACAATAGGCAAGCTTCTCTCACAAGACCTAGTTAGGAATGGACCTAATATTAAGTGCATCAAAGATGGTCCTTGTCAAGCTTGCCAACTTGGAAAGCAGACTAGGACCAGCTTTCAAAGCATATCTAACAAAGAGTCCTCTAGGTGCTTATTTTTACTGCACATGGATTTGTTTGGTCCTATGTCAATTCATAGCTTAGGAGGGAAGGCCTACACCCTTGTAGTTGTTGATGATTACTCAAGGTTCACTTGGGTATTCTTCCTCAAAAAGAAATCAGATACCCTAGATATCTTGAGAAATTTTATCTGGCAGATCCAGAATGAGATGGACTGTACTGTGGTCAAACTCAGAAGTGACCATGAGATAGAATTTCAGTCAGGGGCCATGACAGAATTCTGCCAAGAACTAGGTATCTCCCAAGAATTTTCCTCACCCAGATCCCCTCAACAGAATGGGGTTGCTGAAAGGAAAAACAGAACCTTGATAGAGGCAAGTAGGACAATGCTAAGTGACTCCTCTCTACCAGAATACTTCTGGGTAGAGGCTGTCAACATTGCTTGTCATGTGATAAACAGGGCTTCAATCATCAAAGACCACAAGAAAACTCCCTATGAGTTAATGAAGGGCGGAAAACTAACCCTATCCTACTTTAGGATCTTTGGTAGTAAATGTTATGTCCTTAATAATGGGAAATCCAAACTAACCAAGTTTGCTGAGAAAAGCAGTGAGGGTATTTTTGTTGGCTACAACTCTCATAGCAAGGCCTATAGAGTGTACAACATCAATACCCAAACTGTGGAAGAATCTGTACATGTTGTATTTGATGAGACCAGCCTCATTCACTAACGTTGGTCTAGTTCTCTAGTGAATGCAGGTACTAATGAGAAGATGGAAAAATCATGCATTAATGACCAAGCTGGAACCTCAGCTAAAAGTAAAGATCAATCAATAGATATTGAGCTTGAAACAGATGCTGTGGAAGACACAGAAACAACAGAAGAAGTGCAACCTGAAGGACCTGCAGCTGAAGAAATCCTTAGAATACTGCCAGCCACCTTGAAACAAGTAAGAGATCATCCTTAGGAGCAAATTATAGGAGCTGTCAACCAAGGTGTGCTGACAAGGAGTAGAGCTGCAAATGAAGCATTGTACCTGAGTTTTCTCTCTCAAATTGAACCCAAGAAATTTGAGGAAGCAAATCAGGATCCATTTTGGATTACAGCAATGCAGGAGGAATTGAACCAGTTTAAGAGATGCAAAGTTTGGAAACTGGTTCCAAGACCCCAAGGACAGAACATCATAGGAACTAAATGGGTCTACAGAAACAAATTAGATGAAAATGGAATCATCACCAAGAATAAAGCAAGGCTAGTGGCAAAAGGCTACAGACAAGAGGAAGGGATAGATTTTGATCAGGCATTTGCTCCAGTAGCCAGACTGGAAGCAATAAGACTGTTTCTAGCCTATGCAGCCTACCAAGGTTTTAAGGTCTACCAGATGGATATGAAGTCAGCCTTCCTAAATGGTGACCTCAAAGAGGAGGTATATGTAGAGCAACCCTCAGGTTTTGTAGACCCTACTCACCCTGATTATGTTTACTTTCTTAGAAAAGCACTTTATGGCTTAAAATAGGCACCTAGGGCCTGGTATGAGACTCTGTCAAGCTTTCTAATTGAGAACAAATTCTTAAGGGGAAGGATTCATAAAACATTGTTCCTAAGGGAAGTAAAGGGCAAGATCTTGCTCGTGCAGATCTATGTGGATGACATCATCTTTGGCTCTATAGACAACAATCTCTACAAAAAGTTTGCCAACATGATGCAGAGAAAGTTTGAGATGAGCAGTGTGGGTGAGCTCAAATACTTCCTAGGTCTCCAAGTGAAACAATCTGAAGATGATATTTTCATCTCCCAGACCAAATTCATTAGGGAGCTAGTCAAGAAATTTGGATTGGAGAGTGCTTCTTCAATGAAGACTCCAATGGGAACCAATGTGTCTCTGGACAAGGATGAGAAGGGCATACCCTTTGATGAAACCAAGTACAGATGCATGATTATATCTTTGCTTTATCTAACTGCATGTAGGTCTGACATAATGTTTGCTACATGTGTCTATGCTAGATATCAGGTGAATCCTAAGGAATCACATCATGTTTCTGTCAAGAGAATCTTAAGATACCTAAAGGGTACATCAAATCTTGGCCTATGGTACCCTAGGAACAATGGATGTGAACTGACTGGCTACTCAGATGTAGATTATGCAGGGTGCAAGGAAGATAGGAAGAGTACCTCAGGGACATGTCAATTCCTTGGTGGAAGATGATGAGTCCTGATCATATACACTTTTATGGACTCATCTGGGCCGTTTAGTTAGTCATTTCACTGCACTTTAGCCCTGTTTTAGTTCATATTTGTTAATCCATGCTAGGTGCACATCTTGGCCCACTTTGGTGTGATTTTTGTGTTTATTGTCTTTAGTAGATTCATGTGCTGTTAAGTGCCACTTTCAGTGGCTAGATCGTTGGTTGTGCTGGAATTGGAGTAGTGCAAGCGTTCCCGGTGCAATTCTGCACAGGAACACTGCGCACGATCGACGGTTCTATTGCGCACGACCATTGGTCGTGCGCCACTGATCGTGTGCACTTAACGCCTTTTTCTTGAGTTCTGTTTGGTGTAGTGCGCACGACCATCAACTCCAGCGCGCACGACCACTGGTCGTGCGCCACTGCTCGTGCGCACTTACCCTTAATTTTCCAAGTTCTGTCTGCTGTAGTGCGCACGACCATCAACTCCAGTGTGCACGACCACCGGTCGTGCGCCACTGTCCGTGCGCACTCAACAGTAATTTTATAAGTTCTGTTTCATCTATTGCGCACGACCACCAACAATAGTGCGCACGACTACCGGTCGTGCGCCACTGGTCGTGCGAACATGCTATTTCGTAATGTCCATCTTTGCAGGTTCTGTCCAGGCAGAGCGCACGATCATCGGATTCTAGTGCGCACGACCACTGGTCGTGCGCCACTGACCGTGCGCACTGTTTAATTCCAGCGCCTATAAATAGCCCTGCTCGCGATTTAGGTCGGAACGCTCGCCCGACTCTGCCGTTTTCGTCTCCCGTTCGCCCAGTTTCGCCTCTTCATCGCCGCCCACTTTAGGGAGGATCTCCGGGCAAGCTTTCAACGCCAAATCTTCGCCGGAGTTTCCTCTCGGCCTCCTCCTTCATCCAAGAGCTCCAAAGGAAGACCTAGCCTCCATCTCCATCGAGCAAGAGGAAGTTTGCAACCTCTACCGGATCGTGACACGAAGAAGACGGGTCCATTGGAGAGTCGTGACAGCTCTCTCTACCCCGGACGTAGTTGCGGACCGAGCTTGGACGCGGATTGACAACCCGGCGATTCCAACCGTGAATCTACAACGAGCCTTCGGATTCGGTCGATTTCTTGCCTTATTCTTCTCTTATTGATGTATTTGTAGCTAGATCTAACATTATGATGAAGTGTGTTTTGATTATTAGCATTTATACTTGATTATCTATGTGATTTGGGTATTCTTGCTTATTATTTTGAGGTGTGCCGTGGTGTGGTTTGTTGTTGTGTTGTGCCGCACTAGCAATTGCTAGTGGCGTGCTTGTCGAAGAGGTGCTTGCGACCCTCAATCCGTAAGCCTACTCGCCCATCCACCTACCGAAGCGTGGCATCGCGGCCCGTATTCCATTCGCCTATCGAAGCAGCGCGCTCAAGGCCTGCATAGTTTGATTCCATTAGCCTTCTCGTCCATCCGCCCTTGCGACGCAGCGCGCTAAAGGCCTGCCTAGTTTCCATCCCGCCGAGCGAAGCATTGCATAGCGGCATTGCATAGGAGTAGTTGCTAGCTTTTCTTTTGTTTTCCAAAAGCCAACCCAACTCCCCCGCAATCCATCCGCTTTAGGACTTCAATCTCAAGTCCTTCCTCAAAACCTAACTCCACCTTACTGTGTTCCTCAAGAGACCGACACTCGGGGATTTATTCCCAAAATTTATTACTTGCGCGACCGGTGCACTTGCCGAATCATCGCATCAAGTTTTTGGCGCCGTTGCCGGGGAACACAGTCGTGTGAGTTTTCTTGAGAGGGAGAGCCGAGAGATAGTAGTTCTTCCAGTGTGTATAGCCGCTTTATTATTTTTGTTTGCCTTTTAATTATCTTTTGTTTGTTCTTATTTTTTTTTTCTTTCCACCCCTATTTTAAAATTTTAGGCAAATTTAATCTAAGGAGTTTTATTAGTTTGTGTAGATTTTACTTGCAAAGAATTTCTGTTCATTTTATCTGCTTCTTTTATTGAAAATGTCGTCATGGGATATTTCGCCTAGCTTTAATGACAAGATGGTTTATTATATAGACCAAATGAATGAGTTGAATGTTAGGCAGTGTAGGAACGTTGTTTGCTTGTTGTGTCGAGGAGAGGGTCATGAATTGAAGGACTGTCCTAGTCTTTTCAAGCCTGACCGCCGCTCCTCCACTCAGGACGACATTGTCCCTATCACTCATTCCTTACCCATGGAGGCAATTGTGCCCTCTACCCCCGATCTTGTTTCGTGCATGGACTCCTCACTCCCTGTGTGTGGCTTCACTCCCAGTGACGATGATCACTCATCTGTAAGCCAACAAGGAGAGGAATGGGAGCTCCAAGATGCACCTGAATTTGATGAGGAAAGTATCCTTTCCATCGGGGAGGCTTTAGCAGATCTTTTTGCGGAGGAACCAAATCTTTGTGTTCCTCCAGTTTCTTTGCATGATTTTTCTACACACATTTTTTATGATCCTATCGAAGTAAAGGAGCTGGGTGATGCTTCTGACTCGGAGGGTGCTCCAAAGTGGGATGAGGATGTCATTTTCCCTGAGGGGGAGAATGAATACTTTGAACACGATGATGCACCTCGGTGGGATGAGGAGGATACTCTCTCTGATGAGGAGGTTTGCACTTCTTCATGGGACGAGGAGGTCCAAATCACCACTGAGGCTCCTGAGTTCTCAAGTCCCCCTTGCTATGATATTTACGATGATGATAGTGATCTAACCTTGGATCTTGCCGGGAGTGACACCGGGATCACTCCCCCTATTTTTGATTATTTATGTTCTTCGTCTTCTTTATTTCTTGATCCCCCTTCTTCATTCGAGCCTGTGCAGGTTGAGTCTTTACAGGTGCCCCAGGAGGACTTGGAGCTTCCTGCTCAAGTCAATATTAATTGTGTCCTTATATGCGAGGAGGTTGATCTCTCCTCCATTAAGGAAGCCTCATTCGTTGCCCTCTCCTCCTGCGGACCTGTTGTTGACGAGACCTTGCTAGGCAAGGATGTTTTTTGTGAGATGAGCGAGGACCAGGCCTCCTCCTCTTCTTACATTCTCTACCCTCTACCTGTGAGGAGCAGGTATCTATATTTAGGTAGAGGGGTGACTGTTCTATCACCGTATCGGTACCCGCTACCGACACGGATATTAGGCCAGTTACCTGTCCACTTCTCCTTTCATAGGCCTATAAGCTAGAATTGTACAAAACTTGAATAAGTCGTGCTGGGAGGACAATAACCCCAGTAGTTATCTTTCTTTTCTGCATTTTTATTTCTTCTAATCATGTTTAGCTAGCTGTAGTTTATTTTAGTTTGTCATTTTTCTTTTGTTTTTGCGGAGCTGACCCCTGCAGGTATCTTTTTCTGGATGGCGGATGCTGCAGTTTTGTCTTAGCTTACACGCCAATCTTCTGGTGTGCTCATTTCTGAGCACTGGGTACTCTCTTTCCCTAGCCTTTTCTGATTTTCATGGCATATATTATGCGGATTGTTTAGTTTAAGTCTGGGGGAGAGTAGTTTTGTTTACCCGCTCACGTGCACTATTGCACTGCATGCTAGAAGATTTCATTTAAAATGTTTTGTTTATTTTCATTGCACACCACAACACCCACACGAGCGCGCACTTAGTCGTTGGCACGTTGCGAGGTAAATTTATCTTTTTGTGTGATTTGGAAAATCATTGTGCTGGCTTAGGATTATAAGGTGGAGTAAAATGTTGACTCATGTAGTGCTCCTAGTCGAGTGCTCATGTTTCGCATAGAAATTCGTGTAGATTTAATTTCTCTTTATGCTTCTAGTTTATATTTTTCTATTAGCGTAAATATTGTTTACTTTACTCAAAAATTTGGTGAATCCGGTGTGAATCAAATGGTAGCATAGGAATGTGTGTAGACGTTCGTTAGTCTCGTATTGCCCGAGTCGGGAGGAAGGATTATCTTTCTCGGTGGCTAGAACTTGCCCCAAGTGACTCTTGAAGCATGGGTATACGGTTAGTCAATTGCGTGAATGTGATATAGGCCATCATTTTGGCCCGGTTGAGCCTTTGTGCCCACTCCTATCGCTTTATCCTCGTTAGCCCAGTTGTGCCTACCCGTTCTTTGATTCAGCCCCACTATTGTCTCACCAAAGCCTAAATGCCAATCCTAGTCGCACACCCAAATCTGAGCTTTAGCTGTTTATTATTTTCATGAGTTGGGTTGTTGATGTGGTGTTATGTTTGTGAAAATGTGGATGTGCATCATTGATCAATTTGCTGAAAATGTTTTGAAAAGAAAAGAAAAGAAAAAAAAATGAGAAAAAGAAAAGAAGTAAAAAGAAAAGAAAAGAGTAGGCGGTGCACGCACCCATGTTGTTAAGTCCAAGTCTGGGGGTGTGGTGTACCCGCATGTTTGTGTGGTGATGAAGATCGTTTTCTGTGCTAGCTCATTTGGGTTTAGTGTCTGAGCCGTCACTTTTATCTTTGTGTACCTCACCTAAACCCAAGCCTCATCTCAAACCTAAAGTCCTATTGATTCACGCATTTGAGTCAAACCAGTGCCGTGGAGAGAGTGCGAACAGGCAAGCTTATGGTCACCGACATTGATGGATTTCAATGGAGTTGGCCCGAGCCCCAATCTTTGGCAATGCTCGCCTCAGCGTTCAGTTTACTTTCTTCCTATGTACAACCTCATGATTCACCGTGATTCACTTTTTGAGTAAACGTAATATATAAATACGCTCCTAGAAAATTATAAACTAATATGCATAATTAGAAATTTTGCCTACTGTCTTTTTACGCATATGAGCATGCGACTTCGCATGGTACTCCGCTTGATAATTTCTTTGCCAGCTTATGTTTTTCCTGTCCGCGAGAGATGGTTTGCTCGGGACGCGCAAACAGTTAAGTCTGGGGGTGTGATGAGTCCTGATCATATACACTTTTATGGACTCATCTGGGCCGTTTAGTTAGTCATTTCACTGCACTTTAGCCATGTTTTAGTTCATATTTGTTAATCCATGCTAGGTGCACATCTTGGCCCACTTTGGTGTGATTTTTGTGTTTATTGTCTTTAGTAGATTCATGTGCTGTTAAGTGCCACTTTCAGTGGCTAGATCGTTGGTTGTGCTGGAATTGGAGTAGTGCAAGCGTTCCCAGTGCAATTCTGCACAGGAACACTGCGCACGATCGACGGTTCTATTGCGCACGACCATTGGTCGTGCGCCACTGATCGTGTGCACTTAACGCCTTTTTCTTGAGTTCTGTTTGGTGTAGTGCGCACGACCATCAACTCCAGCGCGCACGACCACTGGTCGTGCGCCACTGCTCGTGCGCACTTACCCTTAATTTTCCAAGTTCTGTCTGCTGTAGTGCGCACGACCATCAACTCCAGTGCGCACGACCACCGGTCGTGCGCCACTGTCCGTGCGCACTCAACAGTAATTTTATAAGTTCTGTTTCATCTATTGCGCACGACCACCAACAATAGTGCGCACGACTACCGGTCGTGCGCCACTGGTCGTGCGAACATGCTATTTCGTAATGTCCATCTTTGCAGGTTCTGTCCAGGCAGAGCGCACGATCATCGGATTCTAGTGCGCACGACCACTGGTCGTGCGCCACTGACCGTGCGCACTGTTTAATTCCAGCGCCTATAAATAGCCCTGCTCGCGATTTAGGTCGGAACGCTCGCCCGACTCCGCCGTTTTCGTCTCCCGTTCGCCCAGTTTCGCCTCTTCATCGCCGCCCACCTTAGGGAGGATCTCCGGGCAAGCTTTCAACGCCAAATCTTCGCCGGAGTTTCCTCTCGGCCTCCTCCTTCATCCAAGAGCTCCAAAGGAAGACCTAGCCGCCATCTCCATCGAGCAAGAGGAAGTTTGCAACCTCTACCGGATCGTGACACGAAGAAGACGGGTCCATTGGAGAGTCGTGACAGCTCTCTCTACCCCGGACGTAGTTGCGGACCGAGCTTGGACGCGGATTGACAACCCGGCGATTCCAACCGTGAATCTACAACGAGCCTTCGGATTCGGTCGATTTCTTGCCTTATTCTTCTCTTATTGATGTATTTGTAGCTAGATCTAACATTATGATGAAGTGTGTTTTGATTATTAGCATTTATACTTGATTATCTATGTGATTTGGGTATTCTTGCTTATTATTTTGAGGTGTGCCGTGGTGTGGTTTGTTGTTGTGTTGTGCCGCACTAGCAATTGCTAGTGGCGTGCTTGTCGAAGAGGTGCTTGCGACCCTCAATCCGTAAGCCTACTCGCCCATCCACCTACCGAAGCGTGGCATCGCAGCCCGTATTCCATTCGCCTATCGAAGCAGCGCGCTCAAGGCCTGCATAGTTTGATTCCATTAGCCTTCTCGTCCATCCGCCCTTGCGACGCAGCGCGCTCAAGGCCTGCCTAGTTTCCATCCCGCCGAGCGAAGCATTGCATAGCGGCATTGCATAGGAGTAGTTGCTAGCTTTTCTTTTGTTTTCCAAAAGCCAACCCAACTCCCCCGCAATCCATCCGCTTTAGGACTTCAATCTCAAGTCCTTCCTCAAAACCTAACTCCACCTTACTGTGTTCCTCAAGAGACCGACACTCGGAGATTTATTCCCAAAATTTATTACTTGCGCGACCGGTGCACTTGCCGAATCATCGCATCAGAAGACTGATCTATTGGAGCAGTAAGAAGCAGACCAGTGTGGCAATCTCAACAATAGAATCAGAGTATATCTCTGCCGGGAGCTGCTGTGCCCAACTGCTATGGATTCAGCATCAACTTGAAGACTACAATCTAAAGATGTTAGAACCTAGTTAATTTGGATTAGGATCTCAACTCAAATAGGGGGAGATTGTTGGAACCTTAGTTTTGATTTGAGTTAGGATCCACCTTAAGTATCTAAGTTTATATCATAACTCATATTATAACTTAGATTAAATATCTCATTAACAATCCAGGCTGAAAAAGAAATATATTAATAGGCAGAAAAGTATAATATATATATAATAAGAAATATACAATAATATATATAATATACTAAGAAGTATAAACATATATTTAATAAGGCAGAAAATATAAGAGAAATGAATATATTTCATATAGTCCACTGGCGTTCGACGAACGTCGAACGACGCTCGGCATTCGTCGGACAGCGCTCAGAGAAAAGTTTGTATTACAGCAGCGCTCGACAGATTACAGCAAGGAAAGCTGCGGTCGACGAACGTGGAACAACGGTCGACGAATGACGAACATCGCTCGACAAATTTCACCAGATGTTCAGAAACAGTAAATCACATGATCTGGTCGACGAATGAAATGATGGGCTCGACGAACGTAGAGCTCAGCTCGATGAATTTCTGACAAGAATACTTTATATTATTTAGCTTGACTAAAATAGATATTTTGCTGTCAGATTTATTTAAAGCAATATTTATTTATTCTATTTTATATATTGCTATATATATTGTTGTTCTGACATTACAGCGTGCAAGCATTTATTAATTGAGCCATTGGTAGAAAGCAATAAATGTTGTAGCCGTTGCAGCAATGCCAAACACGACAAGAGATGTTCTCAAGGATCTGGGAAATGAAAGATATATTTATTATATTCGGCAAAGATTTAAACAGAATATATTACAGCAGATAGTATATATCAGAACATATATATAGTTGTTATCTCTCGACAGAATAGCAACGAAGAACAGAACAGAACATTGTTATATTGATGTACATGAAGAAAGAAGAAAAAGAAGAAGAAGAAATACAGGAGCAAAAAGAAGAAGCAGATCTTCTATTATTTATCTTCTTTTTGCTAACCCTTCTTCTTGCAGATCATATATCCTGAGATACCAATCACAACCACTTGCTCAGGATCATTACTGCATAAGAATAAACGAGTTTGTACAATCAAGAGAAGAGGCCTCCACAAACTATCAACAATTATATCAGACAGGGGGAGCTCTTCAACATCATCATCAAGATCCAACTCAACTACCAATCAGGATCTTCATCAAGAGTATTCTCAGCACAAAGAGAAGAACAATTAATCATTTCTCTTTCTCCTTCCCCATCTTGTACAGGGTTAAAACTCCCTTCAAAAGTGTAACCTGTTGGTGGCAAGACACCTGAACAAAAAATCTAGTTGGTTTTGAGCACCTGAACAAAAGCTCTCTGGTGTGTGGACACCTGATCAAAATCACCTTGGTGTTAGGGCACCTGATCAACCCTCCTAGTGGACTCCTACCAAGGGTGGTAGAATAGTGGACTACCCAAATTTATAGTGGTTCCCCAATAAATCTGGGTAGTCCACTCTTCTACCACCCTTGGTAGGAGTCCACTAGGAGGGTTGATCAGGTGCCCTAACACCAAGGTGATTTTGATCAGGTGTCCACACACCAGAGAGCTTTTGTTCAGGTGCTCAAAACCAACTAGATTTTTTGTTCAGGTGTCTTTCCACCAACAGGTTACACTTTTGAAGGGAGTATTAACCCTGTACAGGAGAGGCGAGAAAGAGTTATAGTGTTCTTCTATGTCAAGATGCTGAGAGAAGACTCTAGTGGATTTGTTGTAAAGCTCCCCTTGTCTGATTAAAGTATTTGACAGATGATGGAGAAGCTTTCTCTTGAAGACACAAATCTTTTGTAGCAGATTGATCTGGAAGAAAGTATTCTTCAGATTCCTTGTTGCTCTTTTAGAATACTTGAACTTGCAGCAGATATCTGAGAGATGGATCTTGAAGAAGATGTTCTCAGAGAGAAATGAGTGCTGCTTGAGGAAGAAGAAGACTAAGAATGTTGACTGAGTGTTCTTCTTTTTCTTTCTCTATTCTTGTTGTTTTTGTCTCTCTGTATTCTGTAAGAATATATTTGAATTCTGTCGAGAGCTGAGACAATAATGTCTGTCTTGATATATTCTCTTTTTGGAAATAGAATAATCAGCTTTTAATCCTTTCTTGGAATAACAACAAAAAGCAAACGACTTTGGTAGGTCCTTTAATTCCTTAGCCGTGTAATATTCCTTTGCATTAATTGTCAACGGCTATTTCTGTCTTGGAATAAGGAAAGAAAGAATAAAATAATTGAATATAATATTCTTACTTATCTGTCTTGAATATGTCCAAAGATATTTGAATAGATCCGTTAAAGTTGTATATCTGTATTCAAAGAACTGATATTTAAGGAATTAATTGATCTGAAATCAATTTTTGTCGATCTGAGCCTTAGTAAAGAATTTGTCGAGCGCTGGCTGGAATTCGTCTAGCGCTGCTCAGAGAATGTCGAACGCTGGCTGGAAATCTGTCGAACGCTGGCTGGAGAACTATCGAGTGCAGGCTGGAAAACTGTCGAGCGCTGTCAGGAATTCGTCGAGCGCTGGCAGCCATCTGTCGAGCGCCGATAGCCATTTGTCGAACGCTGGGAACTTAACTTTTTCCTTAAGTTCTAGCTAATCTATCAGCCTAAAGACTTGACCCTTAAACTATACAATGGGGTCAACTTGATCCTAGTTCAACATATAGTGATCCTAGCCCAAATCAGTAATAGGGTTGTTCCAACAATCTCCCCCTATTTGGGTTAGGATACTATTTGACAATCAATCAATTAAATTCAATAGAAAACAAATAAACAGCAGAGCAAAAAAATATATATGACAGAATGTAAATCCATTTCAGCAGATAGAATAAATCATAGTGCTCTGAGTTTAGAAATGTTACAACAAAAAAAGTTAAAAAGACACAATAAAGTCTGAACCTTTTCATTGATTTGCTGAGGGAGGCTTGAAAATGATTTTTCTGTTAGGATCTTCAGATTTCTTCTTGCTTAAGTAGAGATCCTGAGCTCCCAGAATGGTTTGAGATTTGCTTTGAATGACAACTGCTTGAGGGTACTGGATCAAGAATTCTTCAGCATTGAAAAGATTCTTTGATTTATACTTTTCAAATTCTTTTCTTCTATATTCTGACACAGTTGAATACTGAGAATAATCCTTTCCTTCAGCTTTAGCTTTATTTATCTGAGTTGTGGCAATTGATTCCTTGAATCTAGCCATCTGTGCTATTTCTTCAGCATCTGTATCAACAGGAGAATAAGATATTTCATCAAGATCAATGTCCTGTACTAAAGGTTGGTCAAAAGGAATATTTCTTTTTCTGTGCATGGATCCATCAGATATATGATATTTGTATTCTGTAGAAATATTTCTGGAAGAGCTTGAAGGGTGTCCTGAAGACCAAGATCTCTGATGACCACGTGTGCTAGCTGGTCTCCTTGATTGCTGAGGGGTGGATTTCTGAGAGGAGGAAAATGGTGCTGCTGAGCCTGCTGCTGGAGGAGGAGGAGGAGGATGGTTATATTTGACAGGCTTGTCAGAATAGTAACCAGTCTTCCTCATCTTCTTTCTTCTTTTGTTCTCATTCCTTGAGAATTTCATCAAGTGTGGTGTATCTTTATCAAGAGTGATGTTATGAAGAACATAATAAGGAATATCACTCTCAGGGTTTGGAGGCTTGGGCTACTCAGATGCAGATTATACAGGGTGCAAGGAAGATAGGAAGAGTACCTCAGGGACATGTCAATTCCTTGGTGGAAGACTGATCTCTTGGAGCAGTAAGAAGCAGACCAGTGTGGCAATCTCAACAACAGAATCAGAGTATATCTCTGCCGGGAGCTGCTGTGCCCAACTGCTATGGATTCAGCATCAACTTGAAGACTACAATCTAAAGATGACCAAAACACCCCTGTTTTGTGACTCTTCAAGTGCAATCTCAATTGTTAAGAACCCTGTCTCTCACAACAGGATTAAGCATATTGAGATCAGGTATCACTTCATCAGGGAGCATGTTGAAAATGAAGACATCACCCTTGAATTTTTCCCAACAGACAAACAAGTGGCTGATATATTTACAAAGCCCCTAGATGAAGCTAAGTTTAACTTCTTCATATTCCAATTGGGGATGTTAAACTTAGAGTAATCCTTAACTTATTCTTCACTAACCCCTTTCTAGATGATTGGTTAGAAAATCTCTCAGGATTTGGATGAACTATGACTGAGCAAGGGGGAGCTTGGACTATTGTCTACCTAAAGGAGAGCTGCATGAAATAAGTCAGAAAGGGGGAGAAATGGCATCAATATGTTCAAGACATGATGCTCAAGAAGACCTCAAAGTTAGGGGGAGCAAAGGAGTAGGGGGAGCCACAGAAGAAGAGACATCAAATCAAGGGGGAGCTACAAGCTTGATGTACTCATAAGTTCAACAAAAGATAAGTAAAATCTTAAATGCTCATGTCTTCCATTTAAGATTATAACATTTATTGTCAAGTGAAAGTAGTCTTGAATTGAGATTCTGACTTCTTCAAATAGGGGGAGATTGTTGGGAATCTTTCCCACATGACTCCTGATTTGAAGAAGTCACCAAGTCAAAAAAACTTCACTTTGTATTTGATCACTTCTCTAGCTCATAATCTCAGGAAGTTAAAGGAATGTCGTCGAGAAGAATAGGAGATGTCGTCGACAAAGTATGCTTGTCATCATGATGATGAGCAAAGCAAACGCTGAGACTTGGCGAGTTCGTCGAACGCAGAATGCTATTCGTCGAACGAAGAATGAAGTTCGTCGAACGCAGAGACGAGACAGAAGCAAACACTGAGGCTTGGCGAGTTCGTCGAACGAAGAATGAAGTTCGTCGAACGCAGAATGAGTTCCTCGTAGAACGAAGAATGATGTTCGTCGAATCCATAGGCGAGATAGAAGCAAACGCTGAGGCTTGGCCAGTTCGTCGAACGAAGAATGAAGTTCGTCGAACGCAGAACGAGTTCCTCGTCGAACGAAGAATGAAGTTCGTTGAACGAAGAATGCAGTTCATCAAACGCAGAACGAGTTCCTCGTCGAACGAAGAATGATGTTCGTCGAACGAAGAATGCAGTTCGTCGAATGCAGAGAAGTCATGAAGATATCAAAGGAAGGAATGTCATCGAGAAGATGCCGTATCGTCGACATCAACAAAGTATCCTTGTCGTCGAGAAGAACAGATATTGTCGTGAAGAAGCCGTGTCGTCGGAAAGGCTAAGTGAGACTGATGCCTATGACATCATCGTAAAGAAGGCGTGACATCGAGAAGACTGAAGAAGGTCATCTGAAGGAAAGCAGTTGCTAAAGCAGAGTCTGTCGACATGATATCGCTCATGTCGTCAAATGAACAAACTGATTACGATGACAGATTTCAAGAAAGAAGATCACGACGACATAGTCAGAGAGCATATCGTTGTATATGCAGAAATGGCAGAATATCTCGTATCGTCGAGACATCAGCGTCAGAGGCAGAAGCTAGAAGACTTGAAGATCCACCAAGGCCTGAGGCATCGACAAAGTCCTGTCGTCGAGATATTATCCATATCGTCGTAATGTTGTCAGTATCGGCATGAAGCTGGAAATATCGTCGAGACGGAATTCAAATGTTGCTTACGCGCTGTCAGCAACTAATGCCGCCGCTTGATTGTCCAATCAACGCGTGCTCTTAAGGAATGGGGCGTCTGACACCTAAGGAACTTTTTTAGAAGACCGTTGGGAGCCTCACAGTCTTTTAAAAGAGATAAGAGGTTGCCCTAAAAAATAAGAAGAGAAAGAACTTACGCATACAAGAAATAGAACAGTAAAAGCGGCGTAAAACAAGTAGAGAACAAGAATCAAGCGTTTTCAGAAGAATCAGTCATCTCCATTTACTGATAAGAAGCCGTTCCTCATCAGGCTAAGAGAAGATATTGAAGAAGAACTGTGCTTTCAAGATCTGAATCAGAAACATCTTCTTCAACCTTAAGTTGTCAATCTTCATCAGGCAGAAGAAACAGTTCTCATCACTGTAAACCTTTTATTGTTGTAAGGCTTGAGGGCCTAAGTGTCTAGATTGAGGGCTGGAGAGCTGTGAGGCTTGAGGGCTAGGGCAGTGGACTTGCGGGTCCGGTTTCGTCAAGCTTGAGGGCTTGAGACCTGTGAGGCTTGCGGGCCAGAGCATAGGCTAGACTTGCGGGTCTGAGCTAGGTAGGGCTTGAGGGCCTGATTGTCGAGCTTGGGGGCTTGAGACCTGTGAGGCTTACGGGCCAGGGATGAGGCTAGACTTGCGGGTCTGAGCTAGGTAGGGCTTGATGGCCTGATTGTCGAGCTTGCGGGCTCGGGTGCAGTAGGGGCTTGCGGGCTTAGGCTGTAGGACTTGCGGGTTCGTGTTGTAAGGCTTGAGGGCATGAAGTTTTGGCGGAGTTTGCCGATCCTAGCACACTGCTAGGTAGGCGCAGAGGGATGGAGGACTACTCAAGACACCCGGTCTTGAGGAACCTCTATAGATCTTATGTCGTCTGCTGTGATTTATTTGTGCGATACTTTTCTGCTACGCTTGAATACTCGTAACTCGTGCTAATATATAGAAAAGAACCCAGATCACCTAACCCACCCCCCCCCCTCTAGGTGAACGTTCCATTAACAATAATATCATTTAAGCTTTTATCAAAAAAATTTCATGTTTGTAAATATTCAATAGATAAACCAGTTGCGGGATTCAGTCGTGCTGACGAAGCGACGGTGGCTAGGAAAGATTCCCCACGGAGCGGTGTCTACGGCTCAATAAGTAGTAGGAAGCGTTACCTCAGTGTCACTTTGGACACTGCTTTCATCATCGGATAGTGTGTTGCTCTTCATCATGAGGCACACATTCGCTTCTTCTTCACTGCTGGAGGATGAGCTGCTTGATTCGTCGGAGGAGTTATCCCAAGTAGCCGCTTTTAGGACCTTCTTTTTCTCTCTTCCCTTATGCCGCTTATCTTTACGCTCTTTCAGATATTTTGGGCACTTGCTCCGGATGTGTCCTATATTTCTGCAATGGTAGCACTCTGGTGGTGGTCTCTCATCATCGTCCTCGTCGCTACCTTTTTCTTTCTTTGATGAAGATCCCTTGATGAAATATTTCCGGAAGGTGTTTCTCCTTTCCGGATTCTTCATGAACCTTTTGAATTTCTTCACAAAGAGGCTCTCCTCGTCCTCTTCATCGTCATCTTCGTCAACCTCCTTCTTTAATTTTAAGGCCAAAGCCTTCTTTTTTGGCTCCACATTGTATTCTTGTTGTTAATTTTGAATTCAACCTCATGGGTCTTGAGGTTCCCAACGAGGCTCTCAATTTGGAGCTTCTTTAGATCGTGCGACTCTGAGATAACCATCACCTTTGGATTGAACTTTGGAGGGAAAGATCTTAGAATTTTTCTCACCAAGTCGCCGTTGGAGAACACTTTTCCAAGCACTTTTGAGTCGTTGACGATCTTGGTAAACCTTGTGTACATTGCATTAATGTCTTTATCTGCCTCCATCCAGAATTTCTTGTTTTCGGATTCAAGTTGGAAAAGCTTTGAATCCTTGACCTGCAAAGTACCTTCATGAGTGATTTCTAATAATTTCCATATATCATAAGCAGTTTCGCAAGCACAAGTTCTATTAAATTCCATTCTATCTAAAGCACAAAATAAAGCATTCATAGCTTTAGCGTTATTCTTGCATCTTAACTTGTCGTTATCCTCCCATTTGTCTCTTGGTTTTTCCATAGTGACTTCTCCAACAACAAATATTGGTGGAGAGTAGCATTGTTCCACCATACCCCACACATCATTATCTAAAGCATTTAGAAAACAACACATTCTTGTTTTCCAATAATTATAATCAGTACCGGTAAATAGTGGAGGTCTACTAATCCCTTAACCCTCAGTGAAAACATGATCATGATGCGCCATTATTACCGGTTGTGTAACAGTTTTGGAATAACCTCCCTCTGATACCAAGTGTTGGATCTTATGGCGCCCTTAGAGGGGGGCAGGGGTGAATAAGGGGTTTACGAATTTTTAAATAAAATAGAGAGTTTTTACAAAATGAACCCCTTTGGTTCTGCTGCTAATGCTGGCCATTAAGAGTTAACGCTGAGCGCTAGCTTTCTAGAAAATAATTTTCACAGAAGTATGTCAAAGTGATTTTATTTATGAAATCTTAAATGAAATACAATTTATAATCATAGATAATAAAAATGAATATTATATATTTCAAAAAGATGATTAAAAAGGTATAATTTCAATAACACTTGAAATTAAGGCGACAAAGTAAAATTCACTTTTTGTTCCTCTTCTCGACGTCATTCCCTTCTCGATGATATCCTATCTCGACAGAAGTTCTTCTCGACGCATTCCTTCTCGACGACATCCCTTCTCGATGGTCGTTGAGATATCATCCCTTCTCGACGGAAAGTTAATGTAGGGCGTTAACTCCTAAAGCGGAGCGTTGTCTCTTTGTGCTCGACGAAAGACCTTCTCCACGTCAAGCTCGTTGAGACATCATCCTTTCTCGACGAAAAGTTAACGCAGGGCGTTAACTTCTAACGCGGGGCGTTAACTCTCTTTTCAGAGAATCTTCATCAGTCAGCATCCCATTCATAGAGTTATTTTACTATAGTACTTTCTATCATTCCTTTCATCAGAGCTGCCCTCAACTAATCTGGAGAGAGATTCCTAGATTTCTTTAGCAGAGTTGCAGTCAGCAACTTTCTGGAATATGTCATCAGACATTGTTGATACCAGAATATTCATGGATTTGGCATCACATACTTTCACCTTCTTTTCAGCATTAGTCCACTATGCTTTAGGGACTAATAACTGTATAGCAGTCCCACTTGCATTTTTCTGAATAGAACAGGGGGGCCTAAAATAATGACATTAAAATTGTCTTCATCAATGGAGTTTATATACGGTTTTATTCTGGCCTTCCAGAGTGTAAATTTATTAAGATTACATACTGGTGGGCTTGTTGATGCATAGTCCTTAGAACTCATTTTTCTTTATAAAATAGTTTTAGATAATTTTAAATAAAGAAGTAAGAGTGAGATCTTTTGATCAAGGTGTTAACCTTTTAATGATCAACCTCCCTCTGATACCAATTGAAAGTGCACAGTGTGCCTCTGAGTATTCTCTAGAGGGGGGTGAATATAGATTTTAATCTTTTTATACGAAATATGCACACACAATAAAAACTACTAAGTACTATGCAATCAACACAACCAAGTTAGAATAAAATAATAACAGAAATCTGAAAACACTAAACAGTAAACATAAAACTGTAATGGGACAGCACATAAAAGCAAGCACGAAATAGACAAGAAATTTATAGTGGTTCCCCAAAATGTGGGTAATCTACTTTTCTACCACCCATGTAGGAATGCACTAGCAGTGCCTGAGTCTTTTGATAAGGAGACTCTCAGAACCACTGAGTCTTTTGATAAGGAGACTCTTAGAACCACTGAGTCTTTTGATAAGGAGACTCTTAGAACCACCGAGTCTTTTGATAAGGAGACTCTTAGAACCACTGAATCTTGTGTACAGAGATGTTATTCTTCTATTCTGTCTTAGAGCTGGAGCAAGAAGAAGAAGGAGCAGACAGAATAATCAAATCATTATCGTTCTCTTCCTGCTTCTGAATACTTATCCTCTGTCAATTAGAGTTTGAATTTCTTTCTTCTTCTGTACTGTCCTTAGAAGGAATGTCCATTAGACAATGAATGTCTCCTTCTATTTCTGTTCCCGACCCGTCCATCTGATTTGAATAACTTCTAAGAATGTCTTTGTTGTATTTCTGAAATACTTCATTCCATTCTTGGCAATAAACGAGCTGTTAGAGAATAGATTTCATCCTTGTAGATCATCTGGAAAAACACCAGAAAGGACAACAGAAAACCTTCCTTCTTTGATTGTATTTGACGCTGCGTCGACTTCATTATCCTTCATATCGACGCACCTCTGAGTTCTTATAGAAGCAACTTCGAATTCCTTCTTCTCTTTGACTAAACTCAGGTGTCAACATTGCGTCGAGAACTTATCGACGTATCCGTCGAGTTGAAGACTTGGCTTTGAACTTCATCTTCTGCGTCGAATTGAAGTCGAAGTTACGTCGACTTCTCAGATGGCTTCGACAGGCTCTTCCTTCTACGTCGAGTTCATTTCGACGTTACGTCGACTTAACTTAATACTTTGACAGACAGTCTGAGTTACTTCGACTCTCAGTCATAGTTGTGTCGACTACTATTTGACGCAAGTATTAACTTAATTGAATTCGTGCGTATCTTGACCTGGTCTTGACACTCTAAGGTGAGTGTGACATCCTAGGATATCTAATGACCAATTTACCATATCTATACAATATGGGTAATACAACCTAATTGATGAAATCACTTTAAGATAATTTGTTGGATAAATCATAAGGGTTTTTTCCAACAATCTACAGTGCCATCATCATGATATTTTACCAAAAAAACCCAATGAAAACCAATAATATCTGCCCCTAGAGGAGGAGGGACAAGAGTCTAAGTACCCCTCTCAGTTAAGGTGGTCATCTCTTTGTCCATGGCAGATTTCCAATGTGGGATGGTAAGAGCGTCATGATAGGTGTCTGGGATGACAATGGCCGAGAGGGCCAGAGCAAAGTTCCTGCAAGACGGAGTAAGTCGAGCATACGAGACATCATCATGAATAGAATGTTGAGTACATATGTGAACTCCCTTTTGAAGAGCAATGGGGAGATTAGGGTCGGATATGTCATCCTCATTAGATCCATCCGATGAAGAGATTGCTGACCTGAGAACTGGCAGAGATGGCCCGGGAGTTGGAGGGTGCGAGGTGGTAGGCGAAGAAGGATACGATAGTATGGGAAGGGAAGGTGGAGCAATATCATGTGGGGGCAGAAACAATAGGAATATAGGCAGTAGTATCACTAGGGCTTGAAGATGTGAGATCTCTCAAGAACTAAGAAGTAGATTCAAAGAAGGTGACATCAGCCGAGACATATTATTTCCTAATAAGAGGATCATAACATCGGTAAACCTTCTGAGTGGGAAAGTATCCAACAAAGATGCACTTGATGGCCCGAGGAGAGAAATTGTCCTGACTAGGTGAAGGAGAGTGAACAAACATGGTACATCCAAAGATGTGTGGGGTTAGAGGAAAAGGTGTTTCACTTGGGTATAGGATGGAGAAAGGAGTTTGTCCTTGAAGAACAGTAGAGGGAATACAGGTGATGAGATATCATGAGATGAGTATGGTATATCCCCAATATGTGCGAGGAACATTCATCTGAGTGAGAAGAGTACGAGTGACATCTAGAAGATGACGATTCTTACGTTCCGCAACTCCATTTTGCTGAGAAGTGTAAGCACAATTAGTCTGATGTATAATACCATTATGCATACGAAAAGTAGAAAATTGGTTACTAACATATTCCTTGGAAATTTTAGTGCGAATAATTTTGAGAGAAGCACAAAACTGAGTGTGAATTTCATTATAAAAGTTGTAGAATACAGAAAATAGTTTAGAGCGATCTTTTAAAATATACACTCAATTACATCTCGAATAGTCACCAATAAAAGTTACAAAATAAAGACTATTCCTACCAATAGTTTTGATAGGAGAGGGACCCCAGATATCCTAGTGAACAAGAACAAAGAGATGAGATGAGCTACATCCATTTTTGGATGGATAAGAGGGGCAATGATGTTAGCCTAACTGATAGGCTTCACAGTTGAGGGAGGAGTTGTCCTTTGGTAGATCTGGCATGAGCTGGTAGAGGAGGTGAGGTGGAGGATGACCGAGATGAAGATACCAATGAAGGAGAGAGTTAGAGGTAGTAGATGCAAAGAGAGCAGACACATTATCAAGGAAGTGGAGGGCGCCGCTTTCAGTCCCACTAGCAATTGTCTCCTTGGAGAGAAGATTTTGAAAATAACAATTAGTAGACGTAAACGTGACTGAACAATGTAGTTGTCTCGAGAGAGCTGTAACATATAGTAAATTGCATGGAAAAGTCGGCACATAGAGAGTGTATGCAAGACTGATAGACGGAGGGACCTGTACCATACCAGTCCCACATACAGGAGATGGATGAGCCATCCGCTATCAATACCGGTGGTCACCGATCCTGTTTTTCCAAAGAAGAAAAGAGAAGAGGATTGCCTGTCAAGATTGGTTGTCTAGAGTCAATGAGCCACTTACCCTGAGTGATGACATGTGCACTACTTGAAGAGGTGACAAGGGAGGCAGTATGCTTGGATGTGTGAGGAGAAACTTCAGCAGCTGGTGGATGAAGATGGGGCTGTTTTGTGAAGCAACGTTCCACGGGATGACCTGACTTGCCACAATAGGAGCAGATGTGCCGGCTAGGTCCTCTTCCACCATGGTAGCCATAATGACCATGGTCAGCGGGGTGAGCAAAACTGTCAGAAGCAGGTGGGGAGTAAATTAGAGACCATTGAAGAAGGGATGTGACAGCCGAGATGCGAGCAGTCGTGGCATTAAGAGTTGGAGAGTCGGCTTCACCCAGGATTTGCTGACAGATCATATTATAGGAGTCTGGGAGGCGAAGAAGGAAGCACACCACCAGGAGTTCCTGGAAGTGTTTGTTCTGTTCGGCATGATCGACGGAGAAGGGTCGATGTTGAAGAAGTTCTACACCAACAACTTGCACTTCCTGGTAGGCTGCAGTGGGGTTCATGGTGGGGCGGGAAAAGAGATCCGCATATAAGGTGTAGATGTGAGAATTCTTAGCTCCTTTAGAGTAAAGAGTGGCAAGGTGATCCCAAGCAACTTTGACGGTCTCGTCATGATGGATGATAAACAAACACTCATGAGAGAGACTGTTGGCAAGCCAAGTTCGAACAAGAGCATCACTAGCATCCCAGTCATCATAAGCGGTAGATTGTTTGGCAGGAGGGGCGTCAGTTAAATGATGGCGCTTGCCTTGAGATCAAAGCAATAAGGTAAAGGAGACACTCCAACCCGGGTAATTTAGCTCGGTTAATTAGACGTAGTTCCAAGTTTGCAGAGGGATTGGAACTAGAAGAGGTAGCTTGTGCAGTCAGAGAAGTAGAAGTTGGAGGACCAATAGAGAAGAAGGAGACCAAACTGACCGCGGCGATATGATTGCAGAAAGGAGGGAAAGAGACCGGGTGGTTAGAAAAACCGAAAGGCAGCTGAACCAAAGCAGCGACCACGCGAGCAGTTAGAAAAGAAGAAAGGCTATCGAATAGGCGAAGCAGTTAGATCGCACAACGAGGCACTGAAAGGCGGGCAGTTAAGTGAACTGAATGCCGCACACAGGCAGAGAGAGCGGGCGGTTAAAAATACTGATGTCCGCGAAGACAAAGAGGAAAGGAGCGGGCAGTTTGCAACCGAAGTGTGCACAACATCAACGATCAGAAAGGGGGTGAAAGCAAAGTTCACAACCGAAGTATCAGTGTTACCTATGATACCAAGTGAGAACTTGGAAATTATTTAGCAGAAGTTAACAATAACACGTAGAAAATTCAAAATTACTGATTTTTATTTCCAAAAAATCTGAATATTACAAGGGGCGCCCTCCTTTATATAGAAGAGAGGAGGAGGGAGAATTTACAATTTAATGATGTGAGACTAAATACAAAAATCTACAGGAGAGAGACAAGCGTAGACCGCATGGTTAAATATGTGTTAATCGCATGGGTATGTGCGGTTACATAGGAGTAATCGCTCATAACCACAGCAATAGGAACCAAAGATAAAATCGTAGGTCTTCATCAGCAACGCTTGCGGTCCACCAATCAGCCATGATCTCCACAAGGTACGGTTACACACGAGTGACCACATATATATCTTAATCTGCACCACTTACTGTTAGACAATCTTAACAGCGCTAACCGCAAGGTGCGGTTAAAACATGTTTAACTACTGATTCATATGTATGTTCTAACACATACAATGAAGCAACTCCATACTAACCTCATCAAACTGGTTGTTAAGCTCTTGTAGTTGTAGATCGACAGCTTTTAAGAAAATTACAACCCGATAATGTGCAAATTTGTGTTGTCTTCAACAAACCGTCTTGATCTTCCACTGGGAATATATAGATCATCCATTTTGGGAATATGAATTCCATATTTGCCACACAAAAATAAGACCTTATTAAATAGAGTGTCTCATTCATCATCTCTTAAGGTTTGCAATTGTTTTTTATCAAACTAACAAAAAACATAGCATTAACAATATTTTGATCATTTTTTTGCAAAGCGAGATTTAACTCATATGTGTACCCAAATATAGCGGTCATATGCACCATTAATAATATGCACTAATGTTTTGTGATGTGATCCCCAATGAATATTCTCAGGTCAACTCAAATGAAGCTCCTAATTTAAACCTGATCTACTTTTTAGTTCACCATCTTATAGTGCCTTGACAACCTTTTGGACTTGGCATCACATGTTTTGTGATTCTCCAACGCTACATGAATTTAGGTTATAACATACTAATTTGCTAAATCAAGTAATATTGTGTAAGATAAATAAAGGGTCACAACATTATAATAATGCAAAATAAATAAAGATTTACCTGCTCCACTTGATTCTCTATTGACAAATATTATGGAGCACCCCCGCAAACATTCATCACAGAGGCTATTGTGTTTTGCTTAGCCGCTACTTTACTAATACCTCCAAGCACACCTAGAATACATAAATATAAAAGAAAAAAGAGAGGAAGAGAGCAAAACCTAGACCACAATCCGTAGCTGGAAAAGAGTCGTAAAAACAAGAGGTCCTTCTATTACTTTTTCGCAAGGCCCAAACCTGCACAAAATGAGATGAATTTTATGAGAAGATTAGAAGAGAAAATGTTTTTCACATAAAATAGTGTTATTGAAGTTCAACAGTTTATACTAATAAAAAAAATCTCAAAAATCATTTTCTATCTCTACAAACAAAATCATTTTCAGGCGACCCAAGTTCAGACGAACAGAGATAAAATCATTTTTAGGAGAACAGAACAGAATAAAAACAGAGATAAAAAATAGATAACAGAACTATTTCAGGCCTATCTCTACAAACAAAATCATTTTCAGGAGAAAAGAACTGTATAAAAAAGACATAAAAATAGAGAACAGAACTATCTCAGGCCTATCTTTACAAACAAAATCATTTTCAGGAATACATAAATGAATAAAAACAAAGATAAATAAAATAAAAATAGAGATGCTCTGAAAGTGTTAACCGAGATAAAGCATGCTTGGAATAGTCAAACACAGATAATGGAGGAGAATAACACAAGGAAAGCTGAAGCTAACAACCTGCAACAACTAAACAACAAGATAATTGATTACCTCTTTTTGGAGAGTTAGCAGCTCGCCTAATCCTTAGGAAAAAAAGCCCACGAGGAATGAACGGAGCAAGAGAAGAAGCATTGATTCCACTGAGAATCTCTGGAAGGGGAAGAAATGTTGAGAGGGAGCGGAGGACTCGAGGAGAAAGAGGAAGATATATGTGTCTTTGAATCTCCAAACTCTAGTTATGTACTAAATCACCCTCTGAAGTTGTATCTATGTTGGTGGAAAATGAAGCTTTTTTTACTTCTCAAATTAAACACTTCAAAATTTCAAATGATGCGTTGGTGTAATGCATTTGAAGGTCGTAAAACTATTATACTTAATTTTGGATCTAGATTACTATATATTGAGTCAAGACTTTGATTAAAAGAAGAGAATTGTTTTGAGGCTAATATGCGAGAAATGACGTATATCATTTATATGAAAATATAATTATGAAAAAACTACCATTTAGAGTGTGATGTTGTATTGATTTTATGATTTATCATTACACTAATCTTTCATCTATAAGTTGGGCATGATAAGAATGCAAACGTGAATATTTCGAAACAAACAAACAAAAAATAGAAAGATTATATGAATTATTATATTAGAAAAAGAATAAAAGTGACATTTTTGTAAAAATATATAATTGAGATTAAAATTA
This sequence comes from Dactylorhiza incarnata, assembly GCA_033032865.1. Lineage (NCBI taxonomy): Eukaryota > Viridiplantae > Streptophyta > Magnoliopsida > Asparagales > Orchidaceae > Dactylorhiza > Dactylorhiza incarnata. The sequence continues at coordinate 22,184,512 of JAWHQI010000011.1, read as the reverse complement.
ATATGACTCTGTTTGAGACAGCTCTAGCGCATGGAAAAGGTGCTAATCGAATAGAGCTTTTAAAATAGAGCTTTCAGAAAAACTCTGATGAGAGAGCTGTAGACTGCTTGGAGAGTTTGTGCATAAGTGTTGATCGAATAGAGCTTTTTTATTTAAGATGTTCGGTAGAACAACTGTTTGAAAATTGCTTTTTAAAACAAAAATATTGAAATATAATGATTGTGAAAACTCACGTCCAGGCAAACACACGCGTCCGGGCAAGAAATGGTTGCTCGAGCGAAAAAACGGCCGCCCGGGCACAACACGGACGGCCGGGCGAAAATGGCCGACCAGTCGAAAAATAGTCGCTCGGGCAAAAACGGTCACATGGGCGAAAATGGAGCGCTCGGGCGAAAAACGGGCGCCCGGGTGAAAAATGCGCTCCCAGGAAAAAATAGCCGCCCGGGAGAACATTGGCCGCCCGGGCGAAAATGCGTGTCCAGGAAACAATTGCACATCCGGGAGAAAAATGGTCGCCCCGGCGAAAAACGGTCGCGCCAGGCCAAAAACGCGCTTCGGGGAGAAAAAACGGCCGCCCGGGCGAACAGTCGTCCGGGCAAAAAACCGTCGCACGGGCGAAAAAACCGCCGCTTGGGCGAAAAATCACCCCCGGGCGAAAAATGCGCGGCCGAAAGAAATACGACCGCCAAGGAAAAAATGTGCGCCCGGATGAAATACGACCGCTCTTGCGAAAAACGTCCGCCTGGGCGAAAAATGGCCACATGGGCAAAAATCGGCCGCCCGGGCGAAAAATACGCGCTCGGGCGAAAAAATAGCCGCACAGGCGAAAAACTGCAACCCGGCCAAAAAATGCATGCACGGGCAGCCGCCCAGGCAAAAAACGACAACTCGTGCGAAAAACTATCGCCCGGCCGAAAAATGGCAGGTCAGGTGAAAAACGGCCGCCCCGGCGAAAAACACGTGCTCGGTCAAAAAATAGTCGTCCAAGCGAAAAACGCGCACATGGGCGAAATACGGCCGCTCGGGCGAAAAACGACAGCCGGGACGAAAAAACGGCCGCACGTGCAAAAAAAAGCGCGCCCTGGCGAATAAACGGCCGCCCGGGCACGCGCCCGATCGAAAAACTGCCGCCCGGGCAAAAAACAACTGATCAGGGAAAAATCGAGCGCCCCTGCAAAAAATGCATGCCCGTGCAAAAATAACGAGCGCCCGGGCGAAAAATAGCCTCTCGGGGGAAAACGAGTGTGTGGCCGAAAATGCGCGCTCGGACGCTAGATGTAGTTAATAAAAGAGAAAATGCGGGTTTTAGAAAGCTATGTAGCAGTGGCTTCCCAAAGAGCCTCTAAAATAGCTTATTTGAAGAAACACCTTTCAAAAAGTACTACAAAATAGTTGTTCATTCAAACAACTAGTTGTTGATTCAAACAACTAAAAAATAGCTTTTGTTGTCCGAATAGAATTCTTTGAATAGAAAAAGCTGCCCCCCAAAACAAAGTCTAAGTGGTGAATGAACATTAGATTTTTCATTTTATATACGAGACAATTATATGGCTTTGGATGTTTCTATTTTATGCGGTTTATATGATTTTCTTGTATCAATTTATACAATTTTATTCGTTATATATTATAAGTCCAAATATCTTTAGAAGTTGTTTTAATGTTTCAGTCGCGTTGAGTTCATTCGGTAGAAATAGAAATTGAACCGGAACTACATAGAACCGACCGAAGCAATTGTGAATAATTGAGTTTATATTCTTGTTGAACCGAAACAAAAACTGTAAGAATGACTTTTCCAAAAATAACGTTGGAGCTGAAACCGATCGATCAAAACAAGATTGTGGTTCTAATTTGAAAAATTGTTACCTTAGTGGGTTGGTTAACGGTTTTAGAATTGAAAATGAATCGGAACCACGACAACTCTTGTTTGCCCAGAAATCAACGACCTTTCGTTCACGATCAGAATGGCCAGTTTCACTGCCCAAACTGTCTGCTCCCCTCCAGCTGTTTTTTTAATACCCACCCCGTCATATAGAATATAACAGTAGGTCCGACTGGGACCCCACGTAATATTAAATGGACAGTAAAGCGCGTTACGTAATAGGTTGTTAACAGTTTCAAAGAAAACCATCTCAGCATAAACAGAGTCATACACAACGGAAGCAATTTTATTTAAAGTTAAAACCAGAATACATGTGTCCACTTGTTCACTAGGAATGAATGTACATAAAGTTATTTACATGACTTATTTACATCAAAAGTGGCTTCCAAACATCGGCACGCGGGTCGGCCACACATGAAAAGCAGTAAACAAAACACTTTGGACTTCGAGGGCAAGTATAGCGCAGCAGCTGGGGTTCCAACCTGCTATTTCCCGCTTGTCTCGCCAGGACCTGTAAAACACAATCCACCAAGCGGTGGGAAAACAGGTAACCGGTCAGCTTTAGCTGACCAAGATATATAACAACCCCACCCCATTCCCGGGGCGGTGGTACTCCTTCCTTGCAGGCAAGAGTTAGCAGCATATACATCTCTATCTGCAATCATCACCAACGTAGGCACTCACAGTCTTACGCTTCATGCTCTCATGACACACTTTCGTCGTAATCCCCGAGTTACACCACTGATCTAAGTACTTTTTCAACTTAGATAAATATGAGCTTGACCGTCAAGGTCGTCATACCTTACGGTTCCTTTCCCAAAATTCCCTCAGTGAAATGAAGGAGCGACCTCATTACTGACAGGCTAAGGGACGGGTTAAATTCAGCTTTGTCCATGCTCACATCGTCGGGCAAATTAACTACTCGATGCGGGTAAGTATTACCCGTGTGCCCGTTACTCGAAGCTAGGCTCTCCAGGCCCTTCCGCTTCTGCTGTGCACACCCAGTGCGACACAGTCTTCCCATTCTGCTATGCTCAGCAATTGCGAGTCTATAGCTTTCAGGTGCTACGAGCCTAGTCCCCAAGACCGATGCTTCACACCCACCACAAATAGCTCACTGGTTTTGACAAGGAGCTAACGCCAGCGTTAAGGTTAACACTGGGCGTTAATTAACAAATAGGTTTCTATCATTTCTTTCTGGTATTTTCTGGAGATCACCTCCAGAACTCCTTGCAACACATCACAGCACCCAGAACCTGAAAACAATCATACATACTCGAAGACTTCTCCGGAACACAATATAGCGATATAATCATCACCAATCCAGACCAACCTGTCCAGATGGGCTTCACATAGCATGCCTACGTCCGTAATTCGATTCTGAACTCTATATGCAATTTCTATGCGGATATCATATCAACCCATCGGAAGAACCTATCCACTAATTAGTGGAAATCTTCCTAATAATATGCTAACCAAAGGACTAACATGTCCAAAGATTCAGAAGGAGAGTCGTTACCCTCGATGCTCGTTTCGGTGCCATAAGATAGAGATTGAACCGGATGGAATTTGTCGAAACACCTTCCTCTCCACGGCTTCAAAGATGGCACAAGCACTCAAGAGATCTCCTACACGAATTTTCCCCCGGCACGATGAACGGCTAGCCCCAAAAGGATCTTCTTCTTCCTGTCCTCTACTTCCTTCACTGTTGGAAAGAGAGTCAAATCAGAAAATTGAGAAGAGATTCTTAAAATTGGCTGCCTTTTATAATTCCTCGCTAACGCCGGTGTTACCTCTAACGTCGGGCGTTAGACCCAAAGGCGGTTCAGCCGTTCTTATCCAGAACCGCTTACTCCTATTGGATGAAGGCCTAACGCCACGCGTTAACTCTTAACATCGGGAATTAGCCACTCGACGATCGACGAGACCTCTCATCGACAATGGAGCGCCACAACGACAAGGCAAAGTCATCACGAAGAATAGCTACCGCCGGCGTTAGGACTTAACGTGTGGCGTTCACATCAATTCGTCGAGACCTGTCGTCGACACAAGGAGCTAGCTTCACGACGATAAGTTAAATCATCGAGTCGATATCACTAGCGTCAGCATTAACCTTAACGCCTGGCGCTAGCCCTTAAGATGATTTGTCGAGACCCTTAAGATGAATCGTCGAGATCGATTGACAACAGGAACTTCACGAAGACAAGGAAAAGTCGTTGAGTCGATATCTGTTGGAACATGGTGTTCCGCATCTCCTAGGTTTGAGAATAACAAATCCTATGTGTATTTGATCTTGTGTGTTTAAGTGTGCAAGATAACAGAGTCCACATAACTCAAGGATTACATAAGAAGGTTGCCCCCAAAGTTGAGCCATCAAATCCAAAACACCTACTAGCGCTGGCGGTAGTACTAGCGCAGGCGCTAGCTGTCGTTCGATGAACTGTTAGCGGTGCTCGACAAAATGCTTATAACGGCGTTCGACAAACTCTTAGGGCGTTCGACAAAATCTCGTTCGACGAAAATTTGTTTGACAAACTCTTAGCGACATTTGACAAAATCTCGATCGACGAAATATTGGCTTAAGCGAAATTGCCGGAAGAACTTATAGAAGGAGATAGCTCCAGGCGATATCCGATAGTGCAGGCGATAACGAGGAGCACAGTAGGCAAGAGGGAATTGTTTACTCCAATTGAAGATTCTGCCGCGCAGAATATGTCCTAAATTGGGATAGCGCCGGCAGTAGCACTAGCGCAGGCGCTAGCGCTAAGTCTATAAAAAGGACATCTTGGCTCCGACTTCCTGATCCTCTTGAGATCCAAAATTCCAGAGCTTCGTGCCACAGCATAGAGACGAAGTTTCAGAGGGATAATCCCACAAATCCATAAAGACTAAAGGAGATCCGTGGAGAAGATTTCAACATGCGTCATCATCGTGACGAAAGACCGCATCGACTACGATCATACTCTGCGTCTTCGTCTACTTCTCCAAGAGATCCACATAGAGGGCGTTCTATATTATTGTCTTTTCATTTCATATCTTTTCTGTAAACGTTTAGTGAACTCGCCTCGTGTTGGCGACTAGGTCTGGGTAGGACTTAGGGAAGAAATTCGCCTCGTGTTGGCGACTAGGTCTGGGTAGGACTTAGGGCGAAAATTCGCCTCGTGTTGGCGACTAGGTCTCGGGTGTAGGTCTAGGGGGTGCTCAAGGCCATATCCGGGGAAGGGTTGGCTAGAGCGGCTTGAGGCCGTATCCGAGGAAGGATCGGCTAAAGCCAATCGGTTCGTGGGGATACGAGTCAGTATAGAAAACAAAAAGAGTCTTTCATATTTCGCTTTGATTTCTAGCGTCATTGAAATCAAAATTTTGTAATCATTTTTATTGATTGTAATCATGTCTCTCCTTTTGTAATGAAAATGATTTGTTCTTCATTGCTCTAAATTGTTTATTGTCATCTCTTTTATTATAAAACAATTTAGATCTTTATTCAAAATCACTATTTGATCTCTTATTATTTCAAGTATTACAAAATATAATATAAGTTTTTGAAAACCCTTATTCACCCCCCTCTAAGGGCGCCTACCGATCCAACAAGTGGTATCAGAGGGAGGTTATTCCAAATTGGCTTAACAACCGGGAATAATGGCGCCTCATGATCTCGCTTCTACTAGTGGGGTAAATTTTTATGAAGAAGAAAAATCTCCTAAACCACCTTTATTCGAAGGGAGAAATTATAAAAGGTGGAAATTATTAATGGAAAAATTTATTAAAAATTTAGATATCAATGCATGGGATATAGCAATAGTTAGACCAGCGAATGAATCAAATAAACAGGAATGTCATCTAAATGCAAAAGCCAAACATTATTTATTTTGTGCTCTATCAAATGATATTTTCAAATTAATATATTGTTTTTCTAGTGCATACAAAGTATGGAAATTTCTTGAAGAAATGTATGATTCTCCTTCTACAGGTACGGAACAATCACAAGAACCAGAGAATATGCAAGCTTGCACAAGTCTTCAAGAATGCACCTCTCATGACGGATCCATGAAGTGCACATCAAATAAAAGAGAAGAAGAAATCCCATCTCTGGAAGAAGAATGCCAAATAGATGAAGACAACAAAGAAAATTCCTGCTCAAATCTCACATCATCCAAAAGCACTGTAAGGAAATCAATTCATCTTATTGTTTGCAATTCTATTTCTACTTTACAATTGCTACAAATTACAAAGCGCAAAATTAAGAAATTAAAAAATACGAATTGCAAATTGCGCTTAGAAAATAAAAGTTTAAAAGCAAAAGTTAAAGTAGAATCAAATGTTAATTCATCTAGACCTACCCATGTCTCTTTGAATGAAACTATTACACCTTGTTTAGAATTTAATAATTTAAAAGAAAAATACAAGGGACTTGAAAAAGAACTATTAATTCTAAAAGAACAAAATGAAAAATTATCTTTAGAAAACTCATCTTTGATAAATGATTGTGCTAAGTGCAAAGACTATAAAATTGAAATTAAAGAGATGGATGAAACAATTGATGAATATAGAAATAACTATCAAGATCATATAGATTCAATTGTTTCAACTCTTAAAAATAGCACAATCGCCTATAATAAAGCTAGACATAATTTAAAGATTAAGAATGATGAATTAAAATAAAAAATCAACTTGCTTATGAAAATTGTAAATACAAATTCACAATATCAAACTATATCTAAAAACAAGTTGAATATGAATATGAACATCTTACCTAAGTTTAAAAATGGGAGTAAGGAACATAAAGGATTTGTAAATCAAAATCAAAATCACCATAATTTACAAAATCATGTTTCTCCCAACCTAAAATAAAATGCAAACAAATTTCCTTCAAATTATAAATTCAAAAACCTTTTTGATCCAAATGTTCAAGTAAATGATTATGGAAATTTGAAAACTAAAAATAATGTTAAACCAAGATTTGAATGGAGACCCAAAGTTAAAGATGAAACACAAACTCCACTCAAAAGGGCTCATTCACTTCCATCTCCTCGAAAGCAAACACAATGTATTTGGGTACCAAAAGAAACCGTCACACCCGGTCCTCTTTGGATATCTAAATCTCTCATTCACTAGTATCCAATTATTTGCATGAAGTAGAAATCAACTAAAAAAATATAAGATCAATTATCTACTTCATGATATGCTTAATTTCCTTTTTGTTTTTTGTTTTTATTTTTGTTGAACCATCATGATATGATCACTTTATATGACTTGTGATATGACTTTCTCATATTAAACCAAAATTCATAAATAAATCAAATTGAATAAAATTGAATAAATAGTCATGTCATTTTTCAAGTGATCTACTTATCCTTTTTATCCTTCTAAATCCATTTCCTAAAAGTCTTATAAAATTTGAAAAACTAAATTTGTTATATGATATTATTAAGACTAAATGAAATAAGTGTCAAAATGGATTTAAAAGGTGTATTTTAGGGGTATTAGGCTAAATTTATAAAATGCGCAAGTTTTGCTTAGGTAGTTAATATATTTGCGTCATTTTCAATTACCCCAAGTATGTTTGATCATAATCATGTTTAAATCGGAATTGAAAAATTGCATGAATATTATTTCACTTATTTATGATCATTTCACTCATGCATATGTTGTGCAAAACTCAATAATTAAGGTTTAATAAATATGAAACTCTAATGAAGATGAAACTCATGTACTAATTTTAACTTTCCCAACTTTTTGCGATTTCTTCTCGTCTCATCACTTCATTAGACAGGCCTTACATTGCAAAAACATAATTAAGAAAAATGGGAAGCAAAATCAAAGAAAATCTAGGCCATATGATTAAAATAAGCACTCTCTGTGAGCTAACGCAGGCGCTAGGACCTAACGCCGGCGCTAGCTCGAGTCTCCGATTTTTTGAAATTTTAAAATTCTGAAAGATCAATAAAAATATATTATTTTATATGTACTACTCATTTTTGCAATTCTGCCTCTACTTGTTTTTGAAAAATTAAAATACAAAATTACAAAAGCAAATTACAAAAAAAAATATTTTGTTTTGTCTTTGGATATTTGTTTGAATTCTATTCCTATATGCAAAAATCAAATACAAAAATATAAAACAAAAACAAGTATCAAAAATTATTATTTTGAACTTAACTTTTCGATTTACATGTATCTTGCGAAAGGGTGATTTGGGCTATCATCCCATCATATCACCTAGTACTGGGCGAACCTCTCACAAGGTAGTCCTCGGGAAGTCCAAGATCAATCTTATGAGTTCAAACTTTAAATTATCAAAAATACTGTATGGACATCATTGAGAAAATCAAGCATGATTTAATCTATTATTTAGAACTTCTATAATGTTGCAATTTACCTTTTCAAACTACTTTGAACATTGCTTTCATAATGGTTTGATATATCTATTAATATGTGCATCAATTATATTGAAAGTTGTGTATAACTATGCGTAGCATGCCTCTAAGTATGAGTAAATGTTTTATGCTTGATAATGATCGCTATTCACTCACTTATTTTGGCATTGTCTACTTATGTGTTTAATCTAAGAATGCTTGTGTATGTTATGTATTAGTACAATGAATTAAAATTGCACAAGTATCTTACCTACACTCCTTTATTTTCACTTTTAAAAGTTAAGAAAAGTGGTTATCTTTTTCATAAATTATATTGGTTTGCCAAACAAGTGTATTCAGAGAACTTTGTACCAAACAAAAATCATAAAATAAAGTGACAAAGATAACTCCACCAAGAACTACTTGAACCTCCTAATAAGTCTTAATAAGCGTTGTAAGGTTGAGCACCTTGGAAAGAATAGTAAAGTATCTTGTGCAAACTATAACTTTCTTTCAAAATAAAAAAGCACTTATTCTTAAGTACACCAGATCACTAGTTTCAATATTAAAATAAAATAAAATATGTGATCCCCCAAGTACTACTTTGCACCCTGATAAGTCTTAATGAGCATTGTGTGTGCAAAGCACCTTAGTACTTGTACATTTTTTGTGCATTGAAGTTTGTGGAAGTAAAATTATTTGTGTTTTATTGTGCTCTTACTTTACATATGTCTTGTATTTTTGATTAAAACATTTGTCTACTCTACTCAAAAATACACTTATGTGCACATCATTATCTTCCATAACACTTCTTCTCATGAGTATTGGATCCTAATGCAAATTCTATACTACTCTTTATTTATGAAATGCACTAGATAACTTATCATGCTTTCTACAATGTGTGGTATGTTTTGAAATTGTGAATTAAAGTAACATTGTAGTAATCTTCCTTTGATAACATTATTTCATGCTTGGTTACTTTAGTGTCAAACTTAAAGATTTTAATTGAAAAATGATTTACAAAAACATCTTCTTTTAGAAATTTAACTCATATATCTTTTGATGGATCATCATTGATTACAATAAGATGTTTCTTGTATTTCTATAATTCTTCCGCATCATAACCATATAATTGTTTTACCTTGCGCTTTCATGCTTATTTAAAGTCTTTTATTTGTGTGCATCATCACTTGAGTCTTCAAAATCCTTTCTTGCAATAAGTGGTAGACTTGCTTGGTAAACTTTATATTGGTTACTTTTAACATGAATTTTTTTTGCTATAAAACTCTGATTTATTAATGGACTTCAAAATAGCTATGTGAGTGTTTTCATAAATTCAAATAAAAATTTAAATCCATAGGCTATGTCATTAGATTTAAATGCTTAAATGTTTCCAATAATTATTATCCATGACTTCACTTCTCACCATAGCGGGGGCGTAGGGTTGTAGACATTAGATAACCTTATCTCTAGTCACGTCTTGTCCTTAACCGGGGAGGGTTCTAATGGGGCCTTGCGAGGCACTGGGAGGAAAGAGTGCTAGGTTGAGTTGTGTCTAGTGTTCGCATATGGGACTAACACCCCAACCTACGGCATGCTTGCAGCTCCTCATGCCCATCCGTCACTTAGTACGGGGTAGGGTGTAGACATATTGTCTGGGTAGTTTAGTTACTTGGAAATCATTACATTTATTTATGCTACAAAATCTGATTTATGAAAATATTGTGATACTCAAAACTCTGATCTATTTCCATGAGCAGTATTCTAAAACTTCTTATCATCTCCTTCTCTACAAGCTCGATCATGCCTTTATCTTATTGTCAACTTTTAAGTGGTGTCTCCTTACCCGCTTTTGCTAATAACAAAAGGGGGAGAACTAACATGATAAATATAATAACATGATAAATATAATCTGCTATCAAAATATAAAACTAACATGCTTAATTAAGATGATAGCTTACATATTAGGGGAGCATTCACTTAGGGGGAGCATGTATTTAGGGGGAGCAATTCTAAATGCTAAAATCGTAAATTATCCTAAGTCATCACTCTCACACACACACAAGTATGTTTCTTCATGCTTATATATTAATACTCTGATTTATCATTAATAGATTTGTTATTATCAAAAGGGGGAGTTTGTTGGAACATGGTCTTCCGCATCTCCTAGGTTTGAGAATAACAAATCCTATGTGTATATGATCTTGTGTGTTTAAGTGTGTAGGATAACAGAGTCCACATGACTCAAGGATTACATAAGAAGGTTGCCCCCAAAGTTGAGCCATCAAATCCAAAACACCTACTAGCGCTGGCGGTAGTACTAGCGCAGGAGCTAGCTATCGTTCGATGAACTGTTAGCGGCGCTCAACAAAATGCTCATAACGGCGTTCGACAAAAATTCGTTCGACAAACTCTTGGCGGCGTTCGACGAAATTTCATTCGACGAAACTTCGTTCGACAAACTCTTAGCGGCGTTCGATGAAATCTCGATCGATGAAATATTGGCTTAAGCGAAATTGCCGAAAGAACTTAAGGAGATAGCGCCAGGCGATATCCGATAGCGCATGCGATATCGAGGAGCACAATAGGCAAGAGAGAATTATTTCCTCTGATTGAAGATTCTACCGCGCAGAATATGTCCTAAATTGTGATAGCGTCGGCGGTAGCACTAGTGCAGGCGCTAGCGCCAAGTCTATAAAAAGGACATCTTGGCTCCGACTTCCCGATCCTCTTGAGATCCAGAATTCCAGAGCTTCGTGCCACGGCATAGAGAGGAAGTTTCAGAGAGATACACCCACAAATCCATAAAGACTAAAGGAGATCCGTGGAGAAGATTTCAACACGCATCATCATCGTGACGAAAGACCGCATCGACTACGATCATACTCTGCGTCTTCGTCCACTTCTCCAAGAGATCCACATAGAGGGAGTTCTATATTATTGTCTTTTCATTTCATATCTTTTCTGTAATCGTTTAGTGAACTCGCCTCGTGTTGGCGACTAGGTCTGGGTAGGACTTAGGGAAGAAATTCGCCTTGTGTTGGCGACTAGATCTGGGTAGGACTTAGGGCAGAAATTCGCCTTGTGTTGGAGACTAGGTCTCGGGTGTAGGTCTAGGGGGTGCTCGAGGCCATATCCGGGGAAGGGTTGGCTAGAGCGGCTTGAGGCCGTATCCCGGGAAGGATCGTCTAAAGCCAACCAGTTCGTGGGGATACGAGTCGGTATAAAAAACAAATAGAGTCTTTCATATTTCGCTTTGATTTCTAGCGTCATTGAAATCAAAATTTTGTAATCATTTTTATTAATAGTAATCATGTAATCATGTCTCTCCTTTTGTAATAAAAATTATTTGTTCTTCATTTCTCTAAATTGTTTATTGTCATCTCTTTTATTATAAAACGATTTAGATCTTTATTCAAAATCACTATTTTGATCTCTTATTATTTCAAGTATTACAAAATATAATATAAGTTTTTGAAAACCCTTATTCACCCCCCTCTAAGGGCGCCTACCGATCCAACAGTATCTACCTAACTCTTGGCGTTAGCACTAACGTCGGGCATTAGCTCCTGCTACCAGAATACTTTTATTTTACCAAAAGGGGACACTTGGGTGTTACCAACGGCTTTAGAGAGCCCAGATTACCTATGTTTTCTAGGGAGAGTGATCCACTTTCCCATCTCCAAGCTTTCGAGTCTGCGATCGCTCTGAGAACTATTTCCGATGCAATGAAGTGTAAGTTGTTGATCACTTCTTTTGATGGACAAGCCCGAGAATGGTTTTACAAGTTACCTTCCCAGTCCATTCCCAGCTTTGCCATCCTGATGCATGAGCTTCTGTTGAGGTTTGCGACCTCAAAGCAGAGGAAGAGCGGCCATGCAGCCCTCTTCAAGATCAATCAAGGAGAAAGCGAGACTCTAGCTCGCCTTGTGGAATGTTTCCAGAAAGAAATCCTTGGGATAAGAGATGTTGTGTAACATCCCAGTGCGCGCTAGGCCCCTATGATTAAAAACAAATCTGTGTCAATGAGGCATCGCTTTGACAGTTGAATATGAGTGTCGTTGATACATTGCGACATTCGACATGTTTTAGCGGAGTATGAACTTTTCCTATATTAAATAACTAGGTTTGGGTTGGAATATATATGTTAATTGTTGTTATGTTCATTATTGGTAACCGTCATTGGTGTCTTAATAGCGGATATTGGGAATGAATTAGTGTGCTATTAAAGGTTGCCTCCTCGTTATGTGGTGTTGTAATAAGGATTTGCTAATAGCAAAAATGAGGAAGCTTTTGGAAACTATGTGGGCATGTCATGTAGACTGAATGTTGGTTGGGATTGTCCTGTGGCCAAAAAGGTGAGCTGCTGAAACTTCTCTGTGGTGTGCTGATTTAGTGTGATGATATATGTGCTAATAGCATTTGCTATTCGGTGTCCTAATAGTATTTTCTATTAGCTGTGATAGTGTGCTGATAGCAATTTGGGTGGAATTAAACGGGATTAGCTTTGAGGCGGTGGAGGATATATATGATTTTGGCGATACCGATTCTTCTAATTCTCGGTCTCGACTATCTTCGCAGCTAGGGTTCCTCCTCTTCCTTATCTCCTCCCCGTTCTGCATATTTTGGGAAAGGATCCTTTCGTTTATGTTGAGATCTGTTGAGGGGAAGGCTCTGTTTGATCTGAGCTTCGTCGGACTCGCGATTTACTTCTGCTACCCGTTTCTCTGCCCTACCTGTAAGCAATATTATTCCTCTTCTTTTTCTCTCCCTCATTTTGCTTGATCTCGCAAGGAATCTTGTAATTTATGCTGGGAGCAAGGGTTGGTAAGGCTTTACGTGAGTTTGGCTTAGCTGGGTTTGCGATTTGGTACTGATTTCGTGCCTGGCTTCGTTTACCTCACTCTAGGCCTTCTCTTCCCTGTTATTATTCATCGTCTTCTCTTGTATTGGGGGGGGGGGGGGATTCTGTTGTTGTGGCCGACTGCTGCTGTGCTGCTCCTCTTGTAAATTTGGTGGCTGTACTGGTAGGAGTTTTGGGGGTTCTCATCTTGATGAACTTGACTACTTAAAGTCAACTGCTGCTGATTTTGATTGTGTTCTTTGAGTTTATTGCATGAATCTGAGTGGGAAGGAAATTCATTCATAGCATAGCAATGAGATCATATAGTACGCTGGTGCATGTGCCTCATTTGACTTGATCTCACTAGAGGGTTTGTCAAATTGTAGGCAGTCCCAAATTTTACTATGTTGTTACCCTTTTATACAGTCCCAGATTTGTTGTTTTATAGCCTGTATGCAACCCTGTTTTACTTTGATTTCCTTATGCAGTCCCCCTTATGCAGTCCAGATTTATTGGTAGCACTTTGTGCTGTTTTTATTTTAATTCCTCTTTCCAGTTAAAAGTTTTGTTGAGATCTGAGCCAAACTTTATATGCAGTTGTGAGGTTTTTGGTTTGGCCGACTGGCTGTGTGTTCTTGTCCAGTTAAGGCTGCTGTTAGTGCAATATTATTTGGGATTTCCCTTTTCTAGGAGCCGATTCTTCCTTGCTTTAGTTGGCCGACTATTGCTATACTTCTGTCCAGTTCAAGTTGCTGTAATGATATATATTTTTGGGGTTTTAAATTCATGGGAGCTTACATATGTGATGGAGTATTCCTATTCCTATTCCTATTCCTATTTTCTGCCATTTATACTCCTATACCAGGGAAGAAATTTTATATGGTAGTCCTGTTGGCCGTCTGCAATCAGTTTCTCTTTATGACTCAAGGATGGGAGTCTTTGGGAAGTTATTAATTTGTTAACTTTTCATGTTGTCTGTTGTTTCCTTTCTTTTTAGTTTGGGTAATGTTGACTGATTACATGTTGGATATTTCTGTGGATCAGGACCATTTAATCAGTCTTGGCCAACTGTCGTCGTACCGCGGAGGAGACAACCGCGAACGTCAGCCGGAAATTAGGTGACTTCCTCCCCTCTCCCTTGGTGCTAGCCTCTTAGATCACAATAGGAGAGATGAAGGCTCAAGAGAGCTCCTCGTGTGAGCTTTAATGGAGTTTCCTTAGGAAGACCAAGCCGGAACCTCAAAATTAGGGCATCGTTTGCCGCCAGGTTCTAGGGATCATTTCTTCTCTTCAAAAGGATGAGATGGGATTTGATTTGGGGCAAACCCATGGTCGTTGTGGGAGAGTGAGGGGAATGATATTTAGGGATTTTAAAAGGGGGTGAAATGATCTTCATGTTTGGGGAAGATGATGGATCATGCTCCGTTAAATAGGTTTGTCTTTTATTGTATATTATGTAACAAGGTTGAAAATAGCCCCTTGGATTAGAAGTCTTGGTGTACGTAGATACACAGATTGATTAGAAGGACTTGGATTAGAAGTCCTGGTGTATGTAGATACACAGATTGTTTAGAAGGACTTGGATTAGAAGTCCCGGTGTACGTAGATACACAGACTGTTTAGAAGGACTTGGACTAGAAGTCTTGGTGTACGTAGATACACAGATTGATTAGAAGGACTTGGATTAGAAGTCCTGGTGTATGTAGATACACGGATTGTTTAGAAGGACTTGGATTAGAAGTCCCGGTGTACGTAGATACACAGATTGTTTAGAAGGACTTGGATTAGAAGTCTTGGTGTACGTAGATACACATATTGATTAGAAGGACTTGGATTAGAAGTCCTGGTGTATGTAGATACACTGATTGTTTAGAAGGACTTGGATTAGAAGTCCTAGTGTACGTGGATACATGGATTGTTTAGAAGGACTTGGATTAGAAGTCTTGGTGTACGTAGATACACATATTGATTAGAAGGACTTGGATTAAAAGTCCTGGTGTACGTAGATACACAGATTGTTTAGAAGGACTTGGATTAGAAGTCCCGGTGTACGTAGATAAACAGATTGGTTCGAAGGACTTGGATTAGAAGTCCTGGTGTATGTTGATACACGGACACAAATGGACCCCGCTGGGGAGGATTACTTGTGGCGGGTCTATGGGCTTGATAGTCGTGACACCGACAGAAGCCGGCAGTAGACTCTAGACCGGTTGGGTTGGACTCTTGCTGCTCACCTACCAAAGTCCCCTTTTGTGTCCTTGGAGGCTCCGCTGTGTGTTCTTAGCGTCGAGCAGTACGCAGGGTCTCCGCTGTGTGTTCTTGGCGTTGAGGCGTACATAGGCCTAGGTCTGGTAGTGTTCATACCCACCTAGTTGTGGAGGAGCCCGGTCCACAGTCTCCGTCTGGCCACGACGCGAGGTGCCTGAGTGGTTAGCTACCCTCAAAAAGTGGGAACTACGAGTCTATGTCGACATAGGAACTTTGCATGGGTGAGTCTTCATATCATAATCATTGCATTGCATTCATCCTTCATAATCATTGCATTGCACCGCATTGGATCCTCATCATATAAACTTGTATGGGCACCTTTATATGATGAGATACGCACCTTTATATGATGAGTTACCTTCATGTTCAGATCCTTAACTTATAAGCTTGTATGGGCATCCTTATAAGTTAAGTTCAATTCGGTTTATTGATACTCTGCTCATGCTTTCTTATTACTAGTACTTGCTTACTCCTTTCGGTTGCTAGTACGATATTGATACTCTGCTTACTTCTTTTTGTTACTAGTTCTTACTTGTATTTGTACCTGTTAGTTAGAGTTATTGCAAGTACTTGGGTACGTATACAACCGACATGTATATACAACCATTCCTGTCACCTGCTTGTATATATTATTGATTATATTGCAGCTTTTCTTCCTTTCCTTCCGCCCGGTACCTCGGAGTCGCCGGGGGAGCGGATGTGAAGCCACTTAGTCTTTATGACTAACGGTTGCTACGTCCCTCTTTTTAGGAGTGTTCCTTAGAGCAGCAGTGCACGGTGCTGGAGGAGGCCAGATAGGTCAGGTGTGCAGGGTTGGTGACTATGGTACCTTGGTTGCTGTTAGTGGCAGATGTGAGCACAGTTTGAGATGTATCCCTTGGGGCATTTAGTTTGATACTCTGATACTTTTGCAGGAGCTCTCGGAGCTCTTGTGTTTGTACTTATTTGGAATCTTACTTATGTGAATATCTCTTTATGGCTTCTTGCTTTTACTTTATTGATGGGTTGGCGCTGTTCAGTTGGTTTGGCCGGCAGGATTGGCGTCTTGTGGGGGAGGCTAGCTCGTGTGCTGGCGCTCCCACAAGGCGGCTGTCCTGGGCATAAGACTCCCCTCGGTCGTGTCGTGTGTTCCGGGAGGGGGGTCTTACATGTTGATCCCGTGCTCTACATGGTGGTCTTAATAAATGGCCTTCAGGAAGGTCCCCACAAGTTTGTGGTCACCACCAAAGAGCCTAATTCATATCAAGAGTTGATAAGCATCGCCAACCGCTACATAGAAGGAGAAATCAACAACCCTACCTATGTCTCCAATCTGACAAGCAAAGCAGGCCAAAAGGGTTCTGTAGGTTTTTACCCGGCCCAATCATCATCAAAGCCACCGCGTTCAGAATTCCAACCTCCATCACAAAGAGGAAGGAACTTCTGTCACCATCATCCCTATCAAGGGCATCAACAATTCCAATCCAAAAAGCCTTTGCAGTTGGCCCAATCTGCTCTAGCTCCGCAATCCACACCAGTCCATCAAATCCAGTACATCCAGCCATCTCTCCCAGGTTCTCAACCATTGTTCAATGACTCACAAGAGTCCCTTACTGAGCTTGGCATCTCCATGAATGAAGTAGTGCATGTGCTTCAGAAGCAGCCCTTTTATAAGAGACAATCTCCGCTCCATTCAGATACGAATACTAGGAATCCCACCCTCTACTGTGAGGATCATAGGGAGAGGGGTCATTTGACTGAAAACTGCAGAGCTCTCCATTTACTGGTGGATAAGCTTTTGAAAGAAGGGAAGCTGCAATATCTGCTTTCGAAAGTAGATTCTTCAAAAGCCTCGACCTCCAAGAGTAAGGAGGTAGCAGGAGTGTGTTGGGAGTGCGAAGAGGTGGATGACATTGGCCATCTCGGCAACATTGGTTATTGAAATGACTGCGTGGAGGCAAATGATGAGGGAGCTTTGGGCTACCTCTTCAACATCCATGGAGGTGCAGGGTTGGAATCTTCTAGGAAGGCAAGTCTTGCAAAGGTCTATCAGTCAGAGGTCCTTGCTACCTCTTCTTCAGCTCCAGTTTGGGGAATGATCACCTTTGGCAAGAAGATCTTCCCCCGACCGCCAATCCTTTTAACGACGCAGTTGTTGTTAAGGCAGTAATTGAAAATTATATTGTGGAGAACATCCCAATCGACACCGGGAGCTCAATGAACCTCCTCTTCAAACCTGCTTTTGAAGCCCTGAAGACTGAAAAGACTCTCATTTCCACTGAAGGGCCGCTTTACAGATTCTCCTGGGAGACGGAAGAAGTTGAAGGAGTCGTCACACTCTTGGTGACATTGGGAGGTATTGTGAAGTTGGTGAAATTCATAATCGTTGAAGCTCCGAGTAGCTACAATGCTATTTTCGAAAGACCAATCTTGTATGAATATCAAGCGGTGGTCTCTACTTACCACCTGGCCGTAAAGTTCGCCTTGAACGGTAAATAGTATCGGGTCAGAAGTGATCCAAGGAAAGCTCGAGAATGCTATGTGAGATAGGTCAATGTGACTGAATCCTCTTCCCCCCAAAGTAGCTGA
Organism: Dactylorhiza incarnata; assembly: GCA_033032865.1. Lineage (NCBI taxonomy): Eukaryota > Viridiplantae > Streptophyta > Magnoliopsida > Asparagales > Orchidaceae > Dactylorhiza > Dactylorhiza incarnata. Next base: position 22,166,598 of record JAWHQI010000011.1, on the reverse strand, counting down.
AATCCCTTCAGGGCCACAAGTTCTTGACCAAGCCAAATTAGCGGGAGAAATTGAAGAAGAAGATGTTAGAGATGGAGTTCGCTTGGAACCTGCCCAAGCAACTCAAGTTGTGCAAATCAGTGACAGATGAGAGCAGAAAACTCTTAATCAATGCTGAATTACCTGAAGCTAAAAAGAGCCAGCTCATCTCCTGTCTCCTGCAGAATTTTGACATCTTCGCTTGGACAGCGGAGGATATGCTAGGAGTTGATCCAGACGTTGCATGCCACCATCTCCACATTGATCCTCACTGCGCTCCCATCAGGCAGAAGAAGAGGGCGGTGGCATTAACTTTAGCTCAACCCATCAGAGAGGAGGTGGAAAAGCTTCTCAAAGCCAAGTTTATTCAAGAAATCCATTACCCGGATTGGGTATCAAATGTTGTAATGGTTAAAAAGGCTGGTGGGAAGTGATGAATGTTTGTAGACTTTACAAAACTCAATAAAGCTTGCCCAAAAGATTGCTACCCCTTACCTCAGATAGATTCTTTAGTAGATTCCATGGTTGGGTATTCTTGTATGAGTTTTATAGATGCATTCTCTGGTTATCACCAAATAAGAATGCATAAGTCTGATATTCTGCACACCTCATTCATCACGAACGACGGTTGTTCTTGCTACCTCATAATGCCTTTCAGGTTAAAAAATGCTGGCGCAACCTATCAAAAGATGATGGACACCATTTTCAAAACCCAAAAAGGAAGAAATTTGAAGGTCTATGTCGGTGACCTTCTAATTAAAATCAAGTCCTTCTCAGCTCACCTTAGCGATCTAAGTGAAACGTTTGCAATCCTCTGAACCTTCAATATGAGGCTAAACCCATTGAAATGTGTCTTCATAGATAGAAAAGGGAAGTTTCTCGGCCATCTCCTCACTCCGGAGGAGTTAGAACTGAATCCAGATAAGGTTAAGGCTATCTTGTAAATGTCACCTCCTATATCTCCCAAGGAAGTTCAGTAGTTAGGTGGGAGGATGGCAAGTTTGAGTCATTTTATCTCTCGCTCAGGAGATAAAAGCGCTCCTTTTTTCAAGACTCTCTGTGCAGGAGCTATGCTTGAATGGACAAAAGAATATGACGACGCTTTCAACCAGCTCAAGAAGCAATTAACATCAACTCCTTCGCTCCAAAGCCCGAGGGAGGGAGAAGACCTTTTTCTATACCTGGAAGTGGGTTACGATGCAATCTGTTCTGTGCTAGTTAGGGAAGAAAGGAAGAAGCAGTTTCCCATTTATTATGTAAGCAAAATTTTAAAGGTTGCGGAAACTCGGTATCCGATCCTTGAAAAGCTAGCCTTGATACTTGTGACTTCAACCCGAAGATTGAGACCTTACTACCAAGCTCATTCAATTCAGTTTGTCACTGATCTCCCATTGAAGAATGTATTAGAGAAACCAGAACACTCTGGAAGATTTGCAAAATGGGCAATAAAACTCAGTGAATTCGATATCTCTTACATTTTCAGAATAGCAATCAAAGCACGGGTGTTAGCATATTTAATGATTGACGCAAAGGAATCTAGCTCAGAAAAGGAGGTTGGAATGCTTCTCGCCTGGACAATTTTCATTGATAGAGCTTCAATAAGAAATTCATTCATGGCAGAAGTTGTTCTAATTAAGCCAAATGGGGTTAGATTAGATCAAACGTTGAAGTTCTATTTTCCAACAACAGACAACCAAGCAGAATATGAAGCTTTACTCGTTGGTATCAGATTTGCGAGAGAACTAGGAATTGAAGATGTACAAGTCAAAATTGATTCTCTGGTAATGGCATCTTAGGTAAAAGGAACTTTCGAGACCAGAGACCACACCTTAAAGCAATACCAAGCTCTAGTAAAAAGTGAGATAGGCAAATTCAAAAGTTTTACTATCCAACACATTCCAAGAGAAGAGAATGCAGAAGCTGATGAATTGGCCAAGTTTGGCCTTCTTTCCGGAGGAACCACTTCAGAATTATTTCATCCGACTATTGAAGAAGGAAATATCATGCAGATAGATCAACGACCATCTTGGATGGACCCTTTCTACCTCTACCTCTCAACTGGTGAGTACCACTCGATGGTAAAAGATAAGAAGAGGTTTAAACTAAAAGCAGCTTATTACTATCTTGTCGTAGGAGTGCTTTACAGGAAGACTTTCCTCTCGCCCTTCGCAAGATGTGTCTCAGAGGAAGAGATCTTGGTTGTCCTCCGAGAAGTCCATCCAGGAGAGTGTCACAGTCATTTTGGAGCTAGAACCTTAGGAAAGATGATTCTGAGATAAGGCTATTTCTGGCCTCAAATTAGGAAAGATGCAGAGAAGTTCGCAAAGAAGTGTGTTCAATGCCAAAAAATTGCTCCTCTTCAGCATCAACCAGCTCAACAACTCAAGTCGATAGCAAATCCATGGTCATTTGCGATTTGGGGGATGGATTTGATTGGGCCTTTTCCCTTGGCTAGTGGTCAACGCAGGTTTTTTCTAGTGATGGTTGATTACTTGAGCAAGTGGATTGAGGCAAAGGAGTTGGCTAATACTACTACCCAGGTGGTGAGGAATTTTTAATGGGGAGAGATAATATGCAGGCATGGAATTCCTATGGCGATTATCACGGACAATGGTCAGCAATTCAACAATTCAAGTCTTATAAATTTTTGTGATCAAATCGGCACCGAGTTGCAATTTGCTTCTGTACATCATCCTCGAAGTAATGGTCACGTAGAAGCTGCCAATAAACTAATAATCAACCTCTTGAAGAAAAAAGTGGAGAATCTCAGAGGTAATTGGGCAGAGCAGTTACCTTCGGTACTATGGCTCTCTGGACAACTCTAACCTAAGCTACTGCGGAGACTCCTTTCAAACTATCTCATGGCTCAGAAGCCCTTATTACAGTTGAATTTGAAGTAAGGATTCCAAGGGTGTTATTATCTCAGCAGAATTAGGACAACTGGATGGAAGGGAATGATGAAGAGTTAAGATGTAGCCTCGACCTCATTGAAGAGTTGAGAGACACAACAACAATCAGGCGGGAGGATGTAAAAAGAAGAATGGCCAAGTATTTCGATAAAAACGTTAGTAAGTAAAGAACTTGTTGCTGGTGATCTCGTCCTCAAGAAGGCAGATGCAGCAACAAGATCTGGTTCAGTTGGAAAACTCAATCCAAATTGGACAGAGCCATTCATTGTCAAAGAAGTCCTTAAGAATGGTGCATATCGTCTCCAAACGTATGAGGGTGAAGAGTTATCTCACACATGGAATGGAGATAATCTCAAGTGCTTCTTTTCTTGAAATTTTGTATTTTTATTTTTATTTTCTTCTCTTTCCACTTACAATCTTTCAAGCATTATGATGATATGATTATAACCAGGTTGAAACCTCTTATACTATATGCATTGAAAGAGAAACATCAGGATGAATTATCAAGAAAGGCTAAAATCCAATCAAGTGAGACGACGACGGATCCTACTTGATGTCCCCCAACTTAAAGCTCAAGATGTAAATCTGTCAGGGCGACAGATAACAGGGAGATTTCACATCTGTATAACAGTAGCTCGCCAAGCTCGTGTGTAGGAACTTTAGGATACCGGGTCCTTGCTGACATCTGACGCACCTCTGCATCAAGGGAGGTCTGGGTGAATGTTTAGCTCTGTCATGCATTTCAGGACATCATTACAGTCTTGATGTTCTTTCCAAGGGAAAGCAATGTCGGTGTAGCTCCTGCAGCATGACCGCACCTGCTCTACTGATCATCTAGATCTGTAACCCTCGTGTACTCATTGATTCAAGGATAGCCGAGGGACGGTCAAAAACATTTGTTATCGTCGCCTAAGCCCTGAAGTGGCAAGAGTTTGGCAATTTTAATGATCATTTGAGGGAAAGCAATGGCGGTATAGCTCCTACAGCATAACCCCACCTGCCCTTTTGATGAGTAGTTTATATACTCATCTTTTCGTATAGTTTTAATTTATTTTAATATGAAATTATATAATTTATATAAATTATATCATATAAATCATTCCCTATTTGATTTCATTAACTAACTTAAGTTTATTTTATATTTTCAGGTTTTCTGGGCACTTTTGAGAAAAAATTCCAAAGTACACACCCAAGGTCACAGGCGTGACCAAGGGCGAGACAACCAAACATGTGTTCCAGACCCGATTCCGCTACCCCGGGCTTATTCCGTGAAGATTCGCCAAGTACACGCACCAGGTCACGGGCGTGACCTAGGGGCGTGACCCAGTGTCACGGCCACGACCCGCCTCATGCAGCCAGGTCAGCATGCCGCATCATTTAAAGTTACACGCCCCAGGTCATGGGTGCGACCATGGTGCGTGACATCCTGGTCACGGGCGTGAACCCTCCCGCGCTCCTTCTCGTCGAAGCTTCCCACCAGCAGCGAGTTTGAAGGTTACACGCCCTCGGTCACGGGCGTGACCGAGGGGCGTAACACGTACAAAACGTCTGCATTGAAGACAGACGACGTCCTTCCCGCAGCAGGTGATCACGCCCCTTACACGCCCTTGGTCACGGGCGTGACCAAGGGGCGTGTAACTCAAATTTCAGCCTATTTAAAGCCAGCTCCTCTACAACTCAGGGGGACAAATTTTTGGAGGCTCAATCCTTCATTTCTTGCTTCGTTTTCATGTTTCTAGCATTTCTTGTAATTCTCTTTCTTTCTTGCAATTGTAACTTTCATTTCAATAGTTGCAATCTAAATTCTTTAGTTTGTAATTCTCTTTTGAAATCAATAAAATAGTTCTTTTTATTTCCTTACTCCCTTCTTCTTCTTTCATAATGCACTCTTTTATTTCTATTGATTACTTAATCTCAATGAGTAGCTAATTTCTATAGTGCTCGATTGAGATGATCCGAGGATGAGTTAATATTGTTATAACTTATGAAATTGTTTTTCTCTAATTGTTGAACACTTACGATTTACTTTTGATCTAATAAAATTATTATGAGACTATATCATCAATATATAATCTTCATATTGTTTTCGTTCTTTAGTTAGCCGAGAGGCTCGTAAGACGAATCGATCGCTCATTGGTAAAAGGAGTAGAACGCAACCCTCGACAGAGGACATCGTAACTCTTCCGGATTGGAGTAAAATTCAATAGCGAGGTTCGCAACCTAAGGCAAGTCTCAGGCGATGCGATTTGAGAACAAAAGTTCGGTCGATACACCTAAGCTTAGTTGAACCTAAACCTTGAAAGAGAGGTGTTCATGCATTCGGAACCTCCACGGTCAAAGCCTCTTCAACAAGAGAATTGCATTCTATTCTCATTTCAATATTCTCTATTTCCGAGGTGATTCAAAGATCGGGTGCTAGCTTTTAAACAATCAAATTAATTCTATTAGCCTCTCTAGTTTTTACTATTCGCAACCCAACTCCAAATTTCTATTTGATAAGATAATAGTGATTTTCTTGAAGTAAGAGTACTCAACCGCCCCGAGTCTAATACGACCTTGGTTTCTTTAAACCAATACTACTTTTGATACGGTACACTTGTCGTTGTCGTTTGCAGATATAGTTTCAGCACACATCCAGGTTTTGGCGCCGTTGCCGGGAATTTAGGTTGATATTTCAAAAAAATAAATATATATTAATTTTATCGTCCTCTTTCTTCTCCCCGTTCTCTTAAAATTTTTAAAAATCTTAAAAGGCGTAATTTAAATTCTCGGAAAGGGAGATTTGAGCTTGAAATCTCATCGCATCTCCTAGTACCTTGCGAACCCTTCACATGGTAGACCTCGGGAAGTCCGAGACTAACTTAACCCGCTTTTTTTTGAAGAAATATATATATATATGATTCAGAAATATCTGAATTAAAAAAAGTTTTAAATAATCACTGTCACGCAATTGCATGGCAAATCTCTGACAGCAAGAGAATTATTCCCTCATTTTGCACGCATAAAATAAATTTTGAAAATAATTCTCGCGACACTATTCAGCCTCAACGACGCCTTAATCCCAAGATGAAGGACGTCGTTAAGGCCAAAATTATAAAATTATTAGACGCGAGAATTATTTACCCAATTTCTGTTAGCACGGGTTAGTCCAGTGCAAGTCGTGCCTAAAAAGGGCGAAATAATTACGGTAATCACTAACGAAAATAATGAGTTGATCCCGACCCGTACTATTACGGGTTGGCAGGTATGCATCGATTACAGGAAATTAAATGACGCTACCCACATGGATCACTTTCTGCTGCCCTTTATTGACCAAATCTTAGAACGCTTATCCGGTCATTCACACTACTATTTTCTGGATTGTCTTTCGGGGTATTTTCAAATCCCAATTGCGCCCGAAGACCAATAGAAAACCACCTTCACATGTTCGTTCATCACCTTCGCATATCGAAGAATGCCGTTTGATATTTGCAACGCGCTGGCTACATTCCAAAGATGTATGTTGACAATTTTTAATGAACTAGTAGAAGACGTCATGGAAGTTTTCATGGATGATTTTTCTGTCTTTGGCGATTCTTTTACAAATTGTTTAAATAATCTTGATCGTGTCCTTCAACGCTGCGAAGACACGAATTTGGCACTCAACTGGGAGAAGTGTCACTCTGTGGTCCAAGCGGGATTAGTCCTCGGGCATAAAGTTTCGAGTAGAGGGATCAAGGTCGATAGGGCTAAGATCGAGGTCATAGAAAAGCTCACCCCTCCTACTAATATTATATCCATTAGGAGTTTTCTAGGACATGCGGGTTTCTATAGATGGTTTATTAAAGATTTTTCAAAAATTACAAAATCGCTAACACAATTATTAGAAAAAGAATCCGCGTTTAATTTTGATGAAAAGTGTTTGAAAGCATTTAATAAAATTAAAAATGAACTTATCAATTATCCAATTTTAATCGCGCCAAATTGCTCTCTTCCGTTCGAAATTATGTGAGATGCGAGTGATTTTGCTGTAGGTGCAGTTCTAGGCCAACGGGTGAATAAATATTTTCACCCGATTCATTACGCAAGCAAAACGCTAACATCCGTGTGTTTGTCCGGAAAGCCCGCGACCTCCTCTTGCTGGTCAAATTTTTCGGTCTCAGCGGTCTCAGTTTCGGTGACCGTCCAGATCGCCAGCTGCCTCCTCAACCGGAATTTTCTAAGTACCAAGCGGTCAGGGCAGTGTGAGATCGCCAGCTTAAGCGGTCTGATCATTTTCCTTATTTTTGTTATTTGTACCCCATTTCCCTGCCCCGGCTCTCCTGTACCCCGGGCAGCCCGTAGTTTTCAGCTCTGCCCGTTTGGGCAGCGCCCTCGTCTATAAATAGAGGGGTAGGGGTACCAGAAAAGGGACCTTTGCTCCGAGGCTCCAGCTTACAACCTGTGTAAGCGGTCTCATTTCTTCGTGATCGCCATTTCGTGATCGATTTCCTTTTGTTCCAGCATCTTCTGTCTTAGTAACCTGCACTTCGCAGTTTCTCCCATCCCCTTTTAGTGCGAATTTTGGAGGTACCATTTTTGGCACCAACAGAATGAACACGCGACCTTCAGATTCGAAGTGTCAGGTGAAATCCATAGACTTTCAAGATGGCTGATCGCCGTAGAGGTCGTCCCCTGCGATCTCCCAGCGTTCCCCCTTCTGATCACAACCCGTTAGAAGCGCTTGAGCGCCGCTTTGAGCTTCGTGTTGAACAAGCTCTCCGTGAGGCTGCCCGAGCTAGGCAGGACGCCGCCTCTGTTCAGCAGGAGATCGCGCGGTCTCAGCAAGAGGCCGCTCGAGATCGGCAAGAAGTCGTCTGGACTCAGCAGGAGTCTGCGAAGCAGATTGAGGCTATGAACCAGGTTCTAGCCGCGATCTCCCAGAAGATCCTTCCTCAAACCTCTCAGATCGCTACTCCTGACCGCATGGCAGGCGGTCACCCGAGCGATCACCCCGTCTTCCAGCCTGCAGCTCCTCAGCGATCTCAGCATGAGGAGTTCATCGCCCGCCGTAATTCTTTCCGAGCCGCAGCCCAGGGGCCTCCGGCTCAGACCCTGAATTTTGAAGAAGGGTTTGCTTACCCTCAAGATTCTCCTGCACCTTTTCTTCCTCCTCCAGGACCTTCTATTTTTGGGGAGCCTTCCCCCTTTACCGATGAGATTCGTCGGGATCCGATTCCTCATGGATTCAGAGAACCTCTCCTTCCAGTGTATACAGGAGAAACCGACCCAATGTGTCATCTTCAAGCCTTCGAGTCTGTTGTTGCCCTCAGGACCATTTCAGATGGAGTAAGGTGCAAGCTGATGGTCACCTCCTTTGATGGGTCGGCCATGGAATGGTTCTATAAGCTACCTTGTCAATCTATCTCGAGCTTTGCTGCCCTGAGGCAAGAGCTCCTTCTAAGGTTTGCCACCACGAAGAAAAGGAAGAGTGGTCCTGCGACCCTCTTCAAGATTAAGCAAGGCGACAATGAAACTGCGGCGCATTTCATTGACCGTTTTCAGAAAGAGATCTTGGGAGTCAGGGATATGGATCCCGAGCTCTATATGGTAGCTTTGATCAGTGGCCTGCAGGAGGGTCCTCTGAAGTTCAAAGTCACAACCAAGGAGCCTAGCTCCTATCAGGAGCTGATTAGCATTGCCAATCGCTACATAGAAGGGGAGATCAACAACCCCACCTATGTGAGCAATTTGACAAACAGGGCCACTCAGAAAGGCTCTGCGGGATTTTATCCGGCACCGTCTTCCTCAAAGCCTCGACAAGAGCTCCCACCTCTGGCTCCGAGAGGTAAGAACTATCGCAACAGCCGCTTCAATCGAGGTAACCATTCTTTCCCACCTCAAGGTTCATTTCTTCAAACCCCTGCTACCCCTGCTTCGCAAGTCACCCCAATCCACCAGATCCAGTACGCCCAACCTCCTCTTCTGCCCATTCCTTCGCTCTACAATGAATCCCAAAAGTCTTTTACAAACTTTGGTGTTTCTATGAGTGAAGTGCTCCAAATCCTTCAAAAGCAGCCCTTTTTCAAGAAGCCAGCTCCGCTAAACTCGGATCCAAAGACCAGAAATCCTACTCTCTACTGTGAGTACCATAGAGATAGGGGACATTTGACAGAGGATTGTAGAGCTCTCCGCCTGTTCTTAGAGAAGCTTCTGAAGGAGGGTAAGCTTCGAGATCTCATTCAGAAGAATGATTCTGCGAAAGCCTCAACCTCCAAGGCTAAGAAAGTAGCGGAAGTCCATTGGGCATGCGAAGAAGTGGACGATATTGTCCATCTCGGCAATATCGGCTTTCCCGATGAATGCGTGGATGCTGATGACGAAGGCGCCTTGGGCAATCTCTTCTTCATCCACGGAGGCGCAGGTCCGGAATCTTCAAGGAAGGCAAGTATGAAGAGGGTTTATCAATCAGAGGTTGCTGCCACCTCTTCAGCCCCGGTCCGGGGAACGGTCACTTTCGGTGATGAAGACCTTCCTCAGACCGCGAATCCCTTTGACGACGCGGTCGTCATCAAAGCTGTAATTGAAAATTATACAGTAGAGAAGATTTTGATAGACACGGGAAGCTCAGTCAACGTGCTCTTCAAACCTGCCTTCGAGGCGTTGAAGACAGGTAAACCCCTCCTTTCAACTGAAGGCCCCCTTTATGGTTTTTCAGGAGAGAAGAAAGAAGAAGGGCTCGTCACTCTTTCTGTGATTCTGGGAGGGATAGTGAAGCTGGTCAAATTTATAGTCGTTGATGCTCCCAGTAGCTACAACGCCATCTTTGGAAGACGCTTCTTGAATGCATATCAAGCCATTGTCTCCACCTATCATCAAGCGGTGAAGTTCGCCTTGAACGGCAAACAACACCGAATCAGGAGCGACCCAAGGAAAGCTAGAGAATGCTACGTAAAGACGGTCAACATGATCGTGTCCTCTTCTCCCCAAGAAGTCATGATGGCTGAATCAATTGAAGTTCCTGAACAAATCCAAGCTGCAGAGGAAATTGAGGAGGGTGCAAGAGATGGATTTCGCTTGGAACCTGCCCAAGCAACTCAAGAGGTTCGGATCAGCGAGGAAGATGAGAGCAAGAGCCTCTCCATCAACGCTGAATTATCTGAAGTTGACAAGAGTCAGCTCATCTCTTACCTTCTGCAAAATCTAGATATCTTCGCTTGGTCGGCAGATGATATGCCTGGAGTGGATCCGAATGTTGCTTGCCACCATCTCAATCTTGACCCAAACTTCATCCCGATCCAGCAGAAGAAGAGGTCTGTTGCAACTACTCTAGCACAGCCCATCCGTGAAGAGGTAGGGAAGCTCCTGAAGGCAAAGTTCATCCAACCAATCCAATACCCAGAATGGGTGTCAAACGTTGTAATGGTAAAAAAGTCAGGTGGGAAGTGGAGGATGTGTGTCGACTTTACTAAACTCAATAAAGCTTGCCCCAAGGATTGCTACCCCTTGCCTCGGATAGATTCTTTAGTAGATTCTGCGGTAGGTTATTCTTTTATGAGTTTTTTAGATGCTTTTTCAGGTTACCATCAAATCAGAATGCATAAACCAGATATACCTCATACTTCATTTATCACAAATGATGGTTGCTTCTGTTATCCGGTAATGCCATTTGGGCTAAAGAATGCTGGAGCAACCTATCAGAAAATGATGGATACAGTTTTCAGGAGTCAAAAAGGAATAAACCTTGAGGTATACGTTGATGACCTCTTGGTAAAAAGTAAATTATTCTCTTCTCATCTTAGAGACCTCTCGGAAACTTTTGCAACCCTTCGAACTTTTAATATGAGGTTGAATCCGTTGAAGTGTGTTTTCGGGGCAAGTAAAGGAAAATTCCTGGGTCACCTCCTTACTCCAGAAGGGCTGGAACCCAATCCTGACAAAGTAAAAGCTATTCTGGAAATGCCACCTCCCAAGTCCCCAAAAGAAATTCAGCAGCTGGGAGGGAGGATGGCAGGCTTAAGTCGCTTTATCTCCCGGTCAGGGGATAAGAGTGCACCCTTCTTTAAAACCCTCCGGGGAGGGAGTAAGTTCGAGTGGACAAAGGAATGTGATGATGCTTTCACTCAGCTTAAAAAGAAATTGATATCAACCCCTTTGCTCCAAAGCCCGCGAGAGGGAGAAAATCTATTTCTGTATGTGGGGGTCGGAGCCGATGCCATAAGCTCTGTTTTGGTCCGAGAGGAGAAAAAGAAGCAATTCCCAGTCTATTACGTGAGTCGAATCCTGAAAAATGCAGAGACTCGTTATCCTATTCTCGAAAAGTTGGCCTTAATGCTTATAACTTCAGCAAGAAGATTAAAACCATATTTTCAAGCACATTCGATTCTAGTCGTTACTGATCTTCCATTAAAGAGTGTCTTGGAGAAACCAGAGCGTTCAGGCAGGTTGGCAAAGTGGGCAATAGAGCTCAGTGAGTTTGACATATCTTATGTTCCAAGGGTGGCGATCAAAGCTCAAGTTTTAGCAGACTTCATGGTGGATGCCAAAGAAGTTGAGTCGCAAAAGGGGGTCGGAGTGCCTCTTGCCTGGAAAATCTTCGTGGATGGAGCCTCAGGAAAAGTCTTCACAGATTCTTTGGTGATGGCTTCTCAAGTAAACGGAACTTTCGAAACTAGAGATAGTATTCGAAAGCGGTATCTAATTCTAGTAAAAATCGAGGTAGGGAAGTTCAAAAGCTTTACCATCGACCATATTCCAAGGGGTGAGAACGTGGAAGCAAATGAGCTGGCAAAATTTGGACTTCTCTCGGGGGGAACAACTTCGGAATTATTTCGCCCAGCAATTGAAGAAGGAGAGGTCATGGAGATTGATCAGCGCCTGTCTTGGATGGATCCATTTGTTCTATATCTTTCAACTGGAGAGCTCCATTCATCAATAAAGGATAGGAAAAGGTTTAAACGAAAAGCGGCTAACTATTATCTTGTTGCAGGAGTGCTTTATAGAAGAACTTTCCTTTCACCGTTAGCACGGTGTGTTTCGGAGGAGGAGATTCCAGCGGTCATTCAGGAGGTCCATTCTGGAGAATGTGGAAGTCACTCTGGAGCTAGAACTTTGGAGAAAAGAATTCTGAGGCAGGGCTATTTTTGGCCTCAAATGAGGAAAGATGCGGAAAATTTTGCTAAGAAATGTGTAAAGTGCCAGAAGTTTGCTCCTCTCCAAAATCAGCCGGCTCAACAACTCAAGTCGATAGCAACTCCATGGCCGTTTGTAGTTTGGGGAATGGATTTGATTGGGCCTTTCCATATGGCAAGTGGGCAACGTCGATATATTATAGTCATGATTGACTATTTCAGCAAATGGATAGAGGCAAAAGCATTGGCCAAAATTACGACTCAAGCCGTGAAAATTTTTATTTGGGGAGAGATAGTATGTCGGCATGGAATCCCAATGACAATCATCACGGATAACGGTTCTCAGTTCAACAATTCAACTCTTATTAATTTCTGTAAGCAAATTGGCGTTGAGCTACGTTTCGCTTCTGTGCATCATCCAAGAAGCAATGGGCAGGTAGAGGCCGCCAACAAACTCATCATAAATCTCTTGAAAAAGAAGGTAGAAAATGTCAGGGGCAACTGGGCAGAACAACTACCTTCCGTCTTATGGGCCTTGAGGACAACTCCAAGTTCTGCTACTGGAGAGACTCCATTCAAATTATCACACGGTTCCGAAGCCATTATTCCGGTGGAATTTGAAGTAAAAAGCCTAAGAGTATTATTGGCGCAACAGAATCAAATTGACTGGATGGAAGGAAATGATGAGGAGCTAAAATGCAGCCTTGATTTAATTGAGGAGTTGAGAGATACGGCAATCATCAGGCAAGAAGAGGTGAAAAGAAGAATGGCGAGGCTATTCAATAAAAATGTAAGAACCAAAGAGTTCGCTGTTGGGGATCTAGTCCTGAAGAAAATAGATACAGCAGCAAGAGCTGGTTCAGTTGGAAAGCTTAACCCAAACTGGGCGGGGCCGTTTGTGGTGAAGAGCGTGCTTAAAAATGGTGCTTACCATCTCCAAACTTATGAAGGAAAAGAATTGTCTCATTCATGGAGCAGAGATGATCTCAAACTCTTCTTTTCTTAAATGTTCGTATCCGATTCACTCATTCTTTTTCTCACTTTTCTTCTCTCAAACATCACGCAGGTATTATCAAAGCATTCGCAATACGAGTGATGGGTGACAAGTTTTAAGAATAAGTTATTTTTTGATATGCCAAAAACCTGTCAAGTGAGACATCGACGGATCCTACTACCTTCCCCCTCGACTTGTTAGCTAGACGTGTAATTCTGCAGGGACCACAGATGTCGGGGAGATTTCGAATCTGTGTAGCAGTAGTTCGAGTGGTGGAAGTTTAGGATACCGGGTCCTTGCTGACATCTGGCACACCTCAGCATTTCAAGGGGGTCTAGGTGGCTGGCTCAGCTCTGTCATGCATTAGGAAGGACATTGTTACGATCTTAATGATCTTTCAGGGAAAGCAATGTCGGTATAGCCTCCGCGGCATGACCACACCTGCCCTACCGATCATTTTGGTTTGTAACTCTCGAATACTCGTTGAAGCGTGGTTAGGTAAGGGGCGGTCAGAAACATCCATGACCGTCGCCTGAACCTTAGATTGGCATGTTTGCAGTAAACTCGATAATCCTTTTAAAAAGGCAATGTCGGTATAGCCTCCGCGGCATGACCACACCATCCTTTTGGATCATTTTTGAGATCCCTTTTTCCCATCTTCTTACTATAAAAAAAATCCTATTCATCCCTTTGTACTGGGATCGGGCGGTCATCAATTTATGAGACTGCATGTTCTTCTTTCCTACTCTCTCCAAAGAGCGATTTGAGTCATTTACGATCGCCGGATATAACTTTTTCAGGATAATTGAGGTCGCTGTTCAGAAATCTCTTATGCCAGCTAGATAGAGGTCGACCCGGTCTCGGTAAATTTGAGATTCCAATATTTCCTATTATTCAAAGCAACAGGGAATAATCATGGTTTTCTATTCCTCACCAAGTAGAAGTTGGGTTTTTTCTTCAAAATGGCGGTCTGAATATAATGTGATCACTGAACTGGAAGTTCATGAGGAATTATTTTCCTTTTCAAGTAATGATCTTGGCTATCAAGGGATCATCAAACGGGCTTCCTGATAATTATTTGGGAGCCAATCATCCAAAGTATGATGAGTTCGAATCGTCTTCAAGCTATAATTTCCTTATATGGCGACCTGCGTAATATGAGACCGCGTAACTGTTGTGGATAAGTTGGTTTCTTTCTGATCACAGTTGAGTTGCTGATTTTCTTTTAGCGATCTGATCATCTCGAGATCGCAAAGTAGTCTTGTTTATGTATAGTTTCAGTTTTTCTTTCCTTCAAAGTCTTTAGTGTCTTTTCCAAGAGATCGCCACCTGAAGTTCTTTAATGTTGAAAGAAAATTGTGGTAAATCTAAGGCATTGAGATCGAATGCCGATCTTAACTCAGAAGAACAAATAAGCATATGCATCAAAAACAAGTTCACTCACTCAGATAAAATCTAACCGAAATCCAATTTTTATATATATTTTGAAATGTTCACTACAACGAGACCGCTCGGTCTCCAAAAAGGAAAAAGGAAAAAATTATTACAATTCATTCTCTCTTTGATCTCTTAGAAGACCGCTCGCTCGAAGAGGAAGTATCAGTTTCTGGAGAAGATTCTTCTAGACTTTTCCCTGGAATTCTAGATCCAGAGCTTGAGCTTGAACTGGAATCCAGACCCAGGGTATATCGGCTTCCACTTTCTTCATCTTCGATCACGACATCTTCATCTTGACCTGCGGTCTCATCAGCAATATCTGCGGTCTCTTCAGCAGTCGCAGATTGCTCTTCAATCCTCTGCGCCGCGTCAGGAAAGAGATCGGCAAACGTAATGTCTTTATACTCTTCAGTAAATCCACCTTGACCTTGAACTTCGTCCAGCACCTGGTCGGCGGTCTCTTTTATATGATGCATCATAGCCCTCTGAAAAGCTGGATTCTCAGGGTCATAGGCTGCTTTTTCGAATTGCTGCCAAAGAAATATATGTTAGACCGCGCGATCGTAAGTAACGCGTTCATAAGATGTAAGTAAAATTCTCACTTTTCTTTCTTCTTGCAAGGCAGTTATTTCGTCTAGAGCGCTGCGAAGAGACCGCCCCATATGGTGGTTTAAGATTGTGCTTCTGGCGGTCACTTGAGCACAGAGGTCGGGGAGCGCATCGGTCTCAATATTTAATATTTCATTTGTATTCTTTCGCCCATACAAAGCTGAGGTGACCGCGTATGTGTGACGGGTCACTTTCCCGCTCCATAGGGGAAGATCAGTGGACACCTTCACAGATCTTCCTTTGACCGCCCATTTGAGGAGGGGTTTTCCCTTGATATCCTTCATTCTTCTTTTAAAACCGATCAAGGGAAAATCTGGCTCGACGGTCTCAGAGGTAGTGCCGAACACTTCGGCCTCACACTTCAGCCTCCTCTCCCTCTGAGTAAGAACTTCCGCTGCTGGGGAGATAGGATCTTTTGCGGGGACCGCGAAGGTCGCTAAAAGTTGGGAAAAAGTTAGGAAAAACACACAAAAAACATGAAAGGAAATTATTCGAGACCGCAAGAAAAACTTACTTTCAGTTGGGGTGATCTCGGCGATCTCGGGCCAGATCGCTAGATAATGAACGAGATCGATCCGCTTGCCCGCCAAGAAAGTCAAAATTTTCAGCTCTTCATCTGAGACCGCCTTTATCTTCTTAAAGATGCTATCAGGTCGCGGAGAGGGTGAGCTCCTGAGACCGCCAAGGTCACCTTCGAAGACAAGAAATCTCTCTGTCCAGAAAGAGATCTTATTAGGAAGATTCAGGATTTTTATTCCATCTGCTGAAAAGTACATCAATCCTTTAAACTCTTCCTTCTTCCTGCCTTCCTTCAAAATCTTCGCGGTAAAGGTTGCGCGGAACAGATTCATTGTGAACTTCACCATTTCCGATCTCAAGTAATTGATGAAGACATTGACCAGACTGATGGAGTTCGGAGCCAACTGGGCAAGCACGAAGGCGTAGTATTCCAATATCTCTAGCCATTCCCAAGGGAGGGGAATCCTCAACCCGTTATCGAAGTGATCGATGGGGATGATAAACTTTTTCTGCTCCCCAAAGTTCAACCTTTCATGATCGGCTGGCGGTCTAACAACTATCTGAGTCTGAATCATATACTTTTTTATGAAATCAATATATTCATCCTTTGATAGGCGACCTTGCTTGTGATCGGCGCTCAGGAAAATGTTGGCAGAAGAGGCACGAGCGGACACCATTTTGAGCGATCGCTGAGATCGGTGCTTTGGGCGCATTCAAGAGAGCATGAAATAAAAGTTATGAAGGCAGCTATTTATAGAAGTTGAAGGGTCATTTCGTAATCATTACTTTTTACTGATCGCCCAGCAAAAATTCGCAGACCGCTCGACCTAAGCAAGGTTATATGAAAGTGTTCTATGTTGATCGATCTCAATAAATAAAACACAACAGCAATAACAGGCAATCCAGGCATAAAGAGATCGAAATTATAAGAAATCAGGACCGCACAAAACATAGAATTAAAAAAGACCACAAGAAATAGATGGAACATTAATATTACAAAACATATTGTTTAAATCCGGAGACCGCCCGGTCTCAAATTAAATGTTCATCTCCTAGAAGGCCTGTTTCTCCCTACATGAGCTGCGACATCCTGCATATCGTTCACTGCAGCCATAACCGACACCAAGCTATGATTGGCGAGCATCGCAGATCGGTGAATCTTGGACATTTCCTTGTCCACCTGCTCCATAGGGATCAGCACAATTTCAGGCTGCGGTCTCACCGTTGGTTGATCGCTGGAGGTACCCGGTCTCATCAGCATCTTCGCGTGACCGCCCCTCAGCCTTTCATTCTCCGCAGACAGTGCCGCAGCCTTCCCCTTGTAGTACTCAGCCTCCTTTTCGGCCTTCTTAAGAGCTCGCGCGATCTCTGCAACCCTCAGATCGCATTCTTCTCTGATCCTCTTCTCGTTAGTACGTAGTTTCTCCTCAAGATCGCGGATCTGATCATTCTGAGTTCGCTCCCTCATCAGCATAGAGCGAGCATCCTCGAACATTGGGTTAAGAATGTTGGTTAGCTGAGGGGAGATCACAATGTGCTGAGGAAGTTCCCCTTCTTCGATCTCGGCATTATCATCACCCGAGGTCAAAAGAGAATTTTTTCAATCATTCACAAGCGATCAAATAAAATTTTTGATGAGCAGAAAGAATTCTTGGAAAGAAGTTGAGACCGCAGTCACGTAAAGCTCTTTCGACATCTTTAGTGACCACGTGATCTGCGGTCAGTGAAAGGCGATCTGATCCCCTTAAACGCTCCAGATCCATTCTTTCCAAATCTCTTTTCTGCGACTTTTCTCCCTCCTTTCTTCTTCTTTTTAATTCTTCATTACTCAAGAGGATATCGTCGGTCTCAATAAAGACAATCTCACGTTTTCTTTCTGGAGAAACAGGTCGAACCATAGGTAAAGGAAGGAACTCAACTGATTGAAGAATCTTTTTGCTCTTACCAGCTCGCAAAGCTGAGACAACCGCCGCGCGATCTGTTGCGGCTTTGCTCGAACGATCTTCCTGAAGAGAATCACTTGGGAGACCGCTAGAAAGCGCAGCTTTCTCCTTAGCGATCTGTGACCTCTCCGCGATCTCCTCCTCAGTCTTTTTATTCTCCGCGGTCTGCAAGACCGCATCCTTTTTCCTCTCTTCCGCGATCAGGGCCGCCTTTTCCTCAGCGATCCTGGCCGCTTCTTTTCTCTTCTCCTCCTCAGCGATTTGAGCCGCCTTCACCTCGGCGGCCCTGACCGCTTCTTTCTTCCTTTCCTCCTCAGCGATTAGAGCCGCCTTCGCCTCGGCGGCCCTGACTGCCTCTTTTTTCCTTTCCTCCTCGGCGATCAGAGCCGCTTTCTCCTCAGCAATTCTGACCGCCTCCTTCTTCTTCTCCTCCTCGACGGTCTTAGCCGCTTCTTTTTTCTTTTCCTCCTCTTTCTCCTTTTTCTCTCTTTTCTCCCGCTCCTCCCTGTCCTTCCTTTTCTTCTCATCATCTCTTTTCTTCTTCTTCTCTTCTTTCTCTTTCTTTTCTTTCTCCTCTTTTTCTCTCTTCTCTTCTGCCTCCTCCTTCTTCCTCATCGCCTCTTCCATCTCTTTTCTCTTTTCCTCTTTTTCTTTGATTATTTTATCGGCGATCTCCTTCTCCCTATCCGCGGACTCTTTATCAACGACGGCATTTCTGAGAGCTGAAGCCTCTAGGGGATCCAATACCTGCAACGATGAAAAAGATGAATTATTAGAAGAGACCTCATCAAGGTAGGCGATTAATCCAGAATCATCCTCTCTTGGTAAGGTTGAGACCGCGGGAAGGAAGGGGAGATCGCCCTTAGCATTCACCTTCTGAAACTCCGCGGAGTCTTCCAGGTCTACAGATTCAGGAACTGTGGTCGCCCCTATGGCGGTCACGTCTTTTTCTTCCTCATTTTTTCTGCTTCTCTTATAAGTCAAGCTAGATGGACTTGAATTTTTTCTTTTCCTGCCCTTCGCAGCGACCTCCTGTTCAGCGATCTTCTGCCTCAAGGCTTCGGCCTCGGTCCTCTTCTGACGCAGCCCAGCCAGAATGACCTCGGTAGAGGCGGTCTCAGGAAGTTTGGAAGTTGTTTGGTCCATCGCCTCCAGAGATTTCTGACAATTAAAAGAAATGGAAAAGTCAGGCAATTTCCATACAAGGTCTGAAGAAGTGTTTGATGGTTCAGAAGCAACAGAGACCGGGACAGTTGAACCCTCAGGAAGCTCAGTTTCTTTTAACAGAGATCGGGCGGTCCCCTTTGAAGCGCTCGCTTTCGTTAAAATCTTTGGCGCCTTCTTTCCTTTCTTTGAGCTGACACTTTCCTTTTTCCCAGGAGAGTTCGCTTTCAATGGAAGAGCTTTTAAGAGATCGAGCATAGTCATCTTTGCAAGAAGATCGCACCTATCTAACTATCAAAGCCCGCTCAAGGATTGGAATTTCTCAATGTCTTGCAGGATGAAGATTTCAGCCGGTATTTATAGACCAAGCCGCATTTATGACGGTCGCGGTCTCAGCGGTCAAAGCTTACATTTTCGAAGATCCAGGTGCAACTTAAAAATGTGCGGGGATTATGTTTGTCCGGAAAGCCCGCGACCTCCTCTTGCTGGTCAAATTTTTCGGTCTCAGCGGTCTCAGTTTCGATGACCGTCCAGATCGCCAGCTGCCTCCTCAACCGGAATTTTCTAAGTACCAAGCGGTCAGGGCAGTGTGAGATCGCCAGCTTAAGCGGTCTGATCATTTTCCTTATTTTTGTTATTTGTACCCCATTTCCCTGCCCTGGCTCTCCTGTACCCCGGGCAGCCCGTAGTTTTCAACTCTGCCCATTTGGGCAGCCCCCTCGTCTATAAATAGAGGGGTAGGGGTACCAGAAAAGGGACCTTTGCTCCGAGGCTCCAGCTTACAACCTGTGTAAGCGGTCTCATTTCTTCGTGATCGCCATTTCGTGATCGATTTCCTTTTGTTCCAGCATCTTCTGTCTTAGTAACCTGCACTTCGCAGTTTTCTCCCATCCCCTTTTAGTGCGAATTTTGGAGGTACCATTTTTGGCACCAACACCGTGCAAACAAATTATACAACAATGGAAAAGAAGTTTTGGGCTATAATTTTTGCATTTGATAAATTTTGATCTTATATAGCGCTTTTGAAAGTTATTGTCTTTACAGATCACTCTGCTCTCCGGTATTTATTAAAGAAAGGAGATGCAAATCCCCGACTACTAAGTGGATCATCCTACTGCAAGAATTTGATCTGGAGATTCAGGACAAAAGAGGAGCGGAGAATGTTGCAGTCGACCACCTCTCACGGTTGGAAAATCCGGATGCAGGAGCTCTAGTGGAGGCCAAAATTGACGATAAATTTCATGAAGAGCGCCTCCTCGCCATCGAAAAGGTAACGACTTTTTCCCCCCTTGGTACGTGGATTTAGCCAACTATCTAGTGGCCCGGGTCCTGCCAAAAGATTTCTCAAGTCAATAAAAGAAGAAATTCCTTTCAAACTTAAAAAATTATTTTTGGGAGGACCCCCTTTTATTTCGTGTCTGCGCGGACCAAGTGGTAATAAGGTGTATTTTGGGCGAGGAAGGCGTCCAAATTTTGCGGCACTGCCACGAAGGACCAACCGATGTCCACTATCAAGCGAACCGGACCGCAAGGAAGGTGCTAGAGGCGGGCTTCTATTGGCCCACCTCATTTAAAGAAGCTCACAATTTTGTGAGTAATTGTGATCAGTGCCAAAGGTCAGGTAACTTCTAACAGGGACGAGCTGCCCCAAAATATATTTTTAGAATGCGAAAATTTTAATTTATGGGGAATAGATTTCGTAGGGCCGCTACCTTCTTCTTTTAACAATAAATATATTCTGGTTGCGGTCGACTACGTGTCGAGGTGGGCGGAAGCACAAGTCCTTCCCACCAACGATGCGAGAGTCGTAGTAAAATTTTAAAAAAAAATATTTTCACGATTTGGCTTGCCACGCGCACTTATTAGTGATAGGGGCACACACTTTTGTAACAACCAACTGGCTAAAATTTTAGCAAAGTATGGCGTTACGCGCAAGCTCTCAACCGCCTATCACCCACAAGCAAATGACCAAGTGGAGGTGGTGAATCGTGAGTTAAAAAGGATTTTAGAAAAAACTGTGTCCGTTAACCGGAAGGATTGACCGCTAAAATTAGACGGCGCGCTATGGGCATATCGGACAGCGTATAAAACCGCAATTGGATGTACACCGTACCGATTAGTCTATGGAAAAGCATGCCACTTACCGGTGGAATTAGAACATCGTGCATTTTGGGCGCGTAAAACTTTGAATTTAGATTTAAACTTAGCCACCGAACAATGTAAATTCAAATTAAATGTTGGGATCATTGCCTACAATGTCTTAGGTTTGGAGAAGTCCATTCCTAAGTCAAAGATATATCTCAGAATGTATTTGATATTCTCTTTAGAATCAATGTGCAGGAGATCAGGTCAGGCAAAATGCTCATGGAATCCATCCAAGTTCACAAGCGTCGAGACATCATACATCGCTCGACGCATGTGACCCAGAAGCGTTGACTCATGTCCATTGCTCAAATAGACAAGGTCGCCGCTGAAGTTCTGAGACCAAGTTTGGAAGAGTCGAGCCAAGTTATATCACTCGACGCCGTGGAAAGAGAAGCGTCGACTTACTGTTGATTGCTCATCGCCGAAGAAGGAGGAGTCGAGAGCTTCAGTCTAAGGAGTATGCGTCGAGTATCTACATATCTCTCGATGCCTAATGGAAAAAGCGTCGATAGAGATGCTTAGTGCTCAACGCCTCTTCTACAAATACTCTGAACTGAGGAATATCTTCTACAGCTAGCTAAGCCTTTATTTCTTCAGAAGACATTGAAGACCGTTGAAGACTTAACGTCATGCTGACGTGGAGGAGCATAACAGACGTTGCAAATGGTGGGCTATAAATAGAAGGCATGACCTATGGTTATGTAGTTAAGTTAGTTTTTCCTATCTTTCGAAAGCCATTATCGTCTCCATCAGTTTGAGGGAAAGTTTGAGAAAGATTCTGGAGAAGTCATCTTCCCTTTCAGAACCAATCTAACTTGAAGATTTCATTCAGAAATCTGGTGTTGATACATCTTTCTGGAAGCAGAAGATCAAGAAGGAAGAATCTGTCTTCCTAAGAAGAATAACAACCATCACAGCCTTTCGAATCACGAAGATCATCTGTTGTTGCTGTTCTATTGAAGTTTTCTTTCTGATCATTCAGGCAGATCAAGAAGACTCAACAATCTGAAAAATCTGAGTCTAAGTATTTGTTATTCTCTTTATAAATTCCTGTAGGATCTGAATTGTCAGATCTGAGTGTAGGATATGTCAAGGATCTGAGTTGTAAGATCAGGTGTGATCTGAGTTGTAGGATTCAGAGGTGAATCTGAGTTGTAGGACTAGTTATAAAGGCTGAGGTAGGATCTGTGAGATATGAGTTTGTAAGATCTGCTGAGATATGAGAGAGTAAGATCTGTGAGATCTGAGACTGTAAGATCTGTTGTGATCTGAGCTGTAAGACCTGTTTGTGGTCTGAGATCTGGAGGAGCTATAAACCCTATCTAGCACACTGCTAGAAGGGGAGAAGGGGGAAAGTGGATTACCCAAGATAAGGGGAACCACTATAAAAATCTGTGTGTCTTTTCTGTGTGTGTTCGTATTCTTGAAAGCTCAAATCAGTTTTATTTTAGTTATCTTCAAGAACTGCAATAGTTTTTAAATAACCTATTCACCCCCCCCCCCCCCCCCCTCTAGGTGATTAGCTACCCTTAATTTTAAGTCTTTCATTAAATAAATTAGACGAATGACGTGCAAACGCCTACGAAAATAATAAATTTTATAAAGAGCGTACTAAGTTTTATCATGATAAAAAAATCAAAATTCCAAAAATTTTTTCACCGGGAGATTTAGTCCTTCTTTATAACTCTAGGCTTCGACTTTTTCTGGGTAAATTAAAATTCCGATGATCTGGTCATTTTATTGTAAAAGAGGTTTGGCCATATGGAATTGTGCTAATAGAGCACCCGGAAAAAGTCTCTTTTAAGGTTAATGGCCACCGACTAAAATTGTATCACCCCGGCGACCCAGCATCCGGACAAATTGAAATGCTTAATTTTCCTAATTTATAAAAGCAATAATTTCCACTTAGTCAAGCTACGCGACGATAAACAAAGTGCTTTTGGGAGGCACCCCAACGTTATCCTTTTTCTTGTTTTTTTTTCTTTGTTTGTTTTAACTTCCTTTTCAGGTTTTTTTTCCGGCAACCCAATCTATCAACCAGGGAAGCCCTCCTCTCCCCTCCTTTCATTTACTACATTTTTTTTATTACCTTGATGATACTTTATACTTAGTTTTAAACATTGGGGACAATATTTAACTTTAAGTATGGGGGTGTAGTGTAGTTTTCTAAACTTTCTTTTCAGTTTATAAAAAAAATATTTATAAAAATCATAAAAAGAAAATCTAATTTCTTGGAAAGGGAGGTTTGGGCTTGTCATCCCATCGTATCTCTTAGTACCTTGCGAACCCTTCACCGGGTAGAACTTGGGAAGTCCAGGAATGTTTTCAAAAAATATATATTAATCATTGTTGTTTATGTTTTTCTAGAAATCTAGTTTGAGGGTTGATTATAAGTATTCTTACATTTTTAATTTAACTAATATTTGTTTTATCAAAATTTGTTAAATTTAAATTTGAAGTAATTTAGTTTTAAGAAACACTTTATGTTTTTAATTCGATCAGAGAATTTATTTAACACTACTTCACCTTTTTATTTTAATTAGCTTCACTTTGTGGTAAATTGACTAAGCATCTCTAGATTTTTATTATATTCTCTTTTAACTTTAAGATCTTAGGAAATTTCATTCCACTAAAAAGTTGTTCTCAAAATAGTTTAATTTATACACTAGAAGTATTTCTTTACCCTCACCCTTTGTTGGCAAATAAAAAAAGTGTAGTAAAAGATAATATGTCATGAGAATATGAGGATAAAATTCATTATTTCCTATACATATGCACCCAAAATCATTTAAAAGACTATATGTCATGATGTAAGAGGATAAAATTCATTACATCTAAACATATATATTTTGGGTTTTTGATTGAAGAGAAATTTTTAAAAGATTATTTGGCATGGAAAATAAGAGGATAAAATTCATTATTTTCCTAAACATATACAAAATCGTATTCAAATAAGGTGAGAGGATAAAATTCATCACCTCTTTTTAGTATCTCTTCATTTTGTCATTTTGTTAAAACTCATCCCTAGCCAATTCTATTGATTCTAGTCCTAAATAAAATTATTAAGAGAGCAATATTGTAGTAAGTGTCTTCTCCTTAAGGTTATTTTATGTTAAAGTGTCTATAATTTCAATCTAATTTTGTTTGAAAATTTCTATAATTTCGGTTGCTAAATAGTTATCTTGAGAAGTAATTAGCTAAATAAATTTCTCTTTTTAAATTATCACCATAACTTATGACTTAATTTTAAAATTCCTAGAATTTGCTTTTAACTTACTCTTAGTTTAATGAAATTTTAGTTAATTAGAAATAATATCGATGTCTTGTAATTCTCTTCTCATTCTTTTGCTCTGGAATAACAAAAACTCAAGTATGGGGGAGTTTGATGAATAGTTTATGTTGAAACCAGAGAACTGGTCTCGACATTCGAATGGGAGATGCAGCTAACCCTTACTTGACCCGAGCGAGCCCCTTGAACAGTCACTAAGAACTTCCCCTCCCAAGCCAATGTTGAGCCTGAGCACCTTGGAGGGCACTAAGGATCACCTCATCGTCCACCTTCAATGACAGGGGGAGGGGAGGGGTAGTGCTTGCTCACACACGAGGGAGGGTGGGAGGTACCAACAACCCTTCCCAAGGTGCCCATGGGGGTCTATTTATAGACTTCCCAAAAATTGGGCTGCGGATAGCCAAAAATCCGCTATCAGCAACCCAACAACCAACCCGAACGACTGAAAAATGAGGGGGCGAGTGGAGCTCGAGATGTCCACTCCCCCCCCCCCTCGCCTGGCGTCAGATGAGGGGACCAGGGTCCTAAATCTATGCTGGGCGAGTGGACCTTTGGTCCACTCGCCCCCTTGCCCGAGCGAGTGGACCGATGGTCCACTCGCTCGGGGCCTTGGGCGAATGGACTGAAGGTCCATTCGCCCAAGAGGGCTTGCCTCCCCAGGCTTCCTTTTTTCAGTTCTTAACGATCTTCAACGGTTTGTTCCGCTTGCCCCTTAAATGTGCTAGGCCACGTCGGCTCGACAAATATGAGGGTTGTACACAATCCCCTCTCTTTTCGAGCTTGTCTCAAGCTCGGAAAGAAAGTCCAAACCACCTATTTGACGAGCAGGTGGGGCTTTAGAGGAATTCGCGGAGGGCCTCGCCAATGGGATACTCCTGCCGAGCTTTTCAGCTGAACCTGACTTGAGGAGGAAGATGATCCTTTCTCCACTTAACAACCCTCCTGTGAGCCGAGCTCAACTGGAGGTGGAGAAAGCTCAGCACCTTAGGTCGAACTAAACTTGACGTGAGGTGGAAGAAAACTCACCACCTTTGGTCGAGCTGAGCTGGACCTGAGGTTGAAGGCGGGAACTCCACACCTACCAGGGAGCCGAGCTCACCTGGAGGGGGAGGGAACTCTACACCTACCAGGGAGTCGAGCTCACCTGGAGGGGGAGGGAATTCCACACCTACCAGGGAGCTAAGCTCACAGAGAGGGGGAGGGAACTCCACACGTACCAGGGAGCCGAGCTCACCTGGAGGGGGAGGGAACTCCACACCTACCAGGGAGCCGAGCTCACCTGGAGCGGGAGGGAACTCCACACCTGCCAGGGAGCTGAGCTCACATAGAGGGGGAGGGAACTCCATACCTACCAGGGAGCCGAGCTCACCTGGAGGGGGAGGGAACTCCACACCTACCAGGGAGCCGAGCTCACCTGGAGGGGGAGGGAACTCTACACCTACCAGGGAGCCGAGCTCACCTGGAGGGGGAGGGAACTCCACACCTACCAGGGAGCTGAGCTCACCTGGAGGGGGAGGGAACTCCACACCTACCAGGAGCCAAGCTCACATGGAGAGGGAGGGAACTCCACACCTGCCAGGGAGCCGAGCTCACCTGGAGGGGGAGGGAACTCCACACCTACCAGGGAGCCGAGCTCACCTGGAGGAGGAGGGAACTCCACACCTACCCGGGAGCCGAGCTCACCTGGAGGGGGAGGGAACTCCACACCTACCAGGGAGTCGAGCTCACCTGGAGGGAGAGGGAACTCCACACCTGCCAGGGAGCCGAGCTCACCTGGAGGGGGAGGGAACTCCACACCTACGAGGGAGCCGAGCTCACCTGGAGGGGGAGGGAAATCCACACCTACCAGGGAGCCGAGCTCACCTGGAGGGGGAGGGAACTCCACACCTACCAGGGAGCCGAGCTCACCTGGAGGGGGAGGGAACTCCACACCTACCAGGGAGCCGATCTCACCTGGAGGGGGAGGGAACTCCACACCTACCAGGGAGCCGAGCTCACCTGGAGGGGGAGGGAACTCCACACCTACCAGGGAGCCGAGCTCACCTGGTGGGGGAGGGAACTAATAGTTTCCCGAACTATCTGGGGGCGGAGAACTAGTCCTCGTCCCAGGTGCTTACCCTCACCGAGGGACAGAGGGATTCAGCCATCTTTCCAAAACGACTGGGGGAAAAGAACCAGTTCGCGTCCTAGGTGCTTACCTTCACCTGGAGACAGAGGAACTCAACCACCTTATCAAAGCAACTGAGGCAGAGATCCAATCCACATCTTAGGTGCTTACCTTCACCTAGAGGCAGAGGAACTCCACCATCTTATCAAAGCAACTGAGGCAGAGATCCAATCCATGTCCTGGGTGCTTAGCTTACCTGGAGGTAGAGGATTTCCACACCTTTCCGAACCAATTGGGGGCGGAGTACCCGTCCACGTCCTAGGGGCTTAGCTTGCCTGGAGGAAGAGGAACCCAGCACCTTCCCAAACCAGTTGGGGGCAGAGCACCGGTCCACGTCCTAGGGGCCTAGCTTACCTAGAGGCAGAGGAACTCAACATTCTTCAAACCAACTGGAGGTGGAATACCCATCCACGTCCTAGGGGCCTAGCTTACCTGGAGGTAGAGGAGCTCATCATCTCTCCAAGTCACTTACTCAAGTAGCGAGTCAAACCGATGAGTTTCCCATCTGCCGGCATGACTGAGCCCGGAGAATGGTCTCTAGTCGGGGATTTTACCAATCAGTCGACCTGATGAGTCTCCCATCAGCCAGCATGACTGAGCCCGGAGAATGGTCTCTAGTCGGGGATTTTACCAATCAGTCGACCCGATGAGTCTCCCATCTTCCGGCATGACTGAGCCCAGAGAATGGTCTCTAGTCGGGGATTTTACCAATCAGTCGACCAGATGAGTCTCCCATCTGCCGGCATGACTGAGCCCGGAGAATGGTCTCTAGTCGGGGATTTTACCACATGGGAGCGGAGTACCCATCCACGTCCTAGGCGCTTACCTTCACCTGGAGGTGGAGGAACTCAACACCTTCCCCAAGCCACTTAGATGTTTACCAACCTCTGCCCTCATGGGCTAAAGTAACTATTATGAGCTGAAATAAGAGGTTTTTCCAAGGATAAAATTAATACCTATTAAGGATAAAAACATTTTAGATCGTCGCCACTCCAAGTGTTGCCGAGGGGAACTCCTTCAACATTTTGAAGGTGATACCCCCTGACTTCAGGGCTTCTAGGATTACATAGTATAACGCCTCCCCTGTAATGACTATATAATATAGGTCCGGCCGGGACCCCACAGCATATAACCGCCACAGTTTCACTATTAAAAGATGATATAACTACCCAACTCAAAACTCAGATGACACAGCGGAAACAAAACTAAGAAACACAGAGATTGTCCACAGCTACATATGAGTAAAACTGACCTTAAGGCCTTACAAAACCAGTGTCCAAGTCATCAATCTTTTGATCACAAAAAGAAATCCCCAAAAGGGAAAAACTAGCTTCCCTAAGCTACCTCGGCATGCAAGCCGGAAACAAGAAAAGACAAGTACAGAGATGCAGGAAAACAAAGTAAACACTTCATAAGGCTTTAGGCCTTTTTGGCCTGCGAGCTGGCTCCGGCCTGCGAGCTGGCTCCGTCCTGCGATCCTTGGCCTGTATCCAAAAGAGCGGTAAATGAGGGTCAGCTATGGCTGACCACAAATGGTGTAACAACACCCCTCCTCCAGGCCGTCCTAGCGAACCCCGGGGAACTACATCACCCTGCAAGTCAGCACTTCGTATGCACATGTATATAAAGAAAAGCAACATAAACAACAGGCATGGGTGTCACAACCATCATCCACGTTTCTATGTTGAGCAAGTAATAAAAGGGGCCTACAAATGCAATGAGAATGCAACCCGGGTTTCACCCAAGGCACCCTAAAGCATTTGAATCTAACACATCATCATACATCATCCATCATATCACAACCATAGGGTACTCATCATTTCCCCCAAAAGGCATCGTAGCCCAAGAACTCATGTCGTGATCCCACCTCGCCTGGCCCACCATGCCATCTGGCTCATCCATCAGCTCACCTGTTCTTGCCTTCATCATCGCATAATGCATCAACGATGTTAGACATTCATGCCCGGACCCCACCCGCACATGGCTCACAACGCCATCGGGCTTGTCCTCATTCCAAGGCATTCTCAATCTCATACAATCTCATCAATTTCACTACAATCAACACAAAAGGGGGGACTTGTCTTGTCGGGACACCCTCCACACATGACTTGCAATATCACGGGCGGGCCAGCCAACCACAAGGCAATTTCGCTCCTTCACAATACAAACAGGCATCACAAGCCATAACTCACGCACAATATTTCCCCGCCCACAAACCAACATCCGTTCTCATACGAAAATACAAGGGCATTACAACGACGTTTTCGCCGTAATCGGATTTCTAGTAAAATCCCTAAAATGCGCGTCAAACAACATCACCGAATCGGACCAACGGTCGCGATTCCAGCTTCAACCACAATGCCTAATCCGCTAACGGAGCGGATCTCTAATGCAAAATCATGTCGGGGATGGACTCAATCAACCTGATGGTTCCTCTCGAACTAAGGCGACCCGGATCCCTCTCACTCGACGGATCCGGTGTCAAAATGCAGAAAATAAAGAGGAAACGGGATGCCATGCATGCATCCTAAAGACCGGGAGGAGAAATGTCGTTACCTTTTGAGATTTCCTCTTAGCCATGAGAAACTTGC
Organism: Dactylorhiza incarnata; assembly: GCA_033032865.1. Lineage (NCBI taxonomy): Eukaryota > Viridiplantae > Streptophyta > Magnoliopsida > Asparagales > Orchidaceae > Dactylorhiza > Dactylorhiza incarnata. The sequence goes on along the minus strand of JAWHQI010000011.1, from coordinate 22,137,724 downwards.
AAAAGAATGGAGGAGAAGAAGCGCCTCGACGTCCCCTACGCGCTGCCGGTCTCGGATCGGCGAACGGAGCTCCGAAGCTCCAATAATGGCGGGAACTAGCTCTCTTCCTCCTCCAAACCCCTCCTCTCTCTCAAGCCCTCAAAACCCAAAAAGGAAAGGAATGATGAAAGGAAACCTTCTCAGCCGTACTTAGGGTTCTCCCACGAACCCCTCATAGACGTCCGATCAAGATCTAAACCAAACGGACACCCCGATTAGCTATTTACGAAACTGGTTCCGTCAACTACCGCGCGGCGGTAGCGCTAATGCGTCGCGCTAGCTCCGCGAACACCCTTGCCGTCTCAGCGGATCCCAGCTGAGATGAAGACATAACACCAGCGGTAGGGCTATCGCCCCGCACTAGCAGCAGACTTCGTTTTTCACTTTCTAGCCACCTTCTACCGCGCCTCGCTAGCACTACCGCACTGCTCTAGTGCCTTCGATTAAAACGCGCCCTGTCGACGATCGTCGACCTCTCGCATTTAACTACCGCCGGCGGTAGTACCTACCGCCCAGCGTTAACTCGCAGAACAGCAAAAACTGGGGTGTTACAACTCCACCCCCCTTAAAAGAATTTTGTCCTTGAAATTTCAAAAACTGAAACAGAAAACCACGATGCATACCTGATGCAAAGAGTTCCGAGAAGTCCTTCCACATCTCTTGCTCACGCTCCCAAGAGAATTCGTCTCGCCCGCAATTGTCCCATCGCACCTTTACAAGCCTGACTTCCTTGTTACGCAACTGCCGGACTTCCGAGTCCTCCACGCAGATCGGACGAACCCTCATCCTCAGATCCTCCATCACCTGCACCACCGCCGCTTCGACCACGACGCTTGGCTCTACCAAAGCTTTCCACAGCACAGAGACATGGAAAATGATGAATAGCAAATTATTCATATTTTTAGTATAATTTTTAGCATAATTTTGGGTAGTTTTGTACATATTGCATATAAATTCTTGAAATAATCTTATTTTATATATGTATATAGATATACATCTTTTTGAAATAAAACTTGAGTTATTTAAGTTTGAAACAAATCAGAATAATTGTTTAAGTAAGTAAAAATACTTATATAAGAATAAAATTTTGAAATATTATTGTATAATAAAATTTATAATAAATATAATAAATATATGTGTATAATATATGTGTTTGCATATATATATATAATATAAAAAATATAAATAATAATAGTATATATATAGTATCAATAATACATATTAAATAAATAAATATATGGCTGCTAAAAATTCGTCGAACGCTGCGCTGCATTCGACGAACGTGTAGCGCCCTGCGTTCGACGAACGCGCAGCGCCCTGCGTTCGACGAACATGCAGCGCCCTGCGTTCGACGAACGCGCAGCGCCCTGCGTTCGACGAACGCGCAGCGCCCTGCATTCGACGAACGCGCAGCGCCCTGCGTTCGACGAACGCTGCCCTGCGTGCAATGAACGTGCAGCGCCCTGCGTTCGACGAACGCGCAGCGCCCTGCGTTCGACGAACGATCAGCACCCTGCGCTCGACGAACGGAGCCAGGCGTTCGACGATCTCATAATTATTATATATACATATATACAATATTATATAAACATATAAATAACTTTCTCTGTCTGCCGTTCGACGATTCCCTCTCAGTCCAGGCGTTCGACGAATCTTCCCTGCGTTCGACGAAAGCGCTCCTAGCCCGCTGAGACTCAGCCCAAACCGCTGAGATGAGCCTGCCGTTCGACGAACTCTCTGCGTTCGACGATTCCCTCCCAGTTCGATGAATCTTCCTTGCGCTCGACGAATCTCAATCCTGAACCTGCCAGCTTCCAGCTGCTATTCGCACCCCACCAGCGCTCAAGTCAAACACGCTTCTTCCCTTCTAGAAGCAGCCAGTTGCTTCCCACTAGGTCCTAAATATCTATTTTTTGCTAATTGCAGCCCATTTTTTGCCTATAAATAAGGTGGGCTTTCCCTTGTTTTAAAGGTTCATAAAAATTAGAACCTAAGTAAAGTTTGTGAGTTTTTCTTGAGTGTTCCCGTGAGCTTTATTTTGTGAGTGTTTGTGAGTTTTATTTTATGTATTTCCTTGCTCTTGTTTGATCTCCCCAAGTTTAGACATTCTTCAAAAAGTTGTAATATGAATATATATATATATAAATTTTGTTTTTGTTCTACTTGTTCTTGTTGTTCTTAGTGTTCTTCTTATTTTTCTTATTTTTCTTTTCTTATTGTTAAGTGTGTGAGTGTTTGAGTGTAAATTTTATTGCTTTTGTTTTTAATTTAGTTTTTCATTTATTGTAAATGTGTGTGTGTGTGTGTGTGTGTGTAGGTGGATAAATTTTGTTTTTGTTAACTTAGATTGTAATTTAATAGCATTGTTTTTATTATTGTCCTGCATTTATTTCCCCTCTCCCCATTCAGGTACAGATTGCTTTTATTTCCCGTCTACCCGTTTGGGTAGAACTTGCACCACATTTATTTCCCCTTTACCCGTTCGGGTAGAGATTGGAATTTCTGTCCTTTAATTTCTGTCATATAAATTCCGTAGAGTGCGTATGTTTTTAATTTAGTGTGCACCTCTTTTTCCTTATAATGTTTCTTTGTTTTATCTAACGCACGTAGTTGCTTGAATATCATCATCATCGCTCTTTTAACTTTATAAAATTAATCACTCGTTTCATCGATAAAATAATAGCGCGTTCTCAAAGTAAAAATAATCAACACGTTCTTGGAAAAATACGACCATGATAATTTTCTAAAAAATTATCTTATACTATATGCGATATGGTATACTTGCCTTTTCGAATGATTAGTTAGGATAATAACGATACAAAAACTTGCAAAACTCTCTCCTTTTCTATTTACATATTTAGAGAATTCGGCGGCGTAGCCGGGGCGTAATCGTCGATATTTCGAAAGAAGAAAAGACCGTTACTTTTCTATTCCTCGAAATAGGATAACGGTTAGTTTCTCGAAGTAGGAGTACTCGCGAAGCTCCTCGAAAACGCCCGCCTAATCCTAATCACATCACAAGAAAGGTTTTGCAAAGCTTTTAAATTTTAACCCATCAGAAAACATCATGTGATCCACTCAGCTCGGCGGACAATGCCAAACGATAGGTTGCTTCGCCTATATGCTTCGTAACCTCGAACATACCCAAATATCTCGGACTAAACTTCTTGAGTCGCCGCACACGCAAAACGCCCTTGAACAGCTTGATCTTCAAGTAGACCATGTCGCCCACTGCAAACTCCACACTTCTATGGCGCGCGCTAAAATACTTCGCTTGCCGATCCTGAGCAACCTTCATGCGCTCCTAAATCGTTCGCACGATCTCGCAAGCATCTGCCACCACTTGCTTTCCCAAAAGCTTAGTGTCTCCCGCCTCTGCCCAAGACATCAGCGTTCGCACCTCCTTCCATACCATGCTTCGTATGGCGCCACCTTGATACTCGCCTGGAAGCTATTATTATAAGCGAACTCCACCATGAAAAGGTGGTATTCCCAACTTCTATCAAAGTCAAGAGAACACATCCTCAACATATCCTCCAATGTACGGTTCATTTGCTCCGTCTGACCATTGGTCTGCGGATGGAATGCGGTACTAAACTTGAGTTTGGTGCCTAATCTTTTATGCACTAACCTTCAGTCCTTCGACGTGAACCGCCCATCGCGATCACTAACAATGCTCTTAGGAATCCCGTGCAACCCCACAATATTTCGAACATAAAGCTCCACGAGCTTCTCCACGCCATCACCCATCTGATTCGGAATGAAGTGAGCCACCTTGACCAGGCGATCCACTATCACCCAAATCGCATCGTTACACTGCTGCGATCGAGGCAAACCATGCACAAAATCCATGGAGATATCGTCGAATTTCCATTCGGGGATAGGAAGAGGCTTCAAGAACCCGTCGGGCCTTTGGCACTAAGCCTTCACTAAAGTGCAAGTCTGACACCGGCTTACATACTCAGCTACATCCCGCTTCATCCCAGGCCGCCAAAAAGATTTCTTCATATCTTAGTACATCTTTGTACTAGCTGGATAAAGGGAGTACTTCGTAAAGTGAGCCTCAAACATCAACTCCTCTCGGAGCTTGCCAAAACGCGGAACACAAATCCTTCCATCTCTTTTCAAAATCCCACCGACCATCTCCAAAGCATTGCCTTCTCTTTGCTGAGCTTCCAACACCAACCGTTGGCACTCTTCGTCTGCACTAATCGCCTCTCGAATTCGATCTGTTATATCACACTACATTTCAATCCAGTTCAACCGAGGCACGCTAGACTCACCTCTAGCCACACAAGCAATATCAAGAGACTCCAAGTCTCGCACCAAACGCTCGTCAAGCGCCTCAATCCAATTACCTTGCCCGGAGTACTTCCTACTCAAGGCATCCGCCACCACGTTGGCTTTGCCTGGCGTATACTGAATCTCCACGTTGTAGTCCCCAAGGAACTCGACCCACCTACGCTGCCGCATATTAAGATCATTTTGGTCTAGGAGATACCTCAGGCTTTTGTGATCCATGAAGATCTCCACCTTTGCACCATATACGTAGTGCCGCCACAATTTTAACGCAAAGATTACTGCCGCCAACTCCAGATCATGGATGGGGTAATTCCTCTCATGAGTCTTTAACTGCCTTGACCCATAAGCTATCACATTGATGTACTGCACCAGCACACAACCCAAACTGCAACCTGAAGTGTCACTAAAAATCTGAAATCCCTCCATCCCAATAGGAAGACTAAGGATTGGAGCGGACATCAACCTTTCCTTCAAATTCTCAAGCGCACGGGCACACTCCGGCATCCATATGAACTTTTGGTCCTTGCGAGTAAGAGTGGTGAGGGGCAATGCCACCCGCAAGAAGTTCTCCACGAACCTTCTGTTATAACTGGCTAGTCCAAGGAAACTCTGGACTTCCGCCACGGTTCTCAAACAGGTCAATCCCTAATGGCTTCAATCTTTGCCGGATCTACCGCCACCCCATCTCCACTGATCACGTGACCCAAAAATGCCACCTTCTCGATCCAAAACTCGAACTTCGAGAACTTAGCATAAAGCTGGTTCTCCCTTAGAGTCTGCAATACTAGCCTCAAGTGAGACTCATGCCCCGCTTCCGATTTCGAATATACCAAGATATCATCTATGAACACTACCACAAACAAATCCAAAAACGGTCAAAAAACCATGTTCATCAAATCCATGAACATAGATGGCGCGTTCGTCAGTCAGAACGGCATCACCGAAAACTCATAGTGGCCATACCGAGTCCCAAACGCTGTCTTGGCAATGTCCTCTTCTCGAATCTTCAACTGGTAGTACCCCGACTTCAAGTCCAACTTGGAGTACACCACCGACCCCACTAACTGGTCAAACAAATCATCGATTCGGGGAATCAGATATTTAATCTTGACGATCAACCTATTCAGTTCACGGTAATCAATGCACAACCGCATACTTCTGTCTTTTTTCTTTACGAACAATACCAGAGCGCTCCACGGCGAAGAGCTGGGCCTAAAGTACCCTTGCTCTAACAATTCTAGCAACTGAACCTTAAGCTCGGCCAGTTCCTTCGGTGCCGTCCTAAATGGAGGATGCGACACCGGCCTCGCACCCGGTACCAATTCTATCGAAAAAAAAATCGATTTCACGCTGAGGAGGTGCTCCCGGAAGCTCCTCAGGGACTACATCCTCAAACTCTTCCACCACCGGAACATCTCCGATAGCCAACCTTGTGGATCGAGTCTCCAACAAAGCTATGAACGCCTCGCTTCCTTGGTTTACCGCACGCCTCACTTGCATGGCGGAAATCAGGGAGCAAGACACTCCACTTAGGCCTTCAAACTTGACCTCTGTGCTCTCTACCTTGCCTCTCAGGGTTACCACCTTCAACTGGCAGTCGATACTAGCTCGCTGCTCTGCAAGCCAGTCCATCCCTAAGATAGTATCAAATTCTGCTAGTGGAAGAATCGATGCTACCAACTCGAAATCACAATCGCAAATTTGCAACACGATGCGTCCTTCCCTCACGGTGGTCATGAAAGACCCATTCAGTATGCGCACGCTCAGTACCACCTCTACCTTGATAGACTCAAAACGGATCCCCCGGGTAAAGCTTCCCGCAAGAAAAGAGTGTGATGCTCCCGTGTCGAACAACACTCAAGAGGGGTAACCAAAGACTAGCATGAAACCTAGATACGCGCACAACAAATACGAAAGATCGCAAACAACTTTAAGATAACAAACGAAAATCTAAACTTTTCGTACCTGCCGTCACATCGGGTTGACGAAACGTCTCTTGCTGCCCAAGGGCAGAATCACTAGGTTGCACCGGAGAAAAGCGTGAAGCGCTCGACTCCACTGATTTTCTCTTTTCCGCATAACTAAGACCGGAACGCACCAACTGTTCCAGCCCCTGCTCCGACTCAGCTCCACCCTCAGAACAGAACCGAGCATGTGGACCACCTTGCCACACTTAAAGCACGACATGGGTCCTTTGGAGCGGATCTCCGCAGAAGCTGCACCGCTTCTCCCACTAGGCTTAAAGGAACGAAATCTTTTCCTTCCTCGGCTTCCCTTCGATTTCCACTGTGATTTGGAAGGTTCCCCTTCACATCGCTCTGCTCCAACGTCTTTTTGAATCTGGTCTTGGTCAGAACATCTCTCCAACACTCTAGGAACTGTCAACTCTCGAGCTCTATCTAGTGTAACAGGCGTCGCAACCGACGACACTCTCACCGCTAGAGCTGACACCAAAGCTTCTGCTAGCATACGACAGAAATCAGCCGGGGACATGCCCACAATCATGAGGCCCAGAGCAGTAGCACTGCTCCCCGGAGGCTCCTCCTGCCTCCTCAACGCCCCCGCATTGTCGCCAACATCCTAGCACAAGCAAGGAAACTAACTAATCAATCTCTACTCGCGAGACTCGAACACAGGGATACTCATGATCCTGCACAATACTCCTACGTGGACAACCTCTTTACACGATCCGAAAACACTAGACCTCGCAAGAACACTAAACCTGGCTTTGATACCAAATTGTAACACCTCTCCTGTAATGACTATATAATATAGGTTCGGCCGGGACCCCACGGCATATAACTGCCACAGTTTCAGTATTAAAAGATGATATAAATACCCAACTCAAAACTCAGATGAGACAGCGGAAACAAAACTAAGAAACCAAGAGATTGTCCACAACTACATAGGAGTAAAACCGGCCTTAAGGCCTTACAAAACCAATGTCCAAGTCATCAATCATTCGATCACAAAAAGAAATCCCCAAAGGGGAAAAACTAGCTTCCCTAAGCTACCTCGGCATGCAAGCCGGAAACAAGAAAAGACAAGTACAGAGATACAGGAAAACAAAGTAAACACTTCATGAGGCTTTATGCCTTTTTGGCCTGCGAGCTGGCTCCGTCTTGCGATCCTTGGCCAGCATCCAAATAACAAAGAGCGGTAAACGTGGGTCAGCTATGGCTGACCACAAACGGTGTAACAACACCCCTCCTCTCGGCCGTCCTAGCGGACCCCGGGGAACTACATCACCCTGCAAGTCAGCACTTCGTATGCACATGTATATAAAGAAAAGCAACATAAACAACAGGCATGAGTGTCACAACCATCATCTATGTTTCTATGTTGAGAAAGTAATAAAAGGGGCCTACAAATGCAATATGAATGCAACCCGGGTATCACCCAAGGCACCCTAAAGCGTATGAATCTAACACATCATCATACATCATCCATCATATCACAACCATAGGGTACTCATCATTTCCCCCAATGGGCATCGTAGCACAAGGCCAAGAACTCATGTCGTGATCCCACCTCGCCTGGCCCACCATGTCATCGAGCTCATCCATCAGCTCACTTGCTCTTGCCTCCATCATCGCATCATGCATCAACGATGCTAGGCACTCATGCCTGGACCCCACCCGCACATGGCTCACAACGCCATCGGGCTTGTCCTCATTCCAAGGCGTTCTCAATCTCATCAATTTCACTACAATCAACAGAGAATGGGGGGACTTATCTTGTCGGGACACCCTCCACACATGACTTGCAATATCACGGGAGGGGGCCAGCCGACCACAAGGCAATTCCGCGCCTTCATAATACAAACGGGCATCACAAGCCATAACTCACACACAGTATTTCCCCGCCCACAAACCAACATTCGTTCTCATACGAAAATACAAGGGCATTACAACGACGTTTTTGCCGTAATCGGATATCTAGTAAAATCCCTAAAATGCGCTTCAAACAACATCACCGAATCGGACCAATGGTCGCGATTCCGGCTTCAACCACAATGCATAATCCACTAACGGAGCGGATCTCTAATGCAAAATCATGTCGGGGATGGACTCAATCGACCCCATGGTTCCTCTCGAACCAAGCCGACCCGGATCCCTCTCACTCGACGGATCCGGTGCCAAAATGCAGAAAATAAAGAGGAAATGGGATGCCATGCACGCATCCAAAAGACGGGAGGAGAAATGTCATTACCTTTTGAGATTTCCTCCTAGCCATGGGAAACATGCAATAGAATGGAGGAGAAGAAGCGCCTCGATGTCCCCTACGCGATGTCGATCTCGGATCGGCGAACGGAGCTCCGAAGCTCCAACAATGGCGGGAACTAGCTCTCTTCCTCCTCCAAACCCCTCCTCTCTCTCAAGCCCTCAAAACCCAAATAGAAAAGGAATGATGAAAGGAAACCTTCTCATCCCTACTTAGGGTTCTCCCACGAACCCCTCACAGCCGTCTGATCAAGATCTAAACCAAACGGACGCCCCGATTAGCTATTTACGAAACTGGTTCCGTCAGCTAACGCGCGGCGGTAGCGCTAACGCGCCGCGCTAGCTCCGCGAACACCCTTGCCATCTCAGCGGCTCCCAGCTAAGAAGAAGACATAACGCCATCGGTAGGGATATCGCCCCGCGCTAGAAGCAGACCTCGTTTTTCAGTTTCTAGCCACCTTCTACCACGCCTCGCTAGCACTACCGTGCCGCGCTAGTGCCTTCGACGAAAACACGCCCCATCGATGATCATTGACCTCTCGCATTTAACTACCGTCGGCGGTAGTACCTACCGCCCGGCGTTAAATCGTAGAACAACAAAAACTGGGGTATTACACATAGGGTCCTTCCCAATTGGGTTGGAGCTTTCCTACGTTCGCCGATCTTCCCGCGACGTCGACCTTCTTGAGGACCAGATCTTCTGGGGCAAACTGCTTGATCCTAATGTTCTTATCGAAATCCCTGTCCATCCGACGTTTCACTTCCTCCTACCAAATCGATGCGAGGTCCCGGAGCTCCTCAACCATATTCAGCGAGAGCCGTTGTTCCTCCTCGTTGTCCATCCTCCAGTCTTCGTCACCCTCCTGGGCGGCCACGACCCGGGGGGGATCTGACCTCGAATTCCACGGAGTACAGCCTCGGACCCATGAGAGAGTTTGAATGGCGTTTCCCCCATCGCGGTGTTGGGTGTTGTTCTCAAGGCCCATAAGACCGAGGGAAGCTGCTCCACCCAGTTCCCCTCCAGGTTCTCCACTTTTCTCTTCAGCAAGTTGACTATGACTTTGTTTGTCGCCTCGACCTGTCCATTGCTCCGAGGATGATGAACGGAGGCAAAACGAAGATCGATGCCCAACTGACCGCAGAAGCTAGTGAGCTCCTCACTCGTGAACTGTGGTCCGTTGTCCGTCACTATGGCGAGGGGGAGTCCATGCCTGCAAATTATTTCTCCCCAAATAAAATTTCTTATTACCTGCGAGGTTGTTTTTTCCAAAGCTTTGACCTCCACCCATTTGGAGAAGTAGTCTATCATGACCAGCAGGAACCTTCTTTGACCGCTGGCCTGAGGGAATGGGCCGACCAAGTCCATCTCCCAGATGGCGAAGGGCCAGGGTGCTGTGATGGTCCTGAGCCTTTGCGCAGGTTGGAGTTGGAGCGGTGTGAAGAGCTGACACTTCTGACACTTCTTTGCAAACTCTGCGGTATCCCTGCGAAGGGTCAGCCAGAAGTATCCCTGCCTCAACACCCTTTTCTTTAAGGTTTGGCTTCCGGAGTGGCTCCCGCATTCTCCAGAGTGGATTTCTTATAAGAACTTTAGGACTTCATCTTCTACCACGCACCTCGCTAGGAGCCCGGTTAGGGTCTTCCTATACAAGCTCCCATCTCGGATCAGGTAGTATGCAGACTTGTACCTGAACGCCTCTTATATGGGACCCCCTTCGGGAACTTGCCCGAGGTCAGAAAAATGAGGATCGGGTCCACCCACGAGGCCCCTTGATCGATCTCCATGAGCTCCCCTTCCTCGATGGACCGGCGAAATAACTCAGTCACCGTTCCTCCCGCGCGAGGGCCGTACTTTGCCAACTGATTTGCTCGGGCATTTTCCTCCCTCGGAATATGCTGGATGGAGAAAGTACAGAACCCCCCGATGAGGTCTTTAACCTTTGTCAGATACCTCTGGAGAGTCAGCTCCTTCGCTTCGAACTCTCCCCGCACCTGGGAGGACACCACCATCGAATCTGTGAAAACCTTCACATCCCGGATTCCAAATTCCTTTGTCAGTCGAAGCCTAGCCACCACTGCTTCATACTCGGCCTGGTTGTTGGTTACGGGGAATCGGATGTCAATCGCCTGCTCAATCCTTGTCCCCTGCGGGCTGACCTGGACTATCCATCTATCGAGGGAATTTTTCCCCGATGCCCCGTCTGCGAACTGCTCCCATGCCATCAACCCGGTGGTTTCCAAACCATCCACCTCGGTCACATACTCTGCTAGAAAATCTGCCACTGCCTGCGCTTTCATTGACAGCCGAGGGATGAAAGTGACATCGAACTCGCTAAGCTCAATCGACCACTTGGCCAATCTCCCATAGTGCTCCACTTCTTCCATAATGTTGCGAAGGGGGTGGTCGTACACTACTCTGATCGAATGAGCCTGGAAATATGGACGAATTTTCCGCGCTGAGATGAGTAAAGCGAATGCCAGCTTCTCCAAGATAGGATACTTGAGCTCCACCTTTTCAGGACTCGGCTGACGTAATAGATCGGCAGCTGCTTCTTCCCCTCCTCCCTGACCAGGACCGAGCTAACTGCGTCGACTCCTACCCCTAGGTAAAGAAAAAGGTCGTTTCCTTCTCTCGGACCCTGGAGTAAAGGAGCCCGCGCCAGCTGTTCTTTCAACGCCCGAAAGGCCTTCTCGCATTCCGGCGTCCACTCAAACTTCTGACCCTGGCGCAGGGCTCTGAAGAATGGAGAGCACTTCTCCCCTGCTCTGGAGAGAAACCGGCTCAACCCTGCCAATTTCCCTGTCAACTTTTGAATCTCTATCGCACTCCTCGGCGACTCCAACTCCAGTATGGCTTTGACCTTGTCAGGGTTGGGCTCGACCCCTACCGGGCTGAGTAGGTGACCTAGGAACTTTCCTCGACTTGCCCCAAAGATGCACTTAGAAGGGTTGAGCCTCATCTTGAACCATCGAAGGGTGGCAAAGGTCTCCTCCAAGTCTTGCAGATGAGATTCTACGTCCCTACTTTTAACCATCAAGTCATCTACATAGACATCCAGGTTGTGCCCCTTCTGCTCCTTGAAGAAGATGAGTCCTATTTATATACACGTTTTTGGACTCATCCGGGCCAGTTTTATAGTCAATGCACTACATATTAGATCCATAATCACTCATATTTGTTCTCTATACTTCATTCCATGCTAAGTGCACTTTTTGGCCATTGTGGTGTGCAATTGCGCACTATTTTGTTGGGGGCAAGCACATTGTGCTCCCCAATCTTTTTCTGTTATTATACTTGTGCTGGAGGTGTGTTCCCAGCGTGTGGATTCGTTGTGCAGGTGGGCAGATCATCCATATTGCCCAGAATTCATCCTGTATGAATCGCAAGGTCGTGCATTTTACTTGACGCACGGTCAGCTATGGTCGTGCGCTATGATCGGCTGGTCAATATGTTGATCTGCCCCACTCGTGTGTTTTCTTCACGCACGGTTGGCCTCAACCGTGCGTGAACAAAACGCACGGCCTCCTGTTGTTTGCCAGATTTCGAGGTTTCTGAATTTGCCCATGCGTTTTTACGCATGGTCAGCTTCGACCGTTTGTGAGTAAAATGCACGGGCACGGCTGCTTCGTCTTCCTGGCCTTTGTTCTGGATTAATATCGCACGGTTCACGCACGGTCGTGCGTTCGACCGTGCGTGACCAAATTTCTGATGGTTTCTATAAATGCGCAGATTTCCGCCTTAATCGGATCAGTTCTTCTTTCCCGCGCCCAAGAGCTCTAGTTCCCCGCCTTTTTCGCCACTCCATCGCCACCCACCTTCGGGAGGAGCTCCGACCGCCATTTCCTTGCAAATCTCTAGCCGGAGCATCCTCGTGGCCTCCTTCATTGTTCGTGCACCTCCAAAGCTCGATTTCGAGGGATTCATTACTGCATACATGAAGTTATCTGGCGAGGTCAGAATCAAAGATGATTGACGGAGAAGACGGGTCAGTAAGAAGGAACTGACAACTCCTTTCCATACCCCGGACGGCAGTTGAAGCCCGAGCTCGGACAAGGATTGACAACCCTAAATTCCGACCGTGAACCTCCGATGAGTCTCCGCCCCTTTGGTTGTAATCTCACCCCCTTCATATTGTAGTACTGTTTTTCTTCTATTATTTGTGTGTATGGATAATGTATGCTAAATATTGCTATGCCATTTAGTATATTTTATGTCTATATGAAATATCTCTATGGTCTATTTTAGTGAGGAGAGCCCCATTCCATCCACCATCCATTCCGCCATCACATTTATGTGTCGCTCTAGCAATTGCTAGTGGCGTGCTTGGTGACGAGGTGCTTACGACCCTCAATTCTGCCAGTGCGATCCACCTCATCTGCAAGCCTACTCATCCATCCGCCTAGTGAAGCGTGGCATAGCGGCCCGTGTAATCCATCCGCCTAGCCAAGAGGTGCTAACGACCCTCAAACCTTTCCTCAGTTACACTCACCTCATCCGCTTGCCTACTCGTCCATCCGCCTTGCAAAGCAGTAAATTGCGGCCTGCATAATTTCCATCCGCCCGGCGAAGCAGTGCATAGCGGCCTGCATAGTAGTGTTAATTTAGTTTAGTTTTATTTCTTTTTCACAATCCAAACCAACCCTTTTGCAACCTATCCGATTTAAAGGACTTCAATCTCAAGTTCCTCCTCAAAAGTAAACTCCACCTTACTGTGTTCCTTCGAGATCGATACTCGGGGATTTACTCCTCGTTTTATATTACTTGAATGATAGGTACACTGCTGTTTCGTGCCGCAGTCTTGCTACCGCCTATAGCGGTGTGCTAGATTTGCGCATCAAGTTTTTGGCGTCGTTGCCGGGGAACACAGTCGTTTGAGTTTTCTCGAGAGGGAGAGCTGTGAGATAGAAGTTCTTTTCCATTTGTATATCGCATGTGTTTTAATTTAGTTTTTGTAAATTCTCTTTTTATCTGTTTTTAAGTATTTCAAAAATCAGGTTTCCGCCGTTTTAAACTTTATTACGTGCATATTGAGATCAATTTCTGTTTATATTAGTTGTTAATCCTTCTTTACACCAATATGTATGCTTATCAACAATGTAGGTGGTGTAGAGCGTCTAATCACTCTAGTGATGAGTGCTATTTAGGAAGCCATAATTATAATTCGTGTAGTTCATCGTATGGAGAATCTAGAACTTCATACAATGAACTTACGTATTATAAGTATGCGTCCCCATCGCGAGCATCGCCTTCACCGGGTGGTTTGGCTTTTCCACGGTCAAAACATACCAGGAAGCGCTGCTTGTGTTGTTAGAGTTTTGATCACGCGCTGAAAGAAAGTGAGCAATCGAAATTGCAATTGGGAGAGGATGATGAGCCAACACTTATCTCCATTCCACTGCCTTCCTATGCCACCGCTCCTTCCATCGCTGATGACACATATGTTTGGCCACTGGGTCATCTTGGGATCACAACGAATGCGTCGATCAGCATCGCTGTTGATCACTACGACGACATTGTGGAGTTTTCTTCCTCCATTGTGCCATCCTTTCCTGTGGATTCTGTATCTGAGGATATTTCTTCACTCCTATTGGACTCTATCTTGAGTCCTGTTTCTACTCAGATATTTTCTTGTATCAGTATGCATGTATCTTCAGCTCTTATTGCCGAATTTCTAGATGTGCAGGAAGAGCCTAAGGAGCCCGAAGCTGTGCCGAGTTGCACTGAGGAGGATTTTATCTTTAGTGAGGAGGTTTCTACTTCATCACCGGAGGAGAAGGTCCAACTCATCACCGAAGTTCCTAGCTGCTCATATTCTTCCTGCAATGATGTTATTGCGATCGGCAATAATCCTTCTATGAAGCCTGATGGGAGTGACCCCAGGACCACTCCTCCCGTGTTTGAATCTTTTAGTTCTTCGTCTATTTTATTTCCTAATCATCCTTCTTTTAATGTTGATATTGATAAGTTTATTCTTCCTACTTCACCTCCTGTTATTGCTGCTAATATTTTGTTTACTCCCCTGCAGGTCTATGAATTCGTGGACCCGTTTTTGGGTGATTTTGAGTGGCAGTGTTGGATGGGAAAGGAGATGGCAATGATGAAATCAATCGCCTATTCCACCTCATCATCATTATATGCGCTCTCTTTGAAAGATTGGGTGCAGGGCGGTAAACGTTACTTCATCCATGACCGCCGATTGGAGGAGAGGAAGAGGATGAAGAAGGATGAAATATGGAGATGGAAGGCTCCTGATCCTCTTGAGAACTGCTTTTGGGTCTTCGGACCCATTTCTTTCATTTTCAGTTACTACTTTAAATCAACTTACAGTTAATCATTTTGGCGTACATGTAATAATTAGGATTTATTAGTTTTCTCTTTATGATTAGACATTATTATTTAAACTGCATAATACAGGTATTAAGTCCAGCTTAAGGATGGTAAACAAAAGCGCTAATGGGAGACAACCCAATTTTGCTTGTGTTGCTTTTTCTAATCTGTTAGTGCCTTAATATTTTATTTTTGATATTGCTTGGTGCATCATTTTTGTAGGGTGGTGGTCTTTTGGTGGTGGACTTGGATTTCCATCGCAGTATTAACGACAATCTTCTGGTATGCTCATTTCTGAGCATGGGTAACTTTTCTTCCCCAAGTCCTCTACTCAATTTTCATGGTTACATCATTTGCGTCTATTGCTTAGATTAAGTCTGGGGGAGAGCCACTATGTGTTACCCACTGCACGTGCACATCTCAGTGCATGCTAGAAGTATTTTATTTTCAGTTATTTTATATGTTCATCTTCATCGCACACCATAACACCCACTTGAGTGTTCACTTGGTCATAGGTGCGTTACGAGTTCAACTCGTTTCATTTGTGTGATTTGGAAAATGGATGTGTTGGCTTAGGATTGTGAGTCGAAATAAAATGTTGACTCCTATAGTGCTCCTAGTCGAGTGCTCGTGTATCACAATGAAATTTGTGTAGATTCAATTTCTCTTTACGTTTTTACTTTATACCTTTCTATTAGCGTAGATATTGTTTACTAAACTCAAAATTTTGTGAATCCGGTATGAATCAAACGATAGCATAGGAATGTGTGTAGACGTTCGTTAGCCTCGTATTGCTCGAGTCGGGAGGAAGGATAATCTTTCTCGGTGGCTAAGAACTTGCCCCAAGCGATTCTTGAAGCATGGGTATGCGGTTAGTCAATCGCGTGAATGTGATGTAGGCCATCAGTTTTGGCCCGGTTGAGCCTTTGTGCCCATTCCTATCGCTATATCCTCGCTAGCCCAGTTGTGCCTACCCGTTCTTTGATTCAGCCTCACTTTTATCTCACCAAAGCCTTAAAGCCAAACCTAATCGCACATCCAAATTTGAGCTCAAGTTTGTATTTTATTTTCATGTTTGGGATGTTGATGCTGTGATATTTTTGTGAAATTGTGGATGTACTTAATTGCTTAATTTGCTGAAGTTGTTTTGAAAAGAAAAGAAAAAGAAATTAAAAAAAAAAGTAAACAGAAAAAGAAGAAGAGCTGAATTGAAAATATTAATGTATATATTTATGATTGGGAGTAGGCGGTGCACACACCTATGTTATCAAGTCCAAGTCTGGGGGTGTGGTGTACCCGTGTAATTGTGTGGTGCTTGAGGATAATTTTCTGTGCTAGCTCATTTGGGTTTGGTGTTTAAGCCCTCTTGTGTATCTTTGTTTACCTCGCCTAAACCCAAGCCCCATCTTAAACCTAAAGTCCTATTTATTCAAGCATTTGAGTCAATCTAGTACCGCGGAGAGAGTGCGAACGGGCAAGCTTATGGTCACCGACATTGATGGATTTCTTTGGAGGTTGTCCCAATCCCCGATCATTGGCAATGCTCACCTTAGCGTCCAGTCTACTTTCTTCCTATGCATGACCGGATGATTCACCGTGATTCAATTTTTGAGTAAATGTAATCTATAAATACACTCCCAGAAAATTATAGACTAGTATGCATAATTAGAAATTTCTTCTACTGTATTTCTATGTGCGCGAGCATGCGACTTCGCATGGTACTCCGCCCTTGCAATTTATAAGCCAGAAAGTCCCTTTTCTTGTCCACTTGAGGGATGGTTTGCTTGGGACGCGCAAATAAGTAAGTCTAGGGGTGTGATGAGTCCCATTTATATACACATTTTTGGACTCATCTGGGCCAGTTTTATAGTCAATGCACTACATATTAGATCCATAATCACTCATATTTGTTCTCTATACTTCATTCCATGCTAAGTGCACTTTTTGGCCATTGTGGTGTGCAATTGCGCACTATTTTGTTGGGGGCATGCACATTGTGCTCCCCAATCTTTTTCTGTTATTATACTTGTGCTGGAGGTGTGTTCCCAGCGTGTGGATTCATTGTGCAGGTGGGCAGATCATCCATATTGCCCAGAATTCATCCTGTATGAATCGCACGGTCGTGCATTTTACTTGACGCACGGTAGGCTGCGATCGTGCGCTATGATCGGCTGGTCAATTATGGTGATCTGCCCCGCTCGTGCATTTTCTTCATGCAAGGTTGGCCTCAACCATGCGCGAACAAAACGCACGGCCTCCTGTTGTTTGCCAGATTTTGAGGTTTCTGAATTTGCACGTAAATTTTTACGCACGGTCGGCTTCGACCGTGCGTGAGTAAAACGCACGGGCGCGGCTGCTTCATCTTCCTAACCTTTGTTCTGGATTAATATCGCACGGTTCACGCACGGTCGTGCGTTCGACCGTGCGTGACCAAATTTCTGATGGTTTTTTATAAAAGCGCAGATTTCCGCCCTAATCGGATCAGTTCTTCTTTCCCGCGCCCAAGAGCTCTAGTTCCGCACCATTTTCTCCGCTCCATCGCCGCCCACCTTCGGGAGGAGCTCCGGTCGCCATTCTCTTGCAAATCTCTAGCCGGAGCATCCTCGTGGCCTCCTTCATTGTTCGTGCACCTCCAAAGCTCGATTTCGAGGGATTCATTACTGTATACATGAAGTTCTCCGGCGAGGTCGGAATCAAAGATGATTGACGGAGAAGATGGGTCAACTAGAAGGAACTGACAACTCCTTTCCATACCACGGACGGCAGTTGGAGCCTGAGCTCGGACAAGGATTGACAACCCTAGATTCCGACCGTGAACCTCTGATGAGTCTCTGCCCCTTTGGTTGTAATCTCACCCCCTTCATATTGTAGTACTGTTTTTCTTCTCTTATTTGTGTGTATGGATAATTGAAAGAAAAAGTTGTCTACCTAAATCACCTAGAGGGGGGTGAATAGGTGATCTCTACTGCGATTGCGGAATAAAAAAATATTGCACGCACACAACAAAAGAATCACAGCACAGAGACACAAGATTTATAGAGGTTCCCCAAGGGTGGGTACTCCTCTCTCCCGCTCCGCCTATCTAGCACTTTGGGCTAGCGTCGGCAACTTCACCAAAACTCGGATTTATCAACAAATCCTACACTTGGAGACAACGGCTCCTATAAACTCGGAGAACAACCTCTCCTACAAAAGCACTCGGAGATAAACTCATACAACTCGGAGCAAACCACTCCTACTGATGATTACTTGGGCTTCTTCTTTTTGTTTTATAAATAAAAGATAACCTTTATATTAAGAGTTTAGAATTGGCGGATATTTTCGAAGAGTCTCGCAAGTACTCCTACTTTGAGAAATTAACCGTTATCCTATCGAAGGATAGAAGTAACGATCTTTTTCTTCTTTCGGAATATTGACAATTACGCTTCGGCTACAATGCCGAATTCTATTGAATTGAATAGTAGAAAAGGAGAGTTTTGCACTAAATGAGTTTGAAAAGCTGTGTTTGAATTTTTAGTCCAAATTAATCATTTGATAAAGGCAAGTATACCTTATCGCAAGTAATACAGGATATTTTTAGAAAATATCGGGATCGTATATTTCCGCGGGTCGTGTTGATTATGCTACTTCGAGGGACGAACTATTATTTTATCGGAATAATATTTTTAGTTGATTTAACTAGAGTTCTAAATGATAAAATGCGAAAGATGATTTAAGCGATCTACTAGAGTTCTAAGTGATGAGAAATATAGCGCGCGACGTCGAATTACCTTGAGACGAAAATAGATTTTTCGTAGAATTAAAAGTGATGACTTTTCAAAATATTAAGATGACTTGGCCGTGGAGGTTCCATAATTATGAACGCTCCTCTCTCGAGGGTACGCCCACCTGAGATTATGAATATTCGACCGAACTCTCGTTCTACAATCGAATGTTCTTAATACTCGCTTTATGTTGCGAACCCCGCTATTGGGTTTTTATTTCCAATTCGGGAGAGTTACCTCGTCCTCTCTCGAGGGTAGAGCGCACTTCTCTTTACCCGTGAGTGATCAGTCCGTACACACGAGCCTCTCGGCTAACTAGGTACGAAAACGGAAATGAAAACCACACATCGATTATGTGGCTCCACTCAACGTGATTCTCGGATAAACCTTAAGCGTTAATTATTTTAGAAAGAGATGTTTTAATTCTTATAGAAAAACTATTTTTGTGTCCCAATGCTCTTCGACGTCGTGCGCTAAAGGAAATTAGCCACTCATCGGAATGGAGACGGCATTATCGGTTGAAAAATACATGTTTGATAATTAAAGCGGATATAAGCGGATAAAAAGGAAATAAAAAGACTTATATAAAAACAGTAATAATATCCGTCCCAACCACCTTAAACAAGTGCTAAAAAGTTCTTAGCCTCTTATTTAAGAAGGGGGTGGTATAGAAATGAAAAGACTTATAAAGGTGCAGAAATAATATCCGTCCCAACCAACTTAAATAAGTGCTAAAGTAAATTAGCCTCTTATTTGAGAAGGGGGTGGTATATAGCAGTTATATAAAGACTGAAATAAAAACTAAGCTACAAAAAAAGGAAAATACTATCTCATACACGCACACACTCTAAAAGAAACTGAAAAAGAAAGCGTTTAAAATGAAAGCGATAAAATAAAGCGAAAAAGAAAACGATAAAACTATTTTATGAAAGCTTGTAAATCTAAGCTATGAAAACAGTAAACCTAGATTACGAAAGCAATAAAACTAACTATAAAAGCAATAAAACTAAATTATGAAAGCAATAAAGCTAAACTCATACACGCACACACACTAACATTAATAAAAAGAAGATGATCCAAATGAGAAAAACATCATTTTATTTCTGAAATCAGCATTACAACTAGACTAGGAAGACGAAAAAACTACAAACGAACTTAAACTGAAATGCAGAAGAGAAGCTCACAATCACTCAAAAGAACTCACAATACAACAAAAACCACTCAAAATTTGGATGAAAATAACTTCAGCCGAGCCCCTCTATTTATAGGGAAAATTTGAGTTTTACACGCCCTAGGTCACGGGCGTGACTTGAATGTCACGGCCGTGACTTAGGGCGTGACATTTGCTCGGCTGTATTCGCCGCCTTCTGGAAGGTCTGGCCGTCAAACATGGCTGCACACGGGCGTGACTTGGTATGTCACGGGCGTGACTTGGTGAGTCACGGGCGTGACTATGGCTGGCTGATGTCGGCAGCATGGGTGCGGCTTCGAGACGTGACACGCTGGCGGCTCACGGGCGTGACTCTGCTGGAACACGGGCGTGACTTGTAGAGTCACGGGCGTGACTTGATCAACTCTTCGAGATTTCACCTGAAAACGGCTGCCAATTGGAAATTTGGCTTTTAAAATTACACGCCCTTGGTCACGGGCGTGACCTCGGGCGTGACTTGAGCGATTTGTCGGGATTTGATCTGAATTGAGCCGTCCCGTTGATATTTGATCTTTAAAATTACACGCCCTTGGTCACGGGCGTGTCTGAGGGCGTGACCTGTGAAAATTTTGCAAAAAAAAAAAAAAAAATTGCAAAAACTAAGTTAGAAACCAGAAATAATAAAGAAGCAATTTATTCATTAATTTACATAGAAAATTCACAATATTAATTAAAACTATACTAATATTTATACCAAAAATACATATATTTTATTACTTATCAAATACCCCCATACTTAAGCTTTTGCTATTCCAGGGCAAAAGTAAGAGAGATCTATACGGGATTAATATAAGTTCTAATTTTTGGCTATCGTTTTATTTTAATCATAAGAGACTGAAAAATAAAAATTCGGAGTAATAAGAGTTAAGTCCTAAATTATGCAAATGATTTAAGTAGAAGAAATGTCCTGGCCAAAAGACTTCTTAATTAACCAAATAGCAAACAAAATTGCAATCATTAGTAAACGAGATTAGATCGAAATTATAATAACCTTTGTTTAAAGAAACATAAAGGAAAAATATAAGTTACTAATTATGCTCTCAAATGATTTTTTGAATTAGAACTAGAAACAATAATTTGGTTAAGGGAAAAGGGGGAAAAAAGCCTTGGCAAATAGAAGAGTACTTGGATCAGGGGTGATGAATTGTATCATCTCACCCCTCTTATAAAGTTTCCTTTGACTCCCATCGTTGGTGTACGAGGGACGAGGGAAAATTGACCTTTTTAATTAACCCAATGCCTGTGTTTACGGAATTTGTAATTCCCATTGACATAGGATTTCTTTTAACAAATATTGGGTGCCTATGTTTACGGAATTTTTGTATTCCCATTGACATAAGATCTTTTTGTTTTTTTTTCTTCTTTTTGTGTTTTTGCCATGCTGAATTGGTGTATACAAGGGGTTTTCAAGAGAAATTCTAGAATAATAAAAAAAGTTTTGAGAGCAACCTTAGTAAGTTGAATATTCCTAGATTCCTGAAGACATAAAGTAGGGATAATTGCAGTCTAAAGTTGTTTTGCCAACATAATACACATGTCTCTATTTTAGCTAGTAGAAGTAGTGCTTGATAACAAAGCCTCTATTTAAATTAAAAACACAAGATATTCTTTAAAACTTAACCCCGAACGTTTAAATCTATCGATCTTAGATAAACAAACAAATAGTAAAACTAGCGATTATGAAAATCCACAAACATATACTCTCGAAACTAAATGCTTTAAGAATAAAAGTAAAGTAGGGTTTATTATTTTTGGAGTTTTTTTTTCTTTTTTTTTTTTTTCTTTTTTTTTTGTTGTTATAATGTTTTTTTTTTTTTTTTGTTTTTGTTTTTCAACTACAAAAAATACATATCATATTTCTTTTTTTTTTTTTTTTGAAAACGGGAAATACACCCCCATACGTAAAACCCAACATTGTCCCCAATGTTGTAATGTAAGTATGAAGAAGAGAAAATAACAATGCAATATATACAAAAGGAAAAAGGAAGCAAAAAGGCATCCCTGAAGTAAAGTTGGCGGGGTCGGAAGAAACCCTGCAAAAATAGAGAAAAAGCATAATAAAAATATTAGATAAATATGGGGTGCCTCCCACGAGCGCTTTGTTTACCGTCGCGTAGCTTGACGCATTTGGCGTGGTGAGATTATAAATTAGGGAGGGTTAAAGATTCCGTGTGGCCGTCCACTGGATCGCCCGCAAGATATAGTTTTAAACGGTGGCCGTTGACTTTAAAATCGCCTTTTTCGGGGTGAGAGATAAGAATGGTCCCATACGGCCAAACCTCTTTGACTGCAAAGGGGCCGGACCAGCGGGATTTGAGCTTACCCGGAAAAAGACGAAGACGTGAATTATAAAGAAGGACAAGATCGCCCGGCGCGAAAGTTTTTGGAAATTTAATTTTTCGATCGTGGTAGAACTTAGAACGCTCCTTATAAAATTTATTACTCTCATAAGCGTTCGCACGCCATTCATCGAGTTCATTGAGTTGGAATTTCCTATTCTCGGAGGCTAAGTTCGAATCGAGATTTAAAAATTTTAAGGCCCAAAAAGCGCGGTGTTCTAATTCTACCGGTAAATGGCACGCTTTGCCGTAGACTAATCGATAGGGCGTACAACCGATAGCGGTCTTGTAGGCCGTACGATACGCCCATAACGCGTCGTCGAGTTTTGAGGACCAATCCTTCCTATTTAAAGAGACGGTTTTTTCCAGAATGCGTTTTATCTCGCGATTTACTACCTCTACTTGGCCGCTCGTTTGGGGGTGATAGGCGGTGGCGAGCTTATGCGTGACGCCGTATTTAGATAAAATTTTTGAAAACTGGGCATTGCAGAAGTGCGTGCCCCTATCACTTACTATTGCACGGGGCGTGCCAAAGCGAGAAAATAATTTTTTTAGAAAATGGACGACGACTCGCGCATCATTGGTGGGCAGAGCTTGCGCTTCCGCCCACCTAGACACGTAGTCGACCGCCACTAAAATATAGCGATTATTAAAAGAAGGAGGTAGGGGGCCTACAAAGTCTATGCCCCACAAATCGAAAATTTCGCATTCTAAATAAAAATTTTGGGGCATCTCGTCACGACGAGAGATGTTACCCGCCCGCTGGCAGCTATCGCATATACTCACAAAAGTGTGAGCATCCTTAAAGAGAGTGGGCCAATAAAAGCCTGACTCTAACGCTTTCCGCGCGGTCCGGTTGGCTTGATAATGCCCTCCAGCCGGCCCCTCATGGCAGTGTCGCAATATTTGCGCACCCTCCTCGCTTGAAACACATCTTCGTATCACTTGGTCTGCGCAGATGCGAAAGAGAAAGGGGTCCTCCCAAAAGTAGTTTTTCAAGTCAGAGAAGAATTTCTTCTTCTGCTGAGTCGAAAAATCTTTTGGAAGGACCCGCGCGACTAAATAGTTCGCGTAATCTGCGAACCAAGGGGTAGAAGAAGTTTTTGTATTATTTATGATTAAAAGGCGCTCCTCAGGAAATCGATCGTCTATTTCGGGTTCGACGAGCGCTTCTGCGGCGGGGTGTTCTAAACGTGAGAGGTGGTCGGCTGCTAAATTTTCAGCCCCCTTCTTATCCCGGATCTCTAAGTCAAATTCCTGTAAAAGGAGGACCCATCGAAGTAAGCGAGGCTTAGCATCAACTTTGGCCAAAAGATATTTCAAGGCGGAGTGATCAGTGAAAACGATTACGTGTGAAAGGGTTACGTAGGGTCGGAATTTATCAAAAGCAAAGATGACGGCGAGAAGTTCCTTTTCCGTTGTGGTGTAGTTAGCCTGTGCGGCATTGAGTGTACGAGAAGCGTAATATATAGGATGA
Source organism: Dactylorhiza incarnata (assembly GCA_033032865.1). Lineage (NCBI taxonomy): Eukaryota > Viridiplantae > Streptophyta > Magnoliopsida > Asparagales > Orchidaceae > Dactylorhiza > Dactylorhiza incarnata. The sequence goes on along the minus strand of JAWHQI010000011.1, from coordinate 22,114,042 downwards.
AAATATTTATTTACGCGTTGGCCTAAGACAGCTCCTACTGCGATATCGCTCGCGTCGCACATAATCTCAAACGGAAGAGACCAATCTGGCGCCACCAGAATTGGAGAATTGATAAGTTGCTTTTTAATAAAATTAAACGCCTCTACGCAGGCCGTGTCAAAAATGAATGGGGAATCCTTTTCCAGGAGGTGAGTTAGCGGTTTGGTTATTTTTGAAAAATCTTGAATAAACCGCCGATAAAAACCTGCGTGGCCAAGAAAACTTCTAATTGATTTGACGTTCGAAGGAACAGGAAGTTGTTCAATTATAGCGACTTTGGCCTTATCGACCTCCATCCCCTTGGAAGAAATTTTATGGCCGAGGACTAAACCCTCTCGGACCATGAAGTTGCATTTCTCCCAGTTCAAGACTAAGTTCGTCTCCTCGCACCGTTGGAGGACTCTATCTAAATTTTTTAAACAATTTTTAAAAGAGTTTCCAAAGACGGAGAAGTCATCCATGAAGACTTCCATTATGTCTTCTACTAGTTCGCCAAATATTGCCAGCATACATCTTTGGAATGTAGCTGGCGCGTTACAGAGGCCAAACGGCATCCTTCGATATGCGAAGGTGCCGAAAGGGCAAGTAAAAGTCGTTTTTTCTTGGTCCTCGGGTGAAATAGGGATTTGGAAAAATCCCGAGAGACCATCAAGGAAGCAATAAAAAGGGTGACCGGAGAGACGCTCTAAGATTTGATCAATAAACGGTAGCGGAAAGTGGTCTTTTCTGGTGGCATCATTTAGTTTTCTGTAGTCGATGCACACCCTCCAACCCGTAACAGTACGAGTTGGGATTAATTCGTTATTCGTGTTCTCCACGACCGTTATACCGCCTTTTTTAGGGACGACTTGTACAGGGCTTACCCACGTACTGTCGGAAATAGGATAGATAATCCCCGCATCGAGGAGTTTAATAATTTCAGTCTTAACGACTTCCCGCATGTTCGGGTTAAGTCGTCGTTGAGGTTGAATTGTTTTGCGGGGGTTTTCTTCGAGAAAAATTTTGTGGGAGCAGAATGAGGGGTTAATTCCCCTGATATCAGAAATTTGCCATGCAATTGCACGGCGATGTTTAGATAAAACTTCAACCAATTCGGATGTTTCCGAATCAGTTAAAGTAGAAGATATTATAACCGGAAGTTTTAAGTTCGCGGCTAGAAAAGCATATTTTAAATGGTCGGGGAGTTGCTTAAGCTCCAAGACCGGAGGTTCTTCGTAGGAAGTGGAGATTTTTAAATCTTTCGAGTCGAAAGGCTCGAAAGGCGAATCTGGCGGTAATTCTTCTAAAGGAGGTTGATTCGCCAGATCCGAATCGTCTATCATTAAAGATAGCAATTCTGAAAGAGAAGAACACTCGTCCACAAACGCGGATTCCAAATTGAAACAGGAATCATCATTCGATAGTGAGTTCCGCATGGAGGGGTTGATATGTAAAGTAACTTCGTCGTCTCCAACTCGAAGGAGGAGGCGACCGTTACTGACATCGATTAACGCACGGGAGGTTGCGAGAAAGGGGCGACCGAGGATGATGGGTACCTCGACGTCCTCCTCTATGTCCAGGATGACAAAGTCTACCGGGAAGATAAACTTGTCAACCATGACCAGAACATCTTCCGCTACCCCGATTGGGTACTTTACCGAGCGATCCGCGAGTTGGATGCTCATTTTTGTCGGACTCGGGACGCCTAAATTGAGTTTTTTGAAAAGAGAAAAAGGCATCAAATTGATGCTGGCGCCTAAGTCTGCAAGAGCGTACTTTATTAACATATTGCCAAAGAGACACGGGATGGAGAACCGTCCCGGGTCGTTTAGTTTTGGCGGCAATTTGTTAAGGAGAACAGCCGAACATTCCGCATTAAGGGAAACACGCGAAACATCCTCGAGTCGCTTTTTATTAGAAAGCAACTCTTTAAGATATTTCGCATATTTCGGCATTTGGGAGAGTGCCTCGCAGAAGGGGACGTTTATTTGAATTTGTTTTAAAATACGCAAAAATTTTTGATAATTTTCGTCCTCCTTCTCTTTATTAATTTTAGACGGGTAAGGAATTCGAGGACTCGAAACATTTGGCACAACCGGAGAAGCTGGAGCAATTAGAATCGAAGAAGAGGGTGGAGGGGTCGGAGGCGAAATGCATACCTTAGGCTCAACCCGCAATGGGGAGACGACCTCCTTGCCGCTTCGAAGGGTTATAGCGTTGGCATTTTCCCTTGGGTTTGGCTCTGTATTCCCTGGTAAAGCTCCGTATGGCCGCTCGGAGACCATCTTTGCAAGTTGTCCAACCTGGTTTTCCAAGCTTTTAATCGATCCGGTAAGATTCCGGATATTTGAATCGTTGGACGCGATGTACTTAGACAAAATATCTTCGAGCGGCGAAGGTTTTGGAGGAGGAGGCTGGAATCCCTGCGGAAATCCTTGCGGAAATCCCTGAGGATTCATATTTGGGGGCCTCTGAGCATTGTTAGGATTGCTCCAGGAGAAATTAGGGTGGCTCCTCCAACCTAGATTATAAGTATTACTATACGGGTTGTTATTAGGGTTGAAGGGGGGCCTAACCGGATTACCGAGGTAATCCACCGATTCTTCGATTACGTTATTATTATTATTATTATTATTCCAAGCGGGAGTGGAGGAGGAAACAGTCATCTCCGCCACCTGCTTACTTAGCCGCTCTACCTGTGAGGCTAAGAAAGTAGTGGCGTCCACTTCAAAAAGACCAGCCGGTTTAGTAGGACGCGACCTTGGCACGTTCCATTGGTACGCATTCATGGCCATTTCGTCGATCAGAGCTTGAGCGGTCTCTGGGGTTTTGTTGTTTAACGTTCCCCCGGAAGCCGCATCAATCATCTGCCGTGTAGAAAAATTTAAACCATTATAAAACGTTTGGACCTGTAGCCAAGTTGGTAGCGCGTGATGAGGACACCTACGCAAATATTCCTTAAAACGCTCCCAAGTCTCATAAAGAGACTCGGAATCGAATTGCACAAAGGATGTGATATCCGTGCGTAGTTTTGCGGTTTTTGACGGAGGAAAATACTTAGTTAAGAAAAATTCCGTCAATTGGGCCCACGTGGTTATGGACCCTCTCGGAAGAGAAGTCAACCATGATTTGGCCTTTGACCGTAGCGAAAATGGAAATAAGCGTAAACGAATGGCGTCATCAGTGACGCCATTAATTTTAAAGGTGTCGCATATTTCTAAAAAGTTTGAAAGGTGCTGATTTGGGTCCTCATCTGGCAAACCGTCGAACTGAATCGACTGTTGTACCATTTGAATTATGCTGGATTTTATTTCAAAATTATTATTATTAACTGTCGGGCGAGTAATACTGGATCCTGTATCTTCCAAATTCGGCCGGGCATAATATGCCATGGTCCGGGCCGGGGCCGCATTTGGAATTGGATCGCCCATATTTACAGTATCTCTGATTGACTCTTCGGGGGTTTCGAGTAAGTTTTGATCACGAGATCGGATGCGCTCACGAAGAGTGCGCTCGATTTCGGGGTCAAAAGGAATAGTCGAATCGTCCGAAGAGTTTCCTCGGGTCATAAACTAAAAAACAATATTTTTGGATTTTCTGTTTTATTATTATTATATTTTTTTTTTTATAAGTTTTTATATTTATATAATTTTTTTTTTATTAGTTTTGTAACCTCCTTTTTTTTTTGTGCCTTTTTTTTTTTGTAATAAATAGATAAGGAATAAAATTAATAGCAGTTCCTACTTTCAAATAACAACACAAAGCTCCCCGGCAACGGCGCCAAAAACTTGATGATTACTTGGGCTTCTTCTTTTTGTTTTATAAATAAAAGATAACCTTTATATTAAGAGTTTAGAATTGGCGGATATTTTCGAAGAGTCTCGCAAGTACTCCTACTTTGAGAAATTAACCGTTATCCTATCGAAGGATAGAAGTAACGATCTTTTTCTTCTTTCGGAATATTGACAATTACGCTTCGGCTACAATGCCGAATTCTATTGAATTGAATAGTAGAAAAGGAGAGTTTTGCACTAAATGAGTTTGAAAAGCTGTGTTTGAATTTTTAGTCCAAATTAATCATTTGATAAAGGCAAGTATACCTTATCGCAAGTAATACAGGATATTTTTAGAAAATATCGGGATCGTATATTTCCGCGGGTCGTGTTGATTATGCTACTTCGAGGGACGAACTATTATTTTATCGGAATAATATTTTTAGTTGATTTAACTAGAGTTCTAAATGATAAAATGCGAAAGATGATTTAAGCGATCTACTAGAGTTCTAAGTGATGAGAAATATAGCGCGCGACGTCGAATTACCTTGAGACGAAAATAGATTTTTCGTAGAATTAAAAGTGATGACTTTTCAAAATATTAAGATGACTTGGCCGTGGAGGTTCCATAATTATGAACGCTCCTCTCTCGAGGGTACGCCCACCTGAGATTATGAATATTCGACCGAACTCTCGTTCTACAATCGAATGTTCTTAATACTCGCTTTATGTTGCGAACCCCGCTATTGGGTTTTTATTTCCAATTCGGGAGAGTTACCTCGTCCTCTCTCGAGGGTAGAGCGCACTTCTCTTTACCCGTGAGTGATCAGTCCGTACACACGAGCCTCTCGGCTAACTAGGTACGAAAACGGAAATGAAAACCACACATCGATTATGTGGCTCCACTCAACGTGATTCTCGGATAAACCTTAAGCGTTAATTATTTTAGAAAGAGATGTTTTAATTCTTATAGAAAAACTATTTTTGTGTCCCAATGCTCTTCGACGTCGTGCGCTAAAGGAAATTAGCCACTCATCGGAATGGAGACGGCATTATCGGTTGAAAAATACATGTTTGATAATTAAAGCGGATATAAGCGGATAAAAAGGAAATAAAAAGACTTATATAAAAACAGTAATAATATCCGTCCCAACCACCTTAAACAAGTGCTAAAAAGTTCTTAGCCTCTTATTTAAGAAGGGGGTGGTATAGAAATGAAAAGACTTATAAAGGTGCAGAAATAATATCCGTCCCAACCAACTTAAATAAGTGCTAAAGTAAATTAGCCTCTTATTTGAGAAGGGGGTGGTATATAGCAGTTATATAAAGACTGAAATAAAAACTAAGCTACAAAAAAAGGAAAATACTATCTCATACACGCACACACTCTAAAAGAAACTGAAAAAGAAAGCGTTTAAAATGAAAGCGATAAAATAAAGCGAAAAAGAAAACGATAAAACTATTTTATGAAAGCTTGTAAATCTAAGCTATGAAAACAGTAAACCTAGATTACGAAAGCAATAAAACTAACTATAAAAGCAATAAAACTAAATTATGAAAGCAATAAAGCTAAACTCATACACGCACACACACTAACATTAATAAAAAGAAGATGATCCAAATGAGAAAAACATCATTTTATTTCTGAAATCAGCATTACAACTAGACTAGGAAGACGAAAAAACTACAAACGAACTTAAACTGAAATGCAGAAGAGAAGCTCACAATCACTCAAAAGAACTCACAATACAACAAAAACCACTCAAAATTTGGATGAAAATAACTTCAGCCGAGCCCCTCTATTTATAGGGAAAATTTGAGTTTTACACGCCCTAGGTCACGGGCGTGACTTGAATGTCACGGCCGTGACTTAGGGCGTGACATTTGCTCGGCTGTATTCGCCGCCTTCTGGAAGGTCTGGCCGTCAAACATGGCTGCACACGGGCGTGACTTGGTATGTCACGGGCGTGACTTGGTGAGTCACGGGCGTGACTATGGCTGGCTGATGTCGGCAGCATGGGTGCGGCTTCGAGACGTGACACGCTGGCGGCTCACGGGCGTGACTCTGCTGGAACACGGGCGTGACTTGTAGAGTCACGGGCGTGACTTGATCAACTCTTCGAGATTTCACCTGAAAACGGCTGCCAATTGGAAATTTGGCTTTTAAAATTACACGCCCTTGGTCACGGGCGTGACCTCGGGCGTGACTTGAGCGATTTGTCGGGATTTGATCTGAATTGAGCCGTCCCGTTGATATTTGATCTTTAAAATTACACGCCCTTGGTCACGGGCGTGTCTGAGGGCGTGACCTGTGAAAATTTTGCAAAAAAAAAAAAAAAAAATTGCAAAAACTAAGTTAGAAACCAGAAATAATAAAGAAGCAATTTATTCATTAATTTACATAGAAAATTCACAATATTAATTAAAACTATACTAATATTTATACCAAAAATACATATATTTTATTACTTATCACCTACAAAATAACTCGGAGAAAAATCTCCTACAAGAATCAAATAGAGTTTGAAATAAAATACTTCTATTAAACCTCAACAGAGATTGACTTCAGATTTTGGAAAAACTGAGTCTTCTTCTTCCTTGAGAACGAAAGCTTCGATCTTCAAAGATTTGGAAGAAAGGAAACTCGGCAAATCTGATCTGAATAGGCCCTTTGATTTTCTTGAAAAGATCTTCAAAAAATATGGAGCAGCAAATAAATCAAAGGCCTTCTTATCTGAGAAATCTCTAACAACACTGAAGAACGAGTCTTGAGGGAGTAGAAGTTAGATCTCAGAAAAACTTGTTCAGCGAGCAAGAAGGAAGACGGCTGGGTTCTACTTTTTCAATCGGGTTTACTAAACTTGTTTTTGCCCTAAAATAAAAGACTATATATAGGGAGACCTCCAACGGCTCGGGCGACAAACAAGGAATGATCGACGCGTGTGCTGCACATGGCGGCCAACCCTAATTTTCAAAAACGAAACATATTTTTGAAATCCGTCTGTCCGTCATTCGTCGAGACTTCACGTGAACATTCGACGAATTGACTTAGCCATTGAAAATACTGATCAAGGCTTGAAAACTGTCTTCTGTTTTCATTCGTCGGGATTCGTCGGGAGTTCTCGAGAACATACGACGAATTGACTTAGCCGCAAAATTTCCTTCACAAGCCTACCTTTTTTACTTCTGTCTGCGTTCGTCGGCATTCGTCGGGAGTTCATGAGAACATTCGACGAATGGACTTAGCCACAGAAATTTCTTTTTCAAACTGGAAAACTGGCTTCTGTCTGGATTCGTCGAGATTCATCGGGACTTCACGTGACATCTCGACAAATTGACTCAGCAAAAATTTCCTTCCTCCTGAAAACCTGCTCCAATCCTCAACCTTGAAAGCCTTCAGTTATGAGTATGTGAAGTACACCCCAAAAGAGAGATTACACATGGACCAACACTTTGTTCTATACAATGAGGGATTACATTGTCTAGAACTGTGTTTGGTGATCCATTGCAACCTGACTTTGGTGTGCACTTAGCATTATGACCTGTCACAACACATCTAAAGAGAATTCATCAAATACATACTCAATTCAATTTAGTTCACTAGGGGACACCTTCAAATCCAGGTGATTGTGGATACAATACCCAACAATCTCCCCCTATTTGAAGATGTCATAACCCTATGCACTAAGTTGAATTGCACAGAAAGTATAATTGAATAAAAACAGCACAACCAGGCAGTAATAATTAAAGAGAGAATCAATGTTTATCCAAACAAGGAAAAACAGCATGATTCCAGAACAGCTCAGCTCATGCTTGATCCTTGCCTTTCTGCTTTCCAAAAATTATTTCCACTGCCTCAGCTCTCTTTTTCTATTCAGATTCCATTCTCTGAAAGAATTCCTTTGGCTTAGGCCAATATCTATCAGGAGCAGTCTCTTTAGATCCACCTATCTTGAAATGAATTCTCCTTTCAGTTGTCCTTTTCTTGAACTTATCCCATTCCTCCTGACTGTAATGTTTACTGACACTTTCATTTTGCTTACTACAAGGTTGAAAGCTGTAAGAATGATATTCTTTGAAGTGGGACTCCAGCTTTCTTGGAAATTTCTTGGAGGAGGCCTATCATAAAATTCTCTGATCTTCTTATGAGGATTGGACCTTTTAGCAGAAGGTTTATCACCAAAAATCTTCCTTTTCAAAGACTTATCAGAAGATTCAGAAACCTTGGAGCTTTCAAGCACTGGATCATCCCAGAATTCTTGGTAGGAGGAAGCTGGGATGTCTGCTTCAGCAAAATCAGAATCCTCAACAGGAATTGGATAAGAACTTGGAGTACTTGGACCTGGAGCACCTGGCATGTTGTCCACAACAGTGAATCCAAGCATGCCTGCAACCTCCTTGAACAGCCAACTTGTTGATTCATGAGTGTACCAATTTACATCTACAATATTTTGTAATATGTTCTCCGTAAGCTCTCGCATCTTGGAAAATACATTTCCATCCAAATCATTTACTTTACCATCCAGATCATTTACTTCACTAGCACTCTCCTCTATCTTAGACACAATACTCTCCTCCCCCTTTATGACATCTTCATGTAGGAGGGTATAGAGTTTGGCCAGGTGCCTTTCAACTTGATCATCCAGAAAAGTAAGCCCTTGATCATGAGAAATGTTGAGAGTTGTTTGAGCATCATTCAGATTTACAACATCTTCACCAACCTGATGCAAGTTCTTTAGAGCATGCCCAACTGCCTTATTGGTGTGGTCCAATGCTTTTCCTGCCTTTGTCATCCAGGCTTCTTGATCACTTTTGAATTTTCCCATTTCATGTCTCATTTCAGACATTTCCTGCCTCAAAGCACTGTCAACAACATCAATCTTCTGATAAACCTTCTTGATAGACTTATCAAAATGCTCTGTTTGAGCTTGCAGCAAAGTTGAAATTGACCTGAGCAAAGAAGATTAAGATCTCTCTCCATTTTCAAAAACATCAGGTTAGACTCTATCAGCTACAAAACTTGTAGACTGTGCTTGCTCATCAAGCACTGTTGCTCTTGGAGATTGTCTCAAAATACTTTCTGGAGGGGGCAAGAGCAGCACAGGAGGGACTGCAGATTCACCCATAAATATGTCTTCCTGTTCTTTCTCCCCCTCAGCCAAGGACATCCTCTTGGCAAACTCCAACTGAGCACTAAAACTGCCTTTGTCCAAAGCATCAGATTTCTCAGGCTGTGCAGCTGATTTCCTTGATTCAGAGTGTTCAGATGCAGTATCTGGCAAGTTTTCATGATGATCTGAATGTGAGACAAACTCTGCAAGGGATCTTCTTGAGTCTTCTAGCACATCAACTTCATCTTCAGCAGCAGATTTCCCTTGACCTTCCAGGTCAGGAACAGTATCAGGAACAGCAGGATTAACTGGATCAACATACACTGGATCAGTATGAACTGGATCAATTTCACTGGGAGGAATTTCCTTTTAAGCAGCACCACTTGCAACAATGTTTCTTAGGGTTGGAGGCTCCCCCTCAACATGTTCACCTCTGCCCTGATCAGGAGCAGTACTAGGTCCACCACCCCTTGAGGGTTGACCTTCTTTATGAGTCCTATTCTCATTCTGCACAGGGTCCTCATCACCACTAACAACATTCTTGACTCCACCCTTTGGAATGACCCTTTCCCATTTGGAGAAAATAGAGGAGTTGATTTTCTTAGTGTGATGGATGGGGATACCTCTTCCAAGATTGAAAAAATCTGGATTACTACCATTCAGAAACAAACTAATAATTCTTCCAAAATTAGGGGCATGAAAGCTGTCTTTAATTTTCTCAAAAAGAACTTCACCAAAATTAAAACTCTTTCTACAAATAATAGCTGTGTGAATCTTAAAGGCTTCTTCAGATAGGTAGTCATGTGAACCTACCTTGCACAATAAGACTTTTCCCAAAATATCACACAGAAGCTTACCTCCGTCATTCATGAATTTTCTTCTTATCTTTAAACCTTCATCAAGAATGCCACAGAATCTTTTGGCCTGGAGAAAGTCTTCAGCATATACTTCCTCTGATTCGACTTCAGGCATCCTCAAGATCCTGTTGATGCCACTAGCTTTCAAAACTATTTTACAAGACCTGATGCAGCTCTTTATCTTCTTGCCTTGACCAGAGATTTTTGCATTTCTGTAGAATTCAAGAACGTCTTGTTCGAGAATTTTAGCCGGCTCTTCCAAGGCATAACTGAGCCCGCCGACATCAAGCATCAAAATAATGTTTCTGAACTCATCTGAAGCAGTTCGAAAGCTACCTCGCACCAGCTCTCCACCTGAATGCAAACCTCCAGCGGCTTTGGGCGCCATCGAGCTTGACGAAATCGGGGAAGAGAAATAGTGTTTTCTCGAGGGAGACGGAGAGACGGGAAGGGTTTCACAGAAGAGTGCGTGGAATCACGTGTTCTCTTTGTTTTATATATATATATAAAATAAATTTAGGCGCGTACCTGATTTCACAGATGGCTCTTGGGATCCAATAAATTGAATTTGATAATAAGACTTTTCAAGGAGACGTGTCCGAGAAGATAAAAGAAATTGACCCGTGATATCTCGTGAAATTTCAATATTCTTGTCCTCATGATTCCTTGTTAAGCATTCCAAGTTCCATTTTGAAGAAATTGAACTTGGTCTCATCCAGAGGCTTTGTAAAAATATCTGCAATTTGTTTGTCAGTATTAACATATAACAAATTAATATCCTTACTCTCAACATGTTCACGGATGAAGTGGTAGCGAAGCTCGATGTGCTTCGTTCTGCTGTGAGAGACTGGATTATTTGCTATGGCAATAGAACTTGAGGAGTCACAGAACATGGGGATTTCTGTGAGCTTTAAATTATAGTCCTCAAGCTGATTCTTTATCCACAAAAGTTGTGCACAGCAACTGCCGGCAGAGATATACTCCGATTCAGGAGTTGATATTGCAACACAATTTTGCTTCTTGCTACTCCATGACATAAGCCTTTTTCCCAAGAATTGGCAAGTTCCTGAAGTACTCTTTCTATCATCTTTGCTACCTGCAAAATCAGCATCTGAAAAACCAATTAGTTCAAAATCATTGCTTCTCGGGTACCATAAGCCGAGATTTGGTGTACCCTTAAGGTATCTCAAAATCCTCTTTGCAGCGGCATAATGAGATTCCTTACAGTTCACCTGATACCTGGCACAAACACATGTTGAAAACATTATATCGGGCCTACTAGCAGTAAGGTAGAGCAAGGACCCAATTATGCTTCTGTACTTGGTTTCATCAAAAGGTTTCCCTTTCTCATCCTTGTCCAGAGACATGCTTGAGCCCATTGGAGTCCTCATAGAGGTTGCACTCTCCATTCCAAATTTCTTAAGGAGCTCTTTGGTGAACTTCATCTGAGAGATGAAAATTCCAACTTCAGATTGGTGCACCTGGAGTCCTAAGAAATATTTCAGCTCTCCCATACTGCTCATTTCAAACTTACCTTGCATCAAGTTAGAAAACGTTTTGCAAAGTTTGTCATCTGTAGAGCCAAAAATAATATCGTCGACATAGATTTGCACAAGCAAAATCTCACCTTTCACTTCCCTAAGAAACAATGTCTTATCTATTGTTCCTCTTGTGACTTTGTTCTCAAGAAGGAACCTAGACAATGTCTCATACCAGGCTCGGGGTGCCTGTTTGAGACCATACAGAGCTTTATGTAAATAATATACATGATCAGGAAAGTTAGAATCTACAAAACCTGGAGGTTGAGCTACATATACTTCCTCTTTAAGGTCTCCATTCAGGAAGGCTGACTTCACATCCATCTGGAAAACCTTAAAGCCCTTATATGCATCATATGCCAGAAATAATCTGATGGCTTCAAGTCTTGCAACTGGTGCAAAGGTCTAATCAAAATCAATCCCTTCTTCTTGCATATATCCTTGTGCAACCAGTCTTGCTTTGTTCTTTGTAATGATGCCCTTTTCATCAAGCTTGTTCCGGTAGACCCATTTGGTTCCAATCACATTTTGTCCTTTGGGTCTTGGTACTAACTTCCAAACTTTACATCTCTTGAATTGGTTGAGCTCTTCTTGCATAGCAAGGATCCAAGATGGATCGGTGTTTGCTTCTTCAAACTTCTTCGGCACAATCTGTGAAAGAAAACTTAAATGTAAAACTTCGTTAGTTGTACCTCTTCTCGTTAGAACTCTGCTTGAAGGATCTCCGATAATCTGATCAGCTGGATGATCTCTCGAATATCTGACTCCCAAGTTATTTGCATTTTCAGGAGCAACTTGAGGTTCAGCCACCTCTGGAACATCTTCTTCTTCATGAACTTCTTGTTCATTTTCAGAGTGATCTGAGATCTCTTCTGCCAACTTTGGAGCATCATCTGTGGTTTTTACTCCATCATAGAGAGTTCCTTTAGCTTTTCACCTGCATCTTCAATGAACACACTAGACGAGTTGCTATGCAGCAGGCTCGTCTCATCAAATACAACATGGATTGTTTCCTCTACCACCAGATTTTTCTTATTGAAAATCCTATATGCCTTACTATGGCTACTATATCCTACAAAAATACCTTCAAAACATTTTTCACTAAACTTGGTTGTAGGATGCTTCCCATTGTTAAGTACATAGCATTTACTGCCAAAAATTCTAAAATATGAAATCTTTGGTTTTCTGCCCTTTAGAATCTCATATGGGGTCTTACGATGGTTCTTATTGATGAGTGCTCTGTTTTGCACATGGCAAGCTGTGTTGATAGCTTCTGCCTAGAAATATTCTGGAAGAGCATAATCACTCAACATAGACCTGCCAGCTTCTATGAGGGTTCTATTCTTTCTCTCGGCTACTCCATTTTGCTGTGGAGTACGAGGAGAGGAAAACTCATGGGAGATACTTTGACTTTCACAAAACTTTGTTATGGCCCCAGACTGAAATTCTGTTCCATGGTCACTTCTGATTTTGACCACTGAACAGTCAAGTTCATTCTGAATAAGCTTGACAAAATTAGTGAATATGCCGAAGGTTTCTGACTTAAGTTTTAGAAAGAACACCCATGCAAACCGGGAATAATCATCAACAATAACCAAGGTGTAAGCTTTCCCACCTAAGCTTCTAACTGACATTGGACCAAATAAGTCCATATGCAGCAGATGAAGACATCTGGTAGAATTATTGCCAATTATGCTCTTAAATCTAGCCTTTGTTTGCTAACCCATTTGGCAAGCATGGCAAGGGCTTTCTTTAATGCATTTAACTTTGGGGACATCCCTTACCAAGTTGTGAGAAAATAACATAGATATAGTTTTGAAATTAATATGTGCTAGTCTCTTGTGCCATTGGTCACAAAGAGATGTACTATCTTTGGCAACAAAACACACTAGGGTAGAAGACTGTAAACATATAAAATCCAAACAGTAAATACCACTACTCCTAGAGCCTGTTAAAATAGTTTCCGCAGACACGGACATCTTTATCAGGCATCTATCTTTAAAGAACTCAACGGTATATCCTTTGTCACACAGTTGGCTTATGCTAATCAGATTGTATTTCAATCCTTTCGCATGAGCTACACGTGTGAAAACGACTGAGCCGTTGGTTATTGAACCATAACCAATAATAATACCTCGTTCAGATCCGCCAAACTTTACTTTAGGCCCGTTCTCAACTGGAACATAATCCTGAAGTAATCTTCTACTCCCGGTCATATGCCGAGAGCAACCACTGTCCAAATACCAGATAGGAATTTCGTTGGCCTTTGGACATTCCTGCAAACATGATCAATACCCCTTAGGAACCCAAACATTTTTGGGCCCTTGGTTCCTTGTTAGTGGAACACCACTTGGAACATTAACTTTGCAAGTGGTCGGTCTTGCACTGTTAACTCGTGGAGTTCTTGGCACAGTATGATTGAACCAACAATCAATGGCAAAATGACCAATTTTGCCACAACACCAGCATTCAAATCTATTGTATCTCTTCTTTGTGTTCTGCTGAGCCTTTTGAACGGGTGGCTTTGCAGGAGGAGCAACCTTGGAGGTAGAAGCCTCGTTGGTGCAACATACACAATTCTTAGGCACAATAGGCTTGACTTGCGGTGCCTTCTTAGCATTTGATCCATGAACGAATGGTCCATGATGCTTCAATTGAACTTCCTCATATGGAGCCTTGAGGGAGCTAGATCCAAAGTTTCTGGGTCTGGTCCACACTGAGTTCACCTTGGCAGGCTCAACATGGGTTGGTCTGCTGAAGTGACCATACATGCTCTCAAAGTCATAGGTGTTCGTAGGAAAAATCACCTTCTTGAAAGTTGGAGCACACTGTGGACCCTTACCCTTTGCTTTAGCAGCTCTTCTTTTGGCTGACTTACTTAGGCTCTTTTCAGCAACATGTCCCAAACCACTACTACCAGAACCAGCAGTGAAAGTGTCTATGATAGGCAAAACTGTCTTGGGCTTAGAGAAGTTCATTGTGATCTTCTTTTCAGCCTTAAGTTGTTTCGTCAAATCATTGATGATTTCACTCTCCTGAATGCCTGCTGAAGTGGCCTCGGAGAGAGCAATCTTCAAGGATAAGATTTCATCCCTGAGTAGGTTAGATTCTTCAATCTCCTTTCTCAGGTTTGATTCTTGATCCTTTAGGGATTGAATCTCCTTTGATTGAGTTTTAACAAGCTTTCGACACTTATTAAAACCCTTCAACATTTCCTCATACTTAGCAGTCAACTCAGAATCCTCTTCCGAATAGTAGCTTTCATTAGCATCAGATGTCGTTTCTGAACATGAAAGAGGTGTAGAAGATAATACCTGACCGGTGAAAGGAACAATATCTTTGTCATCATCTGACATGGCCATTAGACTGTAGAAGCAGTTTTTTGTGAGACCTTTTCCTCTATATTGACCAAATTGGTCTTCTGTATCAGGTTGAGCCATCAGTCCAAAGAATGCCTCTTCATCTGAGTTAGACTCATTTGTGTCACTATCACTCAGAGTCTTGGACTTCTTGGCAACACAACTCTTCTCCTCTTTCTTCTTTCCTTTGAAGGACTTCTTTTCTTCTTTTCTTGAAGATTCCTTCTTCTTGTGTGGGCTATCAGCTATCATGTGCCCTGGCTTTTTACAACAATAACAAACGGGTTCAGTATAATCATGTTTGTTCAGTTTAGAACCATACCTGTCATTTCTGTCACGGTGTGATCTCTTGTGATCTCTTGAGGAAGATGAGCCTTTTCTCACTTGTCTCCATTTGCTAAGCAACTTTTTGAATTGCTTGGAGAGGAGGGAAAATTCTCCTTCAGATAATTCTGATTCTTCAGAAGTGTTGTCAGCTTTATCCTCAGAAGATTCATCCCTCACAAGAGACAGAGCCCTGCTTCTCCGGGAGCTTTCAGCCTTTAGAGCAATAGTATTCTCCTTGCTAGAGCTCCTACTGCTTTCCTCTTCTGACTTCCTGATATTCAACTTCAGCTCATGGGAAAGCAGCTTCCCAAACAGAATCTGTGGCTCCGTAGTAGCCAACTTACCATATTCTCTGATAGCTATCACCTTGGGGTCCCATTCCTTAGACAGGGATCTAAGGAATTTATCGTTTAGTTCACCCATGGTGAATTCCCTTCCATAGTTTCTCAAACCATTTACAATCTTGAAGAATTTCTCGTAGGTGTCAGAAATTGTGTCTTTGCCTTGTTGCTTGAAGGCTTCATATTCTTGGTTCAGCAAAGACTTCCTGTCATCTCGAACTTCTTCAGTACCTTCCATTAGAACCACAATCGAATCCCACATCTCTTTTGCAGACTTGCAGTGAATCAGATTTTGTAGCATTGAATCATCAACTGCACCTGCTATGATGTGCTTTGCTTTCTTGTCCAGAGTGACAAGTGCAATTTCATCCTTTGTCATATCCATTAGTTTCTTTGGCACCTTTTTGGTGGGATCAATGGTAGAAGCAACTGTAGGAATGACGGGACCTTCTGTTGGGTATTGTAGCTACAATTACCTTGATTTGAAGAAGTGTTCCTGTGAACTAAGTTGAATTGAGATGTATTTGATGACTTTTGTTTAGATGTGTTATGACAGGTAGTAATGCTAAGTGCACACCAAAGTCAGGTTGCAATGGATCACCAAACACAGTTCTAGACAATGTAATCCTTCATTGTATAGAACAATGTGTTGGTCCATGTGTAATCTCTCTTTTGGAGTACACTTCATTTTCTCATAACTGAAGGTGTTCAAGGTTGAGGTGTGGAGCAGGCTTTCAGAAGAAAAGAAAATTTCTGCTGAGTCAATTCGTCGAGATAACTCGGGTCCTTCCGACGAATCCCGACGAATCCTGACAGAAGACTTTTTGGCTGAGTTATGCAGAATTTTCTGAAGCCAAGTCCATTCGTCGAGATGACTCGGATCATTCCGACGAATCCCGACGAATGCTGACAGAGGTCATTTTGGCTGGGTTGTGAAGAAGTTTCTGAAGCCAAGTCCATTCGTCGAGATGACTCGGGTCATTCCGACGAATCCCGACGAATGCTGACAGAGGTCAATCCTGTCTAGGTTCTGAAGAAAACTCTCAGCTAAGTCAATTCGTCGGATGCTCTCGTGTTCTCCCGACGAATCCCGACGAATGACGGACAGACGGATTTCAATTTCTCGTTTCGTTTTTGAAAATTAGGGTTGGCCGACATGTACAGTACACGTGGCGATCCCTCCTTGTTTGTCGCCCTTCTCGATGCTCTCGATTATAGCCGTTGGAATGGATAGGCTATAAATAGCTAAGGGTTAATTCTGTTTAACCCTAATCGTGAATCCAAGAGGAAAGACGTTGCTCTCTTCGTCCATCGGCCGACCTTTATCGCAAATCAACTGCTCCTTGCCGACAAAGCTTTTCACGATCCCTCTTGAAGAAAGGAGAATACTAGATCTCTGATTTTAGATCTGTCAAGTTCCTTTCAGATCTAGTTTTCTCCTAAGTGCTAAGTTCAAGGTTTTTCAAAGTAAGATCTATTCTTCCTCTTTTAGATCCAGATTTCAGATTTCTATTTTCAAGGAAGAAGAAGATCTTTTGTTTTAGATCTGAAGAAAAGGACTCCTCCAAGAGTTCCTAAGTAGATTGTTTCTCAATCAAAGATTTTGTAAGATTTCTTTACAATATTCTTGTAGGAAGCTTGCTTCCGAGTTGTAGGAGTTATACTCCGAGTTGTAGGAGCGTTGTCTCCGAGTTTGTAGGAAGTTTTCCTTCCGAGTTTGTAGGAGAGTTTGTTCTCCGAGCTTGTAGGAGTTGTATACTCCGAGTAGTAGGATTTGTTTGATCCGAGTTCAGTGAAGTAGCCTAGTCTAGCCGGTCATGCTAGATAGGTGAGGTGGAAAGTGGACTACCCAAGATCGGGGAACCACTATAATTCTCTGTGTTGTGCTGTGCTCTTTTGGATTCTGTGTGCTTTTATTTCTAAGTTTTTTATTCCGCGAAAAGACATAGAATCCACCTATTCACCCCCCTTTAGGTGATTTAGGTCGCAACTAGATACTTTCACCTTCCTTAACTATCTGGGAGATTCAGGGATCATTTGCTTCCATGTAGAAGATAAATCTTTCTTTCCACATTGGGAAGTTCTCCTTAGTGAAAACTGGGAGCTTGGAGGAAAACCTTTCCATGCCTCTGTCCATAGATAGAGATCTTGACAACGTTGAAGGATCTTTAATCTAGGTGTTAACCTCTTACAGATAACCTATCTCTGATACCAATTAAAAGAAAACGTTGTCTACCTAAATCACCTAGAGGGAGGTGAATATGTGATCTCTACTGCGATTGCGGAATAAAAAAATATTGCACACACACAACAAAATAATCACAGCATAGAGATACAAGATTTATTGAGGTTCCCCAAGGGTGGGTACTCCTCTCTCCCGCTCCGCCTATCTAGCACTTCGGGCTAGCGTCGGCAACTTCACCAAAACTCGGATTTATCAACAAATCCTACACTCGGAGACAACGACTCCTACAAACTCGGAGAACAACCTCTCCTACAAAAGCACTCGGAGATAAACTCCTACAACTCGGAGCAAACTACTCCTACAAAATAACTCGGAGAAAAATCTCCAACAAGAATCAAATAGAGTTTGAAATAAAATACTTCTATTAAACCTCAATAGAGATTGACTTCGGATCTTGGAAAAACTGAGTCTTCTTCTTCCTTGAGAACGAAAGCTTGGATCTTCAAAGATTTGGAAGAAAGGAAACTCAGCAAACCTGATCTGAATAGGCCCTTTGATTTTCTTGAAAAGATCTTCAAAAAATATGGAGCAGCAAATAAATCAAAGGCCTTCTTATCTGAGAAATCTCTAACAACACTGAAGAACGAGTCTTGAGGGTGCAGAAGTTAGATCTCAGAAAAACTTGTTCAGCGAGCAAGAAGGAAGACGGCTGGGTTCTACTTTTTCAATCGGGTTTACTAAACTTGTTTTTGCCCTAAAATAAAAGACTATATATTGGGAGACCTCCAACGGCTCGGGCGACAAACAAGGAATGATCGACACGTGTGCTGCACATGGCGGCCAACCCTAATTTTCAAAAACGAAACATATTTTTGAAATCCGTCTGTCCGTCATCCGTCGAGACTTCACGTGAACAATCGACGAATTGACTTAGCCATTGAAAATACTGATCAAGGATTGAAAACTGTCTTATGTTTTCATTCGTCAGGATTCGTCGGGAGTTCTCGAGAACATACGACGAATTGACTTAGCCGCACAATTTCCTTCACAAGCCTGTCTTTTTGACTTCTGTCTGCGTTCGTCGACATTCGTCGGGAGTTCATGAGAACATTCGACGAATGGACTTAGCCACAGAAATTTCTTCTTCAAACTGGAAAACTGGCTTCTGTCTGGATTCGTCGAGATTCATCGGGACTTCACGTGACATCTCGACGAATTGACTCAGCAAAAATTTCCTTCCTCCTGAAAACCTGCTCCACTCCTCAACCTTGAAAGCCTTCAGTTATGAGTATGTGAAGTACACCTCAAAAGAGAGATTACACATGGACCAACACTTTGTTCTTTACAATGAGGGATTACATTGTCTAGAACTGTGTTTGGTGATCCATTGCAACCTGACTTTGGTGTGCACTTAGCATTATGACCTGTCACAACACATCTAAAGAGAATTCATCAAATACATACTTAATTCAATTTAGTTTACTAGGGGACACCTTCAAATCCAGGTGATTGTGGATACCCAACAATAATGTATGCTAAATATTACTATGCCATTTAGTATATTTTATGTCTATGTGAAATATCTCTGTGGTCTATTTTAGTGAGGAGCGCCCCATTCCATCCACCATCCATTCTGCCATCACGTTCATGTGCCGTTCTAGCAATTGCTAGTGGCGTGCTTGGTGATGAGGTACTTACGACCCTCAATTCCACCAGTGCGATCCACCTCATCTGCAAGCCTACTCGTCCATCCGCCTAGTGAAGCGTGGCATAACGGCCCTCAAACATTTTCGCAATTACACTCACCTCATCCGCTTCCCTACTCATCCATCCGCCTTGCGAAGCAGTGCATTGCAGCCTGCATAGTTTCCATCCGCCCGGCGAAGCATTGCATAGCGGCATGCATAGTAGTGTTAATTTAGTTTAGTTTATTTCTTTTTCACAATCCAAACCAACCCTTTCGCAACCTATCTGATTTAAAGGACTTCAATCTCAAGTCCCTCCTCAAAAGTAAACTCCACCTTACTGTGTTCCTTCGTGATCGATACTCGGGGATTTACTCCTAGTTTTATATTACTTGAACGATCAGTACACTGCCATTTCGTGCCGCAGTCTTGCTACCTCCTATAGCGGTGTGCTAGATTCGCGCATCAGAAGACTCGGTCCATCATCCTTTGGTACGTTGCTCCTACGTTCATCAGCCCGAAGGGCATCATCTTGTAACAATAACACCCGTCATCCTTATGAAAGAGACATCCTTAACATCGGGCGAATGCATTTGGATTTGATGGTAGCCGGAGAACGCATCCAAGAAATTCATCACCGGGAATCCGACAGCTGAATCCATCAATGCTTCAATCCGAGGCAGAGGATAACAATCCTTAGGACAAGCCTTGTTCAATTGGGAGAAATCCACACACATTCTCCACTTCTTGTCTCCCTTCTTTACCATTACCACGTTGGAAACCCATCCTGGGTATTGGATCTCTTCCACGAATCCTGCCTCTATCAGCTTCCCCACCTCCTCTCTGATCAGCCCGGCGAGGGTGGACGATACATTTCTCTTCTTCTAGCGAATGGGGAGGACGCTCGAGTCGAGGTTGAGGCGATGACATGTCACATTCGCATCGACACCTGTCATCTCCGCAACACTCCATGCGAAGATGTCCACATTCTGTTGGACACATCTTCAGATCCTCTCTTGATCTTGCTCGTTCAGCCTTCCGTTGATTCGTACCTTCTCCAGCCTTCCCCCGCCGCTAACGACATCCCTCTCTATCACTTCCTCTGCCACCTCCAACTTGATCTGAACATCTGACACCAGATCTGCCTTCTCTGCTTCACCTCCTCCTGTCAACGGCCGTGACCTGTTGGGAGGAGGTGAGTTCTTTGGCTCTTCGCTTTCGGCCATGGGACTTGCTCAGAGCTTTCTGAACTAGCTGCTTCCACGCTCACCGCACCAGAATGTTGAAACCAGAGAACTAGTCTCGACGTTCGAAAGGAGATGCAGCCAACCCTTACTTGACCCGAGCGAGTCCCTTGACCAGTCACTAACAACCGCTGAACCCAACCCTTGGAATATTTCTAAGTCCACAAACTGACCCCTTAAGCTGTAGCGTGGAGGTTCCACCATATACCCAGAAGCTCTCAAGGAACTTCCCCTCCCAAGCCAATGCTGAGCGTAGGCACCTTGGAGGGCACTAAGGATCGCCTCACCGTCCACCTTCAATGACAGGGGGAGGGGAGGGGTAGTGCTTGCTCACACGCGAGGGAGGGGGTACCAACAACCCTTCCCAAGGTGCCCATGGGGGTCTATTTATAGACTTCCCAAAAATTGGGATGCGGATAGCCAAAAATCCACTATCCGCAGCCCAACAACCAACCAGAACGACCAAAAAATGAGGTGGCGAGTGGATCTCGAGATGTCCACTCCCCCCCTCGCCTGGGGTCAGATGGAAGGACCAGGGTCCTCCATCTATGTTGGGCGAGTGGACCATAGGGCCACTCGCCCAGCTGCCCGGGCGAGTGGATCATAGGTCCACTCGCCTGCAGGCCTGGGGGAGTGGACCGATGGTCCACTTGCCCATTTTCCTGGGCGAGTGGACCTTCGGTCCACTCTAACCCTTGCCCGGATGGTCCACTCGCCTGGGGCCTTGGGCGAATGGACCGATGGTCCATTCGCCCAAGAGGGCTTGCCTCCCCAGGCTTCCTTTTTTCGGTTCTTAACAATCTCCGACGGTTTGTTCTGCTTGCCCCTTACATGTGCTACGCCATGTCGGCTCGGCAAATATTAGGGTTGTACAGTTTATATACTCATCTGTTAGTATAGTTTTAATATATTTTAATATGAAATTATATAATTTATATGAATTATATCATATAAATCATTCCCTATTTGATTTCATGAAGTAACTTAAGTTTATTTTATATTTTCAGGTTTTTTGGGCACTTTTAAGAAAAATTCCAAAGTACACGCCCGAGGTCACAGGCGTGACCATGAGCGTGACAGCCAAATATGTGTTCCCGACCCAATTTCGCCACCCCGGGCTCCGTGAAGATTCGCCAACTACACGTCCTAAGTCACGGGCGTGACCTAGGGGCGTGACCAGTGTCACGGCTGCGACCCGCCTCATGAAGCCAGATCAGCCTGCCACATCATTTAAAGTTACACGCCCCAGGTCACGGGCGTGACCATGGAGCGTGACATCCTGGTCACGAGCATGAACCCTCCCGCGCTCCTTCCCGCCGAAGCTTCCCTCCAGTAGCCAGTTTGAAGGTTACATGCCCTCAGTCACGAGCATGACCGAGGGGCGTGACACGTACAAAATGCCTGCATTGAAGACAGACGACATCCTTCCCGCACAGCTGATCACGCCCCTTACACGCCCTTGGTCACCGGCGTGACCAAGGGGTGTGTAACTCAAATTTCAGCCTATTTAAAGCCAGCTCCTCTACAACTCAGGGGGACAAATTTTTGGAGGCTCGATCCTTCATTTCTTGCTTCGTTTTCATGTTTCTAGCATTTCTTGTAATTCTCTTTCTTTCTTGCAATTGTAACTTTCATTTCAATAGCTGCAATCTAAATTCCGTAGTTTGTAATTCTCTTTTGAAATCAATAAAATAGTTCTTTTTATTTCCTTAATCCCTTCTTCTTCTTTCATAATGCACTCTTTTATTTCAATTGATTCCTTAATCTCAATGAGTAGCTAATTTTTATAGTGCTCGATCGAGATGATCCGAGGATGAGTTAATATTGTTATAACTTATGAAATTGTTTTTTCTAATTGTTGAACGCTTACGATTTACCTTTGATCTAAAAAATTTATTATGAGACTATATCATCAATATATAATCTTCATATTGTTTTCGTTCTTTAGTTAGCCAAGAGGCTCGTAAGACGAATCGATCGCTCATTGGTAAAAGGAGTAGAACGCAAACCTCGAGAGAGGATGATGTAACTATTCCGGATTGGAGTAAAATTCAATAGTGAGGTTCACAACCTAAGGCAGTCTTAGGAGATGCGATTTGAGAATGAAAGTTCGGTCGATACACCTAAGCTTAGTTGAACCTAAACCTCGAAAGAGGGGTGTTCATGATTTGGCAACCTCCACGGTCAAAGCCTCTTCAACAAGAGAATTACATTCTATTCTCATTTCAATATTCTCTATTTCCGAGGTGATTCAAAGATCTGGTGCTAGTTCTTAAACCATCAAATTAATTCTATTAGTCTTTCTAGTATTTACTATTCGCAATCCAACTCCAAATTTCTATTTGATAAGATAATAGTGATTTTATTGAAGTAAGAGTACTCAACCGCCCCAAGTCTAATACGACCTTGGTTTCTTTAAACCTATACTACTTTCGATACGGTACACTTGTCGTTGCCGTTTGCGGATATAGTTTCAACACACGTCACCTTTTTTTTAAGATTTTTCATCTTGAGTACCGCAAGTTTTGAACGTCTTTTGTTATGAATTGGCGGTCTAGATAAATTGAGATCGACAGTTTATAGTCTGAAAGTTTTGAGATCGCCTGTTTCTAGCTATCTAGCAATGCTACAAAGGGGCGATCTAAATAAATTGAGGCCACCACCTATGTTTTTCTTGTATGAATCAATCGAGGATTGATTTGAGAATATTTTGAATCATCAAATATAGAATTTTTCTGATGCATATGTTTATGAGTCGCGGTATGGAAAAATTGAGATCGCCTACTAAATATTTCCTTCAACTTGTTTTTCCTGGATAATATGAGGATATTCCTGAGATCTCTTTTTATGTCGATTAACGGTCTGAATAAAGGTGAGACCGTAGTTTATTCATCTTCAACAAATATCCAAGGTTTTTCAAGTGACAAGGAGTCCGAGTCAAATAAGATTACACATGAGATCCCACCCCTATTTTTCTATTAACGGTCTAAAAAGATGAGACTACCAGATATCTATCATCGAAGGTCCAAGATTCTTCAAAATATGGTTATCATTCACGAAAAGGGTGGTCTGAATTTTTGGAGACCGCCATTCATCTCTTGTTTAAGTAATTGTTCTAAGTAAATTGAAATATTCAGAGTCATTATTTGTGGTTATGATTCAACATCTCTGCAACGGACCTTCAGTTACTGATGAGTAATTTATTTACTCATCTTTTAGTTTAGGTTTATTATGTTTTTAATATAAAATTATGTTATTTATAGGAATTTTATCATATAAATCCTTCCATTGTTTATTTCATAAGCTAACTTAAGTTTATTTTGTGTTTTCAGGTTTTCTGGGCTGTTTCGAGCAAAAAATTAAAATTACACGCCCCAGGTCACGGGCGTGACCCATGGGCATGTAACCTACGAAGTGTTCCAGACCTGTTTCTGCCACTCCGGGCACGTTCCGTAAAGAATTCGCCAAGTACACGCCCCAGGTCACGGGCGTGACCAAGGGCGTGGCCCTACGTCACGGTCGCGACCCGCTGAGATGAAGCAGAACCGCTAAGACCGCTGAGATCAAACCTTACACGCCCCAGGTCACGGGCGTGACCAGGGGGCGTGACATCCAAGTCACGGCCACAAGCACCCGGAGCCAGCTTCCACGTCAATTAAAATTACACGCCCCCCGGTCACAGGCGTGACATCAGGTCACGGGCGTGACATTGGAGGCGAGACTCTTCCCGCGCCAATTTCCCGCCGAAGCTTCCCGCCAGCAGCGAATTTTAAAGATTACACGCCCTAGGTCACGGGCGTGACCTAGGGCGTGACACGTCCGTAACGCCTGTATTGAAGCCAAACGGCGCCTTCTCCGCCAGCACCGATCATGCCCCCTACACGCCCCTTGGTCACGGGCGTGACCAAGGGCGTGTAACACCAAACTTTCAGCTATAAAAGGGCAACTCCTCCAGATGATCAGGGACCTTGTTTTTTTGGAGTCGAAGCCTCCATTTTCTGTATTATTTCTACTATTTTGGGTAATCTAGTTTTACTTTTTCTTGCACTTGTAATTTCCCTTTCAATAGTTGTAATTCCTCTTTTGAATTAATAAAATTTAGTGTTGTTTTATTCATCCATTTCTCTAAAGTTTGTCCACCCTCTCTTCAATAGTTATAATTTTCAAGTTAAGTTACTTTTCTTTTTGTAACCAAATCAAAGTTTTATTTGATAGAACAATAAAGATCTTCTTGAGTAAGAGTAATCAACACGCCCGAATTTTTATACGACCTTGGTTTTATAACCTATACTACATTCGATACAATACACTTGCCGTTATCGTTTGCGGATATAGTTTCGCTCATCAAGTTTTTGGCGCCGTTGCCGGGGATCTGAGTTAATATTTCGAAAGAGAATATCTATTGGTTTTATCGCTTCCTTTCTTCTCTTATTATTAATATTTTTTTCATTCAAGGTGTAACTAAATTCCTGGAAAGGACGTTTTGGGCTTGAATTCTCATCATAGCCTCTAGTACCTTGCAAGCACTTCACCGGGTAGATCTTGGAAAGTCCAGGACTAATTTTAAATCACCAAATAAAAAAAATTATATATAATAAATATATTTATCTAAATTTTTGTTTTGTTCTTCTTTCTCACCTCTTTCTCTCTTTTCTTTTCTTCTTGGTTTATGACCCGACACAACTCTCCAGCTAATTTTGAATTTGGATTTGATCAGGAAATCGAGCGCACATTGCGGCGGCGTCTCCGATTTAGTGATCTGCCTATAATTCGCGAAGAGTCGGTCGGAGAAACTAACGAGGAAATAATGGGTGATCCCATCCATAATGAGGCCCCGCTACGGACCATGTCCTATTATGCGAGACCGAATTGGGAGGGTACACAATCTAGTATTATTCGCCCAGCTGTGGCGAATAATAATTTTGAAATTAAAACGAGCATCATTCAGATGGTCCAACAAACCGTCGTTTTCGATGGTTTACCAGATGAAGATCCTAATTTACATTTACTTAATTTTTTGGAAATTTGCGATACATTTAAGATAAATGGTGTCACCGATGATGCCATCCGTTTACGCTTATTTCCTTTTTCTTTGCGGACTAAGGCCAAGCAGTGGTTGGGATCTCTTCCTAGAGGTTCCATTACTACATGGGCCGAAATGACGGAGAAATTCTTAACGAAATATTTTCCTCCGGCAAAGTCCTCCAAATTACGTACGGACATTCTCTCTTTTACGCAAGTAGACTCTGAGTCTCTTTACGACACATGGGAGCGCTTCAAGGAATTATTGTGGAGATGTCCTCATCATGCCCTTCCTTTGTGGCAACAAATTCAAACTTTCTATAATGGTTTAAATCTCCAAACGAGGCAGATGATTGATGCGGTCGTAGGGGGAACTCTTAATAATAAAACCCCCGAAGCTGCTCAAGAGCTTTTTGAGGAGATGGACATGAATGCCTATCAGTGGAATGCGCCACGGTCGCGCCCTAATAAGCCGACCGGACTTTTTGAAGTCGAGGCCACCTCTAAATTAGCGCAACAAGTAGAAATGCTCACAAAATATTATGTGGCGGAGATGACTGCTTCCTCCGCCACAAATTGGGCTAATAATAATAATTTTAATAATTTTAATAATAATTTTATTCCTGAGCAAGTTGATTATATGGGGAACTCTTATCGCCCTCCTTATAACCCGAATAATAATCTTCCGTTTAACAATAATTATAATCCGGGTTTAAGGAACCACCCAAATTTTTCATGGAGCAACCCCAATAATGCTCAATGCCCCCACAAGTGAATTCCCCCGGATTTGCTCCTCCACCACCACCACACAAGCCCTCTCCGCTTGAAGAGGTCTTCACCAAGTACATCGCCTCCAATGAGTCCAATATACGGAATCTCACCGGATCGGTCAAAAATTTGGAAAATCAAATTGGACAGCTCGCAAAAATGTTCTCCGAACGCCAGCAAGGAGCACTTCCGGGCAACACTGAGCCCAATCCGCGGGAGAGCGCTAACGCAATCACACTCCGCAACGGAAAGGAGATAACTTCTTCAAAATTGGTCGAGCCCGACGTAAATGTTTCATCTTCTCCCCCGCAAGTTACTTCTTCACCTGCTTTACCGTCTGCTGCTTTAGCTCCGCGCATATTTAAAAACCCTTCTATTCCTTATCGTTCGAAATTAAAAGATGAGTGCAATGAGGAGCAATATAAAAACTTTATTGAAATTTTAAAACAAATCCAAATAAATGTATCATTCTGCGAAGCAATTGCTCAAATGCCAAAGTACGCTAAATTTTTAAAAGAATTACTTTCAAATAAAAAGAAACTTGAAACATTTTCGCGTATTTCTTTAAACGCAGAGTGTTCGGCGGCTTTATTAAATAAATTACCACAAAAATTGAACGACCCGGGACGGTTCTTCATCCCGTGTATGTTTGGTAATTTATCAATCAAGCACGCCTTGGCCGATCTAGGGGCTAGTATAAATTTAATGCCTTATGCGTTATTTCAAAAACTTGGTTTGGGCAACCCAAGCCCAACAAATATAAGCATCCAACTAGCGGATCGGTCAGTTAAATACCCAATATGGGTCATTGAAGATGTGCTAGTAAAGGTTGACAAGTTTATCTTCCCGGTAGACTTTGTCATCCTCGATATTGAAGAAGACGCCGAAGTACCCCTAATACTTGGCCGACCTTTCCTAGCCACCGCTCGAGCTATAATAGATGTGAGTAACGGAAACATTCTCCTACGAGTGGGAGAAGAGGAAGTTATTTTCAATATTAATCAATCAATGAGAAATGCAATTACTAACGATGATTCTTGTTTTATTTTAGAATCAAATTTTGAAGAAAACTTATCAACTTTTGCAGAAATAAATTCCCCTTTTTATGAAAATCCGGAGTCACAAACTTTATTATGTCTTGAAGAAACAACCCGACAGGAAGATTTTGAACAAACAAATTTAAATATTTTTAAAATCAAAACATCTTATGAAGAGCCGCCGAGTCTAGAATTAAAACAACTACCAGATCATCTAAAATATGTATTTTTAGAAGAAAATTCAAAATTACCCGTAATTATTTCTTCTGCGCTTAATGATTCGGAAATTTCCGAATTAATTTAAATTTTAAATAACCACTGTCACGCAATTGCGTGGCAAATTTCTGATATAAAGGGTATAAATCCCTCATTCTGCACGCATAAAATAAATCTTGAAAATAATTCTCGCGGCACTATTCAGCCTCAACGACGCTTAAATCCTAATATGAAGGACGTCGTTAAGGCCGAAATTATAAAATAATTAGACGCGGGAATTATTTACCCAATTGTTGACAGCAATTGGGTCAGCCCAGTGCAAGTCGTGCCTAAGAAGGGCGGAATCACAGTAGTTGAAAACGAAAATAACGAGTTAATGTGTGCAGGGATTGAAAGATCAACAGGCGAGAGAAGTAACAAGTCGAGCCAGAGTCCATCGAAGGGCCCTCTCGCTTGAGGCATGCGAGCAAGCCCCTCGACGGCCGCTCGCATGAGGCAAGCGAGCCGGTTCCCCGGTGGACACTCGCAGGGAGCGGGCGAGCTGAACTCTCGCCATCAGCTCGCAAGAAGACATGCGAATCAGGTTTTACAGTTCGCGAGAGGAAGCCTCTGGTGTGGCTCTCCCAGCAAGGGTCCAGGGATGTTTTTACGCAAGAACCCCTGGTGGTCTGCAGTTAGCCCCTCCAAACAGTAGAGTTTGGCAGTTGGCAGACCATTTTGGGCTGCGTATAGTAAGAATGTAAGGCGGGATTCCGCTATTAGCAGACCACAAGCAAAAAACTATAAATAGACCTTGCAGGGCACCTTGGGAGAGGGATTCCAACTGGAGGACTCTGAGTTTCCTTCTCCCTAGGCTCTATTGGCTTAGCTCTCTAGCTCTCCAAGGTGCCCAGTCTCATCTTTGGCTTGGGAGGGGAAGCGCTCAAAGATATTCCGGGTTTGTGGTGGGACCTCCTTGCCGCGACCAAGGGTCTAAGTTCTATTTTGAGTTTCCGGTTTATTCCATCCAAGGAGCCAGTAAGTGCTAACTACCCCTCAACTTGTTGAGGGACTGAGCTTCACAAGAGATCAAGAAATTGGTTTCAACACTAAGAGAATAGAATAATTTTGGATACCCTGGTTCGAAACCACGGAGTCGCCAGAAGGAAACTTAACACGAAACGCATCGTCAAACTGAACGAGGGTCAAACGATGATGCTCTACAAAAGTCCTAGCCACAAACAAGTGGGTAGCACTAGAATCGAAAAGGACACGCACCAACGGTTCTTTACCTTAAATTCTCCTATAAATAATCGAATACATAACTAGCCGAACAGAAATTGAAACTAAAAAAGAAGGCTAAGAGTTAAATTAAGGTCTAACCTGAAATCACCTGGGTGGAATTCTGTGCTTCTTCCCTAGTCATCACATTCAACTTGTCGTTTCCTCTATCCTGATGTTGCGGCTGCGGCGGCAGCAAAGCCTGATGTGGCACTAGTTGTAGAGCAGGCTGGAAATGCGGGCATTTAGTCTTAACGTGCCCCTTCTGTCCGCACTGAAAACACACCTTATCTTTAGACCAGCAATGGGCAATGTCATGCCCCTTTTGCTTACAGAAGGTAGAGGTCAGATCTCCTCTGGGAGCGCTCTGAATTGCCGACACTTGTTGTTGCTTCTTAGCTCCCAACATTTTGAAACATTTCTCGAACGGATGACCCAGACGATCACAGAAGCTACAAACTTTGCTACTTCTTTTCTTTGGAGCAGGGCTAGATACCTTGGGGCTTTCCCCCCTCTTCGACCTTTCTCTTGTCCTTTCTCATCAACGCACCTCAATTCTTGGCGTTGTCGATAACCTTGACTTTCAGCGCAGCTTCTACTACTTCAGCATAGCTTTCAGATCGGTATGTGCTAGACAATTGTTGAACGTCACTTCGAAGTCCTCTGAGAAATCGCTTCACCCTTCCTGCCTCAGAAGCTACTAAATCTGGATCAAATCTGCTCAACTTACTGAATTCAATCTCATACTCACTAACCGTGAGTTGCCTCTGCTTCAGGTGCAGAAAATCATTCATCAGACGGTCTTGCTCGACCGATGCCAGGAACATCTTCAGCAACATCGCCTTAAATGACTCCCACGAACATCTGTCTACGAGGCTCTCTCTCTCTCTCCCTGATCCACCAACTCTTAGCAAGTCTTTTTAACTGTTAAGTGGCAACCATCACCCTTTGGCCCGTAGAGATCCCTGAGTACGAAAACATCTCCTCAATGGCAACTAACCAGTCATCCAATGCCATGAAATCAGCTCTTCCATCATACATAGGAGGGCCCAATCGCTGGAAATGTGATATAAAGTTCATCTTTGGTGGCAGCAAAACTGGAGGCACCAGAGGAGCGGGAGGAATAGGCACAGCCTGACCCACTGCAGGGTCCTGCACTACAGGCTGTTAGACAGCGACCGCAGTCAACAACGATTGGATCCGCGTTTGCATCGCAACCAATTGCCTTGACAGAGCCTCATTACTCTGTCGCGGACTCTCGATCATGGCTTCACTCTGCGCACCAGAAGACTCACCCTCTGATTGGGGAGTCAACCTCATCGCAACACGCCTCGGCGACATATCTATAAATACAAACAAACGGCTCATCAAAACCCTAGCTTGGAACCAGAACTACTCAACTTAGCTCGAACCAAACAGGAAAAGACACTTGCTTTAGCTACTACCTTGCTCTGGGATTTTATATAAATGATGTCATTCCTTAACTTAGGATGATATATTATCATCCTTCGACTCTTGTGCATATCACATGCATGCATGAATGTTTAAATCTTCTTTTCAAATCATGTGTGTACGGGAGTCATTGATAATGCATCATTTATAGTATTTTTATATAATATTTTATTAATAATTTATTTATTTTTTATTTAGTTTTGATACTTATCACTAATTTACCTTATTTTTGTAGTTTTGAGGTAATTTGGGTTGTCAATAGCAATTTCAGGCTCATAGAAGTAATCGGGAGAACATTTAGAGCAATTCTGTCGAAATCGCAAAGTACACGCCCTTGGTCATGGGCATGACCAATGGCGTGACTCCAAGTCACGGTCGTGATCCAGCCTAGCAGCCTTCCAACTGCCAGAACTCATTCCCATGGAGGATTAAAATTACACGCCCTCTGTTACGGGCGTGACAGAGGACGTGACCGCAAGGTCTCGGGCGTGACTCGCCCAGAATGCGTTCAATGCAGCCAGCAATCAACTCCCACCGTTTCCAGCTTACACGCCCTCGGTCACGGGCGTGACCGAGGCCGTGACTCTTTTGCAACCGCCAGATTAACTCCAGATCGCGACGCTTCCCGCCGTTTCCAGACCCGGTCAAGACGCGCCCTAGGTCACGGGCGTGACCTAGGCCGTGGCCCGCCAGGCAATCGATTTCTGGCAGTTTCTCTCCCCCAACGTTCCCGGGCTTTCAAGATCGCAATTATGCAGCTTACACGCCCTTGGTCACGGGCGTGACCGAGGGCGTGACTTCTCAATTTTTCAACTATAAAAGGCAACAATCTCCAGAAGTATTGGAGTTCAATTTTGGAGTTTATTTTCATCTTTAGTTTACAGTTTTTTATTATTCTAGCTAGTTTTTCTACAAGTTGTAAGTTTTCTATTATTGCAATTCTAATTCAAGTATTGTAGTTCTTTTTATCATGTCTTCTTCCTCATCTACTTATATTCCCATCATTATGATGAGTAGCTAAATTTCCTTTAGCACTTGGTCACGATGAACTTTGGAATGAAATAAAATATGTTTTGAATTTTTCTAATTGGCAAGATCTCATCATGATTATCTTCGATTTATCTTTGAATTTAATTGCGTCGAATTCATATGTCGCGAATATGTTTTTTCAATCTAAGATCCGTATTCTAGTTGATCAAGAGATCCGTGCGAACTAGGAGATCACTCATTGATTAAAGGAGTTGCATGCACTCCTTGAGAGAGGACGACATAAATCTTTCGGATTGGAGTCAAATCCAATAGTGGGGTTCACCACTTAAAGCGAGCTTAGGGGTTTCGACTGTCCAACGGGTCTTAATCGATCAACCAAAGGTTAGTTGGTAGTATTCCTCGACAGGGGTGCTATCATGTTTTGGGAACCTCCACGGTCGAAGTTAATTCAATAAGAGTTTGCGGATTATTCTTTTGTAAAATTCTATTTTATTCCAAAGGAATTCTAGATCAAGTGTTAATCTTTTAATCATAATCTTTCTTCGTAGTTAATTTTCTCCAAATCGTTTTTCCAAAACAAACCCAACTTTCAATCGATAAAATAATAGCTCTTCTTTGTGAGTAGTACTCAACAAGCCCGCAAAAATACGACACTTGATTTTCTAAATCCTATACTATAAAGCGATAGGTACACTTGCCTTATCGAATTATACATGGATAACACTTTAATTTTGCGCAGCGCGGAATTTATCCATCAAGTATTTGATAATGCATCATTTATAGTATTTTTATATAATATTTTATTAATAATTAATTTATTTTTTATTTAGTTTTGATTTAATTTATCACTAATTTACCTTATTTTTGTATTTTCAGTTAATTTGGGTTGCCAATAGCAATTGCAGGCTTATAGAAGTAATCAGGAGAACATTTAGAGCAATTCTGCCAAAATCGCAAAGTACACGCCCTTGGGCACGGGCGTGACCAAGGGCGTGACTGTTAAAATTTTTGATTTGAATCGTTTAGGAGTAAGCAGGAGTTGCATCAACTGAGTTATAGCCAAACAACCACAATGCCACACAGCAACACAATAGACTTTATTGAATCACAAAACTTCATTTACATTTGGAGACATACATGGCGAGACATGATTCATAAGAATCACGAAGGAGAGCAGAACAAAACACACCAAAAAACAAATCTGGCGACTTGACAAGCAGAGACCGCACAGACCGCTGCACTCCAGAGACAGCCTGGCTTGACCTGAGACCGCACGAAAATAGGCAAGATGCCTGCTCTGCAAGACCGCCCCCTCATACCGCACGAACTGGAGCTTATTGAACTGAACAGAGAATAGAAGCTGTCGCCAGACCGCAACTCAGATCGCCTAACCACAGAAGGTCGCCTGATCGCTGAGCTCGCTGCGAACAGCACAAGAACAACATAAACCAGTTCGCAGACAAGCCGCTGTCGAACTGATTATTCAAGCCACTGGGAAATTACCAAGGAAGGAGACCGCAACCTGCTGACCGCAAACCTGCGAACACAACAAACATTCAACTCGCTTCCGAGACCGCCCGACCTCAAAGTTGAGACCGCACAAAACAACCCAGGCTCTAGTTCTTACCGTTCTCGTTATGAATGACGGGCCCTGCACCCCTATTTATAGGCGAGAGGACGGATGTCATCACCGCCGCAAGAGAGGTATAATCACCACCCATCAGATCGCGAGCGATCTCATATAGCAGACCGCGCGATCACGCCTCTTGGACAACATCCTGTCCAAGATCGCAAGTCAGCAGCAGACCGCGTACAAGCCGCGCGGACACAGAACACTCCTTCCTTAGACTGCCAAGAGCAATCCAAGAACATCTGGCCAACTTCAGACAAGTCGCCAGAACACCCAGCAGAAGCCGCCCGGTCACAACGGTTACACAGGAACAGACCGCCCGGTCTTCTATAAAGCAAATAGACCAACCAAGAAGATCGGACCGGGAAGAGACCGGAACACCACTAGAACAAACCGGCCAACACAGCAGACCGCCAGAACCAGACCGGCAGATAACCAGCACAGAGATCGTGCGGTCTCTGCGATCATCAAAACAGACCGTCGGACACCTTCCACTTCACTTCAATAATTTCAACACTCCCCCTTGAAGTGGGAAGTGGAAACTAGCCCGAGTAAACTCCGCAACCGAGTAAATGGTCCTTTTGTCAGCGGCTTTGTGAAGATGTCTGCAACATTGTCCACACTCCGAACATGCTCGACCATAAGAGATCCTCCCAACACCTTCTCACGAATGAAATGGTGCTCAATCTCAATATACTTGGTTCTAGTGTGACAGACTGGATTATTAACCAGCTTGAGAGCACTCTCATTGTCCCCACGTAGCATAGTGGGACCTCGAACCTCCTCATGAACGTCCTCCACCTACCTCCTGAGCCAAATGTCTTCCTGAGCTGCCAAGGCCGAAGCCTTGTATTCCGCTTCTGTGGTAGATACGGACACCGAGTCCTGCATTTTGCTGCACCAATAAATAGCTGTGGGGCCTGCCATAAAGACATAACCTGATGTTGATCTCCAATCATCCACGTCTCCCCCGTAATCAGCGTCCATGTATCCAAGCAACTCCAAGCTTGACCCTCTTGATGAGTCCCAATTATATACACATTTATGGACTCCTCTGGGCCGTTTTTCTAGTCATTCCACTGCACTTTAGCCTTGTTTTAGGTCATATTTGTCATTCTATGCTAGGTGCACTTCTTGGCCTAATTTGGTGTATTTTTATGCTTACTCTCTTTTGATAGCCTTATCGTATTGTTGAGTGCCACTTTCAGTGGCCTGATTAGCATTTTTGTTGGAACAGGAGTCGTGCATGTGTCCCTGGTACAATTCTGTACAGGAACACTGCGCACAGTCACTGGTTCTATTGCGCACGACCATTGGTCGTGCGCCGCTGATCGTGCGCACTTAACCCCCATTTTATGAGTTCTGTCTCGACCAGTGCGCACGCCCACTTACGATAGTGCGCACGACCATTAGTCGTGCGCCACTGGTCGTGCGAACATTATATTTTATAAATTTCTTACATTGCAGGCTCCGCACAGGCAGGCGCACGATCACAGGATTCTAGTGCGCACGACCACTGGTCGTGCGCAACCGATCGTGCGCACTGTTTATTCCAGCGCTTATAAATTGACCTGCTCGCGAATTAGGTCGGGATCCATCATCCGACTCCGCCCAGCTCCACCGTTTTCCGCCCTTTTTGCAGGGTTTCGCCTCCTTCTTCACCGCCCACCTTAGGGAGGAGCTCCGGGCAAACTTTCAATGCCAAATCCTCGCCGGAGCTTCCTCTCGGCCATCTCCTTCATCCAAGAGCTTCAAGAAGGGAATCAACCTAGCCTTCTTCTTCAAGATCGGAGCAGCTTGTGTGATCATTCCACCGGTTCGTGAAACGAAGAAGACGGGTCCATTGGAGAGTAGTGACAGCTCTCTCTACCCCGGACGCAGTTGAGGACCGAGCTTGAACGCGGATTGACAACCCGACGATTCCTTCCGTGAACCCTCAACAAGACTTCGGAGTCGGTCGATTTCGCACACTCACCTCCCCTTGTAGTGATAGCTTAGTTAGATTTCTTATATGTTTGATGAAGTGTGTTTTGATTATTAGCATTTATACTTGATTATGTCTATGTGATTTGGGTATTCTTGCTTATCATTTTGAGGTGTGCCTTGTGGTGTGGATTGTTGGTTGTGTTGTGCCGCCCTAACAATTGTTAGTGGTGTGCTTTGCGAAAAGGTGCTTGCAACCCTCATTCTGCCGTTCTCTCCATTCCATTCGTATGCCTACTCTTCCATCCGCCTAGCGAAGCGTGGCATAGCGGCCCGTGTAATCCATTCCGACTCCGCCGGTGCGAACCATTCCATCCGCTTGCCTACTCTTCCATCCGCCTAGCGAAGCGTGGCATAGCGGCCCGTGTAATCCATTCGCCCTACGAAGCAGTGCGCTCAAGGCCTGCACAGTTCGACTCCGCTTGCCTACTCGTCCATCTGCCCTTGCGACGCAGCGTGCTCAAGGCCTGCCTAGTCTCCATCCCGCCAAGCGAAGCATTGCATAGCGGCATTGCATAGGAGTAGTTGTAGTTATTTTCTTTTATTTTCCAAAAGCCAAACCAACTCTCCCGCATTCCATCCGACCTTTAGGACTTCGATCTCAAGTCCTTCCTTGAAAGTTAACTCCACCTTACTGTGTTCCTTTGAGATCGATACTTGGGGATTCATTCCCATTTTATTTTACTTGAACGATCAGTACACTGCCGTTTCGTGCCGCGGTCTTGCTACCGCCTATAGCGGTGTGCTAAGATTTGCGCCATCAAATTTTTGGCGCCCTTGCCGGGGAACACAGACGTGTGAGTTTTCTGGAGAGGGAGAGTTGTAAGATAGAAGCTCTTTTCCCTTTGTTTATACCATTTCTTTTGTTTATTTTAGTGTTAAAATTTGATATTTCTATTTCATTTCCTCCTTTATCTAGTTTCGGCTTTTCTATAACAGGTGTTCATTTAATTCTGGTTGCGTGTAGTTTTATTTTGCAAGAAATTTTTTATTTTTTTTATCCACATATTTCTGTGATGTATTCTGAAGCCGAGTGTCGCCTCTATGACAC
The DNA here is from genome assembly GCA_033032865.1 of Dactylorhiza incarnata. Classification (NCBI taxonomy): domain Eukaryota; kingdom Viridiplantae; phylum Streptophyta; class Magnoliopsida; order Asparagales; family Orchidaceae; genus Dactylorhiza; species Dactylorhiza incarnata. Next base: position 22,078,195 of record JAWHQI010000011.1, on the reverse strand, counting down.
CTTGCGTCGATACATCGACGCCATAGCTGCTTTAAATGATGAGCATTATATTAGGTGCTTGTTATGTCAAGGTTTAGGTCATACGGTGAAGGATTGCCCTCGTCTGTGCGATTCTTCCCCCTCTGAGGACGTGTACGCAGCATCCCCCCGTTTACGGGAGACTACTGCGGACAGGCCCACCAGAGTGTTGCCTGGCCCCTACACTGACATCGCACATCATGCTCGATCTTTTCCCTTGGAGATTACTGAGGAATCTCTCGCCGCGTACAGCTCTTTCATGGGTCCCTCAATCCCCTTTTATGAGCTTCCCTTGAGTGACGATGTGCACTCATTCGATGGTCAACAGGGACAGGATTGGGAACTCATGGATGTACCAGTATGGTGTGCAGATTCTGGTTCTTCCTGCGGGGAGGCGTCTGTGGATATTTTCGCGGAGGCGACTGCTCATTTATTTTCTGATCATGAGAGCAGTCCGGTTCCTCCGCATTCCTTGCAAAATTCATCTACTTCTATCTTTAGTGAGTCGGTTGATGATTTCGTGCGGGTGGTTTATTCGGCGCCTGAGGTTGCGCCAAGGTGGGACGAGGATTTCATTCTCTCTGATGGGGAGTGTGATACCTTTGAACACGATGACGCGCCGCAGTGGGATGAGGAGGATTCTCTTTCCGAGGAGGAGGTATTTACTTACTTCTTGGATGGGGACATCCAGCTCACCACCGAGGACTCCGAGCTCCTAGATTCCCCTCGTTACGACTCATATGATACCGACAGTGATCTGTGCTTGGATCCTGCCAGGAGTGAAACCGGGATCACTCCTCCTTTGTTTGATTCTTTTATTTCTTCATCTAGTTTATTTCCTAATCCTCTTTCTTTTAGTGATTATGCTGATAAGTTCATCCTTCCTGCTTCCCCTCTTGCATTAATGCCTATTATTTCATTTATCCCTCTGCAGGCGCTTGAATTTATAGACCCATTCTTGGGTAATTTTGAGAGGCAGTCCTGGCAGGGAAAGCAGTTGGCAATGATGAATTCAATCGTCTATTCCACTTCATCATCATTGCCTGCTTTTTCCTTGAAAGACTGGGTGCAGGGTGGAAAGCGCTACTTCATCCATGGCCGCCGATGGGAGGAGAGGAAGAGGATGAAGAAAGATAAAATATGGAGATGGAAAGCTCCTGATCGTCTGGACTGCTGTTGTTGGGTCTTCGGACCCATTTCTTTTATCTCTAGTTACTACTTTAAATCAACGTACAATTGATCTTTTTGGCATGCTTGTAATAATTAGGATATTTAGCTTTTTCTTTTATGCTTAGACTTTTATTAAAACTACTTAATACAGGTATTAAGTCCAGCTTAAGGATGGTAAACAAAAGCGCTGCTGGGAGACAACCCAAGTTTTTGTTGCTAACCCTTTAATAGTTTAGTGTTATATATTTTTTTGCTTGGAGCCTTTTTGCCTGCAGGTGTGCGGCAATTTCTTTTGGTGGAGGACTTGGACTTCCATCGCAGTATTAACGCCAATCTTCTGGTATGCTCATATCTGAGCATAGGTACCCTCTTCCTTAGCATCTCTTTATTCTCATTGTCATAATTCATGTGATTGTCCAATTCAAGTCTGGGGGGAGTGTACCGAGTGTTCACTACACGTGTACACGTTTTTGCATACCAGAAGTATATTTTTATTTATGTCATATTATAGCATACACCACTGCACCCATTATGCACGCACTTACTTGCGAGTGCTACCGTGCCAAATTTCCTTTTGGAATGGAGCCGGGAAGTCAATTGTGTTAGCTAGGAATTGTGTTTTGGAGTACGATGTCGACTCCAGTAGTGTTCTAATCGAATACTCATGTTTTGCATAGAATTTTGCGCAGAAGCTATTTCTATTTTCATGCTTTGTATATTTATTCTTATCTAATCTAGTAATTAGAGTTTTATTTTACTCAAAGCATGAACCTGTGCCGATCTACCGGTAGTGTAGGTGAGTCGGTAGCGAACGCTAGATTCGTATTTCTCGAGTCGGGAGAAAGAGTTATCTTTCTCGGTGGCTAAGAACTTGCCCCTAGCGACTCTCGAAACATAGGAACCGGGTAGTTCTAATGCATTAGCATGATGTAGGCCATTCTTTGGACCGTTTGAGCTTTGAGCCAAGACCAGAGATTTATCCTTGCTAACCAATTTTGAGCCTATCCCACCTTTTCTCTTTAGCTCCACCGCTCTCGCTTAAGCCAAGATCATCAAACCTGTATACGCACGTGTTTTGAGCTTTATAGTATAACTAATTATTGTGATGTGTTGTTTTTGGCTAAGTTGAAAAAAAAGTAAAATAAAAAAGTATTAGTGAGCAAAAAATTGAAAATATCAGCGCTCCAAAAGAAAAAAAAATCTGAGTTCTTTATATTCTAACTCAGAAATTCTGAATTGTTTGAGAGGGATTACTTTATATTGGGTGTTGGCAATGAAAACATCAGCTTTATTTGTTGCCGGGGTTTACAAAGTGTATTGCTCAAATGTGTTAGGTGCGTTAGCCTCCGAATTTATCATTGTATATCATACCGCAACCTAAGCCACATATTTACCTGAAAGCCCTATTGACTAGTGTGTAGTTTTAAGTAATGCTGTGGAGAGAGTGCGAAAGTGCGAGCTTATGGCTCCCGACACCGATGGATTTCGGTGGAGTTAGTTCCGTATCCCGTATTTTGCGAAATACTCGTCTGAGCGCGTCTCTACATTCTCCCTACACGTGACTGGCAGATCACACTTGGTTCATCTTTTGAGTAAACTAATCTCTTATTTACTATTTTAGATATTTGTAGATTACTTTGCATAATAGAAATTTCTTCTACGAGAATTTTATGCACATGATTATTTGATTTCGCATATTACTCCTAGCCATAATCACCTCTCTAACCCTTGTTTTTCCCGTCCGCCGAGAGTTGTTTGCTCGGGACGCGCAAATAGGTAAGTCTGGGGGTGTGATGAGTCCCAATTATATACACATTTATGGACTCCTCTGGGCCGTTTTTCTAGTCATTCCACTGCACTTTAGCCTTGTTTTAGCTCATATTTGTCATTCTATGCTAGGTGCACTTCTTGGCCTAATTTGGTGTATTTTTATGCTTACTCTCTTTTGATAGCCTTATCGTATTGTTGAGTGCCACTTTCAGTGGCCTGATTAGCATTTCTGTTGGAACAGGAGTCGTGCAGGTGTCCCTGGTACAATTCTGTACAGGAACACTGCGCACGATCACTGGTTCTATTGCGCACGACTACTGGTCGTGCGCCGCTGATAGTGCGCACTTAACCCCCATTTTATGAGTTCTGTCTCGACCAGTGCACACGACCACTTACGATAGTGCGCACGACCACTGGTCGTGCGCCACTGGTCGTGCGAACATTATATTTTATAAATTTCTTACATTGCAGGCTCCACCCAGGCAGGCGCACGATCACAGGATTCTAGTGCGCACGACCACTGGTCGTGCACCACCGATCGTGCGCACTGTTTATTCCAGTGCCTATAAATTGACCTGCTCGCGAATTAGGTGGGGATCCATCATCCGACTCTGCCCAGCTCCGCCGTTTTCCGCCCTTTTTGCAGGGTTTTGCCTCCTTCTTCACCGCCCACCTTAGGGAGGAGCTCCGGGAAAACTTTCAATGCCAAATCCTCGTCGGAGCTTCCTCTCGGCCATCTCCTTCATCCAAGAGCTTCAAGAAGGGAATCAACCTAGCCTTCTTCTTCAAGATCGGAGCAGCTTGTGTGATCATTCCACCGGTTCGTGACACGAAGAAGACGGGTCCATTGGAGAGTAGTGACAGCTCTCTACCCCGGACGCAGTTGAGGACCGAGCTTGGACGCGGATTGACAACCCGACGATTCCTTCCGTGAAACCTCAACAAGACTTCGGAGTCGGTCGATTTCGCACACTCACCTCCCCTTGTAGTGATAGCTTAGTTGGATTTCTTATATGTTTGATGAAGTGTGTTTTGATTATTAGCATTTATACTTGATTATGTCTATGTGATTTGGGTATTCTTGCTTATCATTTTGAGGTGTGCCTTGTGGTGTGGATTGTTGGTTTTGTTGTGCCGCCCTAACAATTGTTAGTGGTGTGCTTTGCAAACAGGTTCTTGCGACCCTCATTCCGCCGTTCTCTCCATTCCATTCGTATGCCTACTCTTCCATCCGCCTAGCGAAGCGTGGCATAGCGGCCCGTGTAATCCATTCCGACTCCGCCGGTGCAAACCATTCCATATGCTTGCCTACTCTTCCATCCGCCTAGCGAAGCGTGGCATAGCGGCCCGTGTAATCCATTCGCCCTACGAAGCAGTGCGCTCAAGGCCTGCACAGTTCGACTCTGCTTGCCTACTCGTCCATCCGCCCTTGCGACGCAGCGCGCTCAAGGCCTGCCTAGTCTCCATCCCGCCAAGCGAAGCATTGCATAGCGGCATTGCATAGGAGTACTTGTAGTTGTTTTCTTTTATTTTTCAAAAGCCAAACCAACTCTCCCGCATTCCATCCGACCTTTAGGACTTCGATCTCAAGTCCTTCCTTGAAAGTTAACTCCATCTTACTGTGTTCCATTGAGATCGATACTTGGTGTTGAAACCGATTTCTCGGTCTCTTGTGGAGCTCGGGGCCCTCACCGAAATGAGGGGCAGCTAGCCCTTACCGGTCCCTCGGGAGAGGTAAGGCCGACGATTTGAGCAAAGAACAAAGACCCTAGTCTCAGCGAGGAGGTCTCTCCACTAACCCGGAAGATCGTTGAGCGCTTCCCCTCCCAAGCCAAAGCTAAGACTCGGGCACCTTGGAGAGCTAGAGAGCCCAAACCAAAGCGACCTAGGGAGAGAAGAGCTCAAAGATAATGAACCGGTCTCTTCCAAGGTGCCCTTCAAGGTCTATTTATAGATTTTGGTTTTGTGGTCTGTCAATAGCCAACTCCCGTTGTCCGTTCTTACTATCCGCACCCCAAATTGGTCTGCTAACAGCCAAACTCCGCTGTCCGGAGGGGCTAACCGCAAACCACCAGGGGTTTTCTGGTAAAAGACCATCCCAATTACTAGCGAACCCGAGACCCTCGACCTGTTCAGCGAACATGAGGTTCGCCAAGGCCACCTAGCGAGCTCCTTCGGCTGGCTGGCTCGCCTCTTCCCGGGCTCGCCCCCACCTGTGCTCGCCCTCGGTCGCCTGGCGAACTCCTTCGGCCGGCTGGCTCGCCCGTCTCTACGGCTCGCCCGCTGAACCACTCCTTAGCGGGTCGAGCTCGCCAAAATGGCTAACTGTACCCCAGAAATGGCTATTTGCACCCCAAGGGCCCGGACCTGCCCAGCGAGCTCCTCCGACCGGCTGGCTCGCCTCTTCCCCGGCTCGCCCCCATCTGGGCTCGCCTTCGGTCGCCTGGCGAACTCCTTCAGCCGGCTGGCTCGCCTGTCTCTACGGCTCGCCCGCTGAACCACTCCTTAGCGGGTCGAGCTCGCCAAAATGGCTAACTGTACCCCAGAAATGGCTATTTGAACCCCAAGGGCCCGGACCTGCCCAGCGAGCTCCTCGGACCGGCTGGCTCGCCTCTTCCCAGGCTCGACCCCTTCCTGGGTTCGCCTTCGGTTGCCTGGCAAACTGGGCAGGTCGGCTGGCTCGCCCGGTCGTGCGAACTTGGAACCCCTTTCCTGGCGAACATCGGGGTTGTACACTTGGGGATTCATTCCCATTTTATTTTACTTGAACGATCGGTACACTGCCGTTTCGTGCCGCATTCTTGCTACCGCCTATAGCGGTGTGCTAAGATGTGCGCCATCACCTCTCCTATATAGGAGACCCAGATCAAAGATCGACTTCACATACTTCAAAATTCCTTTAGCCGCCAGAAGATGAGGCTTCCATGGTTCCGCCATGTATCGACTCACCTTGCCAACGTCATGAGCAATATCTGTCCTTGTGATGGTCAAGTAGATCAAGCTCCCAAACAGAGCTCGGAACACCAACGGTTCAGATAGAACTCTCCCCTCATCCTTCCGAAGTTTATGATGTTGTTCCAGAGGTATAGAGCTGCTCTTCCCTTCCTCCATGGCGAATCGTTGAACGATCCGCTCTGCATATCCAGCCTGAGAAACGAACACTCCGCTCTCTCGCCTTGGAACTTCAAGTCCAAGGAAATGGTGAAGCTCACCCAGATCCTTCATCTCAAATCTGATAGCAAGCTCGGCTCTCAGCCTTGCTACTGCCTCCTTCGAGTTCCCGGTGACGATCATGTCATCCACATACAGCAGAACAATAACCCGAAGCACCCCCTCCTTCTTGACGATTAAGCTAGAATCAGAGTCTGAAGTAAAGAACCCGCAGAATAGAAGATACTCCGCGATCTTCCCATACCACGCCCGAGGCGCTTGCTTCAACCCATACAGGGCTTTCTTCAGTTTGCAGACGTAGTCCGGACAATCCTCCGAGATGAAGCCCGGCGGTTGGATCATGAAGATATCCTTGTCAATCTCTCCGTATAAGAAAGCATTCTTCACGTCGAGCTGCCAAATCTCTCATCCACTGGATGCCGCCAAAGCAATAACAAATCGAACTGAAGTCATCTTTGCCACTGGACTGAACGTCTCATCATAATCTTCTCCGTACTGCTGTGAGAACCCGCGAGCCATAAGGCGAGCCCAGTATCGCTCCATCGTGCAGTCAGCTTTCTTCTTGAGCTTATTGACCCACTTGCATGTCAAAGGGGTAATGCCCTTGGTCCTGGGCACTAGAGACCAAGTCTCATTCTACTTGAGAGCATCCATCTCCTCCTGCATAGCAATGTCCCACTGCTTCACGCCTTTGGCCTTCTCAAAGCTCGACGACTCCATCTCATCCAAGGGACAAGCAAAGAAACATGAGACAAAGCTCACCATGTTTCCTCCTGTGTATCGATCTGGTGGCTTGATAGTCCTCTTCGACCTCCTAAGAGGTTGCACCTGACTAACCACCTCCTCAGCTACTTCTTCTGTGCTAGCTCCTCTTCTAGGTGAACTTGGAGCATCGCTCCCCCTACTTCCAGAACCTAAAGCCTCCAACTCTGAGCTTGACACAGCTGGAGCTCCTGGTGAAACATGCAACTCCACTTGAACATTTTCTGCAGCCTCCCCTTTTTCATCAACTCTGCTCTCCGGTAGTTTAACTCCTGAACTCCCCTTGTAGGAATTCACCTCATCGAACACCACATCCCGAGATACCATTGATCTCCGTGTCTCAGGATCCATGCATCTCCATTCCTTTTTCCGCTCATCATATCCAACAAAGACTGGCTTCCTTGCTTTCGCATCTAGCTTTATCCGAAGACCATCAGGAATATGCACATAACAGGTTGACCCGAACACCCAAAGGTATGCAACACTTGGCTTCTCCTTGAACATCAGTTCGTGAGGGGTCTTCATGTTGATAGGACTTAGAGGCATCCTGTTTATGACGTATGCGCACAAGACATTCCCTCCGCCCAAAAGATCTTTGGGATACTCTTGGCATGAAGCCAGCATTTGCAGGTTTCTGTCAGATGACAGAACTTCCGCTCTGCAGTGCCATTTTGCTAAGGAGTATGGGCACAAGTGAGCTCTCTCTGAACGTCGTGCTTCCTGCAAAAACTTGAGAACTCACCAGAGGTGAACTCCCCACCAGAGGTGGGCCTAACCGACCTTCCACCAGCTCTTTGAACTCCACGAACTTCGCAAAAGCTTCTGACTTCTCTTTCAGAAAACACACCCAGACATATCTGGTGTAATCGTCAATCAACACCAACATATATTTGTTGCCTCCAAGGCTTGGGGTGGCAGTCGAACCCATCAAATCACCATGAATGCACTCCAACGGTGCTTTGCATCTTGTTTGCGATTTATCAAATGGAAGTCGGTGAGACTTACCAAACTGATATCCCGCACAAACATGACCGTCTCCATAGAAGGACAAGCTAGGCAAGCCCTTGACAAGGCCCCTCACCGCCATAGCCTTCAATTTGTCCATGCCTACATGCCCCAACTTTTCATGCCAGATAGCCACGCTATCATTGGTCTTCATCTTGTCAACATAGGTACTTGTCGATAAAACGAACAAGTCCTTAACACGCTTTCCAATATGAATAACATCACTTCTGTTGGGCCAAATAGAACGTGATAACCGGCATCGACCGCATTGGTCACAGAGAAGAGATTCTTCTTTATACTCGGCACGTGATAAACACTCCTCAATGTGAGTGGACCCCTATCACTGCTCAGAGAGACAACACCTTCTTGTTCTACTGCATGAATAGAATTATCAGCCGTAATGATTGCATCGTTACCTGAGTAAGGCACCAAAGAAGAGAACTTTGATTCATCCCCGGTGAGGGGATGCCCACACCCTGAATCCACGATCTAATCCTCTTCGAAGTTGATGGCAGCCAAGGCCTTAACGGACATCGCCGTCATATTGGCCGCAAAGGCTCCTCCCCATCCAGCTTCATCAGACTTTGGCTTCTCCTTCTCCGCTGCATGTCCCGGCTGAAGATTGACCCGGCAATCCTTCTTGAAGTGGTAGGTCTTATTGCACCTGAAGCACCTTGGTCCTCTCCCTTCTTCTTCACATCAGACTTAGGAGCATAACCCCTATCCTGCTGACCTGAAGTAGAGGGTCCATCATGACCTGGCTTCTTCTTCTCCCACTTCTTCTTCTTCTTCCTAGAGAACAACACATCACTATCTCCCCCAGAGATAGAAGTCATCGCCATCTGTCTTGCCAAACTTTCCTGCGAAGCAAGTAAGTTTTCCAGCTCCAACAGAGATGGCTGATTTGCCCAACCCTGAACAGACGTCACAAAGGCAAGATACTCCTTCCGCAATCCGCGGATGATATGCCTCTTCAGTTTTGCCTCCGAGATGGGCTCATCAGGGTCCAATGCAGAAATCTCTGTTGTGAGGTTCTTCATCTTAAGAAATAAAGTGGAGATGGAAAGATCGCCTTGAGAGGCCTTCACCAACTCATTTTCAAGAAACTGTAGCTGAGCTACATTCTTCTTATTAAACAGCCCGTCCAAAGACGTCCAAATCTCAGCAGCAGATTTACATCCAATGATGTGATCGAATAGCTCTGGTGAGATAGCCCTCTTGAGTGTGAACTCTACCTTTGCATTAGTCCTCCTCCAAAGTCTCACCTCTGCCATATTATCTCCTGCTAGCTGGACTTCTTGTGTGTCTTCTCCTCCAACTATCTCCCATAGATCCTCGCCAAGAAAGTAACTCTCCATACACGACCTCCACTTCTTGTAGTTAGTCGATGTGAGGAGTTCAATACCAAGCCCTCTTGCGTATCCAGCTTCCATGGCAAACTATGTGGCTTCTTATTCACAAAGACGATGGCAACTCAAGTTGAACACTGCTTATACACTCCAACAACCTCCCTCTGATACCATGTTAAATTTTTTGAATTAAATCGTTTAGGAGTAAGCAGGAGTTGCATCAACTGAGTTATAGCCAAAAGACCACAATGCCACACAGCAACACAATAGACTTTATTGAATCACAAAACTTCATTTACATTTGGAGACATACATGGAGAGACATGATTCAAAAGAATCACGAAGGAGAGAAGAACAAAACACACACAAAAACAAATCTGGCGACTTGACAAGCAGAGACAGCACAGACCGCTGCACTCCAGAGACCGCCCGGCTTGACCTGAGACCGCACGAACAGAAAATAGGCAAGATGCCTGCACTGCAAGACCGCCACCTCAGACCGCACGAACTGGAGCTTATTGAACTGAACAGAGAAAAACAGAAGCTGTCGCCAGACCGCAACTCAGATCGCCTAACCACGGAAGGTCGCCTGATCGCTAAGCTCGCTGCGAACAGCACAAGAACAACATAAACCATTCCGTAGACAAGCCGCTGCCGAACTGTTAATTCAAGCCACCAGGAAATTACCAAGGAAGGAGGCCGCAACCTGCTGACCGCAAACCTGCGAACACAACAAACAGTCAACTCGCTTCCCCGCAAGAGGATGGATGTCGTCACCGCCGTAAGAGAGGTGCAATCACCACCCATCAGATCGCGAGCGGTCTCATAGAGCAGACCGCGCGATCACACCTCTTGGACAACATCCTGTCCAAGAACGCAAGTCAGTAGTAGACCACGCACAAGCCGCGTGGACACAGAACACTCCTTCCTTAGACCGCCAAGAGCAATCCAAGAACATCTGGCCGACTTCAGACAAGTTGCCAGAACACCCAGCAGAATCCGTCCGGTCACAGCGGTTGCACAAGAACAAACCGCCCGGTCTTCTATAAAGCAAATAGACCAACCAAGCAGATCAGACCGGGAAGAGATCGGAACACCACTAGAACAAACCGGCCAACACAGCAGACCGCCAGAACCAGACCGACAGATCACCAACACAGAGATCGGGCGGTCTCTGCGATCACCAAAACAGATTGATGGCCACCTTTCATTTCACTTCAATAATTTCAACAACTCCAAGTTACAGCCTTGATCCAGCCCAGCCGTCTTCCAGCTGCCAGAACTCGCTTCCACGGAGGATTAAAATTACACGCCATTTGTTACGGGCGTGACAAAGGGTGTGACCGCAAGGTCACGGGCGTGACTTGCCCGGAATGCGTTCAATGCAGCCAGCAATCAACTCCCGTCATTTCCAGCTTACACGCCCTCGGTCATGGGCGTGACCGAGGCCATGACTCTTCTGCAACCGCCAGATTAACTCCAGATCGCGTCATTTCCAGTAGTTTCCAGACCCGGTCAAGACACGCCCTACGTCATGGGCGTGACCTAGGTCGTGACCCGTCATGCAATCGATTTCTAGCGGTTTCTCTCCCCCAACGTTCCCGAGCTTTCAAGATCGCAATTACGCATGTTACAAGCCCTTGGTCACGGGCGTGACTGAGGGCGTGACTTCTCAATTTTTCAACCATAGAAGGCAGCAATCTCCAGAAGTATTGGAGTTCGATTTTGGTGTTTATTTTCAGCTTTAGTTTACTGTTTTTGTTGTTCTAGCTAGTTTTTCTACAAGTTGTAAGTTTTCTATTATTGCAATTTTAATTCAAGTATTGTTGTTCTTTTTATCATGTCTTCTTCCTCCTCTACTTATATTCCCATCATTATGATGGGTAGCTAAATTTCTTTAGCACTTGGTCATGATGAACTTTGGAATGAAATAAAATATGTTTTGATTTTTCTAATTGGCAAGCTCTCGTCTTGATTATCTTCGATTTATCTTTGAATTTAATTGCGTCGAATTAATATGTCGCGAATATGTTTTTTCGATCTAAGATTCGTATTCTAGTTGATCGAGAGATCCGTGCGTACGAGGAGATCACTCAATGATAAAAGGATTTGCATGCACTCCTCGAGAGAGGACGACATAAATCTTCCGGATTGGAGTCAAATCCAATAGTGGGGTTCACCAATTAAAGCGAGCTTAGGGGTTTCGATTGGTCGAGGGGTCTTAATCGATCAACCTGTTGGTAGTATTCCTCGAGAGAGGTGCTATCATGTTTTGGGAACCTCCGCGGTCGAAGTTATTTCAATAAGAGTTTGCGGATTATTCTTTTGTAAAATTCTATTTTATTCCAAAGGGATTCTAGATTAAGTGCTAATATTTTAATCATAATCTTTCTTCGTAGATAATTTTCTCCAAATCGTTTTTTCAAAACAAACCCAACTTTCGATCGATAAAATAATAGCTCTTATTTGTGAGTAGAAGTACTCAGCAAGCCCGAAAAAATACGACACTTGACTTTCTAAATCCTATACTATAAAGAAATAGGTACACTTGCTTTATCGAATTATACGTTGATAACACTTTAATTTTGCGCAGCGCGGAATTTATCCATCAATTATTTGATAATGCATCATTTATAGTATTTTTATATAATATTTTATTAATAATTAATTTATTTTTTATTTAGTTTGATTTAATTTATCACTAATTTGCCTAGTTTTATATTTTTAGGTAATTTGGGTTACCAATAGCAATTTCAGGCTCATAGAAGTAATCAGGAGAACATTTAGAGCAATTCTACCGAAATTGCAAAGTACACGCCTTTGGTCACGGGCGTGACCAAGGGCGTGACTCTAAGTCACGGCCGTGAGCCAGCCCAGCCGCCTTCCACCTGCCAGAACTCACTGCCACGGAGGATTAAAATTACACGCCCTCTGTCACGGGCATGACCGCAAGGTCTCGGGCGTGACTCGCCTGGAATGCGTTTAACGCAGCCAGCAATCAACTCCCGTCGTTTCCATCTTACACGCCCTCGATCACGGGCGTGGTCGAGGCCATGACTCTTCAGCAACCACCAGATTAACTCCAGATCGCAAAGTTTCCCGCCTTTTCCAAACTCAGTCAAGACACCATCAAGGTCACGGGCGTGACCTAGGTCGTGACCCGTCACGGAATCGATTTCTAGCGGTTTCTCTCCCCCAACGTTCTCGAGCTTTCAAGATCGCAATTACGCAGCTTACAAGCCCTTGGTCACGGGCGTAACTGAGGGCGTGACTTCTCAATTTTTCAACCATAAAAGGCAGCAATCTCCTGAAGTTTTGGAGTTCGATTTTGGAGTTTATTTTCAGCTTTAGTTTACTGTTTTTGTTGTTCTAGCTAGTTTTCTACAAGGTGTAAGTTTTCTATTATTGCAATTTTAATTCAAGTATTGTAGTTCTTTTTATCTTGTCTTCTTCCTCCTCTACTTATATTCCCAACATTATGATGAGTAGCTAAATTTCCTTTAGCACTTGGTCATGATGAACTTTTCAATGAAATAAAATATGTTTTGAATTTTTCTAATTGACAAGCTCTCGTCTTGATTATCTTCGATTTATCTTTGAATTTAATTGCGTTGAATTCATATGTCGCGAATATGTTTTTTCGATCTAAGATTTGTATTCTAGTTGATCGAGAGATCCGTGCATACGAGGAGATCACTCAAAGATAAAGGATTTGCATGAACTCCTCGAGAGAGGACGACATAAATCTTCTGGATTGGAGTCAAATCCAATAGTGAGGTTCACCACTTAAAGCGAGCTTAGGGGTTTCAACTGGCTGAGGGGTCTTAATCGATCAACATAAGGTTAGTTGGTAGTATTACTCGAGAGAGGTGCTATCATGTTTTGGGAATCTCCACGGTCGAAGTTATTTCAATAAGAGTTTGCGGATTATTCTTTTGTAAAATTCTATTTTATTCCAAAGGGATTCTAGATCAAGTGCTAATCTTTTAATCATAATCTTTCTTCGTAGCTAATTTTCTCCAAATCGTTTTTCCAGAACAAACCCAACTTTCGATCGATAAAATAATAGCTCTTTTTTGTGAGTAGAAGTACTCAACAAGCCCGGAAAAATATGACACTTGATTTTCTAATTCCTATAAAATAAAGCGATAGATACACTTACCTTATCGAATTATACGTGGATAACACTTTAATTTTGCGCAGCGCGGAATTTATCCATCAATTATTTGATAATGCATCATTTATAGTATTTTTGTATAATATTTTATTAATATTTAATTTATTTTTTATTTAGTTTTGATTTAATTTAACGCTAATTTACCTTATTTTGTATTTTCCGTAATTTGGGTTGCCAATAGCAATTTTAGGCTCATAGAAGTAATCAGGAGAACATTTAGAGCAATTCTGCCGAAATCACAAAGTACACGCCCATGGACACAGGCGTGAACAAGGGCGTGACTCCAAGTCACGGCCGTGAGATAGCCCAGCTGCTAGAACTCACTGCCATGGAGGATTAAAATTACACGCCCTCTTTAACGGGCGTGACAGAGGGTGTGACCGCAAGGTCACAGGCATGACTCGCGCGGAATGCGTTCAATGCAGCCAGCAATCAACTCCAGTCGTTTCCAGCTTACACGCCCTCGGTCACGGGCGTGATCGAGGCCGTGACTCTTCTGCAACCGCCAGATTAACTCCAGATCGCGACGTTTCACGCCGTTTCCAAACCCGATCAAGACACGCGCTAGGTCACGGGCATGACCTAGGCAGTGACCCGCCATGCAATCGATTTCTGGCAGTTTCTCTCACCCAACATTCCCGGGCTTTCAAGATCGCAATCACGCAGCTTACACGCCCTTGGTCACAGGCATGACCGAGGGCGTGACTTCTCAATTTTTCAACTATAAAAAGCAGCAATCTCCAGAAGTATTGGAGTTCGATTTTGGAGTTTATTTTCAGCTTTAGTTTACTGTTTTTGTTGTTCTGGCTAGTTTTTCTAAAAGTTGTAAGATTTCTATTATTGCAATTTTAATTCAAGTATTGTAGTTCTTTTTATCATGTCTTCTTCCTCCTCTACTTATATTCCCATCATTATGATGAATGGCTAAATTTCCTTTAGCACTTGGTCATGATGAACTTTGGAATGAAATAAAATATATTTTGAATTTTTCTAATTGGCAAGCTCTCGTCTTGATTATCTTCGATTTATCTTTGAATTTAATTGCGTCGAATTCATATGTCGCGAATATGTTTTTTCGATCTAAGATTTGTATTCTAGTTGATCAAGAGATCTGTGCGTATGAGGAGATCACTCAAAGATAAAAGGATTTGCATGCACTCCTCGAGAGAGGGTGACATAAATCTTCCGGATTGGAGTCAAATCCAATAGTGGGGTTCACCACTTAAAACGAGCTTAGGGGTTTCGACTGACCAAGGGGTCTTAATCGATCAACCTAAGGTTAGTTGATAGTATTACTCGAGAGAGGTGCTATCATGTTTTGGGAACCTCCACGGTCGAGGTTATTTCAATAAGAGTTTGCGGATTATTCTTTTGTAAAATTCTATTTTATTCCAAAGGGATTCTAGATTAAGTGCTAATCTTTTAATCATAATCTTTCTTCGTAGTTAATTTTCTCTAAATCATTTTTCCAAAACAAACCCAACTTTCGATCGATAAAATAATAGCTCTTCTTTGTGAGTAGAAGTACTCAACAAGCCCAGAAAAATATGACACTTGATTTTCTAAATCATATACTATAAAGCGATAGCTACACTTGCCTTATCGAATTATACGTGGATAACACTTTAATTTTGCACAGCGCGGAATTTATCCATCAAGTATTTGATAATGCATCATTTATAGTATTTTTATATTGTTTTATTAATAATTAATATATTTTTTACTTAGTTTTGATTTAATTTATCACTAATTTACATTATTTTTGTATTTTCAAGTAATTTGGTTTGCCAATAGCAATTTCAGGCTCATAGAAGTAATCAGGAGAACATTTAGAGCAATTCCGCCGAAATCGCAAAGTACCCTTGGACACGAGCGTGACTCCAAGTCACGACCGTGATCCAGCCCAGCCACCTTCCAACTGCTAGAACTCGCTGCCATGGAGGATTAAAATTACACGCCCTCTGTCACGGGCGCGACAGAGGGCGTGACCGCAAGGTCATGGGCGTGACTCGCCCAGAATGCGTTCAATGCAGCCAGCAATCAACTACCAGCATTTACACGCCCTCGGTCATGGGCGTGACTGAGGCCGTGACTCTTCTGCAACCGCCAGATTAACTCTAGATAGCGACATTTCCCACCGTTTCCAGACCCGGTCAAGACACGCCCTAGGTCACGGGCTTGACCTAGGTCGTGACCCGCCATGCAATCGATTTCTGGCGGTTTCTGTCCCCCCAACGTACCCGGGCTTTCAAGATCGCAATTACACAGCTTACAAGCCCTTGGTCACGGGCGTGACCGAGGGTGTGACTTCTCAACTTTTCAACTATAAAAGGCAGCAATCTCCAGAAGTATTGGAGTTTGAATTTGAAGTTTATTTTCAGCTTTAGTTTACTGTTTTTGTTGTTCTTGCTAGTTTTTCTACAAGTTGTAAGTTTTCTATTATTGCAATTTTAATTCAAGTATTGTAGTTCTTTTTATAATGTCTTCTTCCTCCTCTACTTATATTCCCATCATTATGATGAGTAGCTAAATTTCCTTTAGCACTTGGTCATGATGAACTTTGGAATGAAATAAAATAAGTTTTGAATTTTTCTAATTGGCAAGCTCTCGTCTTGATTATCTTCGATTTATCTTTGAATTTAATTGCATCGAATTCATATGTTGCGAATATGTTTTTTCGATCTAAGATTCGTATTCTAGTTGATCGAGAGATCTGTGCGTACGAGGAGATCACTCAAAGATAAAAGGAGTTGCATGCACTCCTCGAGAGAGCACGACATAAATCTTCCAGATTGTAGTCAAATCCAATAGTGGGGTTCACCACTTAAAGCGAGCTTAGGGGTTTCGACTGGCCGAGGGCTCTTAATCGACTGGCCGAGGGGTCTTAATCGATCAACCTAAGGTTAGTTGGTAGTATTCCTCAAGATAGGTGCTATCATGTTTAGGGAACCTCCACGGTCAAAGTTATTTCAAAAAGAGTTTGCGAATTATTCTTTTGTAAAATTCTATTTTATTCCAAAGGGATTCTAGATGAAGTGTTAATCTTTTAATCATAATCTTTCTTCATAGTTAATTTTCTCCAAATTGTTATTCCAAAACAAACCCAACTTTCGATCGATAAAATAATAGCTCTTCTTTGTGAGTAGAAGTACTCAACAAGCCCGGAAAAATACGACACTTGATTTTCTAAATCTTATACTATAAAGTGATAGGTGCACTTGCTTTATCGAATTATACGTGGATAACACTTTAATTTTGCGCAGCGCGGAATTTATCCATCAAGTTTTTGACGTCGTTGCCGTGGACTAGTTGTTGATATTTTGAAAGCTTAGTTCTATTAATTTTATCTTTTTTTTCTTAAATTGCAATTAAATTCTTAGAAAGGGAAATTTGGGCTATCATCTCATCTTATCTCCTAGTACTGATGCGAACCCTTCACGGGGTAGTCCTCGGGAAATCTAAGACTAATTAAATCTAAAAAAAATCCAAATAAATTATATCTCTTTTTATTTATTATTTCTCTTTTCCTTAATTCCTACGTTTTTCTATTTCATTTTTATGTATGACCCGAAGGAATCCGTCAGATCTTTTTGAATTGGATCCAGAAATCGAGCAAACCATTCGGCGATGCTTAAGATTCCAAAGGCCAAATTCTCAAGATCCGATTGAGGAATCCGTAGGCGACACTTCTTTTCTGAATTCCTTTTCTTCTTCTTCTTCTTCTTCTTATTCTCTCTCTTCTTCTTCTTCTTCTAATATGGGTGATCCAAATCAGGATGCGGTTGCGGAACGGACTATGTCCTATTATGCCCAGCCTAATCTGGACGACGCCCATTCTAGTATTGTTCGACCTGTTATAGCGAACAATAATTTTGAGTTGAAGCCAAGCATCATTCAGATGGTACAACAATATGTACAATTTGAAGGGCTACAAGACGAGGATCCCAACGCGCATATTTTTAGTTTTCTAGAAATATGCGATACTTTCAAAATCAATGGGGTATTCGATGATGCAATAAGGCTTCGGCTTTTTCCTTTCACCTTGCGCAATAAGGCTAAGTAGTGGCTAAATTCTCTTCGAAGAGGATCTATCACCACATGGGCTCAAATGACGGAACAATTTCTTACGAAATATTTTCCGCCCGCTAAATCGGCTTAATTGTGTTAGGATATTATTTTCTTATCCCAAATTGAATCGGAAATGCTTTATGATACTTGGGAGCGCATTAAGGAATATTTGCATCGTTGCCCCCATCATGCAATCCCCGATTGGTTGCAGATCCAAACTTCTTATAATGGCCTAAATCTCCAAACGCGTCAAATGATTGACATCGCCGCCGGTGGAACCTTAACTAATAAAACATCGGCGGGCGCACAAGAGCTTTTAGAGGGAATGGCCACGAACACTTAAAATTGACTGCACCCCGGTCTCACCCAAATAAACCGGTCGGGACGTATGAAATTGACTCTATTTCTAATTTGTCTCTACAGGTTGAGCTTTTAAATAAAAAAATAGAAAAGATGATTGTTTCCTCTTCTATACCTACCTGGGAGCCTACTCTAATCACGGCGGAACAAGTGGATTACATGGGTAATCCAAACCGCCCACATTTCAACCCTTACAGCAACACTTATAATCCGGGTTGGAGGAATCACCCCAACTTCTCATGGAGTAATCCAGGGAATGCGGTGCGTCCCCCAAATGCAAATCCACCCAGATTTCCACCACCGCAAGTGTTGGAACATGGTTTTGCGCATCCCTTTGATTTGAGAATAACAAATCATACTTGTATTTGATCTTGTTTGCCATTGTGTTTTTAGCATGCAGGTTTGGACAGATATGACACCAGGTTGCTGCAACAATGGTCTGGCACTAACCACAAGCAGAAGGATTGAAAGTTGTCTAACGCCAGGCATTAGGTCTTAACGTTGGGCGCTAGCCGTTCAACGAAATGAGATGTTGTTCGACGAAATGAGATGCCGCTCCACGAAATGGCGTTCGACGAAATGAGATGTCGGTCGATGAAATTGAGTTCGACAAAAAGAGAAGTGTTGAAATTATTGAAGTGAAGTGGAAGGTGGTCGGCGGTCTGTTTATTGGTGATCGCAGAGACCGCGCGGTCTCTGTGTTGGTGATCTGTCGGTCTGGTCCTGGCGGTCTGCTGTGTTGACCGGTTTGTGCTAGTGGTGTTCTGGTCTCTTTCCGGTTTGATCTGCTTGGTTGGTCTGTCTGCTTTATAGAAGACCAGGCGGTCGGTTCTTTTGTAACCACTATGACCGGGAGGGTTATGCTGGGTGATCTGGCAACTTATCTGGAGTCGGCCAGATGTTCTTGGTTTGCTCTTGGTGATCTAATGAAGGAGTGTTCTTGTGTCCGCACGGCTTGTGTGCGGTATTGTGTTCGCGCGACTTATGCGTGGTCTTGTGTTCGAGCGGCTTGTGCGCAGTCTGCTGCTAACATGTGGTCTTGGACAGAATGTTGTCCAAGTGGTGTGATCGCGCGGTCTGCTCTGTGAGACCGCTGGCCATCCGACGGGTGGTGTCTGTACCTCTCTTGCGGCGGTGACAACATCCGTCTTGTCGCCTATAAATAGCGGTGCATGGCCCGTCATTCAAAAATGAGAACTGTAAGAACTAGAGCCTGGATTGTTTTGTGCGGTCTCAACTTTGAGGTCGGGCGGTCTCGGAAGCGAGTTGACTATTTGTTGTGTTTGCAGGTTTGCGGTCAGCAGGTTGCGGTCTCCTTCCTTCATGATTTCCCAGCGGATTGAATAAATAGTTCGGCAGCGGCTTGTCTGCGGACTGGTTTATGTTGTTCTTGTGTTGTTCGCAGCGAGCTCAGCGATCAGGCAACCTTCGGCGGTTAGGCGATCTGAGTTGCGGTCTGGCGACAGCATCTGTTCTTCGTTCAATTCAATAAGCTTCAGTTCGTGCGGTCTGAGGTGGCGGTCTTGCAGTGCAGGTCATCTTGCCGGTTTTCAGTTCGTGCGGTCTCAGGTCAAGTCGGGCTGTCTCTGGAGTGCAGCGGTTTGTGCGGTCTCTGCTTGTCAAGTCGCCAGATTTGTGTTTTTGGTGTGTTTTGTTCTTCTCTCCTTCGTGATTCTTATGAATCATGTCTCGCCATGTATGTCTCCAAATGTAAATGAAGTTTTGTGATTCAATAAAGTCTATTGTGTTGCTGTGTGGCATTGTGGTTGTTTGGCTATAACTCAGTTGATGCAACTCCTGCTTACTCCTAAACGATTCAAATCAAAAATTTTAACATGGTATCAAAGCGAGGTTGTTGGAGTGGATAAGCAGTTTTCAACTTGAGTTGTCATCGTCTTTGTGAAGAAGAGACCACATAGTTTGCCATGGAAGCTGGATACGCAAGAGGGCTTGGTATTGAACTCCTCACATCAACTAACTATAAGAAGTGGAGGTCGTGTATGGAGAGTTACTTACTTGGCGAGGATCTATGGGAGATAGTTGGAGGAGAAGACACACAAGAAGTGTTTCTAGCAGGAGATAATATGGCAGACGTGAGACTTTGGAGGAGGACTAATGCAAATGCAGAGTTCACACTCAAGAGGGCTATCTCACCAGAGCTATTCGATCACATCATTGGATGTAAATCTACTGTTGAGATTTGGACGTCTTTGGATGGGTTGTTCAATAAGAAGAATGTAGCTCGGCTACAGTTTCTTAAAATGAGTTGGCAAAGGCCTCTCAAGGTGATCTTTCTATCTCTACCTTCTTTCTCAAGATGAAGAACCTCACAGCAGAGATTTCTGCATTGGACCCTGATGAGCCCATCTCGGAGGCAAAACTGAAGAGGCATATCATCCGCGGGTTGCGGAAGGAGTATCTTGCCTTTATGACGTCAGTTCAGGGTTGGGCAAATCAGCCATCTCTGTTGGAGCTGGAGAACTTACTTGCTTCGCAGGAAACTTTGGCAAGATAGATGGCGGGGACTTCTATCTCTGGGGGAGATAGTGATGTGTTGTTCTCTGGGAAGAAGAAGAAGAAGTAGGAGAAGAAGAAGTCAGGTCATGATGGACCCTCTACTTCAGGTCAGCAGGATAGGGGTTATGCTTCTAAGTCTGATGGGAAGAAGAAGGGAGAGGGACCAAGGTGCTTCAGGTGCAATAAGACCGGCCACTTCAAGAAGGATTGCTGGGTTAATCTTCAGCCGGGACATGCAGCGGAGAAGGAAAAGCCATAGTCTGATGAAGCTGGATGGGGAGGAGCCTTTGCGGCCAATATGACGGCGATGCCCGTTAAGGCCTTGGCTGCCATCAACTTTGAAGAAGACTGGATCGTGGATTCAGGGTGTGGGCATCACCTCACCGGGGATGAATCAAAGTTCTCTTCTTTGGCACCTTACTCAGGTAACGATGCAATCATTACGGCTGATAATTCTGTTCATGCAGTAGAATATGAAGTTGTTGTCTCTCTAAGCAGTTATAAGGGTCCACTCACATTGAGGAGTGTTTATCACGTGATGGGTATGAAGAAGAATCTCTTCTCAGTGACCAATGCAGTCGATGCCGGTTATCAAGTTCTGTTTGGCCCAACAGAAGTGAAGTTTCTTAAAACACAACCGGAGATAAAGGGAGATGTAATTCATGTTGGAAAGCGGGTAAAGGACTTGTTCGTTTTATCGATAAGTACCTTTGTTGATAAAATGAAGACCAATAATAGCGCAGCTATCTGGCATGAAAGGTTGGGCATGTAGCAATGGACAAATTGAAGGCTATGGCGGTAAGGGACCTCGTCAAGGGCTTGCCTATCTTGTCCTCCTATGGAGACAGTCATGTTTGTGCGGGATGTCAGTTTGGTAAGTCTCATCGACTTCCATTTGATAAATCGCAAACAAGATGCAAAGCGTCGTTGGAGTGCATTCACGGTGATTTGATGGGACCGACTGCCACCCCTAGTCTTGGAGGCAATAGATATATGTTTGTGTTGATCGATGATTACACCAGATATGTTTGGGTGTATTTTCTAAATGAGAAGTCGGAAGCTTTTGCGAAGTTCGTGGAGTTCAAGGAGCTGGTGGAAGGTCGGTTAGGCCAGCGGGTGAAAAAATTGAGAACTGACAATGGTGTGGAGTTCACCTCTGGTGAGTTCTCAAGTTTTTGCAGGAAGCACGGCGTCCGGAGAGAGCTCACTTGTGCCCATACTCCATAGCAAAACGGCTTTGCGGAGAGGAAGATCCGTCATCTGACGGAAACCTGCAAATGCTGGCTTCATGTCAAGAGTATCCCAAAGTCCTTTTGGGCGGAGGGAATGTCTTGTGCGGCATATGTCATCAACCGGATGCCTCTAAGTCCTATCAATATGAAGACCCCTCACGAACTGATGTTCAAGGAGAAGCCAAGTGTTGCACACCTTCGGGTGTTTGGGTCAACCTGTTATGCGCATATCCCTGATGCTCTTCGGACAAAGCTAGATGCGAAAGCAAGGAAGCTAGTCTTTGTTGGATATGATGAGCGAAAGAAAGGGTGGAGATGCATGGATCCTGATACATGGAGATCTGTGGTATCTCGGGATGTGGTGTTCGATGAGGTGACTTCCTACAAGGGGAGTTTGGGAGTTGAACTACCGGAGAGCAGGGTTGATGAAGAAGGGAAGGCTGCGGGAAATCTCCAAGTGGAGTTGCCTATTTCACCAGGAGCTCTAGCTGTGTCAAGCTCTGAGATGGAGGCTTCAGGTTCTGGAAGCAGGGGGAGCGATGCTCCAAGATCGTCTGGAAGAGGAGCTAGCACAGAAGAAGCAGCTGAGGAGGTGGTTAGTCAGGAGCAACCTCTTAGGAGGTCGAAGAGGACTATCAAGCCACCTGATCGATACACAGGAGGAAACATGGTGAGCTTTGTCTCATGTTTCTTTGCTGGTCCCCTGGATGAGAGGGAGCCGTCGAGCTTTGAGAAAGCCAAAGGCATGAAGTAGTAGGACATTGCTATGCAGGAGGAGATGGACGCTCTAAAGAAGAATTAGACTTGGTCTCTAGTGCCCAGGCCCAAGGGCATTACCCCGGTGACATGCAAGTGGGTCTATAAGCTTAAGAAGAAAGCTGACGGCACGATCGAGCGATACAAGGCTCGTCTTATGGCTCGCGGGTTCTCACAGCAGTAGGGAGAAGATTATGATGAGACGTTCAGTCTAGTGGCAAAGATGACTTCGGTTCGATTTGTTATTGCTTTGGCGGCATCCAGTGGATGGGAGATTTGGCAGCTCGATGTGAAGATTGCTTTTCTGTACGGAGAGATTGAAAAGGATATCTTCATGATCCAACCGCCGGGCTTCATCTCGGAGGATTGTCTGGATTACGTCTGCAAACTGAAGAAAGCCCTGTATGGGTTGAAGCAAGCGCCTCGGGCGTGGTATGGTAAGATCATGGAATATCTTCTATTCTGCGGGTTCTTTGCTTCTGACTCTTATTCTAGCTTGTTCGTTAAGAAGGAGGGGTGCTTCGGGTTATTGTTCTGCTGTATGTGGATGACATGATCGTCACCGGGAACTCGAAGGAGGCAGTAGCAAGGCTGAGAGCCGAGCTTGCTATTAGATTTGAGATGAAGGATCTGGGTGAGCTTCACCATTTCCTTGGACTCGAGGTTCAGAGGTGGGAGAGCGGAGTGCTCATTTCTCATGCTGGATATGTGGAGCGATCGTTCAACGATTCGGCATGGAGGAAGGGAAGAGCAGCTCTATACCTCTAGAACAGCATCATAAACTTCGGAAGGATGAGGGGAGAGTTCTATCTGATCTGTTGGTGTTCCGAGCTCTAGTTGGGAGCTTGATCTACTTGACCATCACGAGGCCAGATATTGCTTATGCAGTTGGCAAGGTGAGTCGGTACATGGCGGAACCACGGAAGCCTCATCTTCTGGCGGCAAAAGGAATTTTAAAGTATGTGAAGTCGACCTCTGATCTGGGTCTCCTATATAGGAGAGGGTCAAGCTTGGAGTTGCTTGGATACATGGATGCTGATTACGGGGGAGACGTGGATGATCGGAGATCAAGGTCTGGTTTTGTCTTTATGACAGGCCCCACAGCTATTTCTTGGTGCAGCAAAAAGCAGGACTCGGTGTCTGTATCTACCACAGAAGCAGAATATAAGGCTTCAGCCTTGGCAGCTCAGGAAGCCATTTGGCTCAGGAGGTTGGTGGAGGACGTTCATTAGGAGGTTCGAGGTCCCACTATGCTGCGCGGGGACAATGAGAGTGCTCTCAAGCTGGTTAATAATCCAGTCTATCACGCGAGGACCAAGCACATTGAGATTGAGCATCATTTCATTCGTGAAAAGGTATTGGGAGGATCTCTTATGGTCGAGCATGTTCGGAGTGCGGATAATGTTGCAGACATCTTCACAAAGCCGCTGGCGAAGGGACCGTTTACTCAGTTACGGAGTTTACTCGGGCTAGTTTCCACTTCCCACTTTAAGGGGAAGTGTTGAAATTATTGAAGTGAAGTTGAAGGTGGTCGGCTGTCTGTTTATTGGTGATCGCAAAGACCGCGCGGTCTCTGTGTTGGTGATCTGCTGGTCTGGTCCTGGCGGTCTGCTGTGTTGACCGGTTTGTCCTAGTGGTGTTCCGGTCTCTTTCTGGTTTGATCTGCTTGGTTGGTCTGTCTGCTTTATAGAAGACCGGGTGGTCTGTCCTTTTGTAACCACTATGACCGGGCGGCTTATGCTGGGTGATCTGGCGACTTGTCTGGAGTCAGCCAGATGTTCTTGGTTTGCTCTTGGTGATCGAATGAAGGAGTGTTCTTGTGTCCGCGCGGCTTATGCGTGGTCTTGTGTTCGCGCGGCTTGTGCACGGTCTTGTGTTCGCGCGGCTTGTGCGCGGTCTGCTGCTAACCTGCAGTCTTGGATAGAATGTTGTCCAAGTGGTGTGACCGCGCGGTCTGCTCTGTGAGACCGCTGGCTATCTAACGGGTGGTGTATGTACCTCTCGTGCGGCGGTGACGACATTCGTCTTGTCGCCTATAAATAAGGGTGCATGGTCCGCCATTCAAAAACGAGAACTGTAAGAACTAGAGCCTGGTTGTTTTGTGCGGTCTCAACTTTGAGGTCGGGCAGTCTCGGAAGCGAGTTGACTGTTTGTTGTGTTCGCAGGTTTGCGGTCAGCAGGTTGCGGTATCCTTCCTTGGTGATTTCCCAGCGGCTTGAATAAACAGTTCGGCAGCGGCTTGTTTGCGGACTGGTTTATGTTGTTCTTGTGTTGTTCGCAGCGAGCTCAGCGATCAGGCAACCTTCGGCGGTTAGGCGATCTGAGTTGTGGTCTGGCGACAGCTTCTGTTCTTCGTTCAATTCAATAAGCTCCAGTTCGTGCGGTCTGAGGTGGCGGTCTTGCAGTGCAGGTCATCTTGCATGTTTTCTGTTCGTGCGGTCTTAGGTCAAGTCGGGCGGTCTCTGGAGTTCAGCGGTCTGTGTGGTCTCTGCTTGTCAAGTCGCCAGATTTGTGTTTATGGTGTGTTTTATTCTTCTCTCCTTCGTGATTCTTATGAATCATGTCTCGCCATGTATGTCTCCAAATGTAAATGAAGTTTTGTGATTCAATTAACTCTATTGTGTTGCTGTGTGGCATTGTGGTTGTTTGGTTATAACTCAGTTGATGCAACTCCTGCTTACTCCTAAACGATTCAAATCAAAAACTTTAACAAGATTCCATTCGACGAAATTTCGTTCGACGAAATGAGATGATGTTCGACGAAATGAGATGATGTTCGACGAAATGAGATGCCATTCGACGAAATGGCGTTCGACGAAATGAGATGTCGTTCGATGAAATGGCGATTGACGGGATGAGATGCAGTTCGACGAAATGGCGTGCCAGCTGATTAACAGGAGAACAAAACTCAATGCCAGGCATTAGATCTTAACGATGGGGCTATCCGTTCGACGAATTTGGCAAGGAGAAAGCAGCCGTGATTGCAGGAGGAACTTCAGGAATGATTTGCCCAACGCCCGCGTTAGCCTTAAACGTCGGCGTTAGTATTGCCTAAAATAAAACAATTCCTAAAGTGCAGAATCTCCTTCCTCTTATGAAGATCTGAGCCATCAATATGTTGCTATACATGGTCAACGCCCGGCGTTAGCACTTAACACCGGCATTAGCTCAAAGTCTATAAATTGGATAATTTCGTCTTCTCCAACTACTGATTGCCAAGAGCCCTATTCCAGCACTTCCAAAACTTTGTGAGGGCCAAATTTCCATATCAACACATCTCTCGCTCATATTTCAAAAGGAGGAATCAAAGAAGGCTTGGATCAACATGCTAACTCAACGCGAAGAACGCACGCTTGGACTTCAACGATCTTCAGCGATTCTTCGGCGTCTCCTTCAGATTACCTCATAGGGAGTTTTATATTTATCTTTTGTATTTGTATTTTTATTTTATCATTGTAATCGGTTTGTGAATTCGCCTCGTGTTGGCGACTAGGTCTGGGTAGGACTTAGGGAGAAATTTGCCTCGTGTTGGCGACTGGGTCTAGGGAGTAGATCTAGGGGTGCTCGAGGCCTTTCTGGTGATAGGAAGGCTAGAGCGGCTTGAGGCCGTATCTGGGGAGAGATCGGCTAAAGCCAACCGGTTCGTGGGGATACGAGTCGGTATAGAAAACAAAAACGGATTTTACTTTATCGCTTACGATTTCTAGCGTCATAAGAAATCAGATTTTGTAAACAATTTTATAAATGATAATCATGTCTTTTCTTGTTTAATAAAATTGATTTCATTTCTAATTTCATTATCTCTTTACTTTTGATCTAACTTACTTCTTCCAAAATATCAAAAATTTTCTATTAAAGTTTAATGTTGTTAAAACCCTTATTCACCCCCCCCCCCCTCTAAGGGCGCCTCAAGATCCAATAAGTGGTATCAGAGTCAGGTTATTCCAAATCGGCTTAACAACCGGGAATAATGGCGTCTCTTGATCATTATCTCGCTTCAACTAGTGGGAAAATTTTAATATTAATGAAAAAGTATTATCACCACCTTTATTTATGGGCAAAAATTATAAAGGGTGGAAAATATTAATTAAAATTTTTCTTAAAGCTTTAGATGAAAAGGTTTGGAATATTACTATTGAAAAGCCACCTAGCGTACTAACTAGAAACGAAATTGTTTTAAATGCAAAATCTATAAATTGTTTATTTTGTGCGTTAGATCAAAATATTTTCAGACTTATATATAATTTACCTACCGCTTATGAAATTTGGAATTTTCTTGAAAGATCTTATGATTCTCCTTCTGTAGGTATGGAACAAACACAAGAATTGGAGAACATACAAGCTTGCACAAATATTCAAGAAAGCTACTCAAATGATGGATACAAAGAATGCTCATCAAGCGGAAAGGATGATGGAAACTCTTGTTTGGAAGAGGAAGATGAAGAAGACAAAGGAACAATATGTTCAAATCTTGCCTCATCCACAAGCGCTGTAAGGAAATCAAAATCTCTTATTGTATGTAATTTCATTTCTACATTACAATTGCTTCAAACTACATAGCAAAAAATTAAGAAATTAAAAAATGCTAATTGCAAATTGCGCTTAGAAAATGAAAGATTATGTTTAGAAAATTCATCTTTGAAAAATGATTGTGCTAAGTGTAAAGACTATAAAATTGAAATAAAGAGATGGATGAAACATTTGATGAATATAGAAATAACTATCAAAATCATATTGATTCAATTGTTTCCACTCTTACAAATAGCACAATCGCTTATAATAAAGCTAGACATAATTAAAATATTAAGAATAATGAATTAAAAAGTAAAATCAACTTGCTTAAAGAAATCACAAAGAAAAACTCTCAAAACATACATTCTCAATATAATGCAAAATCCAAAAGCAAGTTGAATATGATTTCTCAAAAGTTGAATAAGTCAAACAATGGAAATAAAAATTTCAAAAGATTGAAAATGAAATTCCAAAATACAATCATCATTATCATTTACAACATCAATCTTCTCCCAACATAAAATTAAATGTTCACAAATTTCCTATGAAAAATACTTTCAATAATCATTACAATTATAATCTTAAAGATAAAGAAAATCACAATGGAAATTTGATACATAAAAATAATATTAAACCAAGGTTTGAATGGAGACCCAAAGTTAAAGATGAAACACATACTCCACTCAAAATGGCTCATTCATTTCCATCTCCCCAAAAGCAAACACGATGTATTTGGGTACCCAAAGGAACCATCCCACTTGGTCCCCTTTGGATACCTAAATCTCTTATTCATTAGGTATCATACAAATGCATGAAGTAGAAATAATTAAATATGAAATATCATTACTCTATTTAATGATATGCTAAAACTTCTCCTTGTTTGTTTATTTTCTATTTGTTGAACCAACATGGTATGATTACTTTACATAACTTGTGATATGACTTTCTCATACTAAGCCAAAGTTCATTAATAGAACAAATTGAATAAAATTGAATAAAAAGTCATATTATTTTTCAAGTGATCTACTAATCCTTTTTATTATGTTTAACCTTCTAAATCCATTACCTTTAAATATCTTATATCATCATTATAAATTAAATGCTAAATGCTTATGTGATATTATCAAGGCTAATAAAATAATTGTCAAAAAGGGATTTAAAGGAAGATTATGGGGTCTTTGGCTAAATGTATAAAATGCACAAGTGATTGATTACTTATTTAATATCCTTATGTCATTTGATATCCTCTAATATGTTTAATCATAATCATGAAAAATCAGAATTGAATAATTGCAAAAATCATATGTTTTTAAACAAAACCTAAAATTAAATTTACAAAATTATGCGCGATTTTGACGCAAACTTCAAACGATCATAACTTTTGATCCACTTGTTCGATTTTTGCCCATAATAACTGTTCGGAATGAGGACGAGAAGATCTATGCAAAGGAAAACTATCTTTGCTCGTTTGAGTTCATTTGGACCCTCAGAATTGCCAAAATTCAACTCTGTTTAGAAGTTATATCAGTTTTTCTTTTTCGGCAATTTTTTTATGTCTACGAATTTTATGTCACAGGCCCCTATGTACCCTTCCAAAAAATCATATGCTTGTAATCTTTACATAACCTTGTACTTTATTACCATAACTTTTTCTTTCTAGCATCATCACTTACTATAAAAAGAAATCAATGTCTATGCTAGATATATAATGTTATGCTAAAGAAAAATAGAATAATGAAAATTAAAAGTCAAGGAAATTATATATATATTAATATTCAAAAACCAAAGAGAAATTTTATAAAACCTTTCAAAAATAACCAAAAAAAACAGTTTCTCATTGTATTCATTATTCACCCTACAATCTTCTCTTTAATATTTTTAAAAGGTTGAATATGAATTGTTTTATATATTTCACTTACAATAATTAATTAGGAGTATCAAAATCTCTATGTGATAAAATTAATGATCATAATTATATTATGTAATATCAAAAGATCTTTTAATTCAAACATTACACATAACTACAAAAGATCCTTTTGGTTCTATCTTATGATTGGTGATCATGATAATTATATGTATAAATTATGTATTGAGGTTGCATGTATCTTACTATATCTAGACCTTAGAATCACCAAGATGTCAATAACGTCAAATCAAATCATCACTTAATTCTAGGTCTACAAAGTGAACTTCCATCAATTTAAAAGACATGCATTATTTTATGGCATATTATGAACTCATCATACTAGCATTAACAACTAATAAATATTATCATTCATACTAGTTATCAAATAATGCCATAATGAATCCATCTTAAAGTAGAGAAATTAAAAGATAAAATAACTATGTTACTTTAAATTATTTCCATAGGACAAAATGCTTAGGATGTCCATGATCATTCACCCACATTATGTG
Source organism: Dactylorhiza incarnata (assembly GCA_033032865.1). NCBI lineage: Eukaryota > Viridiplantae > Streptophyta > Magnoliopsida > Asparagales > Orchidaceae > Dactylorhiza > Dactylorhiza incarnata. The sequence goes on along the minus strand of JAWHQI010000011.1, from coordinate 22,048,913 downwards.
TCTCACAACAGCGAGGGTGTAGGATTGTATGCATTAGAAGACCTAACCTCTATGTCATGTCTTGTCCTTAACCGGGGAGGTTTCCAGTGGGGCCTTGCGAGGCACTGAGGGGAAAGAGTGTTAGGTTGAGCGTTCTCTAGTGTGTGCATATGGGATTAACACCCCAACCTATGGCATGTGTGCAGCTCCTCATGCCCATCCGTCACTTAGTGTGGGGCTAGTATGTAGGCATATGATTAGGGTATTATAATCTAGGACATTCTTGTATCGTATATTTTGCATGCACTCTTTATGATTATATTATTCATGAATTCTTATTTTGATCGAACATGTGTATCTTGTGTTTTGCATATTTTATCATTTTTGAGCTTTAATGATCTTGTAAAACACAAGTATTTGAAAACCAAACAAAATATAAAAACAATTTTTGAACAAATAAAACATGTTTAAATAAGCCATCTAACCATTCCAAAATGTCTAAAATTTATATACTAAGAAGGCCTTTCTATAATAACTCGAAATCAAAGAAAAGTTTTTTCAAAAGTGCATAAAATCATCTACTGTCTCGGCGTTGAGTAGTTAACGCCATGCGTTAGCCTCTAACGCCAGGCGTTAGCCTCTAACGCCAGTGTTAGAAATTAACGCCTAGCATTATCCTTATGTGCAAAATTGTCTATATCACAATGCTGAATAGTATCTGATCTCTATATCTCTTAGTTCAGTCTTCATGAAATCTGATTTACATTATTTGAATCAACATTCTTAAAAATAATTTTATAACCTTTTTTTTAAAAAGTATTCAACAATTTTGATCCTTTTAATCATCTTTAAATTTTCTGAAATTTCTACACCAAGAAGTACAATATGCATATTCACTATTCCAAAAAAAAATTCAAAAATCTAAAAAAAACAGAGTTTTGATTGGGCGTTAAGTAGTTAACGCCAGGCATTAGCCCTTTTTGCCGAATTGAAATTCTGTTTTCTCAACACTATTTTTGGTATTTTATAATGATCTTTCTCTGTTTCTTTTCTCAGTTTTTGAAATTATTTTGTTATTAATTTGGTTGTTCCAAAATACAAAAAAAAATCAAATAATTCAAAATAATCAAAAATATGTTTTTGTTAGTTGTTTTGCTTTAAATATATACAAAACTATGGTTTGACTATAAGATTTCACAAGAGCAAAACTTCTTAGTTATTTTGTTTCAAATGGTCAAAATTGTTTAGGCATACACTTAAAGAATATCTTCAATGTCTAATTTTAATTTCAAATTTCCTAAACATTGTTTTATCTTCATGCCTTGACTTTAATCTGATTATGTGCAATGAAATAGTCTATAGAAAATTGTGTATGATTGCCTAGCATGCCTCTAAGCATGAGTAATGTTTTATGCTAATCAATGATTCATTCACTCACTATTTTGGTAATCTACTTGTGCTCATAATCTTAGTCTTGAATGATTGTGTAGTGTAATAGTCTTAACATATTAAGTTGTATGTCTAAATTACCTACACCTTTATTTAAACAATAAATTTCTTGCACACATAGAAGTGTTATTTCAATATTGTTAGTGTTTGCAACAACAAATGAATTTAGAGACCTTTGGCCCGCTATTACAATAATATGAAATAAAATACCAAAGATAACTCAACCAAGCACTACTCACCCTCCTGATAAGTCTTAATGAGCATTGTGAGGTTGAGCACCTTAGAAAGAATTGTAAAGTGTCTTGTGCAAACACATTTATCTTTTATCACTTCTATGTGTACACCGAATCACTAAAAATATAAATCAATAAAATTGCTTATGTGATCCCCCAAGCAATACTTCGCTCCCTGATAAGTCTTAATGAGCATTATATGGGCGAAGCACCTTGGTTGTTGTACTCATTATTTGTTCCTTGAAACTTTATTCTAGATTTGATGTGTGAAAGTAATTATAAGATTGCATCCTTAATATTGTTGTCACTATTTCATTATATATGTCATGTGTTTTGATTATTTCACTTGTATACTTTTATCAAAACACCTTATGCACACATCATTGTTTTTCATAAAGCTTCCACTCATGAGAATTGGATCCTAATGCAAACATTACATAATTCTCTAAAAACTTAAGTAAAAGCACTAGATTGTAATGCATGATTTCTACAATGTTTTCTTTACTTGAAATACGAATTGGTTACATTGTAGCTATTATTTTTTTGAATATGCTAAATCATGCTGGCCTATTAGTTATGAAAATTTTCAAAGTTAAAATGCTCAAATGTGAAAAGTCTAGACATATTGTTGGAATGGTCAAACTATAACAAAAATACTACTCTTATTTATTTTGTTTTTGTTTTCCGCATTTCTCTATTTTATCATGTATCCTTATATCATGTGTTCTCATTGAAAGATTATAGGTATATGATCTAATTCACCTAGAGGGGGGGTGAATATGTCTTTTGATTTTTAATTGTTTTATTTAGATGTTTAAGATTATTCTAAACAAGTAATCAAGCACAACCAGAAAACACACAAGTGTTTATAGTGGTTCCCCAAGATAGGGTGTCTATTAGTAGTCCACTTTCCCCCTTCACCCTTCTAACAGTGTGTTAGACAGGGCCAACTCCTCCAAACTCAGTTAAATAGCTTACAGCATAGATCTCTCAGGATCTCTCAGGTTTTCCCAACCCTACCTCAGGCATAGCAGCCCTACCTCAGATCAGCCATTGATCCTACAACTCAGACCACAGCAGGTCCTACAATCTCAGGCCAACAAGCCCTACCTCAGAGTAATCCACCTCCTATAACTCAGACCTCTTCCAGGTCCTACCTTAGAGGAATTCTCCTCCTACAGCTCAGACAATAATGCCCTACAACTCAGGCAAAAGCAGCCTTACAAACTCAGGCCTTCAGCCCTACAAACTCAGGCAAAGCCCTACAGTAAAATTTTAGTTGAAGCTTACTACAGCAGACAGTAGAAGAAGTCCCCTGTAGTTCCTGCACACCTGGTGCTTCCTTGTAGCTGAAGATGTTGATGGCAGCTACACGCTGATCTTCCTCTTCAGATGAAGGATTGAAGACACCTTGCTCCTTCTTGTAGAGGAGCTTTCTTTTTCTCTCTTCTTCTTCTAGCTTGTTCAGTGAGTAGGAGGAGAAAGACGAGAGCTCTTGCCGTCAATGGAATAGTAAAAGTGTTTTAGCACTCGACCAGACCTTCCAAAATGCCCTAACTTCTTCTTTTATACATCCCCGACCCACAACGGCTCTCAGCCGTCCTTTTGAGTAGTATGGGAGAGACTGGTGGACCCCACACTACCTTTCTGCAGCTTGCGCCATGGGCAGAACTCGCACTCTGTGTTTAACGAACTCGCCATACTGGGTTCGATGAACTTGCCCAACTCTGTGTTCGACAAAAATGCCAAGCTCTGTGTTCGACGAACTCACCATACTCTGTGCTCAACGAACTCGTCATGCTCTACGTTCGACGAACACGCCAAGTCTCAGCTGTTTGCTTTTGTTGTCTCTGTGTTCGACGAACTGTGTTCTGCATTCGACGAACACACCACATCTTAGCTATTTGCTTCTGTTGTATCTGTGTTTGACAAACTGTGTTCTGCGTTCGACGAACACGCCACATCTCAGTTGTTTGCTTATGTTGTCTCTGTGTTCGACGAACTGTGTTCTGCGTTCGACGAACATGCCAAATCTCAGTTGTTTGCTTATGTTGTCTCTGTGTTCGACGAACTGTGTTATGCATTCGACGAACATGCCAAATCTCTTCTATCTGCAGCTCCTTTCCCATCTCAGCGGATCCGCTGAGATAGTGAGCACGTCTCAGCGGATTTGACCCTTCGTCTCAGCGGTTCTGCTGAGACAATTCTTCATCTCTCAGGGGTTGATTTCTCCTGAACTAAGGGCATGATTGGCCCTTTTTCTTGAGTTACCTGAGCCTATATTTCTTGCACAAATATAGCTTTATCAAATACAACTTTGTACTTAGCATTGAGAGTGATGCCTCTTCAAATCAAAGGAATATTGAGGGCAATATTCCCAATAATCTCCCCCTATTTGAAGAAGGCAGAACATTCCCAATGCTAAGGTACATAGCCAACAAAAACCTATCATACAAATACTTTATTTAGCATTCATGATATCATTGCTTCTAGAAAATAACATTGTTTAAGCACTAACATTGTTTAAGCATGCTTTGATACCTCATGACAGATTATATTAAGCTATGACTAGCTCATAGGTTATCTCCACCTTTCTAACTCAGATTATATAGCATATTTATAATAACTAACTCTGATAACTTTATCTGATGGCTAACTCTGATTTGGTCATAGCATTGGCCATCTCCCCCTTTCTGGTTTCTTCAACTATTTTCCCTCTAGTAATTGGGAGGGAACAGCTACAGGCCCAGGGAAGCTTTAGAAAGCATTTTCCAAATCCCCCTTAGGTCAACCTTCATTTCTTAAAATTGACCATCTCCCCCTCAACCTGAGCAGGAACTTGCTCCCCATCAATGTAAGTACTAATAGCTATATTAGCTTTTCTTGTTCATTTTGAACAACCCTTTTTAGCTCCCCCTCACTTGGGGCATTAGTATTGACCTTTTGATTGTAAGTGTAAATGAAATTACATCCTATGCCTGAGTTCATCGAACTCAGAGTTGAGTTCATCGAACTCAGACTGGAGTTCATCAAACTTAAGGCATAATACATCTAAACTCATCATAGAGCTGAGTTCGTCGAACTTAGAGTTGAGTTCATCGAACACAAGCTCGACGTTCGTCAAACCCAGGAAAGAGTTCGTCGAACCCAGAATTTTCCCAGTTGTTTAAGGGTAACCTGAAGCTCAGCTGATCCATATTTTTCTGATCCAGCTGATCATACTACATTATACTGTTCTACATTGAACATTTTAGGGAGATTATCTACCCTATCATGTGGACAATGCCTACTGTAAAGTTGATCAATTCAGATTTCAGTTTATCATAACAGTACATATTGTGAGATTTATACAAATGAGAACATAAGCATTTTAACAGTGGATATTGATTCATAAATGAACTCATTCTAAATTCAACATTCCTAATTCAATTTTGAAAGAATTGAACTTGGCCTCATCCAGTGGCTTGGTGAAGATATCAGCTACTTGATTGTCTGTGGGGACATATTCAAGTTTGATATCTTCACACTCTACATGCTCTCTAATAAAATGGTACCTAATTTCTATGTGCTTGGTCCTGCTATGGGAGACAAGATTTTTGGCAATAGAAATAGCACTGGATGAGTCACACAGCAGGGGAGATTTACTAACCTTTATGTTGTAATCCTCCAATTGATGTTGGATCCACAGAAGTTGAGCACAACACCTACCTGCAGCAATGTACTCTGACTCAGCTGTGGATATGGCCACACTGGTTTGCTTTTCGCTGCTCCAAGAGATCAGCCTCCTCCCTAGGAATTGACAAGTGCCACTTGTGCTTTTCCTGTTTTCTTTGCACCCTGCAAAATATGCATCTGAATAGCCTATTAGTTCAAATTCATTGTTCCTAGGGTACTAAAGGCCAAGATTTAGGCTGCCCTTGAGGTATCTCAAAATCCTCTTAACAGAGGTGTAGTGAGATTCCTTAGGACAAACCTGATACCTAGCACAAACACATGTAGAATACCTAATGTCTGGCCTACTAGCAGTCAAGTACAACATGGATCCAATGATACACCTGTACATGGATTCATCAAAGGCCTTCCCCTTTTCATCATTGTCTAATGATACATTAGATCCCATGGGTGTTCTCATGGTGGAGGCTGATTCCATCCCAAATTTCTTGATGAGCTCCTTGGTGTACTTAGTCTAGGAAATGAAAATTCCCTCATCAGATTGTTTCACTTGGAGCCCAAGGAAATATTTAAGTTCACCCATACTGCTCATCTCAAACTCCCCATGCATTAGATAGGCAAATCTCTTGCAGAGGTTGTCATCAGTAGACCCAAATATAATGTCATCAACATAGATTTGGACTAAGAGACACTTGCCCCTTGTTTCCCTAAGAAATAATGTGTTATCTATCTTTCCCCTCAAGAACTTGTTCTTGATGAGAAAGCTAGTCAATGTCTAATACCAAGCCCTAGGGGCTTGTTTAAGATCATATAGAGCTTTCCTAAGTAGATAAACATGAGATGGGAGAGTGGGATGGACAAAACCTGATGGCTGCTCTACATAAACTTCCTCTTTCAGATTTCCATTCAGGAATGTTGATTTGACATCCATCTGGCACACCTTGAAGCCTTTGTGGGTTTTATATGCATGGAATAGCCTTATGGCCTCCAACCTTGCAACTGGGGCAAAGGTTTGGTCAAATTATATTCCTTCATCTTGCATATACCCCTTTGCCACCAGCCTTGCCTTGTTCTTGATGATTGTCCCATTCTCATCCATCTTGTTTCTGAAGATCCATTTGGTGCCAATTATGTTATGTCCATGTGGTCTTGGCACCAACTTCCATACTTTGCATCTCTTAAATTGCAACAGTTCTTCCTGCATTGCCTGAATCCAGAATGGATCCAAGTTGGCCTCTTCAAATTTCTTAGGCTCTACCTGTGACAGGAAACTGAGGAACAAGGCCTAATTGTGAGCCCTGCTCCTAGTAGTCACACCTTACTAAACATTCCCAATAATCTGCTCCAAGGGATGATCCCTTAGATGTCTTGTAGCTGCAGTCAGTCTGTTCTCAGCTTGTTGTGCTGTTTCTGCCGGTTCAGCAGTGTCTTCATTAATATTGACTGCTTCCTCTTCAGGGATGGCAGCATCAGAATGAGCATTGATGTTGCTTGGTGTGTCTTGTATAGCCATCCTTTCCAAATCTTGTTCAGTTCCTGTCAAGACAGAAGATCTAGACCAGCCATTATATATTAGGCTGGTCTTATCTAATACTACATGCATAGACTCCTCTACAACATTAGTTTTCTTGTTGTACACTCTATAAGCTCTACTATGAGAGTTATAGCCAACAAGAACACCTACATTGCATTTCTCTGCAAACTTTATTAATTGAGATTTTCCATTGTTTAAAATGTAGCATTTTGAGCCAAAGATTCTAAAATATGAAATTGTAGGTTGTTTGCCTTTCAGAATCTCATAGGGAGTTATTCCATGAACATTATTGATGGAAGCTCTATTGAGAACATGACAAGCAGTATTGACTGACTCAGCTCAGAAGTATTCTGGGAGTGAGGAGTCACTTAGCAGTGTTCTCCCAGCTTCTATCAAGGTCCTATTCCTCCTCTCAGCCACACCATTTTGTTGTGGAGTCCTTGGGGAGGAGAACTCTTGGGTGATACCATATTTTTGGCAAAACCTTGTCATAGCATCAGATTGAAATTCTGTGCCATGGTCAGTTCTAGTTCTGACCATAGCACATTGCAAGTCATTCTGAATTACTTTGACTAAAGTTATAAAGATATCTAGAGTATCAGACTTCTTCTATAGGAAGAATACCCATGTATATTTTGAGTGATCATCAACAATCACCAAAGTATACAACTTCCCACCTAAGATCTGAATTGGCAAGGGACCAAACAAGTCCATATGCAAGAGATAAAGACATCTTTTAGTGTCTTTGCTGCCAATACTTTTAAAGGTGGCCCTTGTTTGCTTACCCATTTGGCAAGCATGACAGGGACCATCTTTAATACATTTTAAATTAGGACTATTCCTAACAAGGTTTTTAGAGAAGAGTCTATACATGGTCTTGTAGTTAATATGAGCAAGTCTCTTGTGTCATTGAACACAGAGAGACTCATTCTCATTAGCTACAAGACAAACAGATGTAACAGAATTACTGCAAATAAAATCTAAACAATAAACATTCCCACTCCTAGTGCCTGAGAGATTAGTCTCTAAGTCCTTAGACTTTTTAATCAAGCACTTGTCATTGTGGAATTCAATGGCATAGCCTAGGTCACATAGTTGACTTATGCTTACAAGGTTGTGTTGCAGCCCTTCAACATAAGTTACCCTTGTGATGGAGACTATGCCATTGGATATCATACCATATCCCTTGGTGATTCCTTTTTCAGATCCCCCAAATATAACTTTGGGTCCATTCTTCACAGGCTTGTAGTCCTGTAGAAGACTCCTTATTCCTGTCATGTGCCTTGAGCACCCACTGTCCAAGTACCATATTTGGTTTAGGCTGGTACTTGAACTAACCTGCAAGAAGAAATTTAGTTATCCTTAGGAGCCCAAAAACCTTTGGGTCCTAGGCGCCTGTAAGTCTGATGAGAAAATCTCACCCTAGCTGCACTCCTAGCAGGAAGGCTCTTCTTTGCATTAGGTACATTGGGATTGTACCAACAATCTATGGCAAAGTGTCCCACTTTACCACAGCACCAACATTCATGAATATTGTGTCTCCTCTTTTGAACATTTCTTGAGGGGAGTGCAGCACTGGGCACATGTTCAGGAGGAGAGACAGCTGCAGTCTTCCTGATTCTCTCAGCAATGATTTGACTGAAAGTCAATCTAGGTGTTGTCTTGATGCTCTTTATCCTGATGTCATCAGCTTGCTTTAGCTTGGCAGCCATACAAGATCTGACGGCATCTGACACTGAGCAACAAGGTTGATCAACAGATTTGATATCAGTTTTGCTCTTTGGTGAAGCAGATTTGAAAGAGTTTGCACCCTTATTCTTGACTGGAGGGGCTGAAGTACCAGATACAAATGGTCCAGGTAGGTCCATTTGAATTTCCTCATGGGGAGCCTTCATAACACTCAATCCAATGCCCTTTCTTCCACTATAGGAAGAAGTATTTTCCTTCCTATAGAAACTCTCATTCTTCCAGTGACCATAAATGCTTTCATGGTCATACCTGTTGGAAGGAAGTAACACCTTTTGAAAGGTGGTTTGAGGATTAGCCTTCCCCTTGCTCTTCTCACCACTCCCTTCTCCTACTTCCATTTTATTGAATCCTAGTCCTCTCCTATTGGTTTGAGAGGAGAAGGTGTCAATAATAGGGAGCACAGATTTGGGCTTGGAGAATTGAGCCACCAGGCTCTTCTCTTTCACAAGCTTCTCCTCAAGGTCCTTGATGACCTTGTTCTTCAGGGAAATAGTGCTTAATTGCACAATTGTTAACCCCTATAAATGGCTTATCTGTCTACTCATCTGAGCCACCGGGGAGGTAGGTTCAGTGTAGTCATTTTTAGTCAGTTTAAGGGAAGCAATTTTCTGGGCTTGCCTCTTGGCAAGATTCTTGCTCTTCTTCAGAGCTTCCAAAAGAACACCATACTTGTCAATCAATTGATTGACTTCTTCCTCAGCTTTTGAACCACTTCCACCAATTGATGGAGGTGCTTCAGATTCTGGACCAGTCTCATAATCAGAAGAGGATATGGAATGAACTAATACCTGCTCATGTTCTGAATTGTTGTGGCTGTCCTCATCTTCAGTTAGAGCCATCAGCCCATGGGCATCTTGAATGACTTCATCCTCCTCTACATCACTGTCTAAATGTGATAGAGGGGCCCTGATTCTGGTCCTGGCAGCTGGATAGTCCTCTTCCTCCTGAGCAGCAAATAGCCCAATGTAGGCTTCCTCTTCTCCATCTGAATCTGAAGATGAAGATTCAGATTCACTCCAGCTCTTTCCTTTCTTAGCTAGAAAGGATTTTTCTCCTTTCCTCTCCTTCTGGTGATGGGTCTTCTTGTCATTTCTTTCTTTTCTCTTGACTGGACAGTCAGTAATGACATGTCTAGGCTTACTGTAGTAATAGCAAATGATGTTATTTGAAACATGTTTACTAGATTTAGAATCATACTTGTCCCCTTTGGGGTGTTGCCTTTCAGATCTATGGTGATCCTTCCTGGGATGAGAGGAGGAGGAAGGTTTGTTCTTCCATTGTTTCCTCCTTATCATCTTCTTGAACTGTCAGGTGAAGGCAGCAAACTCCTCATCAGAAGAGGAGCGTTCTGAAGTGCAGCTCTCAGACTTCTCAGATTCAGCTGTCCTTCTTGGAGGTGACTGTAATCTACCCTTGCTCTTCTTTGAGCTATCAGCTTTGAGAGCTACAGTTCTCTCCCTTGTGTGAGCCCTGGAGGAAGTATCCTCCTCCTTTCTTGCAGCCAGCTGCATCTTATATGAGAGCAGTTTCCCAAACATTGTGTGGGTGGGGGTTTCTCCCAGCCTTGCTACTTCCCTGATGGCACAAATTTTAGTGTCTCAATCCCTAATTAGAGATCTAAGGAACTTATCATTCAGCTCATAGTTGGTGAACACTCTCTCATAGGTTCTTAGTTCATTCACTATCCTAAAGAACCTCTCATAGCACATGGAAATGCTCTCCTGGCTCATCTGCCTAAAGGCTTCATACTCTTGGTTTAGGATTGACTTTCTATCATCTCTCACTTCTACAGTCCCTTCCATATAAACTACTAATGTGTCCCACATTTCCATGGCAGTAGTGCAATGTACTAAGTTTTGAAATATGGAGTCATCAATAGCATTTACTATGATGTTCTGGGCTCTCTTGTCCATAGTGAACAGAGTGAGTTCATTTGTGATTAAGTCATTAAATGACTTGTCCACCCTTTTGGTTAGATCTATTGCGGAGGCAGTTGTGAAAGTGAAGGGACCTTCCTTGACAGTAATATAGATCCTAGGGTCAGATGCTTCCATGAACAATCTAACCCTCTGCTTCCATATGCCAAAGTTGGCTTTGTTGCATATGGGCAATTTCATGGAGCCCATCTCCTTCTGCATTCCACTAGAGGCCATCTGATTCAGAATATTCAATACCTATTTAGGATCTGGTTAGACCGTTAAGTCTTTCTTGACCAACCTAGCTCTGATACCACTTGAAAGATTATAGGTATATGATCTAATTCACCTAGAGGGGGTGAATAGGTCTTTTGATTTTTACTTGTTTTATTTAGATGTTTAAAATTATTCAAAACAAGTAAACAAGCACAACCAGAAAACACACAAGTGTTTATAGTGGTTCTCTAAGACAGGGTGTCTATGGGTAGTCCACTTTCCCCCTTCACCCTTCTAACAGTGTGTTAGACAGGGCCAACTCCTCCAAACTCAGCTAAATAGCTTACAGCACAGATCCCTCAGGATCTCTCAAGTTTTCCCAACCCTACCTCAGGCACAGTAGCCCTACCTCAGATCAGTCACTGATCCTACAACTCAGACCACAGCAGGTCCTACAATCTCAGGCCAACAAGCCCTACCTCAGACGAATCCACCTCCTACAACTCAGACCTCTTCCATGTCCTACCTCATAGGAATCCTCCTCCTACAGCTCAGGCAATAATGCCCTACAATTCAGGCAAAAGTAGCCTTACAAACTCAGGCCTTCAACCCTACAAACTCAGGCAAAAGCCCTACAGTAAAAGTTTAGTTGAAGCTTACTACAGCAGACAGCAGAAGAAGTCCCCTGTAGTTCCTGCACACCTAGTGCTTCCTTGTAGCTGAAGATGTTGATGGCAGCTACACACTGATCTTCCTCTTCAGATGAAGGATGGAAGATCACCTTTCTCCTTCTTGTAGAGGAGCTTTCTTTTTCTCTCTTCTTCTTCTAGCTTGTTCAGTGAGCAGGAGGAGAAAGACAAGAGCTCTTGCCGTTAATGGAATAGTAAAAGTGTTTTAGCACTCGACCAGACCTTCCAAAATGCCCTAACTTCTTCATTTATACATCCCCGACCCTCAACGGCTCTCAGCCATCCTTCTGAGTAGTATGGGAGAGATTGGTGGACCCCACACTGCCTTTCTGCAGCTTGCGCCACGGGCAAAACTCTCACTCTGTGTTCAATGAACTCGCCATACTAGGTTCGACGAACTTGCCCAACTCTGTGTTCGACGAACACGCCAAGCTCTGTGTTCGACGAACTCACCATACTCCGCGATCAACGAACTCGTCATGATCTGCGTTCGACGAACATGCCAGGTCTCAGCTGTTTGCTTATGTTGTCTCTGTGTTCGACGAACTGTGTTCTGCATTCGACGAACACGCCACATCTCGGCTGTTTGCTTCTATTGTCTCTGTGTTCGACAAACTGTGTTCTGCATTTCACGAACATGCCACATCTCAGCTGTTTGCTTCTGTTGTCTCTATGTTCGATGAATTGTGTTCTGCGTTCGACGAACATGCCAAATCTCAGTTGTTTGCTTATGTTGTCTCTGTGTTCAACGAATTGTGTTCTGCGTTCCACGAACACGCCAAATCTCTTCTATCTGCATCTCCTTTCCCCTCTCAGCGGATCCGCTGAGACAGTGAGCTCGTCTCAGTGGATTTGACCCTTCGTCTCAGCGGTTCTGCTGAGACAATTCTTCATCTCTCAGGGGTTGATTTCTCCTGAACTAAGGGCATGATTGGCCCTTTTCTTGAGTTACTTGAGCCTGTATTTCTTGCACAAATATAGCTTTATCAAATACAACTTTGTACTTAGCATTGAGAGTGATGCCTCTTCAAATCAAAGGAATATTGAGGGCAATATTCCCAACACTCATGCTTATTTCTACATTTTGTTTTCACTTGTGCTTTGTCAAACAAAATTGCATCTCTCTTAACAAGTAGTATCACTCTTAAAATAAATTTAAAAAGCAAGTGATTGCATTCCTTTGGTATAATCTTTGAATGATGTTCTTTCATGCTTATCATATATTTTTCTGCTATGCTACTCTCTCCCTTATCTCGGTCATGACTTACTTTATGTTTACACAACACTCTAAATCATCTCTTAGTTATGTCCCAACTTTTGTCTTCTTTATTATAATTTTGTTTCACTCCACCCTCTTTTGCTAATAACAAAAGGGGGAGAATAAAATGATAAATCACAAGGAGTAGGATTCACTAGATTAAGGGGGAGCATCAATCTAGTCTATGGGTGCATACACTAAGGGGGAGCACTTAAGTAGGGGAGCACATTTTTAAATGAACTATAACTCTTATTATTATCTCTATGATTACTTTGTGTCATATATCCTTCTAAAAACACATATTTTATATATGAATATGATTTATCTCTAATTGTATTTGTTATTATCAAAAGGAGGAGATTGTTGGAACATGGTTTTCCGCATCCCTTTGATTTGAGAATAACAAACCTACTTGTATTTGATCTTATTTGTCATTGTGTTTTTAGCATGCAGGTTTGGACAGATATGACTCCAGGTTACTGCAACAATGGTCTGGCACTAACCACAAGCAGAAGGATTGAAAGTTTTCTAACGCCAGGCGTTAGGTCTTAACGCTGGGCACTAGCCGTTCGATGAAATGAGATGTTGTTCAACGAAATGAGATGCCGCTCGACGAAATGGTGTTCGACGAAATGAGAGGCCGGTCGACGAAATTGCGTTCGATGAAATGAGATGTCGGTCGACGAAATTGCATTCGACGAAATGAGATGACGTTCAACGAAATGAGATGTCGTTCGACGAAATGGTGTTCGACGAAATGAGATGTCGTTCGATGAAATGGCGATCGACGGGATGAGATGCAGTTCGACGAAATGACGTGCCAGCTGATTAAAAGGAGAATGAAACTCAACGCCAGGTATTAGATCTTAATGATGGGCGCTATCCGTTCGACAAATTTGGCAAGGAGAAAGTAATCGTGGTTGCAGGAGGAACTTTAGGAATGATTTGCCCAATGCCTGTGTTAGCCTTAAACGTCGGCGTTAGTATTGCCTAAAATAAAACAATTCCTAAAGTGCAGAATCTCCTTCCTCTTCTGAAGATCTGAGCCATTAATATGTTGATATACTTGGTCAACGCCCGGTGTTAGCACTTAACTCTGACGTTAGCTCAAAATCTATAAATTGGATAATTTCGTCTTCTCCAACTACTGATTGCCAAGAGCCCTATTCCAGCACTTCAAAAACTTTGTGAGGGCCGAATTTCCAGATCAACACATCTCCCGCTCATATTTCAAAAGGAGGAATCAAAGGAAGCTTGGATCAACACGCTAACTCAACGCGAAGAATGCACGCTTGGACTTCAACGATCTTCAGCGATTCTTCGGCGTCTCCTTCAGATTACCTCATAGGGAGTTTTATATTTATCTTTTGTATTTGTATTTTTATTTTATCGTTGTAATCGGTTTGTGAATTCGCCTCGTGTTGGCGACTAGGTATGGGTAGGACTTAGGGAGGAATTCGCCTCGTGTTGGCGACTGGGTCTAGGGAGTAGATCTAGGGGGTGCTCGAGGCCTTTCTGGGGATAAGAAGGCTAGAGCGGCTTGAGGCCGTATCTAGGGAGAGATCGGCTAAAGCCAACCGGTTCGTGGGGATAGGAGTCGGTATAGAAAACAAAAAGGGATTTTACTTTATCGCCTACGATTTCTAGCGTCATAAGAAATCAGATTTTGTAATTAATTTTATAAATGATAATCATGCCTTCTAGTTTAATAAAATTGATTTCATTTCTAATTTCATTATCTCTTTACTTTTGATCTAACTTACTTCTACCAAAATATCAAAAGTTTTCTATTAAAGTTTAAAGTTTTTAAAACCCATATTCACCCCCCCCCCCCCTCTAAGGGCGCCTCAAGATCCAACAGCAAGCGCCAAATCCTCCTTCTATCGAGGAGGTGTTTTCCAAGTATGCGGCTAGCAATGATACAAGCATCAAGAATCTCACCGGATCCGTCCGCAAATTGGAGAACCAATTTGGGAAACTTGCAAAAATGCTCTCTGATCACCAACAAGGAGCATTACCGGGCAATACGGGGCCCAATCCAAAGGAACAAGCAAAAGCAATCACGCTACGGAGCAGGAAGGAGGTAACTACTCCTACCGAAAAGGTTGATGCGGAGGTAATTATTCCTACCACACTGGATGATTCCGAGGTAATCGTTTCTTCTCAACCTCCACGGCAAAATAAAATTAAAGAATTTCAACCATCTCTTCCTTACCCCTCCAAATTAAAAGCGGACCGATTGGACGTGCACCATAGTAAATTCTTGGAATTATTTAAACAAATTCATATCAATTTACCATTTTGCGAAGCCAATGCGCAAATGTCGAAATACGCAAAGTACCTCAAGGATCTTTTATCCAATAAAAGAAAACTTGAGGATATCTCTACCGTTCAATTGAATGCGGAATGTTCGGCAGTTTTACTAAATAAATTGCCAAAGAAATTAACCGATCCGGGTAGTTTTTCTATCCCTTGTCTTTTTGGCGATTTATTAGTCAAACATGCGTTGGCCAATCTCGGCGCTAGTATTAACTTGATGCCTTAATCCTTATTTAAGAGATTAGGATTAGGGGAACCTAATCCCACTAGAATGAGCATACAATTAGAAGGTCGGTCCATCAAATACCCAATGAGTGTTATTGAGGACGTGCTTGTCAAAGTTGACAAATTTATCTTTCAGGTAGATTTTGTCATCCTTGACATAGAAGAGGATGCCAATGTACCATTATTTCTTGGTCGCCCCTTCATTGCCACCTCTCGCACTATTATTGAAGTTAGTAATGGTAAACTTCTCCTTAGAGTCGGAGATGATGAAGTTACCTTTACTATAAATTCTTCAATGAAAAATACTTTATCTAATGACGACTCGTGTTTCTTTTTGGAGGCTTTACATGATGAAGACTCAATTTTATTTTCTGATTTTATTTCACCATCTTGTCTTCATGATGAGGATTTTGAATCAATTAATGTTTTATCTCATGAACACAATGACGATACGATCACTCGCGCTTCGCTATTTGAAATTTTAGAATTAGGGAGTGATCGTTTGAAGACTTCTTATGAAGAACCTCCTCTTTTAGATTTAAAGCAATTACCCGATCATCTTGAATACCTATTTTTGGAGGAAGGTTCTAAACTCCCTGTAATTATTTCGACATTTCTTTCAGATTCTGAAAAATCTAAATTATTAATTGTTTTAAAAAATCATCGTCGCGCAATTGCGTGGAAAATTTCTGATATCAAAGGGATTAATCCTTCCTTTTGTACGCATAAAATTCTTTTGGAAGAAAATTCCCCCAAAATTATTCAAGCTCAACGCCGACTAAATCCTAACATGAAGGAAGTAGTCAAGGCGGAGGTAATTAAATTATTGGATGCGGGGATTATCTATCCGATTTCGGATAGCACTTGGGTTAGTCCGGTCCAAGTGGTGCCTAAGAAAGGAGGAATTACAGTAGTCCCAAACGATAAAAATGAATTAATCCCTACTCGAACTGTTACCGGATGGCGAGTATGCATCGACTATCGCAAATTAAATCATGTTACTCACAAGGATCACTTTCCTTTACCGTTCAAGGATCAAATCCTTGATCGGTTATCCGGACACTCATTTTATTGTTTCCTTGATGGTCTCTCGAGATACTTCCAAATCCCAATCGCTCCCGAGGACCGGGAGAAAACCACCTTCACTTGTCCTTTTGGCACCTTTGCCTATCGGAGAATGTTATTCGGTTTATGCAATGTGCCAGCTACATTCCAAAGATGTATGCTAGCAATTTTTGGTGAGCTCGTGGAGGATATTATGGAGGTATTAATGGACGATTTCTCCATTTTTGGAGATTCGTTTGATTTATGTTTGGACAACCTTTCATGTGTTCTTCAAAGATGTGAGGATACTCATTTAGTTTTAAATTGGGAGAAGTGCCACTTTATGGTACGGGAAGGTTTGGTTTTAGGCCATAAAATATCTAGTAAGGGCATAGAGGTCGATAAAGCTAAAATAGAAACTATAGAAAAATTACACCCCCCCCCTTCAAATGTTAAGGTCGTACGCAGTTTTCTTGGGCATGTTGGTTTCTATCGCCGATTTATTAAAGATTTTTCCAAAATCACTAAGCCCCTCACTCACTTGCTAGAAAAAGATGTGTCGTTTATTTTTGATGATAATTGTCTACAATCTTTTTCTATAATTAAAGAAAAACTTATTAATGCGCTCATTATGATAGCGCCCAATTGGGATCTCCCTTTTGAGATTATGTGCGATGCGAGTAGTTTTGTCATTGGTGCGATCTTAGGACAACACCTTAATAAAAATTTCATCATATCTATTACGCAAGCAAGACTCTCACTACCGCGCACGAAAATTACACCACAACCGAGAAAGAGCTTTTAGCCATTATTTTTGCTTTTGATAAATTTCGTTCCTATATTACTTTATCAAAGGTAGTTGTTTCACCGATCACTCGGCTTTACGTTATCTACTAACTAAAACTAATGTCAAGCCTAGGTTGATCAGGTGGATCTTGCTTCTTCAATAATTTGATTTGGAGATCCGGGATAAAAAAAAGGAGCGGAAAATATAGCGGCAGATCACCTCTCTTGGTTAGAGAATCCCAATTGTGAAGCACTTTTGGAGGAGGAGATTGATGATACATTCCTCGAAGAACTTCTTCTTGCCCTTTATAAGGTAATCGCTCTCCCTACCCCTTGGTTCGCTGATTTCGCAAATTATCTCGTTGCAAGGGTTCTCCCGAAAGGTTTTTCTTATCAAGAAAAGAAGAAATTCTTTTCTGATTTGAAAAATTATTTTTGGGAGGATCCCTTCCTCTTTCGAGTTTGTGCGGACCAAGTAGTAAGGAGACGCATCTCTCATGAGGAAGGCATGCTTGTACTAAAACATTGTAATGAGGGACCCGCTGGTGGGCATTATAAGGCAAATCGGACTGCGCAGAAGGTTCTTGAAGTGGGATTCTTTTGGCCGAGCATCTTTACGGATGCTCATTTTCATGTAAGTCATTGTGATCAATGCCAAAACTCAGGTATATTTCTCGCAGGGATGAAATGCCCCATAATTCTTTCCTTGAATGCAAAGTCTTTAATTAATGGGGAATCGACTTTGTCGGCCCGCTACCTCCTTCTTTTAGAAATCGTTATATTTTGGTAGCGGTCGACTATGTGTCTCAGTGGGAGGAAGCGCAAGCCCTTCCCACCAATGATGCCCGGGTCGTCACCCTATTTTTGAAAAATTTATTTTTGGGTTTTGGAACACCGTGGGCAATCATTAGTGATAGGGGTACGCATTTTTGTAACACACAATTTTCAAAAATTCTTTCTAAATACGGTGTTACACACAAAATATCTACCCCCTACCATCCTCAAACAAATGGCGAAGTGGAAGTAGTAAATAGGGAATTAAAATGAATTTTGGAAAAAACTATTTCTACCCACCGAAAAGATTGGTCAAATAAATTGGATGATGCGCTATGGGCCTATCGGACGGCATACAAGACTGTTATCGGTTGTACGCCGTATCGATTGGTGTATGGAAAAGAATATCATTTACCGGTCGAACTTGAGCATCGTGCTTTTTGGGCACTTAAAGTTCTTAATCTTGATTCTAATTTAGCGGTCGAGCATCGTAAAATCCAAATCAACGAACTCGATGAATGGCGTTCTAATGCATATGAAAGTAACAAAATCTATAAAGAGCGCGCTAAATTCTATCATGATAAGAGAATTAAGCACCCAAAATCATTTAAACCGGGAGACCAAGTTCTCCTCTATTAGAGAACAAAAAGAGAGTCGACATAGTTCTCAAATCAACACAAAGATTGCTACTCTTTTAGAGAACAAAACCAAGGATATAGGCCAAGATCCGTTCAAGCAAACGAGACCCACACGGTCCGGACACGAAGAACGCGGGAAAGCGATCTCAAGTTCAGAAAAAATACCAACGATCGATATTCAAAATCGCGGAGAACACGATGGTTCTTCCTCCACAAACTAAAGAAAGAAACTCTTGAAGGATTAGAGATTACCCAACCCAGAAAACGTAAACACACTTGATAAATGTGGGAGAATCACTCTCTCCACGCTTTCCACCGGCGTCGCACCGTATGGATCCTTCGGAGTCACACCGAGGGGCTGCCTTTCTTCTTCCTTGGAATCGCACCAAGAGACCACGCCGGAAACACCCAAAAGAGGGGGGGCCGAAAATGGAGAAGAGGGGGAAGGCAAAGAGGGGGTGGCGGCTTGGAGCAAGCCTTGGCCGAAATCTCCTTGGGGGGGATTTGTTTTAGGGTTCAATCTTCTTCTCTTGATTTCTCATAAAAGGCTCCTTTAAATAGGAGTTTACAAACACCATCCAACCATCCAAAATTGAGATGAAATCTCATCAACCCGGATGGTTAAATGCACACCACATAAAATGTCTATTAGCACACCCAAAATAAGAAACATGCCGAAATTGAAATATTACAATTTTAAAAGGACGGAAATAAATATAAAACTAAAGCAAGATAATAAAAAGGCTTTAAGCATCCTTTGCGCGACGCGGGCAGAGGTTATAATGTTGACTTCCGGGGCGCCGAAAGTCCTTGTGTTGTAACATCTCCAAGTCATCCACATGTGGGGGAAGTGGTGCGGCATCAATCCTCCCCCCCCCCCCCCCCCTCAACTTCACGTATCACCGATGCGTGGTCCAAGAGGAAACGGTGGAGAAGAGCGGCATCTAGTCTTTGAAGCTCGGACTCAAGCACCCAAGAGTCATCGGAAGGTGGACGATCCCGCCATCGAATGAGGAAGCGGCGAGTATCACCATCAGTAGTAGTAACGGGCTCCATGTCCAATATTCTGTCAGGGCTAGAAAAGGTTTTGGGAAACCTTGGAAACATGTCAGCATTAGGAATAAGATGTGACTCACCATCCGGCGGTATACCTGTGGAAAGCATGGAAGAGAGATCATCCGACCTACCACTCCCCAACCCATTAGAATCATTTGTGGAAGGAGAAGACGACATAGAAGACAACTCTTGTGGAGGCGGAACAAACATCGTCAAATCCGAAACTTTGAAAATGGGTGAGACACCCCAATCAGAAGGCAAATCCAAAACAAAAGCATTCTCTCCTATTTTCTTCAAAATCCGGAACGGGCCGGCTCGCCTCGGTGCTAATTTCTTAACGGTGCCAGATGGCATTCGTTCGGGAACTAAGCGGACTAAAACTTGGTCGCCGACTTTAAAGTTTGATGCTCTCCTATTTTGGTTTGCATGTGTTTGATAGGCGTCATATTGAGAGGTCAAGGTCGCCCGAATATGTGCATGTAGATCATGAATGTGTTGGGCAAAAGATTGTGCGAATTGACTGGCCTTATACGACGGTGGTAGTGGGACCAAGTCAAGGGGCACTGGAGCATTATACCCGTGAACAACCTCGTTGGGAGACATACCCGTGGATCGGTTCTTGGAATTATTGTAAGCCAATTGAGCGTGGGGAAGAAGTAAGTCCCATGTGCCTTTATGGTCACCCACAAGGCACCTAAGAAGATTTCCCAAGCTTCTATTGACCACCTCTGTTTGCCCATCCGTTTGTGGGTGGTAGGCGGCAAAGAATAGCAATTTAGTGCCCATTAGAATCCACAACGTCTTCCAAAAATAACTTGTAAATTTCACGTCCCTATCCAACACAATAGTGTTAGGCACCCCACAATGGCTAACGGCATTTTGAAAATACAGCTTGGCAATATGAGATGCATCGTTGGTCTTGCTACAAGGGATAAAATATGTCATCTTGGAGAACCTATCTACAACAACAAATATAGAGTCGTGTCGGTGAAACGTGGGGGGAAGGCCTAGAACGAAATCCATGCTCATGTCTTCCCAAGGTTTGGATGGAATAGGTAACGGTGTATACAAGCCAACATTGGTCTTCGAGCCTTTGGAGACTTGACACGTTCGGCAACTGCTCACTACACGTCCGACCATGACCTTATGTTTTGGCCAATAAAACTTCTCCTCTACGAGCACAATAGTCTTGTCACGCCCGAAGTGGCCACTCAAACCGCCGCTATGCAACTCCCAAATGATGTGTAGTCGTAGGGAAGATTGTGGGATGCATAGCTTCCCGTGCCGAAAGAGATAACTGCCCCTAATAGTGAAGGCCGAAATAGTGGTGGGGGAGTTGTCCTGTGCGGATAGGTACAACTCCTGGAAATCCGGGCACGTGGCGTACTCATCTTTAATGCGCTCGAACCCAATGACATGCACCTTCATGGTAGAAAGTAAAAGGGTGAGGCGGCTAAGCGCATCAGCGACTCGATTCTCCGAACCCTTAAGGTGCTTAATATTAAACGTGTATTCTTGAAGGAACGCAACCCACTTCGCGTGTCGTGGGCTGATCTTATGACTACCGTTTATGAATCTCAACGCATCATGGTCAGAAAGGAGCACAAATTCCTTGGACAGAAGATAGTGCCTCCAATGATGCAAACACCTCACAATCGCATAGAACTCTCAGTCGTAGTTAAAATAATTAAGCTTTGCGCCCGCCAACTTCTCACTAAAATAACTAATAGGGTGGCCCTCTTGACTTAGGACTCCTCCTATCCCTACCCCAGACGCATCACAAGTAACCTCAAAGACCTTGGTGAAGTCAGGGAGACGTAACACCGGTGCTTCGGTCATGAGTTGCTTGATCCGAAGGAAGGCAAAAGTAGCAGACTTCGACCACGCAAACTCTCCCTTTTTCATACAATCAGTAATTGGTGCCATGATGCTACTAAAGTCTCGTGTAAAACGACGATAAAATGTATCTAACCCATGGAAACTATGCACCTCTCGAATACTAGTCGGCTCTGGCCAATCCTTAATCACCTGGACCTTCCCGGGGTCTACTCGTATACCTTCGGTCCCAACAATATAACCTAAGAATTCTACTTCAGAGACTTGAAAAGTGCACTTCTTAAGGTTCAGATAAAGAGTTTCCTTCCGAAGGGTGGAAAGAACTATACGTAGATGTGAGACGTGATCGGCGGGGGTGGTACTATAGATAAGGATGTCGTCAAAGTAGACAACCACGAACTTCCCCATATAAGGCTGGAAGACATGAGTCATCATCCTGGAGAACGTGCTTGGGGCGTTGGATAACCCAAAAGGCATCACAAGCCACTCATACAGTCCATCCTTGGACTTAAACGCTGTCTTCCACTCGTCTCCCTCACGGATCCTGATCTGGTGGTAACCACTCCGCAAATCTAGCTTGGAAAAGATGGTGGCACCCGCTAGGACATCGAGGAGATAATCTAACCGTGGGATTGGAAATCTATACTTGATGGTGATTTTGTTGATAGCACGGCTATCAACACACATCCTCCACGAACCATCCTTCTTGGGGGCAAGAAGGGCTGGAACAGCACATGGGCTCAAACTAGCCCGAATGAATCCCTTCTTCAGCAAGTCCTCTATCTGGACTTGTAACTCCTTGTGGGCATCGGGAGGGAGTCTATAGTGGGGCTGATTGGGTAGGGATGACCCAGGGATAAGATCTATAGCATGTTGTATATCCCTAAGTGGGGGTAATGACGACGGAAGCTCGTCGGGGTAAACATCCCTATACTCATCTAGCAAGGCCTGCAACTCTCTAGGCAACCCATCTAACGTGCTCGAATCAGTCTCCGTACTCATAAGAACTAACGCATACATCACTCCATCTAAAAATGGGTCCCTCACAAACTCCTTCCTGCCTACTAGACTCAACGTCTTCCTCTCGACCGGGACAGTGGTGTCCTTTGGTAACGCAACTGGTTCCTTCGGAACGGTCGGGCTCAAAGTAACGGTCTTACCCTTAAATTTAAACTCATAGGAGTTGGCCCGGCCATAATGTGTCACATCACGGTCATAGAGCCAAGGGCGGCCTAATAACACGTGGCATGCGTCCATCGGTAATACGTCACACCATATCTCATCCGTGTATGATCTGATCGAGAGGGTAACTAGGCATCGCTTGGTAACTGGGACAGTGACCTTGTTGATCCAAGCTACTTGATACGGGGTCAGGTGTGGCTCCGTGGTCAAGGCCATACATGTGACGGCGTTCTCAGAAACGACGTTTACACAACTTCCACTATCGATAATCAGCTTACATAACTTCTCACCACTCCTAAAGATCAGGGAAAATATGCTCGTCCTCTTCCAATCATCTAAGGGACGAGGGGTGGTCAAGATACATCGCATCACTCCTAGGTAGCATTCGTCCTCCAAATCACTTGGGACTCCCTCAGGGTCATCCTCCTCCCTAGCCTCATAAACTAGGTCGGCGGGGTCGGTCTCCGCATCCAAAAGGGCTATGGCTCGAGTTTTTGTAGGACACTCAAAGGCGTAGTGGCCCTGAACACAGCAAGCATAACATGTGGTGTTAGCCTTGCTAACCTTTCCTATGGGGATACGCTCACTCGTGGGATTCCTGGAGTTCCTCGCAGTGATCACTACAGATCTAGACTCGGCGGTCTTAGGTTTTCCTTTATCGTGGGTGGTAGATGAAGATGCCCCAAATGTGGTCAAACTCTTCGTACGGGAGTAACGGGAGTTGGCCTTAGAAGCCAGATGCTTCTCAATGTCAAGAGCGGCATTGAATGTCGTATTCAGGTCTGTGTGACCATATCTCAAAAGCTTCCTCTGAATGTCAGGGTGGAGCCCCTTACGAAACCGAGATAGCGTAACCTCGGGGATCTCTCGAAGATCACAACGCACCATACGGTCTTTCAGCTCGCCCATATACTCGGCCACCGAGTTTGAGCCTTGCCGAAGGGTGGCTAGCTCATCGAACATTTGGGTTCGGTGGTAGGCGGGGACGTATTGGTCAGTGAGTAAGTTCTTCATCACCGGCCATCCAATGAGTGGGGCTCCCTGCCCGGCTCCTAGCCTACGCTCTTCATTCAGCCAATACGTTTTCGCTCGACCCGTTAGCTTCATCCTGGCAACCTGGACCTTTTGGGGATCCGTAAGATGGTGCCATTCGAAATAACATTCAATATCCACTACCCAGGTAAGGAAAATATGGGGGTCTCCCAAACCATCGTAAGTGGGGGCGTCGATCTTAATGCCTCTAGTGATATCCGTGCCACGATCCGGACGACGTCCACGAGGAGGGGCTCGAGGATATCCTTCATCCGAATGCTGATTGGGCAGCTCATCATTAGCCGGTGGGGGCGGTGTTCCCCTTTGATTCAGAAGAATCTGGGCCAACATGGTCCTAATCTCCGTCATCTCACCACGTAGTTCTTCTATAGCCTCCGTGTTAGGATCTACTAGATATCCCTGCCATCGTAGAGGTGGACGGTAACTCTACGGTGTATTCTGTGCCTAGTCTCGTGCGCATGCAAATTTGAACAAGTAGAAAAAAAAAACGAATTATTTTTGACGGACCTAACGAGATCGAAATGAAAATTTTTTTTTGTTTTAAAGTTGCTGGAAATAAAC
This sequence comes from Dactylorhiza incarnata, assembly GCA_033032865.1. NCBI lineage: Eukaryota > Viridiplantae > Streptophyta > Magnoliopsida > Asparagales > Orchidaceae > Dactylorhiza > Dactylorhiza incarnata. The sequence goes on along the minus strand of JAWHQI010000011.1, from coordinate 22,024,744 downwards.
TCAAGAAGCTACAAAAAAAATTTTTTTGAATTTTGACAAAATTTCAGATTTAAGACCGCTATTCGCACACCACCTGGACAGAATTACGACGGTTCCAATTTTCAGGCTAGCCTAACGAGGTCGAATCGAAAAAGTTTCAGTTTTAATGTTGCTGGAAATACTTTCAGGAAGCTAAAGGAGAAATTTCAGATTTTTCTGACAAGTTTTAAAAAAAAAATTTTGAGGTTTTACTAAACGCAGACCAATCCGAAAATTTTCAGATTTTCCTATTGATTAGAACGACCAACAAAGATCGCAGTGAGGATGTTTGCAACGTGGGATTTGAAACGACCTGCTTTGATACCAAATTGATGCAGCGACGTCTCCTAATAGAGATCTACACGGACTACACTCCAACTCGCCTCGATCACACGATGAACTACCGCACATACACAAGCATTCTATCGCTCACATACGTTGTCATTCGCATCACAATATCAAACTAAAAGAAGAACGATCGACTCTAAAACAGCGGTCAAAAGAGAGTCGACATAGTTCTCAAATCAACACAAAGATTGCTACTCTTTTAGAGAACAAAACCAAGGTTATAGGCCAAGATCCGTTCAAGCAAACGAGACCCACACGGTCCGGACACGAAGAACGCGGGAAAGCGATCTCAAGTTCAGAAAAAATACCAACGATCGATATTCAAAATCGTGGAGAACACGATGGTTCTTCCTCCACAAACTAAAGAAAGAAACTCTTGAAGGATTAGAGATTACCTAACCCAGAAAACGTAAACACACTTGATAAATGTGGGAGAATCACTCTCTCCACGCTTTCCACCGGCGTCGCATCGTATGGATCCTTCGGAGTCACACCGAGGGGCTGCCTTTCTTCTTCCTTGGAATCGCACCAAGACACCACGCCGGAAACACCCAAAAGAGGGGGGGGCCGAAAATGGAGAAGAGGGGGAAGGCAAAGAGGGGGCGGCGGCTTAGAGCAAGCCTTGGCCGAAATCTCCTTGGGGGGATTTGTTTTAGGGTTCAATCTTCTTCTCTTGATTTCTCATAAAAGGCTCCTTTAAATAAGAGTTTACAAACACCATCCAACCATCCAAAATTGAGATGAAATCTCATCAACCCGGATGGTTAAATGCACACCACATAAAATGTCTATTAGCACACCAAAAATAAGAAACATGCCGGAATTGAAATATTACAATTTTAAAAGGACGGAAATAAATATAAAACTAAAGCAAGATAATAAAAAGGCTTTAAGCATCCTTTGCGCGACGCGGGCGGAGGTTATAATGTTGACTTCCGGGGCGCCGAAAGTCCTTGTGTTGTAACATCTCCAAGTCATCCACATGTGGGGGAAGTGGTGCGGCATCAAATTCTCGTCTGCGACCGGGGAGCTCGCGGGGCGAGTGGAGCAGGTCAGGAGTGTGAACGGGGGTCCCTTCCGCGAGTTGGTGCTCTCGGCACCTCTCCCCGAGGGGTTCAGTGAGCCATCCATGACTCAGTATACCAGCAAGGATGACCCCACTCAGCACCTGCAATGGTTCGAAGACATGGTCTCTATCAGACCTATGTCAGACACTTTCAAGTGCCGTCTCTTCGCCACCACCCTAAAGGAGAAAGTGAGGGACTGGTTCCACCAGTTGCCCTCTGGGTCGATATATGCTTTCGAGGATTTGCACCGTGGCTTTCTGCTGCGCTTCTCAACCTCGAAGAACAGGAAGGAGGAGGAGGCCAAAGTGCTGTCTCACGGCGAGGAGAAAGAGGGGAATTGGGGGAGCAGTCCCAGCTGGAGGCCATGGATGAGGTTGTGGAGCTCGAAGTCACCACCCGAGCAAGGGTGGTGGCAAAAGTCAAGGTCAGTGGGGAGCTCAGCCCAGAGGAGCAGAAGCAAATCCTAGCATGTGTACAGGAAAATGTGGATGTCTTCGCCTGGAGCGCGGCAGAGATGCCCGGGATCGATGCGGATGTGGCTTTCCATCGCTTCAACCTCGATCCTGGCACCCAACCCATCCAACAGAAGAAGAGGCCCATCGCTGACAAGCTGGAAGGGCCCATCCGAGAGGAGGTGGGGAAGCTCCTCCGAGTAGGCTTTGTATCGGAGATCCAGTACCCAGGCTGGGTCTCCAATGTGGTTATGGTAAAGAAGGGGGGAGGTAAAGGGAGAATGTGTGTTGACTTTTCTTTGCTTAATAAATCATGCCCCAAGGATTGCTACCCTTTTCCCTGAATCGACTCGCTGGTTGACTCAGCCGTCGGTTTTTCTGTAATGTCTTTTTTAGATGCTTTTTCAGGTTATCATCAAATCCGCATGCACCTCCCCCCCCCCCCCCCCCCCCCCCGTCAAGGATGTCTCATTCATCATGGGGGATGGGTATTATTGCTATAAAATGATGCCCTTTGGGCTCAAGAACGCAGGAGCCACTTACCAACGGATGATGGACCGGGTCTTCCGGGAACAAAAGGGTAGAAACCTGGAGGTCTCGTGGATGAACGCATGGTGAAGAGTCGAGACCTTGAGTCCCACCTCCGTGACCTTAAAGAAACTTTCGGGACATTGAGAATATTCAAGATGAATTTCAACCCCCAGAAGTGCGTCTTTGGGGCTAGCCGGGGGAAGTTCCTAGGTCAATTCCTCACTCCAGCGGGGTGGAGCCTAATCTAAACAAAGTTAAGGCCATCATAGAGTTGGGGTCGCGAAGGAACGCGAAGGAGGTTCAATGCCTCACAGGGAAGTTGGTCGGGCTTAGCAGGTTCCTCTACAGGGCGGGAGAGAAGTGTGCACCCTGCTTTAAGGTGTTGCGGGGGAATCAAAAGTTTGAATGGACCCTTGAGTGTGAGAGGGCTTTTCAAGCGCTAAAGGAACAATTGACCCAAGCCCCCTTGCTGCAAGGGCCAAGACAAGGAGAGGACATGTCCCTGTACCTGGGGGTAGGACCCGAGGAAGTAAGTTCAGTGCTAGTCTGAGAAGAAGGCCGAAGGCAGCTCCCAATCTACTATGTTCGCCGAGTACTGAAGAAGGCGGAGCTTCGGTACCCCATCCTGGAGAAGTTGGCCTTCACCTTGGTGGTGTCGGCCTGGAAGCTCCGGCCTTATTTCCAAGCGCATTCGATCAAGGTCGTGACCGATCACCCCCTTCGCAACATCATGGAAAGGGTGGAGCACTCTGGGAGGTTGGCTAAGTGGACGGTTGAGCTAAGTGAATTTGATATTTCATATGTGCCCAGGTTGTCAATAAAGGCCCAAGCGGTGGCAGACATTTTGGCGGACTATGTAACCGAGGTGGAAAAGTCTGATCTACCCAGCTCGGTGGCCTAGAGGATGTTGGTGGATGGGGCCTCGGGAAAGCATTCCTTCGGGGGAGGGGTGGTTTTGGTAAGCCCCTAAGGGACGAGGATCGAGCAAGCAATCAATATTCATTTTCCCCTCACCAAAAACCAGGCAGAATACGAGGTAGTAGTGGCAGGCCTGCGGATGGCCCGGGAATTGAGAGTGCAGGATGTGGAGTTCTCGGCGGACTCCATGGAGGTGTCTTGCTAGGTTAGGTGGGAGTTCGAGGTAAAGGAGTCGACTCTTCAGCGATACCTGGAAAAGTTCAAGGGGTTCATATGGCAGTTCCAGACCTTCTCAATCCATCACGTGCCAAGGGAGGAGAGTGTCGCGGCGGACCTCCTGGCCAAGTTCGGTGCCAGGGCAGGGGGGACGGTGTTGGACCTCTTTCGTCCATCCATCGAGGAGGGTGAGCTGATGAAGGTGGACCAGCGGGCATCATGGATGGATCCCTTCATCACCTTCTTGACATCGAGGAAGTTCCCCGAAGGGGATGTGCATAAGGGGCGCTTCAGGTATAAATCGGCATATTATTCCTTGCATGCAGGAGGACTGTACAGGAAAACACTCTCGGGACTCCTAGCCTGTTGTGTATCAGAGGAGGAGGTTCCAAGGGTCCTGGAGGAAATTAACTTAGGGGAGTGTGGCAGCCACTCCGGGAGCCGAACCTTAGAGGGGGGAGTGTTGAAACAGGGATACTTTTGGCCTATCCTCAGCAAGGATGCGGTGGAGTTCGCAAGAAAATGATCAAAGTGTCAGTTGTTCGCTCCTCTCCAGCTCCTGCCAGCCTAAAGGCTTCGATCAGCACCCTGGCCCTTTAATATATGGGGTTTGAACCTGGTAGGTCCTTTCCCGCAAGCGAGTGGCCAAAGAAGGTTCTTATTAGTGATGATTGAGTATTTCTCCAAGTAGTTGGAGGTCAAGGCGCTGGCCAAGGTAATGTCTCAAGTAGTTAGAAAAATTATATGGGGTGAGAAAATATGCAGGCATGAGCTCCCACTAGCCATAGTTACAGACAATGGGTCGTAGTTTGCCAGCGACGAGTTCGTCAGCTTCTGCACCCAGCTTGGCATAGACCTTCGGTTTGTGTCAGTCCACCACCCGAGGAGCAATGAGAAAGTGGAGGCGGTAAACAAGATTATCATGAACCTGCTGAAGAAGAAGGTCGTGAACCTCCAGGGAAATTGGGTCGAGCAGTTACCCTCGGTCCTCTGGGCCTTGAGGACCACTCCGAACACGAACATGGGGGAGACACTGTTCAAGCTCTCCCATGGGTCTGAGACCGTCCTCCCAATAGAGTTCGAAGTGAAATCCCCCAGGGTGGTCGTCGCAGGCGAGGGAGATGAAGAATGGCTGGTGGAGAATGGGGAAGAGCAAAGGCTATCTCTGGACCTGGTGGAAGAGCTCCGGGACTTAGCCACCGTCCGGCAAGAAGAGGTCAAGCGGCGGATGGCTCGGTACTTCGACAAGCATATCCGAGTGAAACAGTTCGAGAAAGGAGACATGGTGCTGAAGAAGGTTGATGCGGCCGGGCGAGGAGCCGCAGTGGGAAAGCTCAATCCTAACTAGGAGGGGTCGTATATTGTAGATGAGATGCTCAAGTCAGTAGGGTACCACCTCCGAGATGTGGAAAGGGTACTCCTCGGCCTGGCCAGGAGTGGGGATGACCTGAAAGATTCTATCCTTGAAGTTTTTTGTGATTGACTTGTTATATGTTCTAATCACAATATATTGGTTTGGAAGTTTTTTCTAAGCAGGAGTCCCCAAATTTTGGTGTTGGAGTGCCCCAGATCGATTTCGCTGTCGGGCTCTCATAGACAGTGGGTCAGGTTGATCTCTGGAGAGGCTGGCAAGGTGGAAAGTTTTGGTGCTTAAGTGCCCAGATCGATTCCGTTGTCGGGCTCTCATAGACGGTGGGTCAGGTTGATCTCTGGAGAGGCTGGCAAGGTGGAAAGTTTTGGTGCTGGTGTACCCCAGATCGATTCCACTGTCGGGCTCTCATATATGGTGGGTCAGGTTGATCTCTGGAGAGGCTGGCAAGGTGGAAAGTTTTGGTGCTGGAGTGCCCCAAATCGATTCTGTTGCTGGGCTCTCATAGACGGTGGGTCAGGTTGATCTTTGGAGAGGTTGGCAAGGTGGAAAAATTTGGTGCTGGAGTGCCCCAGATCAATTCTGTTGTCTGGCTCTCATAGACGGTGGGTCAAGTTGATTTCTGGAGAGGCTGACAAGGTGGAAAGTTTTGGTGCTGGAGTGCCCCAGATCGATTCCGCTGTCAGGCTCTCATAGACGGTGGGTCAGGTTGATCTCTGAAGAGGCTGGCAGGGTGGAAAATTTTGGTGTTGTAGTGCCCCAGATCGATTCCGTTGTCGGGCTCTCATAGACGATGGGTCAGGTTGATCATTGGAGAGGCTGGCAAGGTGAAAAAAGTTTTGGTGCTGGAGTGCCCCAGATCGATTCGGCTGTCGGGCTCTTATAGACGGTGGGTCAGGTTGATCTCTGGAGAGGCTGGCAAGGTGGAAAGTTTTGGTGCTGGAGTGCCCTAGATCGATTCCGTTGTTTGGCTCTCATAGACGGTGGGTCAGGTTGATCTCTGGAGAGGCTGGCAAGGTGGAGAGTTTTGGTTCTGGAGTGCCCCAGATCGATTCCGCTGTCGGGCTCTCATAGACGGTGGGTCACGTTGATCTCTGGAGAGGCTGGCAAGGTGGAAAGTTTTGGTGCTGGAGTGCCTCAGATCGACTCCGCTGTCGGGCTCTCATAGATGGTGGGTCGGGTTGATCTCTAGATAGGCTGGCAAGGTGGAAAGTTTTGGTGCTGGAGTGCCCCAGATCAATTTCGCTGTCGGGCTCTCGTAGACGGTGGGTCAGGTTGATCTCTAGAGAGGCTGGCAAGGTGGAAAGTTTTGGTGCTGGAGTGCCCCAGATCGATTCCGTTGTCGGGCTCTCATAGACGGTGGGTCAGGTTGATCTTTGGAGAGGCTGGCAAGGTGGAAAGTTTTGGTGATGGAGTGCCCTAGATCGATTCTGCTGTCGGGCTCTCATAGATGGTGGGTCAGGTTGATCTCTGGAGAGGCTGGCAAGGTGGAAAGTTTTGGTGTTGGAGTGACCAAGATCAATTCCGCTGTCGGGTTCTCATAGACGGTGGGTCAGGTTGATCTATGGAGAGGCTGGCAAGGTGGAAAGTTTTGGTGTTGGAGTGCCCCAGATCGATTCCGCTGCTGGGCTCTCATAAACGGTGGGTCAGGTTGATCTCTGGAGAGGTTGGCGAGTAAGTTATTCATGTTAAGGGACTCGGTTCGCCAAATCTCTCAAGGCCTGGATAAGGCGAGCCCTGGAGGTCGCTCGCGAGAAATGAAAGACAGCAATTAATGAAAAGCGCCAAGTCCAAGGGTAATGGCTAGACGGCTGGATACGGTGGTCGCACGGCTCGTCGGGACACGTCCAAGCTCGCGAAAAACACCTGGAGAATTCATAAGCAATGCCTGAAACTAGCGAGTTGGGGAGGTCCGTTGGCGCGGTGGTTAACAAGCAATGTTGGTCGCACGCAGGGGGCAGGCGAGAGAGGCAGGGTAACATCAATCCCGCTCGCAAGGGCCCCGATGGGCAAGCCAGAGGCGCAAAGCAGATCGCACTTTACGCGAGAGCAAACAGATGGACCATCTAACGAAGCTCCTAAGCGGGAGAAGTTATGAGAACACCTTATTGAATAGGCGCGAGGTAAGGTGGTGAGACAAAATGAAAGCACGATGAAATGGTAAACCTTGTGACTATCGCTAATAAGAAGTGTCCGAACGCAAGCGTAAATAACAGTGTTGAGATGCGAGCATACGAGCACAAGCGAAAAAAATACATGTGCGCGAGCGTAGAAAAGAATACTGGCGCGAGCCAGATGGAAAAGCAATCAAAAGATAGAAAAATGTTCCATGTTTCTGTTCTCAAAAATGTGTTACAAAATAACGGCGAACTCGCCCGGTAAAAACAAAAGTACATTGAAAAATAAAAAGTTAATGCTGGTCGCTGGACGGCTCTTCCTCGCTCCCGCGGTCGTCGGGCTCCGGGATCGGCGCTAAGAGGTCTGAAACGACGTCCTCAATGCCAAGCTCCAGGGCATACGGGGAAAGCAGACCCGCCCCTTTGAGGGTCTCGAAGACGAGGTTGGCAACGCCCATGGAATTCTTGTGGGTCGCCTCCTTTTCGCCTCGAGATATCTTGCGAGTCCCAGCTCGTGGAGGGGATGGAGGGAGCGCAGCTCTGGTCAGCTAGCGGACGTGCGCCTTGAGGAACGCGACCTCTGATTCCAGGTCGGAGTTCCGCGAGAGTAGCTGGCTCGCGGTCTCGGCATCCTGAAAAAGAAAAACATAAGTCAAGTTAGACTTATAGCAAGCGAGATAGAAGTTGTGTGGAAGACTTACCATTCCACCCTGAAGGCTGGCGAGGAGACCTTCTGAGATGGCCTCTTTCCCCTTAAGGCTTGCGACCTCGTCGGTGGCCTCCTTGAGCTCGCGCTGGAGCTCTTTAGAATCCCTCTCTGCGGTAAGGTACCGCCGAGACACCATGTGGGAGAGCTCTAGGGAACGGAAGTGGGCTTGCATGGACTCGTTGACAAGCAGCCGGGATCGCAGGGCGCCGAAGCGTCCTCGCGGCCATAAAGCCCGAAGGCGAGGGAGAACTCCTCACCCCCCCCCCCCCCCCCACCCCCCACCCCCCACCCCCCACCCCCCCCCCCCCACTTTATCGCTCTCAACCCAGGAGGGGAGGAGCGACGTGCAAGGGATCCTATTGAGGTCAGAATCCCATGCGAGAACTGGCTCACCGAGGGCATCAGGAAGTTTAGCGCCCAGGCCGAAGTTCTTATGGCTGATCGGCTTGGGCCCGCCGGGAACATCCTTCGGCTCACTGCCCTCCTGGGCAACTTTTTGGCTCGCGGAGGGAGTGAGCGGAGTATCCGTCCCGCTCAGGTCCATGACCTCTTTCCCCTTTGTTGTGGAGGGGGTGTCCTTGTTCCTCTTCTTGGCGGGGAGCGTCGCAGCAAGCTGGCTCGCAGGCGGTGGTCACTTCTTACCCGAAGTCGAGCCGGGGGGTTCTCGGCAAGCATCGGCGGCCGCGACGGCGAGAGTGCTTGAAGAGAGGGTTGCGCTCCTCGCATGCGGGGGTGAAGCAGAAGATCACGATCTCCTACAAAAGCGATGAGAACGCTAGCGACTTAAATGATAAGAAGCAGTGATGGAAATTTGTGAGTGCGAGCCAAACCTTCCCCTTGCGGGACCGGCAGCAGCGAGTCCACCCTCTATCGGTGGTGGACGACCTCGAAGTTTCTACCATCCAAGTATTGGTAGAGCCTCGCGTCGTCGCCGCCGAGTGAGGCAAGAGGGCGGTAGGTTGCGTCATCTCGTTGGAGGGGGGAGAAGGGGATGTTGCCAAACGGTCCTTTTACTAGGATGAATTTCTGGTGCCAGTAGTATGCTTTGTTCACCGTCTCGCAGACGGTGACATGTTGGCTCGCAAAGTGGTTTGTCTCATCTTTGTACGCGCGGAAGGAAAAGACTTTGTGGAAGACGAGCAGGCTGAACTCGATCATCTCCTCCCACAGGTAGCAAGCGAACGCGACCGCCACGGCGATCGCGTTCGGCGTCAGCTGGCTCAATAGGACGCCGTAGTACTTGAGTACCTGAAAAATTCACCAAGGTAAGGTTAGCATGCTCCCTACGAGGCGAGTAAGAATTATGAGGATCGAGTAAATTACCTGGCGTACTTCTGGCCAGAGTGGGAGTCGCAACCCATTCTCAAAATGAACAATGGGGATGGCAAGCTCGTCGGTGGAAGGATCATTGAGGGTGGCGGTGTTCGGCGAGCGGCGATCTACATACCCCGAGGGGATGTAGTTGTCCACCATAGCGAGGAACTCGTCACTGGTGAGCGAGGCGCAAAAGAAAGAGTGGTTGCGAAAAGCCCCGACGCACCTGGCTCACCCTTCGGATTCGCCCTCGACAACCATGACGTTAGTAGCTGTGAACCGGGAAAAGCGCGGGCGCGAGCTGAAATTAGCGAGAGGACCTGTAAGAGAAGAGAAGGGATGGAGAACAGTTAATGTGGTAGTTAGAAAGTAAAAGATGACGACTATTTATAGAAATGAAAAGGGCGGGAAGAAGTCGAAGCGTCGGGGGTGCGAATAGCGGAATCGCGCGGCAATTTTTCAGCTTCTTGGGGCCTTATCCACTGATTCACCGCCGGTGAGACAAAACTGCAGAATGAAAAAAGCAAAAGTCGCGAGAGCGGAGCGATATCCCGCGAGCCAGACATATCAAACAAAAAACAAGCAAGGCGCGAGCACAATTAACATAACAGTAGAAATCATGCAAAGCAAGAAGGAACAAAAGCTCGCGAGCGCGCGGGAATATCCTTATTACAAAGTCACTAATTGTTCAGAACCCCCAGAAGCGAGGGAAAATAGTAACGATGACAAGCAATGAATAACAATGAAAGATAGTTGTTCAGTAATTGTGCCATTTCCAGCGGTCGGGGCCTAGCACACCAGAGCGCGGAGGAATGCTCGGATAATGGTTCTCGCGGACCGACTGGACCTCGCACTGCATCAGCAAGGACGCGGGCGTTCGCATCCTTCGTGGTGGCAAACCTCTCCTCATAAGCGGCCCTATTCATCCGGTCCTGATCGTATGACTCTCGCAGCATCAATGTGTGCTTCTGAAATATCTCGGCGACTCGCCTTTTCATCTGTTATGGGTCGTCGGGGTCCCCCAAGAAATCAGCAACTTGGCTCGGCGAGGGTGGGGGCGACATCTCCACCTCCCCGTGCTCTGTCTCGGTAGTCGGGGTTGGAGGAGCGCCTGCGAATGAAAGAAAATCAGCATATGGTGCAACGAGAGAAATAATCAGCATAAATTATTTAACCTGGCGAGATGAGAATGGTACGAGGTCGCGGGCGAGAAGAGCTCGGCTGGCCCTTGAAGGCCTCAGTAAAGGACGGGGTGATGGACTTCCCAAGCCAGGGCGGTGCGTCGTCCCGTCATCAACCCGGGGTTCGGCAAGTAGCGAGCCACCTGAGCTCCGTTGGCCCAGAGTGCCGAACCCAGGGGTAATGATAATCATTTTCGGTGGGGCCGACGAGCCCACCGGAGTGGGGACTCGCCTCTCTGAGTTCGCGAGAGGAGACTCTACAAAAAGAAATGAGGTGGGTCAGTGACCAAAGAAGAGATAGAGGATAAGACAAGCGGCTTATCAGGAAGCGAGGGTGAGGCCCACAGGCCAGAGGTCCTCGCATCAGGGGGGATCAATCCTCCCGGGGGACGGAGGGGGCGAGACCCCGTTGGAGATGGCTTGATAAGATTCTTCTCTGCGGGAAAGTCCTGCGAACAAGGAAATGGAGTTAAGCGAACACTATTTGGGATATCGAGTCCTTTTTTAGCAGAACCTACGAGGCGAGCTCGTGGCGGGGAGAGGGAGACAGCAGAGATGTCTCATCCTCCCTGGACGGCCATCAGATGGTCTTAGCCCTCTTAACCTGAGGCGGGGGCGGGAATGGTTGCGGAGAGATCCAGGGAGCGAGCTCGGCAGCCTTAGCCTTCTGGACCGCCTGCGAGGCCTTGAGACGAGCGAGTATCTCCTCCGTCTTGGACATCTCGCAGGGAACAGTGGCGAGCGGGAAAAGGAGTGAGAGGGAAGGAAAAAGTTCATGAACCAGCCGGAAGGAAGGGTATTTATAGCAGTGGGCATGGGTCCCACCAAAAGATTCTCACTACGTCACCAAGGGGCTTGCGAACATCAGGGGTTGGATGTTTTTTCGTGAGCCTAAAGTAGCCTCACGAAGAGCGGGGATTGTGTACAACCCCGGTGTCCGCTAGGGGGTGAGCAGAGACAAAGGAACCATCAGGCGAAATGAGTAAGGAGGCTAGCGAGCCAGGGTGTCGGGCGAGTCGGGCTCTCACCGGTCGCTCGCGAGAAGGCGAGCGGGCCAGGCCCTCGTCAGTTGTTCGCAGGGAGGCAAGCGAGCCGAGCCACTCGGTTCCCGAGAGAGACTCTTGTGGGCGGCTCGCCCAGGAAGAGTTCATGATCACTTTTACCTAAAAACCCCTGGTGGTCTGCAGTTAGCCCCTCCGAACAATGGAGTTTGGTTGTTGGCAAACCATTTTGGGCTGCGTATAGCAAAAGAGTTAGGAGGAATCCCGCTATTAGCATACCATATTTGAAAAACTATAAATAGATCTTGAAGGGCACCTTGGGAGAGGATTCAATCTCAGTTTTCTGAGCTTCTTCATCCCTAGGTTATCTTGGCTTAGCTCTCAGGCTCTCCAAGGTGCCTAGTCTCAGCTTTGGCTTGAGAGGGGAAGCGCTCAAAGATCTTTCGGGTGTGTGGTGGGACCTCCGCGCTGCGACCCAGGGTCTGTGTTTAGTTCTGAGTCTCCGGTCGGTTCCTTCCGAGGAATCAGTAAGTGCTAGCCGCCCCTCATCTTTGAGGGCCCGGGCTCCACAAAGAAGCCAAGTATCGGTTTCAACACCTTGCAAAAAGACTTAGGAGTTTCTCTCACCTATGATCGCGCGCATCAAACCGCTAGTTCTCTGTGATTGATTGAAATACTGTCGTATTTGTCAATTAAAAATATTGTCAGTATTCCGCGAAAACAGGTCCGTCGTAGAATGTAAGATCATACGACTGTATGTAATCTCCCACCTAAAACTAGGTGAGCGAACGCACTTAAAAATCACTCATTGGTAATACCTTTTTAACATAAGATATTTCTCACCGTTGAAAAACCAAATGCATCTAAAATAGTGCCGACAATGAGAATAGAATTTTTCTGCCGACACCACCGTCCCAAATAAATCCTTAAAGTTGAACTTACAGTGCCAAAGTGCCAAAGAGATTTACTTTTAACTATAATCAAATTAGCTCTAATATGAGATAAATTCATTTCTTCTTTTGATTCCATAAATAAATACTAGATAAACTTATTGAATGAAAGGAGAAAAGTATCTAGAGATGGCATGAGGATCTTCTCTTTCTTTTAGGGTCCGTTCGTTTGGTCGGAATTGACTTTCTGGAATTGGCATTGGAGATTAGAAATCCAAATCTAATGTTCGGCATAACGGAATTTAAGCGGATATTGGCTTTCATGTGAAAACTCATGGCTTTGACTATGAACTAAAAAATCAAATAGTCAATTCTTACCTCCGCTCATGGGTTTTCTGCATAATCGAATGTTTTCGCTAGAGTTTTTCGACATACGCGCGCATTTTTCGCCCAGGCGTGCATTTTCCTGCAGGGTGTGTTTTTCGGCTGGGCACGAGTTTTTCGGTCGGGCGCGAGTTTTTTGGTCGGGCGCGAGTTTTTCGATCGGGCGCGAGTTTTTCGTTCGGGCGCGAGTTTTTCGCCCGGGCGTGCGTTTTCCTGCAGGGTGTGTTTTTCGGTTGGGCACGAGTTTTTTGGTCGGGCGCGAGTTTTTCGACCGGACATTCATTTTTCTCCCAGGCGGGCATTTTTCGCCCAGGAGCGCGATTTTCCCTCGAGCGCGCATTTTTCACCAGGGCGCGTATTTTTCTCCCGGGCAGGCGTTTTCAGCCGACCGGGTGTTTTTCGGTCTGCCGGGCATTTTTCGCCCGGGCGCTCTTTTTTCGCTCGTGCGCACGTTTTTCGCCCGAGATCGCGTTTTTCGGCCGGGCGCGCGTTTTTCGACCCGGGCACAAATTTTTTAACCTACGCGAATTTTTTTCGTCAGGGCGTGCGCTTTTCAGCCGAGCACGAATTTTTCCATCCGGGCACGCGTTTTTCACCCGGGCGCGCGTTTTTCGGTCGGGCGCGCGTTTTTCAGCCGGACGTGCGTTTTTCGCCTGGGCTCACGTTTTTCGTCCGGGCGCGCATTTTTCGCCCGTCTGTAGTGTTTGGAGAATCAGTTGTGCTGTGGTGAAAAAAATGAGAGTTTTGGTTATTTGGTGGGAGAGATACTCTACACCTTACTCTGGGTTTTACCATCATAAGAACCAGGTTATTCTCAAAATTATCTCTGAAATAATTCGTTTGGCGCGGCTTATTTGCTCCGGTGAGTTTAGACAAAAACGTCATTGTCATACCAAATATTTTATGCTCAAAACTAGTTTCTATTCTTGGTAAGTGTAGTAACATTTGACATACCAAACATACATTCTATGACAATGACCTTTTTGTCCAAACTCATCGGAGCAAATGAGCCAAGCCAAACGAAGCCCTCAAGCTCCAGGGTTATGAGGCTTTTTTCTGCTAGGTCGGATGTTGGTTTGGTGTGAGTCTTTCTACTAACTCTCAACTGCTTTGGCAACTCTATTGCTGATAAGTCCTGTTGGAATACTTCCACTTGTGAGAATCATATTCTACAACATAGTGGCAGACAGGCTGGCCAATATACAAAAGAGTTCATAGTCAAGCAATTCACCAATTTTCATGAATTTTCATGAATTTTGAACATTGGTACTCCTTCCTTTAGAATACATGGCTTTTAAAATTACTAAAATGTTGCTCTTGCTTTTTTAGTTGTCTCTGTTGTGATTTTTTTGGGGGTTTTTTACATTATACTATTACCAGCTCATCTATGGCTTTTTCTGGAGGCTATTTCTTTTCCTTTGGGTGGTATTTTTGCGGCATGGTTCGGTAAGACCTATAACTTATAAATATTATGTAAATATATCTTCTTATATGATGGCTTGATTCTTTATTGGTCATGGGTTATCATCCGTAGAAAAATCCGGGTTGTGATTAGGCAAAAACCCAACTCCTCCATTAAGATGAGGGGGTCATGGGGAAGAAAGTGGGTCAAACCCACTATCTCCTCGCGCAACTACAACCGCGCGACCGCAACCGCGCAACCGCAAACACGCGCAGTCACGCGCAACGTCACGCCCAAACACGCACGCGCGACCGACCGCGCGCACAACCGCGTCAAGGTCGCACGCATCCACATGCACATTACCGCGCGCGGTACCGCGCAACCGCGCCCGTATGCGCGGCCTGCGCGCTAGCGCGCGCGCGGCCCGCGGCCCGCGCGCTGGCGCGCACGCGGCCCGCGCGCCTGCGCGCTGGCGCGCACGCGGCCCGCGCGCCTGCGCGCTGGCGCGCACGCGGCCCGCGCGCCTGCGCGCTGGCGCGCACGCCCCAGCGTCCGCGTGCGAGCGCGCGCCCAAGAGTCCGCGCGCCAGCGCGCGCCCAAGAGTCCGGGCGCCAGCGCGCGCCCGAGCGTCCACGCGCCCTGCGCGCCCGCGCACTCGCGCCCTAGCGCGCGCGGCCTGCCGGTCGACCTCCCTCGGCACGCCCGCCGCCCCCTTTGCGTCGTCCTCGCACGGCTCCGATCGTGCTTTTACGGCGCTCTCGCTCAACGCGCACTTAGCACCACTAAGTCCGCAGCGTGCCTTTGATCCGCGCGCACTTGAACATTGCAAAGTTCATAGCGCGCGCAGTTGCTAACTCCACTATCTTTCTTGAGATTGCAGGATTCACACATTGCAATCGGAAACTTCCAGAACTGCCCGAACTGACCGGGGGGCGAAATTGTCATATTTAGAAAGTGGCGATCCGTGTGCTCTCGATCAACGGTCGAGATCGGCCCGTCAGATAGTTCGGTGGTTACAACGGCGAAATTACTGGGACGCCCCCGAACAAGTCTTTAAAAGGGACTCTGAATCCTCATTTGAGGGGATCTGATTTTTGACATCCGAGAGAGCTTCTTGAAGATTTTCTTCGAAGATCTCCTTCGCGGTTCGAAGATCTCCTTCGCGGTTTGAAGATCTCTTTCGTCACTTGAGGATCTTCTTAGGACTTTGAAGACTTCCTGCAACACCAAGACACTTAGCTTTTCTGAGAGGTGGTCTGTCACCCTCGGAGAATTTTCTTCAACTGTAATTGTAACGAGAAGCGGCCTGTCGCTCTCTGAACTTGTAACTTCGTTTGTAACACTTCAACACTTAGTGAAATTTGGTTGGCACCGATCCGACCACGTGGTTTTTCACCCTTTTCGGGTTTTCCACGCTAAAACGTTCTATTGCCACCTGTCTATTCTCTCTGTGACTGTTTGCGCATTCGGCCCACTCTCGGGCTAAGACGGTTCAATTCGCCCGGTCTGAAAGAGCGTCGAGTGACCCGCAACAGTTTGCATGTTCTGTCACCCACCTGCAACCTTTCTGTTAGTTTTTAGAATTACTATTTCTGGTTTCCGTTGTTGGCTTGCTGATATTACTATATGCTTGATCCTTTCCCGGATTTGGTTTGGTACTTATATTTTGATGATTATGTTTTTTCTTCTGCTAATGATGGTTGAGTTTATCCAATTATTTGTTGCCTGTCTCGGGCTGGTAGAGGGTCCAATTGATACTACACTTGATAGTACACTCTTAAAGTTCCTGAGTTGCAAAATTCTAGTTTCTATGGAGTCAAGTGTTGGGATTTTCGGTCGCGGAAGCGCAATCCCCAGGAACAATTAAATATAGAGTCACAAGAAAATATATATTTCGCACAATTTTATTAGCACAATAAAATAAATAAGTACTCAAATTAAGAATATAAATCTGAAAATATACTGCAGAAAAACGGACTACGAAAATCCACAGGAGTAATATGAACTTAACTGCAATCCGTAAAACGGACGCACAAGATTCATGCCAGAACGAACTTTCGTCGTCGTCAGACGACCAACCGCCGCCGTCACTGCCGAGAAGAGATCCAAGTCAGGACTTGACCTTGTCGCGAACGCTCAACCCACCAACGTTGCCATTTGTGCACAACCACCGCCGCCTACGAGCATGCAACCACCGAGCACCGCGCGCCTTGCTGCAGCCCACGAATCTGGCGCCTTGCCGCTACCCGCACGTTTTCGCTCTTCGTTGTCGATGTAGCCCGCAATCTGATGTCGACACTCACCGTCACCTTCGGTTGTGCACTACCACTCTCCTCTTCAAGGTTTTACCTCTCTTTGGTTTGGCTTTTTGTGTGTGCTTCAAGATTTCCTCCCTCTCCTTTTATATGGTCAATTCACATGCCTTAGTCACTTTCCAAGAAACTTCATCATTCAAAGCACATGGGCGGCTTGAAGAAAAGTCCGCATTGGCGGTCGGTAGGTGGGGAAGATGAAGTATGTGGGTTTGACTATTCAAAATCAATTCAATAATAATCACCTTGGTTTGAATTTCAAACACCACATTCTGCACGGAGCATTATCTGCACGAAGCACTGTTCGCATAAGGCAATATCTGCACAAAGCACCAATCTGCACAAAGCACCACCTCATGTCGGAGGCCTCATCCAAATTGTCGCAAGTAGAACTTCATCTCTGCTCTTGTTTACATGTGGGATGTCGACGCACCCAGATCGCAAAAACTGACTCGCCGAAGAACCAGAGTCTCAAAAGGGCGATCCACTGTACCATCTCGACCTTCCACCATATAAACCGCAGATATCGTGTGTACTACCTCGCACTGTGGTCCTCATCAGTCGGTACAGACTACCGAACTGCACAGCCTTCATGAGCACGACACCCACGTGTCACCATCAGAACTCCTTTTCTTGCTACAAAGTTGCAGCCACTCGAGTCCAAACTGCCCAACAATATCAGATTCTTATGCAGCTTGGGCACCAAATATACCCTCTCAAGCCCGCGCACCACCCCATCATGCATATATATGTCCACCGTCTCTGTTCTTGTAACCTCATAACCTGAGCCGTCACCAAAATAGACCGACTCAGTCGTCACCTCTAGAGAACTGAACATCGATGCATCTGAGCATATGTGTTGCAATGCACCAGAATCTAATATCCATCCGCTGTCAGAGTCGTCGTGACTCTCAGTGATGGTATAAAGACCGTCACTCTACACTCACAGATCTAGCGTCACCACACCAACATCTTAGACGTCTTCAGAACTCTGTGTATGCTGCGAGCAATTCCTCCTGATGTGACCGCTTTGTCTACAGTGGTAACAAATAACTCCCTTCTTCGACGCCGACCGAGTCCATGCACCCCTCGATCCTTTGTCGAATGCTCTCCCCCTTTTATCTACCGCCAAAATATGCTCACCCCCAGGAGTAGGGTCCTTTAGCATTTGACTGGACAGTAATGTCGTTGTGACCTCCTCTAGCCCCACTGTATCCTTCCCTTATAGGAGTGTGGTCACCATGTGTTTAAAGGATGGTGGGATCTAGGTAAGAAGTAATAGCGTCTTATCTTCTTCCTCCACCTTCGCACCAACCACATGCAATTGATTTAGAAGACCGTTAAACACATTAAAGTGCTCCTCCAAGTTGTCACCCTCCCGCATCTTCAGCCCATACAATCGTTGTTTCAACAACAATCTTGTGGTCAACGACTTGGACAAATACAATCTTTCAAGCTTATCACAAAGCTTGATTACATACTCCTCGACGTCAATGTTAAAGGGCACCTTGTCGTCAATGCACATCCTGATGGTGCTAGTGGCACGCACATCCAAGTTAGTCCACTCCTCATCCTTCACTTCAACACCCAATTTTCTCGTCCCCGTAAAACCCGCATCAGCCCCTGCTCAACTAGCATATCTTTGACGCGAATCTGCCATAGACTAAAATTTTCGCTGTCATCGAACTTCTCCACAGAGTACCGAGCCAAAGTTGTATTTTGCCCTGCCAATGTTTCCCTCTGGTATGACTGGAGATCTGATTAATTCAAGGTCGAATTTGAAAGGATGGGAAGAGAACCTAGTCGTTCGCCACCGCAGTCAAATCTTTCCTCAAATATTCAATTAGTCGCCTACAGAACCTAGCTTTGATACCACTTGTTGGGATTTCTAGTCGCGGAAGTGCAATCCCTAGGAATAATTAAATAAAGAGTCACAAGAAAATGCGTACTTCACATAATTTTATTAGCACAATAAAATAAATAAGTACTCAAATTAAGAGATACAAGTTTGAAAATATACTGCCGAAAAACGGACTACGAAAATCCGCAGGAGTAATATGAACTTAACTGCAATCCGTAAAACATACGTACAAGATTTGTACCATAACGAACCTTCGTCATCGTCAGACGACCAACCGCCGCCACCACCACTAAGAAGAGATCCAAGTCAGGATTTCACCTTGCCGCGAACGCTCAACCCGCCAACATCATCACTTATGCACAACCACCATCGCCTACAAGCATGCAACCACCGAGCACCGAGCACCTTGCTGCAACCCGTAAATCTGATGTCTTGCTGATACCCGCACTCTTTCGCTCATCGTTGTCGATGCAGCCCACAATCTGATGTCGACGCCCACCGTCGCCTTCGGTTATGCACTACCACTCTCCTCTTCAAGGTTTTACTTCTCTTTGGTTTGGATTTTGGTAAGTACTTCAAGCTTTCCTCCCTCTCCTTTTATAGGGCCAATTCACATACCTTAGCCACTTTCCAAGAAACTTCCTTATTCAAAGCACATGAGTGGCTTGAAGAAAAGTCCACATTGGCGGTCGGAAGGTTGGAAAGATGAAACATGTGAGTTTGACTATTCAAAACCAATTCAACATCAAGTTGGATTCTATAGGATAAGAAGACGATACTTAGCTAGATTCTTTTGTTTAAGTGATGTATTTGTTTCTTCTTTTGGGTCGGCCGCCAGGTTGTGTTTTGCCATTCATTATTATGTGGTGTGGGGGGCTGATTTATCAATCTGCCTCCTAGACGGAATCCGGAAGTCACATGCATGTCGATCGCGTGTGGTTGGGAGCTACGATCTCTTGCTCTTTCCACAGGGTTCGTCACTAGTCTTGGACGAGGATTTCAGATATTGGGGATAACGCGGAATCCAATCCTTATGCACAACCAAATTGATACAGGGTGACACAAGAAGCGCACAAAAATCTTGAACCACGTGCACCACATATATAAAAATATATAACTGCAATATTTAATATACAAGAAGTATATCGACGCCCATCATAAAAACGTCGTGGAGAAGCCGAACTCGCTCGATCCATGGGAGAGAGAATAATCTTGACTGCAATCAGCTATCACAACGAACGCACAAGGTTCGTGATAGAACAAACCTTCGTCGTCGTTAGACGACCCACCGCCACCAAAGAAGCACTCGACCGAGACTTGGCCTTGCCGCGTCTATGTGGCCCGCCACTATCTCAACACCAACCATAAACTCATCACACCTGCTCCAGCCCGCAGTAACCTTGCCACACTCACTACAGCCTGCCGCAGCCTTGCCACACTCATTGCATCCTGTCATCGCCTTACCACACTTATTGCAGTCCGCCGCCGCCTCGCCGTATTATCATCCGCTGGCCTGCTCCCACCGACGTGCTTCGGCATTCGCTAGTGCCGGCCGCAGTCCTCGGTAGCCCTTGGCCTCGAGATCAAGATGACTGGTGCTCTTGCTTTCCTCCTCCAAGTGAAGCTTCACTGATTGATCTTCTTTTCTCGGATGCCCATCTGCTAATGCCAACCTCTTCTTTTATAAGCAAAAAGAAGTATAAAATATTTTAATTTCATCACATGGGCTTCTTGTCAAGGACGAGGTTCCTTTTTTTCATTCTTTGTTCCTCACGTGGGGGGTGCATGGGTTGGGTAGGAAAGTTAGGTTTGATCTCTTCTTTTTGATATGTGGTGGGTGTTGAAATTTCAATCCAACTTAACAATCACCACCTTTCAAACACCACATTTTGCACAAAGCATGATTCTGCATGAAGTACTGTCTGCACATAGCACTAATCTGCACGAAGCAATGTCTACAGCAAGCACCACCTTATGCCCGAGGCATCAGCCGACTTGCTCTAGTCGACTCCATCTCTGCTTTGGCTCAACCCATGAATATCGTCGCAAACTGATCACTAAAACTAGCTCACAATACCCGAGTCACAGAAGGACGATCCCTTGCACCACCACGACCATTCACCATGTCGGCCTCAAGGATCATGTGCACACCACCTCACACTGTGGTACCCATCACCCAATATAGACTACCCCACTGCACAGCTCTCCTGAACACGGTACGCCCTCACTTTACCGTCAGGACTCCACCTCAGGCCACCCAATTTTAGCCACTTAAGTCCAATATGCTTAACGACACTGAATCCATACGCAGCTTTGGCATGCACCCTCTCAAGCTTGCGCATCACCCAATCATTCATCCTCATGTCACTTTTCCATGTCCCTGTGACCTTTAACCTCGAGTCGTCACCTCTAGAGAACAAAACATCGATGCATCAGAACAACTGTGTTGTAACAAACCAGGATCCAACATCTAGCTATTAGAGTTGCTCTGACTCTCAGTGATGGAAAGGAAATCATCACTATGCACCCTGACCCAGCATCACTCAGTCCGCAACCTGGCCTCGAGGCCTTTTTGTACGCTGCGAACTCGCTCTCTTGTGTGACCGCACTGCCTGCAATGGTAACATATCATCCACTCCTTTGACCTAGATCGAGGTCGTGCTCTCTCAATACCTTGCCGAACTACCTCACCTTACCCTTCGTTGCTGCCAAGATGTGACCGCCCTCAGGAGTAGGTCCTTTTGATCTCTGTCTGGATAGCACCAAAATCGTGACCTCCTCAAGCTCCATTGTATCCTTCTCATGCAAGAGATTTATCACCAAGGTCAGTAAGTCTTTATGAGCAAGGTAAGAAGTGATAGGGTCTTCACGTCTTCTTCCATATCTGCGTCATTTGCCTTTAACTAACACAAAAAATCACTGAACACATTTTGATGTTCCCACAGATTGTCTCCTCCCTATAACATATCAGCAAGCATCATGACTCTCTCATGAACATACACCTGCCATAGGTCAAACTCGTCATTGTCGTTGAACTTCTTCACTGAAAACTGTTCAGATTCACGTTCTTCTCTGTCATGGTTGTCCTCTGACATGACTAGGAGACCTGATTAATTCAAAGGTTGAATTTGAAAGGATGTGGAGTTGACCTAGTCGTCACCCACCACAGTCAAACCTTCCCTAAATGTTCAATCAATCGCCTACAGAATCTACCTCTGATACCACTTGTTGGGATAGCGTGGAATCCATCCCCCGGGCATAACCAAATTGATACATGGTGACACAAGAGGCGCAAAAAAATTCTGAACCACGTGCACCGTATATTGGATAGTTTTTTTACTGTGTTTTTTGGTAGTCGGCCTATAGTGTGGTGTTGTAACCTTTCGCTATATGAAATAAAAATATAGTATTGAAACAATGAACTATTGTGCATGGTAATGAAAAAGTTGATGAAATTGTTCAATTAAACTATGTTTGAATGGGACAGAAAAATAATTGTATCATTTAAATTAATAATTATTTTTTGTAGAATGATTATAAAATATTTTGAATAATATTGTTAGGTTGATGTTAAATATAGACTGTTTTTTACTATATACAAACCAATAAAATTAGAAAATTATTATACACAAACATAATTGTTATATACAGATCAGTTAAAAAAATTTATAATCACTTAATATCATATTAGTGAATTAATTTAGTAGATAAACATTACAAAAATATAAACTTCAAGACAGAGATTCCTTGAACTCCAAAATGTTAAGAAACATATTGTGTAGTCATTCCATCAATATTCGTCAAGAGAGAAGATTTTGTAATTAAAAGTATCTAGTTGCTACCTAAATCACCTAAAGGGGGTGAATATGTGAGTTCTATGACTTTTAAGCAGAATTAAAATCTTAAAAGAAAAGCACACAGAAAATAAAGAGCACACACAAACACAAAGATTTATAGTGGTTCTCTGGAATGGGTACGTCCACTTTCCTGCCTCACCTATCTAGCACTCCCGGCTAAACTAGGCTACTTCACTAATCTCAGATTATAAATAATCTTACAACTCAGAGTAAACAACTCCTACAAGCTCGGAGAACAATCTCTCCTACAAAAAGCTCGGAGAACAAACTCTCCTACAAACTTGATCCTCTAAACTAGGATCTACAAATACTCGGAAGATAAAGCTTCCTACAAGAATATGTAAAAGGTTTTTACAAAAAAAAAAATATAGATTGAAAATCTATCTCTTAGAATCCAAAGGAGATTCTACTTCTTCAGATCTGAGAAATTTTGATTTTCTTCTTCCTTAAGAGAGATGAATGTTTGAACTTGAACAGGGAAGAAGAAATCTCTGACTTGAACGATTTGATCTGAATACTTGTTGTGAAATTTTCTAAAGATCTAGGAGTGAGCAGGAATAATATAACTCAAAGCTATAGCCAACAACCAGAAGCACATGAAGCAAAGCAATCTTTATTGATAATAGCAGAAATCTTCATTACAGAGCGAGGTATACATGGCGAGACATGATTTCGCCAGTAGACAAAACCAAAAGGAAATACAATGCTGAAGGAAAGATAACCAGCGGTCTGAAATCATGAGACCGCCTGACCGTACGACCTGCGAGTCCGCGCGACTAGAAAGCAAGACCGCCCGAACTGCCTGCCTGCGACTTGAACAACACCAATCGAGAACCCGCAACCTCCCGATCACCACTGATTCTCCCAAACTCCAGCAACCCGCACTGCAAGCCACGATACCGCACGAACACCTTAGAAGAAGAGGTGACCGCTGCTGCCCGCACAATCCGTAGAAGCTGCACAAGGAAATTCAATCAGCTAACCGACCGGTCACAAAAAAGAGACCCCAAGAATTAGGCGCGAGCTCAGCTTACACTTGGTGCGATTATTTTGCTGCTACAGTGACTCCTATTTATAGGCGTGCAACCTGATCCAGTCACCACCCTATGAGATAGAGTCACCGCCCCTGACCGCGTGACCAAGACCGGTCAACCCGCTCGGTCAGCAGATCGCTCTGCGCCGTGAGCTCACCGACTTCAAACCGACCAGGAGATCGCCACTCCCAAGAAGCCGCGCGATCATGACAACTCGCCCGGTCATGACGCCCACCACCTGTGTTCACGAATACGAGATCTCCTCCAGAGACCGCGAACACAGCCAGGCCGACTAAGGCAACAGCCCGCCAAGTCGACCAAACACCAGTGACCGCATATACCAGCAGATCGCCGAAGGACCAGGTATGCGAACACAAACCGGAGACCGCGCGACTAAGAGCATTAGTCCGCGTGCACCACCAAGAACCCGGACAGCCACCAGACCGGACTGCCCGTTACAAAAAATAGCAACCCTGTGCGGTCACCACAAACTAGATCCCACAGATCAAAACAGCTCGCCATGCGGTCTCACAAACCAGACCGCGCAGCCTCACCTCGGCACCATGGACAAGGAACGACGGTCAGACTGAATAAGTCAGACCGCAGAAGGAGACCACAAGCTCGCGCGGTTAGACCAGACCGCGCGGTCTCCTCCCAGACCGCCAACTTCCACTTCAACATTTTCAACACTTGTCGACACAACAAGATCTAGAAATCTGAACACAGTGATCTTGTTGAGTTGAAATCTGAAGAAGAACCGTGCAGAAGACTTGTCGGCGACAGAAAACCTTCTTTGCGGGAACGAGAATAGCCGACGGAACTTGCGATGTTTCTTTTCAAAATTTGCACTATTAGGGTTTAATGAAATATTCTTTTAAGTATTTATAGGTCCTTCTCAAATGGCTATAAACGAGACTTAAGGAGTAGGCTCCACGTGTACTATTCATGGAATAAACTATAAAAGGAAAGACATGCGGTGAATTGAAGAAAAACGTGCTCTGTCAGCATTCATCGAATGAAACTTATGACTCGACGAATTCGTCGAGTGATCAATGCTTTACTCGACGAGAAGCGCATTATTAAAAACACTAAGATGGGAAGAAGAAAATTCAATCACTCGATGAATTCGTCGAGTGAACAAGTTTATTCGACGAATTCGTCGAGTGGATAATTTTATTCGACGAAAAGGACTTGGTAAATCTGTTTGAGACCTCTCGAGTAAATTCGACGAAAAGCTAAGTCTTCACGAGTTGTCTCGACGAAGCCATCTAGATTTCTCGAGACCACTCGACGAAAAAGACTTAGATAAAAATTCTTCCAATCCTGAATCTAGCAGTCATTACCTCTTGATTTCTCCATAGTGTTTGAAAATAAAGTACATCTCAATAGAGAGATTTCACATGAGTCAACACATTGGTCTACACAATGAGGGATTACATTGAATATGCCTGTGTTTATGACTCATTGAAACCTGACATTGGTTTGTACCTAGCAAATAATATTCTGCAAACACACAACTAAGATACCACATCAAATACAATATCAATTCATCTTAGTTCAAAGGACACTTCTTCAAATCAAGGTTATTATGGTTACAATACTCAACAATCTTCCCCTATTTGAAGAAGTCAGAACACTGTCAACTAAGGTGAATTGCACAGATAATAATCATAACCATAAATAAAGAACATGACATAAAGAAGTAAACAATATGAATTGAAATATCAAAGAATTAATATATGTATATATGTTCTTAAGATTTCCACAAAGTCACAACACCCATCTAAGGCATTTTAGCCTTCCCTTCCTTGCTCTTCTTCAACTGTCTGACAAAATAAGCTTTGGGCTTTGGGTAATAGAGTGGAGGAGGTGGAGGAGCATCTGGATTTTTGTACCTATGATCTCTGAAGTAAATTTTCCTCTTCAACTTAGATGCTTTGTGCTTGTTGATTTCTTCCTGACTATAATAATTCTGAAGTTCTTCATTTGAAATATCAATTAACTTGAAGGTATCCAAGATGATTGCTTTGGAAGTTGGAATCCAAACTTTAGAATATTCTCTTATTTCTGCCACTGGCTCTCTGATTTATATACCTTGACCTCTTCTTTCAGAAGGATCTGATCTTCTAGCAAAAGGGCCTTCACCATATTTTCTTTTCTTAACAGCAGGCTCAGAAGGTTTAGGTTCAGCAACATCCTCTTGATCAGACCATACTTGAGTATTCTATACAGGAGGGATAGGAACTGATTCTTCATAAACTTACTCAGGAAAGGCTTGCTCTTGAACTTGGGATCTTCCCATCAGACTCTCATATAACCACTGAAAACTCTGATGATTATAGACATTAGCTTCATTAAACTTACTTTCCACTTCTCTGCTTAACTCATGCATTTGAAATAGAAGTTTCTCCCCCCCCCCCCTTTCTGACTTCTTCACTTAGGGTTTGGATAACTTCTTCCTTGAAGCTTGATAAATCTGCCATGATTTGATCTCTGCTAGTTTCACCTTGCTGATAAATCTTCCCTTGACCTTCTAGCAGAGAATTTGAATTTTCATAGACATATTTTAGCCCTTCATTGGCGTAGCTCACAGCTTTAACACCATTTGAAAAATAGTGGTCTAACTCATCTTTCATTTTAGACATATTATGCTTTACCTCTGCTAGGCCATTGTTTAGATCTGATTCAACCTCTCTGACCCTGTCAAACACTTGCTTCAAGGAAAAATCAAAATGCTCTGCTTGAATTTTGAGCAAGGCTTCAATTTTCTGTAGCAACTTAGAATTAGAGGTTGAAGCAACTAGAGCAGGAGTACTATGAACAAAAGGTGTGCCTTGGCTTTCATCATTGAACATAACCTCATCAGATTGCATTCCCCCGAGAGAGGGCACATTCAGATTCATTTCATTCTCCTGAGCAGGAGGTGCAGATTGTACATCCTCTCCTTCATCCTTATCAGATAAAATCTCTGTAGCTTTGACTTGACTGTCCTCTATCTGATGCTCCCCCTCAAACACTGTAGGGGTTTCCTTATCTTAGACCTCAACTTCCTTACCAGGAACTGAACGATTAACCAAACAACTTGCCTTGACTGGATTAGGCTCTAGATCATCATCATCATCATCATTCTCATCAGCATCAACAACATCATCATCATCAGGTTCCACATACTCAGCATCAGCAATATATAATCTCTTTGGATCCCTTACAGGAAGGTCAAGAATCTTTTCTGAGTAGTGTCAGGGACCAGATTGAAACTCTTTTCAATATTGCTGACAAAGCATCAAACTGACTTTGAATACTTGGAGGGGTTGGCAGAGCTGGAGAGGGCTCTTTCTGAACTGAAGACTCTGGAGCTTTAGCGCTCTCCCCCTGAATTGATGGAACTCTTAAAGGAGAAACAACCTTTGATGGAGAAGGTTGATGTCTGTCATCATCTTCACCAACTTCTACCTCAGCAATAGGCTTCTTCATACCAGGACTAACTATTATTCTTTCCCATCTATCTAGAATAGAATAATCAATCCCTTTTAGGTGGTGAATGGGGCTTCCAGAGGCCATATCAAACTGGTTTCCATCCTGTTGATTTAGGTATAGAGAGATGATCCTTCCAAAGTTAGTAATCATCAAACTATCTTTGATCTTTTCAAATAGAATCATGCCCCAATTTACCTTCTTCCTACATATAATAGCTGCTACTAACTTGAGCATATCACTAGAAAGGTAGTCGTGAGAACCTACCTTGCAAAGCAGAACCTTTCCCAAAATATCAGAAATAAGCTTTCCTTCTCCATTCATATTTTTCTTTCTAACACCAGTGGTTCCTCTAGGCAGACCACAAAATAATAAAGCTCTGTTATGATCATCTTCAAACAAACAGTCTTCTTCCTCCACTGCTGGTAGTCGCAAAAATCTGGTTAGCCTTGAAGGCTTCATCTTTATTACTCTTTCTCATACAATCGACTTGGTGACATTTCCATTATGACTAACTTTGGCATTCTTGAAGAAGTCCAGAATATCCCTGTCATTCACTCAAAAAGGGTGTTCAAGAATGAAAGAGAGGCCGGCTTCCTCCAGGCAAATCACGACATTGCAAAATTCGTCAGAGGTAGTAGCAAATCCTGTCCTGACCAGCCCTCCCCCTACCTGAAGCATTCCACAGCTTTTGCGAGATATCTTCGCTTGATTCGATGAAGAGATTTGGCGAGGAAGACGAATCAACGGAAGGGGTTCGGCGAGAATGAACATGTGACTCGTGAAACCCTTTAAACACATATATATATATACTATACTAAAAAGAAATATAGTTTTAGGTTTCATGGCAAGATAAATAAGGTGTCCATGACTAGGTAAATAAGACATGATGGAATCACAGCCGTTCATCTAAACACAGTAGGATTAAAACGTATAGCTTATCTCTCCTCAACCCCGATAGCTGTTATCCCCTTTTGCACTTCCTCTCTCGCGCACCAAACCCTATTTCTCCCGCTCCGAATTTATCCTCCACGAAGATCTCCCTGACGGCTATCAAATCTCCTCCAGCGACGACGCAAACCCTCTCCTCCTGGAGCGACTCCCCTCTCTGCGCAATTGCATTTCCACAGCAGTCATCGACTCCCCTCCATGCGCATCTCACACTCCACCCTCATCCCGTCCACCGCTCAAGAAAATCTCGCGTATTCCGTCAACTGCTCCCCGACCCTCAGCGTCTTCGAGCTTCCGCTACCTACTCGCCGAACCTCTCCTCCGCGGGCTTTCGTGAAGCATTCTAGCAACGGCTTTTCCTCTCTGCGCCCGAACCGACACCAGGACCAGCTTCCCTTCTTTGCTCATTTACCTCTGGCGTTCCCTAACCCACCCATTCCACCGTTCGCTAATCCTCTTGTTTACCGCTCATTGTCTGAAAGGAGCTCCGTATTCAAGGGTTGAGATGGGGCTGCGAAGAAGTTAGAGCTTCTTCAACCCCTCAACCCCAGCGCAAAGGTGTTCATACGAGTTCATCCAATCGAGAAGTAACAACTTTCTCTTCCACTCCTTGAAATCACTTCGCCCTCTTTCTTTTGCTTGCTCTTTCTCCCCTCCTGTGCTCTCTTCCCATTTTCAGATTTCCCATTTACAGGTCTTCTCCCGCTTCTCTGACCTGCCACACGCCCCTCCTCCCAGCGGAATAGGGCATCCATTTCTCAACTCCTCCCGGCGGACTAGGACATCGACTTCACAACTCCTCCCAGCAGACTAGGGCCTTACTCAGTTTTGTTCCCGGTATCTTACTACCTTGATCACATATTTTACTCAAAATAAATCTAATTTCGGAGTTGATTTCTGATGATGCTGGTTCTCAGGAAAAATGTTAACAGTCATAAAATTTTAAGTTTAGGCAAATTAGTCTATTGATCTTTAAATTACTCTATTGATCAAAAAAAATTCTATAGAAATGTTTCATAACTAACTGATTGATATCCTTCTCAATATACCAATCCAAGATCTATCAGATAATCTGAGCTTTAATCTACAATCCGATATGTTTTTTTCTAAAAGAGTTGATAAGGTAATGTAAATAAACTATACTTTTTAGTTTCTCATGGAACCTATAGGTAATTGAATCGACCTATGAATTGTGAACATTGAGATTTCTTTGTGTTGTTACTTATCTAACCCTAATAAAAATTGAAGAATAATTTATTTGGTAATTTGATTGACTTATGAACTGATGCTGAATATTATCAGCTGCATCTACAACTCCATTGCGGTACAAATGATGTAGGTCCTGCAGTTGAGTTGTAATTATAGTTTGGGATTGCATCTTACAACAACATTCAACTATAGTTGTAGCTGCAGTGGAGATGAACTATACTTGTAGTTCATCTGGACTGTAGCACATCAACATGTAATTAGTGTATTTAACATTTCTCTCTTTACTTTTTTTTCATCTTCCATAATTTGGATGAATGTATGGAGTAGTCAAAGAATCATTCTTAGCGGTGGAAAATAGGGAATATTTCTGGGGAGTTATTATATTTGAACCTAAGTTCAAACAAACATGATACCAAAACCCTTCAGCCCATAGCCTTAGGACACAAATAGGTCCACATAATCAAAAAGCAGAAAAACACAACCACGCAGCAATAATTAAACAACAATTGGAAAGATATATTGTAGAAAAAGCGGGTCTGCTTGAACTCCCAACATTGCCAAAACACAAGCCAAGTTGAATGCAGCTTTATGAATTCACACAACCACAATAGGAACCAGTTATTTGTTAAAAAACATCCAAACCCAGCTGAAAGCAAATAGCCCAACTAGAGGCAAACAAGTTGATTACATATGTATGCAATTTTTCAATTGTTCTTTAAATATCAATCTTTGTGGATTGGATGACCAACATGGAAAATCTGTGAAAAATATTGTTATGTCACAACTCTCCACTTAGTAATAATTTTATCAATGGATTGTGAATTACTTCATCAAATCTCATCTTATTAATAATTCTCTTTTCAATATTGACATTGAATATTACATGATTATTAGAAAACACCTTCAATGATTTGAAATCGCACCCATCTATGACTTGGGTGGCAGGGTGTCTAATATTATAGGCAATGTGTTGTTCTTCTAAAGCACAACTTTAGGGTGCCATGAATTTACTCATGTAGACAATTCAGTGTTTGGATTGATATTTTCATCAACAATTTTTAAGTTGGCATCGGTCCTTCTCAGAAGAATTTCTTGTTGGATCGGTCAGCGCCCTTAGAGGGGGGTGAATAAGGGTTTTCAAAAACTTTAGATTTTATTAAGAAAAACTTTGGAATATTGCAATATAGAAACAAGAAAACAGGTAAAACAAAAAGAGAGACAAGCTTTATTGATATTAAATAAGGTTTACAAAACTTGATCTCGATGACGCTAGAGATCGGAGGCGAATAATAAAAGCTCTTTTCGTTTTCTATCCCGACTCGCTTCCCCACGAACCGGTGGCCCTAGCCTCCTCCTTCCCGGATTCGGCCTCAAGCCGCTCTAGCCGATCTATCCCCAGAAAGGCCTCGAGCACCCCCTAGACCTAACCTAGATCTAGTCGCCAACACGAGGCGAATTTCAGCCCTAAGTCCTACCCCAGACCTAGTCGCCAACACGAGGCGATTTCACTACCGTTTACAGAAAAGATATGAAATGAAAAAGACAATAATAAAAAAACTCCCTCTATGTGGATCTCTTGGAGAAGTGGACGAAGGCCCGCAGAGTATGATCGTAGTCGATGCGGCCTTTCGTCACGATGATGACGCGTGTCAAAAGCTTCTCCACGGATCTCCTTAAGGCTTTATGGAATTGTGGGAGTATCGCTCTGAATCTTCCTCTCTCTGCTGTGGCACGAAGCTCTGGAGTTTGGGATTGGAGGAGGATGAAGAATTTGGAGCCAAAGTGTCCAATTTATAGCCTTCGTGCTACCGCCGGCGCTAGCCCGGATTAAGAAACAATTTGCGCGGCAGAATCTCCCATCCGCGGTAATATATTGCTCCATGCCTCTTGTGCTCCATGCTACCGCCAACGCTAGTAGCTACCGTCGGCGCTATCCCTGATTAAGAAACTTCTTGCGCGGCAGGATCTTCAATCCGCGGCAACGAGGCTTTCATTCCTTCTGTGTTCACCGATACCGCCGACGTTATCAGCTACCGCCAGGCGTTAGCGCCTTCCATAACAGCTCCCGGAAACGCGCTCTTCATCGCTAGCGCCCGACGCTAGTTTCTACCGCCGGCGCTAGTGGTCCTCTTCGAATTTTGGCCTCAATTTTGGGGGCAGTCATCATGTGTACTCCTTGAGTCATGTGGACCTAGTAAACCTGCACACTTGAACACTCAAGATCAAATACACATAGGATTTGTTATTCTCAAACCTAGGAGATGCGGAAGACCATGTTCCAACAAACTCCCCCTTTTTATAATAACAAATCCATTAATGATAAATCAAAACATTAATAAATAAGCATGATGAAACTCTACTTGTGTGTGTGTGAGAGTGATGACTTAGGATAATTATTGATTTTAGTATTTAGAATTGCTCCCCCTAAATATATGCTCCCCCTAAGTGAATGCTCCCCTAATATATATGCTATCAACTTAATCAATCATGTTGGGTTTGCATTTTGATAGCGGATTATATATTTATCATGTTAGTTCTCCCCCTTTTGCATTTTATCATGTCAGTTCTCCCCCTTTGTTATTAGCAAAAGTGGGTAGGGAAACAAAGCACAAAAAATGTGTAAATAAAA
Source organism: Dactylorhiza incarnata (assembly GCA_033032865.1). Classification (NCBI taxonomy): domain Eukaryota; kingdom Viridiplantae; phylum Streptophyta; class Magnoliopsida; order Asparagales; family Orchidaceae; genus Dactylorhiza; species Dactylorhiza incarnata. Next base: position 21,993,500 of record JAWHQI010000011.1, on the reverse strand, counting down.
GAGAAGGCATGATCGAGCTTTTGAAGTAAATGATAAGGAGTTTTAGATTTGTCTTTCATTGAAAATGATCAGAGTTATGACTTATTTTATCCCTTTTGTTTGTAGTTCTCCCCCTTTTATATATCATAGTTTAAGCAAAAAAATAATGATTTCCCCTTTAAATAAGAGTTTTAAGCCTAAAAACAATCATGATTTCCAAGTAACCAATCTACCCGGACAATATGTCAACACCCTAGCCCCGTACTAAGTGACGGATGGGCATGAGGAGCTGCAAACATGTCGTAGGTTGGGGTGTTAATCCCATATGCAAACACTAGACAAAAACTTAACCTAGCACTCTTTCCCCCCAGTGCCTCGCAAGGCCCCACTGGAACCCTCCCCGGTTAAGGACAAGACATGACTAGAGATAAGGTTATCTAATGTCTACAACCCTACGCCCCCGCTATGGTCAGAAATGAGGTCATGGATAATAATTATTGGAAACATACAGCATTAAAATCTAATGGGAAATATCATAGCATATGGGTTTATATTTTTATTTGAATTTTTGAAATAAAACTCACATAGCTATATTGAAATTCATGAATGAATCAGAGTTTGAGTATTGCGGAAGATTTCGAAAAAGAAACATCATAATACTAAATAAGAGTTTAAGTTAAAAAAAGATGTTTTATAAGCAATATTTCACTTGTTGGAGGAGTGTTTAGAATAGAAATAGATCAGAGTTATAAGCAAAAAAAATTCAACCAATATAAAGTTTTCCAAGCAAGTCTACCACTTGTTGCAAGAAAGGAATTTGAAGATTCAAGTGATGATGCACACAAGATGAAAGGTTTTAAATAAGTATTAAAGTGCAAGGTAAAACAATTATATGGTTATGATGCGGAAGACATATAGAAGTACAAAAAACATCTTATGGTAATCAATGATGGTTCATAAGAAGATATATGAGTTCAATTTCAAAAAGAAGATGTTTTTGTAAATCATTTTGCATTTAAAATTTGTGTTTTGACAATACAGTAACCAAGCATGAAATAATCTTATCAAAAAGAGATTACTACAATGTTACTTTAATTCACAATTTCAAAACATACCAAACATTGTAGAAAGCATGCTAGGTTATCTAGTGCATTTCATAAATAAAGAGTAGTATAGAATTAGCATTAGGATCCAATACTCATGAGAAGAAGTGTTATGGAAGATAATGATGTGCATAAAAGTGTATTTTGAATAGAGTAAACAAATGTTTTAATCAAAAATACAAGTAATATGTAAAATAAAGAGCACAATAAAACACAAATAATTTTACTTCCACTCACTTCAATGCACAAAGAGAAATGTACAACTACCAAGGTGCTTTGCACACATAATGCTCATCAAGACTTATCAGGGTGCAAAGTAGTGCTTGGGGGATCACATATTTTATTTTGAATTTTGAGACTTGTGATCCGGTGTACTTAAGAGAAAGTGTTTTTTCTTATATTTGAAAGAAAGAGTTGATTTGCACAAGACACTTTATTATTCTTTCCAAGGTGCTCAACCTCACAACGCTTATTAAGACTTATCAGGAGGTTCAAGTAGTGCTTGGTGGAGTTATCTCTGTCACTTTATTTTATGATTTTGTTTTGTACAAGGTTCTCCGAATACACTTGTTTTGCAAACCAATATAATTTATGAAAAACATAACCACTTTTCTTAACTTTTAAAAGTGCAAATAAAGGTTGTGTAGGTAAGATAGTTGTGCAATTTTAATTCATTGTACTATTACAAAACATACACAAGCATTCTTAGATTAAACACATAAGTATACAATGCCAAAATAAGTGAGTGAATATCGATCATTATCAAACATAAAACATTACTCATACTTAGAGGCATGCTACGCATAGTTCTACACAACTTTTTCAATATAATTGATGCACATATTAATAGATATATCAAAGCATGATGACAGCAATGTTCAAAGTAGTTTGAAAAGATAAATTGCACCATTATAGAAGTTCTAAAAAATAGATTAAATCATGCTTGATTTTCAATGAAGTCCATACAATATTTTTGATATTTTTGAGGAATAATTTTTATTTAAAGCTTGAACTCATAAAAATTGATCTTGGACTTCCCGAGGACAACCTTGTGAAAGGTTCGCCCGGTACTAGGTGATATGATGGGATGATAGCCCAAATCACCCTTTCGCAAGATACAAGTAAAAAGTTAAGTTCAAAAACTAACAATTTTTGATAATTTTTTGTTTTATATTTTTGTATTTGATTTTTGCTTTAAGAAATAGAATTTTAACAAATACAGAAAATCGAACATGGACGCTAGCGCCTGCGGTAGCGCTAGCGCGGGAGACAGTAAGTGATTTTTGAGGATATTGGAAATTTTGATTCTTGATTAAATGTCCCAATAGTAGTTTCATGCTGAAATATCAGAATTTTAGGAGATGTTTAGATAGTGCAAATTGCATGAAACGTTAGCGCTTTTCTTATATGACTAGACTACCTAACCATCGCATGAGACATATTTTCTTATATCTTTATTATGATTTTTCAAAGGCTTGTGTTTACCAAAATAATGTAAACTGAAAATAGATAGAGGACGTAAACACAAGACATCATGTTTGAATCAGCCAAATAATACATGTCTTAATGATTAATCCATAAACTATGTGCTTGATGGAATTTTAGTATTCTATTATGATTTCAAATCACATAGTTGTCATAAAATATGAATAACATCATAAATGTTGTACCTGACATAGATATATAAGCATAAACCAAAACGAGATGCTAGGATGATGAGTTTAGATGCAATGTTAAACATAAGATTAATCATGCATTTTGTAAACAATATTTTTCTTTATTATAAGGGCTATCATAATCAACAAAATAAAGATCAATGCATTTCGCATTTTAAGTTTTAGCCCAAGCCCTTTAATAAACCATTTAAATCTATTAAAGTAATATCATTAGTCTTGATAATAATTTCAATTTTCAATTTATAATTCAAGACATTTTAAAAGGTAATGGATTTAGAAGGAAAAAATAAAAAAGATAAGTAGATCACCTAAAAATGATATGACTTTTATTCAATTTTATTCAATTTGATTCATTTATGAATTATGGTTTAAATTATGAAAGTCATATTACAAGATATATAAAGTGATCATATCATGATAAACAAAAAAAAATTTAAGTATATCATGAAGTAGAGAAATGATATTTCATTTTTAATTGATCTCTACTTCATGCAAATGATGGGATACTAATGAATAAGAGATTTAGGTATCCAAAGAGGACCGGGAGTAGCGGTTCCTTTGGGTACCCAAATAGATCGTGTTTGCTTTTGGGGAGATATGATTGAATGGGCCCTTTTGATTTGAGTTTGTGTTTCATCTTTAACTTTTGGCCGCCATTCAAACATTGGTTTAATATTATTCTTATTTATCAAATTTCCATGATGATTTTGTAAAACATTCTTTATAGGAAATTTGTGTAATTTCAATTTTAAGTTGGGAGAAACATGATTTTGTAAATAATGATGATTTGATTTTTGATATGAAAAATCATTTTGTTTCTTATTCCCATTATTAGGTTTAGTTAAGATATTTGTATTCAACTTGCTTTTAGATATTGCTTGATTTTCTAAATTTGTATGTTTTGAATTTGTATTTATAATTTTCATAAGCAAGTTGATTTTTGATTTTAATTCATCATTCTTTATCTTTAGATTATGCCTAGCTTTATTATAAGCTTCTGTGCTATTTTTAAGAGTGGAGATAATAGAGTCAATATGATCTTGATAGTTGTTTCTATATTCATCAAATGTTTCATCCATCTCTTTTATTTCAATTTCATAGTCCTTACACTTAGCACAATTAATTTTTAAAGATGAATTTTCTAAACATAATTTTTCATTTTGTTCTCTTATAAAAATAATTTCTTTTTCAAGTTCCTTAAATTTTTCTTTAATATCATTACAATCAAGACAAGGTTTTGTATTTTCAATTGAAGTGACATGAGTAAAGTTAGATAAATCGGATTTTGATACTACTTTAACTTTTGCTTTTAAATTTTTATTTTCTAAGCGCAATAGTTTATTAGCATTCTTTAATTTCTTAATTTTGCGCTTAGTATTTTGTAACAATTGTAATGAAGAGATAGAAGTACAAAAGATAGAATTTGATTTCCTTACATTGCTTTTGGATGAGGAAGGATTTGAACATATTGTTCCTTTGTCTTCTTCTTGGCACTCCTCTTCCAAAAGTAAGATTTCTTCTCCTTTTTCTCTTGGTGTATTGTTCTCCTTTTCCATTTCAATATTCTCCATGGCTTCGCTCCGAGAGAGATCTTCTTGAATGATAATTGATGCTTGTACGTTCTTTTTCTCCTGTGTTTGTTCCATACCTGCGAGAGGAAGATCATACATTTCTTCAAGAAATTTCCATACTTTATAAGCACTAGAAAAGCAATACACAAATTTGAAAACTTCATTTGAGAGACCACAAAATAGATAATGTTTAGCTTTTGCATTTAAATGAAGTTCCTTTTTATTTGATTCATCCACACGTCTTATAATTGCTAAGTTCCATACTTCGATATCTAAAGTTTTAATAAAGTTTTCCATTAAAATTTTCCATCCTTTATAATTTGTTCCTTCAAATAAAGGTGGTGCAAGTGATTTTTCCTCTTCACAAAAATCTCCCCCACTAGTAGAAGCGAGATCATAAGATGCCATTATTCCCGGTTGTTAAGCCGATTGGAATAAAACCCCTCTGATACCACTTGTTGGATCGGTCGGCGCCCTTAGAGGGGGGGTGAATAAGGGTTTTCAAAAACTTTAGATTTTATTAAGAAAAACTTTGGAATATTGCAATATAGAAACAAGAAAACAGGTAAAACAAAAGGAGAGACAAGCTTTATTGATATTAAATAAGGTTTACAAAACTTGATCTCGATGACGCTAAAGATCGGAGGCGAATAATAAAAGCTCTTTTCGTTTTCTATCCCGACTCGCTTCCCCACGAACCGGTGGCCCTAGCCTCCTCCTTCCCGGATTTGGCCTCAAGCCGCTCTAGCCGATCTATCCCCAGAAAGGCCTCGAGCACCCCCTAGACCTAACCTAGATCTAGTCGCCAACACGAGGCGAATTTCAGCCCTAAGTCCTACCCCAGACCTAGTCGCCAACACGAGGCGATTTCACTACCGTTTACAGAAAAGATATGAAATGAAAAAGACAATAATATAAAAACTCCCTCTATGTGGATCTCTTGGAGAAGTGGACGAAGGCCCGCAGAGTATGATCGTAGTCGATGCGGCCTTTCATCACGATGATGACGCGTGTCGAAATCTTCTCCACGGATCTCCTTAAGGCTTTATGGAATTGTGGGAGTATCGCTCTGAATCTTCCTCTCTCTGCTGTGGAACGAAGCTCTGGAGTTTGGGATTGGAGGAGGATGAAGAATTCGGAGCCAAAGTGTCCAATTTATAGCCTTCGTGCTACCGCCGGCGCTAGCGCTACCGTCGGCGCTAGCCCGGATTAAGAAACAATTTGCGCGGCAGAATCTCCCATCCGCGGCAACATATTGCTCCATGCCTCTTGTGCTCCATGCTACCGCCAGCGCTAGTAGCTACCGCTGTACAACCCCCATATCCATCGAGTAGGTTGCCACGACCCAGGAGTGCATCGGGGCCGCGTCTGTAGTATGATCCAAGACAGGGAGAAAGGAGGGAGAGCGGTAGAGGCAAAAACCTCCTGCTCACCCAGCTGGAGTAAGAGGTAAGTGAGGGGGAGAGAGGAGGAGGGGCGGGTGCCCCCCTCTCTCGCCCTCGCCCAGCTAGGGGCGAGAGGGGAGGGGCGGGTGCCCCCCTCTCGCCGCACCCAGTTAGGGGCGAGAGGGGAGGGGCGGGTGCCCCCCCCTCTCGCCCTCACCCAGCTAGGGGCGAGAGGGGAGGGGCGGGTGCCCCCCCTCTCGCCCTCGCCCAGCTAGGGGCGAGAGGGGAGGGGCGGGTGCCCCCCCTCTCGCCGCACCCAGCTAGGGGCGAGAGGGGAGGGGCGGGTACCCCCCCTCTCGCCCTCGCCCAGCTAGGGGCGAGAGGGGAGGGGCGGGTGCCCCCCCTCTCGCCGCACCCAGCTAGGGGCGAGAGGGGAGGGGCGGGTGCCCCCCCTCTCGCCCTCGCCCAGCTAGGGGCGAGAGGGGAGGAGCGGGTGCCCCCCCTCTCGCCGCACCCAGCTAGGGGCGAGAGGGGAGGGACGGGTGCCCCCCCTCTCGCCCTCGCCCAGCTAGGGGCGAGAGGGGAGGGGCGGGTGCCCCCCCTCTCGCCCGCACCCAGCCAGGGACGAGTGGAGGAGGGGGGCCGACCCCCTCTCTCGCCCCCGACCCTGGTAAGGGGGAAGACCCTTGGTCTCGCCCCAACCCAGCGAGGAGGCTCGCCGAGCTCCGCGAGGTAACCCCTCTCGCCCAGTTCCAGAGGAGGGGGGGGGGGGGGGGGTTGGTCTGCGTTTGTATCCCAGAACAGCGGGATTTGGCTATTTGCAGTCCAGTTTTGGCTATTCGCAGTCCAGATCCGAAAAACCTATAAATAGGACCAATGGGGCACCATTTGTGGAGATCTCATTCTTAGCTAGCTCTCTCCTCTCTCTTCCTCCTCAGCAAGTCTCTCTAGAGAGGGTGAGGAGAGGCTCCAGTGGTGCCCAAGCTTAGTAGTGGCTTGGGAGGGGAAGTTCCAAGGGGACTTCCGGGTATGTGGCGGGACCTCCCCTCTAAGCCCTTGGTCCGTTTCCAAATCTAAGTGCTCTTGCCTAGAGAGTTGGCTCGAGGGAAGTAGGTGCGAGACCACCCCTTCTTAGGGACCCCGAACTCCACAGAGACCAAGTCTTGTCCTCAAGATTTCGGTTTCAACAACCGCCGGCGCTATCCCTAATTAAGAAACTTCTTGCGCGGCAGGATCTTCAATCCGCGGCAACGAGACTTTCATTCCTTCTGTGTTCACCGATACCGCCGGCGTTATCTGCTACCGCCAGGCGTTAGCGCCTTCCATAACAGCTCCCGGAAACGCGCTCTTCATCGCTAGCGCCCGACGCTAGTTGCTACCGCCGGCGCTAGTGGTCCTCTTCGAATTTTGGCCTCAATTTTGGGGGCAGTCATCATGTGTACTCCTTGAGTCATGTGGACCTAGTAAACCTGCACACTTGAACACACAAGATCAAATACACATAGGATTTGTTATTCTCAAACCTAGGAGATGCGGAAGACCATGTTCCAACATTTCTGATCAGAATCACCTTCCCTGCAGGGGAAATTTTGAAGTAATGGCGAGGAGATCATTATTGATCTATTTTAACAATTTTATGTGTTTGTGATCTTTACAGGTACTCCAAATAAGTTGTGCGGGGGAAATTTGGATGCTTCTAATTTCAACTTCCTAATTTCAGCTTTCTAATTTTGGTTCTCCTGAAGCTCTTTTCCAAGCAATTTCAAAGGCAATTACATGTGATATCTCTAATTTCAGCATTGGCAAGGTACCTGTGTAACTTTTTAAAGTTTACAAGTTAGAATTTAACTATGGATCATACATTTGGTTGGAGTTGTAAGTAACACTCTTTATTCAGAACTTCCTCCCCAACTTCAGCATTCATTTCAAGGGATCTATTTTCCCTTCGATTTCATCGGGTTTTATTTTTGGGTTTATTCCATTTGTAATATATGGATCCAGATCTAATGGTTCATAGAAATTAGTTATTTCATATTTTAATATGTGTATGCACATCTAAGTGACCTACTACCTTTTTCAACTAATTCTATTGGCTAGATTGAATTTTGATATTGATTTTCCTAAGGTTTCACTTACATAAATCTTTAGGCACGCAGATCTTTGTGATAAGGCACGCAGATCTTTGGATTTCTATTATTCTACGATCTCAAATTCTCTATTTCTTCTTCGCCACCTATTTTTGTTTCAGTTTTTGTTTTAGATCTCATTTTATTTTTTGTTTCAATTTTTGTTTTAGATCTAATTTCAGTTTTGATGAAACCAAAGGTGAAGTACAAATGATTCTGACATTTTAGAGCCATGCATTTGATTTGAAAACCTCATGTGGTTAATCTATTGTGGACACATCTGCATTTGATTTACAGATGGAGATAAAGGCAACTGAAGCATGGGGGATCTGCCAATCCCCAAACCCACGTGTGCCATGTAATATATTGGGGAACATCATAGTTGTCATGCCACTTCCTATCCACATAATCTGAGAAAGATTATAAATTTATGTTTGAATTTGACTGCTATGATATAGAATTCACGCACTGGATCAACAAAAAATATCAGGCAAATTTTGTGCAGTGACTTAGGGTTCTGTGTTTCGAGGGGTATGTGAGTTTTGATGACTTCCTCTTCTCCGTTGGTTCCTGTTTTGAGCCTTCTTCACCCTTATTCTTCATTTCATGTACTCTCTAAAACATAGGTTTCTCCATGGTAATATGACAAAAGTATTCATTCACACCAGTATTTCATGTTATTTGGTGGAGGCAGTGCGTTGTTCCCAGGAAAAGGAGTTGGGCATAGAGCAGTGGAGGGATCAAAGATGGGTGCATGCGATGACTATGCTTTCCAAATTTCAGATCCAAGTAAAAGTTGATTGAAACTAATGCTCCAATGCTTGCAGGTGTTAATAATATATCTAGGTTTTTTAAGTCATTTATTTTGTTCTCCACCATTATATATTGGTTATTTTGTTCATGTGAAAACAGTTTTTGCTATACTGATTTTGCCAACATAGAAACTAATGCTCTAATTTGGATGATATCTTTTGCTCTACCTAATTTTCTATGCATGCAAGCTTTTTGATGAAATGCCCACGAGAGGCCTCTTCACATGAACATCATGATTTGATCCATGGAATCTCTCCATAAATTATTACATTTATGTTTCTATTAGCTTTCATATAGATTTATTAGTTCAATTCTAGATCCTGAAATTTTGTGGTGTGTGCATAGATCTTTGATTATTCGTGGTTCCATTTTTCTACATACTTCTTTGATCCTGAAAAAATTATATGCACCTAATTTTTCATGGCTATGTAAATAGGTATCTAATCTAGTGATAAACATCACCTATAAGTGTATTTATGTTATTATTAAAATAGCAACACATTTCATTTATAGTCTGGCATTGCAATTGTTATTCAATTTAAAAAACTTTATTAGTCTTCAATATTCTCTTCTTGACTATTTTATTGTTATTCTATTTGGATGTGGCTCAAAAATTGAAGGTTAGAAATGGTGAAACAACAGAACATAGTTTGAGTAGATACTTATGAAGGTAAAAACACAATAGATGTCATTGTGTAACAGAAAGCAGTTGCGATGAAGCTAATTCATTAGGAACATACAATGCAGTAAAAGACATGGAAAAAAAGTGAAACATGCATCACAACGAATTTCTCCGAAGCTATTTATCATGAAAAGATGTCAAACGTCGCCCCTATGAAAAATGTCACACCCATGGCTTTTAATTTTGGCCCCACGGCAAATGTCGTCCCCACGACAAATGTCGCCCCCAAGACAAATGTCTCCCCCCACGACAAATGTCGCCCCCACGATGAATGTCGCCCCCACGACGAATGTCGCCCACATGACGAATGTCGCCCCCACGACGAATGTCGCCCCCACGACGAATGTCGCCCTCATGACGAATGTCGCCTTGTATAGGGCCGGAGGCCCGTGCCTGTCACTCGTATATATATATGTATATATATATCAATGGTTTGAAGAGAGTGGAGGCACGTACCTGGTAGATGAAAAGACTCTTCGGATCCAATAAAGAAAATTAGGTTGAAAAATCTGGAATAATAGCATACGACGAAATTGTCCTGCAGATTCGTCGAAATGATTCAATGAAAATAAGTTTTCGTCGAAATAATCCTTGATGACTCGACAAATTCGTCGAATTGTCTCGTGTAATTCCCTTAATTTCTGTAACAGACCCGATTTTCTGATTCTGTCTGTTGACGCCAGGAAAATCCTGACCTCAAGATTCGGACCGATGCAGCCGGAGGCTACTCGCCCAACAGCCCGACGAGATGGCTTGGCTGGCAACGACGAAGAAGCTAGAAGAGCAACAAACAGGACCCCAGGTGCTGCGGCAGGGAGGTCCCACCACGTACCCGGAAGCTCGAAGGAGTCTTCCCCTCCACAACCAAGAATGACCGAGCAAGGTACGAGGAAGGCACCGACTTGGCTAGCAAGCAGGGGTGACGGGCTCAAGAATTCGGAAATGGGGTTCCAGAAGCTCAAGCACAGGTACCAATCCAAGTACCCCTGGGGTCCTATTTATAGGCAACCAAGGGGTAGGGGGGGTTTTTATAGCCCAGCCCTGACCTGGCGACGTATGGGATACTCGGCGAGCATCTTCGACCATAGTCGCCCATCTGGCGAGTATCTGCTGCTGCTCGCACAAGCCTGGCTGATACTCGCTCAGGTCTTCTGTGGTTGCCGGACACTTTGGGGCGACATACGGGATACTCGATACGTATCTTCGACCATAGTCGCCCTTCTGGCGAGTATTTAGCCAATACTCGCCAACCTTCTTTTGCTCCTGCTGGCTGATTTGTCCTGCCTCTTTGACTTTGACCTGCCTACGTGGCCTTGAGTGGGTCCTACCCTCGGAGAATAAGGGTTGTACACAATCCCCGCTCTTTGCGAGTAACGGAGTTGCTCGGAAAGAAACATCCAACCGTTATTCGACGAGCTTCTGCTTTGGCGAGTATAGGGAGATACTCGGATCTTGACTGTCCGACGCCTGGACTCTATATAAAGGGGGGGGGGGGTCTCTGATGGAACCACCTTTCTGTACTCGCTCACACTGTCGCTAGCTTTTGCTGAGGCTGCCAAAAAGGCCAAGGCCGACCTTGCGAATCTGATCGGCGTGCCCCTTCCTCCTCCTCGCATGGACGCCGAGGTAGACGCCTTCCTCGCGAATAAGAAGAGGAAGAGGGCGGCGAAGAAGAAGAAGAGAGAGAGAAAAAAGGAGGCGACTAAGGAGAACGTCGCCGATCCTCTGAGTGAGCAGCGTCAGCAGCTGCTGGAGGATTTGGGCCTCTCTCACGAAGGGCTCTCGCCTGCTCTCCCCCCTGCTCCTCTCTCGGCAGAGGTCGCCCTGGAGGCGAGTAGGGATGAAACCCAAACTCAAACCCAACCGGACCCTCCCCCTGCCCGAGGTGAGCTCCTTGCTCGCACTTTTCCGATCTATGCTGTCTTCCGGCGACATTCTGACGTCTTTGTTGCTATCTGTAGATCCGCCGAATACTGAGGCTCGGGAGGAGCCTTTGACTGCCATACCGCTGCGATCATCCACGATGATCTCGCCTGAGGGTGGGTCTCGGAGTGGTCGCGCGGTAAGGATTCTCCACAGCTCCTCTGTGGAGAAGAGGCCGATGAGCGAGCATGGGGCTCCTCTGACAAACATCGCTCCTACTCCGCCTCCTCCTCCACCTAACTCGCGACCAGAGCCGGCGAGCAACACACAGCGGCCTGTGATCGCGCTGCCGCCTCCTCCTCCTGGACTCCCGCCGTCAGTGAATCCTCCAGGCGATCAACGTCCTTCTACCTCAACTGCCCCCTCTTCCCACCAGGGGGAGTCCTCGCGCAGGGGCGGGACTGGAGGGTCTTCGGCCTTCTTCGCTCCAAGGGGTGGAGGGCGACCAGGAGATGGTCGCGGTCGAGGGGACCTGCCCTCCAACCGGGATCATTCCGGCAACCACTCTACTCGCCGAGATGGCGTCCATCGCTCTTCCTCCCCACACCGAGGAAGGTCTTCTCCTCGCCGACGATCTCGTAGCCCTCTTCGCCGACGATCCCGTAGTCCTCGGCCAGGTATTTGATCGCTGCCTTCGGATAGTCGCCACTGTTTTCTGAATTCTGCTGAAGGTCCGGCCCTTTTTGCCTTTTTTCGCAGGTCGCGCGCATACTCCGGTGGGAGCTTTGATCGATGCCGTTGGGCTCCCTCCTCGCGAGTACCAGGAAAAGGCTACTCGCGCTATCTTGGACTTGGAATCCAGGATAGAGCGGCTAGCGATCTGCGAACCTCATCGCCGCTTGACTGAGGTGGAGTCGCGGGTTGAGCGCTTGGCGGCTAGTGACCCTCATCGCCGCCTAACTGACTTGGAGGTGCGAGTATCCCGGCTGGAGGAGTTTGATACTCGCCTGTCGGGTACTGAAGCTCGCCTCCAGTCTGTCAGCGACTTGGAACGCAGGGTGGCGAGGATCGAGCATCGGCAACAGCTGCATCATGACGAGCTGGTCGGGATGCGCGCGAGCATGGGCTCGGTGGGGAGGCTGGCGAGGATCGAAGACCAGCTGCGACAAGGCGAGGACGCGATGTCCGTGGCCTCCGAGCATTTCAAGCGTGCTCGCGGCTTGGGATGGGTCGGGCGACAACCTCAGATCCAGGATCCCCAGGCGAACATCCAGGCGCAACCCTAGCTGCTGCTCTTCTTCATCTTTATCTTTTATGTAGCTTTGTAGCTCCTCGCGAGCATTATTTGAATCTTTTGAACGATTTATTTGAAGCAGTGTTGATTTGCCGAGTAATCGAATACTCGCCCTTCAATCTTGTCTTTGTTTTACTTGATCTTCTTTTGTTTTGCTTTTTCTTCTATCTCCTTTTTGCCGAGTATCTGTTTGAATGTCGCCTATATTTTGGCGAGCTTCTTCGTGTTTCTGTGATGTAGGTATTCGCTAGATGAAGGTCGGCGGTTGGCGCGCTCTGAACTTTGGGCGACTTTCCTTAGATACTCGCCACCCCTAGTCGTGCTTGCGGCGTCGTGTTCGACAAGCCAGACTAACCGACTAGTATAAATAGGGGGGGGGGGGGGTGGGTGAGTCTTAAATACGCCTTTAGCGATCTCTAGCTTCCTTGAGCGAGCATCTTCCAGGCTTCCAATCCTCGCCCTTCTACGATACTCGCTCTCTTCCCTTTCTTCCCAAGATGATCGACGAGGCGGCCATCAGGCGAGCTAACCATGCGAAGAACTTCGATGAGAGCTCGTTCAAGAAGCCGATCACGAATCAGAAAGACTTGGACGAGTTCAACTCCAAGTTCGAGACTCCAGGATATGTCGCCAGGCTTCCTCGCCCGTCTGAGCGACTAAACACCTCCTCGCAGATGGCGATGATCTTCCCAATCCGACACTTCGAGGTCGGCCTGCGACTTCCCATATGGCCCGAGTTTCGGAAGATACTCGTGTTCTATGGGATAGTGCCCGCCCAGATCAATCCCAACGGAGTGGCGATGATCATGGGGTTCCTGTGCTACCTTCGGGAGCAGAACATCGTCTTCGACCTTTCGGTCTTTAGGCGAATATTCACCATCATGGCGACCGGCGAGGGCGTCATCTTCTTGTGCAGTCACGTCTGTACACTGGCGGGGACTTCAAATAAGAACCATCGCTGGGTCGAGCGGATAGTCGCCATTGAGGGCGACTTCGCGGGCGTCTCCAGCTCGCCCATTCAACCTTCAGAGAACGTCTTCACGGTTCCCTGGCTCACCGAGGACCAGGTGAAGCTGCTCGCCTGCTTCAGGAATCGTCGCTTCGACGTGATACTTTGGAGGAGGCGAGTAGACGAGCTCACGGAAGTTCGCCCAGGGGAAGGTATCCTTCGTGCGAGCATCAGACATACTCGCCCTAGGGCTTCGTTCTGGCGACTAATCTTCGATCTTCTTACAGGCGTGCAGGCTCTTCCGCGTGATGCTCTTCCTCTCGTGGCGAAGGCGACCGCTGTCGCCCAAGGGGGTGCGAGAACCTCGGCGCGCGAGGTTGGGGACTCCTCCCCAATCGACTTGTCGCCAGGAGGCGACGATCTGGATGTCGCCGGGACTTCGAAGAGGCGAATAGTAAAGGGCAAGGTTCCCGAGCCCAAGAGAAGGAAGAAGGAGACTGCCCATAAGGATTTGGGACAGAAGGCGGATCCCTCGGAGGCTGGCGAGCCGAGCAGCCATCCTTTCTTCAACGAGGGCACCCGTGGCGAGGACGACTTTGGTCGCCCATTGGTGACCTGGTCTGATCGCGCTCACGAGGTGACCCTGAGCTCGAACCTCCCCGTTTGGTCCGAGGACTGGGAGGACAAGGGGGAGGCCTTCGATGTGCTTCATGCGATCTATAATCGTACTGACGTCGAGCTGCTGCAGGAGGCCTCTGCCGAGCATCTTGCTCATCAAACCTCGCGCTCAATCCTGCGAACTGCCGAGCTCGCACATTCAACGGCGAAGCGGCTGCTGATGTACGAGGAGGCGATCAAGGTGCAGGGGCCGAAAATGATCGCCATGGCGGAGAGGATCAATGGGTTCGAGGTACTTCGTCTGTGCGACGTTTCGCGCTTTCTGGAATACTCGCGTCTTTATACGATGTCAAGCTTACCTTCTTTCTTTTTGTCTTCTATAGGCTGCCGAGCTGGAATCGGCGAAGAGACTGTCCCAGGCCGAGAAGGAGCTGGAGGATACTCGCTCGGCCTTGGAAGCCGCCCAAATCCGCATCGCCGAGCTAGAAACTCGGCCTGCCGAGCAACAGTCGGCGGGGACGGGCCCTCATCGGTTCGTCAAGCAGGTCAGGATGCATGGCGACGACATGCCCCATATTCGCCGGGAGATCGCGCGAGCAACAGGAGAGGTCATCCTAAATCAGCTGAAGGCAGATGATCTTTTGAAGCCGGAGGCTATGGGATTGACGGTGGGAGACCTTATCCCGGCCATACTCGCCGAGGAGTCCACCTCCCCCCTGCGAGCATCATCGCCGCGACTTAGCGATGCCGAGGACGACGATGATGAGGTTGATGATGATGATGATGACGATGATGATGGCGACGACGATGGCGAAGAGTCAGACGCAGATATTTGATGGCGAGGATGTCGCCTAGTCGCCCGGGCTCCTTTTTTGCTCGCCCGGCGACCTTTTTGTACACCTGCAGCATGTACAGATTTTTTGTAAAAATGAAAAGGAATTTTGACAAGTTTCTTACTCGCCTATTCCTTCCTTCTGTGCTTTTACTTCCTTGCTTATATGTTGCTTTAGGCTCCCAGGTTCGAGGCGAGGTTGAGTGCTCGCTAGGCTCCTAGGATTTCGGCGAGTATGGATACTCGCACCATCATACTCGCACCTGCAGACTTCAGCTTGAGGCCTTGATCTGCACCTAGTGACGAGTGTTATTAGGTTTTTTAAGCAAGAATCTAAGGAGCTCTTCAAGGGAAGGAAGGAGTAAGGTTTAGCAGTCGGGGAGCCCTGGGGGAATATCATCCCGAGGCCTCCCCCCTACTCTAAAACCTGATGTCGACGGAGAATGACGCCAAGTAAGGAGTGGCAGCCGGGCAGCTCTCACGGGGACACAACTCCCAGGGCCTTCATCCTATAACTCGGATGCTTGCTACCTTCAAAGGCCGACGTCAAGTAAGGAAAGGCCGCCGGGTCGATCCCACAGGGGCACAACACCCAGGAGCCTTCATCCTATCACTTGGATGCTTGGATGCCTTTGTCTTTTGGTCGGTCGAGTCGGTCTCCTCCTCGTCTCAAGTTGGAGTATCGGCTTCCAAACCTTACCCTAGTAATTTCTACAGCCGGACGAGAAATGCAGTCGGTGGGAGCCGCGGCCAACATGCAAGGGGGGAGCTGATCTCGACCGTCATTGCAGAGGCTTGGTCTTAAGGGAACGCACATCCGAGGCACTGTCCCATCATCCGCTCTGAGTTTTTACAAGGGTCAAGTCGGAGGCTCGTCTTCCAACCTGCGGCGGCGAATGTCGATGTAGGACGACGTCAAGCAGGGAGTGGCAGTCGGGGAAATCCGAGGGGACACACCATCCCGAGGCCTCCATCCTACTTGGATGCCGGATGTGGATCGAACCTGCTTCCTGTTGCTTAATGAGTTTAGCAGGGAGTTAAGCACACTTTAGGCACAATAACTCATATGATCTAACACAATAATGAAATGTTTTGCGGAGAGCTTTTTATCTCTCGAGGGTACACGACGCTTGTTTTCAAGGGTCCCCTGAGCTAGTGAAATCGACCATCCCTTCGCCGAATCGGAAGGTCGGCGTCCAGACTTCTTCCTGGTAATCTCTACAGTCGGACGAGAAATGCAGTCGGTGGGAACCGCGGCCAACATGCAAGGGGGGAGCTGATCTCGGCCGTCATTGCAGAGGCTTGGTCTTAAGGGAACGCACACCCGAGGCACTGTCCCATCATCCGTTCTGAGTTTTTACGAGGGTTAAGTCGGAGGCTCATTTTCCAACCTAGCGTGGAGATTGACTTCACCTGACTTCTTTATTATGAAACTTTGTTGATGCGAAAGAAGCTGCCTCCTCCCATGTTTCAGGGAGGTGTAGATTTTATTCAAAGAAATGAATTTACAAGGATGGGATGTGTACATACTCCCGCCTTTTCAGGTTATCGCCCTTCCGGGTGTTTCCTAACAGCTCCCCTTCATGCTGAAGGGTTCTTCCCGTCTTGGAATGAGCTTCCCGACGGCGGCTGCTTTTCCTGTCGCGTCCGTCTTCTTTCGCTTACCTGAGAAATCAAAAAGGGGAGTCATCCAGGATCGTCATCCTTCTCGCTTTGATCTCCAGGTCGTCAAACGTGTTCGTGAGAATGACGTAAAGATGACACGGACAGATCCCCCGTTGCATTCCAGGATTCGGTTGATGGTGAAGTCTTCGACGATCGCATCAATCACATGGGCCTCATGGAAGGGATTCTCATCCCTTAACATGCCCTCCTCCGAGAAAGTGATTTCTTCTAGCGGGGATGGCGCTTGAGAGGTTGGAGCGACGTCTTGGCGGTAGGCCTGGTGGAAATTCGCTTTGCGGAAAGATCCGAGCTCCGCTTCTCCAAAACTCACTCCTATTTCCCCGGCCTTGATACTTCTTTGACATCCTTGGCTGACCCGATCCCTATGCCTCCTCCAGCTATTCCTCCGGCTACGTCTCTTCCCTCGACGGATAGGGTCGTCTCTCCCCGAGCAATAATTTATCGTGGGATCTATGAATCCTTCTGGCACCGGTGCGGCAATGGTCTCCTCGCAGAAGGGGCTCCTCCCTCCTACTCGGCGACGATCCTCAACTTGGCGAGTATCACCACCATACTCGCCATATGGGCGAGTATCCGGGTATCTCCCCTGCTCGCAGGGCTCGCGGAAGCGAATACCTTGCGAGGTTGGCTGGTAGAATTGCGACCTCCTTGGTCGCTCGGCTTCGTCTTCCATGTGCTCCTTTCCTGCTCGCCGAGGGGGACTCCCTCCCTCGGACGGAACTGGGCGATGCGGCGAGGTCGCAGTGACCTCGGCGCGCGGCTGAAGCGCTGCTCGCATGGCTCCCTCCATGCGCTGCGCGAAGGCTTCGAAAACCTCCAGCGTCACGAACCTGCCAGTTCCCGTCGAGTTGCCGACCTCCTCCTCATGGTCGCCACCTACGACCATCTCGCCTTCTTGCCGAACTTTCTTCCAACGACTACGGTCCACGCTCACCGCACCAAAGTGTTGACGCCAGGAAAATCCTGACCTCAAGATTCGGACCGATGCAGCCGGAGGCTACTCGCCCAACAGCCCGACGAGATGGCTTGGCTGGCAACGACGAAGAAGCTAGAAGAGCAACAAACAGGACCCCAGGTGCTGCGGCAGGGAGGTCCCACCACGTACCCGGAAGCTCGAAGGAGTCTTCCCCTCCACAACCAAGAATGGCCGAGCAAGGTACGAGGAAGGCACCGACTTGGCTAGCAAGCAGGGGTGACGGGCTCAAGAATTCGGAAATGGGGTTCCAGAAGCTCAAGCACAGGTACCAATCCAAGTACCCCTGGGGTCCTATTTATAGGCAACCAAGGGGTAGGGGGGTTTTTATAGCCCAGCCCTGACCTGGCGACGTATGGGATACTCGGCGAGCATCTTCGACCATAGTCGCCCATCTGGCGAGTATCTGCTGCTGCTCGCACAAGCCTGGCTGATACTCGCTCAGGTCTTCTGTGGTTGCCGGACACTTTGGGGCGACATACGGGATACTCGATACGTATCTTCGACCATAGTCGCCCTTCTGGCGAGTATTTAGCCAATACTCGCCAACCTTCTTTTGCTCCTGCTGGCTGATTTGTCCTGCCTCTTTGACTTTGACCTGCCTACGTGGCCTTGAGTGGGTCCTACCCTCGGAGAATAAGGGTTGTACACTGTCTGCTTCCTTTTAACTTTTCTTCAAGACTCCTTGTTCAGCATTCCAAGCTCCAATTTGAAGTAGTTGAACTTGGTCTCATCAAGCGACTTTGTGAAAATATCTGCAACTTGCTTATTCGTCGGAACATAACTAAGGTTGATGTCCTTATTCTCCACATGCTCCCAGATGAAGTGATATCGTATCTCTATATGCTTTGTCCGGCTGTGAGAGACTAGATTGTTGGCAATTACTATTGCACTTGATGAGTCACAAAACATTGGAATCTCCTTCAACTTCATGTTGTATTCTTCTAGCTGATTCCTGATCCACAGAAGTTTTGCACAACAACTTCCTGCGAAGATATACGTTGATTCAGCAGTTGAGATCGCTACACAATTCTGCTTCTTGCTACTCCAAGAGACAAGCCTCCTTCCAAGGAATTAGCATGTCCCGGAAGTGATTTTCCTGTCATCCCTGCTACCTGCAAAACCAGCATCTGAAAAGCACGTTAGCTCGAAGTCATTACTTCTTGGGTACCATAAGCCAAGATTCGATGTGCCTTTAAGATATCTCAAAATCCTCTTCGCAGCGGCATAGTGATATTCCTTAGAGTTCACCTGAAATCTAGCACAAACACATGTTAAAAACATTATGTCTGGTCTACTGGCAGTAAGGTAGAGCAAGAATCCAATTATGCTTCTGTCCTTGGTTTCATCAAAAGGTTTCCCTCTCTCATCCTTGTCTAGAGTCATAGTTGAACTCATTGGATTCCTCATTGAGGTTGCATTCTCCATTCCGAATTTCTTAATTAACTCTTTGGTGAACTTCGTCTGAGAGATGAAAATTCCATCTTCAGATTGTTTCACCTGAAGTCCTAAGAAAAACTTCAGCTCATCCATACTACTCATTTCAAATTTCTATTACATTAAGTTAGAGAACTTTTTACAAAGGTTATCATCCGTATATCCAAAGATAATGTCGTCGACATAGATTGCACTAGCAAAATCTTGCCTTTTACTTCCCTAAGAAATAATGTCTTATCTATATTTCCTCTTGTGAATTTGTTCTCAAGAAGAATGCTAGATAGGGTCTCATACCAAGCTCTGGGTGCTTGTTTTAGATCATATAAAACTTTTCGTAAAAAGTAAGCATAAACAGGGAGAGAGGAATCAACAAAACCTGGGGTTGTTCTACGTATACTTCATCCTTTAAATTACCATTGAAGAAGGCTGATTTTACGTCCATTTGACAGACCTTAAATCCCTTGTGAGCAACATACGCTAGAAACAACCTGATCGCTTTGAGTCTTGCCACTGGAGCATAAGTTTGATCGAAGTCGATCCCTTCTTCTTGTCGGTAACCTTGGGCAACAAGTATAACCTTATTCTTGGTGATTACACCGTCATCATCCATCTTGTTTCTGTAAACCCATTTAGATCCGATAACATTCTGACCTTTAGGCCTTGGCACTAGCTTCCAAACTTTGCATCTTTTGAACTGATTGAGCTCCTATTGCATTGTAATGATCCATGAGGCATCCTCTTTGGCCTCATCAAATTTCTTTGGATCAACCTGCGAGAGAAAACTTAAATGCAAAACTTCGTTAGATGTACCTCTTCTTGTCCTTATTCCGACTCTGGTATCTCCGATGATTTGATTTGATGGATGATCTCTTTGATGTCTGATCACTAAATTTCTTGCATCATCCCTAATAGCATGTTCTTCTGCTTCTAGTACCTCTTCTATTTCTTGAGGTTCTTCTTCAGGTGTGATTGGATCATTTATTGAAACTGTCCCTACAGCATCTTCTTTGATGACTTCTTCCAAGTTTAGTTCTTTCAGTTTCAAGCCTGCACCTGCATCTTCAACAAATATACTAGAAGAGCTGTTGTGAAGCATACTCGTCTCATCAAATACAATATTTATGGATTCTTCTACAACTAGAGTTTTCTTGTTGAAAATCTTATATGACTTACTATTGCTACTATAGCCTACGAAAATACATTCACAACATTTTTCACTAAACTTAGTTTTGTAATATTTTCCGTTGTTAAGTACGAAGCATTTACTGCCAAAAATTCTAAAATAAGATACTGTTGGTTTCCTGCCCTTTTGAAGTTCATAGGGTGTCATATGATGGTTCTTGTTGATTATTGCTCTGTTTTGCACGTGACAAGCAGTGTTGACGGCTTCTGCACAAAAATATTCCGGAAGAGAAGAATCATTCAACATTATCTTGCTAGCCTCAATGAGTGTTCTATTCTTTCTCCCGGCAATTCCATTTTGTTGTGGAGTACGAGGAGAGTAAAAATCATGAAAGATGCCTAAGCTTTCACAAAATTCAGTCATAGCCCCTGAAAATGCACAGTGTGCCTCTGAGTATACTCTAGAGGGGGGAGAATAGAGATTTAAAAATATTTCTATTCTATTCATGCACACAAAATAAAAACACTAAGTGTTATGCTTCAACAACACCTAACACAGAATAGAAGTAGTGTTGTTAAAGTAAATCAGAAAAGCAGTAAGCTATATGGGACAACACGGAAAATGAACACACATAGAAGACACAAGATTGTATAGAGGTTCCCCAAAAATGTGGGTAGTCCTCTCTTCTACCACCTGGTAGGAATGCACAACCTGTGCGTGAGTCTTTTGATAAGGAGACTCTTAGAACCAAAGATCTTTTGATAAGGAGATCTTGAACCACTCAGATCTTTGATAAGAAGATCTTGAACCACTCAGATCTTTTGATAAGGAGATCTTGAACCACTAAATCCTTTGAAGAGGGATTCTTAAAACTCTGTACAGTTGAGGAAGTTGAAAGAAGAAAGAGGATGGAGAAGATGAATTTTGTTCTCAGAATTTTGTAGCAGCTTTCAGCTTCTATCTTTCCCTTCTATGGATCTGCTAATGATGAATCCTTGCTAAGGATTGTGATGATTTGCAAGGGTTATTTTCTTCAGATCCTTTTGTCTTTATTTTGCTTGCTATCTGTCTGCTATATGATGTTGATGAAGAAGCAACTCAGTTTTCAGTTCTGAGAGAGATCTTGTTTTCTCTGTTTTTCTCTGTTAGGGTTCCAGGAGGAAGAAGAAGAAGTAGGAACCCTAATTGACAAAACTGTAGTAGATAGTGATGAATGCTCTGTATTCTTCTCTCTTCTCTTCCTATTTATTGTCCATAATTAATTTTTGAATTCTTTTCCTCTTTTGGGTTGTCCTGAAAAGGCATAGTCTTGGACAATTAATCCTTCTTTCTTCATTTGTTCACGACCCGTCTGCCAGCTGTTTGAATCCTTTCCAAGAAAGATTTTTCTGTCTTCTTGAGTGCTCCTTTCCATTTGAGGTAATAAATGAGCCGTTGTAGAACGGTCTTCAGTGACGTGGGCCTTGAGAGAGAGTTCTAAAAAGGACAGTTGAAAAGGTTTCTTTTTCAGACTGTATACGATGATGCGTCGACTTCGTTTTCTCTCTTATCAACGTGCCTTCGAGTTCTTATAAGAGCAGCTTCGAAGTCCTTCTTGCTCTGGTTGAACTCTGTTGTCGACGTTGCGTCGATTACATATCGACATAACCATCGAGTTGAAGCCTTCATTTTTGAACTTCATCGTCTGCGTCGAATTGTAGTCGAAGTTGCATTGACTTCAGATGGCTTCGATAGACTCTTCCTTCTGCGTTGAGCTGAAGTCAAAGCTGTGTCGAATTCTAAGATTACTTCGACATGCCCCTTTTATTTGCGTCGATTTCCTTTCGACGTAATGTCGACTTGATCTACTTTGACTGTGAGGTTGAGTTGCTTGGATTTCTAGTTTGATTTGCATCGACATCAATTAATTCGAAGTTGCATCGACTTGTATTCGACGTAAATATTAATTCAACTCAAATTGTGCTTATCCTGGCCTGGTCTTGACACTCTAAGTTGAGTTTGACATCCAAAGACATCTAATGACCAATTTACCCTCACTATACAATGGGTAATAAAACTTTAGAGATAAAATCACTTTAGTTAATTTGTTAAGTTAAATCAAATGAGTTTTCCCAACAATCTCCCCATATTTATCTTAACAAATTTTATAGATGGTTTTAAAGTGATTTTACACATTCTTTTGCAAATACAGAAATACATACAAGACAACATAGGCAATATGATAGAATGAAATCACAGATTATTTTCATACATTGTCAAGTAAATGATATTGTTCACCACACAATTGTTTGCTTTTAAGAAGTAACATTGACAGAATACATGAGCTTCAATCATCCTTCTCAGGAGTTTTCCTTTTTTTAGAAGACATGTGGAGTTATCTTCCTTGATGCAAACTTCAGAGGCCCATCATCTTCAGGAGACATTGCTGCTTCTTGATGGGTTTGCTCTTGTTCTGCAGCAGCCTCCTTAGCAATTTTGGCAACTTCATCCAGCAGATTATCTTCAAGGAGCTCCCCTTGAGTTGATGGGAGCTCCCCCTGGGTTACTACAGGAACTTCTGGAACTTCTGCAGCTGGCTCCCCCTGGATTGATGCAAGCTTTTCTGAAGGATTCTTGCATGGCTCCACTTAAACTATCCCTGCTTGAAAAACAGTGAGCTTATTTGGATCATGAGCCTCAGTGTCTGGGATACTTGGAGCGATCTCTTCTGCAACACTCTTGTCCTTCTCCTGGACACTAACAATTCCCTGATTAAAAATCTCCTCCTCCCGAGTCTTCTCCCCCATCTTAACCTTACTGACTAGGGAGGTTAAGAATTCTTGTGTCACCTAGGAGGAGGACATGAAGTCTTTGAGGCCATGTAGAAATCTTTTGAGTCTAAGAGTTCAGACTCCATTTGAGAGTATTTTCTCTCAAACTTTCTGGCTTGGCTGACTAATAGGTCAGCAAAAGTGTTGGATGCTAGACCTACTGCCTTGGAGATGACCTGCTCCAGATTAATGGGAGGGGTAGGTGTTGTAGATGTAGGAGGTGATGGAGGTAAGTCTTCTGGGATTGGAGAGAGTGCATGATAGATATCTGGAGAGACATGGAATGATGGTGGTGGTGGAGGAGCAGACTGAGTGACTGTGATGACAGTGGATAGTTGTTGCTGAGGTTAGAGAGGAGACTGTGGTGTCTGTTCTGGGACTATAGTGTCATTTGGAATAGTATCTTGTGGTGCTGCTACAGGAGCCTGTTCTGGAATATCATCCCTTGAGGGATCTGGTACAATTTCCTATGGAGTTGGCGAAGGGGGGGAGAAGGTGCAGCTTGACCAGGCTTGAGGATCTTCTTGGTCTACTTGGAGAGGATTCCAATGTTGATTCTTTTTCCTGGTGGAATTGGCACTCCTTTAGATTTGCAGACCTCTGGATAGTGTTGGAAGATAACTTGACTCATTATCCACATGTAGGAGTTTTCTTTGTGAGCATATTTGTTTCCAATCATTTTCAAGAGGCATCTCCCCCAGTTTATCTTCTTTTCCAAAATCAAAGCACTCATGATTTGCAATTTCTGCTTGGGTATAGCATCATGTGCTGATATTTTGCATAACATCACCTTCCCACTATGTCTGCCAGAAATCTGTACTCTTCTGCCAGATCCACCTTTTTCAGATTGATGGCTCTCTCTTTCTTGAATTGCATGATTTCTAAGGCCTTCTTTGCCTCTTCTCCTGACAACTCATCAAAAACCTCACCAGTGAGTAGATCAAATGTTTGAGATAGCATTTCCTATGTTATGTTGATATCTCTTTCAGAAATTTTTCCATGGAGGAATCCATAATCTCCTATGTGCATAGTATCCTTGAGCTTTGTCAACTCAATATCAAGTATTTTGCATCTCGTAGAGATCAACTCGGTTAACCCTACTTTGTGAAATAGGCCAAGGATGGTCTTGAAGCTTTCTGCAACAACATTGAAAGAATTGACATCCATGTCAAAGACAGAGTTCACTTTTGGTGGATCCATCGATTTTAGGTACCAAACAAAGGAGAAAACAAGAGAGAGAGACAAGAGCACGAGAGAACTGGAGAAGGAGAGAGCAAGAGAGCAAGGAGAGGAAAATTCAAAAGCGTAAATGATTCGACGATAAATGTTCCTTAAAAGAAGATGATTCGTCACAACTTAGGGTTTAAGTCGAAGCACCGTCGATACACATTAATATTCAGCACGCCAAAACAGCTTCTAGAGGCAATTTTGTGTGCGCTGGCATCTCGACGTTTCTTCGATTACTATTCGACGCAACTTCGAGATTGTTTAGGAACAAATAAGTCACCGTAGTCAAGTCGATGTTGCGTCGAGCTGTAATCGACGTGATCTTGAATTTAATCAGCGACTATTAAGTTGACACATACGTCGATATGAACTTGACGCTGCGTCGGATAGAATTCATATTATCCGCTCCGATTAGCTCTCGATGCTTGCGTCGAGTAGAGCCCGACCCTACGTTGAATTCTATTCGACACAACTTTGAATAAATAGTTCTATTTTCTTAGAAAATTCTTGTTATTTTTTCTAGCAATGATGTTTATTGAAAATAGTGGTTATGTTATTAATTTTATGAACTATAAGGACAAAAAGGGAATTTAAATAAGAAATCACTCTCTTGGGTTCATTTAGTTCTTCTTTCATGACATAGATCTTCTTGCCACTCCATTCTCTATTAGGAGGGATCCTACCTAATCCTGCACAAATAACTCAAATATTAGAAGGAACACAGGTTACCTTGGGCCCTTTGCTTTTACCATTGTAGGGTTCAATGAAAGAATAGAATGGTCTTTCATGATACCCTTTTGGATGATAAGGAATAGGTTTCTCAAACCTATGATCATGATTATGGTGCTTGAAATGTGTATAAAAAAGTATTCAAGTATAATAGATCTGCAGAATGTCTAACTATTTTATTCTTGACTTTAGTTCTTTGATTATTGTTTGTTAGTTTCTCTGAATTATTTTTTCTTAAGAATTTCTTTTCATTGTTTAAAATCACTTTGTAAGGAAAAATTATCTTATTTGGATTATTATTGTCCTTAGCTATTTCACTCCTCTCACTTGATTTATACACACTAGGTCTAACAAGCCTAACTAGATTTTTCTAGGCTGGTCTACTAGTGGATTCAGTGCTAGTGCAAGGGTCTGCTCCTAGACCTAGGTGTTTGAATCTCATGGAGAGATTTTGTGTGATGTCTCTGAGCTTCTAAATCCTCCCATTGATGGAGTCCTCAAAGGCTTTTGTCTTTGCTAGCCCTTCTTTTAATCTCATATTTTCATTTCTTATGTTAATTAAATCTGATTCTTTATTATTTATTTCATTTATTAAATCTTGATTTCTTAGATATAATTCATCTTGCTTTAGGTTGTCTAGTTCTAACCTAACTATTTCTATTTCTTTTTGTGCATTGAGGAAATCATTGCAAAATTCTTTAAAGCATCTTTAAAATCATCAGAATTAAAATTAAAATTTTCAAATAAAGATACATGTTCTTCTTCATCATCATTTGATGACATCCCTAATGTCATCATGCAAGCTGCTTCTGCTTCATCATCACTTTCAGATGAAGAGGAGTTTAACTCTGCTTCAGAGTCACTCCAGGTTTCAGCAATTAAACCATTGGCTTTCTTCTTGTCTTTCCCCTTGAAAGACTTCTTCTTCTTCTTCTTTTCATCATTGCTGCTGCTTCTTTCCCTTTGCTCATGTGGGCCTTCTGGGGCATTGTGCCCTAACTTGTTGCAGGTGAAGCAGATAATCTCCTTCCATGGAGTCTTATCATATATGGGCTTTGAGCTCCTCTCTCTTCTCCTTGAGTCTTCAGTCTTTCCCAGTTTTTGAATCTCCTAGCTAGGAGACTGAACATTTCATCTTCATGAGTGGAAGGCTCTCCTTTAGTAGCTTTCATAGCCAGACTTCTTTGGATAGGAGCTGGGGTTGTCTCCCTTTCCTCAGATTCAGCTCTATTCTTTAGAAGCATCTCATATGACTTAAGCTTTCCTAGCAAAGCCTCAGTAGAGATCTCTCTATTGCATCTGGACTCTCTGATTGCCCAGATCCTTGAATCCCATGAGCTAGGGAAGCACATGAGAATCTTATCATTTATTTCTGTTAAGGATATCTCCTTATCCAGACCCTTCAGCTCATTGACAATGATGTTGAATCTGTCATACATCTCAGCAACAAATTCATCAGCTTTCTTTTGAAAGTTCTCATATTGAGATATGAGAAGAGACTTCCTATTCTTTCTTTCATCAAAACTTCCTTCTACCAGTCTGGAAAGAGATTCCTAGATCTCTTTGGCTGATTGGCAGTCAACCACCTTTTGGAAGATGTCATCTGACATGGTGGATACCAGAATGTTCATAGTTTTAGCATCACATGCCTTCTGCTTCTTTTCGGTATCTATCCACTCAGCCTTGGGCACAAGTGTTGGAGTTACCATTGTGATCTAGAAGTGGTCAAACATGTAATGTCACTGCCAACGCGATATGAGCCTGCAGGGTCGCACATAAGAGCATGTGGAGAAAATGGAAGATTGACTGTGTTGGTAAAGGTTACCAATCACCATATAGAATGGGGGAGATCCAGCAAATGTTGCTGTCTGAATTCATCGGGTTTACACGGATAGAATTCGTCGGATATGATTCGTCGGAATTCGTCGGAATGTTCCGTGGAATCCCGACGAATCGTTACAGAGATCCTTAACGCGGCAAATGTTGCCGTCTGATATGATTCGTCGGAATTCGTCGGAATTCGTCGGAATGTTCCGTGGAATCCCGACGAATCGTTACAGAGATCCTTAACGCGGCAAATGTTGCCGTCTGATGTGATTCGTCGGAATTCGTCGGATTGTCCCGTGAAAACTCGACGAATGCTGTTCCGTGGAATCCCGACGAATTATAACAGAAGCCCCTATTCTGCTGTGTGGTCTGCGGATAGCGATTCTTCTAGAAGCCTGTTTATGCTTTGGGTATAAATAGATCTTCTTTTAGGGTTCACAGGACTTACAAAAGGTTTAGCCGACGGAAGTGTTCCGCTCTCGCTCGAACCCTAGACGAAAAGCGTTCCGCCGCCCAGTTCGCCTCCGCCGACCTCCTCTCCGGCGATCGTCGTCGTGATTGTTCTTCCTGGAGCGAACCTAGCAGTTCGTGGAAGTGCAAGGTGCAGTTGTTCTCCCTTCCGAGTTGCGTGCGACGTGACTTGGCGTTCTCCCGGCTCGTGTGGACTTCTGTAGAGACGTAGACAATATTCTACGTGAGGACTCGCACAGCCGACGACAGGATTCAACTCGTGGAGCATCTAGGTTGGATTTGATCCAATCCCACTAAGGTAATTTTTGCCTAGTATTTTTATTAACTTCTTGATTCAATATTCATGGCCGATCCAAGTCTTTTTGGGTTGTTTCTCTTTTATTCCGCTGCGCCTACATGTGATGTATGGTTCTAGAAAAACCCAACAGTGGTATCAGAGCCAGGTTATGGTCATGAATGTTGTTTCAGAAGTTAGGTTATTCCAGTACGTGCAAATCTAGGTATTTGGAAGCGTTCTAAATGTCAAGATTTCTTCTTGGAATATCACATTTGATGTGATTTTGTGTGGTTTCTGGTGGTGGGATTTCAAAAATTTGGTCAGACCACCGTCAGGGGCGCGGCCCCTTGGAACCCCGCTAGGAACGTCTGGGATTTCATGGTAATTTCTAATTGTTAGAAATTGTTGTCTCCTTAGCAGTAACCGTTCCTCAAGTGGTTAATGAACCCTTGTATTGTTTTGGATTTTGAATCCAACAATGAGAGACGAGCTTGTCTACTGCTTTAAGTCGAGTTGTCTTTGCCTTTGTCCAATGCATGTAAATCTGAAGATTTGGAAGAGTTCTAAATGTCCAGATTTAACCCTTTCGTCTGTCAAAGGTTGATAGTCTTATGTTGTGCACATAAGGGATGCATGTGGATGTTAGAAAGCTTGTTTTTCTGTTAATGTGCACTTGATCAAATGTTGATCATGGTTAAGTGTTAACCTATTATTAAAATTAAAATCCCTTCATCAAATATTAAGTGTTCGGATGCCTTTCGATGGATGACACTCTTCCTGCCTCGATCGATGAAGTGTGGGCTTGCCAAAGCAAGGTGCATTAATTTATCTTGGTAAGGGTGCGAGCGGATAATTGTGATATCCCACTGTCGACATCGGGTCTAACTTAACTAGGTGACCTCAAAGGTTGAGTGCCTAGAGGCATAGGGTTGGCATGCACCATATGATGGATGCGAATAAGGAGTTATTCACCAGCCATACAAGAGTTGCATGAGGATGCAATTGGCAAGCGTTGCCTACCTAAATAACCGCATTATGAGAGGAACGCCAAAGCGGACTCGTGGTGTTGGTGAAATACGGATCTTGTCCACTAAGAGAGTAGCTCGCATGGACTCTCCGAATTGATAGTGAGGGCTATCAATTTGAATAAAATAGTGGGAGTATTTAATTGAAGTCCAAATTAAAATAAATTGTTTTTGAAAATTTTGGTACTGATTAAATTCTGCATGAATTCTTGTAGAATTCCATGGCAAGTGGTTCACATTCCACCTTGTCCCTAAGAGCTATCCTTGAGAAGGACAAGCTTAGTGGGACGAATTACATGGACTGGTATAGGAACCTGAGAATTGTTCTCAGGCAAGAGCGAAAGCTCTACGTCTTGGAAGAAGAAGTCCCCGAGGTGCCGACCGGGAACTCGTCCCGTGTTGATAAGGATGCTTATAAGAAGTATACCGATGACGCCTTAGACGTCGAGTGCCTTATGCTTGCCACCATGAACTCTGAGCTTCAGAAGCAACACAAGAACATGGGGTGCAAGGAGATTGACGAGCACCTAAAGAAAATGTTTCAAGGGCAAGCTCGTCAAGAGAGGTTCGATGTCACGAAGGCCTTATTTCAGTGCAAAATGGGAGCTCGAGACTCAGTTGGTACTCACGTACTCAAGATGATTGGGTATATTGAGAACCTGGAGAGACTAGGTTTTCCTCTGGGTCAAGAGTTGACCACAGATCTTATCCTACAATCGTTGCCGGATAGTTATGAGAAGTTCATCTTGAACTACAACATGAATGAAATAGACAAGACGCTGCCCGAGCTCCTAGGCATGTTGCGAACTGCCGAGATAAACATGAAGAAGTCCAAGCCTGCTAGTCCCATATTGATGGTACATAAAGGCAAGGGTAAGGCAAAGGGCTTCAAGAAGACGAAGGTGGGACCTAAGTCACATCTTGAGCCCAAATCTTCTGCGCTGAAAAAGAAGAGCACCGTGAAGGAAGGGAAATGCCACCACTGTGGCAAGGCTGGTCATTGGAGGAGGAATTGTCCTTCGTACATTGACGGTCTGCGGAAAATGAAGGGAGGTATGACTTCCGCTTCGAATATTTACGTTATAGAGATAAACTTTTCTGCTCCTTCATCTTGGGTATTGGATACCGGATGTGGTTCTCACATTTGTACAAATGTGCAGGAACTGGGAAGGAGGAGATTGCTGAGTAAAGGAGAGCTGGACCTGCGCGTCGGCAATGGAGCAAGAGTTGCTGCTGTAGCCGAAGGGGTTTACCGTCTTTCTTTGCCCAGTGGGCTTGTAATAGAACTTGATAATTGTTATTTTGTTCCGGCCATAACTAGAAACATTATATCCATTTCATGCTTAGACATGATTGAATTATATCCATTTCATGCTTAGACATTATATCCAGTGGGCTTGTAATAGAACTTGCTAATTGTTATTTAAGAATGATGTTTGTTATGTTGTAGCTCAATTGTTTAATGGTCTTTATGTTTTGAACCTGGACCATCCGATCTATAATGTAGATAATAATAAAAGACTAAGAACAAATGACTCAAATCCTACATATCTCTGGCATTGTCGTTTGGGCCATATAAATGAGAAGCGCATATCCAAGCTCCATAAAGATGGACTATTGGACTCATTTGATTATGAATCATTTGAGCGATGCGAGTCTTGTTTATTAGGCAAGATGACTAAAGCCCCTTTCACTGGTTATACTGAGAGGGCTGAGGATCTTTTGGGTATAGTACATAGTGATGTATGCGGACCCATGTGTTTTATGGCTAGAGGTGGGTATTTCTACTTCGTTACATTTACTGATGATTTCAGTAGATACGGATACGTGTATCTTATGAAGTGCAAATCCGAAACTTTTGAAAAGTTCAAAGAGTTTAAGAATGAAGTGGAGAACCAATTGGGTAAAAAGGTTAAAGCACTCCGATCTGATCGAGGTGGCGAATACCTGAGTCATGAGTTCCGTGATCATCTGAAAGAGTGTGGTATTGTATCACAGCTCACTCCACCTAGGACACCGCAGCATAATGGTGTGTCTGAGAGGAGAAATCGTACTCTGTTAGACATGGTACGGTCGATGATGAGTCATGCAGACTTGCCTATTTCCTTTTGGGGTTTTGCTTTAGAGACTGCTGCAATGACACTGAATCGCGCTCCGACGAAAATGGTTCTAAAGACACCATATGAGATATGGACTGGGAAGCGTCCTAGTATGTCATTCATTAAAATTTGGGGTTGTGAGGCATACGTACGACGTCAAATGCCTGACAAGCTGGAACCCAAATCAGATAAGTGTTATCTGGTGGGATATCCTAAGGAAACAAAAGGATATTACTTTTACCTACCGTCTGAGGGCAAAGTGTTTGTCGCAAGGACGAGTGTCTTCTTGGAGAAAGAGTTCTTGTCAAGAAAGACGCAAAAGGTAGAACTTGAAGAAGTTCAAGAACCACAAGTAGTGAATGAACCAGAATTGGATTCTGAGCCAGGACTACAAGATGTTGTAGCTAGAGAACCTGCTCAAGAGACACAGGTCCTACGTAGATCTGGTAGACCAAGATTTGAGCCTGAGAGATATGGATTTCTCGTGTCTCAAATAGGTAATGTGTTGCTTATGGATCATGATGATGAACCAGCGACCTACCAAGAGGCTATGAATGGACCGGACTCCGACAAATGGCTTGAGGCTATGAAATCCGAAATGGACTCCATGTATACAAACCAAGTTTGGAACTTGGTGGAACCACCTGAAGGGGTACGACCCATAGGGTGCAAGTGGGTCTTCAAGAAGAAGACCGACATGGATGGGAATGTACAGACATTCAAAGGGCGACTGGTGGCTAAGGGTTTCAAGCAAATTCATGGTGTCGACTATGATGAGACCTTTTCCCCTGTTGCCATGGTAAAGTCCATTAGGATATTGCTTGTTATTGCTGCGTATTATGACTACGAGATCTGACAGATGGATGTCAAAATGGCTTTCCTAAATGGAAACCTCCTTGAGGAAGTGTACATGACAAAACCCGAGGTTTTGTATCCCCAAATGAAGCCACTAAAATATGCAAGCTGAACAGGTCCATCTATGGATTGAAACAGGCCTCTAGAAGTTGGAATCTTCGTTTTGATGAGAAGATCAAAGAGTTTGGTTTTGTCAAGAATGAGGATGAACCGTGTGTTTACAAGCGAATCAGTGGGAGCATTGTTTTCTTCCTGATATTGTATGTAGATGACATACTGTTGATCGGGAATGACATACCTACCCTGAAAGTTGTTAAGAACAACCTAGGGAACTGCTTTTCTATGAAGGACTTGGGTGAAGCGACTTACATACTCGGTATTAAGATCTATAGAGATAGATCGAAGAAGTTGCTGGGTTTGACCCAGAGTACGTACATTGAGAAGGTGTTGAAGCGGTTCAACATGCTTGAGTCCAAGAAAGAATTTTTGCCCATGTCTCATGGTGTAAATCTCTCTAAGGACCAGTGTCCAAAATCTTGTGAAGATAAGGACCGCATGGAGTTGATTCCATATGCTTCGGCAATTGGGTCAATCATGTATGCAATGTTATGTACTCGACCCGATGTCTCTTTTGCTTTGAGCATGACTAGCAGGTATCAGTCTGATCCTGATGAATGTCACTGGATAGCCGTAAAGTATATCCTGAAGTACTTGAGAAGGACTAAGGATGTATTCTTGGTGTATGGTGGAAAGGAAGAGCTCGTTGTAAGTGGTTACACGGATGTCAGCTTCCAAACTGATAGGGATGATTCGAAATCTCAGTCAGGGTTTGTGTTTTGCCTGAATGGAGGAGCTGTGAGCTGGAAGAGTTCCAAGCAAGAGACAGTTGCTGATTCTACAACTGAGGCCGAGTATATCGCTGCGGCAAATGCAGCGAAGGAGGCTGTATGGATTAGGAAATTCATCGGCGAGCTAGATGTAGTTCCTAGCATTGTTGGTCCCGTAGTTCTCTACTGTGATAACAATGGTGCAATTGCACAATCTAAGGAACCTAGATCCCATCAGCGCTCCAAGCACATACTTCGGCGGTTCTATCTTATTCGTGAGATTGTCGAACGAGGAGATGTGAACATTTGCAGAGTGCCGACTGAGGAGAATATTGCAGATCCATTGACAAAGCCTCTCACGCAGAGAAAGCATGATGGTCATACTAGATCAATGGGTATACGATACCTGAGTGATCAACTCTAGTGGGAGTCGTGTGGGTTGCATGTAAAATATATATTCTGTTGGCTGTTTAATATTTATTCATATGATGAATTGTGTACCAATTATTTCTTTATACAATTAATGGCAAGTTCTTTTATTACGATATACTGTTTCTATATGATAGAATAAAATTCGTGATAAATACCCTTAGAATGTTCGCTTCCATAGGACATCAAATACGTTACTTGAATGTGAGAGCCTATGATTTCGAAGCTTCATTCTTAAAAGGTCCCTGGTCGAGGTATCATCGTAGAAGCTAAGGGTGATGATGATGCATTAAGACTAGCATGTGTGTTGACTGATGACCGGTTCTCACAGGTCATGATATTGTGATATCAAGTCATCACGTGGGTACTTGTTAGTGAACAAGTTGTACTGGACAGACCCAACCTAAGACTACTTTGTGGATTGTTACTTAAATGTGTCACAAGTAGGTCTCATTTGACAATGGTGTTGTGGTCCTTTGACCTGAAGTCACAGCATTCATCGAGTGAGGAAGAGCGTGCTTTGATGTCATCTAAAGTCTTCCTCGAAGAAGGTTGATGATAAGGGTGGTCGTTGGGTACGTCACGAATCATTTGGGTGTTTGGGTGTGAGCAGATATGGGATTTGTCCTCCTATATAACAGGAGTTGCATCCATGGGCCCTTGATGGAATTGGACTGAGAAATGCATGGCCATGCTTGGTTGAGTCAATATGTGATATTGAGCTCACCATTCTCTGGAAGTCCGTTCTAGATCAAGAAACTTGGATTGAGTTATTAAGAGGGTGACACGGTCCATGCCTCTAGTTCTTTCCGGGTGTAAGGGACAAAGGGACAAAGACAACGCTGGAACATTGGTCATAAAGGCTTATGAGTTATGAACTCTTATTGCTTGGGGGGCAATGATGCATTGCTAGATGCCGCTCATTGTTTGTGAGGTTTTTGTTTGATACTTTCAAGATCAAGTGGGAGACTGTTGGAGTTACCATTGTGATCTAGAAGTGGTCAAACATGTAATGTCACTGCCAACGCGATATGAGCCTGCAGGGTCGCACATAAGAGTATGTGGAGAAGCTGGAAGATTGACTGTGTTGGTAAAGGTTACCAATCACCATATAGAATCGGGGAGGTAAAGCAAATGTTGCTGTCGGAATTCGTCGGAATTCGTCTTATATGATTCGTCGGAATTCGCCGGATTCGTCGGATTGTTCCGTGGAATCCCGACAAATTGTTACAGAGATTCTTAACTCGGCAAATGTTGCCGTCTGATATGATTCGTCGGAATTCGTCGGATTGTTCTGTGGAATCCCGACGAATTGTTACAGAAACCCCAAACTTCTGTATGGACTGCGGATAGCGATTTTTCTAGGTCTTTTTATACTTTGGGTATAAATAGAACCGGTTTTAAGGGTTCAAGAGATTACTCTTATTCAAAAAGAGAAGAGGAGTCGACGGAAGAATTCCGCCCGAACCCTAGACGGAAGAGTTCCGCCGCGCCTCCGCAGATCTCCCTTCCGGCGATCGTCGCCGTGATTGTTCTTCCTGGAGCGAACCTAGCAGTTTGTGGAAGTGCAAGAGTGCAGTCTTCTTCTCCCGGCTCGTGTGGATCTCTGTAGAGACGTAGACATAATTCTACGTGAGAACTCTCTTTGCCGCCGACAGGATTCTTCTTCTTGGAGCACCTAGGTTGGATTCGATCCAACTCCACTAAGGTAATTTATGTCTAGTAGCATTTTATTAACTTCTTGATTCAATGTTCATGGCCCGATCCAAAGTCTTTTGGGTTGTTCTCTTTATTTCCGCTGCGCCTACATACGATGTATGGTTCTAGAAAAACCCAACAGGCAGGCCCCTGACGATGGAAGGCGGAGATCTGGCGACCTTACCTATTGAAACTTGGCAGGGACCGATCGTCAAGGGGGGCAGGCCCCTGACGATGGCAGGCGGAGTTCTGGCGACCTTACCTATTGTAACTTGGCGGGGACCGATCGTCAAGGGGGGCAGGCCCCTGACGATGGCAGGCGGAGGTCTGGCGACCTTACCTATTGTAACTTGGCGGGGACCGGTCGTCAAGGGGGGCAGGCCCTTGAAGATGGCAGGCGGAGGTCTGGCGACCTTACCTATTGAAACTTGGCAGGGACCGATCGTCAAGGGGGCAGGCCCCTGACGATGGCAGGCGGAGGTCTGGCGACCTTACCTATTGTAACTTGGCGGGGACCAATCGTCAAGGGGGGCAGGCCCTTGAAGATGGCAGGCGGAGGTCTGGCGACCTTACCTATTGAAACTTGGCAGGGACCGATCGTCAAGGGGGCAGGCCCCTAACGATGGCAGGCGGAGGTCTGGCGACCTTACCTATTGTAACTTGGCAGGGACCGATCGTCAAGGGGGGCAGGACCCTGACGATGGCAGGCGGAGGTCTGGCGACCTTACCTATTGAAACTATGTTATCTGAAACATATGAAGTTAATGAAATCAGAAAAGTAATTCGCAGGAACCACGTGTAGAAGTTAAATCACACGTCTTTATTGAATGCTGATAAAGCCGGCATGAAGGAGAGGAGGTGCAAGTACAACTTGGTGAACAGGGAGGGAGCTTTCTCCTGGTGCGATTACTTGTAGGGGTTGCCCCCAGTCTTTCCAGGCAAGCGGGCGGCCGATCTCTCGCTTGCCCAGGTGTCGTCAATCGATTTAATGTTTTGCTTCACGAGAATCTTTTCAGAAGTCCTTGTCGAATAAGACGTTCGATTTCCTTCTTTAGCTTTGTGCAATCTTCCGTGTCATGCCCAAGTCCGCGGTGGAACTCTGACGCGCGAATCTCACACACCGCTATAGGTTGTGGCTCGACTGCGGCACGAAACGGCAGTGTACCGATCGTTCAAGTAATATAAAACGAGGAGTAAATCCCCGAGTATCGATCTCGGAAGGAACACAGTAAGGTGGGGTTGACTATTGAGGAGGACTTGAGATTGGAGTCCTTAAGGTCGGATGGATTGCGGGAGGCTTGGTTTGGATTGCGGAAAACAAAATAAAATAGCTACAACTACTCCTATGCAGGCCTTGAGCGCACTGCTTCGCCAGGCGGGATGGAAGACTACACGGGCCGCAATGCACCGGATCGCTAGGCGGATGGACGAGTAGGCTAGCGGATAGAGTGGAGAGAGAGCGGCGGAATGAGGGTCGTAAGCACCTCTTCGCAAAGCACACCGCTAACAATTGTTAGGGCGGCACAACACAACAACCAATCCACACCACAGGGCACACCTCAAAATGATAAGCAAGAATACCCAAATTACATAGACATAATTAAGTACAAATGCTAATAGTCAAAACACACTTCATCAAATATGTAAGAAATACAACTAAACTATCAACTACAAGGGGAGGTAAGTGTGCGAAATCGACCGACTCTGAAGTCTTGTTGATGATTCACGGAAGGAAACGCCGGGTTGTCAATCCGCGACCAAGCTTGGTCCTCAACTGCGTCCGGGGTAGAGAAGGCTGTCACTACCTTCCAATGGACCCGTCTTCTTCGTGTCACGAACCGGAGGAATGATCACAAGCTGCTCCAATCTTGAAGAAGAAGGCTAGGTTGACTCCCTTCTTGAAGCCCAAGGATGAAGGAGGAGGCCAAGAGGAAGCTCCGACGACGATTTGGCGTTGAAAGCTTGCCCGGAGATCCTCCCTAAGGTGGGCGGTGCTGGAGGAGGCGAAACTCCCTGAACTAGGCGGAAAACGGCGGTCTGGAGGCGATCCCCGACCTAAAATCGCGTCTTTCTATTTATAGACGGAGCAGGAATAAACGACGTGCACGGTCAACGGCGCACGACCAATGGTCGTGCGCGAAGAAATGCCTCTGATCATGCGCGAAGAAATGCCTCTGATCGTGCGCGAAGAGCCTGTAGCATAGCCAGATCTGCACAAAATCGCACGGTCAGTGGCGCACGACCAGTGGTCGTGCGCGAAGAAGGCCAATGATCGTGCGTTGTCGCTCAATCAGGGCTCAATCAGGGATGGGAATAAACGTACGACCAATGGTCGTGCGCCTGGTCGTGCGAGAAGGAAAACGCACGACCAGTGGCTTTTTCGACCGAAAATCCCCCAGAACCCATCCCGAGTGTCGCACAACCCTTGGACCTGCATGAAAATATACTAGACCACAGAAATACATGAAATCACACCAAGATGGGCATAAATGTGCACTAAGCAATGAAATGGGCAACGTGATCAAATAGAATTGAATATAGGCCTAAAGTGAAGTGCATGTGCATGAAAACTAGTCCAGATGAGTCCGGAATTCACTATATAAACTGGACTCATCAAACTCACAGTATTGAGGGGCGTGTTTCTCTGGCGCTGCCGAGGTTGTGGGTTGACGTGACGTTCATTGCTCCTCCCGAAGGCTGATGAAGCCTCTTGTTCCCTTTGCCTTTTCATGCCTCTGTCAAACTGCTGTTTATGTGCTTTGATTGCTTCGTCGGCAGTGATCTGGGCGTCGATCCATTGAACGAGATCGGGGTAGCTGGGTACAGTCTCCCGTATTAATGCAGAGTGGAAGCCACCAGGGCGGAGCCCTGCGAGTAAAAACCCTCGCAGGAGCTCTGGTTTTGCTCCAGGAATTTGTCGTGCCTCAGCGGTGAAATGACGGAAGAAATCTTTAAGGGTTTCCCCTTCGCTTTGACGGATCCGGACAGGTGGGAGGGATCTTTAACTATCCGGCGGCTAGCGATGAACTGGTCTGTGAATTATTGAGTCAGCTCTGCGAAATCCCTGATTTCTCCCTCCCCAAGGATAAGAACCAGGTGCGAGCCTGTCCTTTCAAAGTTGTCGGGAAGGCCTGACACAGCAGTGAATCTGTGGCATTATAGAGTTGTATCATGATCGCGAAGTGTCTGACGTGCTCCGATGGGTCGCTCGCTCCGTCGTATGTCTCAATCTTTGGGAGCTTGAAGCCAAGGGGGATTGGATGTGCCAGAACCTCAGGTACAAATGGTGAGCGACAATGGAGAGGGCGAGGGGCCAAAGCGGCATGCTGCGTTGCTCATTCGTGCTCTTCAAAAATTATGTGACAGACTTCTTCACGTGTGAGCCTCCCATCTGCAGGCTCATGGCCTGTCGCTTCAGGGCGGTTGCGGTGATACTGAGTTTCTGGACTTCTGTGAGGACGGGCCACACGGTCTTGGGAATTCGTACTGGAGAGCTCTCCTTCGGGTTTGCTGATAAGCGAGTGGATGGGAGCCAAATCAGCATGCCCCCCGGGGATTGATTCTTCACTTGTGTGGATGGCTTTTCCGGCCATGATCTCTAGTCACGAGTACCGCTGTGCAACAGATACTGTCTTCAGAGTCTTCTTCAAGCTTTGGGGGAACTCGATTCCCACAGACGGCGCCAAACTGTTGCGGATCACTCAAGGCTCCGGTAGATCAGACTAAATTGAACCGTCTTAGCCCGGGAGCGTTCGAGCGTGCACACAGTCACAGAAAAGGGAAAGCTGACAAGACAATTTTTTTAACGTGGAAAACCCGTCAACTGGGTGAAAAACCACGCGGTCGGGCCTGGTGCCGACCAAAACTTCCACTATTTCTTGGTTGTACAGAGCTTTTTTGAAGAACTCGAGGGCGACAGACCGCCTCTCATTACAATTATTGAGAGAGAGAGAGAGAGATGTGTTCGGAGGGTGACAGGCCACCGCTCACGGAGCTAAGTCTTCCGCCTGCTGCAGAGGGGAATGCTGCGCTCTAAGCGCTCTAGAGGTTTTGACTGCAGCTTGAAGGTTGGATCGATGTGCTCTGTGCGTCTTTGTCTCTGTCGGTTGTCTCCTGCTGCGCGAGAGGAGTTTGGAGTGCTGTTCTTGCTGGAGGCTGGAGCGTTTGTTCTTGAGTGCGCGGAGTGCTTGTTGCTGAGTACGCGGGGTTATGCTTGGACGGTCTTGAGAGCGGAGAGCGCAGAGGCGCTCTTGGAGCAGTCTTCAGAGCGGAGCGCACGGAGGCGCGCTTGGAGCTGTCTTGAGAGCGGAGTGCGCGGAGGCGCGGTTGGAGTGGTCTTGAGAGCGGAGTGCACGGTGGCGCGCTTGGAGCAGTCTTCAGAGCGGAGCGCATGGAGGCGCGCTTGGAGCGGTCTTGAGAGCGGAGCGCGCAGAGGCGCGCTTGGAGCGGTCTTGAGAGCGAAGCGCGCGGAGGCGCGCTTGGAGCGGTCTTGAGAGCGGAGCGCGCGGAGGCGCGCTTGGAGCGGTCTTGAGAGCGGAGCTCCCGGAGGCGCGTTTGGAGCGGTCTTGAGAGCGGAGCGCACGGAGGCGCGCTTGTGAGCGCGCAAGGAGGAGCCGTGCTTGTGAGCGCGCAAGGAGGAGGCGTGCTTGTGAGCGCGCAAGGAGGACGCACGCTGGTGAGCGCGCAAGGAGGAGTCGCGCTGGTGAGCGCGCAAGGAGGAGGCGCGCTTGTGAGCGCGCAAGGAGGAGGCGCGCTTGTGAGCGCGCAAGGAGGAGGCGCGCTGGTGAGCGCGCAAGGAGGAGGCGCACTGGTGAGCGCGCAAGGAGGACGCGCGCTTGTGAGCGCGCAAGGAGGACGCGCGCTTGTGAGCGCGCAAGGAGGACGCGCGCTTGTGAGCGCGCAAGGAGGAGGCGCGCTTGTGAGCGCGTAAGGAAGGAGGAGAGAGAAAATCCGTAGGAGGATTTTCCCGGCTGGAGAGAGAGAAAGTCTCAAAAGAGGGGAGAGATGGAGGAGGAGAAGATGATCCAAAAAAGAGAAGCCTTGGGGTTCTATTTATAGTTTTTGAGGTTGACACTTTTAAATGAGAGGTTAGGGTAGTTATGGTGGTTATGCGGCTACCCGCACACCATAACCAATTTATGTGTTATACGCACACTTATCATGAATATAGCTACGCG
The DNA here is from genome assembly GCA_033032865.1 of Dactylorhiza incarnata. Lineage (NCBI taxonomy): Eukaryota > Viridiplantae > Streptophyta > Magnoliopsida > Asparagales > Orchidaceae > Dactylorhiza > Dactylorhiza incarnata. The sequence goes on along the minus strand of JAWHQI010000011.1, from coordinate 21,953,939 downwards.
CACACCAGTTTGTATAGTTTTGCGGTGATATGTATTCATATGACGAATATGGTTATGCGCACACCATAACCATATTATTTGCTATACGCAGACCGTATTGAAGGATTTTACTATTTGCACCCCCATGTTGGAGGATTTTACTATTTTCACCCACATGTTGGAGGATTTTACTATTTACACCCTAATGTTGAAGGATTTTACTATTTGCACGCCATAATGGAGGATTTTACTATTTGCACCCTCATGATGTGGAATTTTACTATTTGCACCCACATGTTGGAGGATTTTACTATTTGCACTCCATGATGGGGGGTTTTACTATTTGCACCCCATGATGTGAGATTTTACTATTTGCACCCCCATGTTGGAGGATTTTACTATTTGCACTCTATGATGGGGGTTTTACTATTTGCACCCCATGATGTGAGATTTTACTATTTGCACCCCCATGTTGGAGGATTTTACTATTTGCACTCCATGATGGAGGAATTTACTATTTTCACCCCCATGTTGGAGGATTTTACTATTTGCACCCCCATGTTTGAGGATTTTACTATTTGCACTCCATGATGCAGAATTTTACTATTTGCACCCCCATGTTGGGTGGTTACGGGGCTAGTGGAGTTTCTTTGGATAACCGCACACCCATGAATGGGGTGCGGTTAGTGCCTTCAAGAAAACCCTATCAAAAATATATTTAATTTGATTTATAAATTAATTTTAATTATATAAATTATTAAACAATCTTTTTTATGATTCAAATAAATATAATAAGTATCTTAAGAATTCTCTTATTAGCAAACTCATTTCCGCTTCTAGCAAATTAACAAAAATCTGGTTCAACAACATACTACCAGCAAACCAAGCTGAACTTCAGCTTGCTTGCGATTTGTTCTCCGAGGCCCTTCTGTCGTGCCTGACGGAGCCCCTGCACCTCCGCCAGCGCAGCCATGTCCAAGAATATCAGGCGCAGGTCCATCGGCTCTTCTCACCAACCTCTCCTCCCCTTCCCCTGCCTACCACAAGTAAGCCGTCAAATCCGTCCGCTAGTTCACCAAAAGAAGCATGTCCTTCCATGCCCTAGTTGGAGACGAACCCACTGCCATTCACCAACTGCTTTCCATATTGTCGAATGTTGGAGAGGACCATGAACTCAGAGAGCGCCGTGACCACTGTGCTCTCGACCAACCAGCTGGTGGCGGAGGAGGTGGTTGGCGCCGGCGGCGTGCCACCCTTGCTTATGATTTTGATGATGCGGCGAGCTCCACGAATCTGGAGAACACGGTGGTGGTGCTTTGCGCCGCGTGTTCCAGCGCGAGGGGGAAGCTGATGGATGTTTGGGAGGGAGGAGTCAATATAGGACGATAACCCTCTGGTTGTTCCTGAAAGACATTGCGATGGCATACTCAGCTACTGCAGTCTTACAAGCAGAAGTGTGAGCAGAAGATACCAAGATAGATTCATTGCGCTCAAGGCAAGCCACTGAAACTTGTCAAAAATTAAGGATCTAAATTAAGGCTTTATTTGGCGCGGCCGTGGCGGGAGGAATAGGCGGGTGGAGACAGAGGGTTGGGAAAGGAGGAGGGGATCGATACGGGGATTTTTGCCCTGTTTTGAAAGGCGCGGCGGGTCCATCCGGAGCAAACGCCGCCGAAGAGAGTTCGCCCGGCGGCGTTTGCCCCAAAAGCGCGGCCAAAACGCCGCGCCAAATGAACCTTAAATGGTTATGTTTTGGCCATTTTCATCATAACACTATGATAACCCACTGGTTGTTTCTGGCGAGGTTTTCTCCTCCGAAACCTCTTCAGATAGCTTCCGCTTTCCTGTAACTGGACTAATTTCCATCTTCATAAAATGATCTTAATCTAGCCCCACATTTTACAGGAAAATCTCAAAACAATAGCCATGAAGCAGTACATTTTCTCCTCTGAATGCAAGTTCGAGTTTTTTTGACTTTCTGTTGGGAATCCAAAGTCAAACCCTTCTCGATTAGAATTGCCAAAGAGCAGGAAGAAGAGCGGAGATTTTTTTTTTGTGTGGTTAGCTAATAATAAATTGATTTTTAAATAGCCATTTTTGAACATGATTTGCTAATAATAATGATTTGTTAAAAGCGAAAATGAGTTTTGCTAATAACAACACCCTCCTCTTATCAACAATGGGAAGAAGGTTTGTTTTCTCAAACCGGTTTCTATAATTATAATGAAGTAAATATAACAAAGGCTCTGTTTGGGATGATCGTGTCAACAAAAAAAATAGTGGCAGTTAATTAGTGTTTGGATTAGAGTTGTCAGGAAATTAGTGATAGAAAAAATAATAAAAAGAAAATGAAATGTTGACCTACGAGAAGAGAAACTTGCACAATGCTCCTTTGAGTTTTTCTGGAAGTGGGTATTCCCTGCTTTCAAAAAGTCCCCGAAATCACTTTTTTGACATAAGTTATTTTCCCATAAAAACTAAACACGTCCAAAAGATTAGTGACGATCATGAGAATAAAATTTGTTTTTGCGGCCACAACATCCCAAACAAAGCCTGAAGGCAACACACAAGCTTTGGTAGACCAAACTTGATGATATGCATTGGTCTACATATAGGCTTTTGTTACTATATGTGGGTTTTTATTATACAGCCAGTTGACTGTTTATTGATAGCTAGTCCGTTTTATAGTCAACATTTTCCAAGTCTGTTTTACAGTCAAAACTGATGGAGTTGATAGGCTTTTGTGAAATAAAGTTAGAACGTTGTTAATCGCAGGCTGATTTTGGCTGTATGTATGTCACAGTATTAAAAAAAGACACTTTTATGTTTTTCATCCTGCAAGCCATGGAGCGGTGGTGAGTCAATATTGTGAAGAAGTTTTGCTCGAAGCATCCGGAGGCGGATCAAAGTGGAATCAACTCTTCGTTGCCCCTAAGCGGGTTTATATAGGTAAATCCTAGAATTGAAATGGGTGACAGATATCCCCGTATCCGTTCGTACTCGTTATGCCTCCGACCCGTTATATTATCCAAATATACACTTACAATCTCCTCATATATTTGTGATAATTAACGTACACGTGTCAGAGTGCAAGAAAGTAGAAAGCAACAGTAAATTTCTGACTTCACACATTGTCTAGAAAAGTTAGCACAATTAAACATAAAAGGAGTTTTAAGAAAAACCAAAACATCCAAACATAATTGTTGAAACCAATAACTTGGTCTCTGTGAAGTTCGGGCCCTCAACAAGTTGGGGGGTGACCTCACACTTACTTCTCCCAAGGGAGAGCTCTAGGCTAAGAGGCTAAGGAACTAGGAATGAGACAAAGGGCTTAGCGAGGAGGTCCCACCACACACCCGGAAGATCTTAGAGCGCTTCTCCTCCCAAGCCAATGCTAAGCTTGCGCAACTTTGGAGGCTCTCTCCACCCACCAAAGGAACATGGGGAGAGAGTGTGAAATTTTTCGGACCTTGTGAGAGCAAGCAGGAATAACAACTAGAGATACAAGCCAAACAACCAGAGACAATCTTAGGCGAACAAAAAACGATCTTTATTGATAGCAATACTTCAATTACAGGGCAAGACATGCTCGACGAGACATGATTTCGTCAGCACAAACCTTCAAAGAGAAAAAACAGAAACTGAAGATAATTGAGACCGCACGGTCTCTTGCCGAACTCAGCAGCTCGCCAGACCGCTGCTGCCTGATCGCAACCGCTCCCGATCTCGAAACACCACCAAACCGCTGCACCAGACCGCTCCTTTGCCGATCTCCTGATTCCCGAACTCCAGCACCACAACTCCAAGCCGCAGACCGCCCGAACACTTTCAGAGGAAGAGGTGATCGCTGCTGCCTGCACTATCCGCAGAAGCTGCACAAGGAAGAATTCAATCAGAGACCGCTCGGTCAAATAAACACAGACCGCAGGAACTAGGCAAACTCGGCTTACACTTGGTGTGTGTACTTGCTGCAACAGTGGCTCCCTATTTATAGGCGTGAGACCTGATCCAGTCACCACCCTATGAGATAGAGTCACCACCCATCAGACCGCGCGACCTTACCGGTCAACCCGCGCGATCACTGCAACCCTCCTGCTTCATTTTTGGTGAGCGCCGACTTCACTCCAGACCGCGGGAGATCGCTACTCCCTTGGTCTGAACACGACTCCACACGGAGATCGCCAGACCGCCTAGAAGTCACCCACCACCTGTGTTCGCCTGAGACCGCAAACACAGCCAGCTCGCCCTCCTGGTCTCCTCCTGAGACCGCGCGACTAAGAATACTTAGTCCGCGAACTCCTTCAGAACCCTCTGGAAAGCCACCAGACCGGATTCAAGAGCCAACCCGTGCGGTCACGCCAGACTGGCACGTCCTTGAAGAGAACAACTTGTCACGCGGTCAGAGACAGACCGCGCAACCCTGCAGATGAACACCCGTCATGCGGTCACAGCCAGACCGCACGACCTCCACCTCCAGCAGCCCTTGGAACAGACCAGCGGTCAACCCGGAAGCTGCAGCTGACCAATAGAACGGATCGCCATTGTCAGACCGCCAGACCGTGCGGTCACGCCAGACCGCCCGGTCTCTTCCCAGACCGCCCAGGTCCAAAAGCCTCCAAACTTCCACTTCAACAATTTTAACACTCCCCCTTGAAGTGGGAAGTGGAAACTAGCCCAAGTAGCTCCCTTAGCCGTGTGAACGGTCCCTTTGCCAGCGCCTTTGTGAAGATGTCTGCGATATTGTCCGCACTCCGCACATGCTCGACCGAAAGAGATCCCTCCAGCACCTTCTCCCGTATGAAGTGATGCTCGATCTCAATATGCTTGGTCCTCGCGTGACAAACTGGATTGGTTACCAGTTTGAGAGCACTCTCGTTGTCACCGCGTAGCAGAGTCGGCTCCCGAACCTCCTTATGGACGTCTCCTACCAACCTCCTAAGCCAGATGGCTTCCTGAGCTGCCAAGGCCGAAGCCTTGTATTCCGCTTCCGTAGTAGAGACTGACACGGAATCCTGCTTCTTGCTGCACCATGATATAGCCGTAGGGCCCGCCATGAAGACGAATCCAGATGTCGACTTTCGATCATCCGAATCTCCCCCGTAATCGGCATCCATGTATCCATGCACCTCGAAGCCCGCATCCTTCCTGTATAAGAGACCCATGTCCGAGGTCGCCTTGACATACTTCAGAATGTTCTTGGCCGCTAGCAGATGAGGTACTCGTGGTTCCGCCATAAACCGACTCACCCTGCCCACTGCATATGCAATGTCCGGCCTCGTGATCGTCAGATAGATTAAGCTCCCAACCAGAGCTCGGAACACCAACGGATCTTGCATGATCCTTCCCTCATCCTTCCGAAGCTTCATAGCCTTCTCCAGAGGTGTGGAAGTGCACTTCCCTTCCTTCATGCCGAACCGCTCCACGATCCGCTCCGCATATCCGGCTTGGGTCACCAGCACTCCACCTTCCTTCCTCTGCACCTCAAGTCCAAGAAAATGGTGAAGCTCACCAAGATCCTTCATCTCGAACCTGATAGCCAGCTCGGCCCGAAGCTGTGCTACCTCCTCCTTCGAGTTCCCCGTTACGATCATATCGTCAACGTATAGCAGCACGATGACCTGAAGCTCCCCGCTCTTCTTGACGAACAAGCTTGAGTCTGAGTCTGAAGCCCCAAATCCATAGAATAAGAGATATTCTGCGATCTTCCCATACCACGCCCTCGGCGCTTGCTTCAACCCATACAGGGCCTTCTTCAACTTGCAAACATGCTCCGGAAAATCTTCAGACACAAAACCTGGTGGCTGGACCATGAAGATGTCCTTGTCAATCTCGCCGTACAAGAAAGCGTTCTTGACGTCGAGCTGCCAAATCTCCCATCCACTGAACGCCGCCAAGGCAATGATGAACCGAACTGAAGTCATTTTTGCCACCGGACTGAATGTCTCATCATAGTCTTCACCGTATTGCTGCGAAAACCCCCGAGCTACAAGACGAGCCTTGTAACGCTCGATACTGCCGTCAGCTTTCTTCTTCAGCTTGTAGACCCACTTGCATGTCACAGGAGCGATGCCCTTCGGCTTGGGCACAAGAGACCAGGTCTCATTCTTCTCGAGAGCTGCCATCTCTTCTTGCATCGCAACGTCCCACTCCTTCACGCCTTGGGCCTTCTCAAAGCTCGACGGCTCCCTCTCATCCAAGGGACCAGCGAAGAAACATGAGACGAAGCTCACTGCGTTTCCTCCTGTATAGCGATCAGGGGCGATGATCGCTCGCTTCGACCTCCTCAGCTCCTTCCCCTGAACCGCATCATCTTCAGCTGCTTCTTCCCTAGCTCCTCTTCCAGACGTGCTAGGAGCATTGCTCCCCCTGCTCCCTGAACCAGAAGCCCCCGTCTCGGAACTAGAAGGAGATGGACCACCTGGTGACACAGGTAGCTCCACCTGAAGATTTTCCACAGCTTGCTCCGGCTCCTCCACCCTGCTCTCTGGTAACTCCACTCCAGAGGACCCCCTATAAGATGTCACCTCATCGAACACGACGTCGCGAGATACAACAAATCTCCGCGTCTCCGGGTCCATGCACTTCCACCCTTTCTTCCTCTCATCGTATCCCACAAAGACTAGCTTCCTAGCCTTCGCTTCTAGCTTTGTCCGAAGAGCATCAGGGATGTGCACGTAACAGGTGGAACCGAACACCCGAAGGTGTGCCACGCTTGGCTTCTCCTTGAACATCATCTCATGCGGGGTCAACATGTTGATGGGGCTCAGAGGCATCCTGTTGATGACGTAAGCAGCACAAGACATTCCCTCCGCCCAGAAGGACTTTGGGATACTCTTGGCATGCAGCCAACACTTGCAGGTCTCCGTCAGATGACGGATCTTCCGCTCTGCAACTCCGTTCTGTTGTGGAGTATGAGCACAAGTGAGCTCCCTCCGGATGCCTGCCTTCCTGCAAAAACTGGAGAACTCAGCAGAGGTGAACTCTCCTCCGTTGTCCGTCCTCAGCTTCTTGATCCGCAGATTCAGCCGACCTTCCACGAGCTCCTTGAACTCCACAAACTTGGCAAACGCTTCCGCCTTCTCCTTCAGGAAATATACCCAGACATATCTGGTGTAATCATCGATCAACACCAGCATATACCTGCTGCCTCCGAGGCTTGGGGTAGCAGTAGGTCCCATCAAGTCACCATGGATGCACTCCAACGGCTGACTACACTTTGTCTGTGACTTGTCAAACGGTAGTCGATGAGACTTGCCGAACTGACATCCCGCGCAGACGTGACCTTCTCCGTAGGAAGATAGACTTGGCAGGCCCTTGACCAGACCTCTCACCGCCATAGCTTTCAGCTTGTCCATCCCTACATGCCCCAACCTCTCATGCCATATCACGGCACCATCATTCGTCTTCATCTTGTCGACGTAGGAACTTGTTGATAAAACAAACAAGTCCTTTGCCCGTCTCCCGACGTGGACGACCTCGGCCTTCACGGCCTCTACATTTCGTAGAAATTTCACTTCTGTCGGGCCGAACAGAACGTGATACCCAGCGTCAACAGCGTTGGTCACGGAGAAGAGGTTTTTCTTCATTCCGGGCACATGATAGACACTCTTCAAGGTAAGTGGCCCTCTATCACTGCCCAAAGAAACAACCCCCACCTTCTCGACTGCATGCACAGTATTATCTGCAGTGATAATAGCATTGTTACCTGTGTACGGCTCTGCTGAAGAAAGCTTCGACTCGTCCCCGGTGAGGTGATGACCACACCCCGAGTCCACGATCCAGTCCTCCTGATAGTTGATAGTAGCCGAGGCTTCAACCGAAGCCGAGAAGGCTCCTCCCCATCCTCCATCAATGTGCCTGGCCTCCACTTCCACCTTTCCAGCAACATGCCCCGATTGAGTAACAACTGGGCATTCCTTCTTGAAGTGCCCAACCTTCCCGCACTTGAAGCATCTCGGACCTTCCCCCTTCTTCTTCCCGTCAGCCTTGGGAGCATACCCCCTTTCCTGCTGCCCAGAAGTTGAAGGCCCATAGCCTCCCGCGATCTTTTTCTTCTTCTCCCACTTCTTCTTCTTCCCTGAGAAGAGCACCTCGCCGTCTCCCCCAGTCACTGACACTCCCGCCATCTGCCTTGCCAGACTCTCCTGCGACGCTAGCAAATTCTCCAGCTCTAGCAGAGACGGCTGATTTGCCCATCCCTGTACCGACGTCACAAAGGCCACATATTCCTTCCGCAAGCCGCAGATGATGTGCCTCTTCAGCTTCGCCTCAGAAATTGGCTCATCAGGATCCAGTGCTGATATCTCAGCGCAGAGATTCTTCATCTTCAAAAAGAAGTTCGAGATAGAAAGATCACCTTGAGCTGACCTCGCCAGCTCATTCTCTAAGAACTGTAGTCTTGCTATATTCTTTTTGTTAAACAGCCCATCCAGGGCTCTCCAGATCTCAGCAGCTGATCCACACCCCAAGATGTGATCAAAGAGATCAGGTGAAATGGCACGCTTCAAGGTGAACTCGGCCTTGGCGTTGGTCTTCCTCCATGCCCTCACGGCCGGTCCATTATCACCTCCTTCTACTGCCTTCACCTCTTCTGTTTCATCTCCTCCTACCACCTCCCAGAGGTCCTCACCCAGAAGATAGCTCTGCATACACGACTTCCACTTCTTGAAGTTAGTCGACGTAAGCATCTCAATACCAAGACCTCTTGCAAAACCACCTTCCATTGCTCTTCCTCTGGTTCCTTCTTCACAAAGGCGATGGCTACTCTAAGTTATTCACTGCTCTTTCAACTCCAACCTGGCTCTGATACCATGTGAAATTTTTCGGACCTTGTGAGAGCAAGCAGGAATAACAACTAGAGATACAAGCCAAACAACCAGAGACAATCTTAGGCGAACAAAAAACGATCTTTATTGATAGCAATACTTCAATTACAGGGCAAGACATGCTCGACGAGACATGATTTCGTCAGCACAAACCTTCAAAGAGAAAAAACAGAAACTGAAGATAATTGAGACCGCACGGTCTCTTGCCGAACTCAGCAGCTCGCCAGACCGCTGCTGCCTGATCGCAACCGCTCCCGATCTCGAAACACCACCAAACCGCTGCACCAGACCGCTCCTTTGCCGATCTCCTGATTCCCGAACTCCAGCACCACAACTCCAAGCCGCAGACCGCCCGAACACTTTCAGAGGAAGAGGTGATCGCTGCTGCCTGCACTATCCGCAGAAGCTGCACAAGGAAGAATTCAATCAGAGACCGCTCGGTCAAATAAACACAGACCGCAGGAACTAGGCAAACTCGGCTTACACTTGGTGTGTGTACTTGCTGCAACAGTGGCTCCCTATTTATAGGCGTGAGACCTGATCCAGTCACCACCCTATGAGATAGAGTCACCACCCATCAGACCGCGCGACCTTACCGGTCAACCCGCGCGATCACTGCAACCCTCCTGCTTCATTTTTGGTGAGCGCCGACTTCACTCCAGACCGCGGGAGATCGCTACTCCCTTGGTCTGAACACGACTCCACACGGAGATCGCCAGACCGCCTAGAAGTCACCCACCACCTGTGTTCGCCTGAGACCGCAAACACAGCCAGCTCGCCCTCCTGGTCTCCTCCTGAGACCGCGAACTGAGACCGCGCGACTAAGAATACTTAGTCCGCGAACTCCTTCAGAACCCTCTGGAAAGCCACCAGACCGGATTCAAGAGCCAACCCGTGCGGTCACGCCAGACCGGCACGTCCTTGAAGAGAACAACTTGTCACGCGGTCAGAGACAGACCGCGCAACCCTGCAGATGAACACCCGTCATGCGGTCACAGCCAGACCGCACGACCTCCACCTCCAGCAGCCCTTGGAACAGACCAGCGGTCAACCCGGAAGCTGCAGCTGACCAATAGAACGGATCGCCATTGTCAGACCGCCAGACCGTGCGGTCACGCCAGACCGCCCGGTCTCTTCCCAGACCGCCCAGGTCCAAAAGCCTCCAAACTTCCACTTCAACAATTTTAACAGAGAGTGGCCAAAAGAGAAGTCCCCTGAGAAGTCCTCCCAAATGGTGCCCCCTGGTCCTATTTATAGATTTCTGGACTTGGTCTGCTAATAGCCACAATCTGGCCTATGAGATTACGAAAATGCCTCCGGATTTGGCCTGCCAACAGCCAAATCCCGCCATTCTGAGGCGCTAAAAGCATACCGCCCCCTCTCCTTGAGGCTGGGAGAGACCGGGGGTTTGCCCCTCTCCGGCTCGCCCCCTGCTGGGGCGGGGCGAGACCGGGAGGCGGCCCCTCTCCGGCTCGCCCCCTGCTGGGGCGGGGCGAGACCGGGAGGCGGCCCCTCTCCGGCTCGCCCCCTGCTGGGGCGGGGCGATACCGGGAGGCGGCCCCTCTCCGGCTCGCCCTCTTGCTGGGGCCCCTCTCCGGCTCACCCTCTTGCTGATTGGGCGAGCGGGAGGCTCCCGCCTCCACCACTCGCCTCCTGCACGAGCTGGGTGAGCGGGAGGCCTCTGCATCCACCGCTCGCCCTCCTCTCTTACTGCCCTGGACCGTGCTGGAAAATAATGTCTTAAAAGACCACTTGGGTCCCGGGAGCCCACTCGGCGAATACAGGGTTGTACATAATCCCCGCTCTTTTTGAGCGAGGTACACACTCGGAAAGAAAAGTCCAACCCTACATATTCGGCGAGTAGCGTTGAGTGAAATTGAGAAGACCCCACATCATCCCGGTGAAAATCTACTCAAGCTTCCCCCGAGAGGCCATCCTACCCTGCAGGCTAGTGAAAGCCCGGCTAGCGGAGCCATCTAGGGGGAAAAACACTTACCCTCCTTGGGAGGTCAACCTGCCCTGCCGGTTAAAGAGAGCCCGGTCAGCGGAACCATCCGAGGGAAAAAATCACGTACCCTCCCTGGGAGGTCAACCTGCCCTGCCGGCTAAAGAGAGCCTGGTCAGTGGAACCATCCGAGGGGAAAAATACCTACCCTACCTGGGAGGTCAACCTGCCATGCCAACTAGAGAGAGCCCGGTCAGCGGAACCATCCGAGGGGAAAAAACACTTACCCTCCCTGGGAGGTCAACCTGCCCTGCCGTCTAAAGAGAGCCGGTCAGCGGAACCATCTGAGGGGAAAAATACTTACCCTCCCTGGGAGGTCATTCTACCCTGCCAGCTAGTGAGAGCCCGGTCAGCGGGTCTGCTCGGGGCTAACTGCCTTTGAAACCCACCACCAAGTGAGCCTACGACCCTGTCAGCTAGGTGAGAGCCTGGTCAGCGGGTCTGCTCGGGGCTAACTGCCTTTGAAACCTGCCACCGAGTGAGCCTACGGCCCTGCCAGCTAGGTGAGAGTCTGGTCAGCGGGTCTGCTTGGTGCTAACTGCCTTTGAAACCTGCCACCGAGTGAGCCTACAGCTCTGCCATCTAGGTGAGAGCCTGGTCAGCGGGTCTTCTCGGGGCTAACTGCCTTTGAAACCTGCCACCGAGTGAGCCTAAGGCCCTACCAGCTAGGTGAGAGCCTGGTCAGCGGGTCTGCTCGGGGCTAACTGCCTTTGAAACCTGCCACCGAGTGAGCCTACGACCATGCCAGCTAGGTGAGAGCCTGGTCAGCGGGTCTGCTCGGGGCTAACTGCCATTGAAACCTGCCACTGAGTGAGCCTACGGCCCTGCCAGCTAGGTGAGAGCCTGGTTAGTGGGTCTGCTCGGGGCTAACTACCTTTGAAACCTGTCACCGAGTGAGCTTACGGCCCTGCCAGCTAGGTGAGAGCCTGGTCAGCGGGTCTGCTCGGGGCTATTCTTTTTCACATTCTAAGCATCATCATCTTGTAAGTTGACACCAACCGTTCATAAAAGAAAAACAAAGTTCAAAAAACATACCTGAGCAAAGCAGCCTTGCATCTCACAAAAAGGATTTCCCTCTCCCATTCGACGAGTGGTATGATCTCGCGGAGTCCACTCGCACACTCAGCACTCACTGGGCTGGGGAATTTGTCGCCCGGGCAAATCTCGGCCATTTCCTTCCGCCGCCGCCTCCTTTCCGGGTCGCTAGCCTGGTGCGTTCCCACTTAACAGCTGGGACGCCACCACTGGGACCGCGGGTGTCTCGAACTCGCTTCTGGAGGTGAATGCGAGATGCAAGGTCTGCAGGACCTCTCGCTTGAAATCTTCAAACATTTCTATCGTCGCCCCACTCGCGAGTGGTTGTGAGTGGCCTAGGTCAGATCTTTCTCCTCCATCTCCAGCCATGGAGCTCAGCTTGAGATTTTCCGTGCTGGTCACTCTTCACGCTCACCGCACCATAATGTTAAAATCAATAACTTGGTCTCTGTGGAGTTCGGGCCCTCAACAAGTTGGGGGGTGACCTCACACTTACTTCTCCCAAGGGAGAGCTCTAGGCTAAGAGGCTAAGAGGCTAAGGAACTAGGAATGAGACCAAGGGCTTAGCGAGGAGGTCCCACCACAAACCCGGAAGATCTTAGAGCGCTTCCCCTCCCAAGCCAATGCTAAGCTTGGGCACCTTTGGAGGCTCTCTCCACCCACCAAAGGAACATGGGGAGAGAGTTGTCAAAAGAGAAGTCCCCTGAGAAGTCCTCCCAAATTGTGCCCCCTGGTCCTATTTATAGATTTCTGGACATGGTCTGCTAATAGCCACAATCTGGCCTATGAGATTACGAAAATGCCCCCGGATTTGGCCTGCCAACATCCAACTCCCGCCATTCTGAGGCGTTAAACGCAGACCTCCCCCTCTCCATGAGGCTGGGAGAGACCAGGGGTTTGCCCCTCTCCGGCTCGCCCCCTGCTGGGGCGGGGCGAGACCGGGAGGCGGCCCCTCTCTGACTCGCCCCCTGCTGAGGCGGGGCGAGACCGGGAGGCGGCCCCTCTCCGGCTCGCCCCCTTGCTGGGGCGGGGCGAGATCGGGGGCTGGCCCCTCTCCGGCTCGCCCCCTTGCTAGGGCGGGGTGAGATCGGGGGCCGGTCCCTCTCCGTCTCGCCCCCCTTGCTGGGGCGGGGCAAGACCGGGGGCTGGCCCCTTTTCGGCTCGTCCCCTTTGCTGGGGCAGGGCGATACCGGGGGGCGGGCTGCCCCTCCTCCTCTCGCCCTCTTGCTGGAGCGGGGGCGAGAGGGGGCAGACCGCCCCTCTTCTTCTCTCCTCCCTTGCTGATTGGGCGAGCGGGAGGCTCCCGCCTCCACCGCTCGCCTCCTGCACGAGCTGGGTGGGAGGGAGGCCTCTGCCTCCACCGCTCGCCCCCCTCTCTTACTGCCCTGGACCGTGCTGGAAAATAATGTCTTACAAGACCACTTGGGTCCCGGGAGCCCACTCGGCGAATACATGGTTGTACAATAATAGTGCTACTCAGGACATATAAGTCTGAAAAGATACAGTACTAATGGATAAAGCAAAATAACAATTCTATTCGTCTAGTAGATCATCAACATCCATATCAAAGACTACTTTATTCCCTTCAACTTCACCATAGCCTGCAAGGAATTTCATGAGTTAGAACTCTATGAATTCATAAGACATATGCAGTAACGTTTAAAGGAAGCTAGCTCTACTTGAATGAGCTTAGTACTTATAGCAATAGTGAAGTAACACTGTCAGCATCTCTATCTGGTCTAGCAGGAACCAGTCTAGTGTTGATTTTGTAAATCAAATGTTGTTATCTTACTCATTAGTGATCATTATATGCCTCATCATCAAATGTGGAATGATTTGGCACAACAGCATTTGCAACATTATCAGGTGTGGAATAATGTGCTATGATCATTAATGTTAGATTAACCGACTACAATGATTTTCTATTCCCAGTTGAATAATTTTCTAATCAACTTACAATGAGAAAGATGCTTATGTATCAAATGTGTAATAACATGCATCTAACCATCTTGGGTTTTCATCAAGAAACTATTTGGGGTTTTCAGTCTGTTATTAGATGCTTGAATGTTGCGACTATATAGGTTCTCACTATCAAAACATAAACAACTGGAGGAAAGTTTCATATTTCTATGAACTTTAGTCTCATCTCCCCCGATATTTTTATTGTGAGAGCTCTATTCAGGCTTTTGTTCAAGGCGTCTGCAACATTGTCTTTTGATCTCACATCAATTATGGTCATAAATCCCTTGACTTGTGAGTGAGGTCAACCAGGATTATTTCAGCTTTAGTTATTGTAACATCCCCTAAACAACTAGACCCATAGAGTGATTTTTTCATGACTAGGTCATGACAAAATCCTAGGAAGCTTGAAGAGATCACTTGGCCTTAGGCTTGAAGGGGAAGAGCACCTTGGTCTGCAAATAGCAATTTCTAGTTACCAAGCTTAGGGTTGGACTTTAGAGCCTCACCTTGACCCTTTGACCCCACCATGGCACACCTAACCCTTTGGAGGGTCCCTTAGAGCACCTAGGATCCATTGGGGTCAACCAAAGAGGCCAAATTGACCAAAGTCAACCTTAACCCCAAATTGGTCAAAGTAGCCTAATTAGGGTCAATTGACCTCCACCATGCCAAATTGACCTTGTCCCTACCCTTATAAGTATATTAGGGACCCAATGGACTAAAAACCCCCCTCATGGGGCCACCAATTTGGCCAATTTGACCTAAGTCAACTCTAGCCCTATTTTGGTCAAATTGCCCTATTGTGGGTCAATTTGCCTCCACCTTGCCAAATTGACCCTAACTAGACCTTCCTAACCCTTAAGAGAGACCAATGGGTCACTACCCACCCATTGGGGTCAACCCAAATGGTCAAATTGACCAAAGTCAACTCCACCCTAAATTTAGGTCAAAATGACCTATTTTGACCTAATCAAGCCCAATCCACTTGGGCTAGACCCAATTGAGGTGGTCCACTAGCTAATGGGGTTGGGAGTTACTAAAATTGCCATTCAATTTCAGAGAATTCGGCCAGGAGAGAGAAAATCTCATTTTCCCCAAAAATGGAGGAGAGAGAAAGAGAGAAGTAATGACATTCATGGCCAAGGGGAGGCCAAAGGCTCTCCCAATTGATGAGATTCACTCTCTCTATCAATTATGAGAAGTTTAGGAGGTTTTCCAGCCCACATGGGGGTTGATTTTGGCGGTTTTAACCATGGCCGAAATTCTCCTTTGATGGCCATTAATGGCATTCAAGGTATACCCCCCCCCCCCCCCTCTCCCTCGATTAAGCTCTCTATCATCTTCAAAAGACTGAGAGGAGTGAAACCCCCAACTTTCCAAGTGAGAAAGTTCTCTATCAGCATGGCTTCCAAGATCCAAGGTCGTCCATGGTGATGGGCCAAACGACAAGGCTTCAAGGCTCCAAGAAGGTCTGGTTCTCCTCTGTAACACCCCAGTCTTGCGGAGCGGAGAGTTAATGTCGAGAAGGCAGATTTTTCTTGACGCATGATCGTGCGTTTTCTTAACGCACGATCGATCCGACCGTGCGTGCTCTCCGACGGGCAAGAATGGTGTCTATGTCGTTAGTCGTGCGTTTTAACGCACGGTCGTGCGTTCGACCGTGCGTTCAGTAACAAGTCCGTAAAACAGCGATTTTTGGGCGTCTGATTGGATTAGATCTTGATCGGACGACCCAAATAATCCGCTGGGGGGGGGGGGGGGGGGCTTTAGGGCGTGGATGAGGGGTTATCCCCTCATTCTTTCAAGTCTCTTCTCTCTCTTAGGTTGGAGAAAGGAGAAGGGGGCAAGGAGGAAGAAGAAGGAATCCGCCATTGTTGGAGCTTCAGAGCTCCGTTCGCCGATCCGAGACCGGCAGCGCGTAGAGGGCATCGAGGCGCTTCTTCTCCACCGTTTGTTTGCAAGCTTCTCATGGCTAGGAGGAGATCTCAAAAGGTAACGACATTTCTCCTCCCGGTCTTTAGGATGCGTGCATGACATCCCTTATTTTCTGCATTTTTGGCACCGGATCCGTCGAGTGAAAGGGATCTGAGTCGCCTTGGTTCAAAAGGAACCATCGGGTTGATTGAGTCCGTCCCCGACATGATTTGCACTAGAGATCCGCTCCGTTAGCAGATTAGGCATTGTGGGTGAAGCCGGATTTGCGACCGTTAGTCTGATTCGGTGATGTTGAATGACGCGCATATTATGGGTTTTGTTAGAAATCCGATTACGGCGAACTCGTCGTTGTGATGCCCTTGTAGCTTCGTGTGGTAACGAATGTTAAGTTTTGGGCGAGGAAATAATGTGCGGATTATGGGGCTTGTGATGCCTAGGGTTGTGCGAAGGCGCGATTGGTCTTTGTGGTCGGCTGGCTATCCCGTGAAGACTGAGATTCACGTGTGGAGAGTGTCCCGGCAAGATTAGTCCCTTCGGTGTTGACTGAAGAGAATGGCTGTGCTACGGATGAGTCCGGTGACGGTCACCAGGCGAGGCAATCGGTGGACGTTGTCCCGAGTGTAAGTCCGGGGCCTTGAGATGTTTTGTTTAAGCCAGAATTCTTAGTATCGGTCTTTGTGTGTTGTTGGCGGCCCGAGCATGTGAGCTGTTAGACAAGCCCAATGGCGTGGTGAGCCAGGCGAGGTGGGTCTCAGCGAGAGCTCTTGGCTTTGGGGCTACGATGCCCTTGTGGGGAAATAATGAGTACCCTTGTGTTGGTGATGTATGATGATGTGTTAGATTCATACGCTTTATGGTGCCTTGGGTGAAACCCGGGTTTGCATTCATTTTGCATTGTTAGGCCCATTTTATTACCTGCTCAACATAGAAAGGTGGATGATGTTTGTGACACTCATGCCTGTATTTATGTTGCTTTTCTTTATGTACATTTGCATACGAAGTGCTGACTTGCAGGGTGAAGTAGTTCCCCGGGGTCCGCTAGGACGGCCGGGAGGAGGGATATTGTTACACCGTTTGTGGTCAGCCATAGCTGACCCTCGTTTACCGCTCTTTGTGATTTGGTTGCAGGGCAAGAATCGCAGGCTGGACCCAGCGCGCCGGCCAAAAAGGCCTAAAGCCTCATGAAGTGCTTAGTTGTTTTTCTGCATTACTTTCTTTGTACCTTGTTATATCCGGCTTGCATGCCGAGGTAGTTTAGGAAAAACTATCTTTCCCCTTTTGTTGGGATGTCTTATTAGTATTGAATGTTTGATGATTTGGACGTTGGTTTTGTAAGGCCTTAAGGCCAGTTGGACTCATGTGTATTATGGACAATCTCTGTGGTTTTAGTTTGTTTCCACCGTGTTGTCTGAGTTTTGGAGATTGGGTAGTTAATATCATCTTTTAATACTAAAGCTGGGAGGTTATATGCTGTGAGGTACCGGCCGTACCCATATTATATGGTCATTATAGGGGAGGTGTTACAATTTGGTATTAGAGCTAGGTTTGAGTATTCTTGCGAGGTCTAGTGTATTCGGATCGCGTAAGAGATTGTCCACATAGGAGTATTGTGCGGGATCATGAGTATCCCTGTGTTTGAGTCTTGCGAATAGAGCTTGATGAGTCTTTTTCCTTGCTTATGCTAGGATGTTGGCGACGATGCGGGGACGTCGAGGAGGCAAGAGGAGCCTTCGGGGAGCAGTGCTAGTGCTCCAGGCCTCATGAATGTGGGCATGTCCGCGGCTGATTTCTGTCGCATGCTAGCGGAGGCAATGGTAGTGGCTCAAGCTGGAGCGACGCCACGGGTTCCTACGCCGGTGGTGCAAGTTGCGACCCATGTCACTCCGGCGGCTACGCCGGATACACCGGATGTCAAAGTAAGGCAAGCAGAGCCTTTGGCGGAGAGAGCTGTTCCGATGGGTGATCGATTCATGAAGTACTTCTTGAGTTTCCACCCTCCGACATTCAAGGGAGTTGGCACTCCAACGGATGCCTAGGATTGGCTTTCGAGGATCCAGGAACTCTTGAAGGCAGCTGAGACCCCAGAGGAGAGGCAGTCTCACTATGCGAGTTTCATGTTAGAGGGCGATGCGAAGTTGTGGTGGGTGAACCATAACGGTCGCCATTTTGTTGGGCGTGTTCCATCCATGGAGGAGTTCGGGAACGCTTTCCTCAAGCGTTATATTCCGGCCTCGACAAGGTCAGCACTGCAGCGGCAGTTTTTGCATTTAGTGCAGCGGCAGTTTTTGCATTTAGTGCAGCGTGAGAAGACAGTGGATGAATATCTACAAGAGTTCACTCAGTTGGGTTGTTATGCGGGAACGACTATGGCAGATGATGAAGAGAGAGATAATCTCTTCTATCAAGGGTTGAGGGAAACTTTAAGGCAGCCACTCATAGCCTTGAAGAATGCAGGATTTAATGAGTTGGTCGAAGCCGATCGCACATTGGAGAGCGACATGGAGCGAACCCAGCGGCGAAAGGGTTTTGCGGCAAAGCAGGGAGAAGGAAAGCCTTCTCAGTCTCAGTCTCAGTGGAAGTCCGAGGGCAGCCGATGGAAGAAGAAGCCCCGTCCTAGTAGGCCTGGGGAGAGAAGTGGCGCACCTTCGGGAGATTTCCGCTCCAAAGGTCCGTTTACTTGTTACAAGTACGGCAAGGTGGGTCACATAAGTCGGTTTTGTACCGAGGGCGGAGCTGAGCAGGAGCCGAGGCAGGAACAATCGGTGTGTTCCGGTCCTAGTGTTGCAGAGAAGGGGAAAGCGGCGGAGTCAAGTGCTTCGCGGTTCCCTCCAGTGCAGCCGAGAGCGTATAATCTTGGGCAGCAGGAAGCGATACGTCAACCCGACGTGGTGACAGGTACGAAAAGTTTAAGTTCTCGTTTGTTACTATAATGTAGGTTGCGGCCTTTCATGTTTGTTTTGCACGTGGTTAGTTTTCGTTCTAGTTTCGGGCTATCCCTCTCGGGTGTTGTTCGACACGGGAACGTCACACTCTTTTCTTGCGGAAAGTTTTATCTGAAAGATTGATGCTGAGTCCGTAGAGGCAGAGGTGGAGCTGAGTGTACGCATGCCGAATGGGTCTTTCATGACTACCATGAGGAAAGGACGCATCGTGATGCAAATTGGCAATAGTGATTTCGTGTTGGTAGCAGCGATTCTGCCACTAGCCGAATTCGATGTTATCTTGGGGATGGACTGGCTTGCGGAGCAGCGAGCTAGTATCGACTGCCAGTTGAAGGTGGTAATCCTGAGAGGTGAAGGTAGAGCAGAGGTCAAGTTTGAGGGCCTAAGCGGAGTGGCTTGCTCCCTGATTTCCGCTATGCAAATGAGGCGTGCGGTAAACCAAGGAGGCGAGGCGTTTTTAGCTCTGTTGGAGACTCACTCCACAAAGTTGGCTATTAGAGAAGTTCGGGTGGTGGAAGAATTTGAGGATGTATTCCCCGAGGAACTTCCGGGAGCACCTCCTCAGCGTGAAATCGATTTCTCGATAGAGTTGGTACCGGGTGCGAGGCCGGTGTCGCGTCCTCCGTTTAGGATGGCACCGAAGGAACTGGCCGAGCTAAAGGTTCAGTTGCAAGAGCTGTTAGAGCATGGGTACATTAGGCCCAGCTCTTCGCCGTGGAGCGCGCCGGTATTGTTTGTGAAGAAAAAGGACGGAAGTATGCGGTTGTGCATTGACTACCGTGAGTTAAATAAGTTGACCGTCAAGAATAAATATCTGATTCCCCGAATCGATGATTTGTTCGACCAGTTAGTGGGGTCGGTGGTGTACTCTAAGTTGGATTTGAAATCGGGGTACTACCAGTTGAAGATTCGAGAAGAGGACGTTGTCAAGACAGCGTTTGGGACTCGGTATGGACACTACGAGTTTTCGGTGATGCCGTTCGGACTGACGAACGCGCCATCTGTGTTCATGGATTTGATGAACAGGGTTTTTCGCCCGTTCTTAGATTCGTTCGTGGTGGTGTTTATTGATGATATTTTGGTTTATTCAAAATTGGAGGCAGAGCATGAGTCTCACTTGAGGCAAGTATTGCAGACTCTAAGGGAGAATCAGCTTTATGCTAAGTTCTCAAAATGCGAGTTTTGGATCGAGAAGTTGTCTTCTTGGGTCACGTAATTAGTGGAGATGGGGTGGTGGCAGATCCAGCGAAGATTGAAGCCATTAGGGACTGGCCTGTATTGAGAACCGTGGCGGAAGTCCGGAGTTTCCTTGGACTAGCCGGTTATTATAGAAGGTTCGTGGAGAACTTTTCGCGGATGGCGTTGCCCCTCACCACTCTCACTCGCAAGGACCAAAGGTTCGTATGGACACCGGAGTGTGCCCGTGCATTTGAGAATTTGAAGGAAAGGTTGATGTCTGCTCCAATCCTTAGTCTTCCTAGTGGGACGGAAGGATTTCAAATTTTCAGCGACGCGTCAGGTTGCGGGTTGGGTTGCGTGCTGGTGCAGCACGGCAAGGTGATCGCTTATGGGTCAAGGCAGTTAAAGACTCATGAGAGGAATTATCCCGTCCATGATCTGGAGTTGGCGGCGGTAATCTTTGCGCTAAAATTGTGGAGGCACTACGTTTATGGTGCGAAGGTGGAGATCTTCACGGATCACAAAAGCCTGAGGTATCTTCTAGACCAAAAGGATCTGAATATGTGGCAGCGTAGGTGGGTCGAGTTCCTTGGGGACTACGACGTGGAGATTCAGTATACGCCGGGTAAAGCCAACGTGGTGGCGGATGCCTTGAGTAGGAAGTACTCCGGGCAAGGTAATTGGATGGAGGCGCATAACGAGCGTTTGATTCGAGACTTGGAGTCTCTTGACATTTCTTGTGTGGCTAGAGGTGAGTCTAGCGTAGCTCGTTTGAACTGGATTGAAATGCAGTGTGATATAACGGATCGAATCCGAGAGGCGACCAGTGCGGACGAGGAATACCAACAGTTGGTGTTGGAGGCTCAGCAAAGCGAAGGCACTGCTTTGGAGATGGTTGGTGGGATTTTAAAAAGAGACGGAAGGGTCTGTGTTCCGCGTTTTGGCAAGCATCGCGAGGAGTTGATGTTCGAGGCTCACTTTACGAAGTACTCCGTTCATCCAGGAAGTACAAAGATATACGCGGATTTGAAGAAATCTTTTTGGTGGCCTGGGATGAAGCGGGATGTAGGCGAGTACGTGAGCCGATGTCAGACTTGTGCCTTGGTGAAGGCTGAGTGCCAAAGGCCCGGTGGGTTCTTGAAGCCTCTTCCCATCCCCGAATGGAAGTTCGATGACATCTCTATGGATTTTGTGCATGGTTTGCCTCGATCGCAGCAGGGTAACGATGCGATTTGTGTGATAGTGGATCGCCTGACGAAGGTAGCCCACTTCATTCCGAATCAGAAGGGTGATGGCGTGGAGAAGCTCATGGAGCTTTATGTTCGAAATATTGTGCGGTTGCATGGGATTCCGAAAAGCATCGTTAGTGATCGCGATGGGCAGTTCACCTCGAAGGACTGGAGATTAGTGCAGAAAAGTCTAGGCACAAAGCTCAAGTTTAGTACCGCGTTCCATCCGCAGATCGATGGTCAGACGGAGCGAACGAATCGTACGTTGGAGGACATGTTGAGGATGTGTGCTCTCGACTTTGGCAAAGGTTGGGAAGACCACCTTTTCATGGTGGAGTTCGCCTATAATAATAGCTTCCAGGCGAGTATCAAGATGGCGCCATACGAAGCTTTGTATGGAAGGAAGTGTCGAACGCCGAAGTCTTGGGCAGAGGTGGGAGACACTAAGCTTTTGGGAAAGCAAGTGGTGGAAGATGCTTGCGAGATTGTGCGGACGATTCAAGAGCGCATGAAGGTTGCTCAGGATCGTCAAGCGAAGTATTTTAATGCGCGCCACAGAGATGTGGAATTTGCAGTGGGCGACATGGTCTAGTTGAATATCAAACCGTTCAAGGGTGTTTCGCGGGTGCGGCGACTCAAGAAGTTGAGTCCGCGATATTTGGGTCCGTTCGAGGTTACGGAACGTGTATGCGAAGCGGCCTATCGTTTGGCGTTGTCTGCAGAGCTGAGTGGATTACATGATGTTTTCCATGTCTCTGTGCTGAGGAAAGCTTTGGTGGAGCCGAGCGTCGTGGTTGAAGTGGCGGCGGTGCCGGTAATGGAGGATTTGGGGGAAAGGGTTAGCCCGGTTTGCGTGGAGGATTCGGAAGTCCGGCAGTTGCGTAACAAGGAAGTCAAGCTTGTAAAGGTGCGGTGGGACAACTGCGGGCGAGACGAATTCTCTTGGGAGCGTGAGCAAGCGATGCAGGAGGATTTCCCAGAACTTTTTGCATCAGGTATGCATCGCAGTTTTCTATTTCAGTTTTGAAATTTCGAGGACGAAATTCTTTTAAGGAGGGTGGAGTTGTAACACCCCGGTCTTGCGGAGCGGAGAGTTAATGTCGAGAAGGCAGATTTTTCTTGACGCATGATCATGCGTTTTCTTAGCGCATGATCGATCCGACCGTGCGTGCTCTCCGACGGGCAAGAATGGTGTCTCTGTCGTTAGTCGTGCGTTTTAACGCACGGTCGTGCGTTCGACCGTGCGTTCAGTAACAGGTCCGTAAACAGCGATTTTTGGGCGTCCGATTGGATTAGATCTTGATCGGACCACCCAAATAATCCGCTGGGGGGGCTTTAGGGCGTGGATGAGGGGTTTTCCCCTCATTCTTTCAAGTCTCTTCTCTCTCTTAAGTTCGAGAAAGGAGAAGGGGGCAAGGAGGAAGAAGAAGGAATCCGCCAATGTTGGAGCTTCGGAGCTCCGTTCGCCGATCCGAGACCGGCAGCGCGTAGAGGGCATCGAGGCGCTTCTTCTCCACCATTTGTTTGCAAGCTTCTCATGGCTAGGAGGAGATCTCAAAAGGTAACGACATTTCTCCTCCCAGTCTTTAGGATGCATGCATGGCATCCCTTATTTTCTGCATTTTTGGCACTGGATCCGTCGAGTGAGAGGGATCCGGGTCGCCTTGGTTCAAAAGGAACCATCGGGTTGATTGAGTCCGTCCCCGACATGATTTGCACTAGAGATCCGCTCGGTTAGCGGATTAGGCATTGTGGGTGAAGCCGGATTTGCGACCGCTGGTCCGATTCGGTGATGTTGAATGACGCGCATATTAGGGGTTTTGTTAGAAATCCGATTACGGCGAACTCGTCGTTGTGATGCCCTTGTAGCTTCGTGTGGTAACGAATGTTGAGTTTTGGGCGGGGAAATAATGTGCGGATTATGGGGCTTGTGATGCCTAGGGTTGTGCGAAGGCGCGATTGGTCTTTGTGGTCGGCTGGCTATCCCGTGAAGACTGAGATTCACTTCTGGAGAGTGTCCCAGCAAGATTAGTCCCTTCAGTGTTGACTGACGAGAATGGATGTGCTACGGATGAGTCCGGTGACGGTCGTCAGGCGAGGCAATCGGTGGACGTTGTCCCGAGTGTAAGTCCGGGGCCTTGGGATGTTTTGTTTAAGCCAGAATTCTTAGTATCGGTCTTTGTGTGTTGTTGGCGGCCCGAGCATGTGAGCTGTTAGACTAGCCCGATGGCGTGGTGAGCCAGTCGAGGTGGGTCTCAGCGAGAGCTCTTGGCTTTGGGGCTACGATGCCCTTGTGGGGAAATAATGAGTACCCTTGTGTTGGTGATGTATGATGATGTGTTAGATTCATACGCTTTAGGGTGCCTTGGGTGAAATCTGGGTTTGCATTCATTTTGCATTGTTAGGCCCCTTTTATTACCTGCTCAACATAGAAACGTGGATGATGTTTGTGACACTCATGCCTGTATTTATGTTGCTTTTCTTTATGTACATTTGCATACGAAGTGCTGACTTGCAGGGTGAAGTAGTTCCCCGGGGTCCGCTAGGACGGCCGGGAGGAGGGATGTTGTTACACCGTTTGTGGTCAGCCATAGCTGACCCTCGTTTACCGCTCTTTGTGATTTGGTTGCAGGGCAAGAATCGCAGGCTGGACCCAGCGCGCCGGCCAAAAAGGCATAAAGCCTCATGAAGTGCTTAGTTGTTTTTCTGCATTACTTTCTTCGTACCTTGTTATATTCGGCTTGCATGCTGAGGTAGTTTAGGAAAAACTATCTTTCCCCTTTTGTTGGGATGTCTTATTAGTATTGAATGTTTGATGATTTGGACGTTGGTTTTGTAAGGCCTTAAGGCCAGTTGGACTCCTGTGTATTGTGGACAATCTCTGTGGTTTTAGTTTGTTTCCGCTGTGTTGTCTGAGTTTTGGAGATTGGGTAGTTAATATCATCTTTTGATACGAAAGTTGTGGCGGTTATATGCTGTGGGGTCCCGGCCGGACCCATATTATATGGTCATTACAGGGGAGGTGTTACATCCTCCTCCTCTCTCTATGGATATATCTTAGATCAAAATAGATGAGAAATCGGGCTCAATTGAGCCCGATCCAAGTGAGAAAATCTAAAACTTTCCATGAAAATTGACTTGGTCGGGTTCGCCGGAAACCGCTCCTCCGGCGGCCGTGCCACCGCCCGGTGTTAGCCACCACCTCAACGGAGGTGGTGGTGGTGGTGGCCAGCCCAAGGAGGTGGACGGATGGCCGGGAAATTGAGTGAGGAGGTGCTACAGGTCGGTGCAATACTGACCCTTGGCTGGAGGAGGAAGATGACCAGCTGCCCCACGATCTTGCTTTAAGATATGTGCACAGATCTGGTAATTAGTTTAATTGATATTTGTATTTTCTGTCACAAGTTTTTCTGTACCTAGATTTAATTACTAAAAATATTAGGTCCCTCTACAGAAAAAGTGGGCAACACCAAAGTTGTAGCCCTTAGAGTCTACTTTAATTTAAAATTGATTTCAGCCCAAAAGAAGCTTTGTAGCTCCCTGTAGGTCCATTTTGGTGGGACTGGTCCCTAGTGTAGGACAACCACAATTTCTTGAATAACTTTTGATTGGGTCATGAGATTGACTTTAAAATTGAAACATATGCTATTTGTACCTACACCCATAACCTATCAAAAGATAGGAATTTTAGGAGAATATTTTTCTAAGGTTTTTGTAATAATTTAATAATTCATATATTATTTAATTATAGGTTCTAATGACCTACAATCCCCTCCAAATTTTGGTGGGTTCTCTTTAGGGTTATTATATGTCCCTGGTAAAATTTTTAGCCCAATTGGGACTGATTTGGTTGGGCAATTAGTTAACCCAAGTTTGGTCAAACTAGGTCAAACTAGGTCAAAAATGCACATGATGGAATTAGGTGGTCAAAACTCATCAAGGTGGTGTGAAACATTGGGCCACTGGTTTAGGAACACATAAGACACCCCCAGTAGTAATTTGGGGTGAAGTGGGGTGGATATGCCCTAGGACCCTAGTTTTAACCTTAGGGTTGCACTTTAAGCCTTGTGAAGGATATAAGGGGCATATGTCCTTGGATGGTCATGAAACTTGGTGAATAAGTTCATGGGGTGTAAATATTCCCTAAGAAAGTTTAAGAGAATTTTAAGATCACTTATCCCCTCTGATTTAGGTTATAACCATTTTTGGGAACCTCCTTATAAGAGAAATTTACATGCTCAAATAATCTTGGATGGTGATGAAAGTTTGGTGGTACCCTCATAATCATGCAATGGATCTCTGGTAATTTTTGTGTAATTATTGAATTAATTTATTTATCACTTCATTCACAAGCCATCTATTTGGTCTTAAGGTTGTAATAAATAATTAAGGACCAAATATCCTCTGGAAAATTATGAAACTTGGTGGTAGGACATTTTAGGACTATAGAAAGCTCTCTGAATTTTT
Source organism: Dactylorhiza incarnata (assembly GCA_033032865.1). Lineage (NCBI taxonomy): Eukaryota > Viridiplantae > Streptophyta > Magnoliopsida > Asparagales > Orchidaceae > Dactylorhiza > Dactylorhiza incarnata. Next base: position 21,928,381 of record JAWHQI010000011.1, on the reverse strand, counting down.
GTATAATTTTTGGAATTAGTTGTCAATATGTTCCTACATAATTTTCCCTAATATGGGTTTACCTGGAATATTTAATTATGTAATAAATAAGTCTTGATAAATTCTGAAATTTGTCCAGTAGACTTTTCTGATTAGTTTGAAGGTCTGGTAATTTTCCCATAATTTTTAGAGAAGTATTTTTGGTGGTTCCTTCTTTAAATTCCAAATTGGGGTAATTGTTCAATATTATAATTAGAGTTCAACCCCTTACTGCAAAATTTTGATATTATGTATTTACTGTTATTTTGACTTCATAGATTTTACATAATTTTGTGGAGGTCATATCATAAGAGGATTTTATACTTCATGTTCAATTTCATGCTTGGCCAATGTTGGAGAAATTATAATAAATGCAAATAACTAAGGAAAAATATGATTCTATGGATTTAGTTTTGAAACATCATGATAGACCTCCAGTAAATATCTTGAGTCAGATGGATGAATATTTTGGGTACCTCCCCTTATGTAACTCATAACTCATTTAGTATGCGTATAGTAAAACTGTAAAACCGGAGTACTTTATGGATCATTAGGTGGGAATGGAAGGTAGAGGTTGTACCTAGACTGGTTGAGAAGATGTAAGGTCACCAAAAGAAGTTTATGAGATGAGAATGTGCTGGGAGAGTTAAGGGTAAGGTGGTGTCCGGGACTGACGAAATATCATCTTTCCTCTTAGAAGGTCATAAAATACGTAGAGTAATTCAAGTGAAGTGTTAAAATGGGTAATCTTATGGGTAGATACCAACAACAATAAGTGTCTTAAGAAAGGGAGCTTTGTGGTGTCATCCCATTATAGTTCCTAGTACCGTAGCGAGACCTTTATAGGGTAATCCTCAAGAAGTCCAAGATTAACCATAAATTGTATGGATAAGTTATTGTACAAGATTAACTTAATAATACACTCACCCATACCCCGTTGTTACGGGTATATTAGTCGGTTTGGTCTTACGAGCGGTAGGCTCGGTGGTTGTAGCAGCAAACTAATTAGTCTGGTGAGCTTGTGACTCAGTAATGTTTGTTGGTGCGGACGTGTTGGTCCGGCGAGCCGGTGGCTCGGAAGGTTATGGTGACGAGCGGGTTAGCCCGGGGAGCTTATTGCTCGGAGATAGATGGTAAATATGTTTGCATGTGCATAAAGGTGGTGGGTCTTTGGTATTGGACGGTTGTTCACACCGACGTCAATACGTTGACTCGGCAATTGTGGAATTTGCACTTAGCCATAAAAGTCTGGTGGTCCAGCCAGTAAGAGTATGCAGATGCTCCGCGGTTTTGCGTTGAGACGTACGATAGGTCTATGCTAGGTAGTGTGAATACCAACTTAGAGGTGGGCGAGGCCCAACCCACCGCTTCCGTTTGCCACTACATGAGTATCCTGGGAGTCTTGCTAGCTCCAAAAAGAGGGAACTAAAGGTATGTGCACATAGATTCGAAGTGGGTGAGTTGCACATAGCATAAACTGCATAACTCTGCATGTCATGGCATAAGCATTGCATTTCAACCCTTACCCATATCATATAAATTAGTTATGAGACTTTTTATACGATAAGTCTTGCTAAACGACCCCTTGGTCTATAGGTTTGTATGGGCATTCCTATAAACCAATAGTTGCTTTACTTACTGTTCTTTACTTGCTATTTACCATGCTTTATATTACTGCTTCAATTATCTATATACACGTGTGTAGTTGTAGACATTTCCTGTAGACAGATCCGTCGTCATCTGCTTTGTTTTATACCCCTTGATGTCCTCCGCTTCATCCTCCCACACGGTGCCTAGGAGCCATTGGGGGTGGGGTGGGGAACATAAGGCTTAGTCTTTTTGACTAACGGTCGGTGGACCATATCATTTTAGGGGATCGAGGAGACGCAGCAGCACCAGAGGTCGATGCAGATGGAGGCGGGCCAGTCTAGTACAGGAGCACCAGTTTCAGGATCAGTGAGTGATTAGTAGTTAGCTTCCGCGAGTGATCTTGTAGTGAGTACATGATGTACAGGGCATGAGCCCTTTATTATTATAACCTTTGTTATATCAGTTATACCATGTGGACATTTATTATATATAGCATGTGATTGTGGACTTGAACTTCTATTTGTTCGTTTATACTTTTCTTCTTCTGTGATCGATATGGCCGGCAGGATCAACGTTTTGTAGTGGCGACCTTTCCGAGAGTTGGTGTCACCGCAAAGCGGCGGTTCTGGGCATAAGATCTGGGTTTTCAAAAGAAAAAAAATGGGGTCTTACAGTTGTCTTCTTTTATAATTGAACAAAGTGTTCGTAGTAATCATTTTAGTAGTCTGATTGTCATAGTAAACTGCAACAAAACTCATTTCCGGCTCGACAGTGGAATGTCCATCACAAAATCTCTTAGCCACTCTGCTTCTTCTCCTGCTGTAGCTAGAGCGTAGAGTTCGGATTCCATAGAAGAGAGCGCAATACATGATTGCCTCTTGGACTTCCTGGCTACAGCTTCTCCTCCTAGTATGAATACAAACCACTAGTGGACTTGCTGTCGTTTATTTCTGAGCACCATGATGCGTCAGAATATCCTTCAAGAATCGAAGGATGACCAATGTAACTTAAAACATACTTTTGGGTGTGCTTTAGGTACCTCATTAGCCTATCTAAGACGTTCCAATGTTCTTGTCCAGGATTACTAGTGAATCTGCATAACATGCCGACCATAAAGGCTATGTCAGATCTAGTGCAGACCATAACATACATGAGACTACCAATCAGTTTAGAGTAATCTAACTGTCTAACCATAGCTCCTTCATTGGGCTTTAAACGATTAGTGTAGGCGTATGGAGTCTCAAATGCTCTACTGTCACTGTGTCCCCACGTGTCCAACATGGACTTTATGTAGTGGCTTTGACTGAGGGAGATGTCATTCTTCCCAAAGCTCACTTGCAAAGAATCTACGAGATTTTTGAATTCTGATACCTGAGGGAGAATGAATTTCTCCTCGTCGAAAGTGAAGGAATGGAACTTGTCCACCAAGTGCGCCTTGGACAGATCCTCCTCTTGCTTGAAGTGCTCCTCCAGAGCGTCCCAGATCTCCTTAGTTGTCTTCATCTTCAGGTAAGTCTTTGCCAGACTGGAGGACAAGCAGTTCAGCAGGTAGTCACGGCAGAAGTCCTCATCAGCAACCCACTGAGCTTCTTCATCAGTCCCGATGACCCCAGCACGATCAGACTGAACTGTGTAGAACACGTTCAGATACTTCATCCCGAACTGAGTATTCAACTTCCAGTCGTTGAACTCAGTCACCGTGAACTTCTCCAACTTGATCATCGGAACATGGGATGAGATATTGTTCGCCTAAATCATTGTGCGCCTGACAGACGAGATCCGGCCACAAAACAGAGGAAAAAGGAACTCTATCGCTAGCGTCGGCGGTAGCCGGGGCGTTAGCGGGTTCAGCTGCTAGCGCAAGGTACTAACTGATAGCGCTAGCGATAGCGCTTAGGGTTGCACATGATGATCCTGGAAGACGGCGGCGGCGGCGGCTGAGAGGGATTTGGACGGAGGGCTGCACTCCGGTTAGGGTTCACGGTGAAACCTGACCGAAAGCGGCGCAGCGGCGGCGGTGATGGTTAAGGCTTCTAGATCTAAGTGGGGCGTCGACTCTGGATCTGGCGAGAACAGAGCAAGCGACGATGAGGACCCCTGCGATAGTGTGGTTCGCGGCGGCGGGAGAGAGCGCACGGCGACTACGACAGGATCTAGGGGCTGCAACTTCGTCAGGCGAGTGCGAAGAAGCAGCGGCAGAGGGCAAGTCTTACGACAACGTCGGCGAACTCCCGCGAGAAAAGAAATGGAGCGGAGAAATGACGGCGCGACTTCGTCCAAACGGCGGCGGTGCAGCAGCGACCCCTTACACGGCAGCGTCCGGGAGGCTGATCCAGGCGGTACCGGGCGGTTACGGGAGAAAATTCCAGACGTGCGTACGTGAGAGGGAGAGAAAAATCCTCTTAGGGCTTAACTTCGTGATTGTGAAGAAGTTTTGCCCGAAGCATCCGGAGGCGGATCAAAGTGGAATCAACTCTCCGTTGCCCCTAGGCGGGTTTATATAGGCAAACCCTAGAATTGGAATGGGTGACGGATATCCCCGTATCCATCCGTACCCGTTATGCCTCCGGCCCGTTATATTATCCAAATATACACTTACAAATATATTGTATGTTGGGATCGAGGGCTTGCGGGCTATGGTCCAGCAATGCTCCGGTGTTGCGGCACTAGTCGAAGCAGAAGGGCGTGTCCCCTGTTAGCCTAACTGGCTGCCCCGTGGGTCCTGCCTTGGGATAGCCAGCTCTATAAAGGAGCAGTATGCGCATTCCCCAACAGTCCAGGCTTTTGAGAGAGTTGGTAGCGTCGTGTCCCTACAAGTGGTATCAGAGGGGGTCACGGGTTCGAAACCCCGGGGTCATTGCTGGGGGGGATTGTTGGGATCGAGGGCTTGTGGGCTATGTTCCAGCAATGCCCCCGGTGTTGCGGCACTAGTCGAAGCAGAAGGGCGTGTCCCCTGTGAGCCTAACTGGCTGCCCCGTGGGTCCTGCCTTGGGATAGCCAGCTCTATAAAGGAGTGGTATGCGCATTCCCCAACAGTCCGGGCTTTTGGGAGAGTTGGTAGCGCCGTGTCCCTACAAGTGGTATCAGAGGTAGGTTGTTCAAAGAAAAGCTCAACAGCTTGAACAGATCTGGCATTGGGTGTTCATTCATCATAGCTATGGAATCAAAAATAGCTATTTGCTCTAAGGAGAACTTTGCCCTTTGTAAAGTTAGAGCAAGAAGGGCCTTATGTCTCCAAGACTGTGTCCAAGAAAATGACTGAAGATGAGATCATCCTAGTCAACTAGGACAAGGGATCCAAAGACATTGTAGCTGGTGCAGTTGACTTCTCAACATTTCAGAAACTGGCTCACTGCATAACAGCAAAAGAGATGTGGGACTCTCTAACGGTCCTTATGGAAGGATCAAAAGAAGAAAGAAGCAAATCAGCTAAGAAGAAAGTCAGAACATTGAGTGACAGTGACTCAAGCTGTTCAGACTCAGAAGAGAAGACTCAGTTTGGGCTGACTGTCATATCTGAGTCAGAGGAAGAAATCCAGGATGAAGTCTCACCTGAACAGGTATGCATAAGGGCTCCTCTATCTACCTCAGACTCAGAATCGGAGACAAGCTCATCTAGAAATGATGACTGGTCCAAGTCATACAATGATCTTCTAGAAGATGTCAAGATGCTCAAGATGCTGTGCAAGGAGCAGGATGCAAAGATCTCCTATCTTCAAGCAAGAAATTTTGATCTCTCAGAGAAAGCAGAAAAACTAACTCTAGAGAATGCAGAGTTTTGTCAACTCAAAAAGGACTTCAAGGCAAGCTCCAACCTTATCTTGATAAGCAAATTTGGGAAAACTCTGAAGGCATTGATTGAGAGCAAGGAGTTGTGCTGCTTACTAACCAGAGAAGTGGTTCTTCTGAAGAAGGGCAAAATTCAGCCCAAAGTCCTGAAATCTAAGAATGGCAACATCAGAAGGGTGGAGGATAAACTCCCCTTTGTAGTGAAGCATGTGGCAAGCTCCTCCAAACCAGAGAGCTCTCCCCCACTGGTAAATGGTTGTTGCTCCACTCAAAGAAGGGAGCAGGGATGCTTCAAGGAAGACAGATCAGGCAGACCCTATGGGATGAAGGCTAGCTTGAGGAAGGTAATCTCATCCTCCAACAAGAATGCTGGGCAATCCAATCTTGGGTATCTCAAGAATGGAAGCTCCACAAGTGGAGCAAAGAACATGACAAAAATCTCAAGGGTACCTCATGGAAGGATGGACACAATGAGGCATGAAGTCACTAGGTCTACAGAAGCAAAGAAATCACTAAAGAAGACTGACTCCAGATGGAAAGCTGTGGGTGATGATTCTCAACATCACCCTCACAATCAGTACAGATCAGTGTCCTTCAAATATCCCTACGTTCATACTCAAAGGACTAAGGCTCACACAGCTAGCCAGAAAAGAAGATACAACATGTATGAATGTTGGTGCTGTGGAAAGACCGGGCACTTTACAATTGATTGTTGGTACAATCCAACTGCTCCAAGGGTAACGAATATTAAACCTACAAATCGCTTTGCTCATTATCACTATGCATACCCTGGAGTAGCTAAATCCAGTATGCATGTTAAAACTAACAATTTCCTAGGACCCAAATTTACTTGGGTACCTAAGGGCTTGTAATCTCATTTTGCAGGTAGTCCAAGAGCCCACCAGAAGCAAATCTGGGCCTTGGACAAGGTGGTTGTTCTGACCCACAGGCAGAACTGCAAAGTCTATTTAATAACAAATTTAGTGCAGGTCATCCTACCAAAAAGGGCCTAAAAAGCTGACGTTAGCTGAATAAGTCTTGGAATCTATAATCGTCGATATATTACGACAACACAATAGACGTTACGAAGACAAAGGATCAAGTGGGAGGATGCGTATCGTCAAAATACAATCGAGCTATTTATCACGGGATTAGATCGGTCCATCGGAGCCATCTGATCGCTCTTTCCTTCAAAGGTACGCGCCTCTTCACCTACCGACACTATAAATAGAGTGAATGCTTGAGAATAAAAACTACGCTATCATTTGCCCTAAGCTATTTCATCGACAAACCCCCGCTTTGTCTCCGACGTACTGCCTTCACTCTCACTCTGAATCAATGGCTCCCAAGAAAGAAGAGGTGATCTCCGGTTGTGAACTCCAGCGAGGGGGTTTCATTGCCTGCTCGGATGAGATTAGGTCAGTAATAGGGTTGGTGGAGGCATCTGGGATGGAATATCTGATATGCGAACCCTCAGTTCTTCTCCACCGTGAATTAGCAGAATTCTTCGCCGAAGCAAGAATCAACCACACTGAATCCCAGATCAAGTACATGGTGGGGGGTAAGAAAATTAAAATATCTGCGAAAAGCTTAGGAAAAGCGCTGAATCTGCCAAGGATCCAAGGGGGGAGGAAGAAGAAGAGCCGACTTCAGAGAATGTGTCCGCAAGCTATACCTAGTGCGGCCACACAGGGAAGACCTACGGGTCCATTAAGAGAGTGAAATTCAATCAGAAGGGGAAGCTGCTGGCGGACATTGTTGGAAAAGGTCTATTGTGCAAGCCTGGGTCCCATGACCGAATATCTAAAGACATGTTCTCTTCCAGAGAATGAAGAACAATAGAAGAGGAAGAAATTCTGCAAGAAAGAGAAGAGGAAGACGAATAAGCTGCTGAGCCATCTTCGCCTCAGTCAGGTTCTCTTTTCCACATGATGCCAGCTCTACTAACAGCTCAGTACAAACAACTGGAACAGTTTATAGTAAAGACTGTGGATAATCTAAGAAAAGAGGTGAAGGGGGAGATCCAGGAAATGAAGAGAGACATACTCCATCTCAACACTCAGTGCGCTCACTTCTACACTTTGGCAGCTCCGGACATAGAGAAGATGAGCGAGGAAATCAACAAAGTAGGACATTAAACCCACACAATCCTAAAAGAGCAAGAAACATTCTCAAACAATGTGTACTATGGTTTTGAGCAGATTTAAAAAGATATTACAAATAACAAAAATCAAATTCTGAATAGGGTCAATGAGAATGCTCATACCTTAGATACCCATCTGCTTGAAATAAACAACAAGTTGGATGTGACTGAACATCACATGCATGATCACTGAATCTAGTCAGAGAAGGACTAGAGGAAAGGGTGATTGAATAAGCCCTAAAGGGGGAGAATGAAATAATAAACGCCAGTTCACATCAAGCGATGTGGATAACAAATCAAATAAAGCAGACAATGCAAAAACCCCCATCATTATATGAGGCTGCCAATCCTTCTGCAAGCACTGAATCAGCTGAGTATGGAATAGAATTCGGAGATTCAGCAACCTCCAGGAAAAGAAAGAGAATTCAGAGCAGCCTGTATCGGCAAAAGAGACTAAGGGAAGTTGTGCTGGACCAACAATCAGGAAGGTGGAGTCCTGTCTCAAGAGAAATAATAACAGAATCATGAATCCATTTTGGATATCCTCAAGAGGACTATCTGCGGGCATACCAGTCAGCTGAATGGCAGAAACATCTGAAGCGGCTGGAGAGGAGGAAGAATCACAAGCTATCATTCCCACAAGGTCCTCCTCCCTCTCCTAAGAAGATTCCCCTGCCCATAAACTACCATCAGAGACAAAGGCAGAAAACCAAAGGGGCAAGCAGCAGCAGACGCTGATGGGGCACCAAATTAAAATCTTAATGATTTTGCTGGGGCAAATGAATGCTAATGTTTATTCATGAACATCTATTCTATTTATATGCTTGGCATTTATTGTGAAGAACATTTATTCTATTTTATGTGATTGCTGCTTTATGTGTGATGCTATGATGTGAAATGACCAATCTTTTCATGAGTGACATTTATCATTGAGGTAAGTTAGGGCTTCTTCAAATATGGAGAGATTATTGGGAACAGTGCCCAACAGTGTTCCTGATTTGAAGAAGTGCTCAGCTCAATGATCAATGCAAGTTGTATTTAATGTTGCATTTAGTTCATGATTGCAGAAATTGACAATATGACAAGTACTTTAGTTATTTCACTAAGTACTAGATCGTCGAGAAGAATAGGAGATGTCGTCGACAAAGTATGCTTGTCGTCATGATGATGAGCAAAGCAAAAGCTGAGACTTGGCGAGTTCGTCGAATGAAGAATGAAGTTCGTCGAATGCAGAATGTTGTTCGTCGAACGAAGAATGAAGTTCGTCGAACGCAAAGATAGTACAGAAGCAAACGATGAGACGTGGCGAGTTCGTCGAACGCAGAATGCTGTTCGTCGAACGCAGAGACGGGACAGAAGAATGAAGTTCGTCGAACACAGCATGATGTTCGTCGAACGAAGAATGCAGTTCGTCGAACGCAGAAACTTCTCTACAGATCGACGAATCCGCTGAGAAGAGGAAGCCATATCAGCCCAACCGCTGAGATAAATTCAAGAGGAAGGAATGTTTTCGAGAAGATGCAGTATCGTCGACATCATCAAAGAAGCCTTGTCGTTGAGAAGAACACATATCATCGTAAAGAAGACGTGACGTCGAGAAGACCGAACAAGGACAACTGAAGACAAGCAGGTGCTAAAGCATAGTCTGTCGACATGATATTGCTCATGTCGTCGAAAGAACAAAGTGATTATGACGACAGTCTATAAGAAAGAAGATCACGACAACATAGTCAGAGATAGCATATCGCCGTATATGCAGAAACGCCAGAATATCACGTATCGTCGAGATATCAATGTCAGAGGCAGAAGCTTGAAGACTTGAAGATCTTCCTAGGCCTAAGGCATCGACAAAGTCCTGTCGTCGAGATATTATCCATATCGTCGTAATGCTGTCAGTATCGGCATGAAGCTGGAAATATCGTCGAGACGGAATTCAAAATTGCGGATGCGCTGTCAACAATTAATGTCGTCGTTTGATTGTCAAATCAGCGCGTGCTCTTAAGGAATGGGGCGTCTGAAACTTAAGGAACTTTTTCAGAAGACCGTTGGGAGCCTCGCAGTCTTATAAAAGAGATAAGAGGTTGCCCTAAAGCAAGTATCGCAAAAGAAAAGAAAAGAATCCCGCTGTTGCTTCTCAATACAACAGTACATTTAACGGAGAAGAAGAAGAACAAGTAGAGAACAAGAATCAAGTGTTCTCAGAAGAATCAGTCATCTCCATTGACTGATAAGAAGCTGATCATCATCAGGATAAGAAAAGAGATTGAAGAAGAACCGTGCTTTCAAGATCTGAATCAGAAACATCTTCTTCAACCTCAAGAAGCCGATCTCCATCAGGCTAAGTTACCGATCTTCATCAGGAAGAAGAAACAACTTTTATTACTGTAATTTCTTGTAAGGCTTGAGGGCCTAAGTGTCTAGCTTGAGGGCTGGAGAGCTGTGAGGTTTGAGGGTCAGGGCAGTGGACTTACGGGTCCGACACCGTCTAGCTTGAGGGCTGGAGAGCTGTGATGCTTGAGGGCCAGGGCAGTGGACTTGCGAGTCCGATTTTGTCGAGCTTGAGGGCTTAGGTGCAGTAAGGGCTTGCGGGCTTAGGCTGTAGGCACAGGACTTGCTGTTCTGTGTTCTGTAGGGCTTGAGGGTCTGAGTGTCGAGCTTGCGGGCTCGGGTGCAATAGGGGCTTGCGGGCCTAGGCTGTAGGACTTACGGGTCCGTGTTGTAAGGCTTGAGGGCCCGAAGTTTTGACGGAGTTTGCCGAGTCTAGTACACAGCTAGGTAGGCGCAGAGGGAAAGATGACTACTCAAGACACCCTGTATTGAGGAACCTCTATAAGTTCTTGTGTGTGTGAAATTTTTCGAATCTTTATGAAGCGAGCAGAAGTTAGTCAACTTAGAGTTCACAAGCCAAAACAACCAGAAGCAAATGAAGGCAAACAAGTGATCTTTATTGATAGCAACTTCAGATTACAAGGCAAGGCATGCTTGGCGAGACATGATTCCGCCAGCACAAACACCAAAGGAAACTAACAGAAATTGAAGATAACTAGAGACCGCGCGGTCTCCCTTGCGACCTCAGCAACTCGCCAAACCGCAACCCACTGCCGATCTCAGAACAACACCAGACCGCCGATCAGACCGCACCCTTCCTTCCGAACTCCTGATTCTCCCGAACTCCAGCACCACAACTCCAAGCCGCAGACCGGCCGAACACTTTCAGAGGAAGAGGTGATCGCTACTGCCCGCACTATCCGCAGAAGCTGCACAAGAAGAGTTCAATCAGCAGACCGCCCGGTCAGACAAATAGAGACCGCAGGAAAGAAGAGAACTCGGCTTACACTTGGTGTGTCACAATTTGCTGCTACAGGGGCTCCTATTTATAGGCGTGGAACCTGATCCAGTCACCACCCTATGAGATAGGATCACCACCCTCCAGACCGCGCGACCTTACCGGTCACACCGCGCGATCAGCAACAGTACTCCTGCTTCATTTTGGTGAACTCGCCAGCTTCAACATCAACCATGAGAGACCGTCACTCTCACAACAAATCGCGACTCCAAGGGAGATTGCCAGACCGCCCGAAGCTGTTCCCCCCTGTGTTCGCCCGAGACCGCGAACACAGCCAGTTTGCCATCAACCCGCGAACTCTTGTCCGCATGTCGGTCTCCTCCTGAGACCACGAACAGCGACCAGCTCGCATACCAGTCTCCTCCTGAGACCGCGAACTGAGACCGCGTGACTAAGACCCTTAGTCCGCGAGTACCACCAGAAGGCTCGGTCAGCTACCAGACCGCATTCTGGAAAACCTGGAACAAACTGTGCGGTCACACCAGACCGCCACAGCCTTGAAGAGGACAGCACGCCACACGGTCACGCACAGACCGCGCACATCTGAAGACGAGCAGCCCACCGCGCGGTTAGAAACAAACCGCGCGGCCTTCACTTTCAGCCGCCTTGGACCCAACCCAGCGATCAAGCCAGGAGACCGCAGCTAGGCTTAGACCAGCCAGACCGCAGAGGAAGATCGCCAGGTCGTGTGGTCACGTCAGACCGCCCGACCTCCTCCCAGACCGCCCAGGTCCAAAAAACCCTCTAACTTCCACTTCAACAATTTCAACACTCCCCCTTGAAGTGGGAAGTTGAAACTAGCCCCAGTAGGCTCCTTAGCCGTGAGAACGGCCCCTTTGTCAGCGCCTTTGTGAAGATGTCCGCGACATTGTCCGCACTCCACACATGCTCGAACGAAAGGGATCCCTCTAGCACCTTCTCCCGTATGAAGTGGTGCTCGATCTCGATATGCTTGGTCCTCGCGTGATAAACTGGATTGGTAACCAGTTTGAGAGCACTCTCGTTGTCACCGCGTAGCAGAGTCGGCTCCCGAACTTCCTTGTGGACGTCTCCCACCAATCTCCTAAGCCAGATGGCTTCCTGAGCTGCCAAGGCCGAAGCCTTGTATTATGCTTCCGTGGTGGAGATCGACACGAAATCCTGCTTCTTGCTGCACCATGATATAGCTGTAGGGCCCGCCATGAAGACGAATCCAGACGTCGACTTCTGATCATCTGAATCTCCCCCGTAATCAGCATCCATGTACCCGTGCACCTCGAAGCCCGCATCCCTCCTGTATAGGAGACCCATGTCCGAGGTCGCCTTGGCATACTTCAGAATATTCTTGGCCGCTAGCAGATGAGGTACCCGTGGCTCCGCCATATATCGACTCACTCTGCCAACTGCATATGCAATATCCGGCCTCGTGATCGTCAGATAGATTAAGCTCCCAACCAGAGCTCGGAACACCAACGGATCTTGCATAATCCTCCCCTCATCCTTCCGAAGCTTCATAGCCTTCTCCAGAGGTGTGGAAGTGCACTTCCCTTCCTTCATGCCGAATCGATCCACGATCCGCTCCGCATATCCGGCCTGGGTCACCATCACTCCACCTTCCTTCCTCTGCACCTCGAGTCCAAGGAAATGGTGAAGCTCACCTAAGTCCTTCATCTCAAACCTGATGGACAGCTCTGTCCGAAGCTGTGCTACCTCCTCCTTCGAGTTCCCCGTCACGATCATATCGTCGACGTATAACAGCACGATGACCTGAAGCTCCCCGCTCTTCTTGACGAACAAGCTTGAGTCTGAGTCTGAAGCACCAAATCCACAGAATACGAGATATTTTGCGATCTTCCCGTACCACGCCCTCGGCGCTTGCTTCAACCCATACAAGGCCTTCTTCAGCTTGCAGACATGCTCCGGAAAATCTTCAGACACAAAGTCTGGTGGCTGGACCATGAAGATATCCTTGTCAATCTCGCCGTACAAGAAAGCGTTCTTGACGTCGAGCTGCCAAATCTCCCATCCACTGAACGCCGCCAAGGCAATGATGAACTGAACTGAAGTCATTTTTGCCACCAGACTAAAGTCTCCTCGTAGTCTTCACCGTACTGCTGCGAGAACCCCCGAGCTACAAGGCGAGCCTTGTACCGCTCGATGCTGTCGTCAGCTTTCTTCTTGAACTTGTAGGCCCACTTGCATGTTACAGGAGTGGTGCCCTCGGGCTTGGGCACAAGAGACCAGGTCTCATTCTTCTCGAGAGCTGCCATCTCTTCTTGCATCGCAACGTCCCACTCCTTCACGCCTCTGGCCTTCTCAAAGCTCGACGGCTCCGTCTCATCCAATGGATCAGCGAAGAAACATGAGATGAAGCTCACTGCGTTTCCTCCTGTATAGCGATCAGTGGCGACGATCGCTCGCTTTGACCTCCTCAGCTCCTTCCCCTGAACCGCATTGTCTCCAGCTGCTTCTTCCCTAGCTCCCCTTCCAGACGTGCTAGGAGCATCGCTCCCCCTGCTCCCTGAACCAGAAGCTCCCGTCTCGGAACTAGAAGGAGATGGACCACCTGGTGACACGGGTAGCTCCACCTGAAGATCCTCCACAGCTTTTTCCGGCACCTCCACCCTGCTCTCTGGTAGCTCCACATCAGAAGACCCCTTGTAAGATGTCACCTCATCGAACACGACGTCGCGAGATACCACAAATCTCCGCGTCTCTGGGTCAAGGCACTTCCATCCTTTCTTCCGCTCATCGTATCCCACGAAGACTAGCTTCCTTGCTTTCGCATCTAGCTTCGTCCAAAGAGCATCTGGAACATGCATGTAGCAGGTGGAACCAAACACCCTAAGGTGTGCCACGCTTGGCTTCTCCTTGAACATCATCTCATGCGGAGTCAACATGTTAATGAGACTCAAAGGCATCCGGTTGATGACGTAGGCAGCACAAGACATTCCCTCCGCCCAGAAGGACTTTGGGATACTCTTGGCATGCAGCCAACACTTGCAGGTCTCCGTCAGATGACGGATCTTCCGCTCTGCAACTCCGTTCTGCTGTGGAGTATGTGCACAAGTGAGCTCTCTCCGGATGTCTGCCTTCCTGCTAAAGGTAGAGAACTCACTGGAGGTGAACTCCCCTCCATTGTCAGTCCTTAGCTTCTTCACCCGCAGTCTTAGCCGACCTTCCACAAGCTCCTTGAACTCCACAAACCTGGCAAATGCCTCCGCCTTCTCCTTCAGGAAATATACCCAGACATATCTGGTGTAATCATCGATCAACACCAGCATATATCTGCTGCCTCCGAGGCTTGGGGTAGCAGTTGGTCCCATCAAGTCACCGTGGATGCACTCCAACGACACACTACTCTTTGTCTGCGACTTGTCAAACGGTAGTCGATGAGACTTGCCGAACTGACACCCGCGCAAACATGACCTTCACCGTAGGAAGATAGACTTGGGGGCCCTTGACCAGACCTCTCACCGCCATAGCTTTCAGCTTGTCCATCCCTACGTGCCCCAACCTCTCATGCCATATAACAGCACCATCATTCGTCTTCATCTTGTCGACGTAGGAACTTGTCGATAAAACAAACAAGTCCTTTGCCCGTCTCCCGACATGGACGACCTCGGCCTTAACAGCCTCAAAATTGCGTAGAAACTTCACTTCTGTTGGGCCGAACAGAACGTGATACCCAGCGTCTACAACGTTGGTCACGGAGAAGAGGTTTTTCCTCATACCAGGCACGTGATAGACACTCTTCAAAGTAAGTGGCCCTCTATCACTGCCCAAGAAAACAACCCCCACCTTCTCTACTGTATGCACAGTATTATCAGCAGTAATAATTACATTGTTACCTGTATAGGGCTGTGCAGAAGAAAGTTTGGTCTCGTCTCCGGTGAGGTGATGACCACACCTCGAGTCCACGATCCAGTCTTCCAGATAGTTGATAGGAGCAGAAGCTCCAACAGAAGCCGAGAAGGCTCCTCCCCAACCTCCTTCAAAGTGCCTGGCCTCAGCTTCCTCCTTCTCCGCAGTATGCCCAGCTTGGGTGACCATCCTGCAATCCTTCCTGATGTGGCCAAACTTGCCACACTTGAAGCACTTCGGACCTTCACCCTTCTTCTTCCCGTCAGCCTTGGGAGCATACCCCCTTTCCTGCTGCCCAGAAGTTGAAGGCTCATAGCCTCCTCCAGCGGTCTTCTTCTTCTTATCCCACTCCTTCTTTTTGCCTGAGAAGAGCACTTCGCCATCTCCCCCAGCCACCGATACCCCCGCCATCTGCCTTGCCAAACTTTCTTGAGATGCAAGCAGGTTCTCCAGCTCTAACAGAGACGACTGATTTGCCCATCCCTGTACCGACGTCACAAAGGCAACATATTCCTTCCGCAAGCCGCGGATGATGTGCCTCTTCAGCTTCGCCTCAGAGATAGGCTCATCAGGATCCAATGCTGAGATTTCAGCGCACAAGTTCTTCATCTTCAGAAAGAAGGTGGAGATTGAAAGATCACCCTGAGCCGACCTTGCCAGCTCATTCTCCAAAAACTGCAGCCTTGCTACATTCTTTTTGTTAAACAGCCCATCCAAGGCTCTCCAGATCTCCGCAGCCGATCCACATCCCAAAATGTGATCAAACGGATCAGGTGAGATTGCCCTCTTCAGAGTGAACTCTGCCTTCGCATTCGTCCTCCTCCAAGTTCTCACCTCAGCCCCATTATCCCCTTCTGGGACAACTTCCTGCGTCTGATCTCCTCCAACTACCTCCCAGAGGTCCTCACCTAGAAGATAGCTTTGCATACACGACTTCCACTTCTTGAAGTTAGTCAATGTAAGCATCTCAATTCCAAGACCCCTCGCTTCCATTGCTCTACCACTGGTTCCTTCTTCACAAAGGCGATGGCTACTCTAAGTCACTCACTGCTCAACCACTCCAACCTGGCTCTGATACCATGTGAAATTTTTCGAATCTTTATGAAGCGAGCAGAAGTTAGTCAACTTAGAGTTCACAAGCCAAAATAACCAGAAGCAAATGGAGGCAAACAAGTGATCTTTATTGATAGCAACTTCAGATTACAAGGCAAGGCATGCTTGGCGAGACATGATTCCGCCAGCACAAACACCAAAGGAAAATAACAGAAATTGAAGATAACTAGAGACCGCGCGGTCTCCCTTGCGACCTCAGCAACTCGCCAAACCGCAACCCGCTGCCGATCTCAGCACAACACCAGACCGCCGATCAGACCACACCCTTCCTTCTGAACTCCAGATTCTCCCGAACTCCAGCACCACAACTCCAAGCCGCAGACCGTCCGAACACTTTCAGAGGAAGAGGTGATCGCTGCTGCCCGCACTATCCGCAGAAGCTGCACAAGAAGAGTTCAATCAGCAGACCGTCCGGTCAGACAAATAGAGACCGCAGGAAAGAAGAGAACTCGGCTTACACTTGGTGTGTCACAATTTGCTGCTACAGGGGCTCCTATTTATAGGCGTGGAACCTGATCCGGTCACCACCCTATGAGATAGGATCACCACCCTCCAGACCGCGCGACCTTACCGGTCACACAGCGCGATCAGCAACAGTACTCCTGCTTCATTTTGGTGAACTCGCCAGCTTCAACATCAACCATGAGAGACCGTCACTCTCACAGCAGATCACGACTCCAAGGGAGATCGCCAGACCGCCCGAAGCTGTTCACCCCCTGTGTTCGCCCGAGACCGAGAACACAACCAGTTCGCCATCAACCAGCGAACTCCTGTCCGCATGTCGGTCTCCTCCTGAGACCACGAACAGTGACCAGCTCGCATACCAGTCTCCTCCTGAGACCGCAAACTGAGACCGCGCGACTAAGACCCTTAGTCTGCGAGTACCACCAGAAGGCCCGGTCAGCTACCAGACCACATTCTGGAAAACCTGGAACAAACTGTACGGTCACACCAGACCGCCATAACCTTGAAGAGGACAGCACGCCACGCGGTCACGCACAGACCGCGCACATCTGAAGACGAGCAGCCCGCCACGCGGTCAGAAACAAACCGCGCGGCCTTCACCTTCAGCCGCCTTGGACCCAACCCAGCGATCAAGCCAGGAGACCGCAGCTTGGCTTAGACCAGCCAGACCGCAGAGGCAGATCGCCAGGCTGTGCGGTCACGTCAGACCGCCCGACCTCCTCCCAGACCGCCCAGGTCCAAAAAACCCTCTAACTTCAACTTCAACAATTTCAACAGTGTGTGCTTTTCTGTGTTGTGCTTTATAAGTTATAGATCTATTAATCAGAAATCAAGAACATCTAAAGGGGTTAAAGTAAATTGAAAAATCTATTCACACCCCTCTAGGTGATACGTTGACACCCAATAAATAACACTGTCGGTATGCATTATTATACTCATATTTATTTTCAACTAGTGTCAGTTTATATACTCATATTTATTATCCGTATGCGTTTTTATTAGCCTCTTTAATCTCCTCTCCCTCCTCCGGCAATTCCGGTCCGGGATCCTATCTGGCGAGCTGCTGTCCTCACTATTTTCGACGATCTCCATCCCCTCTCTGGTCGGTGAGCTCCTCTCTCTTCCTCTGGTTGTGTCCGACCCGTCGACCTCTCCATCTTTCAAGATCCGGCAGCCCATTTCCGATCACCTCCTCCCTCCACAGTTGGTGCCGACACACGAAATGGAAATGTTTGTTGATACCTTTGTGGCCGAGCTTGCCGAGCCCGAGTGAGGGATTTTTCCAGAATTCGTCGGCGGGAACATCTCTGTCCTTACTCCTTACAAATGTCTATTAGGTGCTTGTATAGTGTCCGAGTTTGTTGAGGCTGAGTGAGAGATTTTTTTCAAAATTTTGATGGCGGCCTGTAGATATAAAATTTAGCTTATATGAACAATTTATTGGTCCGCATGCACTCGAGACTACGAGCCAGTTTGGGTGAGCTGTTGCTGATGAAAAGCTGCTGATGAATAGCTGCTGATAGTAAAAGTGCTGTTTCTGGAAAACGAAGTTTTGTTAAAAAACTGTTTGTGTGAAATGGAGTTTGCAGAGCTTTTGATAAGCTGTTTTGTAAAAACTGTTTGACAGAAATGGAGTTTATTTAGGTTAATTTTTTTAATTAATTTAAATTCTTTGTTTAATACCTGAAATCATTTTCAACATTTAAAACAACGTCACACCACATACCAAATAAAGTTTCAATGTTTTTCAGATATTACAAAACAACATAACAAAAAAACATTTTAAACTCTCGCCGCACGGATCCATCAGCTGCATGCAAGTATTTCTGTGTATCACCTACATAATTGAAAATACTTTATATTAGATTCTTATATTAATTTAAAATTTAAAATATGAGGAATGAATCTTACCTTCTTGCATCATAGAGTTGTTGCGCTATAGACTCACGCAGTGTTAACATCTCGTCTACACCACTTGATGTATCAGTGCATGTATCTTGTTGTCTCTGTGAGCCCACTCCGCCTCCCGTATGCTGGCTCTCACTTTCTCTAAAATCAGAATCCATACGTGATGGATGTCTCCGTATAAAATTATGCAAAGCCATTGTAGCTAAGACGATATGTGTTTGTTTCTCAAAACTATAGGTAGGCATATCACGGAGTATTGCCCATTTTTTCTTCCATACGCCAAAAATGCGTTCAATCACACTTCTAAGAGAAGAGTGTGCTTGATTGAAAATCTCTCGAAGTCCCTCCACTGGACGATTACCACGAGCAAAATCGGGAAGATGGTACTGTGTATCTGGATATGGTTTTATATACCCTCTTTGAAGTGGATATCCAGCGTCTACCAAATAATACTTTCCTGCTTGATTAAAAAATATATTTTAATGAAAAAAATAGGGAAGAAGTAATGTATGGACTACATTTATAATATCATTACCTCTGGGGGGGGGGGTGCGGGAAGTTATATTTGGGATTGCTTCTAGCAAAATTAAAAATCCGACTCTCATGGGCGGATCCCTCCCAACCTGCCATGGCGAAAGTAAAACACATATTGAAGTCGCAAACCGCCGTAACATTTTGTGTAGTAGTTCAATGACGGCCAATGTACGGTACTTATTTTTTAACTGGAATACTTGCATCAACATGTGTTCCGTAGCGTGTGCGCAACCATCTCACCCTGATCTCCTCCCTGAGACACATAAAGGTCTCCATATGGTTCTTATCCATCAGCAACATTGTAGCAAAATAAAAAAATCATACTCTTGGCATATCTTAGGGTAGGATTCAAGTTTCTCCTAAGCTTGGGCAATTGTGAATGGACAACTTGTCTTTGGCGGCTTCCTGAGAGATAAACCGATATCCTTAGTAGATTCCACCAAATCCACTGAGCTGGCTGCCTTCTTTTTCCCTTCCTCCGTCGTTTACAAGATTCAGATGCAACGAATGGATCAACACTCTCTGCATTCCCGCTGATCTCAACCGGAATATGGTCATCCTCAGACATATCACGCTCATCAATAGACTCACGTGCTTGGGACATAGTGTTAGCGGTACATGCATGAACTCCAGTGGCCACAACTGCACTGAACATCATGTTCAATTTTTCCTCAAGCTTTGGTGCTATTCCTCCATACCTAAACTTCTTCGTGGTAGGAACAACCTAATACAAGAATTTAATTAAAAAACAACCTAATATACAAAATTAATTAAATATAACGCAATTTTTATTTAATAGTTTACCTTCAACCTCTCATCCCATCATTCATCTGAAGCATCGATGGTTTGTCTGGAGGAATTCCAACCTAGACATGTTTCCCCTCTTTTGAGCTCAACCCACAACTTCCACTCTTTTTAAAGGTGGTCTCATTTATTTTTCATTTGGATTCTATCGTACTTCTTTCCGATTTTCTGCTCAAATTTTACAACTAGGTTGGTCCATCCCTCTTTGCTGAAATGTGTAGTCGGCCGATTACCGAGCTCAATTTCGACAATGCATAAGTCACAAAAGATAGAGATATCATTTTGATCCCATATAACTGATATCCCTCCATCTTTTGGTTTTCCCATCTACAATTTTATACAATTAGATGCAAACACTCATGTATACAGCACATACACATACACATATACATATATACAGCACACACACATACATATTTAAAGCACACACACACATATATATATACACTCTCACACACACATATATATATACACTCTCACACACACTCTCTCTCTCACACACACACACACACACACACACACAAATACATATATATACAGAACACACACACAAACACACACACACACACACACACACACACACACACACACACACACACACAATCAAGCACACACACACACACACACACACACACACCTACAAATATATACAAGCAGCACACACACACACACACACACACACACACACACACACACACACACACACACACACACACACACACACACACACACACACACACACACACACACACACGCACACACACGCACACGCGCGCGCAAAAAATTATTACCTGACTTTGGATTTGGAGCAAGCGGAGGGAAGCAGAATTGGCGGCGTGGCCGTCGGAGATCAAAAAGGCGGAGGCGTGGCCGTCGGAGATCAGGAGGGAAGCAGAATCGGCGGCGGAGGCGGGGGCGTTGCTGCCGGAAGAAGAAGACACACCGCCTGTGAGATCGGGAGCGGAGGAAGAAGACGGCTTCACGATATTAGGGCTGGGAACGCGACAAAGGCGGCGTGGTCGAACTGGAGAAGGAGAGCGCGGTCAATCTTTACATATAAACAGCTTTATTTAAAAACGTCGTTTCCCGACTTTTGGTAGCCAAACACAGCTTAGCCAAACACAGCTTATGATCAAAACCCCATTTTTCACCTGCCGCATCGGAGCCCATAAACTACGCCAAACGGTACCTACATAAAACCAAAAACAAATTACATATAATATTGCTCTACTATTATCCTAGTCCGTTTTACACTTATACAGTCGACATTTTCCAATATTTAGACAGCGATGCCAAAGCAACCTCAATTAATGGAACGAGAGAAAAAAACGCGCCCACACTAATCACGCTAATCTGTTCGTTGATTTACACCAATGATAGTTTTAATTTATTTCACGAACTCCAGCAGTTTTTTCATCACCGTCCGCGTGTCGTCCACTGGTACGTAGATCCCTTAATATATCTTATTATTTATTCAATAAATAATATTTCCAGCTGTGCTGGCCGACGGTGTCGTCGCAGAACAGCTGTAACGCTTTCCTCAAGGACGAAATTTGGCATGGGATCAGATCATGTGGATGCAACGTTCTGATGAAGATCTAACGGTACTTAAGCGGTTGTATTATTTATACTTCCCGTTCCACACCTCCGTCAGAGCTTCGGACCGCCACTCATAATCGTCACATGGCAGCCAACAACTACAGTTAACTAACCATACTTTCTTTTTACCATAGTTTAGTCAACTTAAAGAGATCCTTCGCTCTCCGCTCCACTCTACTTCACCCCGTCGGCTGTTTTCTCCTACTCCAGAAATCCAAATACATTCTTGTTCTATCCGTTTTAGAGAAAGAAAGGGGAGATAGTGGGGGAGCAATGGCGAAGAATGTACCTTCTTCCCTTCTACTGGCGGCCATGATTCTCACATTGTATGCCGCAACTGCCAACGGCCACAATATAACAGCGATCCTGGATAGCTTTCCCGAGTACAGCGTCTACAACAGCTACATGACGCAGACGAAGGTCGCCGACGAGGTGAACTCACGAGAGACGGTGACCTGTCTCGTCCTACCGAACGCTGCCATGTCCGCACTGGCCGCGAAGCACAGCCTAGCCGCCATCAAGAACGCTCTGCGTATCCTCGTCCTCCTCGACTATTACGACCCGCAGAAGCTCCATGACATTCCTCAAGGGACAACCCTCACCACCACTCTCTACCAGACCACCGGCAACGCTCCCGGAAACCAGGGCTTCGTCAACATCACGAATGTCCGTGGCGGGCGCGTCTCCTTCGGCCCAGCTTCACCCGGCTCCAAGCTGGCCTCTGATTACACGAAATCCGTTCGCCAGATGCCTTACAACATCTCCGTTCTCGAGATCTCCTCCCCAATCGTCTTCCCCGGCCTCCTCGACGCTCCTTCCGCCGCTGATACGAACCTCACCGCCCTCCTCGAGAAGGCCGGATGCAGGACATTCGCATCCCTCATTGCGTCCTCCGGCATGCTCAAGAACTTCCAGGCCTCCATGGATAAGGGCCTCACGCTATTTGCTCCAAACGACGAAGCCTTCAAGGCCGATGGCGTCCCAGATCTGAACTCTCTCAGCAGCGCAGATCTCGTCACGCTCCTGCAGTACCATGCACTCTCCTCATACAACCCCAAGGACACCCTCAAATCCGCGGATCATCCGATATCTACCATGGCTACCGGCTCCGCCGGTAAGTTCGACCTCACTGTATCCGCTCAGGGAGACGACGTTACGCTGCACACGGGAGTGGACTCCTCCCGCGTGGCGAACACGATCTTGGACGATACCCCTGTCTGCATTCTAACCGTCGACAGCGTTCTCCTCCCTGTGGAGCTCTTCGGCCTTCCCCCGGCCCCAGCGCCAGGTCCGTCATCTTTGACCCCGTCACCTTCCCCCTCCGATCTGGCGCCAGCCCCTGCCTTCAATTCCTCGGAGGCACCATCACCGATTCCTCTGTCGCCTCCTGCGCCGCCGACTTCGACTCCGGAAGGATCTCCACAGGCGGCTTCTGACAAGGCAGATGAGAAAAACTCGTCAAGAGCAGCGAAATTGAGGTCGGTTGCCATGTTGACGGCGGTGGCAGCGGCTGCCTTGTGGGCGGCGGTGATATGACTGTATGGAGCTGGAAGCTTTTCCAGTGAGGAATTGAGATGAGAGATCCAGTGCATTTTCTACAGTCACATTTTATTTCTCCGCTGTCCTAATTTAATTATATTCTGTGTATTTTTTTTAGTGTGGATCAGCGAGCCAGCGATGTTTCTTTTGCTTTTGAACATGACGATGCGGACGGATTTGTGATTTTTGTTCTTTCTCATTTTAGTTGGATTTCTCTTAGAAAAGTATTCTGCAACTGCTTTCCATTTCGTAGTGCTATATAGGTCGAGGTTACTGCGGGAAATATCATAGGAATAATTTTTCGTAGCTGCTTATTCAGCTTGGGGCCTAATTGCAAAATATTGTTTTATTAAAGAATAGATGCTAATAGCAAACAGATTATTGGAAATCTGTTTCTTCTTTGTGGAGTAGTTGGTGTCTAACCTTATGATCTTAAATCAAATTGTTTCGCTTCAGGAAACCTGACTTGGCCTCAAAGTTCATCAAGATGTGAAAAAACTAAGCAAACCAAAGCCCTTCAGGAAACCTGACTCGGCTATTATGGGTTTATTTTATTATCTGTGTTTTATTAGCAAACCAAAGCCCTTCTTCCCTCTGACTGCCAGCGGTCTTGAAGTCCTACATGCGAATCTGCTCAGGCGCTTGCGAGGATCTCTTGGGTTGCACAATCGCTCTGTTTTTCCTTTATTTTGTAAGCCCTTACCCTTCTCAGATCGAAATCCGCCCCCCTTAACCTCTTTTGAGATCTGAAAGCCATTTCCCCAGTTTTTTTCATTTTCCCTGTCGTTTTGCTTCATGAGCTTTTGGAAGCTTTCAAGTTAATGTTGGATCGATAGTGCCCCCCTTACCCTTCTCCAACTGAAATCCGACGACGCATGGAGACATTGCGAACATAATCATTGTTTTTGTTATTGTGTTATTGTTGAAAAATTTGAGGTCCGGAGGTGAAGTAAAATAGCGGAACACTTCACAAAATTTTTCACAAGTGTAGCACAACAATGACAATGGGAAGACCGAATAGTGCTATGGTATTAACTATCTCTTTACAATTCGAGGTATACATGGCGAGACATGATTCATAAGAATCACGGAGGAGAGAAACACAAAACACAAAATACAAGCTGCTGACGATCTGACACCTTGAGACCGCCAGACCGCGCGAACAGACAAGCCCAGACGGATAACCTCTGAGACCGCGCAAACAGAGCACAAGCCGCACCTGTCAGATCGCAACCACAGACCGCCCGACTTGCTGTTTTATTCAACTGCTGAAAACAACCAGTTCACACTCCTTGATCGCCCAGACCGCACGGTGTTGATCACAGAAGAACCCGCGAACTCTTGCCAACGAAAACTTCTTCCTGATGCAGACTGCAACTCAAGATCGCCTGACCACTTAAGACCGTCTGATCAACTGAGTTCGCTGCACAGTCCAAGAACACCTAAACACAGTCCGTCCGGACTGGTTTATTCAAAGCTGGAAGAAAGGAGAAAAGCTGACCGCGAGCTGCTAGTCGCTAACCTGCGAACAACACAAACCGGTCAGTCAAAATCTCAGACCGCGCGACCTCAAATTGAGACCGACACAATCAAGCCAATTTTGGTTCTTACAGTTGTCGTTATGAATGACGGGCCCTGCACCCCTATTTATAGGCGAGTAGACGGATGTCGTCACCGCACAAACTGGGATACAATAACCGCCCATCAGATCGCGAGCGGTCTCACAAGACAGACCGCCCGAGCTCAGCAAGGCTAAACAGCTCCCTTATTAAAACCATATGGTTATGTACAAACCGCCCGGTTACAACGGTCTCCTCAAAACAGACCGCCCGGTCTTTATTGCAAAAGCAAAGAACTTCTTCAGTAAATCAGACCGACTAGAACAAGTCGTCAGACCGCCCGGTCACTGCAAGAAGGCAGACCTACAAGAACATCTGGCCGACTTGAACAAGTCGCCAGAACAACCTGCGCGAGCCGCCCGGCCACTTAGCGGTCTCCCAGATCAGACCGCCCAGATCAGACCGCCTGAGACAAAACCGGCCAGAGCACCAACGCAGACCGCCGGTCTCTGCGGTCTCCAACCTTCAGACCGCCCAGCACCATTCCACTTCCACTTCAAAAATTTAACAGTTATCACTATGTCTGAAATATATTGTTTCTCAAATGTGTATTATTGACTCGCAATAGGGATCTTGCTGATGTTCTTCTTAGTAGGGGGTGTGAACCTTGCTGCAATAGGGAAAGTCGTCAAAGCTTTTTGTTTCTCAATCTAGGGTGCCCAACTTAATTCCACAATGATAGTCTGTTTCTTCTATGCTATAAATGGTTGGATTAGTTGTCTATGACTCATGAATGTTTTTTGATTTATTTCTTATTTTGTAGAATTGAATGGAGGCTGAGGGGGAATGCTCACAATCATTTAGGTTACGATAATTTGGTCTAATTTTTTGCGTATGCTTTTGCTTGGGTGTACGAGATTTTACCTAAATTAACATTGTATATTTTTTTCAGCTTACAAGTTAATGTTAGATCCACTTTCAAACTGACACATATTTTCATCACGAGAAGTGTTAGTTGATTGAGTGCATAATATCGCTAGATGTCTTAGCTTTGCCATTACTATTACGGTTCGTTCGGCGCGCAGGAATTAACTTTGAATTCCAGAAAGCCAATTCTCTTGTTTGGCGCGCTATATTTCAGCGGGTATTGGCTTTGAAACAAAACCCATGGGTATTGGCGTTAATTTAAAATATAAATTCTGAAAAACTTACCTTCTCATACCGATTTTGTGCGATATTGCTCTAGACGGCCTCGCTCCAACTGATTCAGCGACTCCCGCCCCTGTGTCACTCCATCTCTAGGATCTTCTTCCTCTCCCTCTCCCTTACCCTTCTTATCTTTTTTCACATCCGTCTTCTGTAAAAGCCAACCTAGCTGCATGGAAGGCTTGATTTCTTCTTCCTCAGAAAACCTTCTTCCTCCTTTTTAGATAGGTCTTCCTTGATTTTGGAATGCCGATTCTGTAGGGTTTTGGAATGCCTATTTTTGATCAACATTAAAATGGGAAGTGCGAGATTAAAATCAAGGAATCCTCGTTTATTTAGATTTCTGGTAATGTGTATAATAATTAGCGCAAATTACAGTCAATTGGTATGGAAAATTGAAATAAAAGTCAAACAAAATGTACAGTTTAATGAGTAGAACATCAGCAAGAGAAGGCACTTGAGAAGCTCGCACTCCGAAGGAGATCTCTAAGTCGCTCTTGAAAGGGGACTTGAGAATCGAAGGTCTTCAAACTTCGAAGGAAATCTCTGAGAGATTTCTCGCCAGAAAACTTCAGAGCTCTCTTCTTGCCTCTTGGTTGCTTGTCTTCAAATGAAAACGTATGAGCCTTTTTATATCTTTTATGAGTGGCACACTGGTAATTGCATTGTCTTGAGATTTGAACCGATGAATAAGGTTGCGCGATTCTGGTGACCTAAATTACCAATTTTTGGAAAATACGTCGATGCCCCATGGGCAGCCTAGGTAGGCTCACCGGAGGAGGCGTCAGACGGTGGCCGGCGCGCCCCTGGCATGCGAAGCGTGCGCATCGCGCTGAGCGCGCGCGCTAGGAGCACATGTGCGCGCACGAGGGAGAGTTTGTCAGACTCATCTTGGCACGCCGATCGAGGGCGTAACAAAAACCTCTGATTCAACCAAACTGCTTTTGTGAAACCCTATCAATCATGATAGCACAACGCCGGAAAATCGTCACCTTGATAGCACAATCGAGTTATCTAGTAGTAGCAACACAACTATGAAAAAATTGAAATAAAAGTCAAACAAAATGTATAGTTTAAACTGTACATTTTGTTTGCTTACTCAAGTGTCTTCTCCAATGTCTTCTCAAGTATGGACTTAGCTTTCCATAACGCCTGTTCTAGTGCATGCTTCAGTGCCTGCTCTTAAGGTCACTCTTGCAAGCGCCAAGAAAGATTTTGCTTCTTTTTTACTTTCAAGTACTTGTAATCAGAGCGGTGGACTGTCACCCTCTCGAATATTCTAACACTTGTAACCTCAAGCATATTAGTGTATTTGGTCGGCACCGAACCGATCCCGTGGTTTTTTTCATTTCTAGATTTTTCCACGTAAAAAGTTTTGCCGTCTCTGCTGTTGGTTCTCTTTTTAACTGTTTGCGCGATTGACTCACTCTCGAGCTAAGGAGGTTCAATTCTCCAAACCGGGAGAGCATTAAGCGACCTGCAATAGTTTGGTTGTGGGAAGGCGTTCCCAA
The DNA here is from genome assembly GCA_033032865.1 of Dactylorhiza incarnata. Classification (NCBI taxonomy): domain Eukaryota; kingdom Viridiplantae; phylum Streptophyta; class Magnoliopsida; order Asparagales; family Orchidaceae; genus Dactylorhiza; species Dactylorhiza incarnata. The sequence continues at coordinate 21,901,414 of JAWHQI010000011.1, read as the reverse complement.
AACTCCGAAGAAAACTCTTGTTCTACACGAGTGCTCCCAACTAACAGTAATGACAAGAAGAAGCTCCTAGGCAGCCGACAAGGCACTCCCCGAGGGACGTTGTTGGAATTTCTAAGGTGATCCGGGAGCAGTCAAACAGTTAGTCTCACGGCCAACGCGATATGAGCCTATATGGTCGCACATAACAATATTTGGAGAAATTGGAGAAAAGCTTGTGTTGACCTTGCTCATATTGGATATGAGTGAAAGGACCAATCCTATGACTATTTGGAGTAGAGTTTGTTCAGGAGAATGCTCCTTAGATATTGTTAATATTGTCTGGAGCATGTCGAAAAGGCTTCAAGATGATTTTGTGAATATCATCGAGAAGACTTCAAGAAAAAATTATGAATGTTGTCGTGACAGATAGCCAGTCGTCAGGATCACAAGCAGATATACTGAATATCGACTTGTGATCAAGTTCGTCGAAATGTCTCGAAGAATGGCCGAGTTCGTCGAGACTGTCTCGACGAATGGCCGAGTTCGTCGAGACTGTCTCGGCGAATGGCCGAGTTCGTCGAGACTGTCTCGACGACATATAATGACAAGGCTATTTCGTCGAGACTGCCTCGACGAGTTCGTCGAGACTGCCTCGAGGAGTTCGTCGAGACTGCCTCGACGAGTTCGTCGAGACTGCCTCGACGAGTTCGTCGAGACAGCCTCGATGAGTTCGTCGAGACTGCCTCGACGAGTTCGTCGAGACGGCCTCGACGTGTTCGTCGAGACGGCCTCGACGTGTTCGTCGAGACGGCCTCGACGTGTTCGTCGAGACGGCCTCGACGTGTTCGTCGAGACTGCCTCGACGAGTTCGTCGAGACTGCCTCGATGACATAGTCTGTCACGAATGTTTCGTCAAGATTGTCTCGACGAGTTTGTCGAGATGTCTCAACGAATGAGGTCATCCCGATGAAACTGTTTATACTCTGATTTAGTTTGGTCTGCGGATAGCGGAAGCTTTTGTCTGCTTTATACCCCTGGGTATAAAGTGCCATAGACATTAGGTTTTCTCACCTCTCTCGACAGAACGAGTACCTGTACCTGTGCGAGCGTGAATCCTGTGCGAGAAGAATCGGAAGCCGCCTTTGGAGATCGAAGAAGGAAGAGTTCCTATTGATTTCGTCGCATTTCCAGAAGACCCGTCTGACCACTACCGTCACTGCCTCCCCTTAGACGGATCTAGCAATCTGTGGAGACGAGTTCTTGTCCGACAAGATCGTAGGGTTCTTCGAGAGCTCATGTGGACTTCTGTAGAGGCGTGTATCTACTTATGCACTAACTCCTTCAGATGAGCTTGCCGATCTCGACAGAGGCACATAACAAGCACAAAGAGGACTTGGAGTATGAATCCGATTCCAGGAAGCTTTTAATTGGAGCAGTCTGATCGAGTCTCTACTCGATCCCACACAGGTAATCTATTTATTTCTTCAATTTATTGATTCATGGTTTAAGCAAGATCCTGTTATCTCTCTTTTGGGTTGGTCTTAAATATTTCGCTGCGCACATATGATGTGCCTATCCCTAAGGAAAACCTAACAACGGTATCAGAGGGAGATTTCTATGATTTCCATATTTCAGAAATTGTTCTCTTTGCAGTAACCATCTTTCTCTATGTTAGTTTGTGAAACTAAAGCATTGAGAGACGAGCTTGTCTACTTTCATAAGGGTGTTTGCATGTGCTAGCATCCGATACATGTAAATTCGAAGATTTAGAAATGTTCTAAATATTCAAATTTAATCCATAACATCAATTGTTGATGGTTTTGTGCATCTGGAATGTATCTGGGTTATGCTTGTTGTTTCTTTCATGATTTTGAAAAGGTGTGCACATTGATTAAATGTTAATCAAGAATAAGTGTTAATCAAATGTCATGAAAATCCCTTAAAATTAATATTATGTGTTCGGATGCCTTCCGATGGATGACACTCTTCCTGCCTCGATCGATGAAGTGTGGGCTTGCCAAAGCAATGTGCATTAATCTATTTTGGTAAGGGTGCGAGCAGAAAATTGTGCTGCCCCACTGTCGACATCGGGTCAAACTTAACTAGGTGACATCAACGATTGAGTTCCTAGAGGCATATGTTTGACATGCACCATTTGATGGATGCAAATAAGTGTTATTCACCAACTATACAAGAGTTGCATATTGATGTAATTGACAAAAGTTATCTACCTCAATTGCCATATTGTGGGTGATCAGCCAAAGCTGACTTATGATGGCAGTGAAATACGGATCTTGTCCACTAAGAAAGTAGTAACTCACATAAACTCTCCGAATTGATATTAAGGGTTATCAATTTGATTAAAATAGTGGGAGTTTTTAATAAAAGTACTTATTAAAATAAAAATGTATTTTGAAATATAGTACTAAAACTATTTTGCAAATTTATTGTAGAGTTTCCATGACAAGTGGATCTCACTCCACCCTGTCCCTGAGAGCCATCCTTGAGAAGGACAAGCTCAACGGGATGAACATCCTTGACTGGTATAGGAACCTAAGGATTGTCCTCAGGCAAGAGCGCAAGCTCTATATCTTGGAAGAGGAAGCCCCCACAGAGCCAAACCGAGAATGCTCCCCGGGCAGACAAAGATACTTACAAGAAGTATTAGGATGATACCCTGGATGTTGAATGCCTCATGCTTGCTACCATGACCTCTAATCTTCTGAAGCAACATGAGAGCATGTGTGGTTATGAGATAATCGAGCACCTCAAGAAAATGTTCGAGGGGCAAGCTCGGCAAGAGAGGTTTGACATATCCAAGGCATTGTTTCAGTGCAAAATGGGAGCTCGAGACCTAGTAGGGACTTGTGTACTCAAGATGATTGAGTATATTGAGAACCTTGAGAGACTGGGTTTTTCCTTAGGCCAAGAGTTGGCCACTGATCTGATCATGCAATCATTGCCGGACAGTTATGAGTAGTTTGTCTTGAACTACAACATGAATGAAATAGACAAGACACTGCCCGAGCTCCTTGGTATGTTGAGAACTGCCAAGATCAATATGAAGAAGGACAAGCCTATTAGCCCCATACTGATGGTGCATAAAGGCAAGGGCAAGGGCAAGAGATCAAAGAAGATGAAGATAAGATCTAAGTCTTATCTTGATCCCAAGTCTTTTGCACTAAAAAAGAAAGGTTTGGCTAAGGAAGGGAAGTGCCACCACAGCGGTAAGGCAGGGCAATGGAGGAGGAATTGTCCCATCTGTATTGAGGATTTGCAGAAAAAAGAAGAGAAGTGTGACTTCCACTTCAGATATTTTTGTTATAGAAATAAACCTTTCTGCTCTTTCATCCTATGTATTGGATACCGAATGTGGTTCTCACATTTGTATAAATGTGTAGGAACTGGGAAGGAGAAGAATGCTGGGTAAAGTAGAGGTAGACCTGCGCATTGGAAATGAAGCAAGAGTTGCTGCCGTTTATCGTCTTTCTTTGCCCACTGGGCTTATAATTGAACTTGATAACTGTTATTTTGTTCCACCATAAATCGAAACAATATATCCATTTCATGCCTTGACATGAAAGATTTTTCATTTATAATTAAGAACAATTATTGTTCAATTTTTATGAATGATGTTTGTTATGATGTAGCTCAATTGTTTAATGGTTTATATGTTTTGAACTTAGGCAAGCAGATCTATAATGTAGAAAATACTAGACGACTAAGAACAAATGACTCGAATCCTACGTACATTTGACATTGTCATTTAGGTTATATAAATGAGAAATGCATATCCAAGCTTCATAGAGATGTGTTGGATCTTGAGGCGCCCTTGGAGGGGGGGGGGGGGGGGGGGGGTGAATAAGAGTTTTAGAAAACTTTAAATTTTTATAAAAACTTTTGATATTTTGTTTGAATGAGAGTGAATCAAAAGTGAAGAGTTGTAAATTAATTAAAACAAATAAGAGAAGACATGATTATCATATATAATATTTGATTAAAAAAATGTGATTTCTATGACGCTAGAAATCGAAGGTGAAATATGAACTATTCTTTTTTATTTTCTATACCAACTCTTCTCACTAAGAACCGATTGTCTTTAGCCGATCTTTCCCAGATACGGCCTCAAGCCGCTCTAGCCCTTCTATCCCCAGAAAGGCCTCGAGCACCCACTAGATCTACTTCCTAGACCCAGTCGCCAACACGAGGCGAATTCCTCCCTAAGTCCTACCCAGACCTAGTCGCCAACCCAAGGTGAATTTATTCCACGATTATAATGAAAGAGTTACAAAACAAAATACAAAACACAAATAAAAACGCCCTATGAAGAATTCTGGAGATGTCGAATGCTCGCTGAATATTCTCGAAGTCGAAGCATGCGTTCTTCGCATTGAGAAAGCGTTGATTCGATCCTCCTTGAATTCTTCTCTCGGATTTGTGTGGGAGATGATGTTCTGGAAAATACGGCCCTCTGAAGTGCTGGAATAGGGCTTTCAAGCATTGGTGTTGAAGAAGACGAAATCCACCTATTTATAGGACTGGAAGCTAACACCGACGTTAAGGCTAACGCCTGGTGTTGACACAGTATAGAATTGTTTTGATGGCTCAGTCTTCAAAATGGGAAGGAGATTCTGCACTTTAGGAAACATTCATTTTAGGCAACCCTAATGCTGGCGTTGAGGCTAACACTGGCGTTAGGTCAGATTATTCCTAAAGTGCCTTCTAATCATGACTACTTCCCTCCTTGCCGTAATCATCATGATGGGAATGGGAGTCAATGCCCAGTGTTAAGAGCTAACGCCTGGCGTTAGACCACATCCCTCTTTTCAATTTGTGAGCAGGTCTAGGCCAATAATGCATCATCCTAGTGTCATATCTGTTCAAATCTGCATGCTAAAAACACAATGACAAACAAGATTAAATATAAGTAGGATTTGTTATTCTCAAATCAAAGGGATGCGGAAAATCATGCTCCAATAATCTCCCCCTTTTGATAATAACAAATTCAATAGAGATAAATCAGATTCATATATAAGAGTGATGTGTTTTTTGAAGTATATATGACACTAAGCAATATTGAGACAATAATAAGAATTATAGATTGTTAAATTGTGCTCCCCTACTTGTGCTCCCCCTTAGTGTATGCTCCCATAGACTAGATTCATGCTCCCCCTTAACCTAGTGAATCCTACTCCTTTAATCATTATGATTTAACATTTTATTCCCCCCGTTTATTATTAGCAAAAGTGGGTGGAGTGAAACAAAACTAGAGTAAAGAAGACAAAGGTTGGGACATAACTAAGAGAGGATTAAGAGTTTAGTTTAAACATAAAGTAAGTCGTGATCGAGCTAAGGGAGAGAGTAACACAGCGAAAAGAGATAGGATAAGCGTGGAAGAACCACATTCCAAGTTTTTACCAAAGGAATTCTACTACTTGCTTGCAAAGTAATCATAAAAAGTTGTTGAAAGAAATGCATTATAGTTGGACAAGCACAAGTGAAGAAAAAATACTTTAGAAGTAAGCATGATAAAGTATGGTAAAACCACATAGTCAAACAAGAATGCGGAAAAATAATACAAAGTTATTGAAATTAATATTTTTGTAAAGAAGAATTTTGTTTTGGTTTGACACTAGTCCTTTCACATTTGAACATTAACTTTGTAAATTCTCTTAATAAATAGGCAAATGTGATTTAACATATTCAAAAAGATAATATCTACAATGTAACCAATTCGTGTTTCAAGTAAAGAAAATATTGTAGAAATCATGCATCACAATCTAGTGCTTTTACTTGAGTTTTTAGAGAATTATGTAATGTTCATTAGGATCCAATTCTCATGAGTAGACGCTTTATGAAAAACAATGATGTGTGCATAAGGTATTTTGATAAAAGTATACATGTGAAATAATCAAAACACATGACATATGTAGTGAAATAGTAATGATAATATTAAGGATGTAATCTTATAATTACTTTCACACATCAAATATAGAATAAAGTTTCAAGGCACATAGAATGAGTACAACAACCAAGGTGCTTCGCCCACACAATGATCAATAAGACTTATCAGGGAGCGAAGTATTGCTTGGGGGATCACATAAGCAATTTATTAATTTTTATTTTTAGTGATCTAATGTACAAATAGAAGTGATAAAAAAGAATGTGTTTGCACAAGACACTTTACAATTCTTTACAAGGTGCTCAACCTCACAATGCTCATTAAGACTTATCAGGAGGGTGAGTAGTGCTTGGTGGAGTTATCTTTGGCATTTTATTTCATATTGTTGTAATTTTGGGCCAAAGGTCTCAGAATTCACTTGTTGTTGCAAACCCTTATAATTTTGAAATAACACTTCTATGTGTGCAATAGATTTATTGTTTGAATGATGGTGTAGGTAATTTAGACATACAACTTAATATGTTAAAACTATTACACTACATAATCATGCAAGACTAAGATTATGAGCACATGCAGATTACCAAAATAGTGAGTGTAAGAATCATTGATTAACATAAAACATTACTCATACTTATAGGCATGCTAGACAATCTTACACAGTTTTCTATAGACTATTTCATTGCACATAATCAGATTAAGGTCAAGGTATGACAAGATAAAACAATGTTTAAGAAATTTGAAATTAAAATTAGACATTGAAGAAAATCTTTGTGTGTATGCCAAAATCAATTTTGACTATTTGAAACAAAAATAACTAAGATGTTTGCTCTTTTGAAGTCTTATAGTCAAACCATAGTTTTGTAAATATTTAAAGCAAAACAAATAACAAAAACATATTTTTGATTATTTTGTATTATTTGATTTTTTTTTGTATTTTGGAATAAAACAACCAAGTTAATAACAAAATACTTTCAAAACTGAGAAAAGAAATAGAGAAAAATCATTATAAAATACCAGAAATAGTGTAGAGAAAACAGAATTTCAATTTGGCAAAAGGAGCTAACGCCTGACGTTAAGTACTTAACGCCCAAACAGATCACTGATTTTTGAGACATTTGAATTTTTTTCTTGAAATAGGTAGCATGTATATTGACTTCTCAGTGTAAAAATTTCAGAGATTTTTGAAAAGATTAGAAGGCTAATTATGCATGTTTTTGGTAGTTTTAAAATGGTTTTTATATTTTAAATTTGATTTTTGATTTTTCTGGAAATGAAGTCGTAGTTAAGGTGTAAACATAGATATATAATGATATACAAATGGATAGGCAGAAAATTTCAATTATAGAGAGAAAGAGGAGCTAACGTCTGGCGTTATACTCAACGCCGGCGTTGTGTCCACTTTATATAGAAGCCCCAAATCTGAGTTCTTTTCTTATTCTCTCCATTTCATGCCATTTCTCTTCCAGTTTCGCCGTCTCCCCTTCTCAGATCAAGGTAAAGTCCTTGTTTTTCTTCTTATATTTTTTGATTAAAACATTTCTCTACCCCTAAATTGTAATCCTTTGAAGTATTGAAGTGTTTTACTATGGTATATGATAGATCTAGAATTTTGAGATCTAGGGTTTCAAGTTTTGTGTTGTAGAGAGGGGTTTTTGAGATTCTTCTCAAAGATGAGTTCTTGCTTTAACTTTTTAGTTGTTTTTAGTTTTATTGGTGATTTTCCATTTATTCCTTATTTTTTGCGAAACTATTTGAGTTCTAAGCATGACTGAAGGTCAGCATTGTGTACTGGAGGTGATATGAAATTTGACAGCATGCGCCTGACATTAACATTAACGTCGGGCATTGACTAAATAAACTTTAGTTTTGATTTTCTGTTGTGTCTAAGGCTTTATTTGGCGCGGCGGTGGCGGGCGGAAGGGGCGGGTGGAGCCGTGGGATTGGGAATGGAGGGGAGGAGGCGGGGCTCGAAACGGAGCTTTTTGCTCCGTTTCATAGGGCGTGGCGGGTGCAACCGCGACAAATGCCACCGTCTGGCATTTGTTTACCCGCCTTGCGGTGGAATTTGCCGCAAACGCCGCCCGCCACCGCCGCGCCAAATGAAGCCTAAATGTTCAGGTTATGGATGCTTCCAGTACACATGGGGTTCGAGCCAGAAAGTCTTCTTCATCCCGAACACCATATGAGTCTTATCAATCTTATGCGGGGATAGAGAAAGCATCAGTTGGTGTAGGGATGATATTGCAGATAGACCTCCCCCGACATGCACATATTCAGAATCTCCTGGCTATATCAGGGGTTTTATCAGTGATTCCAGATGATTGTTTCTCTACAGATTTTGTTCGGGAGTTTTATTACAATTTATTTGACTCATCTGAGACAGAGCTAAATGGAGGAGTAAGTTCTATGATGCAATATGAAGTTATTACGATTACTCATGATGATTTGAGGAATGAGTTTGGATTAGTGGAGAGTGAGAATCGTCTTGATGTGGTGGAGAAGTATTGGGCTGAGCGAGACTGGACACCAGTGAATCTGGTTTTGCATGGGAAGTGATGCAGGACGTCAAGGCCCTGACCACACCCCATGGCTTCACACCAGCTAGCGGACCACAACCAAGCACGTCTTCCAGAAGGACTGCAGTCCAGGCACCCCAACCCATCTCTGTGCCTGTTCTCAGTGCATCGGGTTGTTGAGACTGGGGCTCGATCCCCAGACCTCCTTGATAAGAACCACTCCAGGCAAGTCAGTTGGTGATAAGGCCTATGAGGAGTGGTTCTTATCAAGGAGGTCTGGGGATCGAGCCCCAGTCTCAATAACCTGCCGCGCTGAGAACATGCGCAGAGACGGGTTGGTGTGCCTGGACTGCAGTCCTTGTGGCAGGCATGCTTGGCCGTGGTATGCTAGCTGGTGTGAAGCCATGGGGTACGGTCGGGGCCCCGATGTCCTGCATCAGGAAGGAGATAAGAGAGCAGATTACAGATGTTTCTTCACTTAGGGAAGAAGCATTCATAATTCAAGATATTTTGCAACACACTGTAATGTTGAAGTCTGGAGATACAAAGAAGATCACTGCACAGCTGAGTATTGTGACTTATCATATTATACAAGAAGAAGGTTTTGATGTGGCATATCTTTTACTCTCACAGATTTGTTATACGTTTAAGTTGAAGGATCCAAGAAGGTCTCGTCTCAACACACTTCCCTTAGGAGGACTCATACAATGGGTGGTGATGGAGAAGTATGCATACATAACCAGAAGTAACTATATTAATGATCTTGTCCCGGAGCTTTATTCTACTTCAACCATTCGAGTTCCTCGCCCATGAGATATACCATCATCTTCTCGAACACCCCTACGATGAGGAGTCTCGCTCCGTGAGACAAATCGGGAGCATCAGGAGTCATTTGAGGAATTCAGGGAGAACGCGACACGTCATATGTCACAGATCGAGAACATGGTGCGATATATGACCAGGGCCTTGAAGTTGAATTCGACACCGACAGAAGAGAGGGATTGGGACGTTCCCGTGGAGGATTTGCCACACCACTCGACTCGCCGTACACGAAGGTTAAGAGATCGAGGAAGTTCAAGTACTGAGGGGACAAATTCAATTAGTGAGAGTAGAGAGTTTTAAGGTGTTTTTCTGTAATGTAATAATATTTTTAACATTTGGACAATTAAGTCTAACGCCTGACATTAACACTTGCGCCCAGCGTTAGCAGTTATCATAATTTTTACCTTTTTCTTATTTTCATCTATTTTGTGACCTGTTTCTTTGCTGTGTTTTAGTTTTATTCAGACTTTCATAGTTGTGATTTTAATGATTTAAAAGGTTTCCACACAATCTTTTGTGGACTTAATCATGTAAAACTATCTATAATCTTTTTATAAGGATATGATCAAAAGAATGGCTCATTTTAAAAATGTAATAACATACCACTTTGGTTTTCAAGTTATTTAATGAATGGTGTTGTAAGGATAAGATAAAAAAGTACTGATAAGTATTGGTATAACGTTTTATTTTATTTAAATTTTTTAATTACGAGTTAAGAATATGCAAACTTTTTTCTGAAAAGTAAGGTAATGATAGTTTTCTTTGTCGGATATTGCAAGAGTACACATGAGTCTATAATTAATTTTTGTTGGATCGGTCGGCGCCCTTAGAGGGGGGGGGGTGAATAAGGATTTTCAAAAACTTTAGATTATATTTATTAAATTTTGAATTATTGCAAGATTAAAGACATGAAATAAGTTAAGTAAAACAAAAAGAGAGACAAGCTTTATTAATGATAAATAAGTTTTACAAAACTTGATCTCGATGACGCTAGAGATCGGAGGCGAATAATAAAAAAGCTCTTTTTGTTTTCTATCCCGACTCGCTTCCCCACGAACTGGTGGCCCTAGCCTTATCCTCCCCGGATTCGGCCTCAAGCCGCTCTAGCCAATCCTTCCCCGGATGTGGCCTCGAGCACCCCCTAGAACTAGCCTAGATCTAGTCGCCAACACGAGGCGAATTTCAGCCCTAAGTCTACCCCAGACCTAGTTGCCAACACGAGGCGATTTCACTACCGTTTATAATAAAGAAAGAGAAATAAAATAACAAAACCTCCCTTAAGATGAACTTCTGAAGTCGGAGATGAAGACCCGCTGTAGAATCAGCGTTTGTTGAAGCGGACTTCGTCTGGATTCGGCGTGATGGAATTCTCCTTCAGAAATTGGCAGAGCTTCGCTGGGACCTCAAATTTTGGCTAAGACAAGCCTATGGAATTCTAGTACTCTCTCTCTGAGGTGTATCCATTGGGTGTTCGAAAACAAGAGGAGAGGGGGTCCTTTATATCCCAAGTGCTACCGCCGGCGCTAGCCCGGATTAGGAAAGATTTTGCGCGGCAGGATCTCCCATCCGCGACAACATTTTGCTCTATGCCTTCTGTGCGCCATGCTACCGCCAGCATTAGTAGCTACCGCCGGGCGCTAGCTCTTTTTAAAAACACTGCCGGAATCACGTTAATCATCGCTAGCGCCGGGCGCTATCGCTACCGCTGGCGCTAGTGAGCCTGTTCGAATTTTGGCCTCAATTTTGGGGGCAGTCATCATGAGTACTCCTTGAGTCATATGGACTATGTTAACCTGCACACTTGAACACACAAGATCAAATACACATAGGATTTGTTATTCTCAAACCTAGGAGATGCGGAAGACCATGTTCCAACAAACTCCCCCTTTTGATAATAACAAATCCATTAATGATAAATCAAAGCATTAATAAATAAGCATGATGAAACTCTACTTGTGTGTGTGTGAGAGTGATGACTTAGGATAATTATTGATTTTAGCATTTAGAATTGCTCCCCCTAAATACATGCTCCCCCTAAGTGAGTGCTCCCCTAATATGTAAGCTATCATCTGAATTTGTCATGTTGGGTTTATGATAGCGGGTTATATTTATCATGTTAGTTCTCCCCCTTTGTTATTAGCAAAAGTGGGTAGGGAAACAAAGCACCAAAGAATTTGTAAATAGAAGAGAAGGCATGATCGAGCTTTTTAAGTAAATGATAAGGAGTTATAGAATTGTGTTTCATTGAAATAGATCAGAGTTATGAGCATTACAAAATTTTCAGAGTTTGTAGCATAAAAGATTTTTATGTTTGAAGTAACCAATAAAAAGTGTTCTATCAAGTAATGAAAGATAGGAATTTTGAAGAATAAGTGATGATGCAAAGATTACAAGATATTAAGTGAGCGTGGAAAGCGCAAGGTAAAACACTTGTATGGTTAAGATGCGGAAGAATTATAGTAATACAAAAACATCAAATAGTAATGATACTCCAAAAAAAAAATATGAGTTAAAGATCACAAAAGATGATGTTTTTGTAAATCATTTTGCAGTTAGATCTTTAAATTTTATAATAACCAAGCATGAAATAATGTTTATCAAAAAGAAATTACCACAATGTTACTTTAATTCATAATTTCAAAAACATACAAAACATTGTAGAACACATGCTAGGTTATCTAGTGCATTTCATAAGTAAAAAGTAATATAGAATTAGCATTAGGATCCAATACTCATGAGAAGAAGTGTTATGAAAGATAATGATGTGCACAAAAGTTTTTTTGATTAATGTAAACAAATGTTTTAATCAAAAAATACAAGATATATGTAAAGTACGAGCACAATAAAACACAAATAAGATTACTTCCACACACTTTAATGCACAATAAAAAATACAACTACTAAGGTGTTCTGCACACACAATGCTCATCAAGACTTATCAGGGTGCAAAGTAGTGCTTGGGGGATCACATATTGAAAGTTAAGATTGAAACTAGTGATCCGGTGTACTTAAGAGTAACTGGTTTTTCTTATTTTTGAAAGAAGGATTTGATTTGCACAAGACACTTTACTATTCTTTCCAAGGTGCTCAACCTCACAATGCTTATTAAGACTTATCAGGAGGTTCAAGTAGTGCTTGGTGGAGTTATCTTTGCCATTTATTTTATAATTTTGTTTTGTACAAAGTTCTCCGAATACACTTGTTTTGCAAATCAATAGATTTTATGAAAAACATAACCACTTTTCTTAATTTTTTAAGAGTGCAAAATAAGGAGTGTAGGTAAGATACTTGTGCAATTTTAATCCATTGTACTAATACAAAACATACACAAGCATTCTTTAGATTAAATACATATGTAGACAATGCCAAAAAAAGTGAGTGAATAAATATCATTATCAAACATAAAACATTTCTCATACTTAGAGGCATGCTAAGCTTGATCCTACACAACTTTTAAACTATAATTGATGCACATGTGAATAGATATATCAAAGCATGAAGAAAGACAATGTCCAAAGTAGTTTGAAAAGATAAATTGCAACATTGTAGAATTCCTAAATAATAGATTAAATCATGTTTGATTTTTCACAAAAAAATCATAAAGTTTTTTTTGATAGTTTTAAAGTTTTATATTTTTGTATTTGATTTTAGCAAATAAAAGCCTTTGTTTTGTAATTTTTGCTTTTGTAATTTTTATATTTGATTTTTGCATAAAGATGAACTTTAAACAAAGAAAACAACACAAGCGAAAAAGAAAAGCATATTTTTTGTAATTTGGTTTTTGTAGTTTTGTATTTGATTTTACAAAAAATAAAGAAACACAGAAGTGCAAAAACTAAGTAGAAAATATAGATTTATATATTTTAAGGGATTTTTAGAAATTTAAAAAATACAGAAAAAAGAACATGGACGCTAGCGCCTGCGGTAGCGCTAGCGCGGGAGACAGTAAGTGATTTTTGAGGATTTTGAAATTGTTGATTCTTGATCTTGATTAGGTGTCCCAATAGTAGTTTCATGCTGAAAGTGCAGATTTTTAGGAGATGTTTTTGATGGTGAAAAGTGAAGAAGCTTGTATTTGTGAGCATGTTTTAACTTGTAAGATCTAGCACACCTAACTCAAGTCGTAATAAATGAAATCGTGCATCGGGAAGAGGTTTAGTGAATATGTCAGCGAGTTGAGAGTCTGTCCCAATGAAGCTTACTTTTATATTTTCTTTCTTAATGTTATCCCTAATGAAATGATGACGAACGTCGATGTGTTTGGATCTAGAATGGTGTACAGGATTATATGTGAGGTCTATTGCACTTTTGTTGTCACATTTAAGATCTATATTTTTTAGATGAAATCCAAAGTTTTCTAGTGTTTGGCTCATCCATAACGCTTGTGCACAACAACTACCAAGTGCTATATATTCAGCCTCCGTGGTGGAGAGTGCAACCGAAGATTGTTTTCTACTAGACCATGCAACTAAAGAGGGTCCCAAAAAGTGACACATACCGCTAGTGCTTTTTCTATCTAGTGAGCACCCGGCGTAGTCCGAATCGGAATACCCATGGAGTGTGAAAGAGTCATTATGTGGGTACCATAATCCTAGTTTAGATGACCCAATTAGATAACGAAAAATACATTTTACCGCTTTTAAATGAGATTCTTTTGGATTGGCTTGAAAGCGAGCACATAAACATACGACAAATATTATATCTGGTCTAGATGCACTTAAATAAAGAAGAGAACCTATCATTCCTCTATATAGCGTTTGATCAATAGAAATTCCAGATTCATCTTTTCCTAGTTTTAAAGAAGCACTCATAGGAGTAGAAGCTTGTTTAAGATTTTCAAATCCAAATCGTTTCAGCATATCGTGAACATATTTTGATTGACAAATAAAAATACCATCAGTTCTTTGTAAAATTTGAAAACCAAGAAAATATGATAGTTCTCCTACAAGACTCATTTCAAATTCATTTGTTATTATTAAGACTACTTCATTACACAACTCTTCATTAGTGGCTCCAAAAATGATGTCATCGACATATATTTGTAGAATAATTAATTTGTTATTTTTATGTTTAATGAAGAGTGTGTTGTCTGCACTTCCCATAATATAACCGTGCTCTAACAAAAATGATGTAAGACGATCATACCATGCACGGGACGCTTGTTTTAAACCATAAAGCGCTTTTTCTAATTTGTAAACATGATTTGGAAATTTTTCATTTATGAAACCGGGGGGTTGTTCTACATAAACTTCTTCTTTAATAAACCCGTTTAAAAAGGCACTTTTAACATCCATTTGAAATAATTTTATTCTTTTAAAACTCGCAAATGCCAAAAATATTCGTATAGATTCTAAGCGAGCTACGGGTGCAAAAGTTTCTTCAAAATCTACCCCCTCGATTTGTGAAAAGCCTTGAGCAACTAAGCGTGCTTTATTTCTTACAATCCTAGATTCACCATCTAGCTTATTTTTAAAAATCCATTTTACGCCAATAATTGGATGATTAGATGGTCTTTCTACTAAATTCCAAACTTTATTTCTTTCAAATTGTCCTAACTCTTCATTCATTGCCAAAACCAAAATTTGTCATTTAAAGCGGTGGAAACGTTTTTAGGTTCAATTTCAGACACAAAGCAAATATTTGAAAATGTTTCATGAAGAGAGGACCGAGTTCTTACCCCAGTAGAAGGTTCCCCAATGACTAGCTCCTTTGGATGATTTTTGGAGAGGTTTAGAATGCTTGGAGGTACATATTCATCTTCTTTTGACTTCTGCTCCTCTTCTTTGGACGGTTCTTCTTCGTCGTGCTCCAAGGATGGCAAAGGTTCATCATCAGTACCTGTAGGGAGCTTCTCTGCACATGGAACAAACTCATCAAATCTGACATTAATTGACTCTTCAACCTTGCTTGATCTTTTATTAAATATTCTACATGCTTTACTAGTTGAAGAATAACCAAGAAATATTCCTTCATCGCATTTTTCGTCAAATTTTCCTAAAGAATCTTTTGTATTAAGAATGAAGCATTTACATCCAAATACTCTAAAATACGATACATTAGGTTTCTTTTGATAGTAAAGTTCATATGGTGTGAGAGTTAATGATGGGCGAAGCATAACTCTATTCATTACATAGCATGCCGTGCTTATGGCTTCTGCCCAAAAATACTTAGGTAATTTATATTCAGATAGCATTGTGCGTGCAAGTTCTTGTATTGTCCTATTTTTCCATTCTACAACACCGTTTTGTTGAGGTGTGCGTGGAGCAGAGAACTCATGCTTAATACCTAACATGTCACAAAAATATCTAAAATTTTCATTTTCAAATTCACCTCCATGATCTGAGCGAATGCATTTTATTTTTAAATCTAATTCATTTTGAATGCGAGTACATAATTTTGAAAATTCGCAAAACGCATCAGATTTGGAGGAGAGAAATTAAGTCCAACAATATCTAGAATAGTCATCTATGAGAACATAAGTGTATAATCTACCATCAAGACTCGCAGTGTTAACGGGACCAAAAAGATCCATATGAATTAATTGCAGAGGTTTTGATGTAGAAACTTTGTTTTTGCTTTTAAAAGATGACTTAGTAAATTTGCCTTTTTGGCATGGAGAGCATAATGAAGATAAATTTCCATTTAACTTAGGCAATCCTCTAATCAATTCTCTTTTTGCTAGTTTTAAGATGAGCTTTGTACTAGCGTGGCCTAAGCGTCTATGCCATAATTCTAATTCATCATTTTTCGTTATAAAACATTTTATAGAAGATTTAGAAAGATCATGAAATGAAACTATGTAAACATTATGAATTCTAGGTGCAGTTAATAACACATCTTTTGTTTTAGGATTAACAATCGTGCAAAGGTTAGTGGAAGATTCAAAAAGTACGTCTAAACCTTTATCACACAGTTGACTTATAGATATTAGGTTATGTTTTAATCCTTTCACATAAAGCACATTTGTTATAAGAAAAGATGCGTTACCCACTGTACCAACTCCCATGATCCTTCCTTTACCGTTATCGCCAAACGTCACTATTCCTCCTTTCATCTTTTCTAGGCTAAGGAATTTTGCTTTATTACCCGTCATGTGTTTGGAGCAGCCTGAGTCCAAATACCACACGTCTTCTGTTTCCTTAGCCTTCCTGCAAATCTAGAAAGAGGATGAGAGTAAAGACCCAGATACCCAAGAGGTACCACCCATAGAGTAAGTGGATTTCTTAGGTACCCAGATTTATTTTAATGATCGTTGATTTATTATATTCCTGCAAGAGCTAGACGTGTGTCCAAATTTAAGACAATTAGCACACGAAATAAAGGGGGTTGAGACCCTTTTCTGAGTTTCTACGTTGCCCTTGCTGGATGATGTTTGTACATTAGAAAAACCAGAAGAATTTTTAACTTTAGAGCTACCGCCGACGTTAGTAGCTAGCGCCGGGCGGTAGTGTTCACTTTTATATCCGAGTCCGATTTTTCCAGACCCAAAGCATTGATTACCCAGAAGCATATCCAGGGATTTTTGACCAATCCCGAATTTGGTTATGGCTAAATTGAGATTTTGATTTTATTTTTTAAGAGATGTATTTTCTTGAACAATCATAACACATTTGTTTTCAAATCCTTTTTTGTTCTTTTCAATTTGTAATATAGAAGTTTTCAATTTTCTCTCTAAGTCCCCTTTTTCTTTTGCAATGATTTTGTTTTGTGAAAGGGCATTAGAGAGAGAAACTTCAAGTTCTTTTATCATAAATAAAGAGTGCTCACATTCTTGACATGAAACTTTTCTTTTTTCAAGAGAGACTAATTTTTTGTGAGCTTACAATTTTCTTTTATAATAGATTCATTTTCATGATTTAATAAAACAAATTTATCATAAAGTTCTTCAAAGGTAGGAGGAGATACCTCAGTGTCGCTAAGAACACTGGTGTCGTCATCGTCGCTTTTGGCCATTAAGCACAAGTTTGCTTCCTCCTCGCTACTTGACTCAGATCTGTTTGACTCTTCAGAGGAAGAGTCATCCCAAGTAGCGGCCTTCAGCACTTTCTTCTTTTCTTTTGCTTTCTTTTGTTCTTTCCGTTCCTTTTGGTATTTTGGGCACTGGCTCCGAATGTGCCCGGTTTTTCTGCAGTGATAGCATTCTGGAGGTGGCCTTTCTTCTTCGTTATCGCTTCCTTTTTCTTTCTTCGATGAAGAGGAGGATCCCTTTCGTCGAGCATCTTTTTGGAAGAATTTTCGGAATGTGTTCCTTCTCTCTAGATTTCTGATGAACTTCTTGAAATTCTTCACCAGGAGTCCTTCTTCATCATCATCGTCCTCTTCGATGCACCCCTTATTTGATGTCAGTGCCAATGCCTATTTCTTCGTCTCCTTGTTGTATTCGTCAGGTTGAATTTGTAGTTCTACCTCATGGGTTTTAAGATTCCCAATGAGATTCTCGATCTGGAGCGTTCTTAAGTTGTGCGACTCCGAGATGGCCGTCACCTTCGGATTGAACCTTGGAGGTAAGGAACGAAGAATTTTCCTCACCAAGTCCCCATCGGAGTAGGTCTTTCCAAGCGCCTTTGATGCGTTGACAATCTTTGTGAAGCGAGTGTACATTGAGTTGATGTCCTCTTCCGTGTCCATCCTGAATTTTTCGTATTCAGATTCCAGTTGAAACAGCTTGGCATCTTTCACCTGCGATGTACCTTCGTGAGTAACTTCCAATTGATTCCAAATATCATAAGCAGTTGTGCATGCAAAAATTCTATTAAACTCAGTCCAATTTAAAGCACAATATAAAGCGTTCATTGCTTTAGCATTATTTTTACACCTTAGTTTATCATTGTCATCCCATTTATCTTTAGGTTTTGCTAATGTCGCCTCTCCTACTACAGTTGTAGGCGGAGAGTACCGTACTTCTACCATGTTCCATACTTCTACATCCATGGTCATAAGAAAACACATCATTCAATTTTTCCAGTAGCTAAAATCTGACCCAATAAAGAGAGGTGGTCGACTAACCCCTTGACCCTCAGGAAAAGCGAGATCATGAGACGCCATTGTTCCCGGTTGTTAAGCCGATTGGAACAAAACCACTCTGATACCACTTGTTGGATCGGTCGGCGCCCTTAGAGGGGGGGGGGGTGAATAAGGGTTTTCAAAAACTTTAGATTATATTTATTAAACTTTGAATTATTGCAAGATTAAAGACATGAAATAAGTTAAGTAAAACAAAAAGAGAGACAAGCTTTATTAATGATAAATAAGTTTTACAAAACTTGATCTCGATGATGCTAGAGATCGGAGGCGAATAATAAAAAAGCTATTTTTGTTTTCTATCCCGACTCGCTTCCCCACGAACCGGTGGCCCTAGCCTTATCCTCCCCGGATTCGGCCTCAAGCCGCTCTAGCCAATCCTTCCCCGGATGTGGCCTCAAGCACCCCTTAGAACTAGCCTAGATCTAGTTGCCAACATGAGGCGAATTTCAGCCCTAAGTCTACCCCAGACCTAGTCGCCAACACGAGGCGATTTCACTACCATTTACAATGAAGAAAGAGAAATAAAATAACAAAACCTCCCTTAAGATGAACTTCTGAAGTCGGAGATGAAGATCCGCTGTAGAATCAGCGTTTGTTTAAGCGGACTTCGTCTGGATTCGGCGTGATGGAATTCTCCTTCAGAAATTGGCAGAGCTTCGCTGGGACCTCAAATTTCGGCTAAGACAAGCCTCTGGAATTCTAGTACTCTCTCTCTGAGGTGTATCCA
Organism: Dactylorhiza incarnata; assembly: GCA_033032865.1. Classification (NCBI taxonomy): domain Eukaryota; kingdom Viridiplantae; phylum Streptophyta; class Magnoliopsida; order Asparagales; family Orchidaceae; genus Dactylorhiza; species Dactylorhiza incarnata. Next base: position 21,882,444 of record JAWHQI010000011.1, on the reverse strand, counting down.
ATGGGTGTTCGAAAACAAGAGGAGAGGGGGTCCTTTTATAGCCCAAGCGCTACCGCCGGCGCTAGCCCGGATTAGGAAAGATTTTGCGCGGCAGGATCTCCCATCCGCGACAACATTTTGCTCTATGCCTTCTGTGTGCCATGCTACCGCCAGCGCTAGTAGCTACTTCCGGGCGCTGGCTCTTTCTAAAAACACTGCCGGAATCGCGCTAATCATCGCTAGCGCCGGGCGCTATCGCTACCGCTGGCGCTAGTGAGCCTGTTCGAATTTTGGCCTCAATTTTGGGGGCAGTCATCATGAGTACTCCTTGAGTCATATGGACTATGTTAACCTGCACACTTGAACACACAAGATCAAATACACATAGGATTTATTATTCTCAAACCTAGGAGATGCGGAAAACCATGTTCCAACAATTTTAACTTTGTGAGACTCTAGTTGGACTAAGCAATTTTAGAGTGGATCTGGGGCTTCCCGAGGTCTACCCTGTGAAGGGTTCGCACCGGTACTAGGAGATGTTATGGGTGACATCCCAAACCTCCTTTTCACAAGATATTTAAGTGTTATTTGTTGCTACCCAAACTAAATATGATTTATAGACTCAAAATTTTCCGAAAGAGAAAAAATGAAGTTTATGATTTCATATATTTAAATATATATCTCATAACAAATTTAGAGTTTGATTTATATAGATAATATATGATATTTAAAGGCAATGAATTAAGGAAGATAGGTAGGTCATATAACTTTGAATTTTGAACAATTTGATTTATAAACTAATTAAAATTTAACATATAAAATCATACTTCCAATAATATATAAGATGACAAAAAAATGAATAACAAAAAGGACATTGAAGCATATCGTGAAGTAGGAATTTATTTATTTCATTTTGAAAAGATTATACTTCATGCATTTGTTGATATCTAATGAATACGAGATTTAGGTATCCAAAGGGAACCAAGTGTGGTGGTTCCTTTGGGTACCCAAATATAACGTGTAGGTTTGTGGGTAGATAGTGATGAATGGGTCCTATCATGTGAAGTTAATGTTTCATTTTTAATTTTAGGTCTCCATTCAAACCTTGGTTTAATATTATTCTTATGCATCAAATTTCCATTGTGATTAACTTGATCGAATATTTTGATAAAAATGATTTTTGAATTTATTATTTAAAGGAAATTTGTTTGCATTTAATTTTACGTTTGAAGAACAATTATGTTGAAAATGATAATGATGATAGGGATTTGGAATTTCATTTACTAGCTTATGTTGTTTTTTATTTCCTTTATTCTGCTTAGATAGATTATGAAAATTTATATTTAACTTGCCTTTGAAATGTGCTTGATATTTTGAATTTATGTGTTGAGAATTTTTCTTTATAATTTCCTTAAGCAAGTTAACTTTATTTTCCAATTCATAATTTTTAACTTTGAGATTATGTCTAGCTTTATTATAAGCAATTGTGCTATTCTTAAGAGTGAAAATAATAGAGTCAATATGAGTTTGATAGTTATTTCTAAATTCCTCAAATGTTTCATCCATCTCCTTGATTTCAATTTTATAATTTTGGCATCTAGCACAATCAGTTTTCAAAATTGAATTTTCTAAAAACAAATTTTTATTATGTTCTTTTTCAAAAGAAATTCCTTTTCAAGTTTCTTGTATTTTTCTTTTAAACCATTCATTTCTATACATGGTGTAATATTTTCTTTTAAAGAGACATGGGTAAAACTAGAAGAATTTGAATATGATTCTGCATTGATTTTTTGCTTTTAAACCTTTACTCTCTAAGCGAAATTTCTCATTAGCGATTTTTAATTTCTTCATTTTACGTTTAGCACTTTGTAGTAGATGTAATGCGTAAATGGAATTTGTCACAAAAAGAGAAGAATTTGATTTCCTTACATTGCTATCAGAAGAGGCAAGATTTAAAAAAGTAGTTCCTTTGACATATTTTTGGCACTCCTTTTCCAAAGATAATATTTCTTCTTCACTTCCACTTGATGTGCACTCCATTGATTCATCATGAGAGGAGCTTTCTTGAACACCTGTGCAAGCTTGTATGTTCTCAAATTCTTATGTTTGTTCCATACCTGTAGATGGAGAATCATACATTTCTTCAAGAAATTTCCATACTTTGTATGCACTAGAAAAACAATATATTAATTTGAAAATTTCTTGAGATAAATCATAAAAGATACTGTTTATAGCCTTTGCGTTTAGGCGACGTTCTTTTTTATTTGTTTCATTAGCCGGTCTTATTACTGCAATATTCCAGGCTTCGATATCTAAAGTTTTAATAAAATTTTCCATCAAAAATTTCCACCCTTTATAATTTCTCCCTTCGAATAAAGATGGTGCAAGAGATTTTTCTTCTTCATAAAAATTTCCCCCACTAATAGAAGCGAGATCATGAGACGCCATTATTCCCGATTGTTACACCGATTTGGAATAACCGGGCTCTGATACCACTTGTTGGATCTTGAGGCGCCCTTAGAGGGGGGGGGGGGGGGGTGAATAAGGGTTTTAGAAAACATTAAATTTTTATAAAAAACTTTTGATATTTTGTTTGAATGAGAGTGAATCAAAAGTAAAGAGTAGTAAATTAATTAAAACAAATAAGAGAAGTCATGATTAACATATATATTATTTGATTGCAAAAATGTGATTTCTATGACGCTAGAAATCGAATGCGAAATATGAACTATTCTTTTTGTTTTATATACCAACTCTTCTCACAAAGAACCGGTTGGCTTTAGCAGATCTTTCTGAGATACAGCCTCAAGACGCTCTAGCCCTTCTATCGCCAGAAAGGCCCCGATCACCCCTAGATCTACTTGCTAGACCCAGTCACCAACACGAGGCGAATTCCTCCCTGAGTCCTACCCAGACTTAGTCGCCAACACAAGGTGAATTTACTCCACGATTATAATGAAAGAGTTATAAAACAAAATACAAAACACAAATAAAGACTCCCTATGAAGAATTCTGGAGATGGCGAAGGCTTACTGAATATTCTCAAAGTCAAAGCATGCATTCTTCGCGTTGAGTAAGCGTTGATCCGATCCTCCATGAATTCTTCTCTCGAATTTGTGTGGGAGATGATGGTCTGGAAAATACGGCCCTCTCAGAGTTTCTGAAGTGCTGGAATAGGGCTCTCATGTATTGGTGTTGAAGAAGACGAAATCCACCTATTTATAGGACTGGAAGCTAACGCCGACGTTAAGGCTAACGCCTGGCATTGACCCAGAATAGAATTGTTTTGATGGCTCAGATCTTCAAAATGGGAAGGAGATTTTGCACTTTAGGAAACATTCATTTTAGGCAACCATAATGATGATATTGAGGCTAACACTGACATTAGGTCAGATCATTCCTAAAGTGTTTCTCTAATCACGGCTGCTTCCCTCCTTGCCATAATCATCATGATGGGAATGGGAGTCAACACCTAGCATTAAGAGCTAACGCCTAGCGTTAGACCACATCCCTTTTTTCAGTTTGTGAGCAGGTCCAGACCAATAATGCAGCATCCTAGTGTCATATATGTTCAAACCTGCATGCTAAAAACATAATGGCAAACAAGATCAAATACACATAGGATTTTTTATTCTCAAATCAAAGGGATGCGGAAAACCATGTTCCAACAAGATGGACTACTGGACTCATTTGATTATGAATTATTTGAGAGATGCGAGTCTTGCTTGTTAGGCAAAATGACTAAAGCCCTTTTCACTGGTCATACTGAGATGGATGATGATCTTTTGGGTGTCATGCATAATGATGTATGCGGACCCATGAGTTCTATGGCTAGAGATGGGTTTCACTACTTCATTATGTTTACTGATGATTTCAGTAGATACAAATACTGAAAGTGCACAGTGCCTCTGAGAATTCTCTAGGGGGGGGTGAATAGAGATTTAAAATCTTTTCTATCCTAACTATGCATATAATAAAAAATACTAAGGTATTATGCACACAGCAAAACCAAAGGCAGAATAAATAAAATAATGATTGCTAAAAATGAACACAGAAAGAGTAAATGGGACAGCACAGAAATTCACAGCAAAGACACAAGGATTTTTATAGAGGTTACCCAAAATGTGGGTAGTCCTCTCTTCTACCTCCCTGGTAGGATTGCACAACCTATGCATGAGTCTTTTGATAAGGAGACTCTTAGAACCAAAGATCTTTTGAAAAGAAGATCTTGAACCACTCAGATATTTTGATAAGGAGATCTTGAACCACTCAGATCTATTGATAAGGAGACCTTGAACCACTGAATCCTTTGGAAGAGGGATTCTTAAAACTCTGTACAGTTGAGGGAACAAGTAAGAAGAAAGTAAGAAGAAGAAGATTAGAATTCTGCTCTCAGAATCCTTCAGAAGCACTTTTGCTGCTTCTTTCTTTCACAAGATCATAAATAATGAACCCTTGCTTATGATAGTGATGATTGCAAGGCTTATTTGATTAGATCCTTCTCTGTGTATCCTTCTTGTAATCTGGCTGCTGTATGATGTAGAAGAAGAAGCAGCCCTGTATCTTTTCTTTGCAGAGTGAGCACTTGATTTCTATCTGTATCTCTTAGGGTTGAAGGAGGAAGAAGAAGCCACCCTAATCGACAAAGAGAAGAATAATGTAATCAATGCTCTTGTGTTTTCTTCTCTTCTCAGCCTTCTTATTGTCCATCATTGAATTTGAATTTCTTTCTTATTTTGGACAGACCTGAGAAGGTATTCTTAATGGATACGTGATTTCTTTTCTTCTTTTGTTCCCGACCCGTCTATCACATTCTATTTCATTCCAAGAATGCTTTTCCTCTTCTGGAATACTCCTTTCCTTTATTGGAAACAAATTAGCCGTTGGACAACTATCTTCAGTATGGTGGACCTTCTGAAAAGGTATTAGAAGGATAGCTGGAAAGATTTCCTTTTTCTGACTGTATTCGACGTTGCGTCGACTTCATCATTCTTCATGTCGATGCACCTCTGAGTTCTTATCGACGTGGCTTTGAATTCTTTTTAGCTTGGATGAACTCAGATATCTACATTGCGCCAATTACTTATCGGCGTAACCATCGGTTGAAGACTTAGAATTGACCTTCATCTTCTGTGTCGAGTTGAAGTTAAAGTTGCGTCGACTTCTCAGATAGCTTCGACTGGGTCTTCCTTCTGCGTCATGATCCTTTTGACGTTGCGTCGACTTAACTTATACTTTGATAGGCTAAATAATCTGCTTCGACAACAACACAGAGCTGCGTCGATATCAAGTTGAAGTTGCGTCGACTTATATTCGACGCAAGTCTTATCTCAACTTGAATTGTGGTTGCTTTGACTTGGCCCTGACACTCTAAGTTGTGTGAGACATCCTAAGACATCTAAAGACCAGATTACCCTTACTATACAATGTGGGTAATAAACCTAAGAGGTAAAATCGCTTATAGTTAATTTGTTAAGTTAAATCAAAAGGGAGGTTTCCCAACAATCTTCCCCTATTTATCTTAACAAATATTACAGATTGTTTTAAAATGACTTTACACATTCTTTGACATAAAATCAATACAAACAAAACATACATAGACAATAGAGAAAAATGAATGGAATCACATCAAGAAACCATATTGTTCTTAATAGTTGTATCCACCAGAGAATAGAAATGTACTGAGCTCATAATTACAAAGTACCTGGACTTCACTGTCCTTTATCAGGGGTTTTCCTTTTCCTGGAGAAGACTTTTGGGACTACCTTCCTTGCAGCAAATGCAAGAGGTTCTTCATCTTCTTGAAGATTCCTATCGGCTTCTTTATTGACTTCATCATCTTTGGGAAGCTCATCATCTTTAGGAAGCTCATTATCTATAGGAAGCTCCCCCTGAGATTGAGCATTTTCCTCAGCATCCTGAGCAACTTCCTTGGCAATTCTGGCAACTTCATTCATCAATTCAACTACTTGGAGCTCCCCTAGAGTAGAGGGAATCACCTCCCCCTGGTTCACTATTGTGTCTTCAGCAATCATTTCCCCTTCCAGATTTCTTTGAACATCTGAAATTGGCTTCCCCTGAGCAGAGTAAATCACTTCCCCAGCTGGTTCTTGAGCTGGAAGCTCCTCCTGATTTTCTTCAAGATTCTCTTGAGGATTTGCTGGAGGCTCATGCTAGATTACTACAGGTACAGGTTCATCAGTAATACCTACAGTTGGCTCCCCCTGGATTGATTGTTTTTCTGGAGACATTGCAGGGTGGATATTAATTTGGTTAATCTAGCAGATTGAAACAAGCCAAGAATGGCTTTGAAATTATATGAGGCAGCATTAAAGGAGTCGATATCCACATCAAAGCCTAAATTAATCTTTGGAGGAGCCATTGATTTCAAGATACCTGCAAACAGATGAGAAGAGAGAGAGAGAGAGAGAGAGAGAGAGAGAGAGAGAGAGACAGAGAGAGCGTGAGAGAGAGAGATAAGAGCACTAGAGAACTGGAGAAGGAGAGAGCAAGAGAGCAAGGAGAGGAAAATTCGAATGCGTAAATGATTCGACGCTGAAGTTGCTTAAAAAAAGATGATTCGTCGCAACTTATGGTTTAAGTCGAAGCACCGTCGATATACATTAACATTCAGCGCACCAAAATCCTGCGCACGCTGGCATCTCGACGTTGCTTCGATTACTATTCAACGCAACTTCAAGATTGTTTAGAAATAAATAAGTCGACGTAGTTATGTCAATGTTGCGTCGAGTTGTAATTGATGTTACCTCGAATTTTAATCACAACTATTAAGTCGACAGATGCGTCGATATAAACTTGATGCTACGTCAAATATAATTCATATTATCCACTCCGATTGGCCCTCAACGCTTGCGTCGAGTAGAACCCGCTGATACGTCGAATTCTATTCGAAGCAACTCTGAATGAATAGTTCTATTTTCTTAGATCATTCTTGCTATTTTTCCCAGCAATGATGTTTATTGAAAATAGTGTTTATGCTATTAATTTTATGAACTATAAGGATAACAAGGGAATTTAAAGGAGAAATCACTCCCTTGGTTTCATTTAGTTGTTCCTTCATGACCTAGATCTTTTTTCCACTCCATTCTCTCTTAGGAGGGATCCTATCTAATCCTACACAAATAATTCAAATATTAGAAGGAACCCAGGTTACCTTGGGCCCTTTTTGCTTTTACTATTGTAGGTTCAATGAAAGAATAGAAGGGTCTTTCATGATACCCTTTTGGATGGTAAGGAATGAGTTTCCCAAACCTATGCTTATTACCTTGGTACTGAAAATGTGCATAGAATGAATCTAGATATAAAAGATCAGCAGAGTGTCTTATTATTCTACTTTTAGGTTTAGTCTTTTGACTATTTAATTTCCCTGCATTACTCTTGCATATTAATTTCTTTTTATTATTCAGAATTACTTTGTTAGGCGCAGTTATTTTAGTTGGATTATTACTGTCCTTAGTTATTGCACTCCCCTCACCTGATTGATAGTCACTAGGTCTAATAAATCTAACTGGATATTTCCAGGCAGGTTTACTAGGGACTTCTGTGCTTGTACATGGGTTTGCTTCTAGTCCTAGGTGATTAAATCTCATAGTGAGATTTTGTGTAATGTTTTTAAGCTTTTGACTCCTCCCATTGAGTGAGTCCTCAAAGGCTTTTGCCTTTGTTAGCTCTTCTTTTAACTTTATATTTTCATTTCTTATGTTTATCATTTCTGTTTCTTTTTCCCGAATTTCATTTCTTAGATTATTATTTAATGAATATAGTTCATCTTTCTAATTCTTCCCTATTTGTTTCTATTTCTTTTTGTATATTAAGAAAATCATTACAGAATTCTTTAAAGCAGTTTTTGAAATCGACAGAATTGAAATCAAATTCATCAAAAATAGATACCTGTTCATCTTCATCATCTGAAGATATTCCCAGTGCCATCATGTAAGCTGCTTCAGCTTATTTTTCTTCATCACTCTCTGATGAAGAGGATCTTGAGTCTGCTTCAGAGTCACTCCAGGTTTCAACAATGAAACCCTTGGCTTTCTTCTTGTCTTTCCCCTTGAAAGACTTCTTCTTTTCATCCTTGTTGTTTCTTCTAACCCTTAGTTCCTATGGACACTCAGGAGCAATGTGCCCTGGCTTATTGCAGGAGAAGCAGATTATCTCCTTCTTTGGAGTCTTATCATATCTGGGCTTTGAGCTCCTTTCTCTTCTCCTTAAGTCTTCTGTCATGACCCAGTTTCTGAATATCCTTGCTAGGAGACTGAACATTTCATCTTCAGGAGTGGAGGGCTCTCCTTCAGTATCTTTCAGAGCAAGGCTCCTTTGTATAGGAGCTGGAGTTGTCTCCCTTTCCTCTGTTTCAGCTCTATTTTTCAGCAGCATCTCATATGACTTAAGTTTTCCTAGCAAAGCCTCAGTAGAGATTTCTCTATGGCATCTGGACTCTCTGATGGCCCAGATCCTTGAATCCCATGAGCTAGGGAAGCATATAAGGATCTTATCATTTATTTCAATCAAGGATATGTCCTTGTCCAGACTCTTCAACTCATTGACAATGATACTGAATCTGTCATACATCTCAGTAATAGATTCATCAGGTTTCTTTTGAAAGTTCTCATATTAGGATATGAGAAGGGACTTCCTGTCCTTTCTTTCATCAGAACTTCCTTCTACTATTCTGGAGAGAGATTCCCAGATCTCTTTGGCTAATTGACAGTCAGCCACCTTCTGGAAGATGTCATCTGACTTGGTGGATACCGGAATGTTCATAGCTTTGACATCAAATGCCTTCTGCTTCTTTTTAGTCTCTATCCACTAAGCCCTGGGTACAGGTTCCTGTGTAGAATCTCCACTGACATCCTTCTTGTATGGGGCTGGAGGACCTGAAATGATAATATTAAAGATGTCCTCATCAATAGAGTTCATATATAACTTTATTCTGGCCTTCCAGAGTGTAAACTTATATAGGTTACACAATGAAGGTCTTATTGAGGCATAATCCTTAGAACTCATTTTGTTTATAAAATAGATTTATTATAAAGAAATAAGAGTAGGAGGACTTTTTGATCAAGGTGTTAACCTTTTAATGTTCAACCTCCCTCTGATACCAATTGAAAGTGCACAGTGTGCCTCTGAGAATTCTCTAGAGGGAGGGGGGGGGGGGGGGGGTGAATAGAGATTTAAAATCTTTTCAATCCTAAATATGCATACAATAAAAAATACTAAGGTATTATGCGCACAGCAAAACCAAAGGCAGAATAAATAAAATAAAGATTGATGAAAATGAACACAAAAAGAGTAAATGGGACAACATAGAAATTCACAACAAAGACACAAGGATTTTTATAGAGGTTCCCCAAAATGTGGGTAGTCCTCTCTTCTACCTCCCTAGTAGAATTGCGTAACCTATGCCTGAGTCTTTTAATAAGGAGACTCTTAGAACCAAAAATCTTTTGATAAGGAGATCTTAAACCACTTAGATCTTTTGATAAAGAGATCTTGAACCACTCAGATCTTTTGATAAGGAGATCTTGAACTACTGAATTCTTTGGAAGAGGGATTCTTAAAACTCTATACAGTTGAGGGAACAAGTAAGCCGAAGGTAAGAAGAAGAATATTAGAATTCTGTTCTCAGAATCCTTCAGAAGCACTTCTGCTGCTTCTTTCTTTCACAGGATCAAAAATGATAAACCCTTGCTTATGATAGTGATGATTGCAAGGCCTATTTGATTAGATCCTTCTTTGTGTATCCTTCTTATAATATGGCTGCTGTATGATGTAGAAGAAGAAGCAACTCTGTATCTTTTCTGTGCAGAGTGAGCACTTGATTTCTATCTGTATCTCTTAGGGTTGAAGGAGGAAGAAGAAGCCACCCTAATCGACAGAGAGAAGAATAATGTAATCAATGCTCTTGTGTTTTCTTCTCTTCTCAGCCTTCTTATTGTCCATCATTGAATTTGAATTTCTTTCTTATTTTGGACAGACCTGAGAAGGTATTCTTATTGGATACTTGATTTCTTTTCTTCTTTTGTTCCCGATCCGTCTATCACATTCTATTTCATTCCAAGAATGCTTTTCCTCTTCTGGAATACTCCTTTCCCTTATTGGAAACAAATTAGCCGTTGGACAACTGTCTTTAGTATGGTGGACCTTCTAAAAAGGTATTAGAAGGACAACTGGAAAGAATTCTTTTTTCTGACTGTATTCGACGTTGCGTCGACTTCATCATTCTTCATGTCGACGCACCTCTGAGTTCCACCTCTGAATTCTTTCTTATCTTGTCTGAACTCAGATATCGACGTTGCATCTCTTACTTATCGACTTAACCATTGAGTTGAAGACTTGGACTTGACCTTCATCTTCTGCGTCGAGTTGAAGTCCTAGTTGCGTCGACTTCTCAGATAGCTTTGACTGGGTCTTCCTTCTGCATCAAGATCCTTTCGACGTTGCGTCGAATTAACTTATACTTCGACAGGCTGAATGATCTGCTTCGACAACAACATAGAGCTGCATCGATATCAAGTAGAAGTTGCATCGACTTGTATTCGATGCAAGTCTTATCTCAACTTGATTTGTGGTTGCTTTGACTTGGCCCTGACACTCTAAGTTGAGTGAGACATCCTAATACATCTAAAGACCAGATTACCCTTACTATACAATATGGGTAATATGCCTAAGAGGTAAAATCGCTTAAAGTTAATTTGTTAAGTTAAATCAAAAGGGTTTTTTCCCAACAGATGCATGTTTCTTATGAAGAATAAATCTGAATCCCTTGAAAAGTTCAAGGAGTTCCAGAATAAAGTACAGAACCAACTAGGAAAAATAATTAAAGCACTCAGATCTAATTGAGGTGGTGAATATTTGAGTTAGGAATTTCGTAATCATCTGAAAGAATATGGTATTGTATCACAACTCACTCCACCATGAACACCATAACATAATGGTGTTTCTATGCGGAGGAATCATACTTTGTTAGACATGGTACGATCAATGATGAGTCATGCAGATTTGCCCATTTCCTTTTGGTGTTTTGCTCTAGAGACAACTGCTTTCACACTAAATTGAGTTTCGACAAAAATGGTTCAAAAGACATCATATGAGATATGGACTGGGAAATGTCTCAGTATGTCTTTCATTAAGATTTGGGGTTGTAAGGCATACCTGCGACGTCAAATGCCTGACAAGCTGGAACCCAAGTTAGATAAGTGTTATCTTGTGAGATATCCTAGGGAAACCAAAAGGGTATTACTTCTACCTGTGATCCGAAGGCAAAGTGTTTGTCGCAAGGAGTGATGTTTTTCTAGAGAAAGAGTTTCTGTCTAGAGAGAACACCAAGGTAGAATTTGAGGAGGTTCAAGAACCACAAACAATGAATGAACCAGAAATGGAACCTGAGCAAGAAATACAAACTATTGTAGCTGGAGAACCTGCTCAAGACACAAGTCCTACATAGATCTGGTAGACCTAGAGTTGAGCCTGAGAGATATGGATTTATCATTTCTTAAATAGGTAGCGTGTTCCTTATGGATCATAATGACGAGACTGCAACTTACCAAGAGGCAATGAATAGAGCAAACTTCGAGAAGTGGCTCGAGGCCATGAAATCTGAAATGGACTCCATGTATGCAAACAAAGTTTGGATCTTGGTGGAACCACCTAAAAGGGTACGTCCCATAGGGTGCAAGTGGGTCTTCAAGAAGAAGACCGACATGGATGGGAATGTGCAGACATTCAAAGGGCGACTGGTGGCTAAAGGTTTCAAGCAAATTCATGGTATTGAATATGATGAGATCTTTTCCACTATTGTTATGGTTAAGTCCATCAGAATTCTACTTGCTATTGCTGCATATTATGACTACTAGATTGGGCAAATGGATGTCAAAATGACTTTCCTTAATGGAAACCTCCTTGAGGAAGTATATATGACACAACCCGAGGGTTTGTATCTCCAAATGAAGCCACTAAAATATGCAAGTTGAATCGATCCATTTATGGATTGAAATAAGCTTCTCGAAGTTGGAATCTGCTTTTTGATGAGAAAATCAAAGAGTTTGGTTTCATCAAGAATGAGGATAAGCCTTGTGTTTACAAGAGAATTAGTGGGAGCATTTTCGTATTCCTGATATTGTATGTGGATGACATACTGTTGATTGAGAATGACATTCCAACCCTACAAGCTATTAAGAACAGGCTAGGGGACTGCTTTTCTATGAAAGACTTGGGTGAAGCGACTTATATACTTGGTATTAAGATCTATAGATATAAATCGAAGAAGTTGCTGGGTTTGACCCAGAGTACATACATTGAGAAGGTGTTGAAATGGTTCAACATGCTTGAGTCCAAAACATGATTCTTACCTATGTCACTTGGTGTGAGTCTCTCTAAGGACAAGTGTCCTGAATCTTGGGAAGATAATGATCGCATGATGTTGATTCCATATGCTTCGGCAATTAGATCAATCTAGTATGCAATGCTGTGTACTTGACCCGATGTCCCATATGCTTTGAGCATGACCAACAGATATCAGTCTGATCCTGGTGATGGTCACTGGACATCAGTCAAGAATATCATAAAGTACTTGAGAAGAACTAAGGATATGTTCTTGGTGTTTTTTGGAGAGGAAGAGCTCATTGTAAAAGGTTACACGGATGCTAACTTCCAAACTGATAGGGATGACTCAAAATCCCATTCAGGTTTTGTATTTTGCCTCAATAAAGGAGCTGTGAGCTGGAAGAGTTCCAAGAAAAAGACAATTATCTATTCTACAATAGAGGCCGAGTATATCGCTGCTGCAAATGCGACAAATGAGGCCGTATGGATTAGGAAATTCATCGGCGAGCTAGATGTAGTTACTAGCATTGTTGATCCCGTAGTTCTCTACTGTGACAACAATGGTGCTATTGCACAAGCTAAGAAACCTAGATCCAATCAGCGCTCCAAGTACATACTTTGGCGGTTCCATCTTATTCGAGAGATTGTTGATTGATGAGATGTGAGCATTTGCAGAGTACCGACTGAAGAAAATATAGTGGATCCACTGACAAAGCCTCTTGTGTAAAGGAAGCATGATGGTCATGCTAGATCAATGGATATTAGATACCAGAATGATCATCTTTAGTGGTAGCCTTGTTGATTGTATGTTTGTTAGTTGTTTATTCATATGATGAATTGTGATTTGTACTATGTATTTCTTTTTATATTTATGACAAGTTCTTTTGTTATGTCAACTTGTTTCTATATTTGATATAATAGTTAACATAAGAAATGTCCTTAGAATGTTTGCTTTCATAGGAATTCAAGCGCGTGACTTGAATGTGAGGGCATGTGTTTATTTGAAGCATCACTCTTAAATGGTCCCTAGTCGAGGTATCATCTTAGAAATTAGGGAGAGGATGATACATCAAGACTAGTATATGGGTTGAATGATGAATGATTCTCACAGGTCATGATATGAGATATCAAGTCATCACATAGGTACTTGTTAGGAACAAGTTGTACTGGACAAACCCACCATGAGACTACTTTGTGGATTGTTATATGAACGTGTCACAAGTAGATCTCAAGTGACAATGATGTTTGTGGTTCTTTGACCTAAAGTCACAACATTCATCAAGTGAGGAAGAGCATACTTTGATATCATCTACAGTCTTCCTTGAGAAAGGTTGATGATAAGGATGGTTATTGGGTACGTTACAAATCATTTGGGTGTTTGTGTGTGGAAAGAAATAGAATTTGTCCTCATATATGACAAGAGTTACATCCATGAGCCCCTTGATGGAATGGGAATGACAAATTCATGGCCATGCTTGGTTGAGTTAATATATGATATTGAGTTCACCAATTTCTGGAAGTCCATTCTAGATCAAGAATTTAGGTTTAATTATTAAGAGGGTGACACGGTCCATGCCTCGAGTTTAATCTGGATGTAAAGGACAAATGAACATAACAACATTGATACATTTGTCACGGATAGACTTGTTTGAGTTATGAACTTTTATTGCTTAGGTAGTAATAATGCGCTGCTAGATGCCACTCATTGTTTGTGAGACTTTTGTTGATACATTCTAGATCAAGTGGGAGACTGTTGAAGTTTCTAAGGTAACCTGGAAGTAGTCAAACAGTTAGTCTTACTACCAACATGATATGAGCCTATAGGGTTGCACATAAGAGCATTTGGAGAAATTGGAGAAAAGAATTGTATTGGCCTTGCTCATATTGGATATGAGTGAAATGACCAATCTTATGACTATTTGGAGTAGAGTTGGTTTGGGAGAATGCTCCTTAGATATTGTTAATATTGTCTAGAGCATGTCGAAAAGTCTTCAAGATGATTTTGTGAATATCGTCGAGAAGACTTCAAGACGGCATTGTGAATGTTGTCGTGACAGATAGCCAGTCGTCGAGATCTCAAGCCGATATTGTGAATATCGATATGTGATCAAGTTCGTCGAAATGTCTTGATGAATGGTAGAGTTTGTAGAGATTGTCTCGACGAATGGTCCATGTCATCGAGACTATCTCGACGACATATAATGGCAAGGCTATATCGTCGAGACTGTCTCGGCAATTTCGTCGAGACTGTCTCGGCGATTTCGTCGAGTCTGTCTCGGCAATTTCGTCGAGTCTGTCTCGGCGATTTCGTCGAAACTGTCTCGGCGATTTCGTCGAGACTGTCTCGGCGATTTCGTCGAGACTGTCTCGGCGATTTCATCGAGACTGTCTCAGCAATTTCGTCGAGACTGTCTCGGCGATTTCGTCGAGACTGTCTCCGCGATTTCGTCGAGACTGTCTCAGCGATTTCGTCGATACTGTCTCGATGATTTCATCAAGAATGTCTCGGTGAGTTCTCCAAGACTGTCTCGACGAATGATCAATGTCGTCAAGACTGTCTCGATGAAATAGTCTGTTACCACTGTTTCGTCAAGACTGTCTCAACGAGTTCGTCGAGATGTCTCGACGAATGAGGTCATCTTGACGAAACAATTTATACCCTGATTTAGTATGGTCTGTGGATAGCAGAAGCTTTTGTCTGCTTTATACCCCTGTGTATAAAGCGCCAGAGACATTAGGTTTTCTCACCTCTCTCGACAGAATGCGTACCCGTACCTGTGCAAGTGCGAATCCAGTGCGAGAAGAATCGGAAGCCGCCTTTGGAGATCAAAGAAGCATCCCCTTAGATGGATCTAACAATAAGTGGATACATAGAGGGAACTCCTTTCTCTGACCTAGTTCTTGTCTGACAAGATCGTAGTGTTCTCTGAGAGCTCGTGTGGAATTTTGTAGAGGTGTGGATCTACTTTTAAACTGTGCGAACAAGAAAAATAAGACCGGAAAAATGGAGAATAACAATTTTTTATTTCCAAAAAACTTGATTATTACAAAGGTATAACTTCCTTTATATAGAATGGAGGAGAGAGAAGAGATTACAAATAAACAATGTGGGACTAAATACTATACAGGACAAAATACAGAACTAGGCGGTCAGACATAGGGAGACTGCCGAGACCGTTGAGACCGCTCAATCTGAGATAACAGACCTCGCTCCTAAACCCTCCAGAGAACAAGCGGTCTGTAAAGGATAGACCGCAGGAAGCAGGGCTAGACCGCCTGTCTTCATCTTCAACCCGCCAAGTCTTAGAGAGCGCGCGGTCTGAAACGAACAGACCGCCAGCGAGAAAAGGAACCCAGACCGCCCGGTCACCAACCAGACCGCCCGGTCTCAACACTTTAACAAGACCGCCCGGTCTCCAAACAAACCGCCCGGTCACAACACTTCAACACTCCCCCTCAAGCTGGAGCATATATGTCAACCATGCCCAACTTGTCGCAAATGTTTGAAAAAGAAGTAGACACGGGCTTGGTAAAAATATCTGCTAGTTCATTGTCCGAAGTGATGAATGGAGTACAAATTTGTTTCTTCAATACTTCTTCTCTGATAAAATGGAAATCAACTTCAATGTGTTTTGTCCTCTCATGGAATACCGGATTCTTAGATATGTATATGGCAGCTTTGTTGTCACAGAACATCGACAGAGGATGGTTATAGAGTTCTCCTAAATCCATCATGAGAGCTCTTAACCATTTTAGTTCACAAGTTGTCGACGCCATACTTCGATACTCAGCTTCAGCACTAGACCTTGAGACAATGAATTGTTTCTTGCTCTTCCAGCTTACAAGATTTCCCCCAACAAAGGTGCAAAATCCAGAAGTAGATTTGCGATCATCTTTATCGTCTGCATAACAAGAATCTGAGTATGCCTCAATCTTTAGATGATTGTTGTTCTGAAAAAGTAATCCCTTTCCCGGAGCCCCTTTAACATACTCTAGTATCCTTAGATAAGATTGTAGATGACATTCTCTAGGAGCTTGCATGAACTGGCGGCTAACCTTTCCTACAGCATATGAGATGTCTGGTCTGGTTACTATAAGATAGATAAGTTTGCCTACTAGATGTTTGTACCGTGTAACATCTGTCAGAGGTGGTGAATCATCTTGCCATGTTTTGTCTTCACCAACGCCCATGGGACATCGAGCCGGTTTAGCCACAGTTGATGCGTGTCGGCAAGTGCACCGGTCGCTGTCAAATAATAATTGTGGAGAATGGAATCCCCGAATGTCGGTCTCTTGAGGAATGCAGGTTGGGTGAACGATTCGCGCAGTGACTATTGCTACACAAGCGTTTAACAAACACAAAGAGGGGGGTTTTTGGTTGGTTTTCCTAATTTTATCAACAACAAAAGAGTTGCGGGTCAAAAACACCGCTTCGCGAGGCGAGGTGGATGCAACGGCCGCGATGCCGTGCTTCGTTAGGCGGGTGGAATGTACTCAAGTGCGAGAAGGTGAGGGTCGCAAACACCTCTTCACAACTGCCGTTAGCTCTTGCTAACGCGGAACAAACACCTTGCGTGCGTGCGTGAGTGAGTGAGTGGAAAACGGAGTGAATCACAAGCAAACCATGAAGAACAACAAGGAAACATTCATTTCAATAAACAACATTGCAATATTCAAGTTTACACGGCTCAACGAGTACAATGAAGGAAAGAGGAAAGAAATAACCGTTGGTGAAGACTAGCGGCCGTTCACGGCCGGAATGGTAGGTTGTCGGGCTACCTCCGGACTCGGGCGGACTATGCTTCCGGCGTAGAGAGCTGTCACGATCTCCCTACGTAGCTCCGTCGTCTTCGACTTCAGGTTTCTTCTTCTTCTCACCGGGCGGAATGAGAGAAAGGATGCTTGGAGGCTTGCGGATGGTGGAGAACACTCACGGACAACGGAGGAGGTCTTGGAATGGATGGAGGAGGCTTCCCCTTGCGTAGGAGATGAAGTGGATGTTGAAATTATTGAAGTGGAAGTGGAGGAGGCTTTTGGACCTGGGCGGTCTGGGAAGTGACCGGGCGGTCTGGCGTGAACGCACGGTCTGGCGGTCTGACAATGGCGGTCTGTTCTATTGGTCAGCTGCGGCTTCCAGGGTTGACCGCTGGTCTGGTCCAAGGGCTGCTGGAGGAGGAGGTCGTGCGGTCTGGCTGTGACCGCATGACGGCTGATCATCCTCAGGGTCGCGCGGTCTGTCTCTGACCGCGTGACAAATTGTTCTCTTCAAGGACGTGTCGGTCTGGCGTGACCGCTCGGGTTGGCTCTTGAATCCGGTCTGGTGGCTTTCCAGAGGGTTCTGAAGGAGTTCGCGGACTAAGTCATTCTTAGTCGCGCGGTCTCAGTTCGCGGTCTCAGGAGGAGACCAGGAGGGCGAGCTGGCTGTGTTTGCGGTCTCAGGCGAACACAGGTGGTGGGTGACTTCTAGGCGGTCTGGCGATCTCCGTGTGGAGTCGTGTTCAGACCAAGGGAGTAGCGATCTCCCGCGGTCTGGAGTGAAGTCGGCGCTCACCAAAATGAAGCAGGAGGGTTGCGGTGATCGCGCGGGTTGACCGGTAAGGTCGCGCGGTCTGATGGGTGGTGACTCTATCTCATAGGGTGGTGACTGGATCAGGTCTCACGCCTATAAATAGGAAGCCACTGTAGCAACAAGAAGAACACACCAAGTGTAAGCCGAGTTTGCCTAGTTCCTGCGGTCTGTGTTTCTGACCGGGCGGTCTCTGATTGAATTCTTCCTTGTGCAGCTTCTGCGGATAGTGCAGGCAGCAGCGATCACCTCTTCCTCTGAAAGTGTTCGGGCGGTCTGCGGCTTGGAGTTGTGGTGCTGGAGTTCGGGAATCAGGAGATCGGCAAAGGAGCGGTCTGGTGCAGCGGTCTGGTGGTGTTTCGAGATCGGGAGCGGTTGCGGTCTGACAGCAGCGGTCTGGCAAGCTGCTGAGTTCGGCAAGAGACCGTGCGGTCTCAGTTATCTTCAGTTTCTGTTCTTTCTCTTTGAAGTTTTGTGCTGACGAAATCATGTCTCGTCGAGCATGTCTTGCCTTGTAATTGAAGTGTTGCTATCAATAAAGATCGTTTTGTTCGCCTAAGATTGTCTCTGGTTGTTTGGCTTGCATCTCTAGTTGTTATTCCTGCTTGCTCTCACAAGGTCCGGAAAAATTTCACATGGTATCAGAGCTAGGTTGGAGTTGAAAGAGCAGTGAATAACTTAGAGTAGCCATCGCCTTTGTGAAGAAGGAACCAGAGGAAGAGCAATGGAAGGTGGTTTTGCAAGAGGTCTTGGTATTGAGATGCTTACATCGACTAACTTCAAGAAGTGGAAGTCGTGTATGCAGAGCTATCTTCTGGGTGAGGACCTCTGGGAGGTGGTAGGAGGAGATGAAACAGAAGAGGTGAAGGCAGTAGAAGGAGGTGATAATGGACCGGCCGTGAGGGCATGGAGGAAGACCAACGCCAAGGCCGAGTTCACCTTGAAGCGTGCCATTTCACCTGATCTCTTTGATCACATCTTGGGGTGTGGATCAGCTGCTGAGATCTGGAGAGCCCTGGATGGGCTGTTTAACAAAAAGAATATAGCAAGGCTACAGTTCTTAGAGAATGAGTTGGCAAGGTCAGCTCAAGGTGATCTTTCTATCTCAAACTTCTTTTTGAAGATGAAGAATCTCTGCGCTGAGATATCAGCACTGGATCCTGATGAGCCTATCTCTGAGGCAAAGCTGAAGAGGCACATCATCCGCGGCCTGCGGAAGGAATATGTTGCCTTTGTGACGTCAGTGCAGGGATGGGCAAATCAGCCGTCTCTGCTAGAGCTGGAGAATCTGCTAGCTTCGCAGGAAAGTCTGGCAAGGCAGATGGCGGGAGTGTCAGTGACTGGGGGAGACGGCGAGGTGCTCTTCTCAGGGAAGAAGAAGAAGTGGGAGAAGAAGAAAAAGATCGCGGGAGGCTATGGGCCTTCAACTTCTGGGCAGCAGGAAAGGGGGTATGCTCCCAAGGCTGACGGGAAGAAGAAGGGGGAAGGTCCGAGATGCTTCAAGTGCGGGAAGGTTGGGCACTTCAAGAAGGAATGCCCAGTTGTCACTCAATCGGGGCATGTTGCTGGAAAGGTGGAAGTGGAGGCCAGGCACATTGATGGAGGATGGGGAGGAGCCTTCTCGGCTTCGGTTGAAGCCTCGGCTACTATCAACTATCAAGAGGACTGGATCGTGGACTCGGGGTGTGGTCATCACCTCACCGGAGATGAGTCGAAGCTTTCATCAGCACAACCCTATACAGGTAACAATGCTATCATCACCGCTGATAATACTGTGCATCCAGTCGAGAAGGTGGGGGTTGTTTCTTTGGGCAGTGATAGAGGGCCACTTACCTTGAAGAGTGTCTATCATGTGCCCGGGATGAAGAAAAACCTCTTCTCAGTAACCAACGCTGTTGACGCTGGGTATCACGTTCTGTTCGGCCCAACAGAAGTGAAATTTCTACGAAATGTAGAGGCCGTGAAGGCGGAGGTTGTTCATGTTGGGAGACGGGCAAAGGACTTGTTCGTTTTGTCGACAAGTTCCTATGTCGACAAGATGAAGACGAATGATGGTGCCGTGATATGGCATGAGAGGTTGGGGCATGTAGGGATGGACAAGCTGAAAGCTATGGCGGTGAGAGGTCTGGTCAAGGGCCTGCCAAGTCTATCTTCCTACGGAGAAGGTCATGTTTGCGCAGGATGTCAGTTCGGCAAGTCTCATCGACTACCGTTTGACAAGTCGCAGACAAGGAGTAGTGTGCCGTTGGAGTGCATCCACGGTGACTTGATGGGACCTACTGCTACCCCAAGCCTCGGAGGCAGCAGGTATATGCTGGTGCTGATCGATGATTACACCAGATATGTCTGGGTATATTTCCTGAAGGAGAAGGCGGAAGCGTTTGCCAAGTTTGTGGAGTTCAAGGAGCTCGTGGAAGGTCGGCTGAATCTGCGGATCAAGAAGCTGAGGACGGACAACGGAGGAGAGTTCACCTCTGCTGAGTTCTCCAGTTTTTGCAGGAAGGCAGGCATCCGGAGGGAGCTTACTTGTGCACATACTCCACAGCAGAACGGTGTTGCAGAGCGGAAGATCCGTCATCTGACGGAGACTTGCAAGTGTTGGCTGCATGCCAAGAGTATCCCAAAGTCCTTCTGGGCGGAGGGAATGTCTTGTGCTGCTTACGTCATCAACAGGATGCCTCTGAGCCCCATCAACATGTTGACCCCGCATGAGATGATGTTCAAGGAGAAGCCAAGCGTGGCACACCTTCGGGTGTTCGGTTCCACCTGTTACGTGCACATCCCTGATGCTCTTCGGACAAAGCTAGAAGCGAAGGCTAGGAAGCTAGTCTTTGTGGGATACGATGAGAGGAAGAAAGGGTGGAAGTGCATGGACCCGGAGACGCGG
Source organism: Dactylorhiza incarnata (assembly GCA_033032865.1). Classification (NCBI taxonomy): domain Eukaryota; kingdom Viridiplantae; phylum Streptophyta; class Magnoliopsida; order Asparagales; family Orchidaceae; genus Dactylorhiza; species Dactylorhiza incarnata. Next base: position 21,861,667 of record JAWHQI010000011.1, on the reverse strand, counting down.
AGATTTGTTGTATCTCGCGACGTCGTGTTCGATGAGGTGACATCTTACAGGGGGTCCTCTGGAGTGGAGTTACCAGAGAGCAGGGTGGAGGAGCCGGAGCAAGCTGTGGAAAATCTTCAGGTGGAGCTACCTGTGTCACCAGGTGGTCCATCGCCTTCTAGTTCTGAGACGGGAGCTTCTGGTTCAGGGAGCAGGGGGAGCAATGCTCCTAGCACGTCTGGAAGGGGAGCTAGGGAAGAAGCAGCTGAAGATGATGCGGTTCAGGGGAAGGAGCTGAGGAGATCGAAGCGAGCGATCATCGCCCCTGATCGCTATACAGGAGGAAACACCGTGAGCTTTGTCTCATGTTTCTTCGCTGGTCCCTTAGATGAGAGGGAACCGTCGAGCTTTGAGAAGGCCAGAGGCGTGAAGGAGTGGGATGTTGTAATGCAAGAAGAGATGTCAGCTCTTGAGAAGAATGAGACCTGGTCTCTTGTGCCCAAGCCTAAGGGCATCGCTCCTGTGACATGCAAGTGGGTCTACAAGCTTAAGAAGAAAGCTGACGGCAGTATCGAGCGTTACAAAGCTCGCCTTGTAGCTCGGGGGTTCTCGCAGCAATACGGTGAAGACTACGAGGAGACTTTCAGTCCGGTGGCAAAAATGACTTCAGTTCGTTTTATTATTGCCTTGGCGGCGTTCAGTGGATGGAAGATTTGGCAGCTCGACGTCAAGAACGCCTTCTTGTACGGAGAGATTGACAAGGATATCTTCATGGTCCAGCCTCCAGGCTTTGTGTCTGAAGATTTTCCGGAGCATGTCTGCAAGCTGAAGAAGGCCCTGTATGGGTTGAAGCAAGCGCCGAGGGCGTGGTACGGGAAGATCGCAGAATATCTCCTATTCTGTGGATTTGTTGCTTCAGACTCAGACTCAAGCTTGTTCGTCAAGAAGAGCGGGGAGCTTCAAGTCATCGTGCTGCTTTACGTCGACGATATGATCGTGACGGGGAACTCGAAGGAGGAAGTAGCACAGCTTCGGGCCGAGCTGGCTATCAGGTTCGAGATGAAGGATCTTGGTGAGCTTCACCATTTTCTTGGACTTGAGGTGCAGAGGAAGGAAGGTGGAGTGCTGGTGACCCAAGCCGGATATGCGGAGCGGATCGTGGAGCGGTTCGGCATGAAGGAAGGGAAGTGCACTTCCACACCTCTGGAGAAGGCTATGAAGCTTCGGAAGGATGAGGGAAGGATCATGCAAGATCCGTTGGTGTTCCGAGCTCTGGTTGGGAGCTTAATCTATCTGACGATCACGAGGCCGGACATTGCATATGCAGTGGGCAGGGTGAGTCGGTTTATGGCGGAACCACGAGTACCTCATCTGCTAGCGGCCAAGAACATTCTGAAGTATGTCAAGGCGACCTCGGACATGGGTCTCTTATACAAGAAGGATGCGGGCTTCGAGGTGCATGGATACATGGATGCCGATTACGGGGGAGATTCGGATGATCGAAAGTCGACATCTGGATTCGTCTTCATGGCGGGCCCTACGGCTATATCATGGTGCAGCAAGAAGCAGGATTCCGTGTCAGTCTCTACTACGGAAGCGGAATACAAGGCTTCGGCCTTGGCAGCTCAGGAAGCCATCTGGCTTAGGAGGTTGGTAGGAGACGTCCACAAGGAGGTTCGGGAGCCGACTCTGCTACGCGGTGACAACGAGAGTGCTCTCAAACTGGTAACCAATCCAGTTTGTCACGCGAGGACCAAGCATATTGAGATCGAGCATCACTTCATACGGGAGAAGGTGCTGGAGGGATCTCTTTCGGTCGAGCATGTGCGGAGTGCGGACAATGTCGCAGACATCTTCACAAAGGCGCTGGCAAAGGGGCCGTTCACACGGCTAAGGGAGCTACTTGGGCTAGTTTCCACTTCCCACTTCAAGGGGGAGTGTTGAAATTATTGAAGTGGAAGTGGAGGAGGCTTTTGGACCTGGGCGGTCTGGGAAGTGACCGGGCGGTCTGGCGTGAACGCACGGTCTGGCGGTCTGACAATGGCGGTCTGTTCTATTGGTCAGCTGCGGCTTCCAGGGTTGACCGCTGGTCTGGTCCAAGGGCTGCTGGAGGAGGAGGTCGTGCGGTCTGGCTGTGACCGCATGACGGCTGATCATCCTCAGGGTCGCGCGGTCTGTCTCTGACCGCGTGACAAATTGTTCTCTTCAAGGACGTGTCGGTCTGGCGTGACCGCTCGGGTTGGCTCTTGAATCCGGTCTGGTGGCTTTCCAGAGGGTTCTGAAGGAGTTCGCGGACTAAGTCATTCTTAGTCGCGCGGTCTCAGTTCGCGGTCTCAGGAGGAGACCAGGAGGGCGAGCTGGCTGTGTTTGCGGTCTCAGGCGAACACAGGTGGTGGGTGACTTCTAGGCGGTCTGGCGATCTCCGTGTGGAGTCGTGTTCAGACCAAGGGAGTAGCGATCTCCCGCGGTCTGGAGTGAAGTCGGCGCTCACCAAAATGAAGCAGGAGGGTTGCGGTGATCGCGCGGGTTGACCGGTAAGGTCGCGCGGTCTGATGGGTGGTGACTCTATCTCATAGGGTGGTGACTGGATCAGGTCTCACGCCTATAAATAGGGAGCCACTGTAGCAACAAGAAGAACACACCAAGTGTAAGCCGAGTTTGCCTAGTTCCTGCGGTCTGTGTTTCTGACCGGGCGGTCTCTGATTGAATTCTTCCTTGTGCAGCTTCTGCGGATAGTGCAGGCAGCAGCGATCACCTCTTCCTCTGAAAGTGTTCGGGCGGTCTGCGGCTTGGAGTTGTGGTGCTGGAGTTCGGGAATCAGGAGATCGGCAAAGGAGCGGTCTGGTGCAGCGGTCTGGTGGTGTTTCGAGATCGGGAGCGGTTGCGGTCTGACAGCAGCGGTCTGGCAAGCTGCTGAGTTCGGCAAGAGACCGTGCGGTCTCAGTTATCTTCAGTTTCTGTTCTTTCTCTTTGAAGTTTTGTGCTGACGAAATCATGTCTCGTCGAGCATGTCTTGCCTTGTAATTGAAGTGTTGCTATCAATAAAGATCGTTTTGTTCGCCTAAGATTGTCTCTGGTTGTTTGGCTTGCATCTCTAGTTGTTATTCCTGCTTGCTCTCACAAGGTCCGGAAAAATTTCACAGTGGAGGCGTCCCAAGGTGGTGGTCGGCGGCGTACGGAACAGGAACTCCGCTCCCGGCGGCTTGATAATGCCCTAAAATCGGAACAGGCGTTTATATAGGCGCTGAATTAAACACTGCGCACGGTCATTGGTGCACGACCAGTGGTCGTGCGCACTAGAATTCTGCGATCGTGCGCACTACCTGGACAGAACCTACAAGAAAAGCAACTTATAAAATATAATGTTCGCACGACCAGTGGCGCACGACCGGTGGTCGTGCGCACTATCGTTGGTGGTCGTGCGCATTAGACGAAACAGAGCTCAGAAATTTAATGTTGAGTGCGCACGAACAGTGGCGCACGACCGGTGGTCGTGCGCACAGGCGTTGATGGTCGTGCGCACTACACCAAACAGAACTCATGAAAAAAGGGTTAAGTGCACACGATCAATGGCGCACGACCAGTGGTCGTGCGCAATAGAAACGGTGATCGTGCGCAGTGTTCCTGTGCAGAATTGCACCGGGAACACCTGCACGACTCCAATTCCAGCACAACCACGAATCTAGCCACTAAAAGTGGCACTTAACAGCGCATGAAAACTACTAATGACGAAAAGCACGAAATCACACCAAATTGGCCCCAGAAGTGCACCTAGCATGGATTATCAAATATAAGCTAAAATAAGGCTAAAGTGCGGTGAGATGACTGAAAAACGGCCCGGATGAGTCCAAAAAGGTGTATATGATCAGGACTCATCACACCCCTAGACTTAACTGTTTGCGCGTCCCGAGCAAACGAATCCGGCGGAGTGTGAAAACGATAATTAACATAGAGAATTACACAATGGAGTACGGTGCGAAGTAACATACGCATGCGAGTAGAGATTCTAGTAGAAGAGGATTCTAACTATGCTGACTAATTTACAGAAGTATTAAAGCGTAAGGAAAGATTTAGTTGTACTCAGTTGGTGAATTATGAAGAATTTGAACGATCATGCCCGGTATGAAAGTGATGAGACACTGAGGTGGGTGTTGCAAGAGATCGGGGCTTAGGAATAACTCCGATGAAATCCATCAACGTCGTGAACCATACGCTCGCCCGGTCACACTCTCTCCACGGCGCTAGCAAACTCGCAAATCAAATCAGTAGGACTTTTGGGATTAAAATGGGGCTTAGGTCACGGTATGACATTCAAAGGTAAACACGATGGCTACGCAACCCAAGTGAGCTAACGGAACGCTGCACCCCACAAGACCAACAAACTATGCTCGTGTGACACACCCCCAGACTTATCATGAAAACCAGGTGTGCACACGGCCTACTTCACAAATACCAACAAAATCTCTATTAAGCTCGGGAGGATTTCTTTTCAATAAACTTTCCTCAGATTTTTTTTTGTTTTTTTTAACAAACTTTGCTTCTATTATGAATCCTCTGGTTGGTTCAAAATCAGCGGATAGACTTTATTTTCCCTTCATAACACAAAGATTCCACACACCACACAAGTTGAGAATTATGAGCGTAGTTAAAAACAATTTGGTTGCGGGTATAGGATAGGCTTCAGGCTTTGGTGGATGAAGAGGAGCTGAACAAAGGAATGGTAGGCACAAAATAGGCTTGCAACGGTGAACGAAATGGACATGGAGTAACAAAGCTCAAACTAGCCAAAGGGTGGCCTACATCATGCTTGACTCAACGAGTCGCTCTCGCCCATGCTTCGAGAGTCGCTTGGGGCAAGTTCTTAGCCCACGAGAAAGGTAAACCTTCCTCCCGACTCGAGCAACACACGACTAGCACTCGTACACACACAACACCGGGTTATCGTCAATTTCATTCAAATTCACCACTTGAGTATAATAAATCTAAATTTACGCAGAAATACTAAACATAAATTAGATGCATAAAGAAAATCTAGTTCTACTCAAATTCTACCATAACATGCGAAGTGACTAGAACACTACATGAGTCAACATCGCACTCCAAATAATAATTCCTATGTTAACAACCTATTTCACATTCCAACCAAAATAGTCTAATCGGAACAACAACAAAAAAGATAAGCGCGCACTCAAGTGGGTGAAGTGGTGTGTGAAGCATGAAAACGATGATAATGATAAAGGTGAATAAGAAACAACCTTCTAGTATGCAGTGCAACTCGTGCACAGTGGATAACAACAACCGCTCCCCCAGACTTAGTCTAAACAATATATCTAGCAATTGGAAGCAAAAAGAGGAGAGAAAGTGTTACCCAATGCTCAGAATTGAGCATACCAGACGATTGGCGTTTACAATCAAAAGCAGTCCGCAACATCCGCACCATCGAACACAAAACCTGCAAGCACAAAACTCAAAACAACAAAAGCAAATGCAAAAGCTGAACTAAAAGAAGTTAGATAAAGAGAAATACGAAATCAGGAAATCTGGGTTGTCTCCCAGTAGCGCTTTCATTTAACGTCCTTAAGCTGGACCAAATACCTGTATTAGCATTGTTTATAAAGTGCAGGAATTAAAAGAGATACTCAGAAACAGTTCACCACATCAAATAAAACACAAATCAGCTGAAAGCGCTCTTATCGTGCGCGTCTCCCGTAGCACGTAGGCGGGAGGTGAAGGCTTTAGGGCCAGCACTGGTATTACCCAATGCTCCCCTAACCTCCGCCACCTTGCCACGAAGAGCGGCAACACGAGCGTCGCGCAGAAGTTTTTCCTTTTTAAGTTTGGTGACAGTTGGAGACTGCCACCGTTGAAAGTTTTTAGAATTTTCCGCCTTAGTGGCGGGTGGCGTGACTTCCGGCATCGTGGTGACTACCGGATCGGCCCAGGAGATGGAACGCTTAGATTGTTTATTACAAGATTCAACACAGGGAGATAAATAATCCGCATCCCGAACTACATTCACGTCAACGTTTCCCGAATTGCAGTCCTCCTCCGTCTCGGAACCGAACTCTCGCCGAAGATCAACTTCTTCTTCTTCACTAGACAGGTACTCCTCCGTTTTCCCTTCACTTGATTCTTTGACTTCTTCAGGCCCTGCACAGCTCAACGATTCATCAAAATTAAACGGAGGGGGCGGAGTGAATGTTTCAGCTGTGGCTTCGGGGCAAGCGGGCTGCAGCACCAAATTGGTTAGGGAAATGCACCCCGTAGCAAAATCAAGGGTGGCGCCGCTCTCTTTCAAGAACGGCACACCCAAGATAGGAATAGAATGATTGTCCTGCGGGCCCAAAACCTGAAAATCAGCAACAACAGTTGTCCCCTCAACTGTTACCTCCACATTCTTCACTTCCCCCTCGGATTGAATAACAGTCCCATTGGCAAGCACAAGGGATTTCCTTTCCTCCGTGTTCAATTCCAGTTGTAATTTAGCTACATCTTGCAACGCATTGACGTTGCGAGATGAACCAGAATCACACAAAGCTTTCGTTTCAAAATTGTTGATGGAACAAGAAATTACCAGCTCACTCGGTTCAACCTCTACCACATCCCCAAGACTCTTCCCTTGATCAATTGGGTTCTTCTCCGTGTTGCTGGGAAGGGTCCCCTGCGATCGCTCGGTTAGCACTTGGGCCAATTGGCCCAACTGCGTTTCCAGGTTTCGCATGGATGCAGTTTGATTTACCATATTCGAATTAGCTACTTGCATGAATTTCTCCAACATCTCTTCTAGATTACTCTTTTTTTGAGTAGGGGGTGCTTGATTATAGTCCGGGTGTGGTGGCCTCAGTTGGCTCCCGGAGGCGTAAGCATCGTTTTGATGCTGCCCCGGTGCCCATCGTTGGCCAGGTGTGTTTGGATTCCACGAGAAGTTCAGGTGACTTCTCGCTCCCGGATTATAAGCATTATTGAAAGGCGCCCCCCTAGGCTGATTTCCTACATAATTAACAGATTCGTTCAAGTTCAAGTGTGCGAAGTCACCTGCCACATTGTTCCCCGAACACTCATACGTGTGGTGGCCTCCGCCTCCACATCCCTCGCAGGTAATGACAGCAGCAGTCACTGATGGAGAGGGGAGAGAGTCGACCATGAAAAGACCTCGGCCGCTTCTTGGAGCATTTCTCCCTGCAGTCCAGAATGTACTGTGGGAGGCAGTGTCGCGCAGAATTCGAAGGGCTTCCTCAGGGGTGTGGTTCATCAAGGTGCCACCCGCCGCAGCATCGATCATTGCCCTGTAGTTGGGCTCGATCGCGAAGTAGAACAATTCAACCACATTCCATGGTTGGAGCTCGTGGCCAGGGCAACGGCGAAGGAGATCGTTGAGGCGCTCCCAAGCTTCAGCAAGGGTCTCTTGGTCAAGTTGGCGAAATGTGGCGATCTCCCGCCGCAAGCTTACAATCTTATCCACAGGATGGAATTTAGCAAGGAACTTGGATGCGAGGGCATCCCAAGTTGCCGCAGTCCCGGGCGGAATGGAGTGAAGCCACACCTTTGCTTTATCGCGGAGTGAAAAGGGAAACAGTCTAAGCTTGACCGTGTCGTCAGCAATCCCTGCGTAGCGGAAGGTTCCGCAAATATCAGAAAACTCCGCCAGATGCAGATGCGGATCTTCGCTGGCCAACCCCGAGAACTGAGCGTTGTTCCGGATGATGTTTAAGATCGCTGGCTTGATCTCAAACTGATTATTCATAATATTGGGCCCAAACCCCGGATACACACTCCCAGCAGTTGGAGTGGTGTAGTCTCTCATCGTGCGGGGCCGAGGCCTGACCGCCTCCAGCTCGTCTTCAGGCTGATGTTGCCCCACGCCGGGCGCTCTTGCGTCACCATCATTTGGGTCTACCTGATCACCCATTGTCGCTTGTACGCCAGCCGCGCGCCTTCGTGCGCGAGCGGTCCGTTCAATCTCAGGATCGAAGGGTACTAGCTCCCCTGCGGCTTGTCTCTGCATGCACTGTCACAAACAAAAAGAAAAACAAAGAAAATCAAAAACAACTGCTCGTATAACGAAAGTCACAACACAAGACGAAACACGCCTGCACTCCCCGGCTACGGCGCCAAAAACTTGATGCGTGTCGGCAAGTGCACCGGTCGCTGTCAAATAATAATTGTGGAGAATGGAATCCCCGGATGTCGGTCTCTTGAGGAATGCAGGTTGGGTGAACGATTCGCGCAGTGACTATTGCTACACAAGCGTTTAACAAACACAAAGAGGGGGGTTTTTGGTTGGTTTTCCTAATTTTATCAACAACAAAAGAGTTGCGGGTCGAAAACACCGCTTCGCGAGGCGAGGTGGATGCAACGGCCGCGATGCCGTGCTTCGTTAGGCGGGTGGAATGTACTCAAGTGCGAGAAGGTGAGGGTCGCAAACACCTCTTCACAACCGCCGTTAGCTCTTGCTAACGCGGAACAAACACCTTGCGTGCGTGCGTGAGTGAGTGAGTGGAAAACGGAGTGAATCACAAGCAAATCATGAAGAACAACAAGGAAACATTCATTTCAATAAACAACATTGCAATATTCAAGTTTACACGGCTCAACGAGTACAATGAAGGAAAGAGGAAAGAAATAACCGATGGTGAAGACTAGCGGCCGTTCACGGCCGGAATGGTAGGTTGTCGGGCTACCTCCGGACTCGGGCGGACTATGCTTCCGGCGTAGAGAGCTGTCACGATCTCCCTACGTAGCTCCGTCGTCTTCGACTTCAGGTTTCTTCTTCTTCTCACCGGGCGGAATGAGAGAAAGGATGCTTCGAGGCTTGCAGATGGTGGAGAACACTCACGGACAACGGAGGAGGTCTTGGAATGGATGGAGGAGGCTTCCCCTTGCGTAGGAGATGAAGTGGAGGCGTCCCAAGGTGGTGGTCGGCGGCGTACGGAACAGGAACTCCGCTCCCGGCGGCTTGATAATGCCCTAAAATCGGAACAGGCGTTTATATAGGCGCTGAATTAAACACTGCGCACGGTCATTGGCGCACGACCAGTGGTCGTGCGCACTAGAATTCTGCGATCGTGCGCACTACCTGGGCAGAACCTGCAAGAAAAGCAACTTATAAAATATAATGTTCGCACGACCAGTGGCGCACGACCGGTGGTCGTGCGCACTATCGTTGGTGGTCATGCGCATTAGACGAAACAGAACTCAGAAATTTAATGTTGAGTGCGCACGAACAGTGGCGCACGACCGGTGGTCGTGCGCACTGGCGTTGATGGTCGTGCGCACTACACCAAACAGAACTCATGAAAAAAGGGTTAAGTGCACACGATCAATGGCGCACGACCTGTGGTCGTGCGCAATAGAAACGGTGATCGTGCGCAGTGTTCCTGTGCAGAATTGCACCGGGAACACCTGCACGACTCCAATTCCAGCACAACCACGAATTTAGCCACTGAAAGTGGCACTTAACAGCGCATGAAAACTACTAATGACGAAAAGCACGAAATCACACCAAAGTGGCCCCAGAAGTGCACCTAGCATGGATTATCAAATATAAGCTAAAATAAGGCTAAAGTGCGGTGAGATGACTGAAAAACAGCCCGGATGAGTCCAAAAAGGTGTATATGACCAGGACTCATCACCAGTCAAACCGATTTATTGCAGAAGGTCAAGGGAATACTTGCGTTGTGAGAGAACCACTGAGTTGTGTTTCCATAACATCTCTATTCCCAGAAAATACTTTGGAGAGCCCATGTCTTTGGTAACAAAGTGTTGACCGAGATGTTTCTTGGTTAACGCAATTCCAGTTTGATCGTCACCTGTGAGAAGAATGTCATCAACATAAATGGCAAGAACAACCAGACCCTGGGAGGTTTTGCGAATGAATAGAGAATGGTCTGCAGAACTTCTTGTAAAGCCAATGATTTCGACAATGCTACTGAACTTTTCAAACCACGCCCGAGGACTTTGTTTAAGACCATAGATAGCTTTCCGCAACTTGCATACACGTGTCTCCCCCTGAGCAACATACCCAGGAGGTTGCTCCATATACACATCTTCTTGAAGATCGCCATAGAGGAAAGCATTTTTGACGTCGAGTTGAGACATAGACCAACCCCTGTTGATGGCTACCGAGAAGAGGACCCGGATAGTGCTGATGCGAGCGACAGGAGATAAAGTGTCAAAAAAATCTACACCATAGGTCTGAGTGAAGCCTTTGGCGACAAGGCGAGCCTTGCATCGATCCACACTACCATCAGGATGGAACTTCACAACAAAGACCCAGCGGCAGCCAATGACATCCGTTCCTAGAGGAACCAGAACAAGGGTCCAAGTACCTCTCTCAGTGAGGTTTGCCATTTCTTCATCCATAGCAGCCTTCCATTGAGGAATGGTAAGAGCTTCTTGGTAAGAGCATGGAGTGGCAGTGGCAGAGAGAGCCAAGGCAAAATTCCTGCAAGAGGGCGTCAGATGAGCATAGGAAACCACATCATTTATCAAATGTTGCGTACATGTCCGAACTCCTTTGCGAAGGGCAATAGGAACATCCAAATCGGCTTGTTCATCAACATCCGGTGCATCCATTGCAAAGAGTGCTAGCTCGAGAGCTGGGAGAGGCTGCTTCAGAGGGGAAGGAGGAGATTCGAGGGGAAGAGACGGGGTCGGGGGTGGTGGTGGTGGTAACGGGTTATTGTCAGTGGGGATAGCTGGTATGGGGAGAATAGGAGGAAGATCAGACAGAGCAATAGATGAGTCTTTGGAGAAATATGATACGTCTTCAAAGAACATAACATCAGCAGAAACCACTTGTTTGCGAAGAATGGGGTCAAAACAGCAATAACCCTTTTGAGAAGTAGAGTAGCCCAGAAAGACACACTTTGTGGCACGCGGAGAAAGCTTGTCGCGAGTAGCATATGGAGAATGAACGAACACCGTACAACCAAAAATATGCGGAGGAAGAGGGAAAGCTTCCTTGCCCTGATATAAGACAGAGAACGGTGTTTGACCATGAAGAACAGAAGAGTGGATACGATTGATGAGGTGACAAGAAATGAGAATGACATATCCCCAATATGAGCGAGGAACATTCATTTGAGATAGAAGAGTGCGAGCTACATCAAGAAGGTGACGGTTCTTGCGTTCAGCCACGCCGTTCTGCTGATAAGTATAGACACAACTTGTTTGATGAATAATACCATTTTGCATACAAAAGACAGAGAAATCATTACTAATATATTCTTTTGCATTATCAGAATAAAGAATTTTGATAGAGACCCCAAACTGGGTTTTGATCATTTCATAAAAAGTAGTCCATATAGAGAGTAATTCAGAGTGATCTTTTAAAAGATACACCCAAGTACATCTAGAGAAATCATCAATGAAGGTTACAAAATAAGAGCTACCCCTCCCAACAGTGGGAGTAGGGGAAGGACCCCAGATGTCGGAGTGAACAAGATCAAAAAGACTGGAAGATCCACGTCCTTGTTTAGCTGGGAAAGACAAGCGATGATGCTTGCCAATCTGACATGCTTCACAGTTGAGGGGAGGAGCATTCTTAGGTAGATCAGGTAGAATTTGACGAAGAAGCCATTCAGGAGGATGACCAAGATGAAGATGCCATTGCAGAAGACTGTTGGAAGACGAAGAGGAAGTAGAGAGAGCTGATACATTGTCCAAGAAGTAGAGGACGCCGCTCTCAGTCCCAATAGCAATCGTCCGCTTGGAGCAAGGATCCTGAAAAGAACAAGTAGTAGGGGTGAATGTTACAGAACACTGTAGCTGCTTGCAGAGAGAAGTAACAGATAGTAAGTTGCACGGGAATTTGAGCACATATAGAGTATCTTCCAGGCGAAGAGACGGAGTGACCTGGACGACACCCGTACCATTTACCGGAGAAGGAGAGCCATCCGCAATGAACACCGGGGGCAATCGATCATGTTTCTCGAAGAGAGAGAAACATTGAGGATTACCAGTCATATGATTTGTAGCACCTGAATCAATCAGCCATTTACCTTGAGTGACTACATGGACACTACCTGAGGAAGTGACCACCGAGGCTGATTGCTTGGAGGTAGAGGCCGAAGAGTCACCTATAGGGCGAAGGTGGGGATGCTTGAGCCAACATCGAGCAACGGAGTGGCCTATCCTCCCGCAGTGAGAGCAAAGATACTTGGAAGCTGCACGCCCTTCAGGATGGTTGATGAGTACTTTTTATTCTAATCCTTTAATATAATTTTATTGATATTTTTATAAGAATTTGAATAAATAGCATGAATTATCCAATCGAATTCATTCCTTTTTATTTCTTTAACTAATTTAAACTCATTTTATGTTTTTCAGGTTTTTTGGAAATTTTTGGACGAAATTTATAAGTACACGCCCAAGCTCACGGGCGTGACCCGGGGGCATGACTACTGGATAAGAACTGCGTTCAACGAATTGGCGTGAGATCGACGAACTGCCGCCTGGCGACCTTCGTTGGACGAATTACGTTCGACGAAATTGCGGGAGATCGACAAACTGCCGCCTGGCAACCTCCGTTCGACGAACTGCGTTCGACGAAATTGCGGGAGATCGATGAAATGTCTCCTGACGACCTCCGATCGACGAACTGCATTTGATGAAATTACGGGAGATCGATGAACTGCCGCCTGGCAACCTCCGTTCGACGAACTACATTCGACGAAATTGCGGGAGATCGATGAACTGCCGCCTGGCAACCTCCGTTCGACGAACTGCGTTCGACGAAATTATGGGAGATCGACGAACTATCTCCTAACGACCTCCGTTCAACGAAATTGCGGGAGATCGATGAACTGTCTCCTGGCGGCCTCCGATCGATGAACGACGAGAGTTCGACGAACTGCGTTCGACAAACTGCGTTTGACGAACTGCGTTCGACGAATGTTCAACAGCACAGCCGTTACCTCCACGTCAGCGGTCCGACTACCTCTACTCCCATGCATGCCACGTCAACAATCCATGTGCGCCTCCTCCAATGTCCAGCTAGCAGCAGCACCTCCTCCGCCCAAGCTCCACCAGCTGTCCGGCCTGCTCCAAGAAACGTCTCCATTAAATCAGCCATGGCCCCACCCCTATTGATTACCTTTCTTCAAATGCTTGGGCCGGATGTTATTGTTTTGCACCTATAAATAGGGCTCATTGGGGGGATGTGAAGGGGATATATTAGTGAGAGATTGGAGAGGAATTTTAGGAGGATTTTTTAGGACTTAGACATTTCATTTCTTGTATTATTTTTAGGTTTTTAGTAGTTCTTGTAATCCTTCTTTATTTCTTGTAATTGTACTTTCAATTTCAATAGTTATAATTTTCATTTCTATAGCTTGTATTTCTTTTCATTTTGCAATTAATAAAGTAATTCTTCTTATTCCCTTATTCTCTTCTTCCTACTTCTTGTATTCTTTTATTTCTTTTGATTCCTCCATGAGTAACTAAAATATTATTAGTGCTCGATCGAGATGGTCCAAGGAATAATAAAAGTTTTGAAGTAATTTAGAATTGCTCTTTCTCTTTTCTAAAAATAAACTTAAGAGTTATCATTGATTTTAAGATAACGAGATTATATTTTCGATATATAATTCTTGTTCTTGTTTTCGGTCTTTAATTAGCCGAAAGGCTCGTAAGACGAATCGATCACTCAAGGATAAAGAAGAGTAGAATGCAATCCTCAAGAGAGGACGACGTTACCCTTCTGGATTAGAGTAAAAGCCAATAGCGGGATTCGCCTCGTAAAGCGAGTATTAGGTTATCAACTATGGAATGAGAATTCGATTGATATTTCCTAATCTTAGTTGGACGTATACTCAACCCAAGGTACGTTCATAATTCTGGAATCCCCACGGTCAAAGTTATTTTAGTTAGAGAATGCGATTCTATTATTTTTTCTTATTCTTTATCTCTGAGCTGATTCAAAGATCGAGTGCTAATCATCCTTTTTATTGTTCTAATCTTTATTTTAATTTATCTCTCCTTTTTGCAAAACCAACCCAAAGTATTGTTGATAGAATAATAGAGATTTTCTCGAAGTAAGAGTACTCAACAGCCCGAGTCTAATACGACCTTGGTTTTTACAACCTATACTACATTCGATACGGTACACTTGCCGTTGTCGTTTGCAAGCATAGTTTTGCGCACCAAGTTTTGGCGCCGTTGCCGGGGAATTTCCACCGATTCAATTTAATACTTCCCCCAAAAATTTAGAGGATAATAATTACGATTATAATTTTCATCTTTTAAAGAAAATAAATTTTCAAACTTTGATGAAAATATTTTTTCTAAATTTCATGAGAATAATTTTCGGCGTTTGATAATTGTTCTTCTAGCCCCGAAGTCGATTATTCTTGGTGGCAAGCTCACCTGGATATTTCTCGAAGCGATGAAGATAAATCTTTAGATCCGAATTTTTGTTCTTATTCTCTTGTGCCGCAATTTTCGTTCTCTAATTTTGGGGAAATTCCGCCGATTCAAATAGATACTCCCCTCCAAAACTTAGATAAAAATATGGCTTCTTTTAGTGTTTTTTCTCCATCCTTTGATAACTTAGTTATGGAGGAACATGTGTTTTCATGTAATCCCATAACTTCTTTTACCAAAGATGAAGAAAAATTCTCTTGCCAAGATTTTCTTCATGTTGTGGGCACCCCGAATGAACTAGAAGAAGAACAAGTTTCTTCCACTACTTCACCAGTATCTTCTTTTCTTTGTCATGAATTTTCACAAATCTCTTTTATTCAACCAAAAATTCATGAAAATTTAGTGTTCGAAAATTTTATTCCGCTTGGTAATGCACTAGATTTTTCAAAAGAAATATTTATTTTAGAAAAGAAAGAACCGGAGCTTAATCTTTTATTTTCGCAAGCACCTCCTCCTTGCGAAAAATTATCTGACACGTTTAATTCTGATTCTCTATATACTAATAATTTTTAGGTTGAAGATGGGCCGTTGCTACCCCAATTAATTGATGATCCATATGCCGCTCATCTTTATATTTTCAAATCACCTCAGGTATGTATAGGTGATTTAGATTTGCATAATCAAGTCCAATGACAAACGGAGAATCACACGTTAAGCGGAGGAAAATCCGGTCGACTGACGTCGGCACATTCACCTAAGTGTGAATTAGGGGAGTTGCCTGTCCACTTCTCTTTTCCATTTCTGTTTTCCCAACACTAACCGTCTAGCTTAAAGATGGGAAAAACGAAGCGCTCTTGGGAGGCACCCCTTGCTTATCTTTAATTTAATGTATTTTTCTTTTAAAGTTTATTTTCTTTTAAGCGTTCTTCATACTTAGTTTTAAACATTGGGGATAATGTTTAATTTTAAGTATGGGGGTGTAGCTTTGCATTCACTGTATTTTTATTTGAAAAAAATTTATAATTTAATAAAAATCTAATTTCTTGGAAAGGGCGCTTTGGGCTTGAAATCCCATCACAGCTCCTAGTACCTTGCGAACCCTTCACCGGGTAGCCCTCGGGAAGTCCAAGAAATAATATTTATAAAACTAAAAATGATAAATACGCATATTCTTGTTGTTTTTATTTTTCTAGAAATTTAGTTTGAGGTTTAATTATAAGTATTCTTACATTTTTAATTTAGCTAATTTTTTGTTTTATCAGAAATTGTTAAATTTAAATTTGAAGTAATTTAGTTTTAAGAAACATTTTATGTTTTTAATTTGATTAGAGAATTTATTTAGCACAACTTCTCCTTTTAATTTTAAATAGCTTCACTTTGTGGTAAATTTGCTAAACATCTATAGATTTTTATTATATTCTCTTTTAATTTTAAGATCTTAGGAAATTTCATTCCACCAAAAATTTGCTCTCAAAATAGTTTAATTTATAAACTAGAAGTATTTCTTTACCCTTACCCATTGTTGGCAAATAAAAAGAAAATGTAGAAAAAAGATCATATGTCATGAGAATAAGAGGATAAAATTTATTATTTCCTAAACATATGCACCCAAAATCATTTAAAAGATTATATGTCATGATGTAAGAGGATAAAATTCATTACATCTAAACATATACATTTTGGGTTTTTGATTGAAGAGAAATTTTAAAAGATTATATGACATGGAAAAATTCTTTATTTTGCTAAACATATACAAACTCGTATTCAAATAAGGTGAGAGGATAAAATTATCACCTTTATTTTTGTATCTCTTCATTTGCCATTTTCAAGCAAACCCCCATCCTTAGCCAATTTCATTGATTCTAGTCCTAAACTAAATTATTAAGAGAGCAGTATTTTGGTAGGTGTCTTTTCCTTAAGGTTCTCTTATTTTAGAGTGTCTATAATTTCAATCTAATTTTGTTTGAAAATTTCTATAATTTCGATCGCTAAATAGTTATCTTGAGAAGTAGTTAGCTAAATAATTTTCTCTTTTTAAATTATCACCATAATTTATGACTTAATTCTTGAATTCCTATAATTTACTTTTAACTTACTCTTGGTTTAATGAAATTTTAGTTAATTAAAAATAATATCGATGTCTTATAAATTCTTTCCTCACTCTTTTGCTCTAGAATAGCGAAAACTCAAGTATGGGGGTGTTTGATGAGTACTTTTTGTACTCATCCTTTAATATAATTTTATTGATATTTTTATATGAATTTGAATAAAAAACATGAATTATCCAATCGAATTCATTCCTTTTTATTTCTTTAACTAATTTAAGCTCAGTTTATGCTTTTCAGGTTTTTTGGAAATTTTTGGACGAAATTTATAAGTACACGCCCAAGCTCACTGGCGTGACCTGGGGGCATGACTACTGGATAAGAACTGCGTTCGACGAATTGGCGTGAGATCGATGAACTGCCGCCTGACGACCTTCGTTGGACGAACTGCGTCCGACGAAATTGCAGGAGATCGACGAACTGCCGCCTGACAACCTCCGTTCGACGAAATTGTGGGAGATCGACGAACTGCCGCCTGGCAACCTCCGTTCGATGAACTGCGTTCGATGAAATTGCGGGAGATCGATGAACTACCGCCTGGCGACCTCCGTTCGGCGAACTGCATTCGACGAAATTATGGGAGATCGACGAACTGTCTCCTGACGACCTCAGTTCGATGAACTGCGTTCGACAAAATTGCGGGAGATCGACGAACTGACTCCTTGCTGCCTACGATCGACGAACAGGCGAGAGTTCGACGAACTACATTCGACGAATGTTCAACAACACCGCCGTTACCTCCACTTCAGCAGTCCGGCTACCTTTACTCCCATGCATGCCACATCAGCAATCTATGTGCGCCTCCTCCAATGTTCAGCTAGTAGCAGCACCTCCTCCGCCCAAGCTCCATCAACTGTCCGGCCTGCTCCAAGAAACATCTCCATTAAATCAGCCATGGCCCCACCCCCTATTGATTACCTTTCTTCAAATGCTTGGGCCAGCTGTTATTGTTTTGTACCTATAAATAGGGCTCATTGGGGGATGTGAAGGGGATATATTAGTGAGAGATTGGAGAGGAATTTTAGGAGGAATTTTTAGGACTTAGACATTTCATTTCTTGTATTATTTTCATTTTTTTAGTAGTTCTTGTAATCCTTCTTTATTTCCAATTGTACTTTCAATTTCAATAGTTATAATTTTCATTTCTATAGCTTGTATTTCTTTTCATTTTGCAATTAATAAAATAATTCTTCTTATTCCCTTATTCTCTTCTTCCTACTTCTTGTATTCTTTTATTTCTTTTGATTCCTCCATGAGTAACTAAAATATTATTAGTACTCGATTGAGATGATCCAAGGAATAATAAAAGTTTTGAAGTAATTTAGAATTGCTCTTTCTCTTTTCTAAAAATAAACTTAAGAGTTATCCTTGATTTTAAGATAACGAGATTATATTTTCAATATATAATTCTTGTTCTGGTTTTCATTCTTTAATTAGCCGAGAGGCTCGTAAGACGAATCGATCACTCAAGGATAAAGAAGAGTAGAATGCAATCCTCAAGAGAGGACGACGTTACCCTTCCGGATTGGAGTAAAATCCAATAGTGGGATTCGCCTCGTAAAGCGAGTATTAGGTTATCGACTATAGAATGAGAATTCGGTTGATATTTCCAAAGTTTAGTTGGACGTATCCTCGACCCAAGGTACGTTCATAATTTTGGAATCCCCACAGTCAAAGTTATTTTAGAAAGAGAATGCGATTCTATTATTTCTTCTTATTCTTTATCTCCGAGGTGATTCAAAGATCGAGGGCTAATCATCCTTTTTATTGTTCTAATCTTTATTTTAATTTATCTCTCCTTTTTGCAAAACAACCCAAAGTATTGTTGATAGAATAATAGAGATTTTCTCGAAGTATGAGTACTCAACCACCCCGAGTCTAATACGACATTAGTTTTTACAACCTATACTACATTCGATACGGTAGACTTGCCGTTGTCGTTTGCAAGCATAGTTTTGCGCACCAATGGTTGTTCCGACCTCCAGTGTTACCCATCTGAGTCTGATGAGCATAGTTGTTAGGTAGAGGCGGTGAGATCAACATAGGTCATTGGAGAAGAGTGGTAACAACGGCAATACGGGCAGCAGTAGCATCCAAAGTGGGAGATTCAGCCACTCCAAGAATCTGTTGACGGATCATGTCATATGATTCGGGGAGGCGCAGAAGATAACACACGACCAGAAGTTCCTGGAAGTGTTTGTGTTGGTCGGCCAGATCAGCGAAGAAGGGTCTATTCTGAAGAATTTCAGCCCCAAGGGCCTGAACTTGTTGGTAAGCAGCAGCAGGAGTCATGGAGGGACGAGCAAACAAGTCCGCATATAGGGTATATATGCGAGATGTTTGAGCTCCCTTTGAGTAAAGGGCAGCAAGGTGAAGCCAAGCAGCTTTTACAGTTTCATCATGCCTGATGATAGGGAGGCACTCATCTGAGAGACAATTAGCTAGCCAGGTGCGAACGAGGGCATCGCTAGCATCCCAATCTTCAAAGGTAGCAGAGGTGCGAGGTGGAGGGTCATCGGTAAGATGATGACGCTTGCGTTGCGAGCGGAGAAGGAAGTTGAAAGAGACACTCCAGTCGGGATAGTTGGGACCAATAAGTTTGGAGACGGTGCTAAGGTTGCCCGAAGGAATGGGAGGAGAGTGGTGAATAAAAATAGAAGGTGTGGTGGTAGTGGAGGTAGAGTCATCAGAAACCGCCATAGTAAAGGGAGACCGCGCGAACACAGGAGGGAGAACGCTTGAGCAGAAGAGGTCGCGCGAACAGAGGAGGAGACCGCGCGAGAAGAGGAGAATTTGCATGACTAGGACCAGACCGCGCCAAAGAAGAGGTCGCGCCTAAGAAGGGACCGCGCGAATAGAGAAGAGGTCGCGCCAAAGAAGACCGCACGAGAAGAGGAGAATTTGCATGACTAGGACCAGACCGCGCCAAAGAAGAGGTCACGCCAAAGAAGAGACCGCGCGAACAGAGAAGTGGTTCGCGAGCGATCACAACAAAAGGCCGTAACCCTCCTCTGATACCATATGCGAACAAGAAAAATAAGACCGGAAAAATGGAGAATAACAAATTTTTATTTCCAAAAAATTTGATTATTACAAAGGTATTACCTCCTTTATATAGAATTGAGGAGAGAGAAGAGATTACAAATAAATAATATGGGACTAAATACTATACAGGACAAAATACAGAACTGGGCGGTCAGACATAGGTAGACCGCCAAGACCGCTGAGACCGCTCGATCTAAGAAAATAGACCTCGCTCCTGAACCCTCCAAAGAACAAGCGGTCTGTAAAGGACAGACCGCAGGAAGCAGGGCTAGACCGGCTGTCTTTATCTTCAACCCGCCAAATTTTAGAGAGCGCGCGGTCTGATACAATCAGACCGCCATAGAGAAAAGGAACCCAGACCGCCCAGTCACCAACCAGACCGCCCGGTCTCAACACTTCAACAAGACCGCCCGGTCTCCAGACAGACTGCCCGGTCACAACACTTCAACATAAACTAACTCCTTCAGACGAGCTTGCCTATCTCGACAGAGGCATAGAACAAGCACAAAGAGGACTTGGATTGTGAATCTGATTCTGAAAAGCTTTTAACTAGAGCAGTCCGCTCGAGTCCCTACTCGATCCAGAACATGTAATCTATTTATTACTTCAATTTCTTGATTCATGATTTGAGCAAGATCATGTAATCTCTCTTTTAGGTTGTTCTTGATTATTCCGCTGCACACATATGATATGTCTACCCTAAGGAAAACCCAACAGACGTACCACTCAAGCTCCCGCCAATTCGCTCATCAATAACATTCCACTTCTCAAAGAAGCATTAACCGCGCCAACAACATTCATTGAAGAGCGTATATGCTTAATGGTGGAGCACCGGGCCGAGGTACTTACCCTGCTGAGGGATCTGGGGGCCTCCCATGCCCCAACCCAGTCGTCTCCCCTGGTGGGCAACCGTCGTTGGTCCTGAACCACACCTTTCCAGAAGCGGACGACAAATTAGAGGATCCCTCCTTGGACGAGAAATCTGATGCTGCCAGCTCCGTGCATGGCGCACTATATAGAGGCTGTCCTGGGCATGCACAATTAAACCCTCGCCACTAGGAATTGGATGTTGACCAGGCCGACAGGAGGCTCACTTGCGAGAAAGTGAGATGCATGATCGAAGAGGAATACGGGCGTGAAGGACACCAAGATGCAAATGTGCGATGCCCCATTCACTACATCTCCCTGCTAGCTCCATAGGTCCTGACGCTTCCCGTTCCTCCCAGGTTCAAGATCACAAACTTCGAGACCTTTGATGGGTCGGACGACCTTTTAGAACATGTCAGCCATTTCACAACTATCTTGCAGATCTATAATGCTCTAGACCAGCTCCTGTGACAAGTATTCCTAAAAACTCTAAAGGGACAATCTCGCACATGATTCCATTCCATGAAGAAGGATAAATCAATAACTATGCAGAGTTAACTTGATTGTTCACAGATTAGTTTATTGCCAACCGACAGATCGTTCGAGACTCCTCTCACCTCTTTGAGATCTGATAGATCGAGGGGGAGTTGGTCAATGATTTCTTCCACCGCTTCACTATAGAGGCACGATAGATTCCGGTGGTTGACCCCGAGCTCCCGTGCAGTGTTTTTCTTGGAGGGCTCTGATGCGCAATTTCAGCACTGCTAATTAGCAAGCACGAAATGTGATACGACGGCAGTGCGCTGGTCGCTCAAGTAATAAAATAGGGAGGGACTCCCCAAATATCGTTCTCAAAGGACCGCAAGTTGGGTAGTATGATTTGCTCAAACCGGAAATTAGTTAAAAGGACAACTAAGTAACAACGGGGGGGGGGGGGGGGGGGGGGGGTGTGATTTGGGTTCCTATGCTATTGCAAAATGAAGAGAAATGCGGGTCAAAAAGCACTGCTTCGCAAGGTGTGGGTGAGTGCAGCGGCCGCGATGCCTCGCTTCGGTAAGCGGGTGGAGTGGCCACAGTGCGAGGTTTTGTGAGGGTCGTATTCACCTCTTCGCTAACATCACAACTAGCAATCGCTAAATGGCTTCACGCACAAACAACCTAGGCTATCACACCAACAAAAGGGCTATTCTTGCCACCACATCATCATTGCACATGAACACAAGCAAAAATACATAATATTAACCTAACATTTGTTCATACAACATCACAAAGAAAGTACAAGCATCAAGGGTTAGAGAGGAACACAAAGAAGATATCACCGCGTCTTGGGTTCTCGGCCGGAATGAGAGGTTGTCAGGCTCTCTCCAGGCTCGGCCCTCAGATGGTGAGCTAACTCGAAGGAGGCTGTCACCGCTCCAACAATCTTCAGCGCTTCTATGGTCTCCTCGGCGAGGAATGCTTGAGCTAGTGGCGGAGAAAGCTTGCAAATGCTCCCGTATGGAGGAATGAGGAAGGAGATCGCCAGAGAAGGTCTCCTCTTGTCTCCTACGGTGGAAGGGTTGAAAATGGAGGGATTCTCAGCTTTTCCCACGAGCGGGATCGAGCTCCCCGTGCCTCTTTTTGAGGGCAGCAACAATTCCTGCTTTAAATACTAAACAGGCAGAATTTTGGTCACGCACGGTCGAACGCACGACCGTGCATTGCCCGTGCGTTAATTAAAGATAATAGTTGGCGTGAAGATGAAGCTGCGCCGCCCGTGCAATTTACTCACACACGGGCAAATCCGCCCGTGCGTCAAAATGCACGGGTAAATTCAGAAATAGCTAAAAATAAAAGAAACAGGAGGCCGTGCGTTTTACTCACGCACGGGCGATTCCGCCCGTGCGTCAAAACGCACGAGTAAATTCGGATCGATTGTTTTCTGCCCAGATCAGAGCGCACGACCGCAACAGCCCGTGCGTCAAGGAAACCGCACGACCGTGCGTTTCACACAGTCATGAATTCTGGGAGAAAACTGGATACAAGATAATCCGGCCACCTGCATACAAGATAAAATAGCTGGGAATACACCTCCAGCACCAGATAAATATAGAGAAATGGAAGGGGAGCACCATGTGCTTACACCCAATGACAAGGAGCGCAAATGCACACCGAAACGGGCCTAAGAGTGCACCTAGCAAGGAATAACAAATATGAATGAAAACATGCCTAAAGTGTAGTGCATAGACTAGATAATCGGCCCAGATGAGTCCATAAATGTGTATATAAATGGGACTCATCACACCCCCAGACTTAACCATTTGCACGTCTCGGGCAAACTACTCAGCTCTCCGTCGGAACAATTGGATGTTAGCGTGAGTTTGAGCGGTAGAGACCTATGCGAAGTCATGTGCGCACGTGCATAGAAATACATTAGAACAGAATTGAACTCAAGATTATATCTAACTATTTCTAGAACAGTAGTTCGAAATTTACTTTACTTGGATGGTGAATCCCGGTGAATCTTTTAGTCGCGCAAAAGGGAAAATAGCGTGACTAATGAGTAGAGTATTACTCGAATCAAAGCTAGGGACAAACTCCTAAGAAATCCATCAAAGTCGGTGTCCATAGGCTTGTACGTTCGCACTCTCTCTACTGCATGAGACGACTCGTATCTAAAATCAATAGGACTTATGAGTTAGGATTGGGCTTAGGTTGAGTTTAGGCTAGGTAAGTAGAAGGACGATGGGAATCGCATTCAACACAACCTGAGCACTCAAGAAAATTACAATCACCAATACAATATTTTCAAGAATTACACAACACCCCCAGACTTCAACTGAACCCTAGGTGCATGCTAAGCCAAATATAAATTGAATTTGTCGAGAGAATATTATTTTTGCACAACTTTTTTTTTCTTTTCTCTTTTTGACAAAATAACTTTTACATGCTCAAAAAAACAGCTCCTTTAGCTAAATCAAATCTGCCATGCACAACAAAGATGACACCAAATGCGATCGAAAAAGAAATTTCTTTCAGCTCAAAGGTTGGTGCGAAAATAGGTTCGGCCGTATGGCTTTGGTGAAATTTTAGTGGAGCTAAACAAGGAGGAAAAGTAGGCTTGCAACGGTGATTACGTAGGTAAGGATTTCAAAAGCGCAAAACGGATCAAGAAATGGCCTATATCACATTTTATAACGGGTACTTTCAACGCAATCGTTTCAAGAGTCGCCTAGTGCAAGTTCTAGCCACCGAGAAAGGTTGTCCTTCCTTCCGACCCTAGTAATAAGCTACTACTAGTCTAGCTACCCTCGCCCTTATGCTACTGTTGGATTCACCGGATTCACCACTAAAGTAAAATAAATTGCAGCTACTATAATAGAAATAATTAAATTATAACTCTGAATTTTATTCTACTCTAATTGGATTTCTAGGCGTGACGGGGGCACTTGACTAGAGCACTACTCGAGTCAACATTTTTCTCTACTCCTCACTCATACGCTAACAATCCAATTCTTACGAGCGGGGAACCTCGCAGCGATACCCAAAAAGCACGCGTGATCAAGTGCGCATGAACTAGGTGCAAGTGTATGCAATGTGTGCAACAAAATACAAATCCTAATTCAGCACATTCTAACATGTCATGCAAAGTGTGTGCACGTGCACCGATCACTCTCTCCCCCAGACTTGATCAACACCAACTAGAATAAACAATTCAAAAATAAGTAGGAAAGGGGTAGAGTTGACCTATGCTCATAGAAGAGCATGCCAGAAGTGCGGTAGTCCAAACATTAAATTTTTCACTTTCCTCATCTTCCACGCGAGAGCTTCCACCTATGATGTTAGCAAAAAAGCAATAACAAAACATAAAAGGAATTAAAAGGAAAACGGAACCAGGTGGTCCCCATGGGTTGTCTCCCAAGAAGCCCTTTTGTTTAACGTCCTTAAAGGTGGACCAAATACCTGTATTAAGCATTATTCATAGAGCAGAAAATTTGGAGAAAAGTTTCACAAACGCAGATCACAGCATAAGAAAAGAACATCAGCTATACGTGCTTTTGTAGTGCAAGTCTCCAGTGGCTCGTAGGCTGGAGGTGAAAGCTTTAGGGCTAAAATTGGTGTTACCCAATTTTTCCCTAGCCTCTGCCATCTTGCCACTGAAAGCAGTGGAGCGTGCACCACACAATTTTCTTTCTTGCTTCAGTTTCTCCACGGTAGGAGAGCGCCAGCGTTGGTAGTCGTCAGATTTTCCCACCTTGGTGGTGGGTGGCATCACTCCCGTTACCGCAGTGGCAACTGGGTCAGCCCAAGAGACCGAATGTTTAAGAATCTTAATACAAGATTTCTAATTAAATAAAGATGGGACATTGTCCCGAGTTAAGTTCTGCTTAGCGGGTTCAGAAACGAGACTCTCCTTCCTCTCCGGGTCACATTCCTTTCGCAAATCTACTTCTTCTTCGTTTTCGCATGATTGCTTCTCATCCTTTTCTTCTTCCGACGATGCTATTTCAACCCTGATTCCTGCATCACTAAGAGATTTATCAGAAATACTTTGGGGAGAGCAAGACAATGTTTCTGTCACAATCTTGGGGCAAGTAGGAATGACAACTCTCCCAGCAGAGAAATCCAAAGTGGCACCACTCTCTTTCAAGAACGGCACTCCCAAGATGGGGATAGATTTATTCTCCTGGGGTCCCAATACTTGAAAGTCAGAGACCACCACCGTGCCCTCAACCATGACTTCAACATTCTTCACTTCTCCCTCCGACTGAATAATGGTCCCATTAGCAAGCACAAAAGACTTCCGATCGTCCGTGTTCATTTCGAGTTGTAATTTGGCAACGTCTTGCAATGCAAGGACGTTGCGGGATGAACCGGAGTCACATAGGGCAGCAGTTTGGAAATTATTAATAGAACAAGTGATTACTAATTCGCTTGGGTTAACCACATCCGTGTCGGTAAGACTCTTCCCTTGATTGATAGGATTTTTTTCCGTATGTTGTTGTATTGCTGGTAAGGGCCCCTTGCGAACGCTCGGTTAACAATTGAGCCAATTGGCCCAATTGCGTCTCCAAGCTTCGCATGGACGCGGTTTGGTTAACCATATTCGAGTTCGCGACATCCATAAACCTTTCCATCATTTCCTCAAGGTTGCTCTTCTTAGGAGCTGGAGCACCTTGATTATAACTCGGTTGAGGCGGCCGCGGTTGGCTACCGGAGGCTTTAGCATCGAATTGATGCGAACCCCCTTGCCATCGTTGGCCTGGAACGTTTTGTTTCCATGAGAAGTTCGGATGACTTCTCACGCACGAGTTATGTTGGAACATGGTCTTCCGCATCTCTTAGGTTTGAGAATAACAAATCCTATGTGTATTTGATCTTGTGTGTTCAAGTGTGCAGGTTAACATTGTCCATATGACTCAAGGAGTACTCATGATGACTGCCCCCAAAATTGAGGCCAAAATTCGAAAAGGCTCACTAGCGCCGGCGGTAGCGATAGCGCCCGGCGCTAGCGATGATTAGCGCAATTCTGGCAGTGTTTTTAGAAAGAGCTAGCACCTGGCGGTAGCTACTAGCGCTGGCGGTAACATGGCACACAGAAGGCATAGAGCAAAATGTTGCCGTGGATGGGAGATCCTGCCGCGCAAAATCTTTCCTAATCCGGGCTAGCGCCGGCGGTAGCGCTAGCACCGGCGGGTAGCGCTTGGGCTATAAAGGGACCCCCTCTCCTCTTGTTTTCGTACACCCATTGCATACACCTTAGAGAGAGAGTACTAGAATTCCAGAGGCTTGTCTTAGCCGAAATTTGAGGTCCCAGCGAAGCTCTGCCAATTTCTGAAGGAGAATTCCATCACGCCGAATCCAGACGAAGTCCGCTTCAACAAACGTTGATTCTACAGCGGATCTTCATCTCCGACTTCAGAAGTTCATCTTAAGGGAGGTTTTGTTATTTTATTTCTCTTTCTTCATTGTAAACGGTAGTGAAATCGCCTCGTGTTGGTGACTGGGTCTGGGGTAGACTTAGGGCTGAAATTCACCTCGTGTTGGCGACTAGATCTAGGCTAGTTCTAGGGGGTGCTCGAGGCCACATCCGGGGAGGGATTGGATAGAGCGGCTTGAGGCCGAATCCGGGGAGGATAAGACTAGGGCCACCTGTTCGTGGGGAAGCGAGTCGGGATAGAAAACAAAAAGAGTTTTTTTATTATTCGCCTCCGATCTCTAGCGTCATCGAGATCAAGTTTTGTAAAACTTATTTATCATTAATAAAGCTTGTCTCTTTTTTGTTTTACTTAACTTATTTCATGTCTTTAATCTTGCAATAATTCATAGTTTAATAAATATAATCTAAAGTTTTTGAAAACCCTTATTCACCCCCCCTCTAAGGGCGCCGACCGATCCAACAAGTGGTATCAGAGCTAGGTTTTGTTCCAATCGGCTTAACAACTGGGAACAATGGCGTCTCATGATCTCTCTTTTCCTGAGGGTCAAGGGGTTAGTCGACCACCTCTCTTTACTGGGTCAGATTTTAACTACTGGAAAAATCAAATGATGTGTTTTCTTATGACCATGGATGTAGAAGTATGGAACATGGTAGAAGTACGGTACTCTCCACCTACAACTGTAGTAGGAGAGGCGACATTAGCAAAACCTAAAGATAAATGGGATGACAACGATAAACTAAGGTGTAAAAATAATGCTAAAGCAATGAACGCTTTATATTGTGCTTTAAATAGGACTGAGTTTAATAGAATTTTTGCATGCACAACTGCTTATGATATTTGGAATCAATTGGAAGTTACTCACGAAGGTACATCGCAGGTGAAAGATGCCAAGCTGTTTCAACTGGAATCTGAATACGAAAAATTCAGGATGGACACGGAAGAGGACATCAACTTAATGTACACTCGCTTCACAAAGATTGTCAACGCATCAAAGGCGCTTGGAAAGACCTACTCCGACAGGGACTTGGTGAGGAAAATTCTTCGTTCCTTACCTCCAAGGTTTAATCCGAAGGTGACGGCCATCTCGGAGTCGCACAACTTAAGAACGCTCCAGATCGAGAATCTCGTTGGGAATCTCAAAACCCACGAGGTAGAACTACAAATTCAACATGACGCATACAACAAGGAGCAGAAGAAAAAGGCGTTGGCACTGACATCAAAGAAGGAGTGCATCGAATAGGACGATGATGATGAAGAAGTACTCCTGGTGAAGAATTTCAAGAAGTTCATCAGAAATCCAGAGAGAAGGAACACATTCCGAAAATTCTTCCAAAAAGATACTCAACGAAAGGGATCCTCCTCTTCATCAAAGAAAGAAAAAGGAAGCGATGACGAAGAAGAAAGGCCGCCTCCAGAATGCTATCACTGCAGAAAAACCGGGCACATTCGGAGCCAGTGCCCAAAATACCAAAAGGATCGAAAAGAACAAAAGAAAGCAAAAGAAAAGAAGAAAGTGCTGAAGGCCGCTACTTGGGATGACTCTTCCTCTGAAGAGTCAAACGGATCTGAGTCAAGTAGCGAGGAGGAAGCAAACTTGTGCTTAATGGCCAAAAGCGACGATGACGACACCAGTGTTCTTAGCGACACTGAGGTATCTCCTCCTACCTTTGAAGAACTTTATGAGAAATTTGTTTTATTAAATCATGAAAATGAATCTATTATAAAAGAAAATCGTAAGCTCACAAAAAATTAGTCTCTCTTGAAAAAAGAAAAGTTTCATGTCAAGAATGTGAGCACTCTTTATTTATGATAAAAGAACTTGAAGTTTCTCTCTCTAATGCCCTTTCACAAAACAAAATCATTGCAAAAGAAAAAGGGGACTTAGAGAGAAAATTGATAACTTCTATATTACAAATTGAAAAGAACAAAAAAGGATTTGAAAACAAATGTGTTATGATTGTTCAAGAAAATACATCTCTTAAAAAACAAAATCAAAATCTCAATTTAGCCATAACCAAATTCGGGATTGGTCAAAAATCCTTGGATATATTTCTGGGTAATCAATGCTTTGGATCTAGAAAAATCGGACTCAGATATAAAAGTGAACACTACCGCCCGACGCTAGCTACTAACGCCGGCGGTAGCTCTAAAGTTAAAAATTCTTCTGGTTTTTCTAATGTACAAACATCATCCAGCAAGGGCAACGTAGAAACTCAGAAAAGGGTCTCAACCCCCTTTATTTCATGTGCTAATTGTCTTAAATTTGGACACACGTCTAGCTCTTGCAGGAATATAATAAATCAACGATCATTAAAACAAATCTGGGTACCTAAGAAATCCACTTACTCTATGGGTGGTACCTCTTGGGTATCTGGGTCTTTACTCTCATCCTCTTTCTAGATTTGCAGGAAGGCTAAGGAAACAGAAGACGTGCGGTATTTGGACTCAGGCTGCTCCAAACACATGACGGGCAATAAAGCAAAATTCCTTAGCCTAGAAAAGAAGAAAGGAGGAATCGTGACGTTTGGCGATAACGGTAAAGGAAGGATCATGGGAGTTGGTACAGTGGGTAACACATCTTTTCTTATATCAAATGTGCTTTATGTGAAAGGATTAAAACATAATCTAATATCTATAAGTCAACTGTGTGATAAAGGTTTAGACGTACTTTTTGAATCTTCCACTAACCTTTGCAAGATTGTTAATCCTAAAACAAAAGATGTGTTATTAACTGCACCTAGAATTCATAATGTTTACATAGTTTCATTTCATGATCTATCTAAATCTTCTATAAAATGTTTTATGACGAAAAATGATGAATTAGAATTATGGCATAGACGCTTAGGCCACGCTAGTACAAAGCTCATCTTAAAACTAGCAAAAAGAGAATTGATTAGAGGATTGCCTAAGTTAAATGGAAATTTATCTTCATTATGCTCTCCAAGCCAAAAAGGCAAATTTACTAAGTCATCTTTTAAAAGCAAAAACAAAGTTTCTACATCAAAACCTCTGCAATTAATTCATATGGATCTTTTTGGTCCCGTTAACACTGCGAGTCTTGGTGGTAGATTATACACTTATGTTCTCATAGATGACTATTCTAGATATTGTTGGACTTTATTTCTCTCCTCCAAATCTGATGCGTTTTGCGAATTTTCAAAATTATGTACTCGCATTCAAAATGAATTAGATTTAAAAATAAAATGCATTCGCTCAGATCATGGAGGTGAATTTGAAAATGAAAATTTTAGATCTTTTTGTGACATGTTAGGTATTAAGCATGAGTTCTCTGCTCCACGCACACCTCAACAAAACGGTGTTGTAGAACTGAAAAATAGGACAATACAAGAACTTGCACGCACAATGCTATCTGAATATAAATTACCTAAGTATTTTTGGGAAGAAGCCGTAAGCACTGCATGCTATGTAATGAATAGAGTTATGCTTCGCCCATCATTAACTCTCACACCATATGAACTTTACTATCAAAAGAAACCTAACGTATCGTATTTTAGAGTATTTGGATGTAAATGCTTCATTCTTAATACAAAAGATTCTTTAGGAAAATTTGATGAAAAATGCGATGAAGGAATATTTCTTGGTTATTCTTCAACTAGTAAAGCATATAGAATATTTAATAAAAGATCAAGCAAGGTTGAAGAGTCAATTAATGTCAGATTTGATGAGTTTGTTCCATGTGCAGAGAAGCTCCCTATAGGTACCGATGATGAACCTTTGCCATCCTTGGAGCACGACGAAGAAGAACCGTCCAAAGAAGAGGAGGAGAAGTCAAAAGAAGATGAATATGTACCTCCAAGCATTCTAAACTTCTCCAAAAATCATCCAAAGGAGCTAGTCATTGGGGAACCTTCTACTGGGGTAAGAACTTGGTCCTCTCTTCATGAAACATTTTCAAATATTTGCTTTGTGTCTGAAATTGAACCTAAAAACGTTTCCACCGCTTTAAATGACGAATTTTGGTTTTTGGCAATGAATGAAGAGTTAGGACAATTTGAAAGAAATATAGTTTGGAATTTAGTAGAAAGGCCATCTAATCATCCAATTATTGGCGTAAAATGGATTTTTAAAAATAAGCTAGATGGTGAATCTAGGATTGTAAGAAATAAAGCACGCTTAGTTGCTCAAGGCTATTCACTAATCGAGGGGGTAGATTTTGAAGAAACTTTTGCACCCGTAGCTCGCTTAGAATCTATACGAATATTTTTGGCATTTGCGAGTTTTAAAAGAATAAAATTATTTCAAATGGATGTTAAAAGTGCCTTTTTAAACGGGTTTATTAAAGAAGAAGTTTATGTAGAACAACCCCCGGTTTCATAAATGAAAAATTTCCAAATCATGTTTACAAATTAGAAAAAGCGCTTTATGGTTTAAAACAAGCGCCCCGTGCATGGTATGATCGTCTTACATCGTTTTTGTTAGAGCACGGTTATATTATGGGAAGTGCAGACAACACACTCTTCATTAAGCATAAAAATAACGAATTAATTATTCTACAAATATATGTTGATGACATAATTTTTGGAGCCACTAATGAAGAGTTGTGTAATGAAGTAGTCTTAATAATGACAAATGAATTTGAAATGAGTCTTGTAGGAGAACTATCATATTTTCTTGGTTTTCAAATTTTACAAAGAACTGATGGTATTTTTATTTGTCAATCAAAATATGTTCACGATATGCTGGAACGATTTGGATTTGAAAATCTTAAACAAGCTTCTACTCCTATGAGTGCTTCTTTAAAACTAGGAAAAGATGAATCTGGAATTTCTATTGATCAAACGCTATATAGAGGAATGATAGGTTCTCTTCTTTATTTAAGTGCATCTAGACCAGATATAATGTTTGCCGTATGTTTATGTGCTCGCTTTCAAGCCAATCCAAAATAATCTCATTTAAAAGCGGTAAAACGTATTTTTCGTTATCTAATTGGGTCATCTAAACTAGGATTATGGTACCCACATAATGACTCTTTCACACTCCACGACTATTCCGATTCGGACTACGCCGGGTGCTCACTAGATAGAAAAAGCACTAGCGGTAGGTGTCACTTTTTGGGACCCTCTTTAGTTGCATGGTCTAGTAAAAAACAATCTTCGGTTGCACTCTCCACCACGGAGGCTGAATATATAGCACTTGGTAGTTGTTGTGCACAAGCGTTATGGATGAGACAAACACTAGAGGACTTTGAATTTCATCTCAAAAACAAAGATCTTAATTGTGACAACAAAAGTGCAATAGACCTCACATATAATCCTGTACACCATTCTAGATCCAAACACATCGACGTTCGTCATCATTTCATTAGGGATCACATTAAGAAAGAAAATGTAAAAGTAAGCTTCATTGGGACAGACTCTCAACTCGCTGACATATTCACTAAACCTCTTCCCGATGCACGATTTTGTTTATTACGACTTGAGTTAGGTGTGCTAGATCTTACAAGTTAAAACATGCTCACAAATACAAGCTTCTTCACTTTTAACCATCAAAAACATCTCCTAAAAATCTGCACTTTCAGCATGAAACTACTATTGGGACACCTAATCAAGATCAAGAATCAACAATTTCAAAATCCTCAAAAATCACTTACTGTCTCCCGCGCTAGCGCTACCGCGGGCGCTAGCGTACATGTTCTTTTTTCTGTATTTTTTTAAATTTCTAAAAATCCCTTAAAATATATAAATCTATATTTTCTACTTAGTTTTTGCACTTCTGTGTTTCTTTATTTTTTGAAAAATCAAATACAAAACTACAAAAACCAAATTACAAAAAAAATATGCTTTTCTTTTTCGCTTGTGTTGTTTCCTTTGTTTAAAGTTCATTTTTATTTGCTAAAATCAAATACAAAATATAAAACTTTAATCTATTATTTAGGAATTCTACAATGTTGCAATTTATCTTTTCAAACTACTTTGGACATTGTCTTTCTTCATGCTTTGATATATCTATTTACATGTGCATCAATTATAGTTTAAAAGTTGTGTAGGATCAAGCTTAGCATGCCTCTAAGTATGAGAAATGTTTTATGTTTGATAATGATATTTATTCACTCACTTTTTTTGGCATTGTCTACATATGTATTTAATCTAAAGAATGCTTGTATATGTTTTGTATTAGTACAATGGATTAAAATTGCACAAGTATCTTACCTACACTCCTTATTTTGCACTCTTAAAAAATTAAGAAAAGTGGTTATGTTTTTCATAAAATCTATTGATTTGCAAAACAAGTGTATTCGGAGAACTTTGCACAAAACAAAATTATAAAATAAATGGCGAAGATAACTCCACCAAGCACTACTTGAACCTCCTGATAAGTCTTAATAAGCATTGTGAGGTTGAGCACCTTGGAAAGAATAGTAAAGTGTCTTGTGCAAATCAAATCCTTCTTTCAAAAATAAGAAAAACCACTTACTCTTAAGTACACCGGATCACTAGTTTCAATCTTAAATTTCAATATGTGATCCCCCAAGCACTACTTTGCACCCTGATAAGTCTTGATGAGCATTGTGTGTGCAGAGCACCTTGGTAGTTGTACTTTTTATTGTGCATTAAAGTGTGTGGAAGTAATCTTATTTGCGTTTTAATGTGCTCGTACTTTACATATATCTTGTATTTTTTGATTAAAACATTTGTTTACATCACTCAAAAATACACTTTTGTGCACATCATTATCTTCCATAACACTTCTTCTTAAGAGTATTGGATCCTAATGCTAATTCTATATTACTTTTTACTTATGAAATGCACTAGATAACCTAGCATGTGTTCTACAATGTTTTGTATGTTTTTGAAATTATGAATTAAAGTAACATTGTGGTAATCTCTTTTTGATAAACATTATTTCATGCTTGGTTATTATAAAATTTAAAGATCTAACTGCAAAATGATTTACAAAAACATCATCTTTTGTGAACTTTAACTCATATTTTTTGGATTATCATTACTATTTGATGTTTTTGTATTGCTATAAGTCTTCCGCATCTTAACCATATAAGTGTTTTACCTTGCGCTTTCATGCTTACTTAATATCTTGTATTCTTTGCATCATCACTTATTCTTAAAAATTTCTATCTTTCATTAAGTGATAGATTTACTTGGAACACTTGTTATTGGTTACTTCAAACATAAAAATCTTTTATGCTCAAAACTCTGAAAATTTTGTAATGCTCATACCTCTGATCTATTTTGATGAAAAACAATTCTAAAACTCCTTATCATTTACTTAAAAAGCTCGATCATGCCTTCTCTTTTATTTCCACATATTTTATTGCCTTGTTTCCCTACCCACTTTTGCTAATAGCAAAGGGGGAGAACTAAAATGATAAATATAACTCGCTATCATAAACCCAACATGACAAATTCAGATGATAGCTTACATATTAGGGGAGCACTCACTTAGGGGGAGCATGTATTTAGGGGGAGCAATTCTAAATGCTAAAATCAATAATTATCCTGAGTCATCACTCTCACACACACACAAGTAGAGTTTCATCATGCTTATTTATTAATGCTTTGATTTATCATTAATGGATTTGTTATTATCAAAAGGGGGAGTTTGTTGGAACATGGTCTTCCGCATCTCCTAGGTTTGAGAATAACAAATCCTATGTGTATTTGATCTTGTGTGTTCAAGTGTGCAGGTTAACATAGTCCATATGACTCAAGGAGTACTCATGATGACTGCCCCCAAAATTGAGGCCAAAATTCGAACAGGCTCACTAGCGCCGGCGGTAGCGATAGCGCCCGACGCTAGCGATGATTAGCGTGATTCCGGCAGTGTTTTTAGAAAGAGCTAGCGCCCGGCGGTAGCTACTAGCGCTGGAGGTAGCATGGCGCACAGAAGGCATAGAGCAAAATATTGCCGCGGATGGGAG
Source organism: Dactylorhiza incarnata (assembly GCA_033032865.1). Lineage (NCBI taxonomy): Eukaryota > Viridiplantae > Streptophyta > Magnoliopsida > Asparagales > Orchidaceae > Dactylorhiza > Dactylorhiza incarnata. Next base: position 21,827,489 of record JAWHQI010000011.1, on the reverse strand, counting down.
ATCCTGCCGCGCAAAATCTTTCCTAATCCGGGCTAGCGCCGGCGGTAGCGCTTGGGCTATAAAAGGACCCCCTCTCCTCTTGTTTTCGTACACCCATTGCATACACCTCAGAGAGAGAATACTAGAATTCCAGAGGCTTGTCTTAGCCGAAATTTGAGGTCCCAGCGAAGCTCTGCCAATTTCTGAAGGAGAATTCCATCACGCCGAATCCAGACGAAGTCCGCTTCAACAAACGCTGATTCTACAGTGGATCTTCATCTCCGACTTCAGAAGTTCATCTTAAGGGAGGTTTTGTTATTTTATTTCTCTTTCTTCATTGTAACCGGTAGTGAAATCGCCTCGTGTTGGTGACTAGGTCTGGGGTAGACTTAGGGCTGAAATTCGCCTCGTGTTGGCGACTAGATCTAGGCTAGTTCTAGGGGGTGCTCGTGGCCACATCCGGGGAAGGATTGGCTAGAGCGGCTTGAGGCCGAATCCGGGGAGGATAAGGCTAGGGCCACCGGTTCGTGGGGAAGCGAGTCGGGATAGAAAACAAAAAGAGTTATTTTATTATTCGCCTCCGATCTCTAGCGTCATCGAGATCAAGTTTTGTAAAACTTATTTTTAATTAATAAAGCTTGTCTCTCTTTTTATTTTACTTAACTTATTTTATGTCTTTAATCTTGCAATAATTCAAAGTTTAATAAATATAATCTAAAGTTTTTGAAAACCCTTATTCACCCCCCCCTCTAAGGGCGCCGACCGATCCAACAAGTTATAGGTATTATTAACCGGTGCTCCATGATTTTGATCATTAATGTAATTAACGCTTTCGTCAAAAGAGACTTCAGTAGGTTGCTCACCTGTGGGGCCCTCATATGCATGATGCCCTGGGTTTCCGCAACCTTGACATGAGATCATCATTACTGAGGCCGAAGGGATGGTAGGCCTCTTTAGCAGCATGGTACTTTCAGCAGGTGCACCAGACGTGTTCACCTCAAAGAGTCCCCGAGCGTTCCTTGGAGCGTTTCTTCCAGCAGTCCAAAAGGAGCTATGAATGGCAGTGTCTTGGACGATCCGTAATGCCTCTTCGGGGGTGTGGTTCCTCAAAGTTCCACCTGCAGCAGCATCAATCATGGCCATGTAGTTAGGATCAATAACAAAATAAAAATTTTCTACTATGGTCCATGGTTGCAGCTCAAGCTGGGGACATTTCCTGAGAAGGTCATGAACCTCTCCCAAGCTTCTGAGAGAGCCTCCTGATCAAGCTGTTGGAAGGTTGCAATTTCCCTCCGCAAGTTTACAACTTTATCGACAGGATGTAACTTCGCCAGAAATTTTTCTTACAGAGCATCCCAAGTGGTAGCTGTGCCATGTGGTATCGTGTGGAGCCACGCCTTTGCTTTGTCACGTAGAGAGAAAGGGAACAGCCTGAGCTTCACCGTCTCGTCAGCCAGCCCTGCATACCGAAATGACCCGCAGATTTCTGCGAATTCAACCAAGTGAAGATGGGGGTCTTCACTGGCTAACCCAGAGAATTGGGCCTGGTTGCGGATCATGTTCAGGATGGCCAGCTTTATCTCGAAGTTGTTGTTGGTGATAGCCGGGCAAAATCCAGGGTACACATTCCCAACAGTGGGTGTAGTGTAATCTCTCATAGTCCTGGGTCGTGGCCTAGCCACTTCATTCTCGTCAGCTACCTGACCCACGACCGGTACATTTCCCACTCCAGGTTCAGCCTGATTTCCATTAACATCCATGGTGGCAGCAGCACGGAGATGCGCCCGGAGGGTACGCTCTATTTCAGGGTCAAATGCTGCGCACTCACCGGGATCTCTTCTATGCATACACCTTCTTCAACACAAAAGAAGATAATAAAAAAAAACAAAAAAAACCTTAAAATGAATTTCCAAAGAAAAACAAATCATAAACGCTTGCAGTCCCCGGCAACGGCGCCAAAAACTTGATGCACAATTTCAACACTGCTAATTAGCAAGCACGAAATGCGATACGACGGCAGTGCACCGGTCGCTCAGTAATAAAATAGGGAGGGACTCCCCGAATATCGTTCTCAAAGGACCGCAAGTTGGGTAGTATGATTTGCTCAAACCGGAAATTAGTTAAAAGGACAACTAAGTAACAACGTGGGGGGGGGGGGGGGGGGGTTGTGATTTGTGTTCCTATGCTATTGCAAAATGAAGAGAAATGCGGGTCAAAAAGCACCGCTTTGCAAGGTGTGGGTGAGTGCAGCGGCCGCGATGCCGCGCTTCGGTAAGCGGGTGGAGTGGCCACAGTGCGAGGTTTTGTGAGGGTCGTATTCACCTCTTCGCTAACATCACCACTAGCAATCGCTAGATGGCTTCATGCACAAACAACCTAGGCTATCACAACAACAAAAGGGCTATTCTGGCCACCACATCATCATTGCACATGAACACAAGCAAAAATACATAATATTAACTAACATGTGTTCATACAACATCACAAAGAAAGTACAAGCATCAAGGGTTAGAGAGGACCACAAAGAAGATGTCACCGCGTCTTGGGTTCTCGACCGGAATGAGAGGTTGTCGGGCTCTCTCCGGGCTCGGCCCTCAGATGGTGTGCTAACACGAAGGAGGCTGTCACCGCTCCAACGATCTTCAGCGCTTCTATGGTCTCCTCGGCGAGGAATGCTTGAGCTAGTGGCGGAGAAAGCTTGCAAATGCTCCCGTATGGAGGAATGAGGAAGGAGATCGCTGGAGAAGGTCTCCTCTTGTCTCCTACGGTGGAAGTGTGAAAATGGCGGGATTCCCGGCTTTTCCTGCGAGGGGGATCGAGCTCTCCGTCCCTCTTTTTGATGACAACAACAATTCCTGCTTTAAATACTAAACAAGCAAAATTTTGGTCACGCACGGTCGAACACACGACCGTGCGTTGCCCGTGTGCTAATTAAAGATAAAAGTTGGCGTGAAGAAGAAGCTGCGCCGCCCATGCGATTTACTCACGCACGGGCAAATCCGCCCGTGCGTCAAAACGCACAGATAAATTCAGAAATAGCTAAAAACAGAAGAAACAGGAGGCCGTGCGTTTTACTCACGCACGGGCGATTCCACCCTTGCGTCAAAATGCACGAGTAAATTCGGATCGATCGTTTTTTGCCCAGATCAGAGCGCATGACTGCAACAGCCCATGCATCAAGAAAACCGCACGACCGTGCGTTTCACACAGTCATGAATTCTGGGAGAAAACTGGATACAAGATAATCCGGCCACCTTCATACAAGATAAAATAGCTGGGAATACACCACCAGCACCAGATAAACATAGAGAAATGGAAGGGGAGCACCATGTGCTTACCCCCAATGACAAGGAGCGCAAATGCACACCGAAACGGGCCTAAGAGTGCACCTAGCAAGGAATAACAAATATGAATGAAAACATGCCTAAAGTATAGTGCATAGACTAGATAATCGGCCCAGATGAGTCCATAAATGTGTATATAAATGGGACTCATCAGGCTCCGACCAGGTAAATTTTACTCGACACTAATGAGGGAAATACTGCTCAGCTACCTCGATCTCGTCCACTGAGTCGAGGCTCAGATAGCGACAAACAAAGCAATCAAGGCACACCAATAATAGTTCGAGGGAAGTGTTGGAACATGGTCTTCCACATCTCCTAGGTTTGAGAATAACAAATCCTATGTGTATTTGATCTTGTGTGTTTAAGTGTGCAGGAAAACAAAGTCCATATGACTCAAGGATTACATAAGAAGGTTGCCCCTAAATTTGAGCCATCAAATCCAAAATTTCCACTAGCGCCGGCGGTAGCACCTTGTGCCCGGTGCTAGCGATGATTAGCACAATTTCAGGAGCACATATAGAAGGAGCTAGCGCCTGGCGGTAGACGATAGCGTGGAGCACAAAACGAAATAGAGAAATGTTTCCTCGGATTAAAGATTCTGCCGCGCAGAATATGTCCTAATATGGGATAGCGCCGACGGTAGCGCTAGAGCAGGCGCTAGCGCTAAAGCTATAAAATGGACCCTTCTCTTCTCGTTTGGCTTGCTGATTCCTGAGAGAGGTCTTGTGCCAGAGTTCCAAAGCCTTATATGGCCGAGAGTTGATCTCCCACCAAACGCTTAGAGAGTTTCTGAAGGAGGACTTCGCCACGCTGCATCCGAAGAGGATCGCTTCAACCTCGCTTATTCTACAACGATCGTTCATCTCCGACTTCAGAAGTTTCTTAGAGGGAGTTTTTAATATTGTTGTTGTTATTTTATTTCATATCTTTTGTAACCGTTAGAGAATTAGCCTCGTGTTGGAGACTAGGTCTGGGTAGGACTTAGGGCAGAAACTTGCCTCGTGTTGGCGACTAGATCTAGGTTAGGTCTAGGGGTGCTCGAGGCCATATCCGGGGAAGGGTTGGCTAGAGCGGCTTGAGGCCGTATCCGGGGAAGGAACGATTAAAGCCAACCAGTTCGTGGGGATACGAGTCGGTATAGAAAACAAAATGAGTCTTTCATATTTCGCTTTAATTTCTAGCGTCATTGAAATCTAATTTTGTAATCAATTTTATTAATAATAATCATGTCTATCTTTGTGTAATAAAATTGATTTGATCTTCATTTCTCTAAATTGTTTACTATCCTCTCCTTCATTATAAAACAATTTAGATCTTTATTCAAAATCACGATTTTGATCTCTTATCATAAACAAGTATTTCAAAATATAACATAAGTTTTAAAACCCTTATTCACCCCCCTCTAAGGGCGCCTACCGATCCAACAAGTGGTATCAGAGCTAGGTTATTCCAATCGGCTTTACAACCAGGAATAAGGGCGTCTCATGATCTCGCTTCTATTAGTGGGGTAAATTTTTGTGAAGAAGAAAAATCTCTTAAACCACCTTTATTTGAAGGAAGAAATTATAAAGGATGGAAAATAGTAATGGAAAATTTTCTTAAAGCTTTAGATGAAAAAGTTTGGAATATTACTATTAAAAAGCCACCTAGCGTATTAAATAAAAACGAAATGGTTTTAAATGCAAAATCTATGAATAGTCTATTTTGTGCGTTAGATCAAAATATTTCCAAACTCATTCATACTTTTCCTACTGCATACGAGATGCGGAATTTTCTTGAAATAATTTATGATTATCCTTCTACAGGTATGGAATAATCACAAGAACCAGAGAATATGCAAGCTTGCTCAAGTCTTCAAAAATGCTCCTCTCATGGAGCACACATCAAATGGAAGAGAAGGAGAAGTACTGTCTTCGGAAGAGGAGTGCCAAAAAAATGTCAAAGAAACTATGTGTTCAAATCGTGCCTCTCCCGAAAGCAACGTAAGGAAATCAAATCCCATTTTTTGTACTTCTATCTCTTCATTACAATTGCTTCAAACTACAAAGCGCAAAATTAAGAAATTAAAAGATGCTAATAAACATTTGCGCTTAGAAAACAAAAATTTAAAGACAAAAATTAATGAACAATCAAATTCAAATTTATCTAATTCTATCCATAGTTCCTTAGTTGAAAACACTACACCTTGTGTAGAATATAATGAATTAAAAGAAAAACACAAGGAACTTGAAAAGGAACTTCTTTTTATAAAAGAACAAAATGAAAGATTATGTTTAGAAAATTCATCCTTGAAAAATGATTGTGCTAAGTGTAAGGACTATAAAATTGAAATTAAAGAGATGGATTAAACATTTGATGAATATAGAAATAACTATCAAAATCATATTGATTCAATGGTTTCCATTTTTAAAAACAGCACAATCGCTTATACTAAAGCTAGACATAATCTTATAGTTAAGAATGATGAATTAAAATCAAAAATCAACTTGCTTATGAAAATGGCAAATACAAATTCACAATATCAAACTATATCTAAAAACAAGTTGAATATAAATATGAACATCTTACCTAAGTTTAAAAATGGGAGTAAGGAATATAAAGGATTTGTAAATCAAAATCAAAATCACCATAATTTACAATATCATGTTTCTCCCAACCTAAAATTAAATGCAAACAAATTTCCTTCAAAGTATAAATTCAAAAACCTTTTTGATCCGAATATTCAAGTAAATGATTATGGAAATTTGAAAACTAAAAATAATGTTTTGCAAAATCATCATGGAAATTTGACAAATAGAAATAATATTAAACCAGGGTTTGAATGGAGGCCCAAAGTTAAAGATAAAACACTAACTCCACTCAAAAGGGCAAATTCGACCATATCTCCCCAAAAGCAAACACGATGTATTTGGGTACCCAAAGGAACCGCCGCACCCGGTCCTCTTTGGATACCTAAATTTCTCATTCATTAGTATCCAATCATTTGCATGAAGTAGAAATCAACAAAAAAATAAAATATCAATTATCTACTTCATGATATGCTTAATTTCCTTTTTGTTTTTTTTGTTTTTATTTCTTTGAGCCATCATGATATGATCACTTTATATAACATCTGATATGATTTTCACATATTAAACCAAAATTCATAAATAAATCAAATTGAATAAAGTTGAATAAAAAGTCATATCATTTTTTTTCAAGTGATCTACTTATCCTTTTTATTGTTGTCCTTCAAAATCCATTTCCTAATAGTCTTATAAAAATTGAAAAACTAAATTTGTCATATGATATTATTAAGACTAAATGAAATAAGTGTCAAAATGGATTTAAAAGGTGCATTTTAGGGGTATTAGACAAAGTTTATAAAATGCTCAAGTTTTGCCTAGGTATTTAATATATTTGCGTCATTTTTGATTACCCCTAGTATGTTAAATCATAATCATGTCTAACCGAAATTGAAAAATTGCATGAATATTATTTCACTTATTTATGATCATTTCACTCATGCATATGTTGTGCAAAACTCAAGAACTAAGCTTTAAGGAATATGAAACCCATGTACTAAAATTTTAACTTCCGCAACTTTTTGCGATTTCTTCTCGTCTCTTCACTTCATTAGACAGGCCTTACATTGCACAAACATAATTAATAAAAATCGGAAGCAAAATTGAAGAAAATCTAGGCTATATGATTAAAATAAGCACTCTCTGCGAGCTAACGCAGGTGCTAGGATCTAACGCCGGCGCTAGCTCGAGTCTCCAATTTTCTATAATTTTAAAATTCTGAAAAATCACTAAAAATATATTATTTTACATGTACAACTCATTTTTGCATCTATGCCTATAATTGATTTTTGAAAAATTAAAATACAAAATTACAAAAACCAAATTACAAAAAAATATTTTTTACTTCCTTCCTTTGGTTATTTGTTTGATTTCTATATGCAAAAATCAAATACAAAAATACAAAACAAAAATAAGTATGAACAAGTACTTTTTTTGAACTTACATTTTCTACTTACATGTATCTTGCGAAAAGGAGATTTGGGCTATCATACCATCACATCTCCTAGTACCGGGAGAACCCCTCACAAGGTAGTCCTCGGGAAGTCCAAGATCAATCTTATGAGTTCAAACTTTAAATCAAAACTATTCTTCAAAATATCAAAAATACTGTATGGACTTCATTGAAAATCAAGCATGATTTAACCCATCATTTAGACCTTCTACAATGTTACAATTCATTCCTTCAAACTACGTTGAACATTATTTTTATCATGCTTTGATATTTCTACTCATTTGTGCATAAAATTGTATTGTAAAAGTTGTGTAGAACTAAGCTTAGCATGCCTCTAAGTATGAGTAAATGTTTTACGGTTGATAATGATAATCATTCACTCACTTATTTTGGCAAAGTTTACATATTCTTTTTATCTAAGAATGCTTTCTTGTGTATTGTAATTGTACAATGAATTAAAATTTACACAAGTATTTTATCTACACTACATTTACTTGCACTCTTAAAAAAATTAAGAAAAGTGGTTGTACTTTCATAATTCAATTGGTTTGCAAAGCAAGTGTAATCAGAGAACTTTGTACAAAAAAATCATGAAATAAATTGACAAAGATAACTCCACCAAACACTACTTGAACCTCCTGATAAGTCTTAATAAGCGTTGAGAGGTTGAGCACCTTGGAAAGATTAGTAAAGTGACTTGTGCAAACTTTTCATTTTTAAAATAAAACCACTTATTCTTCAGTACACCGGATCACAAAAAAAAAATCAATATTGAAGAATAAAATTGTGTGATCCCCCAAGCACTACTTTGCACCCTGATAAGTCTTAATGAGCATTGTGTGTGCAAAACACCTTGGTAGTTGTACATTTTTCTTTGTGCTTAAAAATGTGTGGAAGTAAAATTATTTGTGTTTTATTGTGCACTTTACTTTACACATGTCTTGTATTTTTGATTAAATCATTTGTTTACTCTCTTTAAAATACACTTTTGTGAACATCATTATCTTCCATAACACTTTTTCTCATGAGTATTGGATCCTAATGCTAAAATTCTATAATACACTTTCTATATAAATGCACTAGATAACCTAGCATGCTTTTTACAATGTTTGGTATGTTTTGAAATTGTGAATTAAAATAACATTGTAGTAATCTCTTTTTGATAACATTATTTCATGCTTGGTTACTTTATTGTCAAACTTAAAGATTTTAATTGAACAATGATTTACAAAAAACATATTCTTTATGAAATTTAACTCATATATCTTTTTATGGATCATCATTGATTACAATAAGATGTTTCTTGTATTTCGATAAGTCTTCCACATCATAACCATATAATTGTTTTACCTTGCACTTTCATGCTTATTTAAAGTCTTTTATTTTGTGTGCATCCTCACTTGAATCTTAACATCCCTTTCTGTCAACAAGTGGTAGACTTACTTGGTAAACTTTATATTGGTTGCTTTAAACAAGAATATTTTTTTTTCTCAAAACTCTGATTTATTTCTATAAAAATATTGTTATATTACAAACTCTGATTCATTAATGGATTTCAAAATAGCTATGTGAGTATTTTCAAAAATTAATATAAAAATATAAACCCATAGGTTATGAACTTATCACTAAATTTAAAATGCTTAATGTTTCCAATAATTATTATCCATGATTACATATCTCACCATATCGGGGGCGTAGGGTTGTAGACATTAGATAAACTGACTTCTATGTCATGTCTTATCCTTAACCGGGGAGGGTTCCAGTGGGGCCTTGCGAGGCACTGGGGGGAAAGAGTGCTGGGTTGAGTTTTTTTTAATGTTTGCATATGGGACTAACACCCCAACCTACGACATGTATGCAGCTCCTCATGCCCATCCGTCACTTAGTATGGGGCTAAGGTGTATAAATATTGTCTGGGTAGATTGGTTATTTGGAAATCATTACCTTTTTATGCTTAAAACTCTTATATAAAGGGGAAAACTAACATTATAATATTGATTACTTGGCAAATGTTATATTGTTCACCTTTAAGCTAAAAACTCTGATCTATCTCTATAAAAATTATTCTAAAACTCCTTATCATTTCATTCTCTCTAAAAGCTCGATCATCCCTTTATCTTCTAATCAAAACTTTTCTGTGTTTTGTTTCCTTACCCACTTTTGCTAATAACAAAAGGGGAGATCTTCCATGATAAATAAAATCCGCTATCAAAATGAAAACTAACTTGATTAATTAAAGATTATAGCTTACATATTAAGGGATCATTCACTTAGGGGGAGCATGTATTTAGGGGGAGCAATTTTAAATACTAAAATCGATAATTATCCTAAGTCATCACTCACACACACACACACACACAAGTAGGTTACATCATGCTTATATTAATGCTCTGATTTATCATTAATGGATTTGTTATTATCAAAAGGGGGAGTTTATTGGAACATGGTCTTCCGCATCTCCTAGGTTTGAGAATAACAAATCCTATGTGTATTTGATCTTGTGTGTTTAAGTGTGCAGGAAAACAAAGTCCATATGACTCAATGATTACATAAGAAGGTTGCCCCCAAATTTGAGCCATCAAATCCAAAATTCCCACTAGCGCCGGCGGTAGCACCTAGCGCCCGATGCTAGCGATGATTAGCGCAATTTCAGGAGCACATATAGAAGGAGCTAGCGCCTGGAGGTAGCCGATAGCGCAGGCGGTAGCGCGGAGCACAGAAGGCAAGCGAGAAATGTTTCCTCGGATTGAAGATTCTGCCGCGCATAATATGTCCTAATATGGGATAGCGCCGTCAGTAGCGCTAGCGCAGGCGCTAGCGCTAAGGCTATAAAATGGACCCTTCTCTTCAAGTTTGGCTTGCTGATTCCTGAGAGAGGTCTTGTGCCAGAGTTCCAAAGCATTATATGGCCGAGAGTTGATCTCCTACCAAATGCTTAGAGAGTTTCTGAAGGAGGACTTTGTCACGCTACATCCGAAGAGGGATCGCTTCAACCTCGCTTATTCTACAGCCATCGTTCATCTCTGACTTCAGAAGTTTCTTAGAGGGAGTTTTTAATATTGTTGTTGTTATTTTATTTCATATCTTTTGTAACCGTTAGAGAATTCGCCTCGTGTTGGCGACTAGGTCTGGGTAGGACTTAGGGCAGAAATTTTCCTCGTGTTGGCGACTAGATCTAGGTTAGGTCTAGAGGGTGCTCGAGGCCATATCCAGGGAAGGGTTGGCTAGAGCGGCTTGAGGACGTATCCGGGGAAGGAATGACTAAAGCCAACCGGTTCGTGGGGATACGAGTCGGTATAGAAAACAAAAAGAATCTTTCATATTTCGCTTTGATTTCTAGCGTCATTGAAATCTAATTTTGTAATCAATTTTATTAATAATAATCATGTCTATCTTTGTGTAATAAAATTGATTTGATCTTCATTTCTCTAAATTGTTTCCTATCCTCTCCTTCATTATAAAACAATTTAGATCTTTATTCAAAATCACGATTTTGATCTCTTATCATAAACAAGAATTTCAAAATATAACATAAGTTTTAAAACCCTTATTCCCCCCCCCCCCCCCTCTAAGGGCGCCTACCGATCCAACAGGAAGCTCGAAGAGAAAGAGGGACCTGGAGCCAATATGAGTTCCCAAGTTGAATGACGAGCATCACGACAACCCCCATCAATACCAAAGGACTCGTCAACATCAGGACTACACTCCCTTGAAAACCATCCAAACCAATATGCTTCTTGCCATTTGTGATAGTGATGCGCTTTGCAGGCCCGAGCCACTAGCAACAAACTAGGGAATTAATCACAGTTCTATGACTGCCATCGCGGGCATGGCCACAGGACTGAAGGCTGCAAGCGGTTGAAGGAAGAAATCGAGCTCCTTGTCCAAAAAGGTATCCTCTGGAGATTCCTGCAGAATTCAGTCCCTAACCAACTCGCACCACAAGATGAGCAAAAGGGCCACACAGCAGCCCGATGCAGATAAGCATGCGCCTCAGTTATCAACAACTTCCCTTTTTTTGTTTTCTTGCTTTTTTGATTTGGTGTAATAAGTTGCGAGTCTAAACTTGCGCGCGCATTTATGCTTTGCTTTTCTATAACATTGTAACAACTTTTTGTCTCCATGAACAATACATATATCCTGAAGCGAGACTCCAATGGTTAAGGTCACAGACTTTGGTATTAACACCCACCAATGGGCTTCACAACTCCAGGGAGCGCGATTCATTTGTAAAGTAAAACATCTCGCTCCCGCGTTGTAGGGCATCCCACTCCTGTGTTATAGGGAATCCCACTTCCATGTTGTAGAGCATCATGCTCTCACATTGTATTGCATCCCACTCCCGCGTTGTAGGGCATCCCGCTCCTACGCTGCAGAGCATCCCACTCCTGCACTTCAGAGCATCTCTCTGCTGCGCTGCTGGGCATCTTGCTCCAGCATTGTAGGACATCATGCTACCATGCTATAGGGTATCACGCTCCCACGCTGCAGGGCATATAACTTCTGCGCTGTAGGGAATCTCGCTCCCGCACCGTAGGACATATTTCTCCAGTGCTGCAGGGCATCTCACTCCCGCGCTGCAGGTCATATTGCTCCTGCGCTGCAGGGCATCTACCTCCTGCACTGCAGGGCATCCAGATCATATGCTATAGGGCATACCGCTCCCGCACTATAGGGCATCCCACTCACATGCAACTTGAAACCAGAGCGTCCACCTCTGACATCAACATCGGGCAATGGACTACGGATCTGAATAATAAGTTTGCCAAGCTGCAAGAGCAAAAAAAAGTCCCTCCACGCCACATACGAGCATATACCTTCAACATCAATGTCGAGTGATGACCTTCGGATCCGAGCAACAAGTTAACCAACTAGCAAGAGCAGAAAAAAGTCCTTTCACGCCACATCTGAGCGTCTATCTCTAACATCAATGTCAAGTGACGACCTCCGGATCCGAGCAATAAGTTAACCAATTGTCAAGAGCAAACAAAAGTCCATCCATGCCACATTTGAGCATCAAAATTTGACACTAATGCTGAGCGATGACCTCCAGATCCAAATGATATGTTAGTCCACCGGTAACAACATGGAAAAATGATTACACACCACATTCAAACGTCTACCTCCTGCCCAAACATCAAGCTCATAGTCGAGCGACGAGTTTCGATGTTATCACCGAGCAATATGATCACAATTGAGCAACGACCTTCGGTGCTTGTGCCGAGAAACAAGCTCATATTCAAGTGACTACCTCTGGTGCTTACGTAAAACATCAAGCTCATAATCGAGCCAGACCTCTGATGCTAATAATGAGCATCGAGCTCATAATCAAGTGACAACCTATGATGCTAAACGTCGAGCGACAAGCTCATAATCATGCTTGGTCCCTGATGCTAATACCTGTTGGATGTTGAGGCGCCCTTAGAGGATGGTGAATATGGGCTCTTAGAAATTTAGGATTTTAAAAGAAAACTTGCTTATTTTTCTTTGAAAGAGAATTGATCAAAAGTAATTTGGAATAAATGAATTGAAATCAATTTTATTAGCAAAGAAATACATGATTATATTTCATAAAATTGATTACAAAAAGATGATTTCTATAACGCTAGAAAAACAGGCGATGAGTAGAAAAAATACTTTTGTTTATACCGACCCTTCTCCCAAGGACCGGTTGGCTTTAGCCTATCTCTCCCCAGATACGGTCTCAAGCCGCTCTAGCCTTTCTATCCCCAAAATGGCCTTGGGCACCCCTAGATCTAATCTCATAGACCTAACCACCAACATCCATGGTGAATTCTCCACCAAACGATGAATAATGATGGACTCAAAAAATACAAGACAAAATAAGATGAAAAAATGTTGTAGATTGTCATAGTTGAAGTGGTGGTTCTTCTTGTTGAAATGACATTGATGCAATCCTCCTTCTGAAGCTTCTCTTGAATTGAGCGTGAGTACTTTGGTCATCTGAAAACACGACCTCGCAAGAGTATCTGAGTGGGTGAATAAGGTATCCAGAAGCTATAACTCTTGAGACTCAGAGCCTCTTATTTATAGGACTTGGAGCTAACGCTGGTGTTAGTGATATCGCCAGGCATTACCTCTTATGGTGATGATTATGGCATGCGGATCTTCATTCCAGGAAGATTATTCTGCTGTTTAGGAATCATTTTATTTAGGCAACCATAACGCCCCGCGTTAGTGATACCACTGGTGCAAGCTAGATTTTATTCCTGAACTGCGCTTGCAATTACGTATCGTCCATTTTGATCACCTCCTAGCGCCCCAACATTATTGATACCTCTTGACAGTAACTCCTTTCCAAATCTGCTCTCCTTGATTCCCTACACAACATTTGCACTTAAATTTGCATTTGGCGCGCGTGCAATTTTTTGGGCGAATGCCAGTATTATTGATAACGCCTAACGTTAATGCTCCACTTTTCTCCTTTGGCAATGCGAGCTTGTCCAGACACCATGTAACATCCTAGTGCATACTTGGTCATTCCTGCATACAAAAAGCCCAAAGCAAACATGTTCAAATATAAAGTGGTATTTGTTATTCTGAAACCAAAGAAATGCAGAAAACCATGTTCCAACAATATCTCAATTTTGATAAAAATGAATCCATCGAAGATAAATCAGATTACGTGGATTAAGTTTGTATTTTTATGAAGAAGAGATTCATCACTTAGCAATTTTGATTTCTTTAAGAGAGACTTGCACTATATATGTGCTCCCCATATTTAGGTGCTCCCCCTAAGTGAATACTCCCTTAGATCTATGCTCCTTCTTAATCTATTGAATCATACTCCTTAATCTTTAGATTTATCAAATCATTCTCCCATTTCATTATTAGCAAAAGAGGATGGAGTCAGGGAAAATAATCATTGGGCGAGGATATCATGAGATAACTAAAGGGAATCATGATCGAGCTATAGTGAAAAAGGTCAGTGGAAGTGTTGATTAAGCTTGTAAAATATACCTACGTGATGGACAAAAGTAGATTAACACTTGTTGGAATAAAAGAGTGAAAGATTTTTAAGACAAGTGATAATAAATTGGAGACAATTTTAACTACGCGTGCATAACAATATCAAAAGTACATTCGTAGAATTACTTCTACACACACATGCTAATTTATTTTCAAGGCACATAAAGAGAGTACAATGACTAAGGTGCTTCACCCACACAATGCTCATTATGACTTATCAGGGAGCGAAGTAGTGCTTGGGGGATCACATAATAACTTTTTGCTTATTTAGGTGACCCGATGTACTAAAAGAAGTGGTAAAAAATATGTGTTTGCACAAGATACTTTACAATTCTTTCCAACGTGCTCAACCTCACTCATTAGGACTATCAGGAGGGTGAGTAGTGCTTGGTGGAGTTATCTTTGTCATTGATTCATATATCTTTTTGATTTAGGACAAAGGTCTCCGAATTCACTTGTTTTTGCAAACATCAAATTTTTTTTAAGAACACACTTCTATATGTGCATGAAAGCAATTGTTAAAGAGGTGTATGTAATCTAGTCATACATCTTAAAATATGTTAAGTTATTACACTACACAATCATGTAAGACTAAAATTAAAAATACATGTAGGTTACTAAGATAGTGAGTGAATAAACTATTATCAAATATAAAACATTACTCATACTTAGAGGCATGCTAAACAATCATACACATATTTTCTATAGCAATTTCATTGCACATAAACAAGATGGAGTTCAAGGCATGACGAAACAAAACAATATTTTTAGAAATTTGAAAATAAAATCACACATGTTAAGAATCTTTATAAATATACTTAGTCATCCTTGGTCATAAGTAGAGAAAAGAAAAAGAATTTTGCTGTTTGAAATTCTTTGAGAAAAAAATAAAGAGACTTAATAAAAGCATATTTTTTAATTATTTTGAAATTTTGTAGCGAATTTTTGAATATAGAAAATAAAAAATTCATAGAAAATCATGAAATGACGAAAACAGAGAAATAAATATAAATATAGGAATATTTTGGGACTATAGATTTCCCAAACATCACTTGATTCCTTGAGTTTTTGGGCTTGGTTTCTCTTGATTATGATTTATTATAATAAGCCCTACTTAGTGTAGAAAATTCAGAATTTTTGAAAATGAGGAAGGCATATTTTTGGGGTTTTTTTATAAAATGGTTTTAACATTTTTTGTTGGTTATTATTTTTCTAGGAAGTAATAAAGAAATACTATGTAAATAGAAATAGATTGGTACATACTAATTGAAAGAATAAAAGGGACATGGATTATAAGAGATCAAGCTAACGTCGGGCGGTACTGTCTGACGCCTGACGTTATTGGATGAAGTTCAAACTAGTGGGTTTTTCAATGTAATCTTTCATGGGTCTAGTAGGATATGATGAGGGCTCCCTTATACTGTGAAAATACTAGAAAAACTATATAATGAGGGTGTGAATTTTTAGTGTGAAATATTTAAGACACCCAATTCTAATCTAAGCATGTTGAATTGTGCATCCGGAAGAGGTTTTGTAAGGATGTAGGCAAGTTGTGACTCCGTACCAATGAAGCTAACTCTCACATGTTCCTTTTTAATGTGATCCCTAATGAAATGATGATGAACATTTATATGTTTGGATCTAGAATGATGTACGAGATTGTTTGTTAGATCGATTGCACTCCTGTTGTCACATTTTAATTCAATGTTCTTTAGATGAATGCCAAAGTCTTCTAGTGTTTGACTCATCCATAGGGCTTGTGCACAATAACTACCTAGTGCGACATATTTGGCCTCGATGGTGGTGAGGGCAACATAATTCTATTTCCTACTCGGCCTTGTCACAAGTGAAGAGCCTAGGAAATGATACGTGCCACTAGTGCTCTTATGATCTAAAGAACAACCCGCATAATCAGAGTCAGAATAGCCATATCGAGTAAAGAAATCATTATAAGGATACCATAATCCTAATGCAGAAGTTCTGATTAAATATCTAAAGATTCGTTTAACCGCTTTTAAATGAGATTCTTTGGGTTTAGCTTGAAATCTATCACATAAGCAAATGACAAACAAAATATCAGGTCTAGATGCACTTAAGTACAATAATGATCCTATCATTCTTCTATATAAGGTTTGATCAATTGATATTCCGACTTCATCTTTTCTCAATTTTAGTGATGCACTCATAGATGTAGAAGCTTGTTTTAGCTTTTCAAATCCAAATCTTTTTAGCATATCATGAATATATTTAGATTGGCTAAAAAATACCATCATGTCTTTGTTTGATTTGAAACCATATAAAATATGTAAGTTCTCATACCAAGCTCATTTCAAATTCTTTTTGCATCACTAAAACTACTTCATTACACAACTCTTCATTAGTGACACCAAAAATTACGTCATCTACATAAATTTGTAAAATAATTAAATCACTACTAAAATGCTTAATGAAGAGTGTATTATCGACACATCCCATAATATATTTGTGTTTTAATAAAAACAATGTTAATCTTTCATACCAAACACATGACAGTTGTTTCAAACCATAAATCGCTTTATCTAATTTAAACACATAATTTGGAAAAATTTCATTTATAAAACCAGGGGTTGCTCAACATAAACTTCTTCCTTAATAATCCCATTTTAAAAGGCACTTTTAACATCCATTTGAAACAATTTGAATCGCTTGAAACTCGCAAAGACAAGAAAATTCTAATGGATTTTAAGCGAGCAACGGGTGGAAGAGTTTCATCAAAATCTACCCCCTCAATTTATGAATAACCATGTGCAACTAAACGAGCTTTGTTTCTAGTAATCATAGATTCACCATCTAATTTTGAAAATCCATTTTACCCCTATGACTGTATGATTAGATGGTCTTTATACTAGATTCCAAACCTTATTTCGTTCAAATTGATCTAATTATTCATTCATAGCTAAGTACCAAAATTCATCATTTAAAGTGGTTGAAATATTTTTAGGTTTAATTTTAGAAACAAAATAAAGGTTGGAAAAAGACTCATGTAAAGAAGAGCGAGTGGTTACCCCCTTTGATGGTTCTCCAGTGACAAGCTCCCTTGGACGGTCTTTTATAAATTTGAGCACACTTGGAGGTATATATTCCTCTTATTTGTCATCCACTTCCATTGGTTCATCATCTGCATGCTCCAAAGGGTGAAGGGGATCTTCTTTATTTCATGTAGTTATTGTTTCTACACAAGGAACATACTCATCAAATCTAACATAAATTGATTCTTCAACTATTTTTGTTCGTTTGTTATACATTCTATAAGCTCTACTAGTTGAAGAATACCCAAGAAAAATTCCATCATCACATTTTTCATCAAATTTTCCTAATGCATCTTTAGTGTTTAATAGAAAGCACTTGCAACCAAATGCACGAAAATAAGACACATTTGGTTTCTTTTGAAAATATAATTCATATGGTGTTAATATTAAAAATGGATGATTGTTGGTACCTTAGGTTTGATTTGAGTTAGGATCCATATTTAATGTCTAAGTTTCTATCATAACACATCTTATAACTTAGATCAAATCCCATTAAGATAGAAGGCTGAAAATATATATAATTAATAGGCTAAGAAAATAAGGGAAAGATAAAAATAATACATGTTCTCTGGGTTTGACGAACCGCTATCTGCGTTCGAAGAACGGCGCTCTGCGGTCGACAAAATCCAGCTAGCTCAGCGGTCGACGATCCAGTCTCAGCGGTCGACGATCCCGTCACAGTGGTTGACGAAATCCAGCTATCTCAGCGGTCGATGATCCCGTCTCAGGGGTCGATGAAAAGTTGTGTTCGATGATCTCAAGTCTGCATTCGACGAATATTCAGCAGAAGCTCAGAACGACGAATTAAATGTTTAGATCGACGAACTTGAAGCTGAGCTCGACGAAATTATCATCAGGAATTACATTTCTTCTTTCTCAGCTCGTCTAATATTCTCAGCAATATTCTTGATTAATTTCTATTTATATATTGCTATATATTGCTGCCTTTATAAATTAACAATATAGTCGTTGTAGACATTAAATATCATAGCCTTTGGCATTAAAGACAAAGACGGCAATTTATCTTCTCGGGGAATCTAGGAAATTAAAGAGATATTATCTTTTTCCTTGTCGGGCAAGAATTGAAATCAGCCCTGAAGCCTTCTCCAGAATATATACAAAAAGAGAAGAGCAGAGAAGAAGAACATGCACAATAGGAAGAACCAGGAAGAATAAACAGAGAAGCAAAAAGAAGCAGCACATATATAGAGTTCTTGATAAGAACAACATATATTATTTATCTTCTTTTTGCTAACTCTTCTCTGCAGATCATCTTCATCCTGAGGCACCAATCAATATCATTTGCTCAGGATCAAACTACAGAAGAAGAAAAAGGAGTATTTACAATCAGAAGAAGAAGCCTCCACAAACTGTCAAGTATTTCAATCAGACAGGGGGAGCTCT
The DNA here is from genome assembly GCA_033032865.1 of Dactylorhiza incarnata. NCBI lineage: Eukaryota > Viridiplantae > Streptophyta > Magnoliopsida > Asparagales > Orchidaceae > Dactylorhiza > Dactylorhiza incarnata. The sequence goes on along the minus strand of JAWHQI010000011.1, from coordinate 21,808,687 downwards.
TCAACATCATCAAAACTCCCTGATCAAAAGCTCACTTGGTGTGTGGACACCTGATCAAAACTCCCTTGGTGGCAGGGCACCTGATCAACAACCTGTAGTGGATTCCTACCAAGTCTGGTAGAAGAGTAGATGTACCCAGGTTGATTGGGGAACTACTATATATCTTTGTGTCATATGTGATGCTTTCTGTGATGTGCTAATATCTGTGATTTGTGTTTTATTTAGTTTTCATAAATCACTTTATACACATACTTATATATCACTATTTTGAAATAACCCAAAGAGTTTTAATTTAAGAACTAAACCTCCTTTCAATTGGTATCAAAGCAAGGTTGATTATATTAATCACCTTCAACTGATACTCAATTGCACTTTCATGATGCATGACACAATTAATTACATAACAAGAGGTGCTAATGGCTTCGGCCCAAAAAGATCTTGGTAGCCTATATTCTGAGAGCATAGAGCGTGCTAGCTCTTGAAAGGTTCTATTTTTTCTCTCCACTACATTTTTTGTGGGGTAAGTAGAGCGGAAAAACCATGCTTAATTCTTTATCATTATAATAAGTACATAATTTTTCATTTTCAAATTCTCCTCCATGATCCGAGCGTATGCATTTTATTTTTAAATCAAGCTCATTTTGTATACGCGTGCATAATTTTATAAATTCATAAAATGCATCAGATTTAGAAGTAAGAAATATTGTCCAACAATATCTAGAAAAATCATCATTTAAACCAAATGAATATTTTCTACCACCAAGACTCACGGTGCTAACTAGACCAAAAAGATCCATATGGATCAGTTGTAGAGTTCTAGTAGTAGAAATTTCATTTTTACACTTGAATGAGGATTTTGAAAATGTTCCTTTTTGTCAGGGCGAGCAAAGTGAAGATAAATTTCCGTTTAGCATTGGTAATCCTCTAATTAATTTATCTTTTGCCAATTTAAAATAAACTTGGTGCTAGAGTGACCAAGACGCCTATGCCATAATTCTAATTCATCATTTTTGGAAAGACATTTAATAGATGAATGTGAAAGATAAGGAAATGTAATCATGTAAATATTATGTGTTCTTGGTGTAGTGATTACAACTTCATTTTTTTTAGGATTTAAAATTTTGCAAAGGTTTGTAGAAGATTCAAATAAGATGTTTTGACCTTTATCACATAATTGGCTAATTGAAATTAAGTTATTATTCAAACCATCTACATATAACACATTTGAGATTGGGAAGGAATCGTTACCCACTATACCGATGCCCCTGATCCTTCCCTTGTCATTGTTGCCAAACGTCACCATCCCTCATTTCTTTTTTATGAGGCTAAAGAATTTTGCTTTATTGCCCATCGTGTGTTTGGAACATCCCGAGTTCAAGTACCACATGTCTTCCTTGTCCTTAGCTTGCCAACATACCTAGAAAAAATATGGGAGTAATGATTCAGATACCCAAGAAGTTCCTCCCATATAGTAGGTGGAAGTCTGAGGTACCTAGATTTGCTTTAGAGTATTTCGTCCCTTCTTCCTACAAGAGTTTGTGGTGTGTCTAAAGATAACGCACTTGACACACGAAATAAAAGGAGTTGAGACCTTTTTCTGAGTTTTTTGAGGACTCTTGCTGGAGGAACTAAAACTAGCTGAAATATTATTGGATTTTTTATAATAAACATTTTGATTTCTAGAATATTTATTACCACCGACGTTAGTAGGTACCACCGGGGGATAGCTTCCAGACCCATACCCAAGCCCGTAGTGTGCAGTACATGGCATTGGTTGGCCAAAATCATGTCAAGAGATTTTTGGCAAATTCTGAAGTTTTCTATAGCCACATTTAGATCATGAATCTGGGCTTTTAAGGCGGCATTTTCAGTTACTAGCATAACACACCGATTTGCGAAAGTTTTCTTTCCATTTTCAATTTGGAGAAGAGAGGTGTTTAACTTTCTTTCTAAGTCCCCCTTCTCATTCGTAAGAGATTCATATTGGGAGTGAGTCTTAGAAAGAACCTCTTCAAGTTTTTGATTCCTTGCCAAAGAAAAATCACAATCTTGGCAAGCAACCTTCTCTTTTCCTTTAGTTAGTTTTTTATTTTCTGTTAATAAAATTTAATCCCATATTTTAAAAAATTAATATCTTTTAGGCTTTTATAAAAATATTTGCAAGTTTTTAGATATTGATCATATAACTCATCATAAGTGGGAGGAGGTACCTCAGTGTTGCTTTGGACACTGGTTTCTTCATCAGAAAAATTGCTGCTCTTTCCAATGAGGCACATGTTTGCCTCTTCATCATCGCTGGAGGATGATCCATTTGATTCCTCAGAGGAGGAGTCGACCCATGTGGCCGCCTTTAGTACCTTCTTCATTTCTTTCCCTTTGTGCCACTTTTCTTTTTTCTCTTTCAGATACTTTGGGCACTGGTTCCAGATATCTCCATTCCTTCTGTAGTGATAGCATTCTGGCGGTGGTCGCTCATCATCGTCACTACCTTTTTCCTTTGTGAATGGCGATCCCTTCTTCCTTGCGTCTTTCATGAAGTAATTTCGGAAAGAATTTTGTCTTTACAGATTCATCATGAATCTTTAAATTTCTTCACAAAATACCTTTCTTCATCCTCTTCATCATCATTATTTGTATCCTTCTTTGTTTTTTGTGTTAAAGCCTTCTTCTTTGGATCCATTTGGTACTCTTCGTGTTGGATTTTGATTTTTACCACATTGGGTTTTAAATTCCCAATGAGGCTCTTAATTTGAAGTTGCTTTAGATCATGAGATTCTGAGATGGTCGCCACCTTGGGGTTGAATTATGGTGGAAGAGATCTGAGAATCTTCCTCACCAAATCTCCATTTGAGAATGTCTTTCCAAGCACTTTTTAGGCGTTTATGATCTTTGTAAATCGCGTGTACATGGTGTCGACGTCTTCATCGGGATCCATCCAAAATTTTTTGAACTCTGATTCCAATTAGAAAAGCTTAGAATCTTTGACCTGCGAAGCACCTTCATGAGTTATTTCTAATGAATTCCATATATCATAAGCAGTCTCACAAGCACATACACGATTAAATTCAATTCTGTCTAAAGCATAAAATAGAGCGTTCACAACTTTAGCGTTATTTTTATATCTAGTTTAATCATTATCATCCCATTTATCCTTTGGTTTTTCCATAGTTATTTATTCTCCTATGACTGTAGGAGGAGAATAGCATTGTTCTACCATAGCCCAGACCTCTATATCTAAAGTCATTAAGAAATACCGCATCCTAGTTCTCCAATAGTTATAATTGGATCCGGTGAATAAAGGAGGTCTACTAATACCTTTCCCCTCATAAAAAGCGAGATCTTGGTGCGCCATTATTCCCGGTGGTGAAACCATTTTGGAATAACCTACTCTGATACCACTTGTTGGATATTAAGGTGCCCATAGAGGGGGGGGGGGGGAATAAGAGCTTTCAAGAATTTAGTATTTTAAAAGAAAACTTACTTATTTTTCTTTGAAAGAGAATTGATCAAAAATAATTTGGAAGAAATGAAATGAAATCAATTTTATTAGCAAAGAAAGACATGATTATATTTTATAAATATTGATTACAAAAAGATGATTTCTGTAACGCTAGAAATCTAGGCGATGAGTAGAAAAAAATACTTTTGGTTTCTATACAGACCCTTCTCCCAAGGTCCGGTTGACTTTAGCCTATCTCTCCCCAGATACGGACTCAAGCCGCTCTAGCCTTTCTATCCCCAAAAAGGCCTCAAATACCCCTAGATTTAATCTCCTAGACCTAGTCGCCAATACACGCAGCGAATTCTCCACCAAACGATTAACAAAGATGAACTCAAAAAATACAAGACACAGTAATAATTGCAATATAAATGAAACTCCTTATGAAGCGCTATGAAGGAGAAGACGAAGAATCACTGTAGATTATCGAGTCAAAGGGGTTGTTCTTCATGTTGAAATGACATTGAGGCAATCCTCCTTCTGAAGCTTCTCTTGAATTGAGCGGGAGTACTTTGGTCGTCTAGAAACATGGCCTCACAAGAGTCTCTGATTGGTGGAATAGGGTATCCGAAAGCTCTAACTTGAAGAGAACGAGAGCCTCCTATTTATATGACTTGGATCTAATGCTGGTGTTAGTGATAACGTCAGGCGTTACCACTTATGGTAATGATTTTGATGCACAGATCTTCATTCTGGGAAGGTGATTCTGCAGTTTAGGAATACTCTTATTTAGGCAACCTTAACACCCAACGTTAGTGATACTGGTGACGCAAGGTATATTTTATTCCCAATCTGCTTCTGCAATCACGTATCATCCATATCGATCACCTCCCAGCGCCCCAGCATTATTGATAATGCTTGACAATAGCTCCTTTCCAAATGTGCTTTCTTTAATTGCCTCCACATTGAAAGTGCACAGTGTGCCTCTGAGAATCCTCTAGAGGGGGGGGGGGTGAATAGAGATTTAAATTTATTTCTATCCTAACTGTGAAAACAATAAACTTAACTAAGGATTTATGCTGAACAAGAACACAGGCAGATTAAGGTGCAAGAAATAATAGAAAGAATTTGGGACAACACAGAAAATTGACAACCATAAGACACACAGATATTTATAGAGATTCCCCAAAATGTGGGTACTCCCCTCTTCTATCACCTGGTAGGGATGCACCATAGTGCCCGAGTCTTTTGATAAGGAGACTCTTAGAACCACTGATCTTTTGACAAGGAGATCATGAACCACCAGATCTTTTGATAAGGAAATCTTGAACCACTGAATCCTTTGAAGAGGGATTAATAAAACTCTTTTACAGAATAAGAAAGAAGGAGAAGAAAGAAGGTTGTTGGAATTCTGTTCTCAGAATTCTTGAGAGGACTGTATGAAGAACAACCTATTATGTTCCACAGAATCTGCTCATGATTAGCCCCTGCTTTAGATAGTGATGAATTGCAGGTGCTTTGTATGTCAGATCCATTGTGCTTCTGCTGATTGAGATCTGGCTTCTATGAGATTGTGATGATGAGCAGCTTTCAGATCCTCTGTTCTATTAGATGAAGATCAGCAGAGCTTTTCTTTTCTTTTCTCTTTTCTGTGCTAGGGTTCCTGAGAGAGAGAGAGAGGAAGAGGAAGCCCCAGCAAGAAGAAGAACAACCTATTATGATTAATGCACCCCTTGTTTCTGTCTTCTCTTCTCCTTTTATTCTCTCTATTCAATTTCAAATTTCTTTCCCTTTCTGGTATGCATTGGAAATGTAATCTTCTGATGATATTCTCTTTCTTTCCTCCTTAATTCTCGGCCCGTTCACCTACAAGGAATATAGTTCCAAGAAACCTTTTGTGTCCTTCTTTTATGCTTCTTTCTATTTCATGCAATTATTGAGCCATTGGGGAACGGTCTTGAAGGATGTGGGCCATGAAAGAAGGATCAGAGAGACAGCTGAAAAGATATACTTTTACAGACTATATTCGACGTAGCGTCGAATTCATTTCTTCTCTTATCGACGTAACTTCAAGTTCTAGTAGAAGTAGCTTCGATTTCATCTCTGCTCTGATTGAACTCTGCTAGTCGGCGTTATGCCGACATCTTATCGACGAGTACGTCGAGTTGATCTACCTGGCTCTGAACTTCATCTTCTGCGTTGAGATAAAGTCGATGTTGCGTCAACCATGGATGGCTTCAACAGATGATGTCTTTTGCGTCGAGTTGAAGTAGAAGCTGCGTCGACTTCACTAGTTACTCCGACAAGTCCCTGACCTCAACATTGATATCTATTCGATGTAACATCAACTTGAGTCACTTCGACAGAAGGGTTGACCCACTTGGACTTCTAGTTAGAGTAGCGTCGATATGGACTCGATGTTGCGTCATATTCTATTCGACTCAAATATTAACTTAGCCCAATTTTGCTTCACATGATCTGGTCCTGACACCCTATGTTGAGTATGACATCCTAAGACATCTAATGTCCAGATTACCCTCACTATACAATGGGTAATTTACTCCTAGAGGATAAACTCACTTTTAGTTAATTTGTTAAGTTAAATCAAGGGTTTTCCCAACAATCTCCCCCAAGATCTTAACAAATTTTACATATTGAATAAAGTGATTTTACATATACTTTTGTATAAACAACAGTACATTCATTACAACATAGACATAACATAGGACATACTGAAATCATATGACAGACTGAAATCATATGCAGTTCCATTTACATGACATGCAGTAAAGTTGTATAACATTTGTTCTTCCCAGAATGTATTTGTGTTCAAAATGAATAATCATAGAATACCTTAATAAGCAAAAATTTAGGAATCCTTCTCAGGAGTCTTCCTTTTTCTTGAGAATACTACTGGGGTGACTTTCCTTGGAGCTATCTTCAGAGGCTCATCTTCATCAAGGGACAATGCTGGATTTTCAGCAACATTGGCTTTGTCATGCTCCCCCTGTGCTTGTGCATTCTGCTCAGCATCCACAACAGCTTCCTTGGCAATCTTGTCCACCTCATCTAATATATTCTCATCTTGAGGCTTCCCCTGATCCTATGCTGTGCTTACATCTTCCAAATCCATTTCCAGATTCCTCTGAATATTTAGAGCAGGCTCCCCCTGAGTTGTTGCATCTATTTGTTCATCATTTACTTTTTTTGGGAGCTCCCCCTGATCTACAGGCTCCCCCTGGATTTTTGCTCCTTGGAAGGTAGTCACTTTGTCAGGGACATGCTCCTCATTAATTTTTTTCTTGATTCTGTCCTCCCAACTGCAAGACAGGTCTCTCTTCCTCCAAAATATTCTCCCCCTTCTTGACCTTGCTGGCAAGTGAGGTTAAGGACTCCTTTGACACCATGGATGAAGATATAAATTTTTTGAGGCTCTGAAATGATTTTTGAAACTTTAATAACTCACCCTCTATCTATGAGTGTTTTCTGTCAAATTTTCTAGCCTGGGAGGCCACTTGATCAGCAAATATGGAGGAGGCAATGGCCACAGCCTTGGAGATGATTTGCTCAAGATCAACTGTGGGTGGATAAAATGTAGATGGCCGAGGAGGTGATGGAGGAAAATCTTCTTGGATGGGAGAGAGAGAATGATACACCTTTGGTGAGAAGGGAATTGATGAAGGTGGAGGTGGAGCAGGTTGATAATCTGGAATTATAGTGGATGGAAGTAGATGGGTTTGCAGAGGAAATGGCTCAGGTAATGAGGTGGATTGGAACTGATGTTGTTGTTGTTGCAGTTGTTGAGAAGAGTGTTGAGCTAGAATATCTTCCTGATGGGGCTCTAGAATAGTGTCTATTGAGGGAAGATCATCCCTTGGGGGATCTGGTATCTCTCTGTTTGGCTCTAGAGGAGGAGGAGATGGTGGAGAAGATGATGGAGGAGATGCTGCAGCTTGACCAGGCTTTAAAATATGCCTGGTCCATTTTGAGAATATCCCTATGTTGAACCTTTTTCCAGGAGGAATGGGCACTCCTTTTGATTTACAGACATTTGGGTAATGTTGGAAGAGTACCTGGCTCATTATCCTCATGTATGCATTCTCCTTGTGGGAGTACTTATGCCCAATCATCTTTAGTAGGCATCTTCCCCAATTTATCTTCTTTTTCAGGACAAGAGCTCCCATAATCTGCAGTTGTTGCTTTGGAACAACATCATGTGTAGAGATCTTACACAACAGAACCTTTCCTACTATATCTGCTAGGAATCTATATTCTTCTCCAAGATCCATTTTCTTCAGAATGATTTGCTTGTCCTTTTTGAACTGCATTAGTTCCAGGGCCCTCTTAGCCTCATCCCCTGCTAGTTCATCTATCTCATTTCCAGGAACAAGATCATATGTTTGGTTTAAGGTATCCTCTGTTATCAGTATGTTTATGTCATTAATTTTCCCTTTGAGGGAACCATCCTCTCCTATCTGAATGTTGTCTCTGAGTTCAGTCAACTCATCATCAAGGATCTTGCATCTTGTTGAGATAAGCTTGGTCAGACCAGCTTCTTGAAACAAGCCAAGAATGGCTTTGAAACTTTCTGCCGCTGCGTTGAAGGAGTCCACGTCCACATCAAACCCAGAGTTAATCTTAGGAGGGGCCATTGATTGGATGTACCTGCACAGAGAGCAAGGGAGAGAGAATTCGAAGTCGTATATGTTTCAATGCAGTAATTGTTTAAAAGCAGATGAATCGTCGCTACTTAGGGTTTAGATCGATGCACCGTCGATATTACTTATTATTTGGCGCGCAAAGCTGTGTCAAGATTGCTTCTAGAAGCAATTCTGCGCGCGCTGATATATCGACGTTGCGTCGACTAGTACTCGATGTAGCTTCGAGATTATTCAGAGACCCTAAGTCGATGTAGTCCTATCGACGTTATGTCAAATTCCAATCGATGTGACTTCGAACTTAATCAACAATTGTTAAGCCGACGTATGCGTTGATAAGAACTTGACGCTGCGTCGAATTCTATTCGAATTGTCTTCTCTGTATGCTTCTCGATGCTGGCGTCGAGTAGAAGTCAATGGTACGTCGACTTCTATTTGACGCATCTCTTAATTAACATATATATTTCTCTTAGAAGATTCTTGCTGTTTTTCCTAGCAATTTTATTTATTAAAAACAAACCATAATATGATGTTATAAGTGTTAAGGATGATTCAAGATAGAAATTACTCCCTTGAATGACTCTTGTTCCTTATTCATGACCTACATCATTCTTCCCACTCAATTTTCTCCTGAGTGGGACCCTTCCTAACCCTGCACAAGTAATTCAAACATTAGAAGGAACCCATGTTACCTTGGGCCCTTTGCTTTTACCATTGTAGGGTTCAATGAAAGAATAGGAGGGTCTTTCATGATACCCTTTGGGATGATAAAGAATGGTTCTCCCAAACCTTTTGTTTTGATGCTTTAGATGAGTATAAAATATATCTAAATGCAATAAATCAGCAGAGTGTTTTATTATCTTAGATTTTGTTTTTACTTTTAGGTGATTGTCATTTGAATTCTCTAAATTGTTTTTTCCTAAATGTTCTTCTTTCTTATTCAGATGGATTTTGTTGGGTTTATTTAACCTATCTAAATAACTAGCAGCCTTGCCCTTAATTGATGCACTGTTCTCACTGGGTTGATGATCACTAGGTCTTACAAAGGAAACTGGATTTTTCTAGGCAGGTTTCCTAGGTGCTTCTGAGCTGGTGGAGGGCTCTGCTCCTAACCCTAAGTGGTTAAATCTCATAGAGAGATTTTCAGTGATGTCTTTGAGCTTTTGACTCCTCCCATTGAGTGAGTCCTCAAAGGCCTTTGCCTTTGCTAGCTCTTCTTTTAAATTTGTATTTTCTTCTCTAAGTTTAATCAATTCTAGCTCTTTATCATTAATTTCATTTGTTAGTTTTTGATTTATTAGATGCATTTCATCTTTCTTAAGGTTCTCTAGTTCAGTTCTAGGTAAGTTTAATTCTTTTTCTACTCTAAGATGTTCAATGCAGAAATCTTTAAAACAAGTTTTGAAATCATCAGAAGTGAAATCAAATTCATCAAAAACTGATACTTGATCATCTTCATCATCTGATGTCATACCAAGAGCCATCATGTAGGCTGCTACTGCTTCTTCTTTATCATCACTCTCAGATGATGATGAGCTCTCTTCCACTTCTGAATCACTCAAGGTTTCAGTAATGAAACCCTTTGCTTTCTTCTTGTCCATCCCTCTGGAGGACTTCTTCTTATTCTTCTCACCTTTAGTGCTGCTCCTGTTCCTTTGCTCTTGAGGGAACTCAGGAGCAGTGTGCCCTGGCTTGTTGCAGGTAAAGCAAATGATCTCCTTCCTTGGAGTCTTATCATATCTAGGCTTTGAGTCTCTATCGCTTCTCCTTGAGTCTTCAGTATTGAGCCACTTCTTGAATCTCCTTGCTAGGAGATTGAACATCTCATCTTCTGAAGTAGATGGCTCTCCTTCAGTAGCTTTCAAAGCTAAGTTCCTTTGGACAGGAGCTGGAGTAGTTTCCCTCTCTTCTGATTCAACCCTGGTCTTCAGTAGCATCTCATAGGACTTAAGATTTCCTAGCAAAGCTTTAGTGGAGATCTCTCTATGGCATCTGGATTCTATGATTGCCCAGGTTCTTGAATCCCATGAGCTAGGGAAGCACATAAGGATTTTATCATTGATCTCAGTTAGAGATATCTCCTTGCCTAAGCCTCTGAGCTCATTATTAATGATGCTAAATCTGTCATACATAACATCAATAGATTCTTCAGCCTTCTTTTGAAAGTTCTCATACTGGGATATGAGAAGGGACTTTCTGTCCTTCCTTTCATCAACACTTCCTTCAACCATTGTGGTGAGGGAATCCCATATTTCTTTTGCTGATTGGCATTCAACAACCTTCTGGAAAATGTCATCTGACATTGTTGAAACTAGAATGTTCATGGCCTTGGCATCACATGCCTTGACCTTCTTCTCATCCTCTGTCCATTCCTTTCTTGGGACAGCCTCAGTTGTTGAGGTTTCTCCTTCCTTTTGTCTGACTGGAGCAGGAGGACCTGTGAGAAGAACATTATATATGTCTTCATCAATTGAATTCATATACAGCCTTATCCTGGCCTTCCAGAGTGTGAACTTATTTAAGTTACACATTGGGGGTCTTGTGCAAGCATAACCCTTCGTACTCATTTTCTTTATAAAATATTTTTATAGCAAAGAAATAAGAGTAGGAGGTCTTTTTGATCAAGGTGTTAACCTCTTAATGATCAACCTCCCTCTGATACTAATTGAAAGTGCACAATATGCCTCTGAGAATCCTTTAGAGAGGGGGGGTGGGGGGGGGGGTGAATAGAGATTTAAATTTATTTCTATCCTAACTGTGAAAACAATAAACTTAATTAAGGCAAGAACACATATAGATTAAGGTGCAAAAAATAATAGAAAGAACTTGGGACAACATAGTAAATTGACAACCAGAAGACACATATTTTTATAGAGGTTCCCCAAAATGTGGGTACTCCCCTCTTCTACCATATGTTAGGGATGCACCATAGTGCCTGAGTCTTTTGATAAGGAGACTCTTAGAACCACTGATCTTTTGACAAGGAGATCATGAACCACCAGATCTTTTGATAAGGAGATCTTGAACCACTGAATCCTTTGAAGAGGGATTAATAAAACTCTTTTACAGAATGAGAAAGAAGGAGAAGAAAGAAGGTTATAGGAATTATGTTCTCAGAATTATTGAGAGGACTGTATGAAGAACAACCTATTCTTGGAACATGGTCTTCCGCATCTCCTAGGTTTGAGAATAACAAATCCTATGTGTATTTGATCTTGTGTGTTTAAGTGTGCAGGAAACAAAGTCCATATGACTCAAGGATAACATAAGAAGGCTGCCCCCAAATTTGCTAGCGCCGGCGGTAGCACCTAGCGCCCAGCGCTAGCGATGATTAGCACAATTCTGGGAGCACATATAGAAGGAGCTAGCGCCTGGCGGTAGTAGATAGTGCAGGCGGTAACGCGGAGAACAAAGGCAAGACAGAAATGTTTCCTCGGATTGAAGATTCTCCCGCGCAGAATAATGCCTAATACAGGATAGTGCCGGCGGTAGCGCTAGCACAGGCGCTAGCGTCGAGGCTATAAAATTGCCCCCTTGGATTCATCTTCTTCATCCTCTTCAGATCCCAAATTCCAGAGCTTCGTGCCACAGCATAGAGAGGAAGGTTCAGAGAGATACTTCCACAAATCTATGAAGGCTTAAGAAGATCCGTGGAGAAGATTTCAACACGCATCATCATCGTGATGAAAGACTGCATCGATTACGATCATACTCTGTGGGTCTTCATCTACTTATCCAAGAGATCCATATTGGGAGTTTTTATATTGTTGTTATTTATTTCACATCATTCCTTGTAAACCGTTAGAGAATTTGCCTCGTGTTGGCGACTAGGTATGGGTAGGACTTAGGGCGGAAATTCGCCTCGTGTTGGCGACTAGATATAGGTTAGGTCTAGGGGGTGCTCGAGGCCATATTCGGGGATGGATTGGCTAGAGCGGCTTGAGGCCATGTCCGGGGATAGATAGGCTAAAGCCACCTGTTCGTGGGGATACGAGTCGGGATAGAAAATGAAAAAGAGTTTTATTATTATCCGCCTCAGATTTCTAGCGTTATAGAAATCAACTTTTGTAAAACCTTATTTCATATTAATAAAACATGTCTCTACTTTATTTCAAGTGTTTTGTTTGATTTCTCACTTTCTTAATCACGCATTATTTCAAAGATAATCAAAATATAACATAAGTTTTAAAACTCTTATTTACCCCCCCCCCCCCCCCCCCCCCCCCCCCCCCTCTAAGGACGCCTACCGATCCAACAAGTGGTATCAGAGCGGTTTTATTCCAATCGGCTTAACAACCGGGAATAATGGCGTCTCATGATCTCGCTCATAATAGTGGGGTAAATTTTTATGAAGAAGAAACATCTCTTAAACCACCTTTATTTGAAGGAACAAATTATAAAGGATGGAAAATTTTAATTGAAAAATTTATTAAAACTATAGATATCGAAGCATGGAATTTAGCAATAGTCAGACCAGTGGATGAATCAAATAAAAAGGAACGTCATCTTAATGCAAAAGCCAAACACTATTTATTTTGTGGTTTATCAAATGAAGTTTACAAATTAATATATTGTTTTTCTAGTGCATACAAGATATGGAAATTTCTTGAAGAAATGTATGATCTTCCTCTCACAGGTATGGAACAAACACAGGAGGAGAAGGACATACAAGCATTCACCACTATTTAAGAAGATCTCTCTCATAGCAAAATCCTGGAAAGTGTCTTATACGAAGAGAACAATACATTAAGAGAAAAAGAAGATGAAACTTCATCCATAAAGGAGAAAGGCCTAGAAAACGAAAAAGGAACTTCATGTTCACATCTTGCCTCTTCCGATAGCGCTGTAAGAAAGTCTAATCCTTCTTATTTCCATATACTAAAAATTTCTAAATGTAAAATGAAGAAATTAAAAATTGCTAATAAAAAATTACGCTTAGAAAATAAAAGTTTAGAAACGAATTCAGAATCCAAATATGACATGGCTTCTCCGTCTTGCCCAAAAATTGAAATCTTAAAACCTTGTTTTGATTGTAATAATTTAAAAAAAAAATTCAAGGAACTTGAAAAAGAACTTATTTTTCTAAAAGAACATAATGAAAAATTATTCTTAGAAAATTCATCTTTGAAAAGTGATTGTGCTACATGCCAAAATTATAAAATTGAAATCAAAGAGATGGACGAAACATTTGAGGAATTTAGAAACGACTATCAAAATCATATTGACTCAATTGTTTCCACTGTTAAAAATAGCACATTAGCTTATAATAAAGCTAGGCATAATTTAAAGATTAAGAATGATGAATTAAAATAAAAAATCAACGTACTTATGAAAATTATAAATACAAATCTCAATATCAAGCTATATCTAAAAACAAGTTGAATATGAAAATGAATATCTCAAATAAGCCAAATAATGGGAGTAAGAAACACAAAGTGTTTGTAAATCAAAATCAAAATCATCATTATTTACAAAATCATGTTTCTCCCAACTCAAAATTAAAACTACAAAAAATTCCTATAAACAATACCTTCAATAATCATTACAATCATAATCTTCAATATAAAGATAATCAAAATAGAAATTTGATGCATAAGAATAACAATAAACCAAGATTTGAATGGAGGCCCAAAATTAAAACTGAAATATTAACTTCACATGAAAGGACCCATTCTTCAATATCTACCCATAAACCTACACGTTATATTTGGATAACCAAAGGAACCACCACACTTGGTCCCCTTTGGATACCTAAATCTCTTATTCATTAGGTATCACCAAATGCATGAAGTAGAATATTTTCAAAAATGAAATATACAAATTTTCTACTTCATGATATGCTCAATTGTCTTTTTCTTTTTGTTTTCTTATTTCTTTTTGCTATCATGGTATGGTCATCATATTGACACAAGACTTTATCACTTAAAGATTTATAAATCAAATTATCAAATTGTAAAGTCATGTCCTTTATTTCTAAAGACCAATATATTCTTCCTAAACTCATTATATATATATATCACAAACATAAATTGAATTCAAAATTTTTTATGTGATATGATTTCAAACATATACTACTTCATAGGATTTTAAATTTGGTTAAACATCTCCACTTCATATGGCTTCAAATTTATAAATAAAACGTAAAACAAAACCTTCAAAAACTACCAAATAAGGACCAGATAAAACAGTCAAACATCCAAAAACAACAAAATTAAACATTGCAGATAGCGCTAGCGCTAGCTGGTAGCGCCGGCGCTAGCAAACAGTATCCATGAACATGTGTTCAAATTCCTGTATTATTACAAAACTGAAAACTTAGTTCCCCTCAGGATATTCCTACTCTTCTACTCTGTCTCGTCTATCTCCTCCACACTAGCACTTGGAGATCATCTTCTGCGACTCCTCCGAATCGAATGATGTGGTGGATCCTGTACTGGGCTGTCCCACTCCCTTCGCTATGGTGTAGATGAATTTAGCTTTAATGCCTTGACCATGAACTTCGCCATCTTCTTTATGTTGGACATGTGTGTCACATCCCTTTGTTTGAGAATAACGAATCCCATATTGTATTTGATATTGCTTGTAGTGTGTTTATAGTGTGCAGGAACTATAGGTGCAATACTCCACAGGTATAAAGCAGCTTGGAACAATCTTTTGAAAGAAGCAGCGCTACCGCCAGCGTTATCGCTACCGCCAGCGTTATCGCTAACGCCAGAACTAACGCCAGCGCTATCACTAACGCCAGGCGTTAGCTCAGTTGGTTTCGACTCAGCAGTTTCCTTAGCGCTACCGCCAGCACTACCTCCTGGTGCTATCTCCGCTACCGCCAGCGCTATCGCTACCGCAGGCGCTATCTCAAGTTCGTGCACAGAGCCACGCCGCCGACGGTTTCGCAATTGCTCCACACGAACGCTACTGCCGGCGCTAGCCACTACCACAGGCGCTAGCTCCAAGATCTATAAAACGATGTGTTCTCTCTCGTTTTGGTTAGAGATCCCAGAGAGGTTGCTTATGCCACAATTCCATTGTTGTTATGCTGCCGAAGATGGATCTCCCATAAAAAGCTTAAGGAGAATTCTGGAGGAGGGCTACGTCACGCTACATCTGAAGGATGATCGCTTCGACCTCGCTTATACTACAGCGATCCTTCATCCTCAACTCCAGAGATCTCATATAGGGAGTTTTATTATTATTTACATTATTTCCATTCCATACTTTTTGTAACCGCTTAGAGAATTCGCCTTGTGTTGGCGACTAGGTCTGGGTAGGACTTAGGGGGAAATTCGCCTTGTGTTGGCGACTAGGTCTAGGTGACTAGATCTAGGGGGTGCTCGAGGCCATATTCGGGGAAGGATTGGCTAGAGCGGCTTGAGGCCATATCCAGGGAAGGATAGGCTAAAGCCAACCGATTCGTGGGGATACGAGTCGGTATAAAAAAGGAAAAATTATTTACATATGTACGTCTCCGATTTCTAGCGATATTGAAATCAATTTTTGTAAACACCTTTTCATATAATATAATCATGTCTCTATTTGTGTTTACTTGATTTCTCTCATTTTGCGTAATCTCTAAAATATTGGTTACAAAGCTTTCAATTCAAATCACTTTGTCTAAATTGTTTATCTTAATCTACTTCATCATATAACAATTTAGCACTTGTTTCTAAATCCTAAACTTGCAAATTATGATATTTTCTTCCTTTAGCTAAATTGTTATTTTGTGTTCTAATATTACTTTAAACAATTTAGTAATTTCCATAAAATTATAAAAAGATTTTTATTCCCTTATTCACCCCCCCCCCCCCCTCTAAGGGTGCCGTAAGATCCAATAAGTGGTATCAGAGAGCAGGTTATTCGAAATAGTTTAAAAACCAGGAATAATGGCGTCACATGATCTCGCTTCTACTAGTGGGGGAAACTTTCCTATAAATGAAAAATCTTTAGCACCACCTTTATTTGAAGGCAAAAATTATAATGGGTGGAAATTTCTTATGGAAAAATTTCTTAAGTCTTTGGATATGGAAGTATGGAATATTACTATTAAAATACCCCCAAGTATTTTAAATAAAAATGAAATGTTTTTAAATGCCAAATCAATGAATAGTCTATATTGTGCATTGCATCAAAATATTTTCAAACTAATTTATACACTTCCTACTGCTTATGAAGTTTGTAAATTTCTTGAGAATACTTATAGTTTTCCTTCTACAGATGATGAACAAGAGGAATTCCTTATGGATCCAAGAGAAGAAATCGACGAGGAATTCCTTATGGATCCAAGAGAAGAAATCGACGAGGAATTCCTTATGGATCCAAGAGAAGAAATCGATGAGGACTTATGCTTGGAGGAAGAAGAATACAACGTCACAATATTGGACTCATTTGTTGGCAACACATCAAGCAAAAGAGAAGACGGAAACTATAGCAAGGTAAGAAAATCTAAATCTTCTTTTTTTGTATCAAATTCTATTTCTACTTCTCGTATGCTTAAAATTGCTAAACGTAAAATTTTAAAGTTAAAAATTGCTAATTCCAAATTACGTTTAGAATATAAATCTTTAAAAGCAAACGATAATGTAGAATCAAATATTGATGTGATAAATTCTCTTTCACGCTCTTTAGTCAAAATTCCTATTCCTTGTCTTAATTGCAATTTATTAAAAGAAAAATTCAAGGAAATTGAAAAAGGGCTCTTAATTTCTAAAAGGCATAATGAAAAATTGTTAATTGAAAATGATGTTTTATCTTGTAAGTTAATACAATTAAAATCTTTTGTTGAAAAATTTCAAATGTCATGTAATGAATTTCATCATAAGATTTTGAATAACAAGGATAAATTAACTTACAAAATCATTTCCAAAAAGGACCATTTTCACACATTAAATCAAAAGGAGTTTAGTTTCAAAAAGAATTATGATCCTCATAAAATTCTTAAGAGTCACTATTATAAGTCTCAATATATTTTCAATCATGACTCAAATTTAATACCTCCTTTTCATGAAAAACAAACTACAAGATATAATCCTTTATATTATAAGAGTATGTCTATAAGAAAGAGTAGAAATGAAAATTATCAAAATAAGAATCAATTATTTACAACATTTTGTAACCCACTCTTTCAACAATCACTTCTTAAGAAAGACAATCACTCTTATAAACTTTCAAAGAATCGTTATAATAAAATTCATTATGATTATCAACATCAATCTATTTTGAAAAATAATTTGATTAAACATAAATCACAAATGAATTATTTTTCAAACAAATATAATCATATAAAGATGTCACATAATCATAATATGAATTTAAAATATAAACCACCAAGGTATGAATGGAGACCCTTAAAGAAAAATGATACATCAACTTTAATAGAAAAGGCCCATTTACCCTTGTCTCCTAAAAGGTCGTCATGTCATGTTTGGGTGCCCAAAGGAACCATTACACATGGTCAACTTTGGATACCTAAATCTCTTATTCATTAGAATCCTATCATTTGCATGAAGTAGAAACAAATAAAAATGAAATATCACTACTCTACTTCATGATATGCTTATTGTCTCTTTTCTTTATTTTTTATTTTTGAACAAACATGCTATGATCTCTTTATATATCATGAAATATGACTTTCATATATTAAGCCTAATGATTATCAAATCAAATTTGTATTAAAATTGAACATTAAGTCATATATTTTTCAAAGTGATCTATCTCTCATCTTTGATTGTTCATTATCCTTTTAAATCCTTTACCCTTAATTGTCTTGAATTATCATGATAAATTGAATATTGAAATTATTTTCAAGACTAATAAATTTTTTTTTTTAAAAATGGATTTAAATGGTTTATTATAGGGCTTATGTTAAACATAAAAATGCGAAATGTTTTTGATTATTTTCTATCTTGTTTGCTGCATATGGTAGCCCTTATAATGAAGAATATTATCAAATAAAATCGAAAACAAAAATTTACAAAACGCACGTTTAATCCTCCAAAAATGCGAGTTTTAGATCAAAACTTCAAATAGCCATATCTTTTGATCTGGTCGTCTGATTTTCGCGTTTAATATATTTTCGGAAAGAGCACAAAAATCTCCATCCAACGGCAAACTAGGCTTGCTCATTTAAGTTCTTTTTGGTGCTGTCATCTTGCCCAATTTCAACTCCGTTTTAAAGCTATCTTAGTTTGCTTGATTTGGAAATTTCTGTGTTTATGGAGTTTTCATCACATGCTATCCTTAGTATAATTGTTTCATATATTAATTTAGATATAATGTGTGTGATATATGTCACCAATGTTTGCATGTAATTTAGACCTTAAGATCATCTTGCATCATTAAGATCAAATCAAAAGATTAATCATTTCATTCTAGGTCTAAAGAAAATTAATTTTAAAACTTCTCATATTACGTGCAACATTATCTCCATTAAATCATATATAATAACATTATACTCAAACTCATTATTCTAGCATCACTTCTTAATTTATGCTCAAATGTATATGCTAGGTATAACATTTACAATGTTATTAAAATATTATGATAACTATGTGATTTGAAATTATATAGAATACTAAAATTCCAACAACCACATAGTTTATGGATTAATCATTAGAATATTTATGGATATTGTTTCTTGAATCATATATTATTATGCAAAACCAAAGATCAATAAATTTAATTATTGAAAGCAATCTTATAAATTTCAAAAACTTTATATATATGATCTTTGTCTTTTATATGATTGGATGATCATCATTTTTCTAGACTTACAAATCAATCATGTTCTTTCAAAAGAAAATCACTATATCACTATATCATAAGTCTAGAAGGATTAGAATTCTCATACATCATGATGATCTAACATATATTCTATGAAAAAATTCTCTTTAATCATAAATCATAATTCATGTTCTATCAAGACTTGTCTCAAATCGATAATAGGAATTATGAATCTTATGATAAAAATTATGAATAATGTTTTCTTTACATTATTTGGTGTATTGATATGCTTTGCTATTGATTGCATGTATCTCTCATATTTGTAGACTCTAGAATCAACTTTGCAATAAAGATATACATCAAACTTAATCATCACTCTATTCTAGACCTATAGTTTGAAATTTTATTTTGGAATACATGCAATTTCAATATAAATCTTATGACATGACATTAAACCCAAAACTCATTATACTAGCATTGTCACTTATTGAATATTAGTAATTGTGTTAGTTATCACATATCGTCATCTCATAAAAGTAGAAAAACTATGCGGCTTTATAACTCATCACATTAAACAAAACCCATAGTTTATATACCAACCCTTAGATTTAAAAGCATAGGTTGTCCAAAAGATTATTTCACCTATGACTTCATATCTCACAATAGCGGGGGCATAGGGTTGTATACATTAGAGACCTAACCTCTAAGTCATGTCTTGTCCTTAACCGGGGAGGGTTCCAGTGGGGCCTTGCGAGGCACTGGGGGGAAAGAGTGCTAGGTTGAGCGTTCTCTAGTGTGTGTATATGGGACTAACACCCCAACCTACGGCATGTGTGCACCTCCTCATGCCCATCCGTCACTTAGTACGGGGCTAGGGTGTAGACATTTAGTCGGGGTAGTCTTGAATCTTAGGATATACTTATATTACTCGTTGCATGATCATTTTATTTACTTATCACTTAATTCATGCATATTTTGGGTTGTTCAAACTATGTCCTCATGTGTTTTGCATAATTTATTTATTTTTGTACTTATTTTTTTTTTTAAAACACATGTATTTGAAAAAGCTAAAGTTTTATGCAAATTTGAGCAATCAAAACATCTCCAAAAATTACAAAATTTCTGCATAAGACTAATCTAAGGACACTTAATAAATATCAAAAATCAGATTTTTAAAATTCTCAAAAAATAGTGTACTGTTTCCAACGCTAGCGATAGCGCCGTCGCTAGCGTAGGTTTGTGATTTTTTCAGTTTTTTAAAATTTCTAAAAATCAACAAAAATATGTTAGTTTATTTGTGCAAATTTATTTTTGTGTTTCTGTCTATTTTATTTTTGTTTTATTTGAATTATGAAAAATCAACTATAAAAGTTCAAAATTCAAAAATACAAAAATATGTTTTATGGTTTTATGTTTTATACATATTATGAAAAATCAACTACAAAAATTCAAAATTCAAAAATATAAAAATATGTTTTTTTATTCATATTATTAAAATCAACTACAAAAATTCAAAATTTAAAAATGACAAAAATATGTTTTTATGATTTTCTATTTTTTTTAATTGATTTAAAAATGATAAAACAAAAAAACTGTATGATCTTTTTTGCCAATATCAAGCATGTATGAATTCTATTATTTTTGAATTATTTACAATGTTAAAACTTTTTCCTTCAAATTACTATGAACATTGTTTTTGCTTATCATGCTTTGATATATCTATTTAAAGTGCATCAATTGTATTGAAAAATGTGTAGAACCAAGCTTAGCATGCCTCTAAGTATGAGTAATTGTTTTATGATTGATAATGATACATTTCACTCACTTATTTTGGTAATCAACATATGTGTCTAAATCTAAAAATGCTTGCTTGAGTATTGTATTTGTGCAATGAATTAAAACTTGCATAAGTTTATTGCCTACACTACATTTGAATTGCACTTATGAAATTTAGAAAAGTGGTTAAGTTAAAAATTGGGTTTGCAAAACAAGTGTATTCGGGGAATGTTGTCTCACAAATGTGAACAAAAAAAAATATATGTAGACAAATATAACTCCACCAAGCACTACTTGAACCTCCAGATAAGTCTTCATAAGCATTGTGAGGTTGAGCACCTTGGAAAGAATAGTAAAGTTACTTGTGCAAACCTTGGTTATTACACCACTTTGTTAAATATTATGTGCATTAAAAGTGTGTGAAAGTAATTTACTTGTGTTTTATTGTGCATTTTACTTTACATATGTCTTGTATTTTGGTGATTTAAATTAATTGTTAACATTGCCCAAAATACACTTATATGCACATCATTATCTTTCATAACACTTCTTCTCATGAGTATTGGATTCTAATGCTTTATCTATACTACTCTTTAAATAAAAAATGCACTAGAAAACCTAGCATGATCTCTACAATGTTTTGGTATTTCTTGAATTTACAATTAAGTAACATTGTAGTATAATCTCTCTTTGATATGATCATTTCATGCTTGGTATCTTTATGAAAAACTTTGAGATTTCAAAAAGGTTAAACATCTTTCAATTTTGAACTAAAACTCATATTTCAACTAATGTTTTTTCTTGCTTACAAAAAGATGTTTATTATAATCTTTCATTTGCTTACAACTCTTATCTTTATATTTGAAATCTCTTATATATGCTATGCTTAAACTCTTTATCATTATTTATATTTCGAAAAGCTCGATCATGATATATAAATGCCTCCTTACTACCCTCACCCCACCTTCTTTTGATAATACCAAAAGGGGGAGATTAATTGAAGAATTCTATATATGAGAAATATAGAAAATAAGGGGAGACTAATTCATGAAATCTATCATTTAGGGGGAGTAACACATAAATTGCATTTATGTAGGGGGGGCATTAAGTTAGGGGGAGTATGCACATTATCATGCATATCATTTACTATAGTTGCACTTTTATCTTGCTTATCTTATCTATAAACACTATTGTTGATTTCTTGCTTAAAGGATTTGTTATTATCAAAAGGGGGAGATTGTTGGACATGTGTGTCACATCCCTTTGTTTGAGAATAACAAATCCCATATTGTATTTGATATTGCTTGTAGTGTGTTTATAGTGTGCAGGAACTATAGGTGCAATACTCCATAGGTATAAAGCAGCTTGGAACAATCTTTTGAAAGAAGCAGCGCTACCGCCAGCGCTATCGCTAACGCCAGAACTAACGCCAGCGCTATCACTAACGCCAGGCGTTAGCTCAGTTGGTTCCATCTCAGCAGTTTCCTTAGCGCTACCGCCAGCACTACCGCCTGGCGCTATCTCCGCTACCGCCAGCGCTATCGCTACCACAGGCGCTATCTCAAGTTCATGCACAGAGCCACGCCGCCGATGGTTTCACAACCGCTCCACACGAACAAAACCGCCGGCGCTAGCCACTACTGCAGGCGCTAGATCCAAGATCTATAAAATGATGTGTTCTCTCTCGTTTTGGTTAGAGATCCCAGAGAGGTTGCTTGTGCCACAATTCCATTGCTGTTATGTTGCCGAAGATGGATCTCCCACAAAAAGCTTAAGGAGAATTCTGGAGGAGGGCTACGTCACGCTACATTCGAAGGACGATCGCTTCGACCTCGCTTATACTACAGCGATCTTTCATCCTCAACTCCAGAGATCTCATATAGGGAGTTTTATTATTATTTACATTATTTCCATTCCATACTTTTTGTAACCGCTTAGAGAATTCGCCTTGTGTTGGCGACTAGGTCTGGGTAGGACTTAGGGGGAAATTTGCCTTATGTTGGTGACTAGGTCTAGGTGATTAGATCTAGGGGTGCTCGAGGCCATATCCGGGGAAGGATTGGCTAGAGCGGCTTGAGGCCATATCCGGGGAAGGATAGGCTAAAGCCAACCGGTTCGTGGGGATACGAGTCTGTATAGAAAAGGAAAATTATTTACATATGTACGCCTCCGATTTCTAGCGATATTGAAATCAATTTTTGTAAACACCTTTTCATATAATATAATCATGTCTCTATTTGTGTTTACTTGATTTCTCTCATTTGGCGTAATCTCTAAAATATTGGTTACAAAGCTTTCAATTCAAATCACTTTGTCTAAATTGTTTATCTTAATCTACTTCATCATATAACAATTTAGCACTTGTTTCTAAATCCTAAACTTGCAAATTATGATATTTTCTTCCTTTAGCTAAATTGTTATTTTGTGTTCTAATATTACTTTAAACAATTTAGTAATTTCCATAAAATTATAAAAAGATTTTTATTCCCTTATTCACCCCCCCCCCCCCCTCTATGGGCGCCGTAAGATCCAACACTTTATACCAGAAACATCTTTCTCCACCCTTGTCATCCGCTCTCCCATTTCTTCTCGAAAAGACTCAAATGAATCAGCTCGAGGCCCTCGAGATGACGCTCCTCGTCGGAGTGGTGGTCGAGTAGATGTGGATGGTTCATCTAGGAGGGATGTAGATCGTAAGTGTGAAGTACTATAGATAGGAGGAAAGCAGTCTATCAAGTAAAAACCTATCTCAATAGAAGGGTACATCATTTGAATAACTCGTTGTATGATGCCACCTAGGGGCAAGTTGGTATATCTCTGGCAGGAAGGTTGCCGCAACTTGTATGAATATCGAATCAAGGAGAGTAACAAGTCTGCCACATCAAATTTCTCCTCCTCTAAAATAAAATAGGAGACATAACTGAGTTGTGTTGTGACCTTCGCTGTATCACCTAACTTCAGCATAATAGTATGATGTAATACATCCTGAACTACTAGGCCGTCTACTATGAGTGTCGTCAGAGAGGAGATCAGACTCTTGCTTGCCCTATTATGTAGCACCATGGTCACATTAGTCCAATCCCTATCTACCCTAAACTTCTCAACTATCTCCAACCGATGTGGATGCTCCGTCAATCCAAACACAGCCCTCAGTTGTTCATGGGTGATAGTCACCACTTTTCCCTGCACCTGAGACCGCACACCTCCATCCAGATCAGTCTGCGATGGGTCTTCCAAGTGCATATGGAAATCTTGTACTAACTCTGAAGAAAACCCATCAGAAAGAAACAAATTCAACACCTCGGAGGTTGTAAATAGCTGCATGATGTGGTGGTGTCGAGGCATGTCAAACTCCATGAAATATGGGACACCTACTACTGCAGCCTCCATGGCCTGCTCTGCACTTTTCTTTCCTTTTGATCCAGGAGCCATCTGCTAAAATCTAAACTAAAGAAACCCACATAATCTAAGCTAAAATCAAAACTAAAAATCTTAAAAATTATGAAGATCCTCTTTTTTATCTAACCTTATTCTAGATCTATCATCAAAATAAAAGGTTTTCTTTAGAGTTCATATATCTTCATAATTTTTAAAATCAAAAGTTTCTCTTAAAATGGGTTCATAAATCTTCATCACAAACATCAAAATCAAATATTTAGAACAAAAATCATCAAAATGATGAAGATTTACTCTAGTCTCTCTCTTCAAAAAATAAAGCATTATAGATCTAGCATCTAAAACCAAGCATTGTAGATCTAGCATCTAAAACCAATTGATAACTTCAAATATCTTCTTCTTCAACATCAAAATCAAAGTTTAAAACAAAAATCATAAAAAATGATGAAGATTTACCTTAGATCTATGAGTGGGCTGCGTTATCTGCTAGGGTTTTTTGGGAGAGCTTCAATGGAAATGGCCGAAATGACAAGGTAAAGGGATTTAAGTAAAGCAGCGCTAGCGCCATCGCTATCGCTAGCGCTGGCGATATCACACCTTTTTGATTTTTTTGTATTTTTTAAATTCTATAAGATACCTAAATTTATACTCAACTATATGTACTCTACTATAGCGCACCTATCTATTTTTTCTGTATTTTAAAATTTTGAAAAATTCTTAAAAATATATTAGTCTATATGTACTATTTATTTTTGCACTTCTGATTTTATTTAATTTTTGAAAAATCCAAATACAAAATTACAAAAGCCAAATTACAAAAAATATTTCTTTTTGTTCATTGGTTTAAATTTCTAAATGCAAAAATCAAATACAAAAATATAAAACACAAACTTACAAAAAAATGTATGGAATTTATTGTGATAATCAAGCATGTTTTTTAAACTATCTTTAGAACTTCAACAATGTTCCAATTTATCTTGTCAAACTACTTTGAACATTGTTCTAATCATGCTTTGATATATCTATTAATGTGTGCATCAATTATATTGTAAAGGTAGTGTAGAACCTAAGCTTAGCATGCCTCTAAGTATGAGTAAATATTTTATGGTTGATAATGATATTTCTTCACTCACTTTTTGGCTAAGTCTACTTATGTTTTTAATTATACTACCTCTCCATCTTCCTTCCTGATTATCGAGCCAGAGGTTTTGAGAGAGAGAAAGAGGGAGAGAGCGAGCTTCCGTGGAGCTTTCGACCGCCGCCGTCGGAGCTCCGGTACACGAAATCTTCGCCGGAGCATAGATTTGGAAAGCTCTCGCCGTGCTCTTCACGTGCGTAGTAAGTTTTGTCCGTTTCGTAGATTTTTGACGCTAGAGTTAGCGGCCCTAACCCTCGTTTTTGTCCAATCTTCGCAGATTCTTCGTGCTTAGACCATGTTTGAGCCGATCCTTGGCGTGGAGGGCTTGAGAGGCCGTTTTTCGGTGGTTCGAGATATAGGCAAGTTGTGGTTTGTTTTCTTTTTCCCTTGACATGTTTTCTCCAATTTACTTCTCCTTTCTTCTCTTTTGTATCTTGGTAATTAGAATTGATTGGGGTTACTTACCCTAATTGAAGTGTTGGAGTTGAGATTTGTGTTGGTAGTCTAGGGTTGGGCTTTGATAGAAGTATGTTGGATTTGTTTAGAAAATGAAAAAGAGAAAAAAAATGTGTGCTAAGTTAAAATCGATGGGACATCCCATCAATCGACGGGACTTCCCGTCGATCGACGAGACCCTCCCATCGATCTTTGGCCTTAGCTGGGGAGAATGCTTTCATCTGTTCTCTAAGTCAGAATCGGCGAGTCTTCCCACCGATCGACGGTACCTCCCACCGATCGACGTGAACTCCCATCGATTTTTGCCCTATTCCCTCATTGGAGCCTTTTTCCTTGTCTTGTTTCTCTTCCCGTTTAATGCAAGTGCAGTTTTGTCTGTGATCTTTCTTGTTGTTCCGATAGATTCTTTCAGAAAAGTTATTTTGTGTGTATTCTCAGAAATTAGGTTTCTTCCTAAGTACTTTGATTCCTATTTGTACCATAGACTTGTTCAGAAATTCTCTCTGTGTATCTCCAGAAATTCCTCTCTTTCTGTCCAGAATTTATTAGACTTTCTGTCCAGAATTTCTGTCTAGAACTCCAAGATTTTCTGTGTAATCTGCCATTAATTTCAGAGTATTTAAACCCTTCCAGACTCAGTTTCCTGTGTATGGGATTAAACCTTACAGTTTTCTATGTAATTTGTGTTAACTTTCTCAGTGAGGAGTAATACTTCTTCCTCACTATCTTTAGTAATCTGGCTAAATATAAATGATCTCTTAGTGGTTATGGGCTGCAAATAGCAGTCTTTCTCCTTGATGACCCTTTTTCCTGAGATTTAGTTACGCTAGTCTCTCCTGTTAGTTGTGCTCTTCAAGCAACAGTAGTCCTCTTTGGCTTGTTTTGTTGAGTGACTGAAGGACCTTCTTTTCAGTCCTCTCTTTCTTTCTTGTATGCCTAACCTGTTGAGTTTAGGTTAGTGGTTGTTCTTTTTCCCTTATGGATCTTGTTTGGCTTTCTTGATTCATGTTGTCATTCCCTTGAATGTAGATAGTTTCTGTATTTACATGTTTAGTTATGCTGCAGGTAGTCTGTTAAGACTTCACTTGGTTTAGAAAAGATTCTTCTTCTTAAGAGTGTTTGTTTATTTCTTCTGAAGCTTTTTCATGTGTCTTGAAGTTGAGTTTGAGCTCTGGTGGAATGTTTTGGTGGTTAGAAGAAATTTTGTGAAAATCTCAAGTTAAATCGGCATCCCGTCCATTCGATCGACCTCATTTCCCGTCGATCAACGGGAGAGAGCAGGGAAGTCAAGTTGTCGAGCTTTTAAGTAAGAATCGACGGGACCTCCGGTCGATCGGGATCCCGTCCGATCGATCGTCCCTCTTCCAGCCAATTTTTCTTTGAAGCTTTCCGTCGACTTTTGTTAAGTCTTCCCGTCGACTTTTGATAGGTCTTTCTGTCGATTTCATCGCATATCATGAATTGTTTCATCAATAATTTAAGTCTTTTTTGCCAAGGTGTTCTCGGGTATCTTAAGTTATGATGTTGAGCATTTTGAGTTCATTTGTTGAGACTTTAGATGAAGTTATGCTTTATTCGCCGGGATCACCCCAATAATCGACTGCATCATCTTGATCCAGTTTCTTTAGTCTTCAGTTTGCATTTTGAGTCTCACAGTCATTTCTAATGGGACTAATAGGATTGTTTCCTCATGTAATCCAAGGTAATTTTCCCTTGTCTAGCTTGTGCATGATATATGGATGATCATGTGGTTATTGTCTGAATGTTTAAGATAAGTGAAAGCATGGGTTTCATTCTTTTGGAATTTTATTCCTTCATGATTCATGTATAACCCTCCATGAATGCCAAACCAGTATGTTGCTGATAAGTATAAATTGAAATGATTTCTTTTACTTATATACTGGAGAGTGGGTGGATTTATCTGGCCCCCACCACAGTGGCTTCTTTTTTTTAGACTGGAGTGTGGGTGGATATGTCAGGCCCCCACCCCAGTGGATAATGATAGTCTTGTTTTGAACTGGAAAGATGGGTAATGGGAACAATGTGTTCCTCCATCACAGTTCTTTTAGTAGCGGTAGGTTGGACAATGAGACCACCTCCATCTTTTATTAATGGTAGGTTGGACAATGAGACCACCTCCATCTTTTGTTAATGATAGGTTGGACAATGAGACCACCACCATCTTTTGTTAAGGGTAGTTGGACAATGAGACCACCACCCTCTTTACTGTAAACTTTTGTATTTGTTCAAGCTGATTATCCTAAACCTATGCTTACTCTTGTCTAGTTATTATTCTTATTGCGTAATAGCCTTCATTCTTATACTTGTTGTTACTTGCTCCCTTTTAGTCCGAGACATTCTTTCTTTTGAGTGCCCCAGGTTCAGGTTAGTAGTTGCGGCAAGCGGTAGAGCTGCGATTAGTTGCAGTTGTCTGTTTCCTCCTCACTATTGTGAGGTAGTTGTTTCTATGCTTTAGCTTTAGTTTTCCAGTGTTAGATTACTTGCTAGCTTTTCTGCTGTTACTTGCTGGTTATTTCTCATACTTGCTCTCTGAGGAGTTTTATGTTAGGTTGCATGAGTTATTTTTATGTATAGCAAATGACATTCTTGCATAGCATGATTTTATGTAAATATCACCTACTTTGAAGATCGTAGAAAAATCCTTCTTTACTTATACTAAATCTAGAGATGTGCATATCATTGCTGGGATGTTCGATCTTCATGCTCATGTAGGATAAAATGAAACTATCTTTCTGCTGCGTATGTATAGATTTCTACCCATGGACTAGTTGATCCACTGGACTGAGGGACGCGGTCTTAAGCTAAAAATGTAAATCCTCTATTTAACTCAAACAAATTTATGTCTTTTATTAATTTTCGTGAATAGTGGCTGCCTGAGCGTCTGTAGTTGTCCCCTTCATGACGTGGCTCTTATAATACTTAAAATATTTCAGGAAAAATGTGGGTTGTGACAGAGAGGATCTGGGAATGTACTAGCATGCCTTTATTACTCTATCAATGTGGCAATAAGCTTACCTAGGCAAGAGAAAATGACATGATGTCAAAGTATCAAAGTTCTGATACTCGCAAATTGATGGACATTGAGTATGGCATGTGCTTCAATGTTACAATAGAAGTCCTATCTGAATTCTGATTGCCTCAGTTGATAGATGGCTAATGAGGAAAATATTGACCAACATGGATGCATTGGTCTATTATCATAACGAATGTTGTCACGGTTCCGGTTCTACTAAAACTTTGAACCGAACCGCTATGGTAACGTTTCTTCAAATTAGAACCAAAACCGTATTTGGTTTAACCGGTTCCGGTTCTGATTCCGGTTCCAGCATAACTTTTGGAATCGTCGTGTTAATAGTTCCGGTTACAGTTCAACAAGAACCAAAACCAAAATGGCCACTAACGGTTCGGTCTGGTTCTATGCGGTTCGGTCTGATTCTAATCGATTCCAACCAGAACCAAAACCAAACTTGGCGGAATGAGTGGGGGAGGTCAAAAAAAAATCGGAGGGAAAAAGTATACCTGTTTGGTTTTTTTGAAAGAGGGACTTCGAAGTCTAAGGCTCGGGCACAGGAATTTCACATTACACCAAGATGGAGTACGTTTTGTATAATATGTAGTAAGTCGGGCTGAAAGCTAAAAACTGAAACAGCAAAACCACAAAATTGCACCACACTGCACAGATTTTACAAATTCAAAGATCATGATCGTGTAATGTTGATACAATGTTCATGTTGCTGAAGATCACGACTCAACATAAGGTAAAGAACATTGAATTGTTGCTCTTTAAATCTTATTTTATAATTAAAATTTTGTTTGAAGAATATATTAGTTAATTCAATTTTACTAATTTATCAACTACAATTAGATTTGTCTTTCAAATAGTAGTTGTATATCCTCAATATTTTTATTACAAAATATTTCTGAAAAATATGTGAGTAATATTGAAAATATATTATATGATTGTATAAAAACCGAAAGTACACATCAAAAACTAACTCCAAACCGCACCAATGTCAAACCACACAACACGGTTTTGGTGCGGTGTGATTTTGTAACACCCCCCAAATAACTAGACCCCTAGAGTAGTTTTATCATAACTAGGTCATGACAAAACCCTAGGAAGCTTGAAGAGACCACTTGGCCTTAGCCAAGAAGAAGGAAACCACAGTGGTCTACAAATAGCAATTTCTAGTTAACAAGCATAGGGTTGGACTTAAGGGCCTCACCTTGACCCTTTGACCCTACCATAGCATAACTAACCCTTTAGGGGTCCCCTTAGAGCACCAAGGACCCATTGGGATCGACCAAAGAGGCGAAATTTGACCAAAGTCAACCCTAACCCCAAATTGGTCAAAGTAGCATAATTAGGGTCAATTGACCTCCACCTTTCCAAATTGACCCTACCTAGACCTTCGTAACCCTTAAGAGAGACCAATAGGTCACTACCCACCCACTGGGGTCAACCTAAATGGTCAAATTGACCAAAGTCAACTCTAGCCCTGTTTTGGTCAAACCAACACCTTTTGGATTAATTGGCCCAATTGGGGCACCACCATGACTCAACCAACTTTGGGTGGTGTCCAGGGACTCAAGAGACACCACTTGGACCAGTCAACCCATCATTTGACCAAGTCAACACATCAAGTCAACACTTGGTCAACCTTGCCCAAAATGAGGGGAAAAGGCTAACTCAAGCCCAATCCACTTGGGCTAGGCCTAATTGGAGTAGCCCATTAGCTTAGGAGGCTGATAACTACCAGGAGTTACCACTCAATTTCTGGAAATGATGAGTAGGAGAGAGAAAGTGCAATTTCCCCCTTAATGAAGAGAGAGAAAGAGGAAAAAGAAGGAAAGTTAATGGTGGGAGGCCATGGGTGTAACGGTACTGGCCAGGACCGTCAGCACATGACCTACAAGCCCAGTACTGCCGGCACCGACGGCCCAGGACCGTCAACAGACCTACTGGCACCGCCGGTTAAGCCTCACCCCGAAGGGTTAACCACAAGCCTGCAGGTCGTGCACCCCAACCCCTCTCTGGCCCACCACAGGGCCCAGCGGGTTGTTGGAGACATACAGTCTCCCTTCGGTGAGAAGTGAGCCAGTTAAGCGGCGGCACGTGGACTTCCCAGGAGGTCACCCATCCCGTGACTACTCCAGCCCAAGCACGCTTAACTACGAAATACTTTCACTTCTCATCACCAACTGAGCTGCAGCTCAGTTGGTGATGAGAAGTGAAAGTATTCCGTAGTTAAGCGTGCTTGGGCTGGAGTAGTCACGGGATGGGTGACGTCCTGGGAAGTCCACATGCCGCCGCTTAACTGGCTCACTTCTCACCGAAGGGAGACTGTATGTCTCCAACAACCCGCTGGGCCCTGTGGTGGGCCAGAGAGGGGTTGGGGTGCACGGCCTGCAGGCTTGTGGTTAACCCTTCGGGGTGAGGCTTAATTGGCGGTGCCAGTAGGTCTATTGACGGTCCTAGGCCGTCGGTGCCGGCAGTACTGGGCTTGTAGGTCATGTGTTGACGGTCTTGGCCAGTACTGTTACAAAAAGTGCACTTTTTGTAACAGTACTGGCCAGGACCGTCAACACATGACCTACAAGCCCAGTACTGCCGGCACCGACGGCCCAGGACCGTCAACAAACCTACTGGCACCGCCGGTTCAGCCTCACCCAATGGGTTAACCACAAGCCTGCAGGCCGTACACCCCAACCCCTCTCTGGCCTGCCACAGGGCACAGCGGGTTGTTGGAGGGGGGCACAAGCCCACGCCCTCCCTTTGATGAGAATTGAGCCAGTTAAGCGGCAGCGCGTGGACTTCCCAGGAGTTCACCCATCCCGTAACTACTCCGGCCCGAGCACGCTTAACTACGGAATACTTCCACTTCTCATCACCAACTGAGCTGCAGCTCAGTTGGTGATGAGAAGTGAAAGTATTCCGTAGTTAAGCGTGCTCGGGCTGGAGTAGTCACGGGATGGGTGACCTCCTGGGAAGTCCACATGCCGCCGCTTAACTGGCTCACTTCTCACCGAAGGGAGACTGTATGTCTCCAACAACCCGCTGGGCCCTGTGGCAGGCCAGAGAGGGGTTGGGGTGTACGGCCTGCAGGCTTGTGGTTAACCCGTTTGGGTGAGGCTTAACCGGCGGTGCCAGTAGGTCGTTTGACAGGCCTGGGCCATCGGTGCCGGCAGTACTGGGCTAGGGGCCCGGGTCAGGCTAGCCAGTACTGTTACAATTTGTAACAGTACTGGCCAGGACCGTCAACACATGACCTACAAGCCCAGTACTGCCGGCACCGACGGCCCAGGACCGTCAACAGACCTACTGGCACCGCCGGTTCAGCCTCACCCCGAAGGGTTAACCACAAGCCTGCAGGCCGTACACCCCAACCCCTCTCTGGCCTGCCACAGGGCCCAGCGGGTTGTTGGAGACATACAGTCTCCCTTCGGTGAGAAGTGAGCCAGTTAAGCGGCGGCACGTGGACTTCCCAGGAGGTCACCCATCCCGTGACTACTCCAGCACGAGCACGCTTAACTACGGAATACTTTCACTTCTCATCACCAACTGAGCTGCAGTTAAGCGTGCTCGGGCTGGAGTAGTCACGGGATGGGTGACCTCCTGGGAAGTCCACGTGCCGCCGCTTAACTGGCTCACTTCTCACCGAAGGGAGACTGTATGTCTCCAACAACCCGCTGGGCCCTGTGGCAGGCCAGAGAGGGGTTGGGGTGTACGGCCTGCAGGCTTGTGGTTAACCCTTCAGGGTGAGGCTGAACCGGCGGTGCCAGTAGGTCTGTTGACGGTCCTGGGCCGTCGGTGCCGGCAGTACTGGGCTTGTAGGTCATGTGTTGACGGTGCTGGCCAGTACTGTTACAAAAGGTGCAGCTCAGTTGGTGATGAAAATCGAAAGAACTCCATAGTTAAGCGTGCTCGGGCTGGAGTAGTCACGGGATGGGTGACCTCCTGGGAAGTCCACGCGCTGCCGCTTAACTGGCTCAATTCTCATCAAAGGGAGGGCGTGGGCTCGTGCCCCCCTCCAACAACCCGCTGTGCACTGTGGCAGGCCAGAGAGGGGTTGGGGTGTACGGCCTGCAGGCTTGTGGTTAACCCGTTGGGTGAGGCTGAACCGGCGGTTCCAGTAGGTCTGTTGACGGTCCTGGGCCGTCGGTGCCGGCAGTACTGGGCTTGTCAGTTGGTGATGAGAAGTGAAAGTATTCCGTAGTTAAGCGTGCTCGGGCTGGAGTAGTCACGGGATGGGTGACCTCCTGGGAAGTCCACGTGCCGCCGCTTAACTGGCTCACTTCTCACCGAAGGGAGACTATATGTCTCCAACAACCCGCTGGGCCCTGTGGTGGGCCAGAGAGGGGTTGGGGTGTACGGCCTGCAGGCTTGTGGTTAACCCTTCGGGGTGAGGCTGAACCGGCGGTGCCAGTAGGTCTGTTGACGGTCCTGGGCCGTCGGTGCCGGCAGTACTGGGCTTGTAGGTCATGTGTTGACGGTCCTGGCCAGTACTGTTACAATGGGTCACTCCATTCATCTCCCCAAGCCCCTCAATTCATCTTCCATGATGTTTGGGAGGAGTTTCCCCATAAATTCCAGCCAGCCACCATCAATGGAGGAGCCCAACCATCATGGCCGAAATCTATTCTCACAAATTCCCCCTATACAGCCCCCCATTCTCAAATCTAACTCCACCATTAGCTTCAAAAGGTGGATGGCAGTGGAAATCATATATTGGATCGAAGTTTTTGGTGGAGAATGGAGAGATCGGGCAAGCTCGCCGGAGAAGGGAAAAGCTATGGCCGAACACCGCCGCCATCGTCGTCGGGCTCCAAGAAGGTCTGGTTCTTCTCCTCTTCAATTCTCTAGTGGGTAGATCTACTTCAAAAATCGGCAAGGATTGGGGCCAATTGGTCCTCCATCTTCATGGCCGAAATCTCCTTTTATTGGAGATTTTCTTCTTGCCAAAACCACCGGTTCCGGCCACCACCGGCCGGCCAACACCTCCTATCGCCGGCCACCACCTCAAGGAAGGTGGTGGTGGCATTGGCCGGCCGGGGAGGGGCGTGGGTGGCCGGGAAAACCATGGTAGATAGGCTACAAGTCGGTTAAATCCCCACCCTTGTCTGGAGGAGGAAGATGACCAGCTACCATCGGATTTGCTTCAAGATTCGTGCTGAATCATATAGTATAAATCCTTATGAAATTATATTTTCTTTCACACTTTTTGCTGTACCTAGATTAATTTATTAAAAATACTTAGGCCCCTCTACAGAAAAAGTGGTCTACACCAAAGTTATAGCCCTTGGAGTCTACTTTATTTTCAAATTAATTTCACTCCAAAAGGAGTTCTGTAGCTTCCTGTAGGTCTATTTTGGTGGGGCTGGTCCCTAGTGTAGGACATCCACCATTTCTTGAATAACTTTTGATTAGGAAATGATATGGACTTCAGACTTGAAACATAGTCTACTTATACCTACACACACATCATATCCAAAGATGAGAATTTTAGGAGAACATTTTTCTAAGGTTTTTGTAATAATTTCATAAATTAAATATTAATTAATTATTGGGTCAAATGACCTCCAATGCCCTCCAAATATTGGTGGGTACTTCTTAGGGTTATCACATGACCCTGGTAAAAATCTCAGCCCAATTGGGACTGTTTTAGTTTGGAAATTTGTTAACCTAAGTTGGGTCTAATTAGGTCAAAATTATGGCATGGTCCTTAGCTTGGGATATTGTGGTCAAATCTCCTCACCATGAGGTGAAACCTTGGACACTAGTTTATGATCACCTAAAACACCCCCATGAGTGAGTTGGGGTGGTGTGGAGGTGGATATGCCTTAGAACCCTAGTTTTACCCCTTGGGGTGCATATAAATCTTTGTGAAGGACATGTGGTCAAAAGCTATAGAATGGTCATGGAACTTGGTGGAT
Organism: Dactylorhiza incarnata; assembly: GCA_033032865.1. Taxonomy (NCBI): domain Eukaryota; kingdom Viridiplantae; phylum Streptophyta; class Magnoliopsida; order Asparagales; family Orchidaceae; genus Dactylorhiza; species Dactylorhiza incarnata. The sequence continues at coordinate 21,774,153 of JAWHQI010000011.1, read as the reverse complement.
AAGTTCATAGGGTGCAAAAGGCCCTAGGTAATTTTATAAGAATTATAGGAGCAATTATTCCCTTTGAATTAGGTCATAATCCCTTTAGAGAAATTTCTTATAAGAGATGATTAATGGATCAAATGATCTTTTATGACAATGAAACTTTGGTAGATCCCTTATAGTCATGATATACACCTCTGGTAATTTTTGTGTATTTAATTGAATGAATTAACCAGTACTTTATTCACAAGGCATTTATTTTGTCTTAGGCTTAAGAAAAATAATTGAGGGCCCAAAACTCTTTGTTAAATTGTGAAAATTGGTGATAGGACCTTTCTGAAAATTAGAAAGCTCTGTGAATTTTTACAGAATTTTTGAAGACTTAAATCAGTAGGCTACTTCACAATTCTTTTAATTTAAGGTTTTCTTAAAGTATTTAATTTAGTGAGAAACTGAATTCCTTAAATCCTGAAACATAGTCAGTAGCCTTTTCTGGTGATTACAAGAGCTTGGTAATTTTCCCATAATTTTATTGTTGACCTTTTTGGTAGTTCCTTCACAAAACTATGATTTTGGATAGATGATAAATAATTAAATTAGAGGAGAATTTCTTACTATAAAAATATGATATACTGTTTCTGATGTTATTTAGTCACCATAGGTTTATCATAATTTTTGGAAAGCCATATCATAAGATTTACTTATAGTTCATGTTCATTTTCATGCTTGGCAGATGTTTGGAGAAATTAAAATAAATATTAATTAATTAGGGAAAAATATGATTCTCTGGAATTAGTCTTATAACATCATGATAGACCTCCAGTAAACAGCTTGGGTCAGTTGGGTGAATATTTGGAGTACCTCTAGTTGTGAGCTTCATATAATTCATTTGGTCTGCGTATAGTAAACTGTGAAATTTGAGAATCAAGTGGATCCTTAGGAGGGAATGGGAGGTAAGTGGTTTACCTAGTTTAGTTGAAAAGGTTTGATGGTCAACAAGAAGTATTATAGATGGTAAAGGTGTATTTGGTGAGTTAGAGGTAAGTTGCACCCGGGGTTGACGAAAGATCGTCTTGGAAAGTCATAAGTCACTTAGGGTTAATCCAAGAGTAATGACAAGAAGGGTATTCTTACGGGTAGATACCAACAACACTAAGTGTCTTGAGAAAGGGAACTTTGGAGTGTCATCCCATTACAGTTCCTAGTATCATAGCGAGCCCCTTACAGGGTAATCCTCGGGAAGTCCAAGATTAACCATAAGTCGTAGGAGTATGGAAGATGCTCAAGACTAACAAATAACACATTCAGTCACACCCCGTTATCATGGGTATGTTAGTTGGTTTGGTTTTCGAGCGGTAGGCTCGGTGGTTGAAGCAGCGGACTAGTTAGTCCGGTGAGCTTGTGACTCAGTGATGCTTGTTGTTACGGACGGGTTGGTCCGTCGAGCCGGTGGCTCGGAAGGTTATGGTAACGGCGGGTTATCCCGGGGAGCCTATGGCTTGGAGATAGGTAGTAGAACATGTTGCATATGCATGAAGGTGGTGGGTCTCCGGTATTGGACGGTCGTTCACACCGACGTCAATACGTTGACTCGGCAAGTGTGGAATTTGCACTTAGCCTTGAAAGTCTGGTGGTCCAGCCAGTAAGAGTATGCAGATGCTCCGCGGTTTTGCGTTGAGGCGTACGATAGGTCTAGGTAGGGTAGTATGAATACCAACCTAGAGGTGGGTGAGTCCCAACCCACCGCTTCTGTTTGCCACTACGGGAGTATCCTGGGAGTCTTGCTAGCTCCAAAAAGGGGGAACTAAAGGTCTATGCGCATAGAGTCGAAGTGTGTGAGTTGCACTTGTATGAACATAGCATAAACTGCATAACTCTGCATGACATGGCATAAACATTGCATTTCAACCCCTACCCCTATCGTATAAGTCGGTTATGGGACTTCTTATACGATAGGCCTTGCTAAACGACCCCTTGGTCTATAGGTTTGTATGGGCATTCCTATAAATCAATGGTTATTTTTCTATTATATACATGTCTTTACTTACTGCACTTTACTTATTCTTTACCTGCTCTTATTATGCTTTATTAACTGCTTCAGTTATATATATACACATGTGTAGTGTAGAAACATTTCCTGTACCACGGTCACCTGCTCTTTGTTATACCCCTTGCTGTCCTTCGCTTCATCCTCCCACACGGTGCCTAGGAGCCATTGGGGGTGGGGTGGTGAACATAAGACTTAGTCTTTTTGACTAACAGTCGGTGGACCTTATCATTTTAGGAGACCGCAGCGACGGAGCAGCACCAGAGGCTGGTGCAGGCGGAGGTAGGCCAGTGTAGTGCAGGAGCACAGGATTCAGGATCAGTGAGTGATTAGGAGTTAGCTTCCGCGAGTGATCTTGTAGTGAGGATATGATGTACAGGGCATTAGACCTTTATTATTGTAACCCTTGTTATCTTTTCATTCAGTTATATCATGTGGACATTTTTATATTTTTCATGTTGATTCTGTGGACTTGTCTTCTTTAATGCACTTTTCTTTGTGATCGATTTGGCTGGCAGGATCGGCGTTTTGTAGTGACAACCTTTCCGAGTGAAGGTGTCACCGCAAAGCGGCGGTTCTGGGCTTAAGACCCGGTGTTTGGAAAGAAAAAAAAGGGTCTTACAGATTTTGTTCGGTCCAAAACCGACCCTCTTTGTTGTGATTGTGGTTTTGGTTCAAAACACACTAGTTTCACCCATAATAGTAAGTATAGATATTATAGATATATTATAAAAAAATAACAAAATAATAATAATAATAATAGTAATAATAAACGGGTTGTGGTTTGGTTCTGCTTCGGTCCGGTTCGGATCAGTTCTAAAAATCTTGAAACCGCTTGAGACTTTCCGGTTCCGGTCTGGATAAAAAAAATGAAAGAACCATGTTGGGGAAATGATTTATCTTAACCCCTAGAATTAAGAAGAATATAAATTCTAAGTATGAAAAATTAGGCTAAGTAAATATGCGTCGAATAGTATTCGACGCAACGTCGAAATATAGTCGACGTTTCTCTCAGAATGAGTCGAAGTAACTCTTAGAAGAATTCGGCGTAATCTTAGTCGACGTACCTCTGACTTCTAGTCGACGCATGTGATAAAGTCGACGCATCTTAGTCGACGCATCTTCCTTATTCTCCTCTCGACGTCCAGCCAGGATGAAATCAACGTTTACGTCGAATAGTAATCGACGCACGTCGATATCTATAAGTAATTCAAAAACACGCCAGATCTTTTTCCTTCTTCCTGTAGATCTGATTTATATGGAATGATATTATTCTTTTATAGCCGTTCTGAATCAGCCTTTCCTTCTATTTGATTCTTGGCTAATTTGATTAAGACTATTATGGATATTATTTGAACTCAGAATGAATTCATTTCCTTCTACAGAAATATTAATTATGGAAACTCTTATCTCTTTCTATTTCTGTGTCTGCTAATTGATTATTCCCTCTTAGCAATATATTTTAAACAGAGCTATAAATAAGAAGGAGGTCGGCAGAGAATGAGAACAAGTGATCCACCATATACATTTGAAAAAGAGGAAGATCTCCCAAGTGAAGAGTGAGAAAATTGAGAAAAGAGATAGTGTGCTGCAGCAAAAGAAAAAGCCTTCATCTTCTCCTTCTTCTGAAGCCATTCTGCTGCAAATTCTGAAAGCTCTCACAAAAGAGAGAAAAGCTTACAAATCTCCTTCTCACTATAGAAGAGAGATCATATTCATTATACTTGTGCTTCTAATCTTCTTGCTAGGAAGAAGATTCCTTCTTATATATATTGTCTTCTATTCTCCTACTTGTTCTACTTCTTGTTCTCTTTCTTATTTCACTTTTAAACTGTGTAAAAGAGTTTTTAGAATCTCTCTTCAAAAAATTCAGTTGTAGTGGTTCTAAGAGTCTCCTTACCAAAAGGCTCAGTTTAGTTCTAAGAGTCTCCTTATCAAAAGACTCAGTCTGGTTCTAAGAGTCTCCTTATCAAAAGACTCAGTGCAAGTTAGTGAATTCCTACCAAGGGGTAGAAGAGTGGACTACCCAAAGTTTGGGGAACCACTATATTTCCTTGTGTTGTGCTGTGATTTTCTTGTTGTCATTTTTCTTCTTTACTTGCTTAATTCTTGTTAGTGTGTGGGAAGCCAAAATCTGTGATTATTACATATATATATAATAGCACAAAGTATTTTTAAATCTCTATTCAGCCCCCCCCCCCCCCCCCCTCTAGAGAATTCTAGTGAGGTTAACTGTGCACTTTCAATTGGTATCAGAGGGAGGTTGATCTAAAAAGGTTAACTCCTTGATCAAAAAGATCCTACCTCTTATATATATATATATTTCTAAAAATTATTTTTCACATGGCACAAATCAAGGATTATGCTTCCACCAGACCACCAATGTGCAATCTTGAAAAGTTTGCAATTTGGAAAACAAGAATTAGGATTTATATGAATTCTATTGATGAAGAATTATTTAATGTTATCTTGACAGGTCCTCCCAAGCCTTATAGAAGAGACTCAAGTGGTGAAGTGACTCAAACACTTGTCCCAAAGGCTGAGTGGACAGCTAAATAAAAGAAGGCAGGAACATGTGATGCAAAAGCTGTAAACATTCTTGTCTCAACCCTCTCAGATGAAATCTTTCAAAGGGTTGTTGACTGTGAATCAGCCAAAGAAATATGGGAGGCTCTTACAAAGATGGTAGAAGGAAGTGCTGATGAAAGGAAAGATAGAAAGGCTCTATTGATCTCCCAATATGAGAACTTTCAAAAGAAGCATGAAGAGAGCATATCCGAGATATATGATAGATTCAGTCTGATCATAAATCAATTAAGGAGCCTGGATAGAGAGATCTCTCTCACAGAGATCAATGACAAACTGTTAATGAGTCTCCCAAGTTTATGGGACTCAAGAATATGGGCAATAAGAGATACAAGAGGAAAAAGGGAAATCTCAACAGATGCCCTCTTAGGAAAACTTAAATCCTATGAGCAACTGCTGAAAACCAGAGAAGAGAAGGAAAGAAGAGGAAGCACTTCAACCTCCTCAAAAGATAGAAACATTGCTTTGAAAGCAACAGAAGAAGAGACCCCTGTCACTGAAGAAGAATTATTCAGCCTCCTGGCCAGAAGATTCAAGAAATGGGTCGGGACAGATGGGTCTAGAAGGAGAAAATCAAAACCAAGGTATGATAAAACTCCTACTAAAGAAATCATTTGTTATTCCTGCAGGAAGACTGGACACATTGCACCAGAATGTCCAGAAAATACTGAGAAAGAGAAAGATCTGAAAAAGAGAGATCTCAAGAAAAAGGGGAAGAAGAAAGAAAGAGACTTCATTGCAGAAGCTTGGAGTGAAACAGATTCTGAGGACAGCACCTCATCCAAAAGTGACAATGAAGAGTCTAAGCAAGAAGACCTATGCTTAATGGCTCTTGAAAGATCAAAGGAAGAACATGATGCCAAATCAAGGAGTGAGACAGAATCAGAAGGAAGCATCTCTTCTGAAGATGATAAAGAAAATAGCCTTATTCTTATAGAGGAATCTGAGGATAAGGATGAGGTAAGCATTTTTGATGACATAGATTTTCTGTGTGATGATTTCAAAAATGAATTTAAAGGATTATGTTTAGATCAACTAAAAGCTAAACAAGAAATTAAGAGTCTAAGAGAACAAATTAATGTCATCAAAAACCAGAGAAATATAGAGGAAACTTGTTCTAAAAAATATGAGTTAAGGGCTAACATCATAGAAAAAGAAATAGAGAGGGCTAAAATAGAAAACCAGCTACTTAAGAATAAGGTATCACAAGCAAAAGCTTTTGAAGAATCAATAAAAATGAGAAGCCAAACACTTAAAGAAATCACAGAAAAACAAACAAGAAGACATAAAAATCTTGGGCTAGGAGCTGATCCCTCAGCTAGTCTTAATCCATCCAACAAACCTGCTTGGATGAGCCTTATTAAATTTACTAAACCCATCAAATCAACAAACCAAGAAGAAGACTCACAAAATAAGGGAGAAGACTTCAAGGAAATAAACCAATTTGATGAAACATCATACTATTCAGCTGATGACTCTCAAACTTCTTCTGAGAAGGTAACTAGGCCAAGAGAAACAACTCATAAAGAAATAAAATCAGAAAAAGAGAAAAATAAAGTTTGTGAAAACACAATTGCGTCGACTTCATATCGACGCATGAATGATAGTGCGTCGAATTCTACTCGACGCAATCTCTCAGATGCTTCGACCTCAATTCGACGCTTGAATAAAAGTACGTCGACTTCAAATCGACGCAACTTCTTCCATGCATTGATTCCAGATCAACGCAATCTGGAGAAAGCACCGAATATAAATCGACGCAACTATCAACATACGTCGAATAGATATCGACGCATACAAACTCAGAGCAACATAAAGACAGAACACTTCCATTCTCCAAAAACCTTCCATCTAAACCCCCATTCAGGACCCATTCATCCTGATCATAATTTCTATCCTAATCAAATCTTCTATCCTAACCAAAATTTCTATCCTAATCAAAATCTCTATCCAAATCAAAATCTCTATTCCACCCTAAACTCAAATTTTCTTAGTCAAAAGAAAACCGGGTGTTATATTTGCAATAAAATTGGCCACACTGCCAAACAGTGTTGGTATAATCAATCAAATTGCTCATAAAACTAGTCCTAGGATAACTTAGAAAACTTTAGGATTAGGAAGAAAGAATCCCTCAGGAAAACCCAGAATCTGTCAAATAAAGTCACGTCGACTTCGAATCGACGCACCGTCGACAACTCAGTTCAAAAAATAAAATCAACGCATGCATCGACTCCAATCGACGCATACGTTGATAGGAAACCCTATCACCCCAAACCAGACAATATTGACACTCACGTCGAATTCCACTCGACGTAACGTCGACTTCATGAAAATGAGCTGCAATACTAAAATATTTTTGGTCACATCCATAGTTGTACCGAATAAGCCTCAAATTGTGCCTCGTTTCGACGTTTCACCTGACTTAAATAGACTCTTCAGTTAGAAACCTTCACGACATCTGCATCTTTCATCCTTCTGTTCCTCAGTCCAACCATTTCTTCCTCTCTCTCACTGACCTAAAATGGCTCCTAAGACCAACTCAGGCTTTGACATTAACCTCGAATCTTTCCAAGCCGCCGCAGAAAATTACAAGAGCATCATAACTCTATTTACTGAAGCTGGATTAGATAAGCTCATCTCCACAAGATGCAAGCTCCTAGAGACAGAACTCACAGAGCTGATGACTCATGTTCAGATATCTGAATAAGGAGAAATCACAGGAACAATCCATGAGACACATGTCTCAATTTCTGCAGAACACATTAGGACCACCTTTGATCTACCATCAGGTACAATCAAATATTATCCTTGTTCAAATAGGGAAAGCAAATCATTTTCTAAAGAATAACTAAAATAATTCCCCTATCAGGTGATGAACCTATGGAACTTACCTCTGATGAAATAAAGAATTTGTTAATCACCATGAAGTTCTCCAAAGATAGACCAATCCACCTGAAGAAAATAGACTTCTCAGAGGAGTATAGACTGTTGGCAGACATAGTAGGGAAGATATTACTATGTAAGATCTCTGCCCATGATGCAGTGCCCAAGCAGCAACTAAACATCATGGGGGCCCTTGTGCTGAAGAAGAAGGTAGACTGGGCAAGCTGCCTGCTCAAAATGATAGGCTATAAATATTCTCACAAAGAGAATGCCTACATGAGAATTATGAGCCAAGTTCTCTTCCACTCCTTCCCTGACCTATGCAATTCAAAAGGAATTCCCATCACTCCAGGCAAAAGGATGTCCATTGCTCTCTTCTCTAAATGGACCAGGCAAATTCCCAAGCCTGGTTCCATTCCTGAAAGGACTCCATCTCCTCCTCTCTCTCCTGCTCATCCATCTTCTCCTCCTCCTCCTCCTCATACAGACATCTCTTCTGTACCACCATCATCCACACCTTCACTAATACCAACCCAATCACCTGCTCAACCCTCCTTTATTCCTCCACCATCTCCATAAAATACACCTCATCAAAATGATACAGTCCCCTCTTCACCTTCATCACATACAACACCTCCTCCTCCATTGACTCCTCCTCCTCCAACACACTTTGAACCATCTCCATCCACTGACAACCTCATCACTCAGTGTATCCAATCCACAGCACAAAGATTCCAAGCAATGCTGGATGGGCATTGCTCCAAGATTCATTCCTCCATCTTACGCATGCAAACCCAAATAGATGGGGTCAGTGCCTCTGTGCAAAGCCTGAAAACCTCTATCTCTTCCTCTAAGGTCACCAGATCTTTCTTAACCTCCTTGGCTAAGAAGGTCAAGAAGGGGGAGAGGTTAGATGAAGAGCAGCCCTCCAGTCATAAATCTCTCTCTCACAAGTCTCTTCCTACTTCAAAAAATGATAGTCTTGCACTGCTCAAGACCATTGGGAATGAAGTAGTACCAGAGCTACATACTGAAGAGCAGATATCAAATGTACAGATCATAGCAAGAGAAGCTGCACAACAAGTGGATCTATTATAAGGGGAGGCAAGTAGAGCAGAGAATGAAGCTGAAGCTGAAGCTCAGGAGGAGCCAGATGCTGGTATACCTGAAACTGGAGATGAAAGATAAACTGAAGAAGAAGTGAAAGGCCCAAAGGAAGTTCCATCCCAGGGGGAGCAAACTACTTTGACTCAGGGGGAGCAAATTGCTGAGACTCAGGGGGAGCTGAGGGAATTACCTGCTGCTGAGAAGGAGCAACCCACAAAAGTATTCACTAGGAAAAGAAAAACTCCTCCTACCCCTGAACAATGATGATATACTCTATTTGAACAATTGTCTATGCTTAAATGCTAATTACTCAACTGAACATGAAAGTTGTTTTTATAATTTCTTATTCTATTTTCTTCTGATTGCTTAACATATTTATTCTCTATATAAATACTTTGCTTTGATTGATTAAAAGCTGATACAATTTCTCTCTAAATAGGGTTAAGACAAATAGGGGGAGATTGTTGGGGAAATGATTTATCTTAACCCCTAGAATTAAGAAGAATATAAATTCTAAGTATGAAAAATTAGGCTAAGTAAATATGCGTCAAATAGTATTCGATGCAACGTCGAAATATAGTCGACGTTTCTCTCAGAATGAGTCGAAGTAACTCTTAGAAGAATTCGACGTAATCTTAGTCGACGTACCTCTGACTTCTAGTCGACGCATGTGATAAAATCGACGCATCTTAGTCGACGCACCTTCCTTATTCTCCTCTCGACGTCCAGCCAGGATGAAATCAATGTTTACGTCGAATAGTAATCGACGCACGTCGATATCTATAAGTAATTCAAAAACACGACATATCTCTTTCCTTCTTTCTGTAGATCTGATTTATATGGAATGATATTATTCTTTTATAGCCGTTCTGAATCAGCCTTTCCTTCTATTTGATTTTTGGCTAATTTGATTAAGACTATTATGGATATTATTTGAACTCGGAATGAATTCATTTCTTTCTACAGAAATATTAATTATGGAAACTCTTATCTCTTTCTATTTTTGTGTCTGCTAATTGATTATTCCCTCTTAGCAATATATTTTAAACAGAGCTATAAATAAGAAGGAGGTCGACAGAGAATGAGAACAAGTGATCCACCATATACATTTGAAAAAGAGGAATAGCTCCCAAGTGAAGAGTGAGAAATTTGAGAAAAGAGATAGTGTGCTGCAGCAAAATAAAAAGCCTTCATCTTCTCCTTCTTCTAAAGCCATTCTGCTGCAAATTCTGAAAGCTCTCACAAAAGAGAGAAAAGCTTACAAATCTCCTTCTCACTATAGAAGAGAGATCATATTCACTATACTTGTGCTTCTAATCTTCTTGCTAGGAAGAAGATTCCTTCTTATATATATTGTCTTCTATTCTCCTACTTGTTCTACTTCTTCTCTTTCTTATTTCACTTTTAAACTGTGTAAAAGAGTTTTTAGAATCTCTCTTCAAAAAATTCAGTTGTAGTGGTTCTAAGAGTCTCCTTACCAAAAGACTCAGTTTGGTTCTAAGAGTCTCCTTATCAAAAGACTCAGTCTAGTTCTAAGAGTCTCCTTATCAAAAGACTCAGTGCAAGTTAGTGAATTCCTACCAAGGGGGTAGAAGAGTGGACTACCCAAAGTTTGGGGAACCACTATATTTCCTTGTGTTGTGCTGTGATTTTCTTGTTGTCATTTTTCTTCTTTACTTGCTTAATTCTTGTTGGTGTGTGGGAAGCCTAAATATGTGATTATTACACATATATATAATAGCACAAAGTATTTTTAAATCTCTATTCACCCCCTCTCCCCTCTAGAGAATTCTAGTGAGGTTAACTGTGCACTTTCAAACCATAATCGGACCAATATTGTTCTATAAGACCCCTTTTTTTGCTTCACAACCGGGTCTTATGCCCAGAACCACTGCCTTACGGTGACTCCAACTACCAGGTTAGACGCCACCGTACGTCGCCGATCCTGTCGGCTAAATGATCACATCACAGAAGCCAACAAGAGAACATATGTATTAGCACAAGTCCACAATCACAACTCTATCACAGTACATATAAATGAGCAATAGTCCACAATGAGTACCAAGTAAAAAAGAGAGTAAATGGGCTTATGCCCAGTACATGTCCAAAATAAAACTAAACACACTCTCTCACTTTACATCTATGTGGAAGCTAATGAACTCTCATCAACCTGTCATCAGGCGGTGACGCTGCGTGGTGGCTGTTCCTTAGGTCTTGTCATCACGTCTGCTGCTCGTACTACTGCTCGAGCTCCTCGAAATCCTTCGGTCACAATCGACCATTAGTCATAAAGACTAAGCCCATTTTGTCCTCGCCTCCCCCCGCGACTCCTAGGCACCGTGCGGGAGGACGAAGCGGAGGACAACAAGGGGTAAAACAAGAGCAGGTGACATGGAACTAACTAGTAGTTCTATATCTATGTATCTCAAGCAGTAGAAGCAGCTAAAAAAGTAAGCTACAAAAGTAAAAGCAACTACAAAAGTAAAACAGTTACAAGAGTAAAAGCAGCTACAAAAGTAAAAGCAGCTACAAAAGTAAAAGCAGCTACAAAAGTAAAACAGCTACAAAAGTAAAACAGCTACAAGAGTAACCTTAACTTATATGAATGCTCACACAAACTTATAAGTTAAGTGATCTGCCACAAAGGTAAACTCATCGTATAGAAGAGCCCATACTATTTTATACGATGAGGTCTTGTTTATGAAATGATGTTATGCTATGCTATACAATGATGCAACTCACACACTCGACTCTGTACGTACAGACCTTTTGTTAGTTCCCTCTGATCGAGTGTGTCACCTCAGGTACCTGGTTAAGGCAAATAAGGCAGAGGATTGGGCTAGTCCACTTCTAGGCTTATGTCCCAGCCTAGACCTTACGTACGCCCCTAAGAACACACAGGGTATCCACGTACTATCTGGTAAGCACCACCAATATCCCACTTTTTGAGTCTCTGCTCAGGTACACCCCATTAGGGAAAACGGGGGCAGTGGATTGGGTCTTCCACACCTAGGCCAGTATGACACCTCCCAACCTAGACCTTACGTACGCCCCTGAAGAACACACCAGGGTATTCGAGTACTATTGGGTGAGTACCGCCTCTTAATTATATTTCCCGAGTCTCCAGCTCGCCGGACTATCCAGTCCTCCTTAGATAACACCGAGCCTACCGCTCGCTAGACTAACTCAGCCTTGTACCAATCTGTCCCATGATTGGGATGAGGATTATCTTATCAAGTTCTTCTACTTAATTATTTTTGTCTATTGTTTAGTTGAACTTAGAAGTTTTAGGGTTAATCTTGGACTTCCCGAGGTCTACCCTGTGAGGGGCTCATAGCGGTACTAGGAGGTACGATGGGATGATAGCCCAAATTGCCCTTTCCAAGACACTTATTCTTATTGGCGTCTACCCTTGACCCGACCACTATTAATGTTACACTTACTAACGCTAAGTGTGTTTTACCTCCCTCCAAGGGAATAATGATCTTTTGACAATCCCAAGCACACTCTTGCCTCCTAGTCAACCAGACATCTTACTCCCCATGTAAAATCTACATATTTATCCTTATTCAGCCATTTTCACTATACGCAGACCACTTGAACTATATGATGGATAAAGAGAGAAAGACTCCAAACGCTCATCCAAATGACCCAAGATTATTATTGGGGGTGTGTTATGCCATTTTAGACTAAATCCAAAAATTCATAATTTTCCTAATTTATTTAGCATTTATTATAATTTTCCCAAAATCTGGGAACCTATGATTTTGAACACCAAGTATGATTTTTTGATAAACTATGGAATTAATAAAATTTGTACAGTTGTATGATATTAAAATAACAGCCATGTATGGAATTCATAAATTTCCAGAAAGGTTATGACCTCTAAATAAAATATTGACTAATTTATCAAAATTAGAGATTTACAAAGGAAGTACCTAAAATCCATACTCCAAAATTATAAGAAAATTACCAGATGTCTAGAGTAATTAGAAAAGTTCACTGTTTGAGTTTCATAATTTTCCAGAGCCATTTGACCATATAAATCCTTTATTTGATTAAATAGATTCAAGGGCACTTTATGAAGAGAATCATGTATGAATTCTTCCAAAAATTATACTAAAACTAACAAATCATATATTTGCCTTACAAAGTCCTCTAACCAAGTTTATAATTTTTCAGTATGTATTAACCCCTAAATTAATTTTCTTACAACTAAGGCAAATATCGGGGGTTGTGAATGAAGTACTATATATATCAATCCAAAATTCATAGCAACAATATCAGAGAATAATATCATCAATATAAACTCACTAACAAAGTTTCATAATCATCCTAGGTTATATGAGCATGTAATTCCTTCTAGTAAGAAAGTGCCCTAAATGACTCTTAATTAATTCAGAGAGACTAAATGTCTCTAAAAATTTCAGATAAATTACCTAGGGCTTGATACCCTCCTATGAACCTCTCTACCAAATTTCAAGTTATTCCAAGGACATCTAATCATATGTCCTTTACAATGCTCAAAAGAGCAACCCTAGGGTTTGAATTAGGATTTTAGGGCTTAACAACCTTAAGCCACCCAAAAACACTTTTGAGGGTATTATATGTGATAACAAGGCAGTGGTCCATGTTTCACTATATTTGGATGAGGGTTGGCCCCTCAAATCCATCAAGAGCACTTTTGGTATATTGACCCAATTTTCCCTTTATGTGACCAAATTTGAATCACTAGGTCACCTAATCAAATCAACTTCAAATGGGCTATAATTTATACTAGGGGCATATGATGACCCCTAGAATCACCCACCAAAGTTTTGGAGGATTTTCAGGTTCATAGACCCCTTAATTAATTCATACATGAATTATTAAATCATTACAAAAACTATATGAATATCATCTCCAAAATTCCCATTTTTGAATATAATGAGGGTACTGGTATTACTAGCCTATGGTCGAAATTTCAGATTATTTGGATGGATGGATAGATGGGGGCACTCAAATTAAACTCTGGTCAACCCTATGTATAGGCTGCACAATTTTGAGTGTTGTGGTCAGACCACTGAACCAAATTGTGTGAAATCAATTTTGAATTAAAGTAGACTTCAGGGGCTACAAGTTTGATGTTGAACATTTTTCCAGTACATTTTCTATAAATAAATTAAGTTTCAGCATAAAAAAAGATAGAAACACAAATTAAATCCAAATGATAAAATATGACAACACACATCTTGAAGCAGAAATGGATGGCATCCCACTTTCTTCTTCCTCCAGCCAATGGCTGAGATCAGCCCGTCCTGGAGCTCCTTCAAACCCATTCTCCCGGCCATCCGACAACCTCCTTGTCTGGCCACCACCACCACCACCTTTGTTGAGGTGGTGGCTATCGTCGGGCGGCAGCACAGCCGTCGGAGAGGTCGTTTCCGACGAACCCGCAACTCCATTTTTCCATGAAAATTCAGATTTTGCTCACCTTGGATCGGGCTCAATTGAGCCCGATTTCTCTCCTAATGGATCTAGAATGCTAGCACAAGGGGAGAGGAGGAGAAACCGGACCTTGTTTGGGCTTGAGGTTGAGTGATTTTCAGATTTGCCATGGCCGGCCACCCTCCTTGAGCTCCTTGCCGAGCTCTCAATTCTCCACCAAAACCTTCGATCCAATATATGATTTCGACTGCCATCCACCTTTTGAATCTGATGGTGGAGTTGGATTTGAGAATGGGGGCAGTATATGTGGGATTTGAGGGGAAAAGAATTCGGCCATGTCATTAATGGCCCCTCTTTGATGGTTCTGGGCCGTAATTGATGGGAAATCTCCTCCCAAGCATCAGGGGAGATGAATGGTGGGCTTGGAGAAGAGGAAGAGTGTGCCCCATGGCCTCTCTCCATAACTCCTCTCTCTTTCCTCCATTAAAAATAAGACAATTCCCTTTTTAATTTCTAGTTAAATTTAATTAACCCCAAAATTCAGAATAATTAAATTAATTATTATAATGGGCTGTAGGATGGGCCTTGGGTAAGGCCTTAGCCTACTTGAATTAACTTGGGCTCTCACCTTAAGCTTAGGGGTTTACTTTGACCAAGGTTGACTTGGGGTTGACCATGGTCAACTTGATGAGTTGACTGGTCCAAGGGGTGTTTCTTGGGTCCCTTAACATCACCCAAAGTTGGTTGAGTCATGGTGGTGCCCCGATTGGGCCAATTTATCCAAATGGAGTGGGTTTGACCAAATTTGGCCTAGGTTTGACTTTGGTCAAATTGGTCAAATTGGTCAAATTAGTGGCCCCATGATGGGGCTTTTGGGTCTATTGGGTCCCATATGACATCATAAGGCCAAGGGTAGAGTTAATATGACCATGAGAAGCATAATTGAGCCAATTAGGGTTGAATTGACCTATGTTGACCTTAAGTTGACTTTGGTCAAACCCATGCAATTTGCCTAGGTTCAACCTAGGCTAGGGTCATCTCATGACCCCTAGTCACTACCAAAGTCTTAACCCTAACATAAGGGGGTCTATAAGGAATAAGGATGTTACAAATCCCAATAAACAAAAAATAATTTCATCCCCGAAATTCATTAGGCATGCGGGGTTTATATCGAAAGTAACTGAACGGAACATCTCCTAAGAATAGAAGTTATACCTGGCATGAGAGTACCGACTACCTATACTGTATCAATTTCAGTGGCTCCCAGATAAGCTCCTCCTGTCCAAGATTTTACCACAGGACCTTTACCTACGGAACCTTCTTGCATTGCAAGACTCGCACTGTCGTATCGTCTATCCTGACCGGCTCCAAGCGAACTGATCGATCAGAAGCTACCGAGCCATCTACAATAGATATCTAGTGATCCGAACTGGTAGAGCCCTCCTTAGGGAGGAGACGTGGAAGACGCAGTGCAATCCCGCTAACTCCGACGACAGCTCTAGTCTGTAAGCCAAGGGACCGATCCGCTATAGGATCCTATGGGGCCCCACATATCTCAGACTGAGCTTCTTCCGCCCACGTACCCACGAGACTCTATGCATTAGACGTATCTTCAGAAACACACGGTCTCCAACCTGGAACCCTATTTGACGATGTCGCGCATAGAAGTACTTGGCCTATCTACTCTGGGCCTCCAACATCCTATCTCGAATCAGTCACAACTGGGCATCTTTGTCCTCCACAAATTCCGAGTCGAGTACCTTTGGATCATCGTCCTGGATCCAAGGCAGTGGAGTCCTGCACCTCCATCTGAGAGTGGAAAGCTATGTCGAATGTCACAAAACATATGTCACCATAATTATATCCTGTGTACAAAATCCATAATTATATCCTCGAACTTCCACTCTAACACGGCCAACGGCTGTAGAGTAGTCCCCCAGGACTCTTGCACTCGACCTTCTCCAGCTGACCGACCTCACCCTGCATCGTAAAATCTATGACGCCTTTCTTCATTCTGGGAAAATACGTGTTCCAAAATACACAATTTTTCTAGCGGTTAAAGTTTGTGTTTGGTGTGTATAGACACGACTTTATAAATTTCCTCTATACGATCAGGTTCTTATTCCTTTGAGTACGGGCGAGTAATCAATCAACACATCTTTATGATTTATCCAATCTTATCATTTTTAATGGAAATGATCGCATCGTCAAGCGACCCATCATCCTAAAAATTTTAAAAGGGTTTACTTGCGAACCTTTGAAGATCATCATTAATACCCATAATTTTCGAGCAATTTTGTCGTAATCACACTTGATAGTCAAAATCTATTTCCCATAGTCACGAATCTTGCTAACCGTGATTATAATGTCACCAAATGTATATATTCTAGTGCTTGATGCTATCCAAATCAACACTGCAGAGTCATACCTAAGGTATACATCTTCAATATATTGTTTGCTAATTTCTCAAATTCCACGGTAGTTTAGTCATAATTGCTTAGGTATCTTGAATTTCACTACCCGTCATCTAATTCACATGGTATCTCATAATAGTTTAGTCTCGTAATTACTCCTCATTATTACCATGACGTTTCCCTATCCCAAACTGCAAATTTCCATTCCAATGACTTGGGTATGTAGGGCAAGCGTGGATAACAGTGGTCAATCAATCCTCATGTCTAATTCATCAATTCCAAACATTTTTATACATGACGAGCTTGGACACCCTTGTTCGATCGAAATAAGATAGGATTAAATCATGTTAACCAACAGTGAAACTTAAGCATTATATTCTAAATCCAATAAGTCATCGTCTAAGAGTCAGTGATACCACCACTCATACAAGGTTATCAAGAACCTGTTCATCCCTAATCCAAGTTCGACTCTTATCCAATTTATACCTACTTAAGATGAAGTAATTCTTCAAGGATCCCATTTTCTAGAGAGGGTTGGTCATACCACCAAACTTGCTTTTACAAAATCTCATCTTCGCCCGAGTAACATCATATATAACAACCTCAAAGTCACTATGTTTGCAACACAACTTTTTTGTTGAAACTGATTTCTCGGTCTCTTGTGAAGCTCGGGCCCTCAACAGGTTGAGGGGTGACACGCTATTTCCACACCGCTAATTAGCGGGCACGAAATGCGGTACGACGGCAGTGCACCGGTCGTTGTCAAGTAATAAAAGTAGGGAGTAGCTCCCCGAATATCGTTCTCAAAGGACCGCAAGTTAGGGAATACGATTTGCTCGTTAGGAAACTAATTATGGGGGTTCTAAGTTTAACAAAACAAGAAGGGGGTTTGGTTGATTTTATAGAGCGGGAAATGAGAAAACTAAACACTATGCGGGTCGCAATCACCGCGTCGCTTGGTGGATGGGTTTAGTGCAGGCCGCGATGCCGTGCTTCGCTTAGCGGATGGCCGGTGAGCATATGGATGAGGTGAGTGCAGATGTGAGGGTTGAGGGTCGAAGGCACCTCTTCGCTATCGCTTCCAGCTTTTGCTAGAGCGGGTGCTGGAACGTGTGGGTGTAAGTGGAGCGGGGGCGGAGCGCATCACAACACAGCATAATGTAAAGACAAGTTCATAAATAAACTTCCATTCATAGACAAATAGATGTTCATTCAGTTCATTACAACCATTAAGAGTACAAATCACAAAAAGAGAAGGGGTAGAAGTAACCACGAGATGAGAAGCCTCGCCGTGGATCGTGGTCAGAATGGGGGGGTCGTCACGCCTCCTCCGAGCTCAGTCCTTAGTTTCTTCCGGGATGCTGAGGCTGTCACTACCTCTAACCGCTGCCCGTCTTCTTCTCAGAGCTGGGTTCACTTCTCCTTCACCCAATGGAGATGTCTTCCTCTTGGAATGCTGGCCGTAGATGGCCGAGAATGCTTCCGGAACCCTAGAATGACCTTAGGATCAACGGATGAAGCTTTCCCAAGGGGAGGAATGGAAGGAGGGACCTTAGAGAGGTGGAACGGCGGAGTCGCGCTCAGAAATCGCGCCAAAAACCCGCTGGAATACCTAAAATCGCGGAACAGTGCCTTAAATAGGGAGCAGAATAAGTACTGCGCACGGTCAGTGGCGCACGACCAATGGTCGTGCGCGAAGGAATGACTGTGATTGTGCGCAGTCAACCTGTAGCAAAGGAAAAAATAGAAAACATCGCACGGTCAGGGGCGCACGACCAGTGGTCGTGCGCGAAGAAAGGCCTGTGATCGTGCGCATATCTTTGGTCCGATCTCGATCTGGGCTGGGAATTAACGCACGATCAATGATCGTGCGCCTGATCGTGCGCGAAGGAATGCGCACGATCAGAGGCTTTTTAGGCCAAAAATCACCCCGCACCATCCCGAACGTGCACACGACCCCAGGACCTGCAGGAAAAGTACAAATAACCCCGATCCGTGCACATCACCGGATCCATAACACAGGCATACAGTAATATATAGGAAAAATATGCCACAAAGGGGAAATGATTGCACAAAAGGCGCAGAAACGCCATGTTATCACTATAAGCGTATATGAACAGCAAATGAAGTGCAATGACACTAAAATAAACCCAAATGAGGCCAGAAATCACTGTATAAACCAGACTCATCACACCCCCAGACTTACCTGTTTGCGCGTCCCGAGCAAACAAATCCGGCGGAGCGAGAAAAGACATAGTTGGGTTAGAAATTGCAAGGGCGGAGTAATATGCGAAGTCTCATACGCATGTGCATAGAAATCTAGTAGACAAAATTTCTAATTATACATATTAGTTTATAATTTTCTAAGAGCGTGGTTATATATTACGTTTACTCAACAAGTGAATCATGGTGAATCATAAGGTCGTACATAGGAAGAAAGTAAACTGAACGCTGAGGCGAGCGTTGCCAAAGATCGGGACTCGGGACAACTCCATTGAAATCCATCAATGTCGGTGGTCATAGGCTTGCCCGTTCGCAGTCTCTCCACGGCACTGGTATGACACAAATGCGTGAATCAATAGGACTTTAGGTTTGAGATGAGGCTTGGGTTTAGGTGAGGTAAACAAAGATAAAAGCGACGGCTCAGACACTAAACCCAAATGAGCTAGCACCGAAAACTATCCTCATCACCACACAAACATGCGGGTATACTACACCCCCAGACTTGGAATTAACAACATGGGTGCGTGCACCGCCTACTCCCAACTTATACTTCTACAAATGAATTTTTCATTCAAACTCATATCTTTTTCTCTTTTTCATTTTTTTCTTTTCTTTTCTTATCATTTTCAGCAAATAAACAATAAAACATATCCACAACTTCACAAACATGTCACCACATCAACAACCCAACTCACAAAAATAATAAACAGCTAAAGCTCAGATTTGGGTGTGTGACTAGGATTGGCTTTTGGGCTTTGGTGCGATACAAGTGGGGCTGAATCAAAGAACGGGTAGGCACAACTGGGCTAACGAGGATATATCGATAGGAAAGGGTGCAAAGGCTCAACCGGGCCAAAATGATGGCCTATATCACATTCACGCAGTTGACCAACCGTATACCCATGTTTCAAGAATCGCTTGGGGCGAGTTCTAGCCACCGAGAAAGATAATCCTTCCTCCCGACTCGGGCAACACGAGACTAATGAACGTCTACACACATTCCTATGCTACCGTTTGATTCACACCGGATTCACCAAATTGAGTAAAGTAAACAATATTTACGCTAGTAGAAAAATGTAAACTAAAAGCATAAAAAGAAATTGAATCTACACGGATTCCTACGAGACATGAGCACTCGACTAGGAGCACTACAGGAGTCAACAAAGTACTTCGTCTCGCAATCCTAACCCAGCACCGTGATTTCCCATTCACACAACCGAGACTAGTTAGACTCGTCGTGCGCCTACAGTTAATTGCGCTCACGTGGGTGTCGTGGTGTGCCATGAGATGAACAATGCTATAATATAACACAGTGTAAATCATAGTATGCTGTGCACTGTGCTTGTGCACGAGGTAACGATAACTCTCACTCCCCCAGACTTATACTAAGCAAAAAAAAACATGTTCGATAGCGGCATAAGCTTAAGAAGGCTAGGAGGAGAGATTACCCCATGCTCAGAAATGAGCATACCAGAAGATATGGCGTTTTGTTCAGAAGGCGGTGATCCCGCCGTGCTCCAATAGATGCGGACCTGCGATTAAAAGGATCCCAACACAACAAAAATATAGCAAAGAAAATAACAAAAAAGAACAGAACCAAATGATCCCAAATGGGTTGTCTCCCAAGAGCCCTTTTGTTTAACGTCCTTGAAGGTGGACCAAAGGTGTCCTCACCCCTAACACAAGACCGTTAGTCACAATTAATAGATAAAAAGTTCTATATATATAAAAAAATTCATTACGCCACAACAAAATGAACACCACAATTTAAAGTAATTCTAACGAAGATAACTATTGGGGTTTTATGTCTCCCAACTAGACTTATTCAGCTGCTTGCGTATGCTAGCTGATCGGTCTATGGAAAATGAAGTGAACAGGAAGCTGTTCCAATGTCCGTTTCGGTAACGGGTGACCATAAGGTGACAGGGTCGTCCCCCCTCTTCCTGAATAAAGATACCTGCACTGATCGTCAGGTAGGGGCAGGTAATAAGGTGAAGGGATCTCAGTATTTGTTTCCACATGCAGATGATCCAAGGCATCTCCGGCCCGCATAGCAGGCTCGATTACATCCAGGATCAGATCCAATGTACAAACCTGCAGTGAATCAGACACAGGAATGGGATGAAGAAACAAATTAGACGAATAACATAAAAGACTTTCTTCTTCAGGAGAGATCCCGGAATCACTCCTGATGGGTTGAGGTGGCGAGGAATTGTCGGCATCGCTAAAAACGCTGCAGGATCTAGCGGAATCGTCAGCGGCTACTTCCACGACTTGGACCTCCGCAAATGATGCTGAGGTCTCCATCTCCGCACTTTGAAGTACATCCTCCTCTCTCGGAGTGGGCACAACGCTGCAACTCACTACCTCTTCCTGCAAGACATTCTCATCGATACTGTCAAAAACAATTGTAGTAGCACACATAAGACTAGAAGAATTGGTGTTTGGAGAGAAATCAAGCACCGCATCCTTAGAAATAATTGAATCAACATGTGGCGATAGACGAACGGGAGAGGCATGCACAACCATGTCGGGGCATAGATCACCAATAACTTTGATCTGCATATCCGCATCAACCCCTTCAAAACATGAAGGTGATATGGATACGAAACCAGAGGAGGGGAGGGTGCTGCCAGAGATAGGAATTGGGATGATCCGGATACCCGGCTCGTCGTCCTCGTCCAGTTCACGCAGATACTCAGCACAATCCCTTAAAGCATGATCTGTGCTTCGACAAAACAGGCACTGTTTTGCATTCGTCTTTGGTCCAAGTGGGGCCGGAGATGAATTCAAAAATGGTACATGCGGAGCGGCAGAATAGCCATAAGCCTTAGGCACAGTGTATGTGGTACCGTATGATGACAATGACTGATACCATGGGCCTTGGGGACTAGAGCTACTCTCTCCCGATGGGCATCTATCACTAGCATGGGATGTATCCCCACACCCAAGGCAGCGGATATTAAATCCAGCCCACATTGTATGAAGATAACCAGATTCACCAGAAAAACGCCCTTGTGCGCAACACTACGCTTGACAATGAATGAATAAAATAATCCATCGTTTAGACACGAGGAACAAATTAGGAAACTAAAAATCCTCACAATTAATTTTCCTAAAAACAATTTCATATAACGCTTGCGATCCCCGGCAACGGCGCCAAAAACTTAACACGCTATTTCCACACCGCTAATTAGCCGGCACGAAATGCGGTACGATGGCAGTGCACCGGTCGTTGTCAAGTAATAAAAGTAGGGAGTAGCTCCCCGAATATCGTTCTCAAAGGACCGCAAGTTAGGGAATACGATTTGCTCGTTAGGAAACTAATTATGGGGGTTCTAAGTTTAACAAAACAAGAAGGGGGTATGGTTGATTTTATAGAGCGGGAAATGAGAAAACTAAACACTATGCGGGTCGTAATCACCGCGTCGCTTGGTGGATGGGTTTAGTGCAGGCCGCGATGCCGTGCTTCGCTTAGCGGATGGCCGGTGAGCAAATGGATGAGATGAGTACAGATGTGAGGGTTGAGGGTCGAAGGCACCTCTTCGCTATCGCTTCCAGCTTTTGCTAGAGCAGGTGCTGGAACGTGTGGGTGTAAGTGATGTTGGGGCGGAGCGCATCACAACACAGCATAACGTAAAGACAAGTTCATAAATAAACTTCCATTCATAGACAAATAGATGTTCATTCAGTTCATTACAACCATTAAGAGTACAAATCACAAAAGAGAAGGGGTAGAAGTAACCACGAGATGAGAAGCCTCGTCGCGGATCGTGGTCGGAATGGGGAGTCGTCACGCCTCCTCCGAGCTCAGTCCTTGGTTGCTTCCGAGATGCAGAGGTTGTCACTACCTCTAACCGCTGCCCGTCTTCTTCTCAGAGCTGGGTTCACTTCTCCTTCACCCAATGGAGATGTCTTCCTCTTGGAATGCTGGTCGTAGATGGCGGAGAATGCTTCCGGAACCCTAGAATGACCTTAAGATCAATGGATGAAGCTTTCCCAAGGGGAGGAATGGAAGGAGGGACCTTGGATAGGTGGAACGGCGGAGTCGCGCTCAGAAATCGCGCCAAAAACCCGCTGGAATACCTAAAATCGCGGAACAGTGCCTTAAATAGGGAGCAGAATAAGTACTGCGCATGGTCAGTGGCGCACGACCAATGGTCATGCGCGAAGGAATGACTATGATCGTGCGCAGTCAACCTGTAGCAAAGAAAAAATAGAAAACATCGCACGGTCAGGGGCGCACGACCAGTGGTCATGCACGAAGAAAGGCCTGTGATCGTGCACATATCTTTGGTCCGATCTCGATCTGGGCTGGGAATTAACGCACGATCAATGATCGTACGCTTGATCGTGCGCGAAGGAATGCGCACGATCAGAGGCTTTTTAGGCCAAAAATCACCCCGCACCATCCCGAACGTGCACACGACCCCAGGACCTGCAGGAAAAGTACAAATAACCCCGATCCATGCACAACACCGGATCCATAACACATGCATACAGTAATATATAGGAAAAATATGCCACAAAGGGGAAAGGATTGCACAAAAGGCGCTGAAACGCCATGCTATCACTATAAGCGTATATGAACAGCAAATGAAGTGCAATGACACTAAAATAAACCCAAATGAGGCCAGAAATCACTGTATAAACCAAACTCATCAAGGGGCAGCTAGCCCTTACTAGTCCCTCGAAAGGAGCTGACTGAGGACTCGGGAACAACTAAGACCTTAGTCACAGCGAGGAGGTCCCACCACAAACCCGGAAGATCGTTGAGCGCTTCCCCTCCCAAGCCAAAGCTGAGACTCGGGCACCTTGGAGAGCTAGAGAGCTACAACAAAGTAACCAAGGGAGGAAGAAGCTCAGAGAACTGAGATTGGAATCCTCTTCCAAGGTGCCCTTTAGGGTCTATTTATAGTTTTTTGCTCGTGGTCTGTTGATAGCGGAATTCCGCCTTTGGATTTCACTAATCGCACCCCAATTTGGCCTGCTAACAGCTGAACTCCACTGTTTGAAAAGAATAACGGCAGACCACCAGGGATAAAGGGGTAATTTCACCTCCTTAGCCTATGGGTAGGTGACCTATGAGAACACCACTTGCGAGAGATCCCGCGAGTTTTCTCGTGAGTATGGCTCGCGAGACCCCTCATAGGCGAGCATTCCGTGATGGCTCCGCTCGCGCCTCTTATGGCTACAGCCACCGAGGCCAGGTCTCGCATGCCTTCCTGCGAGCTCCCCTTGGCCTTGTGTAAATCTGCTGGACCGGCCGGATGATTGAATTCGCCGAGCTGAGAAGCCAGTTCATCGAACTGAGAATGTGCTGCGAGTTCGTCGAACGCAGAACGGATTTCATCGAATGTCGTTCGAAGCTCGTCGACCTTGAAGACTTTGGAGGGAATCTGGCTCGTCTGCCTTCTCGCGAGCAATCAGCGAGTACCCGGCTCGCCCGCCTTGGTCCCAACGGATCCGCCGAGACGGGACGGAAATAACCGCTGGGACGGCTGACCCTCTCAGCCCTATCGCTGAGGCAAATTCAGTTTCCGTTCGTCGACCGCAGAAAGGATTTCGTCGAACGCCGAACGGACTTTGTCTATGTCCACACCTAATGAATATTGGGGTTATACAGTGCCATTCGCGACTCTGGCCCATGCGCGCTCGCATGGCTTTGGCTGCGAGTAATCGTTGAGGTACTGCTGTCGAGTAGCCCCTGAAGTGCTGCGTGGGGGCACCATGCGTGAGTGGTCTGGGAGCGCCCTGCCCGCTGTTCGCTCTCGCCCGGGTGGGATCGCTGTTCGCTCTCGCCTAGGTGGGATCGCCCAGGTGGGATCACACCTGGCTTGCCCCTGCGAGTAATCGTTTCTCCAGCTTGATTCCACCTTCTCGTTCGAGGCGAACCCGAGGTTGTACACAATCCCCGCTCTTTTGAGTCTTAAGTTAAACTCGTGAAGAATCATCCAACCCTCGGCGTTCATCGGTCGGGTGCTGACCTGGCAGGAATCTTTTGGTGGGGCCCAGCCTCCCTGCTATAAATATCGTCGATCGTAGTCGATGGGCTCCCCTCTTCTTCCTCCACCAATTCTCGCTACTCCGTACTGTAGCTGTTTGAGAATGCCTATTTCTGAAGAGACCCGAGCCCGCATCGATGCGGCGCGAGCCTTTGAGCACGCGACCCTCGCTAAACTGGCTCCTTGGGCCCCGAGGCCATCTTCCCCGTGAAGGTTCAAAGCAAAATCGGTCCGGCGCCAGAGCGGGAAAGATGGATCCCTGGCTCTAGATCCTGACCTTCTGCTCGCAAATCAGGTACTCAGGTCGGCAAGCTGATCTACCTCCTTTTCCTGCTGATATATACCTTTTTTCCTTTCAGGCCTCATTTCTATCGGGGAACCTGACGGATGAAATTCAAGTGGACGCTCGGCCTGCTACCCCTCGGGGGGGGGGGGGGGGGGGGGGGGGGGGGGGGGCTCGGAGATCCCGGACATAGGCGTCTCCATCTTTCACTCGTCTTCGCCTCGACACCGTAAGCCTTCTCGCACAATTCTTTTATGAACTCGCCGTGTTGCCCCTGTGACCTTGTCTCTCGCAGAGTCTCCTCTCGCGATTCACGAAGGACAAGCCGTTCCCTCACTCTCTCAACCTCCTCCAAAGTCAAATATCCCTGTCCCGGGGTACACCCTCCTGGACCAAACGAATCCTGAGAATTCGCTTCCAGACGCCGTCCGGGGTGAGGGACCCGAACTTCGCCTCTCAGGCTTAGGTAAATCGGTGACCCTGCCTCTCGGGACTCCCTTCCAGGGGCGCCCCGATTCTTCTCACGCTCATTAGGGTAAGGCGACTTCCGGTCCGCCCGACTAGCTCGAACCAGTCAGCTATCGATCTTTTTCTTCTTTCTGACGACTTCCCCCTCTCGCAGGCCCTCCCGAGAGCTCCAGCGACTTCGACTTGGGGGAGGAGGAGTTGTCGCCCCTCCCATTTGCCAAAAGATATTGACGCCTTCCTCCGCGACCCGCTTGATCCGGCGATGATGAAGAGGCGGACCTCAGAGCTTTTTCAGAAACAGGGTTGGATGCTGCAAAACCTGTTCAGTCAGGTGAAGAGAGATAGGGAGGCGGCTGAGGAGCAGATTGCCTCACTGGGGGATGAATGCGTTCGGCTTCAAGCTGAACTGCTGCAAGATTCTGGCGAGGAGGTTACTTCCCCGAGCATGCACCTCGCGCGAGCAAGAGACCATGCTCGCTTGATACAGCAAGATCTCCGTGATGTCGAAGCATATCATTACCCCAGGAGACCGCCTAGCTCGGGCGTGATCTCGAGTCAGCTGACCCCCAACATCTTGGCCCTGATGGTAGCCTTCGCGTGCTACTTGCAAGAGGAGCGGATAGAGTTCAGCCTACTCGTCTTCTGCAAGCTATTTTTCTTTTGGGCGAACAAGGACGGGACTGCTTTTTCGCGAGCAACCACGCCAAAGTCCAGGAGACGGTCAACAAGAGCCATTACTGGCCCCAAAAGTTCATCCTTGTGAAGGGCCCATTCGGTAACGGGCCCTTCTCGCCCATCTAGCGATCCAAAGCCACCTACTCCCCCCCCCCCCCCCCCCCCCCCCCCCCCCCCCCCGACGCTCAGTGGCCACGAGGTTGATCTCTTCAAGCGCATGTCGACCAACTTCGAGGTGGTCTACCTCAGGAGAAACGTCGACTCGCTTCTTCCCGTGCCTCCCGGAGCAGGTTTGGCTCGCTCTCGCTCTGACAACCCTTGTATTTCTTCTTCTCTTCTTGACTTGTGCTACCTCTTACTCGCAGGAGAGCGAGACCTCCCGCTCAACCCCCCTCACGCGAAGGTAAGGCATACCCCTTCTGCCCTTCAGCTTGCCACCTCCACCGCCGAGCTCTGCCGAGAGCCTCTCCCTACTTCGACTCCGGCCTCCTTTAAGCGGCCGACCCCCGCGAGCCGCGGGTCGAAGTCTCTACCCCCCCCCCCCCCCCCCCCCCCAGAAACCGAAGATGCTTCTCCCGACTAAGGGGAAGGAGGTCCCCAAGGCCCCGTCTAGGGGAGGTCGCCCAGCGACCCGGCCCCAGGAGAAGGTTTCCAGCGAGCCCTCCACGGTGGTGGCCGGTACCTCGAAGGTGCCTGACCTGGCATGCCACCGGAACTACGGCTTGGGGGTCAAGCATCTGGACGAGGCCGGCGCGCCCATGCTGGTCTGGGACGAGAAGACCAACCGGGACTCTCCTCCCCTCCTGACTGGAAAAAGGTATATATTAGCAAGAAAAGGAGGTAGATCAGCTTGCTGAGCTGAGTACCTGATTTGCGAGCAGAAGGTTAGGATCTAAAGCCAGGGATCCATCTTTCTGGCTCTGGCGCCGGACCGATTTTACTTTGAACCTTCCCGAGGAAGATGGCCTCGGGGCCCAAGGAGCCGGTTTAGCGAGGGCCGCGTGCTCAAATGCTCGCGGCGCGTCGATGCGGGCCCGGGTATCTTCAGAAATAGGCATTCTCAAACAGCTACAGTACGGAGCAGCGAGAATTGGTGGAGGAAGAAGAGGGGAGCCCATCGACTACGATCGATGATATTTATAGCAGGGAGGCTAGGCCCCACCAAAAGATTCCTGCCAGGTCAGCACCCGACCGGCGAATGTCGAGGGTTGGATGATTCTTCGTGAGTTTAACTTAAGACTCGCGAAGAGCGGGGATTGTGTATAACCTCGAGTTCGCCTCGAATGAGAAGGTGGAATCAAGCTGGAGAAACGATTACTCGCAGGGGCAAGCCAGGTGCGATCACACCTGGGCGATCCCACCTGGGCGAGAGCGAACAACGATCCCACCCGGGCGAGAGTGAACAGCGGGCAGGGCGCTCGCAGACCACTCACGCATGGTGCCCCCACGCAGCACTTCAGGGGCTACTCGGCAGCAGTACCTCAACGATTACTCGCAACCAAAGCCATGCGAGCGCGCATGGGCCAGAGTCGCAAATGGCGTTGTATAACCCCGGTATTCGTCAGGGGATGGACATAGACAAAGTCCGTTCAGCGTTCGACGAAATCCTTTTTGCGGTCGACGAACGGAAACTGAATTTGCCTCACCGGTAGGGCTGAGAGGGTCAGCTGTCCCAGCGGTTATTTCCGTCCCGTCTCGGAGGATCCGCTGGGACCAAGGCGGGCGAGCCGGGTACTCGCTGATTGCTAGCGAGAAGGCGGACGAGGTGGATTCCCTCCAAAGTCTTCAAGGTCGACGAGCTTCGAACGACATTCGACAAAATCCGTTCTGTGTTCGACGAACTCGCAGCACATTCTCAGTTCGACGAACTAGCTTCTCAGCTCGACGAATTCAATCATCCAGCCGGTCCAGCAGATTTACGCAAGGATAAGGGGAGCTCGCAGGATGGCATGCGATACTTGGCCTCAGTGGCTATCGCCAGAAGAGGCGCGAGCGGAGCTGTACAACCTCGGGTTCACCTCGAACGAGATGTGGAATCAAGTTGGAGAAATGATTACTCGCAGGGGCAAGCCAGGTGCATTCCCACCTGGGCGATCCCATTTGGGCGAGAGCGAACAGCGATCCCACCCGGGCAAGAACGAACAGTGGGCAGGGCGCTCGCAGACCACTCACGCATGGTGCCCCCACGCAGCACTTCAGGGGCTACTCGGTAGCAGTACCTCAACGATTACTCGCAGCCAAAGCCTTGCGAGCGCGCATGGGCCAGAGTCGCGAATGGCGCTGTATAACCGGTATTCGTCAGGGGGTGGACATAGACAAAGTCCGTTCGGCGTTCGACGAAATCCTTTTTGCGGTCGACGAACGGAAACTGAATTTGCCTAAGCGGTAGGGCTGGGAGGGTCAGCCATCCCAGCGGTTATTTCCGTCTCGTCTCGGCGGATCCGTTGGGACCAAGGCGGGTGAGCCGGGTACTCGCCAATTGCTCGCGAGAAGGCGGACGAGCCGGATTCCCTCCAAAGTCTTCAAGGTCGATGAGCTTCGAACGACATTCGACGATATCTGTTCTGCGTTTGACGAACTCGCAGCACATTCTCAGTTCGACGAACTGGCTTCTCAGCTCAGCGAATTCAATCATCCAGCCGGTCCAGTAGATTTATGCAAGGCCAAGGGGAGCTTGCAGGAAGGCATGTGAGACCTGGCCTCGGTGGCTGTCGCCAGAAGAGGCGCGAGCGGAGCCATCACGGAATGCTCGCCTATGAAGGGCCTCGCGAGAAAACTCGCGGGAGCTCTCGCGAGTGGTGTTCTCATAGTTCACTTACCCATAGGCTAAGGAGGTGAAATTACCCCTCTATCCCTGGTGGTCTGCCGTTAGTCTTTTCAAACAGCGAAGTTCGGCTGTTAGTAGGCCAAATTGGGGTGCGATTAGTGAAATCCAAAGGCGAAATTCCGCTATCAACAGACCACGAGCAAAAAACTATAAATAGACCCTAAAGGGAACCTTGGGAGAGGATTCCAATCTCAGTTCTCAGAGCTTCTTCCTCCCTTGGTTACTTTGGTGTAGCTCTCTAGCTCTCCAAGGTGCCCGAGTCTCAGCTTTGGCTTGGGGGGGGGGGAAGCGCTCAACGATCTTCCGGGTTTGTGGTGGGACCTCCTCGCTGTGACTAAGGTCTTAGTCTGTTCCCGAGTCCTCAGTCAGCTCCTTTCGAGGGACTAGTAAGGGCTAGTTGCCCCTCAACCTGTTGAGGGCCCGATCTTCACAAGAGACCGAGAAATCGGTTTCAACAGGAGCCATCATGGAATGCTCGCCTATGAGGGGTCTCGCGAGCCATACTCACGAGAAAACTCGCGGGAGCTATCGCGAGTGGTGTTCTCACAGGTCACTTACCCATAGGCTAAGGAGGTGAAATTACCCCTCTATCCCTGGTGGTCTGCCGTTAGTCTTTTCAAACAGCGGAGTTCGGCTGTTAGCAGGCCAAATTGGGGTGCGATTAGTGAAATCCAAAGGCGGAATTCCGCTATCAACAGACCACGAGAAAAAAACTATAAATAGACCCTAAAGGGCACCTTGGGAGAGGATTCCAATCTCAGTTCTATGAGCTTCTTCCTCCCTTGGTTACTTTGGTGTAGCTCTCTAGCTCTCCAAGGTGCCCGAGTCTCAGCTTTAGCTTGGGAGGGGAAGCGCTCAACGATCTTCTGGGTTTGTGGTGGGACCTCCTCGCTGTGACTAAGGTCTTAGTCTGTTCCCGAGTCCTCAGTCAGCTCCTTTCGAGGGACTAGTAAGGGCTAGCTTCCCCTCAACCTGTTGAGGGCCTGAGCTTCACAAGAGACCGAGAAATCGGTTTCAACACTTTTCTAAATCAGGTTTATGGGAACCCAAGTCTGTAACTAATTTGCCCAATAAACAAAAGATAAGCCCCTACCTATTTTGTGCTAGGTTTCTTCGACATTACCATATTATATTCGTCCTTATTATGTACACATTCCTTAGGGCATACAACCTTCGACTTGGGGTTCCATCCTGAGACTAGTCGGTATTCTCCATACTTTAGGCTCTCAATGTTACCATTTACGCCAACCTTCTCAAGGTCAGCTGTGACCCAATCCCAAATGGGTCTCTTCTAAATTGAATTCTTATCTGACCCTTGGTATTTGGTATGATGATTGTCTCAACCTAATCATGACATCGGTATGAGGGTTGAGTCTACGAGTCCCCTACTATTCTGCTAAGGGTTGTATGCATTTATTCTCCTTAAGGCGGTCCTATTAGTTTGGGTAATTCCTTGATAGGTGAAGTAGGGACATCCGAGTTAAACTCTTCCTCTATTCCTTAGTTTTCAAATGAACCATTGAGTATTGTTCTGGTGTTGGGCCTTCGGTCATTAGTTTATCTTCGTCTTGTTCCGACACCAAGCCTTGAATGGTGTCGACTTTCTGAAATCTTCGACCTTGTTGTAAGTTGAATGTTGATATATATTTATTAATTGTTGAACCTGATGCTTACTGATTCTCTCATCTTGAGTTATGGTTACAACTATCTGAAATCCTGTTTTCCTGTCTGGCACTCCCTGGTTTGCTATGTTGAATTTATGAGCTAAGTATGCCATGTTGTCTAATGCTCCAAGTATTTTCAGGAGATCTGTAGTGTGTTTTATTTACATAATTATATATATATACATACTTATATACATACATACTTAAATATATGTTTATGCACCACTGCTTCTGGTGCTATGTTGGAGTCTGTTGGAAGTGTGAGCTAAAAGTCACCGCCATAGTGCCTCTTTTGGGATGTTGGTTTGTGTGGATTGGAGCCACCGCCACAGCACTCATATTTTTTTGGGCTGCGGGCATTTGTGGAAGATACTACCGTCGCAGTGCCTTCTTGTGGGGGACGCTCTTCCCTCGAGCTAATTAGTCTCAAGCGCTTATAAACATATATGCTTATATATGTGTATTATGATATTATGTGTATAACCACCACCTCTAAGCCGCAATGGCGGACAAGTGGTTGGCTTTGATTGTTTTGACTATTACCTTCTGGTGCAGGCTTTTCCTCTTACCGAGTTCACTCGTTTGAGCTGGCTCGGGTTGTTGTAAGATTATAGATGCTCATCTGATTAGTTCTCCTTTCTGAAATCTTTATTTCTGATTGCTGTTAACCTTGGGTTTTTTTGTATTTTCTTGTTGAGGCATTCTTTTCTTTTTAATGTCTCAGGCTCGGAGTCGTAGCTGTTCGGTTAGTAGAGTTGGTGTCCTTTGGAGCTGCAGTTAGTTGCAGTGGTTCATTCTCCCCTCACGGTTGTGAGGTAGTTGTCCCTTTTGTTTCAGATTTAGACTTGTACTTTGTTTTTCTATGGGCTCGTGTCAGTTGTTGACGCTCATAGCTCTAGTTTTCTAGTGCTAGATTACTTGCTAACTATTTTGCTGTTACTTTTGGGTTGTTTACCTACTTGCTCTCTGGGAAGCTTTATGCTAGGATGCATTAGTTACTTTATTGCTATAAAAATGTCATTCTTTCATATCATGATTTTAAATAAATGTCACATACTTTGAAGATCGTAGAAAATCCTTTCTTACTATACTAAACATAGATATGCGCATATCATTTCTGGGATGTTGATCTTCATGCTCATGTAGGCTAAAATGAACCTATTTTCCGCTGCGTATGTATAGTTTCCTACTTGTGGACTAGATGATCCACCGGACCGAGGGACACGGTCCTAAGCTAAAATGAAAAATTCTCTTTTTAATCCAAGCACATTTATGTCTTTCATAAAATAATCGTAAGGAATTTTTGCACGAGCGTCTGTAGTTGTCCCCTGCATGACGTGGCATCACGACGTGTATTTCCCCCTTGCTCTGATAATACTTATTAAATTCGTGGGAGAAATGCGGGCTGTGACAGTTGGTATCAGAGCCAGGTTTACCGGGTTGCTGGAAATGGTTTGGTTGGCCCGGTTAACCGCCTAGTGAGAGTCATTATTCATTGCATACACACACCAAAATGTCATCAGTATGTCTTGGCTGAAGCATGAACACTACACTCATAACATGATAAGAAGTATACGAGACATATTATGTAGTATGAGATGCATAATATGTGTTTGAATATGGATCCTCATAGGTGACAACATACGACTGTTATGTAGCTACGTTATCAAGGTGCGCACCTAGGCGCGCTTGAGGCACCGGGCGCACCAAGCGCACCGGCCAGCGCCTCTGCAAGGCAGAGGTGGGCGACGTGCCTCAGGCGCGCCTCGGGCGCGCCCAGGCGCGCCTTACCAACTCCCAGGCGCACCAAAGACGCGCCTGGGCTTTTTAAGCTGTATTCTTCAACCTGTTTTTTTGTGGGAGGGGCAAAAACATGATCTCAGACGCACCCGAGGCACACCTAGGTGCACTTGGGCATCCAATTCACCGATTTTCAGTGAATTGAGTGCCAAATTCACTGAAAATCACCGAATTGGATGCCCAATTCGCTGATTTTCAGTGAATTGGGTGTCAATTCACTGAAAATCAGCGAATTTGGCTTCCAATTCGCTGATTTCAGTGAATTTGACACCAAAATCCCTGATTTTCAGTGAATTGGGCACCCAATTCCCTGAAAATCAGCGAATTGGGCACCCAATTCATTGAAAATCAGCGACTTGGGCACCCAATTCACTGAAAATCAGCAAATTGGATGCCCAATTTGCTGATTTTCAGCGAATTTGGCACCCAATTCATTGAAAATCAATGAATTGGATGCCAAATTAACTGATTTTCAGTGAATTGGGTGCCCAATTCGCTGATTTTCAGTGAATTGGGCACCCAATTCATTTTTGCGCCTCACGTGCCTCAGACGCGCGTCTGCGCCTTGCGCCTTGCGCCTAGGCTCCAGGACCCCTTTGTGCCTCGGTGCGCCTTACGCCTTTGATAACTTGGTTATGTAGTATGAGATGCATAACGTAGGTCGCATGCGTGTCCATTAGCTCGATTTTCTTTTTCGTTACATGTGATAATATGTAGTATGAGATGCATAAGATCGCATGTGTACGCCGCTCATAGCATGCATTAAGGCCTTTTTAGATTGCATAGCATTGCATGCACATCATAACATAACATTAGCACACGTGCCAAGTTAAAGACATACATGATGACGCTCGTACACACATGATTTGAAATGAAAATTTGGCATTGATGCATTTATATTATATGCACATAAGTTGATAGGATGATGATATATCATCCTAAGTTAAGCATAACATCATTTCATGAATTCCCAGAGCAAGGTAACAGCAAGAGCAAGTATCTACACTTTTCTGATCTGTATCGAGTTAGGAAATTCTATTTCCTAGCTGTTGTGTCTTAAGCTAGGTGTAGTGAGATGTTTGTCCGTAATTACAGTCGATGAATCCAGAGCGTAGTGTGTTGGAGTCGGATCCCCAGTCAGAGGGCGAGTCTTCGGGTGCGTGCAGTGAAGCGGTAATTGAGGAGTTGCGTCAGAGTAACGAGGCATTGTCGAGGCAGGTGGTCGAGATGCAGGCGCAGATTCAGACTTTGTTGGCGGCTACTTTTGGGCAGCAGCCTGGGGTGCAGAACCCTGTTGTGGGTCAAGATGCGGTGTCGAGAAAGGGAAAGAGGAAGGTTGGTGATAGCGACCGCCCTGCTCCAAGTAAGAAGGGCAAAATGGTGTGCAGTTT
The DNA here is from genome assembly GCA_033032865.1 of Dactylorhiza incarnata. NCBI lineage: Eukaryota > Viridiplantae > Streptophyta > Magnoliopsida > Asparagales > Orchidaceae > Dactylorhiza > Dactylorhiza incarnata. Next base: position 21,740,371 of record JAWHQI010000011.1, on the reverse strand, counting down.
TTGCAGTCGTGAGGGCCATCCGTTCGAGAAGTGTTTCAAGAGACTGGGCGCACAGAAGCAGCTTCAGGTGAAGCAGATGCAGTTTCAGTCATTGGTTCTTCAAGATGCTCCGAAGGATGTCAAGTGTTGTACTTTTTGCAGTCGGGCGGGGCACGATCTTGCGCAGTGTTGGAAGAAGGATAAGTCGTGTGGGTATTGTGGGCAAAGAGGGAATGATGCGACTCGATGTCGGTTGAAGGATAGGACGTGCTATAAGTGCGGGCAGAAAGGGCATGTGAAATCCCTGTGTTCGCAGTTCCAGTCGGCTGGCCAGCAGCTTGCCCTTCCAGCTCTTGTACCGCCACCGCCTCAGCAGCGGCAGTTGGATCGAGGAGAGATCGAGTTAATCGTAGTAGCAAAGGAAGGAGAGTAGTTTTCCCCCATTGATTCTAGGTTAGATTCTAATCTAACTCTTAGCTTTCAGCTTTTGCCCTAGTTTGTTTTCGCTCGTTTAGTTGCGTATCCGCCTTTATAGGAGAGTTTAAAGTAAGGAACCGTTAGGCTTGCGTCCTTAGTAACTGCCATGTTCTACATTCTGTGACAGAGTTGCAGTCAAGTCTGTCCTACGTAGAGCAGCCTGTACGTATCTTGGAGAAGCAAGTGCGGGAGTTGCGAAGAAAGTCTATCCCAATGGTGAAGGAGTCCTACCCTCATCTTTTCGGCTAGTTTCCCCCGGTAAGTCTTTGTCTCTTGTGCTTTTCCTTGTTTGGTATTGTTGTTGCAAAGTTTCGGGGTGAAACTTTTTGTTAGGAGGGGTGATTGTAACGCCCCAGAATTTCCTTATAGTCTTCTAAGTATGGTTATGGTAATATTGTTAGTTTAAATACTAAAGTTATCGTTGCGAAGTGTAAATGCGAGAGGGCGTTACCGTTTCATCGTCGTCGTCGTCCGGCGAGTAATTCTAGATCGAGTCATATTTGCAATATATATATATATAAGTGTATATATGAAGTTTTTCTTTTCTTCCATTTGTTGACGTGTATAGGCAATCATATATGATTAGGTTTTTCTCTTAGGAGGGTTTGCATGTAGGTAGGTATATATGTATAATTATATATATATGTATATGTACAAAAAAGAGAGAGAAAGAGAAAGAGGTTTTATACAAAACTATATACATTATATATGCATCTAGTTGTGTACAGGTGATATAAAGGAAAAAAAAAAGAGCTTATATATACATACATACATAATATGTAAATATTGGTGCACGATTTTTTTTAATAAGAGTGCATATATATATATATATATGCAGAGAAATGTTAGGAGCGGCAGCTTTGCATCATTTCATTTCTCCTTTTTTTCTTCCCATGCAAGCTTTGAGCTGTCTGGGAGATAGAGCAAGGGTTTCTCAGAGTTGCCGGCGTCGGAGGCGTAGGCCGTCGGAGGGGATTTAGAGGTTGTCGGGGCTTGATTTCGTCGCCGTTGTCGGGGCTTGATTTCGTCGCCGGAGCGGGGTTGCGGAGAATTCCCGTTGGGTTTGTCAGTGGTTGTGAGGTCTTCCGGCCATAGGTTTCACTTCGACGAGTGGCGTCTTCTCCCGAATCAGGCAAGAAAACTGCTTCACCTTCTTCCTCTTCGATTCCTTGTTTGAGATGGGTTTATGATTCATAAAAAGTAAATAAAAAAAGGGGAGAGGGCAAACCTGATTCATGGTTCCCCTTTAGGTTTGGGGGCTGCTGTATGCAATTAAAAATCTTAGGAGCTGCTATATATATAATCTCTTTCGGTTTGGGAATGTTGTATGCAACTAACATTACTGGGCTATATATAATTCTAGTCCGGTTTGGGAATGTGTATGCAACTAACATTTCTGGGCTATATATAATTCTAGTCCGGTTTGGGAATGTTGTATGCAACTAACATTTCTGGGCTATATATAATTCTAGTCCGGTTTGGGAATGTTGTATGCAACTAACATTTCTGTGCTATATATAATTCTAGTCCGGTTTGGGAATGTTGTATGCAACTAACATTTCTGGGGTTATATATGATCTATTCCGGTTTGGGGGCTGCTGTATGCATATAAAATTTTTGGGGCTATATATAAATCTATTCCAATTTTTGGGAATGTTGTATGCAACTGAAATTTCAGGGGGGCTATATATGATATTTTCTTTGGTTTGAAGGTGTTGTATATATAAACCATTTTAGGAAGCTATTCTCGATAATATGTTCAATTATTGTTATATGACTGGTGGGCCGCCTTCGGATTGTAAGCCTCGATAATTTAAGTTGCGTAGGCGACTCATAGCTCAAGTTTATTCTTGCTTTATGGCATTCAATCACCCTGGTTATACGGCCCTGGGTATAAGAGGATACGGTTGTCAAGTTCGGCAATTAGTTAAACGTTGGCTAAATTACAAAACCACTCATAGTCTCGCACTAGTAGTCTAGCTGTCGAGGTCATCTATTGCCTGTTCCCTTCTCCTTTAATCCTTTTTTTCCTGGTTTTGCTCGGCTTCCCCTTTAATAATTGTTTCTCCCCCTTTTTCTGCAAGTGAAGTTCTGTCTGTGGTTTTCCTTGTGTTCTGATAGATTCTCTTAGAAAAGTCGTTTTCTGTGTATTCTCGGAAAACAAGTTTCTTCTTGTGCCTGTTGATTCCTGTTTATACCATAAACTTGTTTAGAAGTTCTCTCTGTGTAGTTCCAGAATTTTCTAGTCTTTTTGTCCAGAATTTATTAGAACTTCTGCCCTGAATTTTTATTAGTCATTCTGTCTAGAATTTCTGTCCAGAACTCCCTGGTTTTCTGTGTAATCTGCATTTTACTTTTGAGTATTTTAAACCCTTTCCGACCCAGTCTTCCATGTAGCTTTCGTATTAACTTTCTCAGTGAAGGATAATGTTTTCTCTTCACTGCCTTAACAATCTGGTTGAATGTAAAGATTTCTTTTTTAGTGGTTGTGGGCTGCAAATAGCGGTCCTTCTCCTTAATGACTTTATTTTTTTTGAAGCTTAGTTATGCTAGGCTCTCTTGTTGGTTGTGTTCTTCTAGTAGTAGTCCCATTGGCATGCTTTTGCTGGATGATTGAAAGTCCTTCATTTCAGTCCTTCTTCTTCTTTGTCTGCCTAACCTGTTGATTTTAGGTTAGTGGCTGTTGTGTTTCCCTTTTGGGTCTTGTTTGGTATTCTGGGTTCTTGATTCCTGCAGTCATCCCCCATGGAATATGGATAGCTTTTATACATGTTTAGTTATGCTACCAAGTAGTCGGATAAGACTTCCCTTGGTTTAGAAAAGTTTGCTCGCCCTAAGATCGTGCAATTATTTCTTCTTTTATGAAGTTTCCCTTCGACTTTGACATGAAGTCTTCTAGTCAACTTTGATATAACTCCTTCTCATCGACTTTGATATAAGTCTTTTCCCGTCAACTTTTGTTAAGTTTTCCTGTCATCTTTGGATAAGTTTTTCTGTCGACTTCATCGCTTATTCTGAATTGTTATCTCATATATTTATATGTTCTTTTGTCGGGTGTTCTCAGGTATCTTAAGCGATGTTATCAAGCATTTTAAGCATTTTTTTGAGGTTTTTGATGAAGCTATGTTTTATTCTTTGAGTTGTCCTGTATTTGGTTAGTGACCTTTTATAGTGTCTTTTCGTGTCTTATTCAGCGTACTGTTACAGGAAGTTCGTTGGGAGACAAGTTTGGACTCACCAAGTGTTTTCAAATGAACCGTAGAGTATTGTTCTGGTGTTGGGCCTTCGTGTTTAGTTTATCTTCGTCTTGTTCTGACACCACTCCTTGCATGGTGTCGACTTTTTGAAATCTTTGACCTTGTTGTAAGTTGAATGTTGATTTATATTGATTAATTGCTGAACATGGTGCTTACTGATTCTCTTGTCTTGAGTTGTGGTTACAACTATCTGAAATCCTGTTTTCTTGCCTGGCACTCCCCAGTTTGCTATGTTGAATTTATGAGCTAAGTATGCTATGTTGTCTAATGCTCCAAGTGTTTTTTGGAGATCTGTAGTGTGTTTTATTTATATACTTATATATATATACATACTTATATACCTACATACTTATATATATGTTTATGCACCACTGCTTCTTGTGTTATGTTGGAGTCTGTTGGACGTGTGAGCTAAAAGTCACCGCCACAGTGCCTCTTTTGGGCTGTTGATTTGTGTGGATTGGAGCCACCGCCAGAGCACTCCTGCTTGTTTTTTTGGGGCAGCGGGCGTTTGTGGAAGATACCACCGTCGCAGTGCCTTCTTTTGGGGACGCTCTTCCCTCGAGCTGATCAGTCTCAAGCGCTTATAAACATATATGCTTATATATGTGTATTATGATATTATGTGTATAACCACCACCTGTAAGACCCCTCTCCCGCACCAGGAGAGTTCCCGGATATTATGCACAGAACCGCCGCCTTACGGAGACGCTTAGAACACAAGTTAGCCATCTCCGCAAGACGCCGATCCTGCCGGCAAGGACGATCAACTAGGCCAACAAGAGATAAGAAGAAAAACTAGCACATAAGTCCACAATCACACGCTTCTGTATATGTATATATATCCAAATGAAAACTGTCCATCAATGAGTACGAGAAAAGAAAGAGTAAAAAGGGCTGCTTATGCCCGGTACAAGTCCGAACGAATAAAAGAAGTACAGTTCTCTCTCTCTCACTATATATATCTATGCGGAAGCTACAAACAAAACATCTCTCATCAACACCTGTCCAATAGCGGTAGTAATGCACGACATCTGCTCCTCAGGTCCTGTCTCCCCTGCCAGCTGGGCTCCAGCTCCTCGGTTACCTACGGTCACCACCGACCGTTAGTCATAAAGACAAAGACGATTTTGTGCCCGCCTCCCCCGCGACTCCTAGGCACCGTGCGGGAGGAAGAAGCGGAGGACATCAAAGTGGAGTAATCAAAAGCAGGTGACAAATTTTCTACGCTAACAAGAGTATATCCATATAATTTCTATGCTAGCAATATGAACAAGTAAACAGTAATAAACGCAATAAGGTAATATCGCAGCAGTGAAAGAAGTAAGCGTAAAGAGGCAGTGCGACGCAAGTAAAGTAATTTAAAAGTAACCATTGATTTATAGGAATGTCCATACAAACCTATAGACCAAGGGGTCGTTTAGCAGGGCCTATCGTATAAAAAGTCCCATACCAATTTATACGATAGGGGTAGGGGTTGAAATGCAATGTTCGTGCTATGACATGCAAGGTATGTTGTTATGCTATGTTCATACAAGTGCAACTCACACACTACGACTCTATGCGCATAGACCTTTAGTTCCCCCTTTTTGGAGCTAGCAAAACTCCCAGGATACTCCCGTAGTGGCAAACAGAAGCGGTGGGTTGGGCCTCGCCCACCTCTAGGTTGGTATTCACACTACCTAACCTAGACCTATCGTACGCCTCAACACAAAACCGCGGAGCGTCTGCGTACTCTTGCTGACTGGACCATCAGACTTTCTAGGCTAAGTGTATATACCACACTTGCCGAGTCAACGTATTGACGTCGGTGTGAACGTCCGTCCAATACTGAAGACCCACCACCTTCAATGCACATGCAACATGTTCTACAATCTATCTCCGAGCCATAAGCTCCCCGGGCTAACCTGCCCGTCAATAATAACCTTCCGAGCCACCGGCTCGCCGGACCAACCCGTCCGCACCAACAACCATTACTGAATCTCAAGATCACCTGACGTATCAATCCACTCTTACAAACACGGAACTTACTGCTCGTAGCACCAGACCGACTAGGCTCCCGTAACCACGGGGTGTGGGGGTGAGTGTGTTATTATTTTAATCTTGTATAACATCTTATCCCTACGGTTTACGTTTAATCTTGGACTCCCGAGGATTACCCTGTAAGGGGCTCGCTACGGTACTAGGAACTACAATGGGATGACACCCCAAAGTTCCTTTCTCAAGACACTTAGTATTATTGGTATCCACCCATAAGATTACCCACTTATCATTTCACTTGAATTAAACCTCAGCACTTTATGACCCTCTAAGGGGAAGGACGATCTTTCGTCAATCCCGAGCACAACCTTACCCATAGCTCACTAAGCACTCTCACCGTCTAAACTCCTATTTAGACTAATCTTGTTTAGTTCTTATTATACTTGGAAGTTTAGGGTGGATCCTGGGCTTCCCGAGGGCTACCCGGTGAAGGGTTCGCAAGGTACTATGGTATGTGATGGGATGATGCCCAACCCCTTTCCAGGACATTTAACATTCTTGGTGCCTACCCTGACCTAACCTTCCACCCTCTCATTACTCTTTATAACTTACGCCTTATGTTTCATCCCGCTCCTATGCAATCGATCTTTTGGACTCAACTCTAATAACTCTTAGCCCTCCAAGTGGTCTTAACTCATCTCTTGTTGTAATCCAATTCTCCCCGATTTCCTTATGATTATATTGACCTATTCATCAATAAAGAGTTTTTACTATCCGCAGACCACGACATATAACTAACTTGGATTCCTAAGATTGAACCTTGGTCAATTACTTCCAAATGACTTATAATTATTATCATAGGTTCATAGTGGATAAAATGAGGAATAATCAAAATCCAAACATGTTTCATATAATTTTCCAATTAATATATGCCCATATTATTCATTTAAAACAAGTGGTGTGCCAATAAGAGTTTACACTACAACCACCACCTACATGTCTCCATAAAATCTGAATAAATCACAGAAGTAAGCTATTGGCCTAAAAACAACAATGCCTAAGTTTCATATCATTCCAAGGAGTATTTGCCCTAAATTAACATTTGTTACATTTGGTGTGCGTATGAGGGTATACACTACAAGTGCAATGTTTAGACTTCAATAAATTCTACAATTTCAGAAGGTGAGGTATTCAATCATCACTAACTCATAACCATAACTTCAATGGCATCCAATGGGGCAATTGAGCCAAAATCACCTTTTTTTCCTATTTTTGCTAAATGCACCCCACTTTTCCCTAAACCCTTAAGTCCCAAGCCTCAACTTGAAGCTCAGGGAAATCCACTCCTACATATGAGATGGGTTCTTAACTAGAGGTGGTTGATATCCTATCTAAGGCATGTGCAATTCTTCAAAGCATTTGCATGAGCCCATAACACTAAATGCACAAACTACACATTTACACATGTCTCACTAGAAGGGGTCTAGAAGGAGCTATACTTATCCAAAAGGCATGAAATCAGTGGCATTTGAAAGGTAACCTAAAGGGCTACAATATTTATGTTGATCATTTTCTCCAGAAATGAATTTAACCTAGGTGGATTCAACTTGCAAGTGCTGTACAAAGTGTTTAACATAACAAAACACTATTCTAGATATGCCACACCAAAAATGATATAGAAAGAGCTACACTTATCCAAATGGCATGAAATCAGTGGCATTTGAAAGGTAACCTAAGGGGCTACAATATTTATCAAGAATCAACCAATTCAAAGAACTACTCAATAATCAAACAATTTATCCATGGAAGATATTTCAAAGTTTGAAAAGAAACTAAGCTAAATTTCATCTAGGCCACATGAGATTATTTCTACTGATGTGCCTCATCATAAAGCTACACATTCCAGAAAATCATCATTCTCCATATATAATTTCCTCACTAATTAATTAAGTTTCCCATGGAGGGCAATTCAAAATTTGTAAAGGAGCTATCCTAAATTTTCAACCAAACCACATGAAATTTTCAACCAAACCACATGAGATTGTTTCTAAGGGTGTTTAATATCATCAAAGACTGTGCCTAGAAGGTGGGATTTTTGCTAGTTGTTTTAATCTCATAAATATCATTAATCTACAAGTGTGATAATTTTCATTTAATTAAAAGCTTTAGGAAAATAACTTCCAAAAAAATCAAGAAACTTATGTCAATGATGTATAACCTTATGACATACACTAACCCCAAGGTTTCAGAGGCATGCAAGGTGATTCCCACCTTCAAATCCATTCAAAGTTCAAAAACCCCAAATTGACTATTAACACCCCAATTTTTTTTCTCTTAAGACCCAAACTTCATTTTGAAGTTCAGAGAAATATACTCATGCACATGAGATGAAATTTTAACCAGTGATTTAGATATGTATGAAGAGCTCACCCCCCCCCCCCCAAATTAGGGGGTGTTTGGAGTTAAACAACTCCTTAAATACCAAAAATTTACTTTTACTAATAAGTGAAATAACTCAATGGATACACATCCAAAAATTCTCAAATTGAAACCCTAGGTGTGTCATCATACCATGCATGCATGGTAGAAAATTCAAGGGATTTGGTTAAGCCATTTAAAAGTTATTGCATTTTTAATTTCTTCCCTACACAAGGGGCAGCCCTAGGAAAAAGAGTGCCCTGGTGTCCATAGTGCACCAAATCAGTTGATTAAAGAGGCAAATGAAGGTAGACTCCTAGTGCTACAAAAGTTATCTCTGCCCTTTTTTGTAAATATGGCCTCTAGGGCCTTCAATTTTTGCATGCAAACCACTGCATATTTAAGTTCTGACCACCCTCACAAGAATGACTACTGTGGAACCTACAGTGGTCCAAATGACTTTATCTAAATTTCTACTGAAAGTAGACATCCATATCTACAAATCTTGTCTCTGGTCGTTTTTCATAATATGGCCTCTAAAGGCCTCTATTTAATTAAACAAAACTAGGTATAACATGTGACAATATATGTAGTTAATATGAATAAAAATAATATGTATATAATCTGAGCCAGCACGAATTTCAGCGCAGAATCGAGCGGCGTCCCGTCATCATCCCCGACAGCCAACGGCTGCGATTGATCCCGCCTGGGCTGACTTCCCGGGCCTTTTCCCGGCCATCCACGGCCCACCACCGCCGGCCACCGCCTCCACCAGCTCCGTTGAGGTGGTGGCCATCGATTGACGGCGGCACGGCCGCCTGAGAGTCCGTCTTTGGCGATCCCGGGCAAGAAAAAGAGCTCGGTAAAACTCCCTCGAGCTCACATGGGATCGGGCTCAATTGAGCCCGATTTCTCTCCTAGATGGATCTAGATACTAGCACAGAGGGAGAGGGGGAGAAATTGTACTCTAGTGGGGCTTGGCGGCGGCTATGGTGGTGGTGCGGCATGGCGGTGGCGAGCTCCGGCGACCCTGCTCGAATCCCTATTTCTGCATCGTTCTCCTTGCTCCAATACACTGGCTCGACTTCCCTCAACCATCTGAAGGTGATGGAAAGGTCGAAATGGGCTGAGAGAGGCTAGTTATAGGAGTTTAGAGAGGGGGGGGGGGGGGGGGGGGGGGGGGGGGGTCGGCTCCACCTTGTTTGCTCCTACTAGCCGCCAAGTGGCATTGCTCCAGCCCAAATTCGACCATGAACTGCTGTGGGGGCTCAGATCTAATCCTTGGGCAGAGGAATGGAGGGCCACATGGCCTCCATTCCCAAATTTCCTCTTGTCCTTAATGGAGGAAGGGGGAATTTCCACTTTTGCCCCCATGCATGTCTTTGCATGTTAGAAATAGGGGGCAAGGCTGGTCATTAGGCTTAAGGGCTTCAGAATGGGCTTACTTTGAGGGCCTTAATCCATTGGAATTTGGATTAATTCCAAATAAGCCCAATTTAGGCCAAATTGACCCTATGTTGACTTTTGGATTGACATGGTCAATTGGGTGTGTTGACCGGTCCAATGTGTTGACATTGAGTCCAGTGACACCACCCAAGGTTGGTTGAGTCATGGTGAGGACCTAGGTGAGCTAGTTTGACCAATAAGGTGTGATTTTGACCAAAATTGGGGAAATGTTGACTTTGGTCAAATTGGTCAAATTGTTGACCCCATGATGGGGCTTTTGGGTCAATTAGGTCCCCTATGATGTTCTAAGACTAGGGGTGAGGTCAATTTCATGCTTTGGGGTTCAATTGAACTTATTGGGGAGGATTTGACCTATGTTGACCCAAGTTTGACTTTGGTCAAATTGGGTCAATTGGTGACCCCATGATGGGGCTTTTGGGTCTATTGCATTCCTTGGAGTGTTTATCATCTATTGGTGGAGTCAATTTGCAAGTGTGATTTCATGTTGAGCTAGTTTGACCTAGGTTGACTTGAGCCTTATAGTAGACCACAGGTGAGTTCACCTAACCCTATGTGCCCTAAGGCTGCAATCTAGCTCAAACTCACCACACTCACCTCTTGTCTCACCCTAAATTGGAGTTAGGGGGTCTAGTAGGAAATGGGATGTTACAATTCCCAATAAACAAAAGAATAATTTCGTCCTCGAAATCTAAGTTCGGGTCCACGGGGTTCCCAGCTCATGAAGATGAGAGGTCTCAAGGTTATCACAAGACTATCTGATAATTGTTATATTATCTTATCATCCATATCCCAATCTATCCATCCTTCAAATATATTCCATAACAACTCGGTAATAATTCATGGTATGAATTTCTCAAATTATGCGTTCAAATTCTACGTTGCGAAGGGAGTATCAGAAATGGGTAACCATAAAATCCACCAAAATTTTAAGAAGTTCAAGATATTTCATCATCCCAAAAAAAATTCCTCAAATTGTAATATCACATTGCACTTTGTGAAGGGGTAAGTCCTTTATTCAACGATTATTTCCAATAAATTTTTTCATAACTTAATACTATCACGAGAGATCATGTATCAAGCCCATGGCATTTCATGTCAACAATTCAGTGGATTAATTTCTCAAGTTGTAGCCTCAATTGTACTCGTGATGGAAGCCTGTTATTTATTCAAGGATTTACTCTACCAAAGATCTCCGAGCTTCCTACTGATATGAAAACCCATGTGCACATTTCTATGGCAATCCAGTAACTATAATTCATGGTATAATTTCCTACATTTTAGTCGACACAAACCTCAATAATATAGCTATAAGCATAAACTTATTTACGGCGAAAATTCAACTTATGTGCACATGTGGCAATCTCTCCTGAATCCTTTCATATGGTTCAGCATCGACCAATATGTAAGAGTTAATAAATTACCAAATTCATTATACTCGTGAGATCGTCATTGTTACGATAAAATTGTTCGAAAACAACAAGGGCTTGATTTTTTCAATAATTATATGTACATTATCTTCGAATGCCCAGAAATTCAAGAATCTCCAATTATAGTTCTATCACGCAGGAATCTAATTCCAATCCACAAGCTTCATGACGCGATAAATTGTTCCAAGCAGCTAACTTGGCAACTTTATGCTTCTAATAACTTGACTAAAAACCAGTCAACTTTCTATTCGTCCCGATTCTATTATAGATCATCGTCTCAGGCTTGAGGAGGTGAATCTATGATATCATCCTTCGCATTGGGTTATTTATTCATTTCTTAAGATCACGAGAGCCTACAACCAGGTTCTATTTCTATCCAATCCATATCCTAAAGTCTCGCACTGACTTCCTTGATATCAGAGGTCATATATACACGTATAACTTGACAACCTCTAAGCATATCCCCAATGGTTATTTTGCTATCCTCTTATTTACTTGTCTACACCTACAAAACCTCAAAGTCTATAAGTTTGAGATTCGTCTTCTAAATGAGGTCTAGGGGAAACTCAAGTCAGTACTAAGTTGGCCCAATAAACAAAAGGGATTAGTCCCCATATATTTTGGGCAAAAATTCTTCGAAATCACTATAGTGCATTTACCCTATATAAGCACACAATTCTTAGGGCATACAACCTTGTCTTGGAGTTCCACCTTGAGACTTATTGATATGATACACCTTCAAGGTCCATAAAATTACCTTTCACGAAATCCTTCTTAAGGTCAATGTGTGACCTAACCAGGAATGGGCCTTCTTTGGGTTTGGATTCTTATTCGACCTCTAATACTTGTCTTGGTGACCGCTTCACCATAAAATATACGGGAAGTGTAATTGGCAGGATAATTTATGCTTAAGAGTCTCTTATTACTCCAAAAGGTAGGTCACAGGCACCAAATCCTTCGAGATAGTTCAATTAGTTTGGTTAAGGGGGTAAAATCATTTGATAAGTGCGCGGTAAGCATCAGAGTGTAAGCCCCAAACACCTACACTCATACTAAGCTCTTCCCTTAATCAGGTTGGGAATCCCCCTGCCCTAACCAAATGTATACTTGAGATCGATTTAAGACTAAGATATGCTATGAAAACGTCTTGGTAAGTCAAAACTAAAGTGTTGTCCTTAGTTGGGTTGGCCTAGCTCATTGGTTAATGGACTAATTGTGTGATTTTTACACATGGCCACACCACTGCTTCCACTGCTAGTTTGTCCTCAAACTAACTCGAGCGGGGGTTGTCCCAGTTTTTGTGGACTTCTTTCTCGTTGGATCGTTCTCTCTGATACCATTTGTAAGACCCCTCTCCCGCACCAGGAGAGTTCACGGATCTTATGCCCAGAACCGCCGCCTTACGGAGATGCTTAGAACACAAGTTAGCCATCTCCGCAAGACGTCGATCCTGCCGGCAAGGACGATCAACTAGGGCAATGATAATGCTATATTTATTGTTATTTTCACATAATATTTTATTAATAATTAATTTAATTTAATTTAGTTTTAGTTAATTTATCACTAATTTATCTTCTTTTTATAATTTCAGATAATTTGGGCTGCCAATAGCAATTTAAAGCTCATAAGACTAATCAGGAGATTATTTGGAGCATTTCGGCCAAAATCGCAAAGTACACGCCCTCGGTCACGGGCGTGACCTAGGGCGTGACATTTTGTCACGGCCGTGATCCAGCCCCGCGCATTCCAGTTGAAAAGTCAGCCGCCACGTCAGATTAAAATTACACGCCCTCTGTCACGGGCGTGACAGAGGGCGTGACCTAAAGTGTCACGGGCGTGACACGCCCGGAATGCATTCAATTCAGCCAGCAATCAATTCCCGCCGTTTCTAGCTTACACGCCCTTGGTCACGGGCGTGATTAAGGCCTTGACTCTTCTGCAACCGCCAGATTAGCTCCTATTCGCGGCGTTTCCCGCCGTTTCCTGACCCGTTCAAGACACGCCCTCTGTCACGGGCGTGACCGAGGCCGTGACCCGCCATGCAATTGATTTCTGCCGGTTTCTCTTCCCCAACGTCCCGGGCTTTCATGACAGCAATTACGCAGCTTACACGCCCTTGGTCACGGGCGTGACCAAGGGCGTGACTCCCCGATTTTTCAGCTATAAAAGGCAGCAATCTCCAGAAGTTCAGGGGTTCGATTTTGGAGTTTACTTACAGCTTTAGTCTACTATTATCGTTGTTCTAGCTAGTTTTTCTTTAAGTTGAAAGCTTTTATTATTGCAATTTCATTTCAAGTATTCTAGTTTTTTTTTTTAAATCATGTATTTCTCTCTTATCATATGTGTTTCCTCCATCATGATGAGTAGCTAAATTTCCTTTAGCACTTGGTCATGATGAACTTTGGAATGAAATAAAATATGTTTTGAATTTTTCTAATTAGCAAACTCTCGTATTGTTTATCTTCGATTTATCTTTGAATTATTTCGTTTTGATTTCATATGTCCGGAATATGACTTTCAATCTAAGATTCGTTTGCTAGTGATCGAGAGATCCATGCGAACGAGGAGATCACTCAAAGATAAAAAGAGTTGTATGCATTCCTCGAGAGAGGGTGACGCAAATCTTCCGGATTGGAGTCAAATCCAATAGTGGGGTTCACCGCTTAAAGCAAGCTTAGGGGGTTTCGACTGGCCGAGGGGTCTTAATCGATCAACCTAAGGTTAGGTGGTAGTTCTCTCGAGAGAGGCTCTACCATATTTTGGGAACCTCCACGGTCGAATATATTTCAATAAGAGTTTGCGGTTTCATCTTTTATAAAATTAAATTTTATTCCAAAGGGATTCAAGACCAAGTGCTAATCCTTTTAATCATAATCTTTCTTCGTAGTTAATTTTCTCCAAATCGTTTTTCCAAAACAAACCCAACTTTTGATCGATAAAATAATAGCTCTTCTTTGTGAGTAGAAGTACTCAACAAGCCCGGAAAAATACGACACTTGATTTTCTAAATCCTATACTATAAAGCGATAGGTACACTTGCCTTATCGAATTATACGTGGATAATATTTTAATTTTGCGCAGCGCGAATTTATCTCATCAAGTTTTTGGCGCCGTTGCCGGGGAAAAATTGTTGATATTTTGAAAGCTTAGTTCTATTAATTTTATCATTTTTTTTTCTCTTCTTCTCTCTTTTCTACGTTTTTCTGTTTGGTGTATGACCCGAAGGAATCCGTCCGATCTTCTTGAATTGGATCCGGAAATCGAGCAAACCATTCGGCGACGCTTAAGATTCCAACGACCAAGTTCTCAAGATCCGATTGAGGAATCCGTAGGTGACACTTCCTTTCCGAATACTCTTCCTTCTTCATCTTCTTTTTCTTCCCCCTCCTTTTCTACCTCTTCTAATATGGGTGATCCAAATCCGGATGAGGTCGCGCAACGGACTATGTCCTATTATGCCCGGCCTAATCTAGAGGATACCACTTCTAGTATTGTTCGACCTGCTATAGCGAACAATAATTTTGAATTAAAGCCGTGCATCATTCAAATGGTACAACAATATGTACAATTTGATGGGCTTCAAGATGAGGATCCCAACGCGCATATTTTTAGTTTTCTAGAAATATGCGATACTTTCAAAATTAACGGGGTATCCGATGACGCAATAAGGCTTCGGCTTTTTCCTTTCTCCTTGCGCAATAAAGCTAAGCAGTGGCTCAGTTCTCTTCCAAGAGGATCTATCACCACATGGGCCCAAATGACGGAACAATTTCTCACGAAATATTTTCCGCCCGCTAAATCGGCTCAATTGCGTAAGGATATCATTTCTTTCTCCCAAGTTGAAACGGAAACACTTTATGATACTTGGGAGCGATTTAAGGAATATTTGCGCCGATGCCCCCATCATGCAATCCCCGATTGGTTGCAAATTCAGACATTTTATAACGGCCTCAATTCTCAAACGCGTCAAATGATTGATGCCGCCGCCGGTGGTACCTTGAATAACAAAACACCGGCAGGAGCGCAAGAGCTTTTAGAGAGTATGGCCATGAATACGTATCAATGGAGTACACCTCGGTCGCGCTCAAATAAACCGGCCGGTTTGTATGAAGTTGATGCAATTTCGAATTTATCTGTCCAGGTTGAGCTTTTAAATAGAAAAATAGAAGAGATGACTGCTTCCTCTTCTACACCTACCTGGGGATCCCCCTCCACCATCGCCGAACATGTGGATTACATGGGTAATCCGAATCGGCCAAACTTTAATTCGGGTAACACTCATTATGGTAACACATATCACCCGGGTTTCCGTAACCACCCAAATTTCTCTTGGAGTAATCCAGGGAATGCGGCACAACCCCCAAACATAATTCCACCTGGTTTTCCTCCACCACAAGCTCCAAAATCTCCCTCTCTTGAGGAGGTTTTCACCAAATATGCAGCAAATAACGATGCCAATATCCGGAATCTTACCGGATCTGTTCGCAATTTGGAGAATCAAATTGGGCAAATCGCGAAGATGCTCTCCGATCGCCAGCAGGGAGCACTTCCAGGCAATACGGAGCCCAACCCAAAGGAGCAAGCAAAGGCTATCACGCTACGAAGCGGGAAGGAGGTAACTACCCCTTCACAATTGGTTGAACCAGAGGTAACAATCTCTTCATCTTCTCCTTCTCCTCAAGTTCCAACGCAAAATAAAATTAAGGAATTTCAACCACCACTTCCCTATCCGTCTAAATTAAAAAAAGATCGAAATGATGAGCATTACGGTAAATTTTTAGATATGTTTAAACAAATTCAAATTAATCTACCGTTTTGCGAAGCTATCGCGCAAATGCCGAAGTATGCTAAATACCTCAAGGAGCTTTTGTCTAATAAAAAGAAACTTGAGGATATTTCTACCGTTCAATTGAACGCGGAGTGCTCGGCAGTTTTACTTAATAAATTACCTAAGAAATTAACCGATCCGGGTAGTTTCTCAATTCCTTGTTTATTTGGCGATTTCTTAGTAAAACATGCGTTGGCCGATCTAGGCGCCTCTATAAATTTGATGCCTTATTCTCTTTTCCAAAAATTGGGTTTAGGAGAGCCTAATCCTACGAGAATGAGCATCCAATTGGCGGATCGATCCATAAAATACCCAATGGGTATTATCGAGGATGTGCTTGTCAAGGTTGATAAATTTATCTTTCAAGTAGATTTTGTCATCCTTGACATAGATGAGGACGCCGAGGTACCACTCATTCTCGGTCGCCCTTTTCTTGCCACCTCGCGCGCCATAATTGATGTTAGTAACGGTAAACTTCTCCTTAGAGTCGGAGATGAGGAAGTTACCTTTACTATAAATTCTTCTATGAAAAATACGCTCTCCCCACCCCTTGGTTCGCCGATTTCGCAAACTACCTTGTTGCGAGATTTCTCCCAAAAGATTTTTCCTATCAAGAAAAGAAGAAATTCTTTTCCGATTTGAAAAATTATTTTTGGGAGGATCCGTTCCTTTTTCGAGTTTGTGCGGACCAAGTGGTGCGGAGGTGTGTATCTCATGAGGAGGGCGCTCAAATTTTAAAGCATTGCCACGAGGGACCCGCCGGCGGGCATTATAAAGCAAATCGGACGGCACGGAAGGTACTTGAAGCGGGCTTCTATTGGCCGAGCATCTTCAAAGACGCTCACGCACATGTAAGTCGTTGTGAACAATGCCAACGCTCAGGTAATATCTCCCGTCTTGATGAAATGCCCTTAAAATCTATTTTAGAAATTGAGGTTTTTGATTTATGGGGGATCGATTTTGTCGGCCCGCTACCAGTTTCTTTTGGAAATCGATATATTTTGGTAGCGGTCGATTACGTGTCTAGGTGGGCGGAAGCGCAAGCCCTTCCCACCAATGATGCCCGAGTCGTAACCCGATTTCTCAAAAACTTTTTTCACGATTTGGAGCACCGCGGGCGATAATTAGCGATAGGGGAACTCATTTTTGTAACGCCCAATTCACTAAATTTTTATCTAAATATGGCGTTACACATAGGATGGCCACCCCATATCACCCTCAAACAAGTGGCCAAGTAGAAGTGGTTAACCGTGAATTAAAATGAATTTTAGAAAAAACGGTTTCCACCAATAGGAAAGATTGGTCGCATAAACTCGATGATGCTTTATGGGCCTATCAGACCGCGTACAAGACCGCTATCGGTTGTACGCCGTATCGATTGGTCTATGGGAAAGCATGTCATTTACCGGTCGAACTTGAGCATCGCGCCTTTTGGGCGCTTAAATTTCTTAATCTAGATAGCAATATTGCTTCCGAGCTCCGCAAGTTCCAACTTAACGAGCTCGATGAATGGCGCTCCCTTGCTTATGAAAGTAATAAATTATACAAGGAGCGCACTAAATTTTATCATGATAAGAAACTTAGGAATCCTAAAACTTTTCGACCGGGAGACCAAGTTCTCCTCTATAACTCGCGCTTACGACTTTTTCCGGGAAAACTTAAGTCCCGTTGGTCCGGCCCCTTTATCGTCAAAGAGGTTTGGCCCTACGGGACCGTTTCAATAACACATCCTGAAAAAGGTGAATTTAAAGTGAATGGGCACCGGTTGAAATTATTTTTCACCGGCGATAATTTTCATGAGCACCGGGAGGAAATTCACCTTCCGAACACCTAAATCGGCGTGCCACCATGGTCGAGCTCAACGACCGTAACCAAAGCGCTCTTGGGAGGCAACCCATGTTTTTATCTTATTTTATTTTTCTTCCGTTTAAAAAATTCTAAGTATTTTTATTCTTGTTTTTAAAAAAAAACAATAAAAAAATTACAACATATAAAAATGGAAAAAACAAATAAAAAAATGTTATTATTCTATTTTGAGGTTTTTACAGGTTTGGAGGAGATTTGCGTGATTACGGTCACTCGCAAATACGCTTGAAACCCGCTCTCCAAGTCGGTACTTTCTTTTTAAGTATTTCTCTTTTTATTTTATTACCTTGATTTTGTTTTTGTTTTGTTTTCTTTTCAAATCAAAAAAATATAAAAAAAATAAAACAAAAATTCTCAGTCACGGCCGTGACCAGGGCGTGGCGCATTACGATTCATTTTCCTGGCGAATCTCTCGACAAGTTGCACTCCAATCCGTCTTCCGTAAAAGTCACGGGCGTGACCAACCTTGGTCACGGGCGTGACATCAACGGAAGGACATTTTGGCCTGAGCCGTGACACACGGGCTAAGTTTGGGATGTCACGCCCGTGACAACTCGAGTCACGCCCGTGACATTTGAAGGTCACGGCCGTGACTCATCTCGCTGGCGCATCACCTCCACCGCACCAGGTCAAAGATTCTCTTTGACTGTCACGCCCGTGACAGTCAAGTCACGCCCATGGTCACGGGCGTGACCCTGAGCGCTGACACCTCGGGAACCGATTTTTGACCGGCGAGCATTGGATTCCCTGCTCTCTTTGATTTCGCCAGTTACACGCCCTTGGTCACGGGCGTGACCGAGGGCGTGACTTGACAAAATTCCACTTTTTGACCGGTCAAGCATAGGATTCCTCCCTCACGCCAGATATCACGTGTCGCCTCTTACACGCCCTAGGTCACGGGCGTGACCGAGGGCGTGACACCTAAATTTTCACCTATTTAAAGGCCACTTTCCCCTCTCTTTTCTCCACACCTTGTCCACCATCTCTCCCTTCTTTTCTCTCATCTTTGGCCGATTACTTCATTTCTTCCTTCCAAATGGTCGGCCGCCGCCGCAATCACGCCATTGGCGGATCCTCCTCTTCACTCCCCGATGAAACTTTTGATGCGGAGGCTATGCTCAATTTTTCCCATCCCACTCATCAAGACCGAAGTACCCGCCTCCGTGGGAAAGAATTTGGAGTTTTCCGCGTCATCGATTGGAACGTTCTCACCACCCTCGGGCAGGCGAACGCGGTGCGAGATCTACTCACTACTCCGGGGTGGGCTCCTTTCTTCTCCATTTCGGAGCCGGCGTACTACGAGCTGACGGTGGAGTTTTTCTCTTCGTTTGATTTCCACTGGGCCGGGGCCGACAACGTGCTTGAATTCCGAATGGGCGGGCTTTCACAAACTCTTCCTTTGCGTCAGTTCAACGTTCTCATGGGCTTCTGCGACGAGGCCTTCACTCTTACGGAGGCCTACACCGCTCTCCCCCTTGATTTCCCTCGTGAGTATAACCTTCCCGGATTTTGGGCGGAAATCAGTAACGACCCCAATCCATATTCGCCTAAAAATCCAAGGGTAGTCATCTCCTCTCCCCCGCCTTACGCTATCTCCACTACCTCCTCACTTTCACACTTTCCGCTCGCGGCGATAGCCATGGAGTGGTGACCCGCGCGGACCTGTTATATTTATATAGCATGCACGAACGAGTCCCCCTCAATCTTGGTTCGGCGCTAGCGATGTTTTTCCGGCATCAGGCCGAAAATCGGAGGCTTAGTGCGCTACATGGAGGCTCGTTTGTTACATTTTTGGCCAAGCGTTTGGGGCTCTGGGATGCACTTCCTCCCATGTCTCCACTCCAAACGCCTGCGCCTATCACTTTCCAAAACCTCCGAGCCCTTGGTTTGATGCGTAGGCGTGGCCGCGAGTACGAGGCCGTTCCTGGCGAAGTGGGTGGCGACCCGATCGATCTTGATTTCGAAGCTGATTCCGGTGGCGTTGCTCCAGCTCCACAGTTTCCACAGCCGCCACAGCAGCATTTTCCCCCTGCGCCCGACTCATCGACTTATTTCGATCAGCAGTTTGGGCGGATCCACACTCGTTTGGATCAGATTCAGACAGAGCAGCTGTCCATGCGCACTCATTTTGACGCACGTTTTGATACCCTCGAGCAACGCCATGCTTCCTCTATGGAGCATCTGCAGCGGGAATTTGCTGATCTGCGTGCTTATTATCAGCAGGAGGACGACGACGATGATGTTTGAGATTTTTATTTTTGGTCGTCTGTATCTTTTATTTTCTGTCCTGCACTTTTGTATTTGTTTTATTTCTCTTTTATTTCTACCAAAATATTAAAAATATCAAAAAAAATGTTTTGCTTTATGTCTTTCTTCAGGATGGCTTGGGTATTGATTTGCTCTTCATCAGGGAAGTTTTCTTTTCTTTACTCGTACTTATTTCTAAAACATTGGGGACACTGTTTTCTTTTCAGTATGGGGGGGGAGGGTATTTCACGACGGTTGTATTGCAAAGCAACACCCAAAATTTTTATCAAAAAAAAAAAAAAAAAAAAATTTTATAACAAAAAAAAAAGAAGCAAAAAAAATACAAAATTAAAAAATCTACAAAAATATATATATATATATATATATATATATATTGTTTTATCAATATTTCTATATTTACTTGTTTGCAAAATTCTTAGTAGATTTACTTTTACATAGTGTTGTAGAAAATTTTATATACTTCATTAGATTTTGAATTTTGGAGTAAAATTGTTGACTCGTGCAGTGTTCTAGTTACGCGCACGCGTTAGTAGGATCTCATGTCGAATTAACTATTCAGCATAAAATTAGATTTATGTTTTTCTAAACTGCGTAGAATATTTTTGTTTTACTTTTAATTTGCAACCGGTAGAATCCAAAAATACTTTTAGTGAGTATGTAGAAGTTTACTGGAGAAATATTACCCAATTTGAACGGAAGGGTATTCTTTCTCGATGTCTAGAACTTGCCTCTAGCGACTCTCAAGACATTTGCATAAGTTAGATTCATGAGCATGAAAATGATTTAGGCCACCTCTTGATTCGTTTGAGCCTTTGCATTCCAAGCCATAAAATCTTAACCGTTGCTAGCCATTTTGTGCTTTTTACCGTTTCTTTTGTAAGCCCCACTCATTTTCACCAAAGCCAAATGGCCTACCTATGGTGCACGCTTGAAATTTAGAGCTTTATTTGTTGCTAGCTTGTGTTTCTTATTTTGGAAAATGGTGATTTTAATATTGCTATCATTTTGCTGCAAAAGAAGAAAAAAATGAAAAAATAAATAAAAATAAAAATAATAATAAAAAAAATGAGAAAAAAAATATTGAGAAAAAATTTTTTGCAGAGTACATTTTTGACCCCTACCTTTATACTTCAAAATTATTTGGGGTGTAAAAATTAATTAGCATACAAGTTTTTGCAAAGCTCTTATTTTTGTTTTAAGTGTGCCTTAACCCTTCACGTTTATCTTTTGATATTCGCACCTTGAACCTAAGCCACATTTCAACCTAATTAAGTCCTATTGATTCATGCTTATGAGTTAAACTAGTGCCGTGGCGAGAGTGTGAAAGGGCAAGCCTATGGCCATCGTCATTGATGGATTTCTTTGGAGGCTATCCCAAACTTTGATTTTGTGTAATATTGATATTAGTAAATACGCTACCCGCTCCTTAAATATCATTTTAGGATTTACCGGATTTTCAATTTGAAAGTAATAACAATATGTTATAACGCACTTTTGAAAATTATAAGCTAATGTTTATGCTGAATAGGTTTTTTCTACTAGAATTTCTACACGCTTAGGCGCAAGACTTCACATTTTTACTCTTTAGGTTCAAAATTCTTTTCTTATATTTAAATTTTTCTACTCCTATGGAAAGTTGTTTGCTCGGGACTAGCAAACGAATAAGTATGGGGGTATTTGATAATGCTATATTTATTGTTATTTTCACATAATATTTTATTAATAATTAATTTAATTTAATTTAGTTTTAGTTAATTTATCACTAATTTATCTTCTTTTTATAATTTCAGATAATTTGGGCTGCCAATAGCAATTTAAAGCTCATAAGACTAATCAGGAGATTATTTGGAGCATTTCGGCCAAAATCGCAAAGTACACGCCCTCGGTCACGGGCGTGACCTAGGGCGTGACATTTTGTCACGGCCGTGATCCAGCCCCGCGCATTCCAGTTGAAAAGTCAGCCGCCACGTCAGATTAAAATTACACGCCCTCTGTCACGGGCGTGACAGAGGGCGTGACCTAAAGTGTCACGGGCGTGACACGCCCGGAATGCATTCAATTCAGCCAGCAATCGATTCCCGCCGTTTCTAGCTTACACGCCCTTGGTCACGGGCGTGATTAAGGCCGTGACTCTTCTGCAACCGCCAGATTAGCTCCTATTCGCGGCGTTTCCCGCCGTTTCCTGACCCGTTCAAGACACGCCCTCTGTCACGGGCGTGACCGAGGCCGTGACCCGCCATGCAATTGATTTCTGCCGGTTTCTCTTCCCCAACGTCCCGGGCTTTCATGACAGCAATTACGCAGCTTACACGCCCTTGGTCACGGGCGTGACCAAGGGCGTGACTCCCCGATTTTTCAGCTATAAAAGGCAGCAATCTCCAGAAGTTCAGGGGTTCGATTTTGGAGTTTACTTACAGCTTTAGTCTACTATTATCGTTGTTCTAGCTAGTTTTTCTTTAAGTTGAAAGCTTTTATTATTGCAATTTCATTTCAAGTATTCTAGTTTTTTTTTTAAATCATGTATTTCTCTCTTATCATATGTGTTTCCTCCATCATGATGAGTAGCTAAATTTCCTTTAGCACTTGGTCATGATGAACTTTGGAATGAAATAAAATATGTTTTGAATTTTTCTAATTAGCAAACTCTCGTATTGTTTATCTTCGATTTATCTTTGAATTATTTCGTTTTGATTTCATATGTCCGGAATATGACTTTCAATCTAAGATTCGTTTGCTAGTGATCGAGAGATCCATGCGAACGAGGAGATCACTCAAAGATAAAAAGAGTTGTATGCATTCCTCGAGAGAGGGTGACGCAAATCTTCCGGATTGGAGTCAAATCCAATAGTGGGGTTCACCGCTTAAAGCAAGCTTAGGGGGTTTCGACTGGCCGAGGGGTCTTAATCGATCAACCTAAGGTTAGGTGGTAGTTCTCTCGAGAGAGGCTCTACCATATTTTGGGAACCTCCACGGTCGAATATATTTCAATAAGAGTTTGCGGTTTCATCTTTTATAAAATTAAATTTTATTCCAAAGGGATTCAAGACCAAGTGCTAATCCTTTTAATCATAATCTTTCTTCGTAGTTAATTTTCTCCAAATCGTTTTTCCAAAACAAACCCAACTTTTGATCGATAAAATAATAGCTCTTCTTTGTGAGTAGAAGTACTCAACAAGCCCGGAAAAATACGACACTTGATTTTCTAAATCCTATACTATAAAGCGATAGGTACACTTGCCTTATCGAATTATACGTGGATAATATTTTAATTTTGCGCAGCGCGAATTTATCTCATCAGGCAACAAGAGATAAGAAGAAAAACTAGCACATAAGTCCACAATCACACGCATCTGTATATGTATATATATCCAAATGAAAACTGTCCATCAATGAGTACTAGAAAAGAAAGAGTAAAAATGGCTTATGCCCATTACAAGTCCGAACGAGTAAAAGAAGTACAGTTCTCTCTCTCACTATATATATCTATGCGGAAGCTACAAACAAAACATCTCTCATCAACACATGTCCAGCAGCGGTAGTAATGCACGGCATCTGCTCCTCAGGTCCTGTTTCCCCTGTCAGCTGGGCTCCAGCTCCTCGATTACCTACGGTCACCACCGACCGTTAGTCATAAAGACTAAGACGATTTTGTGCCCGCCTCCCCCCCCGCCCCCCCCCCCCCCCCCCCCCCCCCCCCCCCCCCCCCCCCCCCCCCCCGCGACTCCTAGGCACCGTGCGGGAGGAAGAAGCGGAGGACATCAAAGTGGAGTAATCAAAAGCAGGTGACAAATTTTCTACGCTAACAAGAGTATATCCATATAATTTCTATGCTAGCAATATGAACAAGTAAACAGTAATAAACGCAATAAGGTAATATCGCAGCAGTGAAAGAAGTAAGCATAAAGAGGCAGTGCGACGCAAGTAAAGTAATTTAAAAGTAACCATTGATTTATAGGAATGTCCATACAAACCTATAGACCAAGGGGTCGTTTAGCAGGGCCTATCGTATAAAAAGTCCCATACCAATTTATACGATATGGGTAGGGGTTGAAATGCAATGTTCGTGCTATGACATGCAAGGTATGTTGTTATGCTATGTTCATACAAGTGCAACTCACACACTACGACTCTATGCGCATAGACCTTTAGTTCCCCTTTTTTGGAGCTAGCAAAACTCCCAGGATAC
The DNA here is from genome assembly GCA_033032865.1 of Dactylorhiza incarnata. Taxonomy (NCBI): domain Eukaryota; kingdom Viridiplantae; phylum Streptophyta; class Magnoliopsida; order Asparagales; family Orchidaceae; genus Dactylorhiza; species Dactylorhiza incarnata. The sequence continues at coordinate 21,716,218 of JAWHQI010000011.1, read as the reverse complement.
TCCCGTAGTGGCAAACGGAAGCGGTGGGTTGGGCCTCGCCCACCTCTAGGTTGGTATTCACACTACCTAACCTAGACCTATCGTACGCCTCAACACAAAACCGCAGAGCGTCTGCGTACTCTTGCTGACTGGACCACCAGACTTTCTAGGCTAAGTGTATATACCACACTTGCCGAGTCAACGTATTGACGTCGGTGTGAACGTCCGTCCAATACTGAAGACCCACCACCTTCAATGCACATGCAACATGTTCTACAATCTATCTCCGAGCCATAAGCTCCCCGGGCTAACCTGCCCGTCAATAATAACCTTCCGAGCCACCGGCTCGCCGGACCAACCCGTCCGCACCAACAACCATTACTGAATCTCAGGCTCACCTGACGTATCATCCACTCTTACAAACACGGAACTTACTGCTCGTAGCACCAGACCGACTAGGCTCCCGTAACCACGGGGTGTGGGGGTGAGTGTGTTATTATTTTAATCTTGTATAACATCATATCCCTACGGTTTACGTTTAATCTTGGACTCCTGAGGATTACCCTGTAAGGGGCTCGCTACGGTACTGGGAACTACAATGGGATGACACCCCAAAGTTCCTTTCTCAAGACACTTAGTATTATTGGTATCCACCCATAAGATTACCCACTTATCATTTCACTTGAATTAAACCTCAGCACTTTATGACCTTCTAAGGGGAAGAAAGATCTTTCGTCAATCCCGAGCACAGCCTTACCCATAGCTCACTAAGCACTCTCACCGTCTAAACTCCTATTTAGACGAATCTTGTTTAGTTCTTATTATACTTGGAAGTTTAGGGTGGATCCTGGACTTCCCGAGGGCTACCCGGTGAAGGGTTCGCAAGGTACTATGGTATGTGATGGGATGATGCCCAACCCCTTTCCAGGACATTTAATATTCTTGGTGCCTACCCTGACCTAACCTTCCACCCTCTCATTACTCTTTATAACTTACGCCTTATGTTTCAACCCGCTCCTATGCAATCGATCTTTTGGACTCAACTCTAATAACTCTTAGCCCTCCAAGTGGTCTAAACTCATCTCTTGTTGTAATCCAATTCTCCCCTATTTCCTTATGATTATATTGACCTATTCATCATAAAGAGTTTTTACTATCCGCAGACCACGACATATAACTAACTTTGATTCCTAAGATGGAACCTTGGTCAATTACTTCCAAATGACTTCTAATTATTATCATAGGTTCATAGTGGATAAAATGAGGAATAATCAAAATCCAAACATATTCCATATAATTTTCCAATTAATATATGCCCATATTATTCATTTAAAACAAGTGGTGTGCCAATAAGAGTTTACACTACAACCACCACCTACATGTCTCCATAAAATCTGAATAAATCACAGAAGTAAGCTATTGGCCTAAAAATAACAATGCCTAAGTTTCATATCATTCCAAGGAGTATTTGCCCTAAATTAACATTTGTTACATTTGGTGTGCGTATGAGGGTTTACACTACAAATGCAATGTTTAGACTTCAATAAATTCTACAATTTCAGAAGGTGAGGTATTCCATCATCACTAACTCATAACCATAACTTCAATGGCATCCAATGGGGCAATTGAGCCAAAATCACCTTTTTTCTATTTTTGCTAAATGCACCCCACTTTTCCCTAAACCCTTAAGTCCCAAGCCTCAACTTGAAGCTCAGGGAAATCCACTCTTACATATGAGATGGGTTCTTAACTAGAGGTGGTTGATATCCTATCTAAGGCATGGGCAATTCTTCAAAGCATTTGCATGAGCCCATAACACTAAATGCACAAACTACACATTTACACATGTCTCACTAGAAGGGGTCTAGAAGGAGCTATACTTATCCAAAAGGCATGAAATCAGTGGCATTTGAAAGGTAACCTAAAGGGCTACAATATTTATGTTGATCATTTTCTCCAGAAATGAATTTAACCTAGGTGGATTCAACTTGCAAGTGCTGTACAAAGTGTTTAACATAACAAAACACTATTCTAGATATGCCACACCAAAAATGATATAGAAAGAGCTACACTTATCCAAATGGCATGAAATCAGTGGCATTTGAAAGGTAACCTAAGGGTCTACAATATTTATCAAGAATCAACCAATTCAAAGTTTCATAATATATCAGGGAGTACTTATCATAACTACTCAATAATCAAACAATTTATCCATGGAAGATATTTCAAAGTTTGAAAAGAAACTAAGCTAAATTTTCATCTAGGCCACATGAGATTATTTCTACTGATGTGCCTCATCATAAAGCTACACATTCCAGAAAATCATCATTCTCCATATATAATTTCCTCACTAATTAATTAAGTTTCCCATGGAGGGCAATTCAAAATTTGTAAAGGAGCTATCCTAAATTTTCAACCAAACCACATGAAATTTTCAACCAAACCACATGAGATTGTTTCTAAGGGTGTTTAATATCATCAAAGACTGTGCCTAGAAGGTGGGATTTTTGCTAGTTGTTTTAATCTCATAAATATCATTAATCTACAAGTGTGACAATTTTCATTTAATTAAAAACTTTAGGAAAATAACTTCCAAAAAAATCAAGAAACTTATGTCAATGATGTATAACCTTATGACATACACTAACCCCAAGGTTTCAGTGGCATGCAAGGTGATTCCCACCTTCAAATCCATTCAAAGTTCAAAAACCCCAAATTGACTATTAACACCCCAATTTTTTTTCTCTTAAGACCCAAACTTCATTTTGAAGTTCAGAGAAATATACTCATGCACATGAGATGAAATTTTAACCAGTGATTTAAATATGTATGAAGAGATCACCCCCCCCCCCCCCCCCCCCAAATTAGGGGGTGTTTGGAGTTAAACAACTCCTCAAATACAAAAATTTACTTTTACTAATAAGTGAAATAACTCAATGTATACACATCCAAAAATTCTCAAATTGAAACCCTAGGTGTGTCATCATACCATGCATGCATGGTAGAAAATTCAAGGGATTTGGTTAAGCCATTTAAAAGTTATTGCATTTTTAATTTCTGCCCTACACAAGGAGCAGCCCTAGGAAAAAGAGTGCCCTGGTGTCCACGGTGCACCAAATCAGTTGATTAAAGTGGCAAATGAAAGTAAACTCCTAGTGCTACAAAAGTTATCTCTGCCCTTTTTTGCAAATATGGCCTCTAGGGCCTTCAATTTTTGCATGCAACCCACTGCATATTTAAGTTCTGACCACCCTCACAAGAATGGCTACTGTGGACCCTACAGTGGTCCAAATGACTTGATCTAAATTTCTACTGAAAGTAGACATCCATATCTACAAATCTTGTCTCTGGTCGTTTTTCATAATATGGCTTCTATAGGTCTCTATTTAATTAAACAAAACTATGTATAACATGTGACAATATATGTAGTTAATATGAATAAAAATAATATGTATATAATCTGATCCAGCACGAATTTCAGCGCAGAATCGAGCGGCATCCCGTCATCGTCCTCGACAGCCAACTGCTGCGATTAATCCCGCCTGGGCCGACTTCCCGGGCCTTTTCCCGGCCATCCACGGCCCACCACCGCCGGCCACCGCCTCCACCACCTCCGTTGAGGTGGTGACCATCGATTGACGGCGGCACGGCCGCCTGAGAGTCTGTCTCCAGCGATCCCGAGCAAGAAAAAGAGCTCGGTAAAACTCCCTCGATCTCACATGGGATCGGGCTCAATTGAGCCCGATTTCTCTCCTAGATGGATCTAGATACTAGCACAGAGGGAGAGGGGGAGAAATCGTACTCTAGTGGGGCTTGGCGGCGACTATGGTGGTGGTGCGGCATGGTGGTGGCGAGCTCCGGCGACCCTGCTTGAATCCCTGTTTCTGCATCGTTCTCCTTGCTCCAATACACTGGCTCGACTGCCCTCAACCCTCTGAAGGTGATGGAAAGGTCGAAATGGGCTGAGAGAGGCTGGTTATAGGAGTTTAGAGGGGGGGGGGGGGGGGGGGGGGGGTCGACTCCACCTTGTTTGCTCCTCCTAGCCGCCAAGTGGCATTGCTCCAGCCCAAATTCGACCATGAACTGTTGTGGGGGCTCAGATGTAATCCTTGGGCAGAGGAATGGAGGGCCACATGGCCTCCATTCCCAAATTTCCTCTTGTCCTTAATGGAGGAAGGGGGAATTTCCACTTTTGCCCCCATGCATGTCTTTGCATGTTGGAAATAGGGGGCAAGGCTGGTCATTAGGCTTAAGGGCTTCAGAATGGGCTTACTTTGAGGGCCTTAATCCATTGGAATTTGGATTAATTCCAAATAAGCCCAATTTAGGCAAAATTGATCCTATGTTGACTTTTGGATTGACTTGGTCAATTGGGTGTGTTGACCGGTCCAATGTGTTGACATTGAGTCCAGTGAAACCACCCAAGGTTGGTTGAGTCATGGTGAGGACCTATGTGAGCTAGTTTGACCAATAAGGTGTGATTTTGACCAAAATTGGGGAGATATTGACTTTGGTCAAATTGGTCAAATTGTTGACCCCATGATGGGGCTTTTGGGTCAATTAGGTCCCCTAAGATGTTCTAAGACTAGGGGTGAGGTCAAGTTCATGCTTTGGGGTTCAATTGAACTTATTGGGGAGGATTTGACCTATGTTGACCCAAGTTTGGCTTTGGTCAAATTGGGTCAATTGGTGACCCCATGATGGGGCTTTTGGGTCTATTGCATTCCTTGGAGTGTTTATCATCTATTGGTGGAGTCAATTTGCAAGTGTGAGTTCATGTTGAGCTAGTTTGACCTAGGTTGACTTGAGCCTTATAGTAGACCACAGGTGAGTTCACCTAACCCTATGTGCCCTAAGGCTGCAATCTAGATCAAACTCACCACACTCACCTCTTGTCTCACCCTAAATTGGAGTTAGGGGGTCTAGTAGGAAATGGGATGTTACACCACCTCTGAGCCGCAATGGCGGACAAGTGGTTGACTTTGATTGTTTTGACTATTACCTTATGGTGCAGGCTTTTCCTCTTACCGAGTGCACTCGTTTGAGCTGGCTTGGGTTGTTGTAAGATTATAGATGCTCATCTGATTAGTTCTCCTTTCTGAAATCTTTATTTCTGATTGCTGCTAACCTTGGATTTTCTTGTATTTTCATGCTGAGGCATTCTTTTCTTTTGAATGTCTCAGGCTCGGAGCCGTAGCTGTTCGGTTAGTAGAGTTGGTGTCCTCTGGAGCTGCAGTTAGTTGCGGTGGTTCATTCATCCCTCCCGGTTGTGAGGTAGTTGTCCCTTTTGTTTCAGATTTAGACTTGTACTTTGTTTTTCTATGGGCTCGTGTCAGTTGTTGACGCCCATAGCTCTAGTTTTCTAGTGCTACATTACTTGCTAACTGTTTTGCTGTTACTTTCAGGTTGTTTACCTACTTGCTCTTTGGGAAGCTTTATGCTATGATGCATTAGTTACTTTATTGCTATAAAAATGTCATTCTTGCATATCATGATTTTAAAAAATATCACATACTTTGAAGATCGTAGAAAATCCTTTCTTACTATACTAAACATAGATATGTGCATATCATTTCTGGGATGTTGATCTTCATGCTCATGTAGGCTAAAATGAACCTATTTTCTGCTGCGTATGTATAGTTTCCTACTTGTGGACTAGATGATCCACTGGACCGAGGGACACAGTCCTAAGCTAAAATGAAAATTCTCTTTTTAATCCAAGCACATTTATGTCTTTTATAAAATAATCGTAAGGAATTTTTGCGTGAGCGTCTGTAGTTGTCTCATGCATGACGTAGCATCACGGCACGTATTTCCCTCTTGCTCTGATATTACTTATTAAATTCGTGGGAGAAATGCGGGTTGTGACAACCCCTATAATCACCCACCAAAGTTTTGGAGGGTTTTGAGGTTTATAGACCCCATAATTAATTCATACATGAATTATTAAATCATTACAAAAACTATAAGAATATTATCTCCAAAAAATCTCATTATTGGATATAATGAGGGTGTTGGTATTACTAGCCTATGGTACAAATTTCAGAGCATTTGGATGGCTGGATTGATTGGGGTACTCAAATTAAACTCTGGTCAAGCATATGTATAGACTGCACCATTTTGAGTGATGTGGTCAGGCCACTGAACCAAATTGTGTGAAATTAATTTTGAATTAAAGTAGACTTCAGGGGCTACAAGTTTGATGTTGAACATTTTTCCATTAGAGGGCTCGAAGCATTTTCTATAAATAAATTAAAGTTCAGCATAAAAAAAGACCGAAACGCGAATTAAATCCAAATGATAAAATCTGGCAGCACACATCTTGAAGCAGAAATGGACGACATCCCACTTTCTTCTTCCTCCACCAGCCCGTCCTGGAGCTCCTTCAAACCCATTATCCCGGCCATCCGACCACCTCCCTGGCAGACCACCACCACCACCACCTTCGTTGAGGTGGTGGCTATTGCCGGGCGGCGGCACGGATGCTGGAGAGGCCGTTTCCGGCGAACCCGCAACTCCATTTTTCCATGAAAATTCAGATTTTTCTCACCTTGTATCGGGCTCAATTAAGCATGATTCCTCTCCTAATGGATCTAGAATGCTAGCACAAGGGGAGAGGAGGAGAAACCGGACCTTGTTTGGGCTTGAGGTTGAGTGATTTTCGGATTTGCCATGGCCGACCACCCTCCTTGAGCTCCTTTCCGATCTCTCAATTCTCCACTAAAACCTTCGATCCAATATATGATTTCGACTGTCATCCACATTTTGAAGCTAACAGTGGAGTTGGTTTTGAGAATGGGGGGCTGTATAGGGGGGATTTGAGGGGAAAAGGATTCGGTCGTGCCATTAATGGCCCCTCTTTGATGGCTATGAGTTGTAATTGATGGGAAATCTCCTCCCAAGCATCAGGGGAGATGAATGGTGGGCTTGGGGAAGAGGAAAAGTGTGCCCCATGGCCTCCCTCCATAACTCCTCTCTCTTTCCTCCATTAAAAATAAGAATATTTCCTTTTTAATTTCTAGTAATCTAGTTAAATTTAATTAACCCCAAAATTCAGAATAATTAAATTAATAATTATAATGGGCTGTAGGATGGGCCTTGGGTAAGGCCTTAGCCTACTTGAATTAACTTGGGCTCTCACCTTAAGCTTAGGGGTTTACTTTGACCAAAGTTGACTTGGGGGTTGACCATGGTCAACTTGATAAGTTGACTGGTCCAAGGGGTGTGTCTTGGGTCCCTTAACATCACCCAAAGTTGATTGAGTCATGATGGTGCCCTGATTGGGCCAATTTATCCAAATGGAGTGGGTTTGATCAAATTTGGCCTAGGTTTGACTTTGGTCAAATTGGTGGCCCCATGATGGGGCTTTTGGGTCTATTGGGTCCCTTATGACATCATAAGGCCTAGGGTAGAGTTAATTTGACCATGAGAAGCCTAATTGAGCCAATTATGGTTGAATTGACCTATGTTGACCTTAAGTTGTTTTGGTCAAACCCATGCAATTTGCCTAGGTTCAACCTAGCCTAGTGTCATCTCATGATCCCTAGTCACTACCGAAGTCTTAACCCTAGTATAAGGGGGTCTAGAAGGAATAGGGATGTTACATGTTCAATGTTTCAAAATTCAAACCGGAACCCAAACAATTCGGGAATGGTTTGGTCCGGTTCATTGCGGTTCCGGTTCAGTTTACGATTTTCGGTTTTAAGTGATAGTTTTAGTACCGATAGAACTAAAAGTGTAAGCCATGAGTTCTAATGTGTCCATTCTTGCACCTGGACAATCACAAACAATTGTGTGCATATAAAAAACGTAGTGTGTGATTTATCAAACAAAGAACAACATGACTTGAGTCTCCGCATCATGGCCACAATAAAATGGGAGAGCGGTGATGGAAGAAGAGTGGAGGTTATAATTTTCATAAAAAGAGAGAGATTAGAGCCCTAAGTTATGAATTATGATGATATTTATAAAAGGAAAAGAGAACATTATCCTAGTAACCATATTATGACATAAGGATTATGTTCCAACTAAAAACTAAGTCCCCACCACATTTTCTAATGTTCCAAAGGTTTGATTTGAACAATTAATTTGATACAGGTCAACTTGACCTATTAACTGGCCCTAGCGGGGCCAACTGGAGAAAGAGACCTATGTGTCCCTAAGGGCGGCACTAGATCTCATGACGCTCAACGACTCGAAAAATGACTTATTGGTATTGGAAATTTTTCTATTTGGTGGACATATTCTCTCGAGACGCCCGGGTGAAGTTGTACTTGAATATTTAGTCTATTCGGACTCCTACGAGCGTGCATTAGTTCAATCGCGCGAACGGTCAAAGCTTGTGATAGGTGGGCCCGACCATCTTGTAAATTGAGTCGTGAACTCGGTCTCACTCTTGACATATAAATGTACATGATAATTAAAACTCAATTAATTTTATGAGATTTAATTTATTTGGATTGTATTTTGAGAGTTATGATAATTAATGGACCTCATTTGGTAACTCTCATTAGGACTTCCCTATTAAGCCTAAGAAATACATTTTCGTTTCCATTATTTTGAACAAGGCGTGAAAATCCGATTCTCTTTCCTCCTTTTCGTGAAACTGCCGCACTCTCCATTGGGAGAAACTGCAGGCCTTCATCATCTTCCTCCTGGATCGCCGGCAAAAGGATTGACTGATCTGCAGTTCTGCACTGTTTTGGAGATCTAGGAAATCTGAGGAAGGAGTCTTCGGCCTTTGACAACCAGAAACTGTGTCAGCGGACTGCTCTGTTCCTCTTCCTCCTACTCGGTTTTGTGAAGGAGAAATAACATTGATTTCTCTTGGAGGAGGAGATCTTCATCTTCATCTTCCTGTTTCGGCATCAGGAAACTGCCGACGAAGCTTTGGGGAGGAGATCATCAGTCAGCAGCCTTCTCTGATATTAATAATATTCGGATCTGATTTTAAATCATGGAGAAGCTAGCCCACTGACTTTGGGCAGAAACCGAAAGTGCAAGAATTCACTTCATCATTAGCTATATTTTGATTAGTCCAATCAATATACATTGAAATGTTTGTTTTCATGCTTAAATCACATTTGCACATATATGCATAAAGATATTAAAAATAAATATCTGTATTTATTTGAGCAGAGTTATTCAGATCCACTAGTGTAAATTAGAGATCCAAGACCGAAATATCAATGTTTATGTTCTGATCTCATAATTTATTGCTGGCTTTATCTAAGTGCAGAGATTAGAATATCATTGCAGGTTGAAATGATCTTTGGACATGGCGGAATTCATAAGAAACAACACATCGCAACTGTTGTGAATATCCGTCATCATGAAGCACGAACAAGAATCTTGAAATGGTATACATTAAGTTTTCGCATTTCAGTTGTATTCCATTGATTTTGGTTTCGTAGCGTGTTCTTTATTATAATCATTTGATTAGTTAGAAAAATAATTTATGCATAAACTTCAATTAGAGGAGCTTTCATTCGTCGCTGCATTTATTCAAAAATTTTGATAACAGTGTTTTGGCGTAGCGACGTACACTCCACAAATTTATAACAATTGGACCCATTGGTTGAACTTGTAGGTCAACATTATCAACTCCGTTGAAGATGGTCAATGCGACCACTCAAGCTCCACATTGACCACCTTAGCTCATTATAGGGTCCATCGGGCACTTCAGATGCCGCTGGCCCACATTTGGTTTATCGGGTTCTGCTATATATCTGTCATTGCGTCAAAAACAATGGCAGTGATCATTCCCCTGCTATATATCGGACTGTCATTGTGTCACAAGCAATAGCAGTGACCATTTCCCCTGGGAGGCAGCATTTCCTCTCTCATAATAAAATCACGCCGATAGATCCACGGAGAGAGTACTTCATCATGAGAACGAACCCTTCTTTCAGAGGCCTAAACCACTGAAAATTCTCCGGCCAGTGCTCGCAATCGTTGTCTGTATACTGACGTTACTGTATAAAACCCCAAAATCAACTCCTCTTTTATGGAGATGGTTATGCATAAGCATAATTAAAGGCCAAAAAAAACTCATTGGTGCGGGGACCAACCATTTCTCTCTCCCTATAAACTCCGAGTCTTCTCCAATCTTCTTTCATCTGATCAGTAATTCTCGAGTAGCGGTAAAAAAAAGGTAAAATATGACGGTTAAGCTCATTATCCAACCGAGCAGCAGGCGATGCGCTGCAGATTGTTTAGTCGCCATCGACGCACAAGCTGGCATGTTACTAGACGATGCATAAAGATAATAACAAACACAGAATTGAAAATGTGAATCATGAACGGCTATATCCTTCGCCGACAGCATCACAGTTCTCACGCTTGAGAGTTGAACGCCTTGAATTAGCTGGCGGTGGGACCCTACCATTCATCATAATATGCATGTGGCCCACTGATTTTGTTGTTTCTGTGAGTCCAGCATGAATACACTTGCAATTTATAAGATGCTCTCGGGCGGGAGCCCGCCCGCCCGTATCTAGGCGGGCTCCACCCGCATGAAGCTCATGCTCACCCCTTACACTCCACTCTGATGACATATTTCACTTTGACATTGGGGTGCGAGCCCACGCTCACCCCTTCGCCCGTGCTCGTATCGTATAATGATATTGATAATTTACATAATTATAATATATTGATATTCATAATTTATATAATTACAATCACTACAAGAAAACATGCCTTTTGCGACGAAAATTTTGTGACAATTTTATTTTGGTCACTAATGATACGTTGTTTGTGACGAAGTTTATATTTCGTCACTACATAATTGATTTGTGACCATATTTAATTTTTAGTCACTAAAAATATTAAAAATAGTGATCAAATAAAATTTCGTCACAAAATACTACTTATTAATGACCAACCAATATCTTCATCACTAAATATTTAACCAGTGACCAAAATATTTAGTCACTATTCATGAGATTAATATATTTCCTATTTTTATCAAATATTTTTGTTACGGAACGCTTAGGGCTCTTGACAGACCGGTCCACTTGAACCACCTTAGCTCGTGAGCGAACTAAGCGCGCAAACAGTCAATTAGAGATTTGTCGAGTACGCTGGGACTTTTTAACGTGGAAAACCCGGAAAGGGTAAAAAACCACGCGGTCGGAGCTGTGCCGACCAAACATCACTATCTTCTGAGGGGTTACAATTTGGTCGCTAGAACTCGAGCGCGACAGGCCGCTGCTCGTTACAATGATGGAGAGAGAGAGAGAGAGGACTCCGAGGGTGACAGACCACCTCTCGGAAAAACTAAGTCTTTTTCCCTTCTGAGAACCAAAGTGAGAAGGCTAGTCGCTTTTTCCTTCTGAGAACAAAAGTGAGAAGGCTAGTCGCCTTTTCCTTCTAGGAATGCTGGAGAACGAAAGTGAGAAGGCTGGTCGTCTTTTCCTTCTGGGAATGCTGGAGAACGAATGTGAGAAGGCTGGTCGCCTTTTCTTTCTGGGAATGCTGGAGAAGAAAGGTGAGAAGGCTGGTCGCCTTTTCTTTCTGGGAATGCTGGAGAACGAAAGTGAGAAGGCTGGTCGCCTTCTTTCTGGGAATGCTGGAGAACGAAAGTGAGAAGGCTGGTCGCCTTTTCTTTCTGGGAATGCTGGAGAACGAAAGTGAGAAGGCTGGTCGCCTTTCGGGACGATGAAGATCTTCAAGTCCACGAAGGAGATCTTCAAGCGCCGAAGGAGAATTCCGCGAAAGTCTGCAAGGAGCTCACCCGGGTCCAGACGTCAAGGTCCTTTCAAATGAAGCCCTCGAGCTCCTTTTATAGCTTTAGCCGGGGGCGGTCCGGTAATTTTGCCGTTGGCAGTTTCCATAAATGCTTGGTGGACGAATCATATTTTCCGATTTGGGGCACACGGATCGCCATTTTTCGTAAATGACCACCTTGCCCTTCGGGCAGTTTGGGCGGCTCGGGCAGTTCGGGCAGTTCCGTTGGAGGTGAAAAAGGCGACTGGCCGTTCCTGAAAAGTGAGAAGCCTGAAAGACAAAAAGTGAGAAGCCGGAAAGACAAAAAGTGAGAAGCCTGAAAGACAAAAAGTGAGAAGCCGGAAAGACAAAAAGTGAGAAGGCTTCCTGACTGCGCTTAGAAACGTTCTGAGCGCGCGCTAGCGCTGAAGCGTTATGAGTGCGTAACGAACCGCGGGGGCACCTCGGGCGGACGGCGAATCGGGGGGTCGCCCCCTAAAGAACGATCTGGACCTTCGGCGAGGACAAGGGCGCCGGACCGCACCCCAAGGGGGGTGGGCACGGCCGCACACCCCAAAAAAAAGGGGGGGTTGCGGCTTGGCCGCACCCCCTAAGGGGTGCGGTTGGTCGCACCCGCCTGGGGGTGCGACTCGGCCGGCCGCGCCCCCTTGGGGGGTGCGGTCGGGCCGTACCCACAAGGGCGGTGCGGTCGGGGTGCGATCGGGTCGCTCCCTCGCGACGGGGGGTGCAGCCTGCGCACTACCGCGCGCTTTCGTGCGCGCGGTAGCGTACATACCTGTGGCTTGTGCGCTCTTTGACCGTTGACCCCACCTCTCTTTTGCGGGGCTTTCTCTAGACGCGTCCTAAGGCCTTTACGGGTGTACAACATAAGCCCCCCAAACCTTCGGAGTCCGAGTTCCAGAGCGAGGAGTTCGAAGGTTTTGATTTTTCCGCGGCGGCTTTATCCATTGCCCCTTGTGCGGCGCTTTCTGGGTAGGAGTTGATCTCGGAGGGTGTTGGTTCTCTGAGGTCGTTGCGGGCTTGCTGCCCGGTATTGACATCCGTATGGGCTGAGGGGTTTCTGCAAAATAACGGATTAGCTTGCGCGGTTCTGAGCCCGCGGCTTTTACATAATAGAAAATTAGCTTGCGCAAGTCTGTGCTTGCGGCTTTTTTGCACGAGTCTGTGCTCGCGGCTTTTTTGCACGAGTCTGTGCTCGCGGTTTTTTTTGCACGAGTCTGTGCTCGCGGCTTGGCCGGTGAATAGAGGGTGTATTCAAACCGTGGGTGAACGCAAGGGGGGCAGACCCATGCGCCACCGGGACTCGACGACGGAGGAGAAGGGAGAACCTTCAATCGACGGCGGTGCAAAGCCCCCGGGGCAGGGCCCCGAAGTGGCCGGTGAATAGCTGGTGTATTCAAACCGGGGGCGAACGTAAGGGGGGAAGGCCCCTACGACGCTGGGACTCGACGGCGGAGGAGAAGGGCGAACCTTCAATCGACGGCGGTGCAAAGCCCCCGAGGCAGGGCCTCGTTACAAAGATTTTTCTTAAGTAGATGCAAGTGTCAAAATATAGTTTTATAGTAGGAAATCATTTGACGCACAACTTTATGTAAGATAGGATAGGTGCACGAGTCTGGGCTCGCGGCTTTTACATAATACGTAATAGAAGATAGGTGCACGAGTCTGAGCTCGCGGCTTTTACATAAATTATAAGATAATTCGTACGAGTCGGGGCTCGCGGCTTGGTACAGAAATTGAAGATAAGTTTGCACGAGTTTGAGCTCGTGGCTTAGCCCATGGTAGAGGTCCTGGATCACTGGTAAACGCGGCGCAGGTTTTGAGCGTTCCAGGTGCGTGGCAAAGTCTTCCCTTCCGCCGTCCTGAGCCTGTATGTTCCGGGTTTCACGACTGTGGTGACTACGTACGGGCCTTCCCAGGCCGGCGAGAGCTTATCTCCTTGGGGGCCTTTGCCGGCTGCATCGATGCTGCGTAAGACGAGATCTCCTATATTGATTGGTCTGGGCTTCACCCTCCTGTCGTAGGTCCGGGCTACACGCATTTGGTAGGGTGCCGCACGGTGAGCGGCGCCGTCCCAAACTTCTGGGATTAGATCGAGATTTTCTCGGAGCAGTCCATCATTCTTGCTGGGGTCGAAGGTTAGCACTCAAGTACTTGGAACGCCGATGTCGATGGGGATGATAGCTTCGGTTTCGTAACAGAGATTATAAGGCGTCTCCCCCGTAGGAGTCCTCTCTGTTGTGCGATATGCCCACAGCACATTTGGGAGCGCGTCTACCCATTGTCCCCCGGCTGCTTCCAAGCGTGTCTTCAATCCTTTGAGGATGGTGCGATTTGTGACTTCTACTTGTCCGTTGGTTTGCGGATGCGCCACGGCCGTGTGACGTAGGTTGATCTTCAGATCCTCGCACATCTTGGTGAAGGACTTCCCAGTGAATTGAGTGCCATTGTCGGCAATGATCGTAGTCGGGATGTCGAAGCGGCAGACAATGTTCTTCCAGACAAACTGTTTGGCGTTTTCTTCCGTGATTTTGGCTAGGGGTTCCGCCTCCACCCATTTGGTGAAGTAGTCGATGGCTAGGATGATGAACTTCCTCTGCCCGGATGCTAGGGGTAGGGGACCGAGGAGGTCGATCCCCCACTGTGCGAATGGTCACGCACTCTGCAGCGTGGAAAGTGAGACCGGGGGTTGATGAGGTATGTTGGCGTGCAGCTGACAGCTTTTACACCTTTGGACAAAGACGGTCGCGTCCTTCCTTATCGTCGGCCAATAGAAGCCTTGACGCAGTATTTTCCGCGCCAATGCCTTCCCGCCTAAGTGCTCTCCGCAGACTCCTCCGTGTACTTCCCTGAGGGCGTAGTCTGCCTCGCCCGCCGGTAGGCATTTTAAATATGGACCTGAGAATGCCCGTTTGTAAAGCTCCCTGTCTATGATAGTGAACGATGTCGCCCGCATTCGTAGTCTTCGCGCCTCTGAGCGATCTTCGGGAAGGTGCCCGTGCTCGAGGTAAGCTCGTAATGGGGTCATCCAGGATGACTCTTCCTGGTGGATGGCTGCAATTTCCCATGGTCCTTGAATGCTTGGGATCACGACTTCTTCGATTCGGCGTCTTCGAGACTGGTTGCTGGAGGGTGAAGTGGCGAGCTTGGATAGAGCATCCGCCGTGGAATTCTGCTCTCGGGGGATGTGTAGAATCTGATACGATGCGATCTTCTGAAGAAGTAATTTTGCGAACGCGAGGTACTTTACCATCTGTTCGCTTTTAGCCTCGTAGTCTCCTTCAACCTGCGAGACCACGAGTTGGGAGTCTGTGTAAATCGTTAGGTACTCAGCTTTGCAGTCGATAGCGAGTCGGAGACCAGCGATTAGTGCCTCGTACTCTGCAATGTTATTTGTTGCGGGGAATTTCAGCCGGAGTCCGTAATCCAGGGTGATCCCTTCGGGGCTTATGAGGAGCAATCCTGCTCCGGCCCCTTCAGCTCCTGAGGCGTCGTCGACATAGATGGTCCAACGGGCGCTGGTGGTGTCTTTGATGAGGGTTGTCTCTGGCGGGATGGTGTATTCCACCACGAAGTCGGCAAGTACCTGTGACTTGATGTCGGGCCGAGGCAGGAATTGAATGTCAAACTCGCCGAGTTCTACGGCCCACTTTACAAGTCTCCCCGAGACTTCCGGCTTCTGGAGGATTGTCCGTAATGGGAGTTGCGTCAATACTTTAACCGCATGAGCCTGGAAGTAGGGTCTAAGCTTTCTAGCTGAGAAAACAAGAGTCAAGGCTGTCTTGTCTGCTGCCGGATATCTGGTTTCGGTGTCGGTGAGGACCTTGCTGAGGTAATAGATCGTTCGCTGCACTCCTCCTTCGTCTTTCACGAGCACCGAGCTAAGAGTCGTAGGCGACACGGCCAGGTACAGGAACAGAGTTTCCCCGGGGGTGGGCTTTGACAGAAGCGGTGGCGAGGCCAAGTATTGCTTGAGAAGCTCGAAGGCCACTTGGCACTCGTCCGTCCACTGGAAACCCGAATGGCGTGCTCCCCGGAGAATTTTGAAGAAGGGGAGGTACTTGTCTCCCGTTCGTGATAGGAAACGGGATAACGCAGCGATCCTCCCGTTTAGGCGTTGCACTTCCTTAATTGAGCGAGGTGGCGACATATCCTCCAACGCCTTGATCTTCTCGGGGTTGGCCTCAATTCCCCGATGGGAGGACACTTGCTGGGATTGAGCCGCATCTGGAAGCGACGGAGAAGCTGGAAGCACTTTTCCAAGTCTTCCAAGTGGTCGCGCCTGTGGACGCTCTTTACTAGCATGTCGTCCACGTAAACCTCCATCGTTTCTCCGATGAGATTCTTGAAGACCTTGTTCATCAGCCTTTGGTAGGTGGCCCCGACATTTTTAAGGCCGAAGGGCATCACCTTGTAGCAGTAGACTCCTCGGTCGGTGCGGAAGGCGGTATGCTCTTCGTCCGCGGGGTTCATCCTTATCTGGTTGTAACCCGAATAAGCATCCATGAAGCTGAGCAGCTCATGGCCTGCCGTAGCGTCGACGAGCTGGTCAATCCTCGGGAGGGGGAAGCTGTCCTTCGGGCATGCTTGGTTCAGATTGCTGTAGTCGACGCACATTCGCCACTTTCCCGATGCCTTTTTCACCATGACTACGTTAGCGAGCCACGTGGGATATTCTGCTTCGCGTATGAATCGTGCCTCCAGGAGCTTAGCTACCTCCTCCTCGATTGCCTTCAAACGCTCGGGGGCAAAGTTCCTCTTCTTTTGAATCACAGGTCTGCAGGCGGGGTTGATGTTTAGCGAGTGATAGATAACGTCAGGATCTACCCCGGGCATGTCTTCCGGGCTCCAAGCGAAAATGTCCTCGTTCTCCTGCAGGAAGGTTGTGAGCTTTTCTCGCTCTTCTTGCGTCAAGAGTGACCCGACCTGAACAGTTTGAGTCGGGTCTTGTTGGGAAAGTGGTACTTCTACTAGCCCTTCGACGGGCGCTCCTCGTTGCAAAGTAGCTTCGTCTCGCAGGTCGAAGTTATTGATGTTGAGAGCGGTCGCCCTTACTGGTTGGGCCTGCTTCAGATAGCAGGTCCTGGCTGCCTCTTGGTCTCCTCTTACGACGCCTATTCCCGCGGCAGTGGGGAACTTCATAGCTAGGTGTGGAATGGAAGGGATTGCCCCAAAGATCGACTGGAGCGGTCTCCCGAAGATTGCATTATATGCGGAGGTGGACTCTACCACCATGAACTGGATATTGTGCGTTGACTGGCTCGGAAATTCGCCCAATGTGACTGGGAGAATGATCATGCCTTGCACCGGGACAGGTCTGTTGTCGAAGCCGTAGACGGGCCCGGCCGCAGGACTAAGCTGGTCTTTCGTGAGCTTCATACTCTGCAAAGTGGAGAGGAACAAGACGTCGACTGAGCTTCCGTTGTCGACCAGTATTCTCTTCACCTTGAAGCAGGGATCCCCGATCCCAGCGCTGATCACGAGCGGATCCTGATGCGGAAGCCGCAACCCTTGCAAGTCTTCATCTCCGAAAGCTATCGTAATATCTTGCTTGAGTTTTTTGTCTTCGCGGTCTCTTACGGGCTGGGCAATTGAGAGGATCTGTGATGCTAAGACGGGGGGTCCAGCGATCGTCTCAATTTCTCCTACCATCGGCCTTCCTCCACCCGCTCCTCAGGGGGCGGGGGGCTGCTCCCCTGCACCCCTAGGTTACTGGGGCTGATTGGGAATCTGGCCTTGTAAGAATCTTCCCAGGAGTCCCTGGCGGACGAGGGGCTCGATTTCGTCTTTGAATCTGGTGCACTCCTCGGTGGTATGCCCAGTTCCCCGATGGAACTCGCAGTATCTGGATTGGTCGCCCCTTGGATTTGGCGGGGGTATCCGGGGCATGCGGAGCTCGGGGTTATTCTGGATAGTGTAGAGCACATTCGTTCTGGTGGTGTTCAACGGGGTGTCGGTCCTGGGTGGCTGTGGTCCCAGATCCCTTTGGGGGTTACGCTGACGATCATCGCCGCGACGCTCTTCGCCGCGACGTTCTTCCCGCTCGCGCGGGGCTTGATCTGATCACCTATTTCTTCCTTGGCTTCCTTCGAATTACCGACGGTGCGCCTCGATGGCCTCATCTGCGGCTATCTGCGCTTCGACCCGATGAACGAGGTCGGGGTAACTTGGTACGGTTTCCCTCATGAGGGCCGAGTAGAAGCCACTTGGGTGGAGTCCTCCTAGAAAAACACCTCGCAGGAGCTCGGGGTCAACTCCTGGGATCTGCCGGGCCTCGGTGGTGAAGCGCCGGAAGAAATCTTTGAGAGTCTCTCCGTCGTTCTGGCGGATCCCTGAGAGATGGGAGGGATCCCGGACAATTCGGCGATTGGCAATGAACTGGTCCACGAACTGCTGCGTCATTTCCGTAAAGTTGTTGATGGCCCCATTTCGCAGGGAATGGAACCAAGTGCGCGCTTGTCCCTTCAAGGTTGCCGGAAATACCTGGCAAAGGAGCTGATCAGGAGCGCTGTAAATCCTCATGACGGTAGTGAAGTGGTTGACGTGTTCCAACGGATCGTCCGTTCCGTCGAACGTCTCGATGTTGGGAAGCTTGAAGCCGTTAGGAATTGGATGGGCTAAGACTTGAGGTGATAGCGGAGAGCCGTGATGTGCGGGACGCCGGGCGAGAGCGGCGCGTCGTCCTGCTTGGGCACACTCTTCCTCTATCATGTTGCGTATTTCTTCTCGCGTAGCTCTTTCCACCGCTTGCTCTGGGGCTGCTCTTCCGCGGTGGTGGCGGCGGTCGGCTTCTGGGCCTCCAGCTGGTGGGACAAGGCGAGCGGAGCTTGCCGCGCTGGAGAATCCTTCTGAAGCTTCGTCTTCCTAGACGGCCTCGCCGTTCGGGGCATGATTCAGAACTGGGGGCGGTGGCGCGTTCAGAGCTGGCGGTTGAATCGGAACTTGAGGAGCCCCAAGATTCCTTACGAGGGCCAACATTTCAGCTTGATGTTCTTCGATCTGCTGCATGCGCACCTCCAACCCTGCTGCGGGTGCAGGTAGTGCCTCCCCCGCGGGAGGTGCATTGATAAGCGAGTGGGAGGGAGCTGGGTCGACACGCCCTTCCGACATCGATCCTTCAGTAGTGCGAGCACTCTTTCTTGCCATGGCAGTTGGCTTTTAAAGAGTTTTTTGGGAACTTTCCCACAGACGGCGCCAAACTGTTGCGGAACGCTTAGGGCTCTTGGTAGACCGGTCCACTTGAACCACCTTAGCTCGTGAGCGAACTAAGCGCGCAAACAGTCAATTAGAGATTTGTCGAGTACGCTGGGACTTTTTAACGTGGAAAACCCGGAAAGGGTAAAAAACCACGCGACCGGAGCTGTGCCGACCAAACTTCACTATCTTCTGGGGGGTTACAATTTGGTCGCTAGAACTCGAGCGCGACAGGCCGCTGCTCGTTACAATGATGGAGAGAGAGAGGACTCCGAGGGTGACAGGCCACCTCTCAGAAAAACTAAGTCTTTTTCCCTTCTGAGAACCAAAGTGAGAAGGCTAGTCGCCTTTTCCTTCTGAGAACAAAAGTGAGAAGGCTAGTCGCCTTTTCCTTCTGGGAATGCTGGAGAACGAAAGTGAGAAGGCTGGTCATCTTTTCCTTCTGGGAATGCTGGAGAACGAAGGTGAGAAGGCTGGTCGCCTTTTCTTTCTGGGAATGCTGGAGAACGAAAGTGAGAAGGCTGGTCGCCTTTTCTTTCTGGGAATGCCGGAGAACGAAAGTGAGAAGGCTGGTCGCCTTTTCTTTCTGGGAATGCTGGAGAACGAAAGTGAGAAGGCTGGTCGCCTTTTCTTTCTGGGAATGCTGGAGAACGAAAGTGAGAAGGCTGGTCGCCTTTCGGGACGATGAAGATCTTCAAGTCCACGAAGGAGATCTTCAAGCGCCGAAGGAGAATTCCGCGAAAGTCTGCAAGGAGCTCTCCCGGGTCCAGACGTCAAGGTCCTTTCAAATGAAGCCCTGGGGCTCCTTTTATAGCTTTAGCCGGGGGCGGTCCGGTAATTTTGCCGTAGGCAGTTTCCATAAATGCTTGGTGGACGAATCATATTTTCCGATTTGGGGCACACAGATCGCCATTTTTCGTAAATGACCACCTTGCCCTTCGGGCAGTTTGGGCGGCTCGGGCAGTTCGGGCAGTTCCGTTGGAGGTGAAAAAGGCGACTGGCCGTTCCTGAAAAGTGAGAAGCCTGAAAGACAAAAAGTGAGAAGCCGGAAAGACAAAAAGTGAGAAGGCTTCCTGACTGCGCTTAGAAACGTTCTGAGCGCGCGCTAGCGCTGAAGCGTTCTGAGTGCGTAACGAACTGCGGGGCCACCTCGGGCGGACGGCGAATCGGGGGGTCGCCCCCTAAAGAACGATCTGGACCTTCGGCGAGGACAAGGGCGCCGGACCGCACCCCAAGGGGGGTGGGCACGGCAGCACACCCCAAAAAAGGGGGGGGGGTGCGGCTTGGCCGCACCCCCTAAGGGGTGCAGTTTGGCTGCACCCCCCAAGGGGTGCGGCTTGGACGCACCGCAAGGGGAGTGCGACTAGCGCCGCACCCCCCAAGGGGTGCGACCGGCGCCGCACCCCCCAAGGGGTGCGGCTGGGCCGCACCCCCTTGGGGGGGGGGGGGCCCTGGGGGTGCGACTCGGCCGAGTGCGGCCGGGCCGTACCCCCAAGGGCGGTGCGGTCGGGGTGCGATCGGGTCGCTCCCTCGTGGCGGGGGGTGCAGCCTGCGCGCTACCGCGCGCTTTCGTGCGCGTGGTAGCGTACATACCTGTGGCTTGTGCGCTCTTTGACCGTTGACCCCACCTCTCTTTTGCAGGGCTTTCTCTAGACGCGTCCTAAGGCTTTACGGGTGTACAACAATATTATTTCCTATTTATTAATATATTTCTTTGATTTTTTTTCTTACTCCCGCAAACCCACGAAACTGCCGTCCGTTTCCATTAGAACCACGATCCCAACCTTCTCCATCATGCATCTCCCCCCCCCCCCCCCCCCCCCCCCCCCCCCTTCGACGCCCAACCTCAGCTCGAAGACGCGACGCCGAGGTTTTTCGATCCCAACCTACTCCATCTTGCCGCTCCCCCCATCGACGCCCAAACTCAGATCAAAGACGCGAGGCAGAGGACTTTCAATCCCAACCTTCTCCATCTTGCTGCTTCCCCCATCGACGCCCAACCTCAGTTCGAAGACGAGACGCAGAGGATTTTCTATCGTTGCCCTAACGCCTCACTTCGACCCGTTTCCTTTAAGGGTTGCTACACCATTGCTGTCCCCACTGATTCCATCGCCCAGGTATCTCTCCATCCTGATGTCCTAGCCCGTACGAAGTTCTCGCCTCACTGTTTTTCTTCTTCTGTATAGGTGATTAATTGTTATAATAACTTTGTTTTTTCTCCTTAACTTCAGGCTTGGACTCCATCTCTGATTCAACCTCCTCCCTGCACGACATTGTTCTCACCTTTGATTTTGTCCATCCCAGAAATTTTAGGTTATCTAACTTCTGCGCTTGCAAATATGTTCATCGCACTCTATTCTGCGTTTATTTTTACTTGTGTTCATCCCAGAAATTTCACCTTTGTTTGAAATGCTTATTCCTCTCTAATCAAAGTTCCTTGAATGTATCCAACTCTCTGATTGAATGCATGTCTTAACAAGTTGAATGATTTTTCAGGTATAGGAATGTCTTGAAATGCTGAAATTGTACATAGAAGCTAAAAAAATCAATCTTTCTATTGAAAAAAACAACTGATTTGATTAGTTTAAATGATTGTAATCAATTACTTTTTTGCTTCTTCATTAATGTTGTGTTTATTAATGCGTAGTGTTGTATTGTCTATGTGAAAACATTTATTTTGGTTCATTTTATGCGCCTTTAATTTTTATGTGCGTGTAGGCATGTACAATTTCTCATTTTCTATGTTAATCCATTAATTTGACTTCCTTTTAAGTGTGTTTAAAGTTTTATGTCTTCACATTTTCCAATTGCTAGTTCTTTTAAGTTCGAGCTCTCATTTTGCGGTATCATTCAATAGTTGATTTTTGACAAACAGGGAACCTATTAAGATTTTATTTTGTCATACTTCAATGCATAGTAGCGACAACATGAAGATAAATTAGTAAAATAAAATCGTGAAATTTGTAAACACAATGACTAAAAATGAATAGATATAAATTAAAGACATACATAAAGATATGATAGAGAAATTCTAACTATAGAAATAAATCGAAAATGCAATCTCAGTTGATTAGAAACAGTTATATATATAGCCACTCAGAATCAAATTAATTCAACAGATATGCAAAAACATTATTTGTCACTCAGAATCGTAGATCAGTCATATGCATGTTTTCTTCACGAGCAGTTCACCTACCACAGAGTTTGTCTTTTGTGCATTCATAGCTAGCTAGGATAGGCATTCTTTCTGTTTTGTAAGTATTTTACTCATGATATTGAACACATGTATACTATTGAACACATGCATGCATGATATACGATAAAAAAACACAAGACTGTGTGATTTTTCTTTCATCAAATAATGAAGTTATATGTATGTAGCTAATTGTTTTGAAATCCATCGACTTGATGAGAGCAGTAGAAAGATCATATGCTCAAATATACTCATGCATTTCATCATACATGTTAGATGCATAAAGTTGATGTTAAAGGTTCTAATTTTGGTTATGAAGTTAAATTAATTTTGGAAATATATGTTTCATTAATTTTAGTTATGAATTAATTTTGCAAAATTCAACAGATATATGTTTCATATTTTTAAAACATATGCCCATTGCGAACATCCATTTTCATGCGTTTCTTCAATAATTTTGCGATTTTTTTGTTACTCTATGCAACAAATCCTTAAATATTACCTTTATGTTAATGTATCTTTTTTTAATTTATTGATATGTAGTGCAATGGATAAAACGTGGATGGATATCGGTGATCGACGACAACCCGCTTACATCAATGGAGTGAATTCTTTTCTTGATTTTGCTTTTACTCATTCTAGTAGAGGGAATACTATTCGCTGCCCTTGTTATAAGTGTGGAAATAACCATTTCCACACTCGAGAGATTGTCTTTGTGCATCTTATTCTGAATGGAATTGTAAAAACCTATAAATGGTGGTCAAGTCACGGAGAGGATCATTACGTTAACCCAATTAGTGAGAGTGATGATGACGCACTCAGAGAAGTTGAAGAAGAGATTTCAGAGCATGATGATATGCATGATCTGCTGTATGATTTTAATGTTAATGACAAGAGTAAGAATGGAGAAGAACGTGATCACGAGGGCCCCAACGAATCAGCTAAAAAATTTTATGATTTGCTAAATGACGCTGAACAAGAATTATATCCCGGTTGCAAAGAATTTTCAAAATTTCAATTTATGGTGACTTTACTATAGCACTTAAATCTGATTATGGATGGACAGATCGATCTTTTACTACATTACTTAAAGTTTTGAAAAGAGCAATTCCTTCTAGTGAAAAACTACCAAGTAGTTTTTATGAAGCTAACAACTATATACAAGAGCTTGGAATGGACTGTAAGAAGATAGATGCTTGCTTCAATGATTGCATTCTCTATCGTGGTAATTTTGCAAATTTAGAGAGTTGTCCAACTTGTGGTACGTCAAGGTGGCAATCGAGCAAGGTAAATAATAATGCAGAATGCAATATGTTGTCACGGAAAAGTAAAAACATACCAAACAAGATTCTAAGACACTTTCCTTTGATACCTAGGCTTCAGAGATTATATATGTGTTCTAAGACGGCCGAGGATATGAGATGGCATAAAGAAAAGCGTCGCGATGATGGTAATTTGCGACATCCAGCTGATGCCTTTGCTTGGAAGTCATTTGATGAAAAACACTCAGAATTTTCATCTGATGCACGAAATATTAGGCTTGGCTTAGCAAGCGATGGGTTCAATCCTTTTGGTATTATGAGCACAAATTATAGTGTGTGGCCAGTTATTTTAATTCCATATAATATGTCACCATGGATATGCATGAAAACTCATAATTTTATCATATCCTTGATTATTCCTGGTCCAGGACAACCTGGGAATGATATAGATGTATATTTGCAACCTCTGATTGATGAGTTAAAAACATTATGGGAATTTGGGGTTTGCACTTATGATGCATATTCTAAGTGCAACTTTAACATGCGTGCTGCTGTGTTATGAACGATAAATGATTTTCCAGCTTATGCTAACCTGTCAGGTTGGAGCACAAAAGGTAAGCTTGATTGTCCGTGCTGTAATAAAGACACATGGTATTGTCGATTGAAGAATGGGTCTAAGATGTGTTACATGGGAAGCAGGCGTTTTTTGGAACCAAATCATAGATGGCGAAAAGATAAGAAATCTTTTGATGGAACAATAGAAATTCGACCAGCACCAAAAGTTCTATCAGGAGATGAAATTTTAGAGCACCTAAAAGAATGTGATGATGTGGTTTTTGGAAAGCTTCAAAAGAAAAGAAGGTGTGATAAAACTTCTATTCCGTATAATTGGAAGAAGTTAAGTATTTTTTTCCAATTACCCTATTGGAGTACACTTGAGATACGGCATTGTCTAGATTATATGCATATTTTAAAAAATATTACTGACAATATACTAGGAACTATGTTGAATATTGATGGGAAGACAAAAGATGATTTGAATTCTAGACTTGACTGTTGAAACCGATTTCTCGGTCTCTGTGGAGTTCGGGGCCCCCAACAAGTTGAGGGGTGGCCAACTCTTACTCCCCCCAAGGGAGAGCTCTAGGTTGAAGTTGTTGGAACTATGAACAGGACCAAGGGCTCGGCGAGGAGGTCCCACCACATACCCGGAAGATCTTTAGAGCGCTTCCCCTCCCAAGCCAATGCCGGGCTTGGGCACCACTGGAGGCTCTCCTCACACCACTAGAGAGAGACCTGGGGAGGGAGAGGGAGAGAGAGCTAGCCTAGGATAAGCTTGCCTCCAAATGGTGCCCCCTTGGTCCTATTTATAGGATTTCTGGATTTGGGATGCAAATAGCCAAAAACTGGCCCGCGGAATTACCAAAATACCCTCGGATTGGGCTGCAGATAGCCAAATCCCGCTGTTCTAGAACGCTAAACGCAGACCGACCCCTCCCCCCGGAACTGGGCGAGAGGGGGTACCTCGCGGGTCTCGGCGAGCACCCTGCTGGTCTCGGCGAGCCCCCTAACTGGGGTACCTCGCGGGTCTCGGCGAGCACCCTGCGGGTCTCGGCGAGCCCCCTAACTGGGGTACCTCGCGGGTCTCGGCGAGCACCCTGCTGGTCTCGGCGAGCCCCCTAACTGGGGTACCTCGCGGGTTTCGGTGAGCACCCTGCTGGTCTCGGCGAGTCCCCTAACTGGGGTACCTCGCGGGTCTCGCCGAGCACCCTGCTGGTCTCGGCGAGCCCCCTAACTGGGGTACCTCGCGGGTCTCGGCGAGCACCCTGCTGGTCTCGGCGAGCCCCCTAACTGGGGTACCTCGCGGGTCTCGACGAGCACCCTGCTGGTCTCGGCGAGCCCCCTAACTGGCGTACCTCGCGGGTCTCGGCGAGCACCCTGCTGGTCTCGGCGAGCCCCCTAACTGGGGTACCTCGCGGGTCTCGGCGAGCACCTTGCTGGTCTCGGCGAGCCCCCTAACTGGGGTACCTCGCGGGTCTCGGCGAGTACCTGCTGGTCTCGGCGAGCCCCCTAACTGGGGTACCTCGCGGGTCTCGGCGAGCACCCTGCTGGTCTCGGCGAGCCCCATAACTGGGGTACCTCGCGGGTCTCGGTGAGCCCCCTAATTGGGGTACCTCGCGGGTCTCGGCGAGCACCCTGCTGGTCTCGGCGAGCCCCCTAACTGGGGTACCACGCGGGTCTCGGCGAGCACCCTGCTGGTCTCGGCGAGCCCCCTAACTAGGGTACCTCACGGAGAAATGATACTCTGAAATGCCTCTTGGCTCAAGAACCTACTCGGCGAACACAGGGTTGTACACAATCCCCGCTTTTTTCGAGCGAGGTACACGCTCGGAAAGAAATGTCCAACCCTGAATATTCGACGAGTGTCGTTAGAAATCCGACTAACGGAGTTATCTTGGGTAAAACATATGGCCTCTCCGAGAGGCCCTCCAACCCCGCTGGCTGGCGAGACCTCCTCGGGGAAAAACACTTTGCTTCCCTGGGAGGTTAATCTGCCCTGCCGGCTAGAGAGAGCCCGGTCAGCGGAACCATTCGAGGGGAAAAATATCCACCCTCCCTGGGAGGTCAACCTGGCCTGCCGGCTAGTGAGAGCCCGGTCAGCGGAACCATCCGAGGGGAACATCTCTTACCCTCCCTGGGAGGTCAACCTGGCCTGCCGGCTAGTGAGAGCCCGGTCAGCGGAACCATCCGAGGGGAACATCACTTTCCCTCCCTGGGAGGTCAACCTGTCCTGCCGGCTAGCGAGAGCCCGGTCAGCGGAACCATCCGAGGGGAACATCACTTACCCTCCCTGGGAGGTCAACCTGTCCTGCCGTCTAGTGAGAGCCCAGTCAGCGGAACCATCCGAGGGGAACAACACTTACCTCCCTGGGAGGTCAACCTGTCCTGCCGTCTAGTGAGAGCCCGGTCAGCGGAACCATCTGAGGGGAACATCGCTTACCCTCCCTGGGAGGTCAACCTGTCCTGCCGGCTAGCGAGAGCACGGTCAGCGGAACCATCCGAGGGGTACATCACTTACCCTCCCTGGGAGGTCAACCTGTCCTGCCGGCTAGTGAGAGCCCGGTCAGCGGAACCATTCGAGGGGAACATCTCTTACCCTCCCTGGGAGGTCAACCTGGCCTGCCGGCTAGTGAGAGCCCAATCAGCGGAACCATCCGAGGGGAACATCACTTACCCTCCCTGGGAGGTCAACCTGTCCTGCCGGCTAGCGAGAGCCCGGTCAGCGGAACCATCCGAGGGGAACATCACTTACCTCCCTGGGAGGTCAACCTGTCCTGCAGTCTAGTGAGAGCCCGGTCAGCGGAACCATCCGAGGGGAACATCACTTAATCAGCGGAACCATCCGAGGGGAACATCACTTAATCAGCGGAACCATCCGAGGGGAACATCACTTACCCTCCCTGGGAGGTCAACCTGTCCTGCCGGCTAGCGAGAGCCCGGTCAGCGGAACCATCCGAGGGGAACATCACTTACCCTCCCTGGGAGGTCAACCTGGTCTGCCGGCTAGCGAGAGCCTGGTCAGCGGAACCATCCGAGGGGAACATCACTTACCCTCCCTGGGAGGTCAACCTGTCCTGCCGGCTAGCGAGAGCCCGGTCAGCAGAACCATCCGAGGGGAACATCACTTACCTCCCTGGGAGGTCAACCTGTCCTGCAGTCTAGTGAGAGCCCGGTCAGCGGAACCATCCGAGGGGAACATCGCTTACCCTCCCTGGGAGGTCAACCTGTCCTGCCGGCTAGCGAGAACCCGGTCAGCGGAACCATCCGAGGGGGACATCTCTTACCCTCCCTGGGAGGTCAACCTGGCCTGCCGGCTTGTGAGAGCCCGGTCATCGGAACCATCCGAGGGGAACATCACTTACCCTCCCTGGGAGGTCAACCTGTCCTGCCGGCTAGCGAGAGCCCGGTCAGCGGAACCATCTGAGGGGAACATCACTTACCCTCCCTTGGAGGTCACCCTGGCCTGCCGGCTAGTGAGAGCCCGGTCAGCGGAACCATCCGAGGGGAAAAATATTTTGGAAAGAACTTTTATTACATTAGTCATTCGGTTACATGCAGGAAAAACTAAGTATGAAAACACTCCATCCTACTACATGGACTCAAAGAAAAAACTAAGCACGGAGACCGGGACTCGGGCTTCTACTCCCAGGCATGGTCCTCCTCGACCTCTTCTGGTTGTTGACGCTGCGGCTTCGGACACCTCTCCTCCCTTAACTCCAAGAACTCGGGGCAGGCGGATGTCGCGTGACCCTCCTCCTCGTGGAAGTCACAGTAAGGTAACTCCACTCGGATGCCCCCTCTTCCTCCCGCGCGGTTCCGTCTTCTTCTTTGGCCGATTACCATGGCTTGTTGGGGTGGTGGAGAGGGTGCCTTCGGTCCCTGCCTCCACCTCGGGAGGTTGGCCCCCTATTCCTGAAAGCTGTCCTCCTCTTGGTCGAACTTCCTCTTGGGAGCCTCTACCTTCCTCCCATGCTTCCTTGCCTCTGGCTCACTCAGCTTGGCCAGCCTTCTTGTGAACTCCGGGTTGGCCTCCTCACTTTCAACTTCTTCTGCCACCCTTTCCATCAACTCCTCAAAGGAGCTCTTCTCTTGAGGTTCATCTTGAAGAAGCCCTCCCGCAGCCCCACCATGAAGGCGAGCTTGAGGGTGTACTCGGGCACTTCTTGGACGAGGAGAACCTCCTCCCTGAACCGTTCCAGATAGTGAGCCAGCGACTCCTCTGGCTCTTGCTTGATCTTGAAAAGTGCTTCGGCATCTTTCTTCCTCTTCCTTGACGTCGAGAAGCGTAGCAGGAAGCCTCGATGCAAGTCTTCAAAGGCATAGATGGATCCCGCAGGGAGCTGGTGGAACCAATCTCTATCCTTCTCCTTCAGAGTTGTCGCGAAGAGTCGACATTTGAAAGCGCCCGACATGGGCATGATGGATACCATGTCTTCAAACCACTGCAGGTGTAAGACGGGGTCATCCTTGCCGAAGTAGTGAGACATCTCCGCCCCCTTGAACCCCTCCGGAATCGGGGCCGAGAGGATCAGCTCACAAAAGGGACCTCCTATGCTCGCCCCCCTTTGGGGCTGGGCGAGATGGGGTTTGACACCTCCCCACTCGCCCCCTTGGGGCTCGACGAGTGGGGATCTGGGACCTCCCCACTAGCCCCCTCCCGGCACCTCCTTCCCGGATGGCTGCCCGAGGGTGCTCTCGCCAACCTGCTGAGGTGAGGCCTCCGGACCACTTTCTCTCCTGCCTTCGCCTATCGAGGCGAAAGCTACCTGCAAGGTCTGCAGGACCTCCTGCCTGAAATTTTCAAACATCTCCAACGTCACCCCAGCCATCGGGGGCTGCGAGTGACCTGGGTCGGATCCTCCACCTCCAGCCATGGAGCTCAGCTTGAGACTTTCTTGAGTTGGTCACACTCCACGCTCACCGCACCATAATGTTGAAACCGATTTCTCGGTCTCTGTGGAGTTCGGGGCCCCCAACAAGTTGAGGGGTGGCCAACTCTTACTCCCCCCAAGGGAGAGCTCTAGGTTGAAGGTGTTGGAACTATGAACAGGACCAAGGGCTCGGCGAGGAGGTCCCACCACATACCCGGAAGATCTTTAGAGCGCTTCCCCTCCCAAGCCAATGCCGGGCTTGGGCACCACTTGAGGCTCTCCTCACCCCACTAGAGAGAGACCTGGGAAGGGAGAGGGAGAGAGAGCTAGCCTAGGATAAGCTTGCCTCCAAATGGTGCCCCCTTGGTCCTATTTATAGGATTTCTGGATTTGGGCTGCAAATAGCCAAAAACTGGCCCGCGGAATTACCAAAATACCCTCGGATTGGGCTGCAGATAGCCAAATCCCGTTGTTCTGGAACGCTAAACGCAGACCGACCCCTCCCCCGGAACTGGGCGAGAGGGGGTACCTCGCGGGTCTCGGCGAGCACCCTGCTGGTCTCGGCGAGCCCCCTAACTAGGGTACCTCGCGGGTCTCGGCAAGCACCCTGCGGGTCTCGGCGAGCCCCCTAACTGGGGTACCTCGCGGGTCTCGGCGAGCACCCTGCTGGTCTCGGCGAGCCCCCTAACTGGGGTACCTCGCGGGTCTCGGCGAGCACCCTGCTGGTCTCGGCGAGTCCCCTAACTGGGGTACCTCGCGGGTCTCGCCGAGCACCCTGCTGGTCTCGGCGAGCCCCCTAACTGGGGTACCTCGCGGGTCTCGGCGAGCACCCTGCTGGTCTCGGCGAGCCCCCTAACTGGGGTACCTCGCGGGTCTCGGCGAGCACCCTGCTGGTCTCGGCGAGCCCCCTAACTGGGGTACCTCGCGGGTCTCGGCGAGCACCCTGCAGGTCTCGGCGAGCCCCCTAACTGGGGTACCTCGCGGGTCTCGGCGAGCACCTTGCTGGTCTCGGCGAGGTACCCCAAGCATGTTATACATTGACAATGGGGTTGAGATCAGAATTACATCCGATAGAAAACAATGGTAATTATGTCATGCCACAAGCATGTTATACATTGACATTGGCTGAACGAAGGGCAATATGCAATTTCTTAGAGAATCTAAAAGTTCCAGATGGGTATTCTTCAAATATAAAGAGATGTGTAAATGCTAAAGAGGGTAAAGTGTCACGAATGAAAGCTCATGATTGCCATGTTTTCATATTGGATCAGCTTGCTCCTGCTTTTCGTGGCATTGTTCGCAAAGAGGTTTATGACCCGCTAGTTGAATTAAGTATATTTTTTAAGGAGTTGAGCTCTAAGATACTAAATGCAGAGGTGTTGGATAAGCTTGAGCAAAATATTGCTATCACACTTTGCAAGCTTGAGAGAATATTTCCTCCTTCATTTTTCACAATCATGATGCATCTTCCAATTCATCTTGCACAAGAAGCAAGAATTGCTGGGCCCATACATTATCGATGGATGTACCCAATTGAAAGGTACTTTTATTAGTTATTTTTGTTTTTCTTTACTTTATCATATTATGTTTATTGAAATTATCGAATTCAACAGATATTTACGTACACTCAAATCCTTTGTGAGAAACAAAGCACGCCCAGAAGGCTCGATGGCGAAAGGATACCTAGTACAGGAATGTTTGACATTTTGTTCGAGATATATAAATAAAGTTGACACAAAGTTTAACCGCCTAGATAGAAATGATGAAGGAAATGTCATGCAAGATTCAAGTTTGTCCATATTTCAAAAAGCAGGGAGATCATTAGGTAAAGGGATAGAAAAAGATCTCACATATGATGATTGGCATCAACCTCAACTGTACATTCTAAGAAATTGCCCAGAAGTAGAACCATTTTTAAAGTGAGCTTCACATTTTTACTTCATGCAATTGTATTATTTGTTAATCTTTGTTAATTAATTCATAAAAAAATTTATTAATAGGCAACATCATCAGGAGCTCCAACAAGTAGATTCTAGAAATATTGGAAGAAGACACGAGAAGAATTTTGTTAGATGGTTTGAGTTGATCGTTAGTATCTACTTTCTAGCCTTATTGTCTATTTGGTATTATGTTTAGAATGTGTGAATTGTGATTGCATTTCATTTTCAACAGATATCCAAGTTATATTATGAGGGAGACTCAAGAGTAAGCAAAGAATTTTTGCAGTTAGCCCGCGGTCCAAAAAGAGGGGCGATACATTATCCTGGCTACATTATTAATGGCTTTAGGTTTCATACTTTCAAACGCGAAATCAGGCGCAAAACTCAAAATAGTGGGGTTATTGTTAAGGGGGATGATCAATCAGGTGGCAGAGAATATTATGGAGTTCTAAAAGATATTATTCAGTTTGAGTACGGTGTTGGGCAAAAAATTGTATTATTTAAATGTGAATGGTGGGATACATATAGTGAAGGCCGAGGCTACAAAAAGGAAAACAATGGAGTTATTTCTGTTAATATAAAACGTAATTTGAGAAGCAATGAACCTTATGTCTTGTCTTGCCAAGCTGAACAAGTGTATTACGTGCCTGGTAACAAAAGTAAAGATTGGCGAGTGGTCATAAAGACAGCATCGTGCCACTTTTATGATGTCCCATCCAAAGATTTTGAAGAGCTCACTGGGGATGAAATTAAGTTGTATGATATAAACGTTGGGATAGGATCTGTGTTTGATATTGTTATAGATAATGATAACCCTGAATTTACATTACGAAGAACTGATGTTGAGGCTATAACTGTTGAGAAAAAAGATCAATCAAGTCACATAAGAGTTATGAATGATGAAGATGAAAATATTGAAGACTTTGAAGATGCGGGTGATACAGAAAATGAAAACTTTTAATGCATATACTTTCTTCTGTTTTGTAATGTGAGAAACTATGAACTTTATTTCTTAAATCTAATTTTGATTTTAGTTTTTTCTTTGAATAGTTTTGTAAACCATATTTTTCTGATTCTATTTAGTTGTATCTAAAAAGCTTACTTTTTTTTCCAGGTATTTTAGATCAAAGATATGACAAGTACAAATATTGGTGTTAAGACTAAAGATTCTGATGGGCAAAGATGTGCAATTGATTGGAAAACCAAGCCAACCACTTTACATCCACGGTCCACTGCAGCCCGCATTCTTTCCAATGCCAAATCCTTTACTAAACCGGATTTTAAAACTTCCAACAAGCATCACACAAAACAATCACAGGTCGTACGCGTGCCATCTAAACAACAAAGGATAACACAAACCCCAAGATTATTACATTTGGATCAAGCTTTGACAAATGATGATCAACATGCACATGTTGAGAGTGGGGTTGAGTTTCTTCTTACCAACAAAGGCCAACACAAACACCAAGATCATTACATTTAGATCGAAATTTGACAAATGATGATCAAGATACATATATTGAGAGTGGGGTTGAGCGCGTTTCTATTGAGGCTAAAGCTGATCATGTACCTACAAATCCAACAAATCTTGAGCATGATAATAATGGTATCTCTTGCTTATGTTTTATTTTTTTAGTTTGATATATATATATATATATGAATCCAGATGACTCTAAAATGTTTAATGACAGGTTCAAATATAACACAAAAAAGAACACGTGGTCCAACCATGGCGCTTGAGTGGTCGAAGAGGAGACAATATAATGTGGAGAGGGTGGATGTGCAACTTCCAGCAGAACTTCGAAGATTAGTTGGATACAGAGCTCAAGAGCTTATTACCAAAAGTGGGCGATATGTAAGGCACCATGCCCCTCTAAATGTTGAGAAATGGTCTTTAATTCCAGCAGATATCACTGACAAAATAATTAATATCATCTATGTAAGTATGCAATTTTTTTCTTTCAATTTAGAAAATCTTTCTATTTTAACTCAAATACTATTGTTGGTTTATATTATTTTTAGGCTGAATTCAATCTCCCAACTGATTCCCATGTACGTGGTGATCTTATATCTTCACTTCGTCGACATTATAATATTTGGCGCTTTCATTTGCATGCAAATTATTACCTAAAATGGAATACTGATGGGCAAAGACGTGCAAATTGCCCCAAAGACATCGATCCTGAGCAATGGAATTGGCTAATTAGTTATTGGGGGAGTGTGCGATTCTAGGTAAGAAATACATTCTTTAATCTAAATTTATGTAACTAGATATGGTATATCATCTTCTGTTTATTTGTGATCTTATTAATATTGTACAATATACTCATACATTGTTTTCCTTATGTATTCATTGATATAGAGGATAAGTGAGATAAACAAGAAAAATAGGAGTCAACAAAAAATAAAATCTCATGTGGGTACAAAGTCTATAGCGAGACCAATATATGAAATGGTAAATATTTTTTCGTGACATTTATAATGTTGATTACATATAACTGTATTTTTTATACTTGGAATTCAATGTCTTATTATTTTCTAAATGTAGAGGGAAGCTCCACAAGACGAGGATGAATTACCCATTTACATAAGACTGTGGGAGAAAACTCGCAAAGGTAAACATAATATGTGGCAAGATGAAACAGCAGAGGAAATATATAAAAAACTATTGGAACTTCATGATGCCCAAATAAGAGAGAATGGTGAAGATAAACTGACCCCTGAAGAAGCCTACACCAAAGTACTTGGACATCGTTCTGGTTATATTCTTGGAATGGGGCCGGGACCTAGACCTTTAGAGCGTGGACGTACTAATAAACAACATCTAGAAGAAAAAATTCGAGCTAAAGTAGAAGCGGAGATGACAACACGTCTCCAAGAGATGGAGGATCGGATTAAACAAAGCTACGAGGCTAAGATATTTGCTCTCTTGGGACAAACACAACTTGCGGATCAAGCAGACAGCACTAATTGACATGTAGACTCTAATTTAGTCTTTACCTTGGCTCTTGAGAATACACAAGTATGTTTTAGTTTTTATTACATAATATTTGATAATGTATTAGTAATTTTCTTAGTAATTATCTAACGTTATGCTTGATGTATTAACTTGTAGGTACGAGTGGAGCTCTGGAGCAATTATCTCTATTCTTTTGTCCTAGAATTATGAATTTCTAAGATTGCTTGCTTTTGTTTCTTCAATTTTTTTTTATTTTAAACCTTACCGTTTTGTTTCTTCTGTTTCTTCTTTTACGTTAATGCTGCAACTCTATTCAAGCACAGAAAAACTCTAACAATTTTTAATTTAGTTTATTAAAATTGTGGTTTGAATGTTGAGATATTTTTGTCCATTGAAACTTATACTTATCTCCAAACTTCTGCAAGCAAGGTTTTGAAACCTTGGGGGAGAAATGAGAAACGGTATCAATTGTGTGCAACTATGATGGGAAGGAGGTTAATTCTACCATCTGTAGTAATCAGAGTGGTATTTTTCTTCCAAAGGAAGGTGAGCAAGGTAGACTTCCAGTCCTAATCTTGAGCAGGAAACAAAGTGTTATGAAAAAAAGACCAGCTATTGTAATTATACACAGCTCCGATAAATATAAAGAATGGCTGCGCCCTTTGCTCGAGGTAAATCCACCTTTGCTTCTCTGAGCTGTTTATTTATTTGTTCAGAAAATCATGTATAATTACTTATCATTTCTTATGTACAGTTTTATGCATCAAGGGGATATATTGTTGTCGCCATTGATTCCCGCAACCATGGTGAAAGAGCTAGCAGCACAACAACATATCAAGAAGTAATTAAACAATGAAACTTTTATCTATTAATCATATAACAAATTTTTAAACAGAAAAAACAATTTTTTATTAGCTCACTTCTTATTTTGTGTAACATGCTCTAATTTCATCATGGAAAAATGGAGATACCATGCCGTTGCTAAGAGTATTGAATTTAAGGATAGGGTGAAGAACATAGGCGCCCAGCTCGTTGATTTCCAGCGAAACTTGTGGGTTTTCTTATTTTTTTCCTTCCGCCCCCTTCATTTTGCGCTTCTTATCCCCTTCAATGATTGTTTTGATGTTTTTTTTTTTGGCTAAACCCTACTATTTCTGAACATTAAGGCTCCGTTTGGCACGGCGGTGGCGGTCATGAACGCGGTGGTGGTCATGGATGCGGTGGTTATGAACCGTCGTTCATGAACGTCCGACCTCGCCTAAGAAACTTCATCTACTTTTATGTTAAAAACTACTTTTCTTTTTCAGCGAACTGGCCGCCTAGTTCATCTACGAACTTATGATGTGCAAGCCCAGTTCATATAGAACATTTTGTTGTTTATAGATTATTGCTATTGTCTCATGAGTTCAGGATATTTTTATTTCTTGAACCTGGTGCTTTCCAATGAGTTCAAACCACATCGTGAAGAACACCATAGCAGTCCATGGAAGAGAGCCAACAACTCCCTGCAGGACTATTATCTGAAATGTCTTCAGTTTCATCACACTTTTCATAGCCGACCATGAATCACTCCAGATAGATGGCGAGGCCGGAGTGACTTTTTCAATCAAATTGGTGATGGATAGATGAAAAGAACCATAATAAGATAGAAGGGGGAAAGTCAAAACTAAATGGTAACAAGTTATTAAGAATGATTTATGTAGAATAAATATGATACCGAGCGCATAGCTCTTAACAAAATGAATGGAAGAGAAAGTTCAATATTTTCGTCCATGAAGAAAAATGAGTTTGCAGATAGCCAGGTACCATACTTCTATACATTTTTTTGCAAAAACCTTTCCTTACATTAGATTCCTCACCTATGAGTGTAGGTTAATAGGCAGGTAGAGTGAGCACTACAAATTTAGCATATGTATTGAGTGTTGAATGCCACGTTCAGTTATGTCTTATTGGTATAATGCATTTTGGGAGTAAAGGAAAACAGTTTGCAGTAATTTTAAATTATATTAGGTGTTTTGTGCAGAACACAAGTTGTTCTGTGCAGAACACGAGTGCGAAGTAAAATATTATGCATTTGGAATAATAAATATAAAAATCCCTTTCCCGTCCACCGTCCCAACAGCTCTCTTCTAGCACTTCTCCTCACCACCTTCCTGTCTCAATCTCTACTCGTCTCTACCCATCTCCCTATTCTCCTAAGCCGGCATTCGCTGCCTAATCCATCAATATATTTCTGTCCTGATATTTCTCCTCCATGGTGAGCATTGTCGAATACGAAGTCACCACTGGAGAAAACTTAGTGTGGAATGGTTTAGATACACTTTATCATCCCTTCCGACTCCGCCTTTTGCAACTGCCATCAACTGTTTTTGCACTCTTCCTCCTCCATACTCATCAACCATAATGCATGATTGTTGATGTTCCTCTAGGCCTAGTCGCTGTACATTTCTTAGATGATTACTTCAATCTCTAATGTAGGTTAAATGCTCGTATTTTGCAGGTTCGTGAAGGCACAAAGACTTGGGGACACTTCTAGCCTTGACTTCATGCGCTCAAGGAGGTTTTTGAAACAAATCCAGATCATCCATTTATTCAAAATCTTAAAAGTAAGTCTATAAGTTTATAGAACTAATTTAAATTATAGGCTACTCATTTCTCATCAAATATAATATTTGAATTTTGAAATGAAAAAAAGAAAGAATTATCTAAACTTATGTATTTTGTAACCACAAGCTGTAGTTATATTTTGTCCAAGAAGTAATCTCATTTTTCTCTCGCATGAAACATAACTTTATCTTCTTTCTCAGCAAATTTCATCGAAAACCTTGTGTAAGCTTTGTTTGTTTTCTTACCATCAGACTATAAAAATCTGCTTGGATGTCGAGATGGTTGTTTGGATTTTTTTGGTCTTCAGAACATAGTTCCATGGAGTGCCTATTTACTAGATCAGTTTTATAATGTGCTTCTTAGCAAGTTGAAGATGATTCAACTCTCCAAATATTGTATTTTGCAGGTTGCTAGTAAGAGTTATCCTGATGTTCCCGATGTCCCGAAAAAATATAGAATTTTCGGCGAACTCAGCGAACTGGGCGCCCAGTTCGCTGAAAAACAGCGAACTGGGCGCCCAGTTCGCTGAAAAACAGCGAACTGGGTGCCCAGTCGGTGAAAAACAGCGAACTGGGCGCCCAGTTCGCTGTTTGGCTACTCCATTTATTTTTTGAGCACTTACTGGTTAGTATTTTAGCTTTGAATAGTTTTTCTTTTCGGTTCTTAATATCTTGGAAAGAAAAACTTCTATTCAAGTAACAAAGACAATGTTTTCTCTTTTGAAAAAACTTGTACTATTCAACCAGCTCAATTCTATCGTTTTATTATTATTTTGAACAGGCACATGATTCGCTGGTGAAGGGAATTCTCTATGGGGTTTATATGAAAAGTCCCATAATTCTCTATGGTGCCGAACTTATCTTCAGTCCCGCCTTCCTCTTTCAAGTCGGAGTTGCAACCCCAAATGTGCCAAGAGAACTAATGCTGAATACTGTTTTGACTACATATATATTTTCTTTGGTACCTGTAAGAAAGCAAGGATGATTAATTTTTATGTTAAATAGATTTTTTCTCATGTATTGGCTTTAATTAAAGACAATAGTTCTATAAGTCTGTATTGAGGGGTTTGGACTATCTTCCACCCTCTTATTTCTCTATTAATAAAATCAAAAGAATTTTTTTTGATGAGCTTCTTTTAGCAATTGAGTACTTTTCATTGTGTTTGAATTTTTAATTGATATTTTAATTAATAGCAAATAAAATATTTTATAATATTGTGTGAGAAATTAAAAGAATTATAGTGACAAAAAATAAATTTGGTCTCTAAATATATCAATAAATAGTGATAAAATAAATACTTTTAGTGACAAAAAATATAGTCACTATTTTTTTTTGTGACAAAATATTTGTCGCCACTGAATATATTTAGTGACAAACTATTTTTGTCACTGAATACAATTAGTGATGAAAATTATACTGGTCACTAAATATACATATTTAGTGACGACATGTATTATAGTCTTTAAAAACAATCAGTGACGGGGCTTTAGTGACAACCTTGTGACAAAATTAATTTGGTCACTAAATATCATTAGTGATCAAAACTCAACATTTAGTAATGATATTTTTCCTCACTAAAAGTCAATTGTCTTGTAGTGAATGTAATGATATTAATAAATTATATAATTATAGTTAATTTATAAATAATGTTTTTTTGTTTAACTTTAATCACATTACAAACTGAAATAAATTATGACGATTGTTAACCGCAATCCGAAAATAGCTTATCGCACCCATTGTTAATTGCAACCCGGGAAATTTAAAATTTTTATCAGTAACCTAAAATTTTAAAGGCAGGCGTCCTTTTAGAAGAAGAAATAACATTAAGTCTAAGAGAGTTAACTGTAGGCAGTTAACAATGGACTGCTTTTAATTTTATATGTATATTTGAAGCAATATTTCGGTACGACTATATACTCAACTAATGTTTATTTTTTTTAATATAAGATAAGGTTTTAAGAAATGGACTGAAAAACGAATCGGTTGAAGCAAAGATTCAAGGTCTGACCGGTCCCAAACGGTTGGACTGGTGTTGAATGTGAGGTTATTTTTTTTTTGGGTGTTGAATGTGAGGTTAGATAATAACATATTATCTATCATGAGTCAAAAGTTCATCATCTATTACATATCATATAAATAATCAGATTGAGTTAAATGTAACTAAATAATATAATTATAGTATACACATAAATAAATATGCATCATATTTAGGGTCTTTATATTTGCAGTCCGCAAATGGCTATTTGCAGCCCATTTATAATGGCAGCCCGAGAAGTCGATATTGGCAGGCCGATGGATATTGGCAGCCCAAATTTTAAAAATAAAATTAGAGTCTAAGAAAACATATTCAATTAACGATAACAGTCCATAGTCCATATTTAACAAATAACATGATAACTTTTGAAGGATTTATATGTCTAACAAAATCTACAAAACATGATAAGACAAAAGAGTGTCGCTCCACTAAATATATCTCCCCTGCAAATGTAAAGTCAACAAATTATTATAAATTATATGCAATTTTATGACTACTAGATATACAAGTATTGTAAAAGGACTAACCATTTTTTGCATAGCAGTAAGCCATTTTATGCAACTTCAAGTCACAAAATATTTTGCAATTTGTACATGTAATATATTTAAAGTTATTTTATAGAAATATTAGTAGTAATGATGAAAATAAGTACTCATATCATGAAAAATTTCATAGTCGCGTTATGAACGGTATGTCTCATTGTTCTGCTACCTCCATATGAAATGTTGCTCAAACTAGAAATACCCGCGGCAATGGACATTCTTCACCCAATCGCAACTGAATGTAGTGTTTTCCATTTATAAAACCAATTCAAATAAGCTTTCGAGTCTCAGGCGGAGCCGAATGTAGCAGAAGGAAAGTGAACGACTGCTCAAGCGATATATGTAGAAGTTGAAGATTGTAGCATGATGTTATTACCAACCCCATGTCAGGTATCGACATCCAATTCTTTACCGGTGTCGGAACCGTTTGACAATCTAATGAGTGTACAACCCTGTATTCGCCGAGTGGGCCCCCGGACCCAAGGGATCTTTTCAGGCATGGTTTTCCTGCATGATTCAGGAGAGGAAGAGAGGAGGTGAGCGGTGGAGGCAGGAGCCTCCTGCTCCCCCAACCAAGTAGAGGGGCGAGAGGAGGAGGGGTCCGACCCCCCTCTCGCCCCCATCTCAAGTGGAGGGGCGAGAGGAGGAGGGGTCCGACCCCCCTCTCGCCCCCAACCAAGTAGAGGGCGCGAGAGGAGGAGAGGTCCGACCCCCCTCTCGCCCCCATCTCAAGTAGAGGGGCGAGAGGAGGAGGGGGCCGACCCCCCTCTCGCCCCCATCTCAAGTGGAGGGGCAAGAGGAGGAGGGGTCCGACCCCTCTCTCGCCCGGCACCGGGAGGGGTGTTCTGGACTGCGTTTAGCGCCTCGGAACAGAAGGATTTGGCTATTCGCAGGCCAAATCCGGGGGTACTTTCGTAATCTCGTAGGACAGATTGTGGTTATTTGCAGACCAAGTTTAAAATCCTATAAATAGGACCAAGGGGGGCACCTTTGAAGGCAGATCTCTCTGTCTCTCTTTTGCCATCTCTCTCCCCAAGTCTCTTTAGTGGGTGGAGAGAGCATCCAAAGGTGCCCAAGTTTAGCATTGGCTTGAGAGGGGAAGCGCTCTAAGATCTTCCGGGTGTGTGGTGGGACCTCCTCGCTAAGCCATTGGCCTTGTTCCTAGTTCCTTAGCCTCTTAGCCTAGAGCTCTCCCTTGGGAGGTTTAAGTGTGAGGTCACCCCTTAACTTGTTGAGGGCCCGAACTCCATAGAGACTAAGTCTTGTTCTCAAGTCTTGGTTTCAACATTTATGGTGCGGTGAGCGTGGAGAGTGACCAACTTAAAAAAGTCTCAAGCTGAGCTCCATGGCTGGAGGTGAAGGAGGATCCGACCCAGGCCACTTGCAGCACCCGATGGTTGGAGTGACGTTGGAGATGTTTGAAAGTTTCAAGCGGGAGGTCCTACAGACCTTCCAAGTAGCTTTCGCCTCGATAGGTGAAGGCAGAAGAGGAAGTGGTCCGGAGGTCTCGCCTCAGCAGGTAGGAGAGAGCACTCTTGGCCAACAATCCAGGAAGGAGGTTCCAGTGGGGGGAGCGGGGAGGCATTCGGCCCCCACTCGCTTAGTCCCTTAGGAGGAAGCGAGTGGGGAGGTCCCAGACCCCCACTCGCCCAGCCCCAAGGGAGCGGGTGGGGAGGTCCCAGACCCCCACTCGCCCAGCCCCAAGGGGGCGGGTGGGGAGGTCCCAGACCCCCACTCGCCCAGCCCCAAGAGGGCGCGTGGGGAGGTGTCAAACCCCATCTCGCCCAGCCTCAAAGGGGGGCGAGCATAGGAAGTCCTTTGTGTGAGCTGATCCTCTCGGCCCCAGTTCTAGAGGGGTTCGGAAGGTTGGAGATGTAATGACCCAGAAGTCGACGTACGGGCTTAGCCCTAGCCTCAACTGGCCTCGCTACCGGGCTGCAGCCCAAGCACCCCAAAGCCTCTCCGCGCCACTATTTCTCAGCAATGACGCATTGTTGAGGCCGGGTCTCGAACCCGCAACCTCCTTGATAAGGAGTTTTCAAACCACTCCTCATCCACAAACCACGCATTGTTGAGGCCGGGTCTCTTGAATTTTAAGTCGTGGTTCGTGGACGAACCCTTTTTAACGGGTGGTGTGCACGTGCAGTGCAAACACCTTAGAACGCTAGAGTTTTCGACTATTAGAATGTCCACTTAAGGATTTTACACTGTTTTGTATGCTTTGTATGCTAGTCTATGAACGTTTTGATCACTTTTGAGTGACTGGTGTGTGTAATGGATCTTCATTCCTTCAGGAAGATGCTATTAACAGTGGTGTGATGAACCATGTTTCTGCCAAAGTGTCACTCATAGAGCTTAGAGCTAAGACCACTGTAGTAGTAATGTGTATGATGTGATGATTGTGGACCTGAGTGTCCTTTGATATGCTACTTGTGTGTAGTTGTTTGCCATAATTGATTGCTTGTTGATGTGTAGTTTATTACCTTTTGTCGTATAGGTGACTGGTGGTAACGATGGACCTTCCCCCCTTACGGAAGATACCATTGACAGTGGTGCTACAACCCCTGTGTTGGACGTGGTGACTTCGTTAGAGCTTGATCACGTGGTGGAAGTTGAGGGTACTGGATGCGGATTGGACCATCCCCAGCCTCATGAGTTGGGTGATATCAATGTAGTTGCCCGTACTGATGCTAACCCACCATCTGCGGAGCTAATTCAGATGATTGTCGAAGCCGTGGTGGTCGCACTGGATGCTCGTTCTGCACGATTAGCACTTGGTGGTGCTCCTATCCTAGAACCCACTGTTGCTGCTCCAAGTGTTGTAGAGACACATGTGCATGTGAATCCACCTCCTTGTGCGGACAAGAGTGGAAGACGTAGGAAACGACCTCGTCCTGCCAATATCACACCTGTTGCTACGGGAACTTCTATAGCTAGAGA
Organism: Dactylorhiza incarnata; assembly: GCA_033032865.1. Taxonomy (NCBI): domain Eukaryota; kingdom Viridiplantae; phylum Streptophyta; class Magnoliopsida; order Asparagales; family Orchidaceae; genus Dactylorhiza; species Dactylorhiza incarnata. The sequence goes on along the minus strand of JAWHQI010000011.1, from coordinate 21,674,408 downwards.
TCCCCTCAGATGCTTTATCTGCGGCAAGATTGGTCATATAGCGCGTTTCTACCCAAGCGGTCCCCAGAAGCCGAATGATCGAGTTGTTGCACCTTCCCTTGTTGCGAGAGTCGCAAGTAATGCAACTAAAGGGTCTATTATCTGCTACAAATGCGGCAAGGTTGGGCACATCGCCCGCTCGTGTCGTGGCAGTCGTCTGAGGACCGGTAGTTTAGTGTTGGAGCCTCCCAGGACTGCAGGGTCCAACATTGTGCAGGAAGAAAAGGTAGTGGAGCCGGGTGCGCCTCGCATCTATCTGCCTGAACCTTGAGCTGATGATTTTAGGTTGTAAGGGATTGGTGAAATCTTGGATTATTCGAACAGAGGTAATTCATCGTCTCTTTCCCTCTTTTGTTGGTTATAATTGGAGTAGTTGCTGAACTCTATTTTGAAGATGGAAATAGATATTACTCTTATAGATGAGTCAAGTCCTCAGGATGTAAGGAAGTTGAAAAATGACTACTCATTATGTTTAAGTTCCTATTTTGGGTTTTGAATGGAACTATAACTCTTATGTTAACAAATTTTGTGTGATTTATAGTCACGTAATTATTTGTCTAGTAATCCGTGATGTGAGATTTTTGGATGTAGTTAGCGAGCTATTACATTGTATTAGCATATATAAACTTTATTGCTAACGTTTGTGTTTGGTTCAAGAATTTGGGAATGTTACGAACCTTTAAAGCAAAAATGATTTGGGAAATATAACTCCTAAATGTAAAGTTATAAAATTATCTTATTAAGTAAATTTTGATGGAGTAATTTTATTAGTTAGTTTCAAAATAATTAAGAAAGTTGTTGTGAGTGGATGCTCCAAAACTTATCATCAAGTCATTATAGAAATTCATGATAAAGCTTGAATCCGGAGAAGTTAATTCTTAAAGGCAAACTACTATTTTAGTGTTGGTGGTTTACGCGGAAACCTTATTTCCATAACTATGCACTCGTTGAAGATATGATGGAATTAGCCTTGTTAATTCAAAATGTTATGTGGATAAACATTATTGAACACCGTTAAATTTGTTAAAAATACGTTTTGGTGAAGAGTGGTGCCTTGCACGGGAAGAATCTCTGATGATCATATAGTTGATTGGTAACTCGCTTGGTGAGTAGCTCATATAAGGAGTTGTGTGTTTACGGTGAAATGGGTTGAAAATGATTCTTTCAAAATTGGAAGTTTGGGTGTTGGAGTAATGATCGGAGGTTAATGCCCCTTGTAGTGCAAAACAATTTTTGGATTTGTCGTCAAAATCGTAAGCTTGGCATGAAACACTTCCTATAATATAACTGTAATCTGGTTAACGATATACTTGGTGTTTTGCCAATGTAAGAAATCTTGTGTTGATAATGAACTTTGCTAAAAGTGATTAAATTTGGATAGAAGACCCGTGCGTGTGGTTGCTTCGAGTAATGCGACATCAATGAAGGTAATCTCATTGGAGGTTAATCTTATGTGTATGATTGGTAGATTTGGAGTTGCGCGTTCGCTTTGATTTTGTATAACTGATATGCCTAGTTTGTTGGAATCATGGAGAGATTCACAAATAGTAGACTTGAAGCCGGTGTTGGTAGAAATTACCATAAAAAATAATTTGTAATTTGTTTGCGCTAAAGCGAAAAGTGATGTGATGTAATTATAATTTCTTAATTACATGAGTCTAATACTCTAGTTGTTGGTGTGTAATACATGAAATACAAGATTTACGATTGCGCTATTACCTGTCACTTTTGGATGACGGTAATGATACGCTGTGTTTATTTTCTATTATAACTGTTAGACTATTGTAGTCGCATTGTGATGCTATTATGTGTAAGCTCGTAGAAAAAGGGTATCAGTGTGACCATTTGATTCTCCGTTGAGAAGTCAAAATTTCTCACTTCGGAGAAGTTGTAATCTTTATGTTGTGACAGAATGACTATGGAACAACGAGAATGAGTATTAGTATGGCTGGTTTGGTTACGACCTAAATGGAGGGAGAACCTTTGTAATAGAGTGTACGTGAGGATTCGTCAACGCTGATATGTCTGAATCTAAGTTTGACTACTGAGTTTTGCAAAGTCGTACGAGTGTTATTTGTAACTCCTAGTTTGGTAGTTCTTTATGTTTGTGATTGATTGGTTATCCCTGTCCGGGTATAGATCAGAGTAGCGCAGCGGAAGCGTAGTGGGCCCATAACCCACAAGACATGAGGTGATATTCTGATATTTTACGACTGAGGTTGAGAGTAAATTTCGGGACGAAATTTCGTTAAGGGGGAGAGATTTGTAACGCCTTAAATTTATTATAATGAATGTGGTGTGCGGATAGCTACAATTGGTGTGCATATATTGATTGTTGGTGTGCGGATAGAGGTTGTTGGGGTGCGGTTAGCGGGTTCACATTAGGTTAAATCCTAACACCTGATCCCTCCCCTTTCCTCATTTCCTTCAGCCGCAAAAGCCTAGGGCGATTTCCCCCTTCCAGTGAGCGAACAACGACGCCCTCTCCCTCACGATCTCTTCGTGCTTGCGGCCGCCCACGAAGACGCCGCCCCTCTGCCTCACGATCTCTTTCCGCGTGAGCCACCGTCGGAGCCCCTCTGCTGCCGCCGATCGACAAGGAGGAAAGCCAAGCCCTCTCGCCCCATCGCTAGAGAAGCTCACCTCTCCCTTTCGCCGTCATGAGCAACTAGGCCCGGATCGCCTCCCTCCTGTCCTGGCACCGACTGTTAAAGGCCGCAGCCTCCTCTCATCCGAGGGTTGGCGGTCTTACCCTTACCGTGGAGGTACTCGACCGAAGCCCCCTTGCTGCTACTGCCGCCGTCATCATAGAAGAGGAGGCCGACCCTCTCCTTGCCGGAGAGCCCCTCACCTTGCTCCAAATCTGAAATCCCCTCTTGCCGAAGCTCATCGAAGTTGTTCTTTACCGGATAGAGAACGTGTTGCCACCGAAGTTGGAGAGCTCCAACAAATGAGCCGTCGCCGCCAACGCAAGGAAACCGCGCTGCGATCTCTCCACCCAAATCCTTGAGGCTTAAATGGTCGGGAAGGATTGGACGCAGGTGACGATCTCCTTCTCCCCGGGTTTAGGATTCGATTGTGCATGTATGTTATAATGTGATTGTGTGGCACTCGGTTTCTCTAATTAGAGAACCTGAGGCGACCACAGTTCCTAGTGAACCTTCGGGTTGATTGTGTCCGTCCCCGACATATTTTGCATTAGAAATATCCGATGAACGATTGCGGATTAGGCATGCTGTGTGAAGCCTATCTGTGGAGAAAAGCCCGGATCGGTGATGATGATTGCATATTTTATATCGGATAATTATCAGTGTTTCTTTTGTCGTGTTCGCTTACGGGTTGAGGATCGACGTTGGATGAGGCCGTGAGAATCTGTGTATGGCCTAGGTTGATAGTGAGATCGTGTCGATTTGTGACTTGTACCTGTAGTGGAACGTGAGCGACGATGAAAGAATTGCAATATAAATCGATAATGAGGCTTAATTGATTTTAGATGTGTTGTCCCGCAAATCATTGGCATATTTATTGGGGTTGAGTGAAAAGCTTCAAGATTGGGATAAATACCATGTAGAGCGATAATGTTTTATAGAGTATGTGGTGGTAAACTATTACGCATAATATCGATCGTAATATTAATGAAATTATCGCAAGTGACATTGGAGAGTCAATTGGTCAAATCCCTCCTAATCGGGTTTTGAACGGAGGTTGTTATGTGAGCACTCTTTATGGAATTATCCGTATGATATCGAGGTTGAACTCGTAGGTGTTTGATGCCATCTAGTGGCTTAATGGTGTTGAATGATCTCTTGTATGACCTTATGTGAGTCGATTAGTTCTCCACCCAGAATGTGTGGTAGATGTGTTAATGTGTGTAGCATATCTTGCTTATGTTTTTATTATGTGATGTTTGCTTCTGATTGAGTGAACGGGATGAGGTAAAGTCGAACCCGCATCGTGTTGGTGAAACGATGATCTGAGCAACGGGAACAGACTTAACCGAACCCGCACCATGGATGTGGCAGCATGTGGTGAATCCACTTTATATGTTGTACCATGGGATAGACCGTGAGTTTGGCGATAGTCCGGACAGGTGAGATGCTCAGGGGACTTGGAGTCGTGTGCTCCTAGTCTTTGTTGGAGTGCCTTGAGTGCACTACTTGTGTTTGGGCCTTTGATGGGCCTTTGGACTGTAGCTCCTGCTTTGAGGACATATGTCAAGTAGGCCCCCTTTCACGCTTGCTCTGATGGTTGTAGGTCTGACCCTCCTGTCGCTACGTTGAGAGCGTGGGGCAAACTAGACTTCTGTCGCTTCTGATAAAATAGTTGTGTAGCTCGACATAAAAATGACGTGTGAGTATGACGTGTCGTGTGCATAGCGAGAGAGCGTCATCGCGCGTTATGTTGTGGTTTTGGGTTTCATAATATAGGATTTACTAGTGCGACCCTTGGTGCCTAGTTGTGTACCGCCATGGCTGTGGAGTTTGGATGTTTGCTTGTTATGGTTTCAGTAGCCTAGGACATGCTAGTCCGCTACTAGGAGTAGAAGGCATGAGTAGAGCATTTAGTCTTTAGCCCTGGTGTGCATATAGACCCCCTTTACTTTCATGCTCAACTTAGAAACATGTTTGATGATTGTGCCATATACTTGCATGTTTGCTGCTGTGTTTTATTTGCATATTGTGACGCGCTGATCTGTAGGGCTCCTGCTCCCCGGGATCGGCTAGGATGCCCGGGGAGAGGGAGATTGTTACACAGTGATTGGTCAGCTCCGGCTGACCCTCGTTTTCCGCTCGTTTGTACTTGGTTGCAGGAACGTGCGCGCGCAGGAAGTGCTTGCTGCCAAATAAGAAATGAGCGTGGTTGTTTAGCTTGCGGCTTGGTTTTCAAGTATTCTTATGCATAGCTAGCTGTGAGACCTGCGAGTCTCTTTTTGGGAGGTTGTTCCCTTTTCTTTTATTTTCTGGACATTTACTTATTACAGTGTAAATTTAGTAATGGAATGTATATTGTAGTGGATATTCATTTCATGGTTTTGGTTTAATTTAGCTTCCGTTTATTTTAATGCGCACTCTGAGATGGATGGTTAATGATTATCATTTATTAATACTTCTGTTTGTATAAGTTGTACCGTGTGGGGCCCGGCCGGACCCATAGCATACGGCGATTTACAAGTAGGGTGTTACAGGAGACATCTCACTACTCCAGCAAGGATGACCCCATCCTGCACCTGCAGTGGTTTGAGGACATGGTCTCCATCAGGCCTATGTCGGACGCTTTCAAGTGTTGACTCTTCGCGATAACTCTGAAGGATAAGGCTAGAGATTGGTTCCACCAGCTCCCTGCGGGATCCATCTATGCCTTCGAAGACTTGCGTCGAGTTTTCCTGCTACACTTCTCGACGTCAAGGAAGAGGAAGAAAGATGTTGAAGCACTTTTCAAGATCAAGCAAGAGCCAGGGGAGTCACTGGCTCACTATGTTGACCGGTTCCAGGAGGAGGTTCTCCTCACCCAAAAGGTGCCAGGCTACACCCTCCAACTCGCTTTCATCGTGGGGCTGCATGGGGGGTTCTTCAAGAGGGACCTCAAGAGGAGAGCTCCTTTGTCTCTTGAGGAGTTGATGGAAAGGGTGGCGGAAGAAGTTGAGAGTGAGGAGGCCAACCCGGAGTTCGCAAGAAGGTTGGCCAAGCTGAGTGAGCCGGAGGCAAGGCATCAGGGGGGAGGGTAGGGGATCCCAAGAGGAAGTTCGACCAAGAGGAGGACAACTTCCAGGAAGAGGGGCCCGACCTCCCAGGGTGGAGGCAGGGACCAAAGACACCCTCTCCACCACCCCAGCAAACCATGGCGATCATCCACAGAAGAAGAAGAAATCGTATGGGATGAAGAGGGGGTGTCCGGGTGGAGTTACCTTACTGTGACTTCCACGATGAGGAGGTTCATGCGACATCCACCTGCCCCGAGTTCTTGGAAATGAGGGAGACGAGGGGTCCGAAGCCGCAACGTCAGCAACCAGAGGAGGTCGAGGAGGACCATACCTGGGAGTATAAGTCTGAGTACCGATCTTCATGCTTAGTTTTTTCTTTAAATCCATGTAGTAGGGTGGCTTATTTCCATACTTAGTTTTTCTTGCATGTAACATGATGACTAATATAATGAAAGTTTTTCTAAGTATTTATTCCCTCGGATGGTTCCGCTGACCGGGCTCTCTATAGCCGGCAGGGCAGGTTGACCTCCCAGGGAGGCAAAGTATTTTTCCCCTCGGATGGTTCCGCTGACTGGGGTCTCTCTACCCGGCAGGGAAGGTTGACCTCCCAGGGAGGCAAAGTATTTTTTCCCTCGGATGGTTCCGCTGACCGGGCTCTCTCTAGCCGGCAGGGCAGGTTGACCTCCTAGGGAGGCAAAGTATTTTTCCCCTCGGATGGTTCAGCTGACCGGTCTCTCTCTAGCCAGTAGGGCAGGGTGACCTCCCAGGGAGGCAAAGTATTTTTCCCCTCGGATGGTTCCGCTGACCGGGTCTCTCTAGCCGGCAGGGCAGGTTGACCTCCCAGGGAGGCAAACTATTTTTCCCCTCGAATGGTTTCGCTTACCCGGCTCACTCTAGCCGGCAGGGCAGGTTGACCTCCCAGGGAGGAAAAGTATTTATCCCCTTGGATGGTTCCGCTGACCGGGCTCTCTCTAGCCGGCAGGGCAGGTTGACCTCCCACGGAGGCAAAGTATTTTTCCCCTCGGATGGTTCCGCTGACCGGGCTCTCTCTAGCCGGCAGGGCAGGTTGAACTCCCAGGGAGGCAAAGTATTTTCCCCTCGGATGGTTCCGCTGACCGGCTCGCCCAGACCCTTGTGGGGGCGAGCTGAGAGGGCCGGGAGGCCTCCGGCTCGCCCAAAGCCTTGTGGGGGCAAGCCGGGAGGGCCGGGAGGCCTCCGGCTCGCCCAAAGCCTCGTGGGGGCGAGCCGGGAGGGCCGGGAGGCCTCCGGCTCGCCCAGAACCTTGTGGGGGCGAGCTGGGAGGGCCGGGAGGCCTCCGGCTCGCCCAGACCCTTGTGGGGGCGAGCTGGGAGGGCCGGGAGGCCTCCGGCTCGCCCAAAGCTTTGTGGGGGCAAGCCGGGAGGGCCGGGAGACCTCCGGCTCGCCCAAAGCATTGTGGGGGCGAGCCGGGCGGGCCGGGAGGCCTCCGGCTCGCCCGGAACCTTGTGGGGGCGAGCTGGGAGGGCCGGGAGGCCTCCGGCTCGCCCAGACCCTTGTGGGGGCGAGCTGGGAGGGCCGGGAGGCCTCCGGCTCTCCCAAAGCCTTGTGGGGGCGAGACGGGAGGGCCGGGAGGCCTCCGGCTCGCCCAAAGCCTTGTGGGGGCGAGCCGGGAGGGCCGGGAGGCCTCCGGCTCGCCCAAAGCCTTGTGGGGGCGAGCTGGGAGGGCCGGGAGGCCTCCGGCTCGCCCAGAGCCTTGTGGGGGCGAGCTGGGAGGGCCGGGAGGCCTCCGGCTCGCCCAGAGCCTTGTGGGGGCGAGCTGGGAGGGCCGGGAGGACTCCGGCTCGCCTCGAACCTTGTGGGGGCAAGCCGGGAGGGCCGGGAGGTCTCCGGCTCGCCCAGATCCTTGTGGGGGCGAGCCGGGAGGGCCGGGAGGCCTCCGGCTCGCCCAGAGCCTTGTGGGGGCGAGCCGGGAGGGCCGGGAGGCCTCCGGCTCGCCCAAAGCCTTGTGGGGGGCGAACCGGGAGGGCCGGGAGGCCTCCGGCTCGCCCAAAACCTTGTGGGGGCGAGCTGGGAGGGCCGGGATGCCTCCGGCTCGCCTAGAGCCTTGTGGGGGCGAGATGGGAGGGCCGGGAGGCCTCCGGCTCGCCCAGAGCCTTGTGGGGGCGAGCTGGGAGGGCCGGGAGGCCTCCGGCTCGCCCCGAACCTTGTGGGGGCGAGCCGGGAGGGACGGGAGGCCTCCGGCTTGCCCAAAGCCTTGTGGGGTCGAGCCGGGAGGGCCTGTAGGCCTCCGGCTCGCCCAGAGCCTTGTGGGGGCGAGCTGGGCGGGCCGGGAGGCCTCCGGCTCGCCCAAAGCATTGTTGGGGCGAGCTGGGAGGGCCGGGAGGCCTCCGGCTCTCCCAGAGCCTTGTGGGGGCGAGCTGGGAGGGTCGGGAGGCCTCCGGCTCGCCCAGAGCATTGTTGGGGCGAGCTGGGAGGGCCGGGAGGCCTCCGGCTCGCCCAGAGCCTTATAGGGGCGAGCTGGGAGGGTCGGGAGGCCTCCGGCTCGCCCAGAGCCTTGTGGGGGCGAGCCGGGGAGGCCGGGAGGCCTCCGGCTCGCCCAGCTCCAAGCCGGGTAGGCGGTCTGCGTTTAGCGCCCAAGAGTAGCGGGATTTGGCTATTCGCAGTCCAGTTTTGGTTATTCGCAGTCCAAGAGCAGCGGGATTTGGCTATCTGCAGCCCAGTTCAAGGGTATTTTGGTAATCTGGCAGACCAGTTTTCGGCTATTTACAGCCCAATTTCAGAAATCCTATAAATAGGACCAAGGGGGCACCATTTGGGAGATCAGACTCTAGGCTAGCTCTCTCCCTCTCTCTCCCTCCCCAAGTCTCTCTAGGGGGGTGAGGAGAGCCTCCAGTGGTGCCCAAGCTTAGTAGTGGCTTGGGAGGGGAAGTTCCTGAGGGGCTTCCGGGTATGTGGCGGGACCTCCCCACTAAGCCCTTGGTCCAGTCCCTAGTTCCAACACCTTCAACCTAGAGCTCTCCCTTGGGAGGAGTAAGGATTGGTCGCCCCTCGGCTAGCTGAGGGCCCCGAACTCCACAGAGACTAAGTCTTGTTCGCAAGTCTCGGTTTCAACACATGGTGCGGTGAGCGTGGAGTGTGACCGATTCACGAAACTCTCGAGATGAGCTCCATGGACGAAGGTGGAGGAAGTTCCGACCCAGGTCATTCGCAGCCCCCGGTGGCTGGAGTGACGTTGGAGATGTTTGAAAGCTTCAAGCGAGAGGTCATGCAGACCTTGCAGATCGCCTTCGCACGACGGCCGTAGGCAGAAGAGGAGATGGTTCGGAGGTCCCGCCCCAGCAGGTGGAGGAGGGAACTCTCGGCCAGCAGTTCAGAAAGGAGATACCGGTGAGGGGGGAGTGGGGAGGTGCCATACCCCCACTCGCCCACCCTCAAGGGGGCGAGCTCAGGAGGGGGGCGCCCTCCCAGCTCGCCCCAGCCCCTCAAGGGGCGAGCTCAGGAGGGGGGCGCCCTCCCAGCTCGCCCCAGCCCCTCAAGGGGGCGAGCTCAGGAGGAAGGCACCGTCCCAGCTCGCCCCGTCTCTTCCATCCCAGTCCCAAAAGGGGGCGAGCGGGGAGGCATCCGACCCCCACTCGCTCCACCCCAAAAGAAACCAAGTGAATGTTGATTGTCGAGACCACCTCGGGTGGAGGCTATCCAATAGCCCGGCGAGCGCAGAGGTCAACAATTCGACTCCGCGAGAGCAAGGAAGTAAGGACTTCAAAAGAAAAAGATCCAACCGCCCGAGGTGGAGGCCGGGACCAAACACACCCCCTCCACCACCTCAGCAAACCATGGAGATTGGTGGGGGTAGACGGAGGAGAATCAGAAAAGCAGGAAGAAGAAGGAAAGGAAGGGGTAGGGTGGAGTCACCCTACTGCGACTTCCACCAGGAGGAGGGTCACGCGACGTTCACTTACCCTGAGTTCTCAGAGATGAAGGATGCGAGGGGTCCAGGGCAACAGCAACAACTACCGGAAGAAGTCTAGGAAGACCAAGACTGGGAGTGGGAGGCTCAGTTCGGCTTCCATACTTAAGTTTCATTTTCTAGCCTTAAGTTCGTGTAATGCTATGTTCCGTTTCCATGTTTAGTTTTTCCAACATGTACTAGGATGGTTTAATATAATGAAAGTTTTTCAAAAATACTTAGCCCCGATGCTGGCCCGCTGACCAGGCTCACACCTAGCTGGCAGGGCCGGGAACCGCTCGAGGGCGGGGAAGAGAATGCTTAGCCTCGATGCTGGCCCGCTGACCAGGCTCCCACCTAGCTGGCAGGGCCGGGAACCGCTCGAGGGCAGGGAAGAAAGTATTTAGTCCCGATGCTGGCCCGCTGACCAGGCTCCCATCAAGCTGGCAGGTCCGAGGATCGCTCGGGGACAAGGAAGTCACAAGTATTTAGTCCTGATGCTGGCCCGCGGACCAGGCTCCCACCTAGCTGGCAGGGCTGGGAACCGCTCGGGACAGGGAGGAAAAGGTCCGCCACTAGTAGAGCTCGCTCCTAGGAGTGTGTCGACCCTATGTCCACCACTAGTAGAGCTCGCTCCTAGAATTGTGTCGACCCTATGTCCACCACTAGTAGAGCTCGCTCCTAGAAGTGTGTCGACCCTAAGTCCACCACTAGTAGAGCTCGCTCCTAGAAGTGTGTCGACCCTATGTCCACCACTAGTAGAGCTCGCTCCTAGAAGTGTGTCGACCCTATGTCCACCACTAGTAGAGCTCGCTCCTAGAAGTGTGTCGACCCTATGTCCACCACTGGTAGAGCTCACTCCTAGAAGTGTGTCGACCCTATGTCCACCACTGGTAGAGCTCGCTCCTAGAAGTGTGTCGACCCTATGTCCACCACTAGTAGAGCTCGCTCCTAGAAGTGTGTCGACCCTATGTCCACCACTAGTAGAGCTCGCTCCTAGAAGTGTGTCGACCCTATGTCCACCACTAGTAGAGCTCGCTCCTAGAAGTGTGTCGACCCTATGTCCACCACTAGTAGAGCTCGCTCCTAGAAGTGTGTCGACCCTATGTCCACCACTAGTAGAGCTCGCTCCTAGAAGTGTGTCGACCCTATGTCCACCACTAGTAGAGCTCGCTCCTAGAAGTGTGTCGACCCTATGTCCACCACTAGTAGAGCTCGCTCCTAGAAGTGTGTCGACCCTATGTCCACCACTAGTAGAGCTCGCTCCTAGAAGTGTGTCGACCCTATGTCCACCACTAGTAGAGCTCGCTCCTAGAAGTGTGTCGACCCTATGTCCGCCACTAGTAGAGCTCGCTCCTAGAAGTGTGTCGACCCTATGTCCACCACTAGTAGAGCTCGCTCCTAGAAGTGTGTCGACCCTATGTCCACCACTAGTAGAGCTCGCTCCTAGAAGTGTGTCGACCCTATGTCCACCACTAGTAGAGCTTGCTCCTAGAAGTGTGTCGACCCTATGTCCACCACTAGTAGAGCTTGCTCCTAGAAGTGTGTCGACCCTATGTCCACCACTAGTAGAGCTCGCTCCTAGAAGTGTGTCGACCCTATGTCCACCACTAGTAGAGCTCGCTCCTAGAAGTGTGTCGACCCTATGTCCACCACTAGTAGAGCTCGCTCCTAGAAGTGTGTCGACCCTATGTCCACCACTAGTAGAGCTCGCTCCTAGAAGTGTGTCGACCCTATGTCCACCACTAGTAGAGCTCGCTCCTAGAAGTGTGTCGACCCTATGTCCACCACTAGTAGAGCTCGCTCCTAGAAGTGTGTCGACCCTATGTCCACCACTGGTAGAGCTCGCTCCTAGAAGTGTGTCGACCCTATGTCCACCACTAGTAGAGCTCGCTCCTAGAAGTGTGTCGACCCTATGTCCACCACTAGTAGAGCTCGCTCCTAGAAGTGTGTCGACCCTATGTCCACCACTAGTAGAGCTCGCTCCTAGAAGTGTGTCGACCCTATGTCCACCACTGGTAGAGCTCGCTCCTAGAAGTTTGTCGACCCTATGTCCACCACTGGTAGAGCTCGCTCCTAGAAGTGTGTCGACCCTATGTCCACCACTAGTAGAGCTCGCTCCTAGAAGTGTGTCGACCCTATGTCCACCACTAGTAGAGCTCGCTCCTAGAAGTATTTAGTCCTGATGCTGGTCCGCTGACCAGGCTCCCATCTAGCTGGCAGGGCCGGGAACCGCTCGGGGGCAAGAAGGAAAGTACTTAGCATCGATGCTGGCCCGCTGACCAGGCTCTCACCTACCTGGCAGGGTCAGGAACCGCTCAGTGGCCGAAAATTCTCTTAAGTATTTCCAGCGAGGTGGCTCAGCTAGTCGGGCTCTCGCTAGCCGGCAAGGTTGGGGAACCTCTCGGGGAGGCGCTGTGGCTTTTCCAAGATATCACCAATAACCGAATTCCCAGCGACACTCGTCGAATATGCAGGGTTGGACATTTCTTTCCGAGCGTGAGCCACGCTCGAAAAGAGCGGGGATTGTGTACAACCCTGTATTCGCCGAGTGGGCCCCCGAGGCCCAAGATATTTTTAGGCCCAATATTTTCAAATGACGCGACCCCGGGAGGAGGAGGGGTGAGCATTTGGAGGGAGTCGAGTCTGAGGGGCGCATCCCAGGACTGTTCCCTTGTGAGGGCGAGCCGGGGAGGGCCGGGAGGCCTCCGGCTCGCCCAGAGCCTTGTGAGGACGAGCCTGGGAGGGCCGGGAGGCCTCCGGCTCGCCCAGAGCCTAGTAGGGGCGAGCTGGGAGGGCCGGGAGGCCTCCGGCTCGCCCAGAGCCTTGTGGGGGCGAGCTGGGAGGGCCGGGAGGCCTCCTGCTCGCCCAGAGCCTTGTAAGGGCGAGCTGGGAGGGCCGGGAGGCCTCCGGCTCGCCCAGACCCTTGTGGGGGCGAGCTGAGAGGGCCGGGAGGCCTCCGGCTCGCCCAAAGCCTTGTGGGGGCAAGCCGGGAGGGCCGGGAGGCCTCCGGCTCGCCCAAAGCCTCGTGGGGGCGAGCCGGGAGGGCCGGGAGGCCTCCGGCTCGCTCAGAACCTTGTGGGGGAGAGCTGGGAGGGCCGGGAGGCCTCCGGCTCGCCCAGACCCTTGTGGGGGCGAGCTGGGAGGGCCGGGAGGCCTCCGGCTCGCCCAAAGCTTTGTGGGGGCAAGTCGGGAGGGCCGGGAGACCTCCGGCTCGCCCAAAGCCTTGTGGGGGCGAGCCGGGAGGGCCGGGAGGCCTCCGGCTCGCCCGGAACCTTGTGGGGGCGAGCTGGGAGGGCCGGGAGGCCTCCGGCTCGCCCAGACCCTTGTGGGGGCGAGCTGGGAGGGCCGGGAGGCCTCCGGCTCGCCCAAAGCCTTGTGGGGGCGAGCCGGGAGGGCCGGGAGGCCTCCGGCTCGCCCAAAGCCTTGTGGGGGCGAGCCGGGAGGGCCGGGAGGCCTCCGGCTCGCCCAGAGCCTTGTGGGGGCGAGCTGGGAGGGTCGGGAGGCCTCCGGCTCGCCCAGAGCCTTGTGGGGGCGAGCTGGGAGGGCCGGGAGGCCTCCGGCTCGCCCAGAGCCTTGTGGGGGCGAGCTGGGAGGGCCGGGAGGACTCCGGCTCGCCTCGAACCTTGTGGGGGCAAGCCGGGAGGGCCGGGAGGTCTCCGGCTCGCCCAGATCCTTGTGGGGGCGAGCCGGGAGGGCCGGGAGGCCTCCGGCTCGCCCAGAGCCTTGTGGGGGCGAGCCGGGAGGGCCGGGAGGCCTCCGAATCGCCCAGAGCCTTGTGGGGGTGAGCCGCGAGGGCCGGGAGGCCTCCGGCTCGCCCAAAGCCTTGTGGGGTCAAACCGGGAGGGCCGGGAGGCCTCCGGCTCGCCCAGAACCTTGTGGGGGCGAGCTGGGAGGGCCGGGATGCCTCCGGCTCGCCCAGAGCCTTGTGGGGGCGAGATGGTAGGGCCGGGAGGCCTCCGGCTCGCCCAGAGCCTTGTGGGGGCGAGCTGGGAGGGCCGGGAGGCCTCCGGCTCGCCCCGAACCTTGTGGGGGCGAGCCGGGAGGGACGGGAGGCCTCCGGCTTGCCCAAAGCCTTGTGGGGTCGAGCCGGGAGGGCCTGTAGGCCTCCGGCTCGCCCAGAGCCTTGTGGGGGCGAGCTGGGAGGGCCGGGAGGCCTCCGGCTCTCCCAGAGCCTTGTGGGGGCGAGCTGGGAGGGCCGGGAGGCCTCCGGCTCGCCAGAGCATTGTTGGGGCGAGCTGGGAGGGCCGGGAGGCCTCTGGCTCGCCCAGAGCCTTATAGGGGCGAGCTGGGAGGGCCGGGAGGCCTCCGGCTCACCCAGAGCCTTGTGGGGGCGAGCCGGGGAGGCCGGGAGGCCTCCGGCTCGCCCAACTCCAAGCCGGGTAGGCGGTCTGCGTTTAGCGCCCAAGAGTAGCGGGATTTGGCTATTCGCAGTCCAGTTTTGGTTATTCGCAGTCCAAGAGCAGCGGGATTTGGCTATCTGCAGCCCAGTTCAAGGGTATTTTGGTAATCTGGCAGACCAGTTTTCGGCTATTTACAGCCCAATTTCAGAAATCCTATAAATAGGACCAAGGGGGCACCATTTGGGAGATCAGACTCTAGGCTAGCTCTCTCCCTCTCTGTCCCTCCCCAAGTCTCTCTAGGGGGGTGAGGAGAGCCTCCAGTGGTGCCCAAGCTTAGTAGTGGCTTGGGAGGGGAAGTTCCTGAGGGGCTTCCGGGTATGTGGCGGGACCTCCCCACTAAGCCCTTGGTCCAGTCCCTAGTTCCAACACCTTCAACCTAGAGCTCTCCCTTGGGAGGAGTAAGGATTGGTCGCCCCTCGGCTAGCTGAGGGCCCCGAACTCCACAGAGACTAAGTCTTGTTCGCAAGTCTCGGTTTCAACACTGGCTGAACGTCGAGAGGAGAATAAGAAAGGTGCGTCGACTAAGGTGCGTCGACTTTATTAAATGCGTCGACTAGAAGTCAGAGGTACGTCGACAAAGATTACGCTGACTTCTTCTTAGAGTTACTTCGATTCATTCTGAGAGAAACGTCGACTACATTTCGACGATGCGTCGATTACTATTCGACGCATATTTACTTAGACTATTTTTTCATTCTTAGAAATTATATTTTTCTCAATTCTAGGGGTTAAGATAAATCATTTCCCCAACACATGGTTAGCAAGGGATGATTGATTTACCTCCCCCCCTTATTCTTGTCCTCCGCCATTGTAGGAAAAACAAGCCTTAAATACCTCTTGGGTCCCGGGGGTTCGCTCGGCGAATTAAGGGTTGTACACAATCCCCACTCTTTTCGAGCGAGGTACGCGCTCGAAAAGAAACGTCCAACCCTGCATATTCGACGAGCGTCGCTGGGAATCTGGCGAGCGGAGATATTTTGAGGGAAAACATAAAGCCTCCTTGAGGGGTCCTCCAACCCTGCCGACTAGTGAGAGCCCGGCTAGTGGAGCAACCTCGGGACCTTAACCAACATGAATCACCTGCCTTGCCGAGTGAGTCTCCATCCCTGCTGGCATCAACAAACCAGGTCAGCGGTCTCTGCTCGGGGCCTAAGTCGACACACTCTAGGAGCCGAGCTCAACTAGAGGTGGATAAGAGTCGACAACCTCCAGGCCATTCGCTAGACGAGCGAGCTCAACTGGAGGTGGAGCATGTTTCCTTCCTGCCCCGAGCGGTTCCCGGCCCTGCCAGCTAGGTGCGAGCCTGGTCAGCGGGCCAGCATCGGGGGGGAGGGGAGTACAAGGTCGACACACTCTAGGAGTCGAGCTCAACTGGAGGTGGATAAGATTCGACACCCTCCAGGCCATATGCTAAACGAGCGAGCTCAACTGGAGGTGGAGCATATTTCCTTCCTGCCCCGAGCGGTTCCCGGCCCTGCCAGCTAGTTGGGAGCCTGTTCAGCGGGCCAGCATCGGGGGGGAGTACAAGGTCGACACACTCTAGGAGCCGAGCTCAACTAGAGGTGGATAAGAGTCGATACCCTCCAGGCCATTCGCTAGACGAGCGAGCTCAACTGGAGGTGGAGCATGTTTTCTTCCTACCCCGAGCGGTTCCCAGCCCTGCCAGCTAGATGGGAGCCTGGTCAGCGGGCCAGCATCGGGGGGGGGGGGGGGGGGGGGAGTACAAGGTCGACACACTCTAGGAGCCGAGCTTAACTAGAGGTGGATAAGAGTCGACACCCTCCAGGCCATTCGCTAGACGAGCGAGCTCAACTGGAGGTGGAGCATGTTTCCTTCCTGCCCCGAACGGTTCCCGGCCCTGCCAGCTAGGTGGGAGCCTGGTCAGCGGGCCAGCATGGGGGGGGGGGGGGGGGGGGGAGTACAAGGTCGACACACTCTAGGAGCCGAGCTCAACTAGAGGTGGATAAGAGTCGACACCCTCCAGGCCATTCGCTAGACGAGCGAGCTCAACTGGAGGTGGAGCATGTTTCCATCCTTCCCCGAGCGGTTCCCGGCCCTGCCAGCTAGGTGGGAGCCTGGTCAGCGGGCCAGCATCGAGGGGGAGTACATGGTCAACACACTCTAGGAGCCGAGCTCAACTAGAGGTGGATAAGATTCGACACCCTCTAGGCCATTCGCTAGATGAGCGAGCTCAACTGGAGGTGGAGCATGTTTCCTTCCTGCCCCGAGCGGTTCCCGGCCCTGCCAGCTAGGTGGGAGCCTGGTCAGCGGGCCAGCATCGGGGGGGAGTACAAGGTCGACACACACAAGGAGTCGAGCTCAACTAGAGGTGGATAAGAGTCGACACCCTCCAGGCCATTCGCTAGACGAGCGAGCTCAACTGGAGGTGGAGCATGTTTTCTTCCTTCCCCGAGAGGTTCCCGGCCCTGCCAGCTAGGTGGGAGCCTGGTCAGCGGGCCAGCATCGGGGGGGGGGGGGGGGAGTACAAGGTCGACACACTCTAGGAGACGAGCTCAACTAGAGGTGGATAAGAGTCGACACCCTCCAGGCCATTCGCTCGACGAGCGAGCTCAACTGGAGGTGGAGCATGTTTTCTTCCTTCCCCGAGCGGTTCCCGGCCCTGCCAGCTATGTGGGAGCCTGGTCAGCGGGCCAGCATCGGGGGGGGGGGGGGGGGGGAGTACAAGGTCGACACACTCTAGGAGCCGAGCTCAACTAGAGGTGGATAAGATTCGACACCCTCCAGGCCATTCGCTAGACGAGCGAGCTCAACTGGAGGTGGATCATGTTTCCTTCCTACCCTGAGCGGTTCCCGGCACTGCCGGCTAGGTGGGAGCCTGGTCAGTGGGCCAGCATTGGGGGAAGGGGGGGTGAGTACAAGGTCGACACACTCTAGGAGCCAAGCTCAACTAGAGGTGGATAAGAGTCGACACCCTCCAGGCCATTCGCTAGACGAGCGAGCTCAACTGGAGGTGGAGCATGTTTCCTTCCTGCCCCGAGCAGTTCCCGGCCCTGCCAACTAGGTGGGAGCCTGGTCAGCGGGCCAGCATCGGGGGGGGGGGGGGGGGGAGTATAAGGTCGACACACTCTAGGAGTCGAGCTCAACTAGAGCTTGATAAGAGTCGACACCCTCCAAGCCATTCGCTAGACGAGCGAGCTCAACTGTAGGTGGAGCATGTTTTCTTCCTGCCCCGAGCGGTTCCCGGCCCTGCCAGCTAGGTGGGAGCCTGGTCAGCGGGCCAGCATCGGGGGGGGGGGGGGGGAGTACAAGGTCGACACACTCTAGGAGCCGAGATCAACTAGAGGTGGATAAGAGTCGACACCCTCCAGGCCATTCGCTAGACGAGCGAGCTCAACTTGAGGTGGATCATGTTTCCTTCCTGCCATGAGCGGTTCCCGACCCTGCCAGCTAGGTGGGAACCTGGTCAGCGGGCCAGCATCGGGGGGGGGGGGGGGAGTACAAGGTCGACACACTCTAGGATTCGAGCTCAATTAGAGGTGGATAAGAGTCGACACCCTCCAGGCCATTCGCTAGACGAGCGAGCTCAACTGGAGGTGGAGCATGTTTCCTTCCTGCCCCGAGCAGTTCCCGGCCCTGCCAACTAGGTGGGAGCCTGGTCAGCGGGCCGCATCGGGGGGGGGGGACTATAAGGTCGACACACTCTAGGAGCCGAGCTCAACTAGAGGTGGATAAAAGTCGACACCCTCCAGGTCATTCGCTAGACGAGCGAGCTCAACTGGAGGTGGAGCATGTTTTCTTCCTGCCCTGAGCGGTTCCCGACCCTGCCAGCTAGGTGGGAGCCTGGTCAGCGGGCCGACATTGGGGGGGGGGGGGGGGAGTACAAGGTCGACACACTCTAGGAGCCGAGCTCAACTAGAGGTGGATAAGAGTCGACACCCTCCAGGCCATTCGCTAGACGAGCGAGCTCAACTGGAGGTGGATCATGTTTCCTTCCTGCCCCGAGCGGTTCCCGGCCCTGCCAGCTAGGTGGGAGCCTGGTCAGCAGGCCAGCATGGGGGGGAGTACAAGGTCGACACACTCTAGGAGCCGAGCTCAACTAGAGGTGGATAAGAGTCGACACTCTCCAGGCCATTCGCTAGATGAGCGAGCTCAACTGGAGGTGGAGCATGTTTCCTTCCTGCCCCGAGCGGTTCCCGGCCCTGCCAGCTAGGTGGGAGCCTGGTCAGAGGGCCAGCAGCGGGGGGGAGTACAAGGTCGATACACACTAGGAGTCGAGCTCAACTAGAGATGGATAAGAGTCGACACCCTCCAGGCCATTCGCTAGACGAGCGTGCTCAACTGGAGGTGGAGCATGTTTTCTTCCTGCCCCGAGCGGTTCCCGACCCTGCCAGCTAGGTGGGAGCCAGGTCAGCGGGCCAGCATCGGGGGGGGGGGGGGGGGGGGGAGTACAAGGTCGACACACTCTAGGAGCCGAGCTCAACTAGAGGTGGATAAGAGTCGACACCCTCCAGGCCATTCGCTAGACGAGCGAGCTCAACTGGAGGTGGAGCATGTTTCCTTCCTGCCCCGAGCGGTTCCCGGCACTGCCAGCTTGGTGGGAGCTTGGTCAGCGGGCCAGCAGCGGGGGGGGAGTACAAGGTCGACACACTCTAGGAGCCGAGCTCAACTAGAGGTGGATAAGAGTCGACACCCTCCAGGCCATTCGCTAGATGAGCGAGCTCAACTGGAGGTGGAGCATGTTTTCTTCCTGCCCCGAGCGGTTCCCGGCCCTGCCAGCTAGGTGGGAGCCTGGTCAGCGGGCCAGCATTGGGGGGGAGTACAAGGTCGACACACTCTAGGAGCCGAGCTCAACTAGAGGTGGATAAGAGTCGACACCCTCCAGGCCATTCGCTAGAGGAGCGAGCTCAACTGGAGGTGGAGCATGTTTGCTTCCTGCCCCGAGCGGTTCCCGGCCCTGCCAGCTAGGTGGGAGCCTGGTCAGCGGGCCAGCATCGGGGGGGAGTACAAGGTCGACACATTCTAGGAGCCGAGCTCAACTAGAGGTGGATAAGAGTCGACACCCTCCAGGCCATTCGCTAGACGAGCGAGCTCAACTGGAGGTGGAGCATGTTTCCTTCCTTCCCCGAGCGGTTCCCGGCCTTGCTAGCTAGGTGGGAGCCTGGTCAGCGGGCCAGCATCGGTGGGGGGGGGGGGGGAGTACAAGGTCGGCACACTCTAGGAGTCGAGCTCAACTAGAGGTGGATAAGAGTCGACACCCTCCAGGCCATTCGCTAGACGAGCGAGCTCAACTGGAGGTGGAGCATGTTTCCTTCCTGCCCCGAGCGGTTCCCGGCCCTGCCAGCTAGGTGGGAGCCTGGTCAGCGGGCCAGCATTAGGGGGGGGGGGAGTACAAGGTCGACACACTCTAGGAGCCGAGCTCAACTAGAGGTGGATAAGAGTCGACACCCTCTAGGCCATTCGCTAGACAAGCGAGCTGGAGGTGGAGCATGTTTTCTTCCTGCCCCGAGCGGTTCCCGACCCTGCCAGCTAGGTGGGAGCCTGGTCAGCGGGCCAGCATCGGGGGTGGGGGGGGGGGGGGGGGGTGGGGGGGGGGGAGTACAAGGTCGACACACTCTAGGAGCCGAGCTCAACTAGAGGTGGATAATTGTCGGCACCCTCCAGGCCATTCGCTAGACGAGCGAGCTCAACTGGAGGTGGAGCATGTTTCCTTCCTGCCCCGAACAGTTCCCGGACCTGCCAGCTAGGTGGGAGCCTGGTCAGTGGGCCAGCATCGGGGCTAAGTATTTTTTGAAAAACTTTCATTATGTTAAACATCCTAATACATGTGAGGAAACTAGGCATGAAAACAAAACATCACATTACATGAACTTATGGATAGAAAAGAAAACTAGGTATGGAAACCGAACTGAGTCTCCCACTCCCAGGCCTGGTCTACCTCGACTTCTTCTGGCAGTTGCGGTTGTTGCCCTGGAACCCTCGCTTCCTTTATTTCCAATAACTCTGGGCAGGTGGATGTCGCGTGACCCTCCTCATCATGGAAGTCGCAGTAAGGTAACTCAACCATATCCCTTCCTTTCCCTCTTCTTTCTGCTTTCCTTGCTCCCCTCCTTCTACCTCCGCCAGTTGCCATGGCTTGCTGAGGTGGTGGAGAGGGTGTATTCGATTCTTGAGCTCGCCCTGAGCGGTTGGCTCTTTTTCTTTGGAAGCCCTTCCTTCCTTGCTCTCGCGAAGTTGAATTGCTGACCTCTGCGCTCGTCGGGCTATTGGATAGCCGAAACCCGGGGTGGTCTCGCCCACCATCATTCATCCGACTCCTTTTGGGGTGGGGCAAGCGAGGGTCGGATGCCTCCCCGTTCGCCACCCTTTGGGGCTGGACTCGAAGGGGTGGAGCGAGCTGGGGGGCGCCTCCCTCCTGAGCTCGCCCTCTTGAAGGGGTGGGGCGAGCTGGGAGGGCACCTCCCTCCTGAGATCGCCCCCTTGAAGGGGCGGGGCGAGCTGGGAGGGCGCCTCTCTCCTGAGCTCGCCCCCTTGAAGGGGCGGGGCGAGCTGGGAGGGCGCCTCCCTCCTGAGCTCGCCCCCTTGAAGGGGCGGGGCGAGCTGGGAGGGCGCCTCCCTCCTGAGCTCGCCCCCTTGAAGGGGCGGGGCAAGCTGGGAGGGCGCCTCTCTCCTGAGCTCGCCCCCTTGAAGGGGCGGGGCAAGCTGGGAGGGAGCCTCCCTCCTGAGCTCGACCCCTTGAAGGGGATGGGCGAGTGGGGGTATGGCACCTCCCCACTCCCCTCCCACCTGTACCTCTTCCGTGGACTGTTGGTCGAGAGTTACCTCGCCCATCTGCCAGGGCGGGACCTCTGGACCATCTCTTCTTTTGCCCTCAACTAACATGGCGAAAGCAACCTGGAAGGTCTGCAAGACCTCTTGCTTGATATTTTTGAACATCTCCAATGTCACCCCAGCCACTGGAGGCTGCGAGTGACCCGGGTCGGAACTTCCTCCACCTCCGTCCATGGAGCTCATCTTGAGAGTTTCTTGAATCAGTCACACTCCACGCTCACCACACCATAATGTTGAAACCGATTTCTCGTCTCTGTGGAGTTCGGGGCCCTCAGCAAGCTGAGGGGCGACCAACCCTTACTCCCCCAAGGGAGAGCTCTAGGTTGAAGGTTGAGGAACTATGGACTGGACCAAGGGCTTAGTGGGGAGGTCCCGCCACATACCCTGAAGCCCCTTAGGAACTTCTCCTCCCAAGCCACTACTAAGCTTGGGCACCACTGGAGGCTCTCCTCACCCCCTAGAGAGACTTGGGGAGGGAGAGAGAGGGAGAGAGCTAGCCTAGAATGATCTCCTCAAATGGTGCCCCCTTGGTCCTATTTATAGGATTTTGGATTTGGGCTGCAAATAACCACATACTGGTCCCTGAAGTTACCAAAATATCCCCGAATTTGGCCCGCGGGCAGCCAAATCCCGCTGTTCTGAGGCGCTAAACGCAGACCGACCCCTCCCCCCGGAACTGGGCGAGAGGGGTACCTCGAGGGGCTCGGCGAGCCTAGTATCCGGGTGGGGCGAGACCCGGGGGTCGGCCCCCCTGCTGGTCTCGCCCGTCTGCTTTGGCTGGGCGAGACCCAGCTAGGGGCGGCCCCCCTGCTGGTCTCGCCCCTCTGTCGGGGCTGGACGAGACCCAGCTAGGGGCGGGCCCCCTACTGGTCTCGCCCCTCTGCTGGGGCTGGGCGAGACCCAGCTAGGGGCGGCCCCCCTGCTGGTCTTGCCCCTCTGCTGGGGGCGCGGGGGGGGGGGGGGGGGGGGGGGGGGGGGGGGTCGAGAGGAGCTCGCCCCCCTGGAGGGGATGGGGGCGAGAGGAGCTCGCCCCCCCCCCCCCCCCCCGTGCCTTGGGGTGGGGCGAGATTGGCTAACGCCCGGCGGTATTGCTACCGCCGGTGCTAGCGACTCGTCCCCCTGGGGTCTCGCCCCCCTGGTGCTGGGGGCGAGAGGAGCTCGCCCCCCTTGCCTTGGGGCGGGGCGAGAGGAGCTCGCCCCCCCCCCCCCCCCCCCCCCCCCCCCCCCCCCCCTGCTGCTGGGGGTGAGAGGAGCTCGCCCCCCTGGAGGGGATGGGGGCGAGAGGAGCTCGCCCCCCTGCTGCTGGGGGCGCGGGGGGCGAGAGGAGCTCGCCCCCCTGGAGGGGATGGGGGCGAGAGGAGCTCGCCCCCCTTGCCTTGGGGCGGGGCGAGATTGGCTAGCGCCCGACGGTATTGCTACCGCCGGCGCTAGCGACTTGTCCCCCTGGGGTCTCGCCCCCTGCTGCTGGGGGCGAGAGGAGCTCGCCCCCTTGCCTTGGGGCGGGGCGAGATTGGCTAGCGCCCGGCGGTAGTGCTACCGCCGGCGCTAGCGGCCGTGTCCGAGCCGGCCATGGTTAGCAAGGGATGATTGATTTACCTCCCCCGTATTCTTGTCCTCCGCCATTGTAGGAAAAACAAGCCTTAAATACCTCTTGGGTCCCGGGGGTTCGCTCGGCGAATTCAGGGTTGTACAGATAACATGATTTTATGTACATGTCACCTACTTTGAAGATCGTAGAAAAATCCTTCTTTAGTTATACTAAATCTAGAGATGCGCATATCATTGCTTGGATGTTCAATCTTCATGCACATGTAGGATAAAATGAAACTTTCTTTCCGCTGCGTATGTATTGATTTCTACTCGTGGACTAGTTGATCCACTAGACCGAGGGACACGGTCATAAGCTAAAAATGTAAATTCTCTATTTAACTCAAACAAATTTACGTCTTTTATAAATTTTCGTGAGTAATAGCTGCATGAGCGTCTGTAGTTATCCCCTGCATGACGTGGCATCATAGCACGTATTTTTCCTTTGCTCTGATAATATTTATTAAATTCGTGGGAAAATGCGGGTTGTGATAGTCGTCTTCCCTTGTACTTGCTTTTTTAGAAACTTTTCATGGAGGTCGAGGCAAACGAACCGCTCAATATTATCCTTTAGGCATTCACATCTCTCTGTGTCATGCCCTTTGCCTCGATGGTAGTAAGAGAACTTTGACTGATCTCCCCTGCGTGGGTGGGGGGGAGCTTAGGTCCCTGGAGAGTGGGATGAACACGGATGGTGAGTAAGACCTCATCCCGTGAAGTGTTGAGGCGGGTGGGGGGGGGGGGGGGGGGGGGGGGGTGAAGTGCTAATTTTGTTGGTGCCCCTCGGTCCAGCGGGTGTCGCTGCAATGTCCGCCACTTTGCTTGGGAGCTGGGAGAACACCCTTCTCTCTCTTTCTTTTTAGATTACATGTGTCTTGTTGCTGATGCGCTTGGCTGCGAGCGATTCTTCTATCGGTCCGTGCGGCTTCAGGAAACTTTCTCTCAGAAGAGCCTTTGATGCGAGTGATTTCTTTAGGCAAGGTGCGGTTCGAAGGGAGTGATGGTCGACCACCGGGCACAAAAATATTTTCGGGAGCTCGAGAGGCCACTAAATCCTATAGCAAGGCGAGTGCAAGAGTATGTCTCTCCTCCATCTGACATATTGGCTCTTCCACAGATGTTGCTTCGGCGATGGTGGCTTCCTCGAGAAGCCGTATATTACTAATGAGCGAATTGGCGAAAGCTTGAGTGGTACGTCCCTTTGGGACTACCTTGTTGGCAGCACATGAGCTTCTTTTTCTTATCATTGTTATTAGTTGAGAGCACTTGTGTAGGACAAGCGATGTCTTCAAAAACTTTTCAAAGCTTTGGGAACACTTACCCTCAAATGGCGCTAAACTGTTGCGGGGCACTCGGTTTCCCCCGGTCGAGAAAATAGGACCTCCTTAGCTCGAGAGTGAGATGAGCGTGCAAAACAGTTTAAAGTGAATCAACATCAATGACATGAAGGCATTTTGCATGGAAAACCCGGAAAGGGTATAAAACCACGTGGTCGGATCTGTGTCGGCCAAATTCCACTAGTTCTGTTGCGGTTACAAGAGTTTGAGTTTTTCGGAGGGTGAAAGGTCACCTCTCTGCTTATAAGTCTCTTAGATTGAAAAAGGAGGAAAAAGTTTAAGTTCACGAAGCATCCTCAAGAGCCTTCTCTGGTGCTGGCGGGAGCGTCCTCTTGAGTCTTGGAAGAGAGCGATCTTGGGAGAGAGCGGAGCGAGTTCTGAGCGAAGGAGCGAGCAGAGTCCCACGTTCTTGGCGAAAAACCTCAAATCTCTCTCTTTGTCTCTATGATTTTTGCATGTCTTCAAATGAAGGTCTGAAGACCTTTTATAACTTTTCTGAAGGGATGTGCTGGTAATTGCGTCTTGCTGGATCTTGAGTTGATGAATGATGTTGCTCGGTTCTGGTCACCTGAATCACCAATTTTCTGAAACTAACGAACATGTCCCCCGGGCGGTCCGGACGGCCCGGGAAAGTTGCCCGGCGACAGTGGTGGCCATAGGCGGCGGAGGTCGGAGGCAGAAGGGTGCTGCTAGCGTGCGCGCGCAAGGAGCGGTCGTACGCGCGTGGCCTCGTGCACGCGTGGGGAGGCCATGCATGCGGCCTCGTGCACGCGCGTAGGGAGGCCACACATGGCGTGCGGTCTCGCGACATCGTCTGCGGCATCGTGCCTGTCCTTTTCCATGCGCCCCTTTGGGCGGTTTACGAACCTTCGAGCGAGCGCGGTTCGTACGTGTTAAATTTTTGAAGTGGAAGTGGAATGGTGTTGGGCGGTCTGCAGATTGGAGACCGCAGAGATCGCGCGGTCTGTGTTGGTGCTCTGGTCGGTTCTGTCTCAGGCGATCTGGTCTGGACTGTCTGATCTGGGAGACCGCTAATTGTCCGGGCGGCTTGCGCGGGTTGTTCTGGCGACTTGTTCAAGTCGGCCAGATGTTCAAGTAGGTCTGCCTTCTTGCAGTGACCGGGCGGTCTGACGTTTTGTTCTAGTCTGTTTGGGTTACTGAAGAAGTTCATTTCTTATGCAATAAGATCGGGCGGTCTGTTTTGGTGACCGCGGTGACCGGGCAGTTTGTATATAACCGTATGGTTCAATAAGGGAGTTGTTAGCCTTGCTGAGCTTGGTTGGTCTGTCTTATGAGACCGCTGGCGATCTGATGAGCGGTTATTGTATCCCAATTTGTGCGGTGACGACATCCGTCTGCTCGCCTATAAATATGTGTGCAGGGCCCGTCATTAATGATAAAGAACTGTAAGAACCAAAGTTGGCTTGATTGTGTCGGCCTCAATTTGAGGTCGCGCGGTTTGAGATTTTGACTGACCGGTTCGTTTGTTCACATGTTAGCGACTAGCAGCTCGCGATCAGCTTTTCTCTTTTATTCCAGCTTTGAATAAATCAGTCTGGGCGGACTGTGTTTAGGTGTTCTTGGACTGTGCAACGAACTCATTTGATCAGGCGGTCTTAAGTGGCCAGGCGATCTTGAGTTATGGTCTGCAGCAGGAAGCAGTTTCTTTGTCAAGTGTTCGCGGGTTCCTGTGATCTTAAGACCGTGCGGTCTGGGCGATCAAGGAGTGCGAACTGGTTGTCTCTCAGCAGTTGAATAAAGCAGCAGGTCGGGCGGTCTGTGGTTGCGAGCTGACAGGTGCGGCTTGTGCTCTGTTCGCGCGGTCTCAGGGGTTATCCGTCTGGCTTGTCTGTTCGCGCGGTCTGGCGGTTTCAAGTTGTCAAGTCACCAGCAGCTTGTAATCATTTGTGTTTTGTGCTTCTCTCCTCCGTGATTCTTATGAATCATGTCTCGTCATGTATACCTCGAATTATAAAGAGATAGTTAATACCATAGCACTATTCGGTCTTCTCATTGTCATTGTGTTGCTATACTTGTGGAAAGTTTGTGAAGTGTTCCACATTTTACTTCACCTCCGGACCTCAAGTTTTTTAACAGTACGTGCGGTCCACCTTGGGCGGCTCGGTCGAACTCTGAACCAGCTCGACTTGGAACTCTTTTAGGGGAACCCCATCAATACTATTTGAGAAATCTAAAGTACTGTTAAGTATCTGTGGTCACAGTGATAGTCCAACAGAGCTTTGGTTGTGAAGTTTTTGCCTTTGGAGCACGTTTTTGCTGCAAGTCGTGGAATTATAGTCATATATCAAGGTTTTGAAAATCGGACCGGTCCGCCCGAGAACCGGAGAGCCGGGCGGTTTGACCGGGAAACCGGAAACCGTGACCGGTTCCCCATAACCGTGAGGGTCGAATAAGTATCCCGCGGGTCTGCCTAATTTTTTTTGTAAAAATTGTCTAAGGTATGATTTGAACCCGCATCACTAGGGCAAATTACAAATACTCCATCCACTAGCCCAACATGTCTCTTGAAAAATGTAGAAATATAATGTATATAAAATATTATTATTCATATTAATTAATATTACAATATTATTCATTTTAATATATATATATATAAACAATTATTTGATTATAGTTAAAAGTTATTTTTTTCAATAAAATGTTTATATTATGGTGTTTCAATTAAAATTTAGTTACAATATTTAGATAAAAAAATAAAATTCAAGAAACACTTTAATATTATTAAATCTTCTATAAAAATTATTATAATAAATATGGGAAATTTATATTGGCAGCCCTAAATGACTTTGCAACCCAAAAATACCCCAAAACTCAATTATAACCTAAAAATAAAACCTCTAAAGGCAGCTCCTCTCATATTTTTCTGATTCCTCATTCCCGATTCGCCCTCCCGCTAGGTCATGCCTGCTTCGCCTCCCTGGTGCCGCCCAGCCGCCGACCACCCTTCGCCCAGTCGTTGCTGCTCCTGTCGCCGACCACCCTTCGCCCAGCCGTCGCCCAACCCTCTCCTCTGTCATTTGGCCGACCGAGCTCTCCAAAAAAGTTATAATCTGGTAATTTTTGGCCTCCTTTCACCTATTTTTTGTCTTTTGTAGTTTCATAGCACCATTTAGAGAGAAATGCATGTTGATTTTTTAGGGATTGTGGTGTTCATAACCTAAGGTTTCATCAATTTTGTGTTAGGGTTCTCCTTATTGTGCTTATTTTTCGTATTTTATTCTCATGTAGGGTTCTCTTTGCTAGAGAAATTTTGTGGTGAAGATTTTCAAGTTTTTTGACAAAGGTTTGAGTTTTCATCTTCTAAGTATTAGTTTTTGGGTATGTTTTTCTTGTCCTAAACAAAAAAATTTTCGTCTTTGATATAGCTTGAAATGAGTTCCGATGAAAGTATGAAATTATTGACGTATGGGGATTTCTCCGAAAAACCTTCAATCGATGTCGAAGAACATTTCAGTACTAATAGGACATTTTGTTGCAAAGAGGAAATGGTAGAATGGGCTAGAAATATTGGCAAAGGTTTAGATTTTGTCGTAATCATCACAAATGTACAACCCCATATTTGTCGAGTGGGGCCCCCGGCTTAAGACGGCCAGGAGAGCATGCAAGGAGGGCATTCGCCTAAGTCATGAGAGGCAAAGGAGTCTCAGGGCGAGTGCGGATCTCATTTACAGGGCATTCGCCCATTCAGGAGTGCGAGTGCGCGAGAGGTCAGGCGAGTTGTGCCCCCATGGACCACTCGCCTAGTAGAATCAAGCGTGCGGGAAGCCTGGCGAGTGGTGCCCTCACGGACCACTCGCCCAGAAGGCTTTGGGGGTAAAATTACCTAGATACCCTTTGGGGGCTGCCAATAGCCCTTTAGAACAGCGGAGTTAGGCTGTTAGCATACCAATTTGGGGTGCGGTTAATAAAACCAAAAGACGGATTTATGCTATTTGCAGACTAGGCTGAAGAATCTATAAATAGACCCTTAAGGGCACCTTGGAGGAGATCTGATCTTTCAGACTCTCTCCTCCTAGGTAAGTTTTGGTTGGCTGCTAGTGCCCTCCAAGGTGCCCAGCTGAGCTTTGATTTGGGAGGGGAAGCTCTATAAGATCTTTCGGGTGTGTGGTGGGACCTCCTCATTACAGACATGGGCCTGTTCCTAGTTCTTCATCCACAGTCAAGAGTAAAAGCTAGGGATAAGTAGGTGCGGGCTATACCCCCCAGTGGGTCCGAACTCAAGAGGCCAGTTGACGGTTTCAATAACAAAGGCAAATAAGATTGAGTCAAGGGCAAAACCTAGAGTTATTCTTGGGTGTGATCGATCCGGCTTCGTCAGAGAATCTCAAAATAAGGGTTTTGTTAAAAAATTTTGAGGAAGAGCATCTATGACGGACACGAATGATCTAGACGGACACGAGACTACCAAGAATCATGCATCTACGACGGACACGAATGATCTAGAGAAAGAGCTTGATGGGTTATTACACCGGTATAATAACATTATTGATTTACAACGGAAGAAAATGAAAAACAAATTACGTGAAATTGTGAACCTTCCAACTACTCAAACATTGGAGCCAAAAATGCTGGCAAAATCAAAAGGTCGTCCGAAAGGTAGTTGGAAAAAATTTGCGGATGATTATAAATCCACAAAGAGGGATCCATCTCACTTCGAGCATGTCTTGATGCTTGAACAAAAGTCACAAAATACAAATATGAAGAAGGAGGCTAGAAAGATATGGTGAACTAGAGGAGGAAACTTTGCAGAAAAAATCAAAAGTCAAATGCCATCTAATTTCTGTTTGCATATCATAGATAACGTTGATGTATTGGGTGATGGCCAATGTGGGTATAGAGTGCTTAGTAACGCAGTTTACATGAATGATAATAGGAATCAAGTTTGACACGATCTTTTCCAAGAACTACAACAACGTGAAAGGTTGTATACTAACATATTTGGAATAGCTAGAAGAGTTGATTTGTTGAACTCATTGTTGAAACCAAGACTTGAGAACAAGACTTAGTCTCTGTGGAGTTCGGGCCCTCAACAAGTTAAGGGGTGACCTCACACTTACTCCTCCCAAGGGAGAGCTCTAGGCTTAGAGGATAAGGAATTAGGAACAAGGCCAAGGGCTTAGCGAGGAGGTCTCACCACACACCCGGAAGATCTTAGAGCGCTTCCCCTCCCAAGCCAATGCTAAGCTTGGGCACCTTTGGAGGCTCTCTCCACCCACTAAAGAGACTTGGGGAGAGAGATGCCAAAAGAGAGACAGAGAGAGAGATCTGCCTTCAAAGGTGCCCCCTTGGTCCTATTTATAGGATTTTGAACTTGGTCTGCAAATAACCACAATCTGACCAACGAGATTACAAAAATACCCCTGGATTTGGCCTGTGAATAGCCAAATCCCGCTGTTCTGAGGTGCTAAACGCAGCCCAGAACACCCCTCCCAGGGCCGGGCGAGAGAGGGGTCGGCCCCCTCCTCCTCTCGCCCCTCCACTTGAGATGGGGGCGAGAGGGGGGTCGGACCCCTCCTCCTCTCGCCCCTCCACTTGAGATGGGGGCGAGAGTGGGGTCGGACCCCTCCTCCTCTCGCCCCTCCACTTGAGATGGGGGCGAGAGGGGGATCGGACCCCTCCTCCTCTCGCCCCTCCACTTGAGATGGGGGCGAGAGGGGGGTCAGCCACCTCCTCCTCTCGCCCCTCTACTTGAGATGGGGGCGAGAGGGGATCGGACCCCTCCTCCTCTCGACCCTCTACTTGGTTGGGGGCGAGAGGGGGGTCGGACCCCTCCTCCTCTCGCCCCTCCACTTGAGATGGGGGCAAGAGGAGGGTTGGACCCCTCCTCCTCTCGCCCCTCCACTTGAGATGGGGGCGAGAGGGGGGTCGACCCACTCCTCCTCTTGCCCCTCTACTTGAGATGGGGGCGAGAGGGGGGTCAGACCCCTCCTCCTCTCGCCCCTCTACTTGGTTGGGCGAGCAGGAGGCTCCTGCCTCCACCGCTCGTCTCCTCTCTTCCTCTTCTGAATCGTGCAGGAAAACCATGCCTGAAAAGATCCCTTGGGTGGGGGGCCCACTCGGCGAATACAGGGTTGTACAGACAAACTGATCAAAGCCAACCACGTGTCCGTTACTGCGACTCAGAGGTGATGGTAAAACCGATCAAGCCAAGACGTGTTCGATAGTGCAGCTCAGAGGTGATGGTTAAACTGATCAAAGCCAACCATGTGTCCGACATTGCGGCTTAGAGGTGATGGCCACGAAATAACACCATAAATGATCACCTAACATTCCAGGACATCTCGACGGATAAAACATAACTCCCTCTAACGTCTCAACCAATGAACTCGACGCGCTCAACGTCATAATTTGAGATACCCAAGAATACATGGCAAAAAAGAACTTAAATTAGGGATGAAACAATTAGGGAGATACGATGAAATCGTCAGAAAAGACTTAACAAAAGTAAACGACTGGAAGCTTAATAAAAGAAGAAGAAATGAATACACAATTTTAAGAAGAGCAAACTTTTCTAGACCTAGGGAAGTCTTAACAGACAACCTACATCACAACTAAGCATGAATTCATAGAAACTATCTAAATTCAAGGGAAAGACAGCAAGAGATCAAGAAAGACAAACAAGATCCATAAGGGAAAAACAACAGCCACTAACCTAAACTCAACAGGTTAGGCATACAACGAAGAAGGAGAGGACTGAAAGGAAGGACTTTCACTCACATAGCAAAATATGCCAAAGATGACTACACAACTAACAAGATAACCTAGCATAACTAGATTCCAGGAAAAATGGGAAGAAACAAGCATTAAAGGGGAAGAGAAACAAAACCAGAAAACAAAAAAAGAAGCTCCAACAAGGGAAAAGGCAGAATTGATGGGCTGTCCCGTCGATCGCCGGGTGGTCCCGTCGATCGACGGGAAGACCCGCCGATTCTGACTTAAAGAATCAGAAAAAAAAACAACAATACATCTACGACCAAAGATCGACGGGATGGTCCCGCCGATCGACGGGAGGTCCCGTCGATCGACGAGATGTCCCATCAATTTTTACTAAGAGAAAATAGAAAAAGAAAAGACTAACAGTCGAGACCAAGGATCGACGGGATGGTCCCACCGATCGACGGGAGGTCCCGTCGATCAACGGGATGTCCCGTCAATTTTGACTCAGCACCCAAAAATTTCCCTTTTCATTTTCTAAACAAGCCCAACATGCTTCTATCAAGAACAACCCTAGACTACCAGCACAAACCTCAAATAACAACAACTAAAGTAAAGCAAACCATTCAACATCACTAATTACCAATTATAAAGGGAGTTAAAAAAAGAGCTCTGGAGAAAAACACAAGCAAAGGGGGAAAGAGCAAACCACCACTTGTCTTAACTCGAATCACCAAAATACGGTCTCTCAAGCCCTCCATGCCACAGATCGGTGCAGCTCAAACCCGGCCTAAAAACGAAGAATCTACGAAGATGTGGACAAAATACGAAATTAGAGCCGCTAACCCTAGCGCCAAAAATCTACAAAATGGACAAAACTTACCACCACGCGAAGAGCACGACGAGAGCTTTCCAAAATATTCCTAGTTTCGATGTCGATTGTGCCAATCAGATCAATCCTTTAAGGAAAGAGACATTTGATATAAAATATTCCTAGTTTCGATGGTTAAGGGTTGACTCTCTTATATATACCAATAAGGTATGAGATGGAAACACCAATCGTAATCCTAATCATAAGAATCACAAATCTTCTGAACATTCGAAGTGTGAGAAGCAATAGAACAGTGCTCTCATCAGAAAATCAAAAAGTTGCCGACAAGATCTTCAAAGTTTGAGAACGAGAAGCTGAAGGAGATTTATTCAAGAATCATCTAGTTCTCCTAGCTTGCTCCAGGTTCTTCATCCACAATCATTTCAGAGCAAAGAAGTTCTCAGATCTCAAGGTCAATCTGATCCATGTTTTCTAAAAGAAGATTCAATCAAGATCTTGGTTGATCCAGTGAAGGTTATCTGCTTAGAAGCCTAAGAAGACTCAATCCTTACGAGAAACATTTTCTTGATTATATTTGTATTGCTTTAAACAAAACTAAACTTTCTGTTGTAGGATCACTTTGAGATCTAAGTGTAGGGTTCTGTGTGAGCCTGAGGTAGGATTCAAGGTTGAATCTGAGTTGTCAAAGTTGTGTACTCTGAGTTGTAGGGATCCTGTGTTTGGGATCTGAGGTAGGGAACTTGTTATTGTTCCTGAGGTAGGAGTTATGTACTCTGAGGTGTAAGATCTCTAGTAGTAGATCTGAGTTTGAAGGAGTTTTGCTGAGGCTAGCACGCTGCTAGATAGGATGGGGGAAAGTGGACATACCCATCTTGGGGAGCCACTATAAATATTTGTGCTCTATGTGTTCTATGTGTTGTGGTTGCTTTCTTTTGTGCTTTTATTTTTAAATCCGCTGCTAAAACAAATAAGTGACAACACCTATTCACCCCCCCCCCCCCCCACCTCTAGGTGGTATAGATCCCTATTCTTCCAGATATATGTAGAACTTGATATTTGAGGGTTGTAGCTAGGTCCAAAATTCCTCTTCTGATAAACTGAAGACCGCAAATGCTACTGTATCGATTTCCTCCAATGCTTGGAAGAATACAACTCCTCTTTTCCTCTACACCGAGAAGTTTTCACCTTGGGCTCAAATAAAAAGGAAAATGAATTTTCCATTAATGAAGTAATCGCAACAAGGAAGACTGAGAAGCCCCAAAATCCTGTAAAAAAGTAGAGGAAGATGATCCGCAAGCCCTCTCGTCGCCTTGTTGATCCAGAGAGGAAAAGATCCAATTATCTAGGAAATTGCCGAAGAAGATGGAGGGACTTCATTGGTTTGCTGAAGAGGATCTGGGCTCAAGTTTCCGCCATTAAAACTCTCTTCTTGATCCACGATGGAGTTCCCGCCTTTCCGATCCTATTAGGAATGCTGAGGAAGGCCTCAACTTGGACCTGACAAGTTGTTGTAGCCTGGGTTGAAGGTCGATGGAAGGAAGATGAAGTGTTGGGTAGGAGCGGCAGTTACACCTTGTTCGCCCGCCTTTCAGATTGTGGTATAAAAAGCCCAATTCAAAATTAAAAACAGATGACCGGTTGAATCTTTTAATAGGAAATGCATTAAAAGGTTAAAAATAGCCTCTTATTATCTCTTTTAATGTCAAATTCGGCCATCCGAATGACTTAATCGAGCATGCAAATTGAAACCGATCGATCCAAAGGCGCTAAGGGTAAGATCAAGCTCGCGCAATGAAGATCCGAATTCGTCTGACCCAACTATCACGAGTTTCGACAATTCACACAAACCTAAAATGACTCACATTAGCGGGAGAGCCAAATAGACTCAAACTGATGTGCATGCTCAATTGAGACAACTCGATCGAATTGATTTAGGCTATGTTTGAGGGGACTTATTTTTATCGGTCAAGCGGTTACGACCGCATGAACCGGACCTTAATTAAGGTCCGATTCATGCGGTCGTAACCGCTTGACCGGTGAAAATAAGTCCCCCCAAACTGAGCCTTAGTCATTCAAAATTAGGAAAAACGCACAATGGGTTCCAAATTTTGACATATATGAGGGTGGCCAACCTTGGCGATATGGAATCAGTCACGGAGCATGCATTTGATGCACTGAATGTCGAGGTTGATGGAAGCAACATCGATAAAGCAGCATTGAGAATCATCATAAAAGTTCTGTGATTAATAGTTGAGAATCATCATTCATGGTGAAGAATCCTACTCGTGCACGCGAGATTTACCCACAGATTTCAAACATAAGATAAATTAATGTGGCGGAGAAAAATCACTACAAAACAATGTGGTGGAGAAAAATCACCACAATTTCAAAACAATAGATTTTACGTATACTGAATAGAAAATAAATTAGAATGTATTTTCTCTTGTAAAATAAATGATCTAAAACAATTAAGCTATTCTCACATCCTACCAGAAGCTTCGGAAAAAATATCAATTTAACTTTTTTGGGGTACTTTAATAGGCTGGGCCCATTCTAATACTATTCCTAGCCCGATATGACAAAAGAGTTCATGTCGTTTTCGTGATCGGAAAGAGCTCGTGGCGGCCACACAACCAAATCTATATTTTCCACCCTAAACAGCCCAAACTGAAAAATCTCTAGTCCAAGCTCAAAGAAAGAAGCGAAATCTAGAACAGGGATTCATCCAAATCCACCATGGCGACCACGATCGGAGCTTGCTTTGCCTACAATCCTTCATTGGAAACCCTAAAGCAGCGGGGGCTAATTGCCTCATCAACACCGGCGTCTTGTCGTCGGCGAGGGGCTGCGCTTGTCGTGCGTGCGGTGGGCAATATCAACACTGAGATTCGAAAGAACGAGGATAAAGTCGTTGATTCCGTCGTTGTCTCAGAGCTCTCGAAGCCTCTCACGGCCTACTGCCGGTAAATTACCCAATCGAGCAGCTCGTCTTGTTCTTTCTTCCTTAGTCACTCCGCATCTTATTCCTCATCTCAAAGCTTGATGTGAAAATAGGTGCTGGAGATCCGGTACGTTTCCTCTTTGCGACGGAAGCCACGTTAAGCATAACAAGGCCACCGGAGACAATGTTGGCCCCTTACTCGTGAAGAAGTGATGATTTGCTGATTAGGGTTCGCAAACAGTGTAGAGGTTGGTTTCGTCCCACCTCTATGCCATCCTTCTCTCAAATATTTTACTTCATCTACGACCACTTTTACTGGGAATAATCTGTCAGCTGCTAGTAGGACTATTTGCAAATTGTGCTGTTTGTAACAAATAAAGTCCGTGAACGGATGCCCTGCACCATTCCCTATATTGATGTATGTTTGTAGGAAGCTTTCTTTATCAAATGTTGCCTTCCCACAACTGTTTTGGCGCATATCATGTTGTTAGGGTGTGTTTCTTTACCGAAGACTTCTCTTGTTCCTAGGTTGCTGGTGTAACATCTTTGGCCAGGGTGAGGACATCTGGAGGATTAACACAGGAATTCCCTATCGTTGTTGACTTACATCAAGGGTCAGCTTTAAGCCATTATCTTTTTACCCTTATCTTAGATAAGCTCAACGGACATATCCAACAAGCAATGTCTTGGTGTTTATTATTTGCAGATGATATTGTTTTGGTTGATGAGACGCGCGAGGGTGTAAATGCGAAACTTAAATCTTGCCGAGATACTTTAGAAAATAAGGGTTTTAGGTTGAGCAGGACAAAGACGGAGTATATAGAGCTTAAATTTAGTAGTGCAAGAAGGTCGGATGTCTCCGTCATTAAATTGGGTGACCAAGATATTTTCCGCAGTGAGTGCTTTAAATATCTGAGATCGATAATTCAAAAAGATGGAGGTGTAGATAATGATATGATACATAGAATCCAAGCAGGTTTGTTGAAGTGGAGATGCGCGTTTGAGATCTTATGTGATCGTAAAGTACCATTAAAACTTAAAGGCAAGTTTTACCGTACTGCAATTAGGCCAACAATGCTCTATGGTTCTGACTGTTGGGCAATGAATGTACATGAGTAAAAAATGGGAGTTGCGGAGATGAGAATGCTTAGGTGGATGTGTGGCCACACGAGACTGGATAAAATTAGGAATGGATGTATTAGGGATAAGACAAGAGTGGCGCCAATTGTAGAGAAGATGCGAGAAGCTCGTTTAAGATGGTTCAGACATGTACATATGAGACTATTAGAGGCACCTTTTAGGCGTTGTGAGAGTTTAACACTAGACTTGTTAAACGGGGGAGGGGTAGACCAAAAAAGACTTGGAATGAAACTACAAGGAAAGACATTATGTACTTATGCATTAGTGAGACTAAGGTTGAAGATAGAGCTCAATGGCGATAAAGGATCCATATAGCCGACCTCACTATGGTGGGATAAAGGCTTGAGTGTTGTTGTTGTTGTTGTTGTTGTTTGTTTCAGTTTAAGAGTAAAATATAGAGGTGCGCTTCTGTAGATTTAGAAATATTTATTTTTATTAAGCAATTCATATCCTTTTGAGCTCCAAAAGTTAACTATTTCCTCAATGGGTATATCGTCTGGCCCAACCGCAATGTGGTCGCCAAAGAGTTAGCAATTTTACCGCAATGTGATCGCCAAAGAGTTAACATTGCGGAGTTCATTGACAAATCAGGGGATTTTAACGATTATGATTCAATTCAAAATCATTTCTCTTAGATCTAAAGACTTGGTGGATAAATCATGGCTCGACGGCTCCTTCACTTCAAACCATAGCATTGAAGTTATTAGTACAACCATCATCTTCTTCATGCGCCGAGAGAAATTGAAGTACTTACTCCTTTATCCATTCAATGAAAATGAATAGAATGACACCGCAACGCGCGAAAGATTTAATAAGTATCCATAACAATCAACTTCTACTTTCTAGAAGAGATAAAAAATACAATGAAGCAGAGTCTATATTGTGGGATATTGCGGGAGATGGCTTTGAGTCATTCGAAGATGTAGGTACACTTGAGATAATTAATCTATCGCTTGATGAACGAAGGTTAGAACTTTCGATTATTGAAGAAGATGATGAAGTCGATACTATTGAAGAGAATGTTTAATTTTTAAACTTGATATTTTGCATGTGAATGTAACAAAATAATGATCAATTATCAATTGATGTAATGATGTGAACATGTGGTATATTGTTCTTTATGATCTTGTTTCCTTGAATCTTCTCTATATTTTTATAGCATTATATGAAATGTTATTTACAGTATTATATGAAATGTCAATGATGTATAATATAAGTTTGAAGTCCCGGTTTTCATATTTATGGTCTCTGTTGTAGTCTTATTAAATTCTTTTTCGTTACAATTCAAGATATGTACACTTAATTTGTTAGTTGTATTATTATATATTAATTAATATTTGTATTAATATAATTGAAAAAAAAAATTAAATACGTTTCCCGTATCCTTATTTTTTTTAAATCACGTTTCTCGTATCCGTTTCATATCGTATCCCGTATCCCGTTTCCGTACCCGTGGTACATAGGCGATCAAATGGGCGAATTGCCACTACGAGCATTTCAGGACACGATGAGAAGAGCGTTCTCAAATATTTAAGGGCGATCTTATAACTTACGTTCTTTTTCGACAGCGGCGGCTAACAAAGATTGCAGGAGATCCGAAAATCGGAATGACCACTAGCAGTCTCGGAACGACGGGAAGCTTTCCCAAAAAATTGATGATGGTTCGACGATTTTTTATTATCCTAGCTACAATAGTCCGATGTAGATTGTTAGAGATCCAACGATCCAATTAAAGAATTGGTACTACAAGTGGTCTTGGAACGACGAGTAGAAACTTCTCTAAATTTTTGATGATAATCCGATGACTTAATTTTTTTCTGGTGGTAGCAATTTGCATGAGTGTTGTTGTTGTTGTAGTTTGGCCGTGATTTCTTGAGATTCAGAGATTGTATCAACGAACACACGAACAACAGACTCAAAACAACTAGAAGAAGTTGCCTCCTGTTGGTTCTTTTTGTTAACTAAATTAAACTTGACAAATATTGAGAACTTTGACCGAGCTGCAAGAAGTATATATAGCATTTAAATAGAGAAAACATTACACTTACATTGCGGATAATATCGTATATATTCGCGAGCACAAATATTGTTGCAATTCTCCAATTCTCATATGGATAGGAAAGAATTGAGTTTAGTTCAAAATAAACTTCACAAAATTCATTTTGAATTTCAGTTCCATCCTTTAAGCACATAACCAAACAACTAAATTATAATTTCACCTTCGATTCTGATTCTAGTGCCCCAATTATGTCCATATGAACAGACCCTTTGCAGAAGTTGATTGAGCCCAAAATATGGAAAAAAGAAAGAAAGCAAGGAGCACAGAAGGGTGAGTTAAAAATTTACAATAGAAACGCAATATGAATAAATCCATCAAAACAGAAAAGGTGATGGATATAATCGCGAGGTGTGCTCGTGCCCTACTCTTGAGGGTTGGTTCTCCCGAAATGTTCCTCTCCAAGAGAGTGACTTCCGAAGACTCCAAATGTAATTCTATGATTTTCCTTCACTCCCTTATATATGAGAGAGATAGGCCACATCTAATATTACAAAAATGACACTTGGGCTACGAACGCAAATCAAATACAAAATGCGAGGCTAAAGGTAAGCA
Organism: Dactylorhiza incarnata; assembly: GCA_033032865.1. Lineage (NCBI taxonomy): Eukaryota > Viridiplantae > Streptophyta > Magnoliopsida > Asparagales > Orchidaceae > Dactylorhiza > Dactylorhiza incarnata. Next base: position 21,636,428 of record JAWHQI010000011.1, on the reverse strand, counting down.
CGCTCGGCGAGACGACTGTGAGTGCTAGGGTTCGGGATGGCGCCCAGGCAGATCGGTGGGTGACATGGTAAGTTGGACGACATTGATAGAAAGGCAACTTGAATAAATGCACTATGAAATGCAAGGGATACAATCGCGAGGAAGGCTGGAAGTCATATCAAAGCGCGGAACTAAAATTAAGAGCGCTCGGCGAGGCAACGATAAGTCCGATACATCGAAGTCGTATCAAAGTATCTTAAGCCTTCGCTTGTGGGAGAGGCCGAGCTTTATGTCTCCTACGTGTTTGGAAACGAATGTCCCTCACGAAGTCAATTCCCTCTCTTATTTGTAGGTTTGAGTTAGTACTTGTGCTACATAACTCTAACTCAGGAAATGAAATCAGTTGCCGCTCTGTTGACATTTCTGGCCCCTCAACCAACCAATTTACATCTTCCCAAATTGTCACGGACCAAAGTCGGTCTCATGACGACCCGTTGCACTTGAACCAACCGACAACCTCTAATTGGCTTCCTTGTCGCACGAACCATCCATATACCTCCCCCCTACCCAACTAAATTCCATGAACAGGCCGTTCAGCACCCACTTCACATTCATGGCCAGCCACATAACCAGAGAGTACCTGGCCGCGGCTTTAACTCCCCGTTGCTTTAACCGCAAGCCTTTCCCCACCCCGTTTCTCTTGATCCCGAGGATGCCTTTTTCGTCGACGAAAAGGGAGTAGGGAGGCTGGAGGGCGGGGTGAGGAGGCACCAGTGGCGATAACAATGACAAGGCAGATCAGGAGGAATGAGGAATGGGATGTGAAGTTGTGAGCGGTTGAGAATCATTCACGTGTCTTGAGAAGGATGTCGGGGCAGTTGGTAGGCTGGAGGGAGAGCACGAGGTCTTCTTTCTTCCTTATGATTCTGCTTTGGTCGGGCTTCTTCCGCTTTATGTTTGCTGGCTTCTATTTCTTTTATTTTGTTCTTAAAAATGAGATCCAGTGTAATATGGTGATGAGTGTACGTTCTCTGCAATCATGTTGATGCATTGACTTTCAGTTGTTCTCTGAATTATGTGACACCACCCACACAAAAAGGTATCTAGACCAGCGGTTGTTTGCAACAAGTGTTGCGATTATTATCGGTAATTAGTAATTACCTCTGCATGGATCAATATATAGAGGCTGATAGGGCCCTGGTCGAGACCGAAGCAGCAGTAATTTTGGTGGCTGCCTGCAACAATGCATTATGTTGTTGGGATTTTCGGTCGCTTCTTGGATCAATACAAGATCGAACAAGAACGCTTTCTTTGCACAATTATATCAACACAATACAATTATAGTATTTAAAATTAAGAAATACATATCCGAAAAATGCACTGCAGAATAACTTGGACTACAAAAATCCGCAGGAGGGTAATATGAGTTTGACTATAATCATAAAACGAATGCACAGGGTTCGTGCCAGAACAAACATTCGTCATCGTAGGACGACCCACAACCACCAAAGAAAGAACCCCACAGAGACTCGGGCTTATCGCATTTACGCAATCCGCAATCTTGTGGTGTGCAGCCTGCCACCATACCTCACAGCACCTCCCCTCTCAGCAAATGCCTCCGGATTCTTTCATGGTGTTATTCCAAACCACGATTCATCTCTTTATATAGACATTTCACAAGCCTTCCTCTGTGCGGCTTGGATGAAATTCTTCATTGACTGGTAGGTGTGGAAGGTGATCATGGGTTTGAAAATCAAGCCAACTCAACACATGCCCTATTATTTTTCATAGTTTCCATGAGTTCCCGATTTCTCAGGATTCATGAACAATGTAAATATCTATCTTTTTTTACCTACTTTGATTGAAGATTTTGCTGCTTGTTTAATGAATTAGACGTTTGCGTAATGATATTGTAGCTTCGTTTCTCCAAAAGGTGGGTTAATGTCTTTCTTATATTTTATATTGTATTTTTGTTATTTTTTGCTTGAATAAGTTGTAGAAGAAATATATATTGTTGTTTTGTAGAGATGAATGGATACAGCAGAAGGGTCTGTTTGGCACCTGGTGGTGGCCGTGAACCGTAGTCCGTTGGTGCTTTTTTATATGTTTAGGTTACTTATAATGTTTAGCTACTGTTTATAACTTATGTGCTGGAGACACTATGTTTGAGAACACGATGCAGGCTTCGGTGCAGTGGCGGTAATGGAGCTCCTTTTAAAACTGATACCAGACCTCTAAGTTCTGGTTCAACAAGAGATTGAAATTTAGGTGTCTAATGAAATGCTACCGCACCGGAGTTTGAACGGTTTTCCAGATAGCCTAAAGTCCCTAGACCTCCCAAAAATAGCCTTATTTTTATTTTGCACGCCATAAAGCCGTGTGACGCCCTTATAATTTTTTTTTAAAAATGTGTTATTCTTTTACATAATCATAATTTTACAAAGTTTTGATAATATTATATTATACTTCAGGTTAGGCTGGATAAGATTAAATTTTTAATTCTGCATTCGAAATGTACCTCGAAGAATTTATGGTATGACAGTTAATTGAATTATAAATAATATAATGCTATGACACGGTCCGGACTCAGGATTTTCGTTCTGACTCGGGCACCAAGTTAAAGATTTAGATTTATGAAAAAAAATGTTCTATCAATTTCTTGCAAACTACAAAAAGCGGATTGTAGCAATTTCTTGCAAACTATCAGCTAAAGATTTCAAAACAGAACAAATAAATGTTTCACATCCAAACTCTATTCATGATCTTAAACCTAAAGCTATAAATATTCTCCTTAAATGTAGATCTGAATAAAATTGTAGATATTTTCTGCTTCAATAACTAAAGCTATAAATTTTCAGCTAAAATTATAAATTTTCTGGTAAAGCTATAAATCTTTAGCTAAAACTATTAATTGTCTGCTTCCATAGATGTCCATCCCAAACTTGTTTCCTTAGTTATATAAAGAAATCACCTCTTGGATCATTTCTGATGGGATTTCACGCACATTCCTTTTTTTCTTAGCTTTTGCATACAGACTGAAAAAACAAGTTTCCTAGACCCTAATTCATTATATGCCCAAATCCTCATTTTCACCCAAATTTCAAAATGAGGATTTAGAGGCATAAGCATACAAGTTGAAATCAACAATGATTATAGAGACGTGAGAGTGTAGCAGAACAATGATTTAGGGGCCGTAAGATAGAAGAAACAACAAAGACCATCAACAAGGCAACAGTGATTATAGAGAGAGGCACGAGCCGCAGAGTTAGCAGAGACCACGCACCTTAAAGATAAATGAAAATTTCTCCATAGTTGAAAGAGGAATAGAGACAGTGAGGTAGTAGAGTCGCGAACCGCGAAGTAGCAGAGTTATCGTCCAGCCGGGAAACAAAGTCGTCGTCCCGCGAGGTAGCAGTGTCGTCGTCCCACAACTACCGCAGTGCCACTCACTGTCATCGCGCCGGAGAAATCCAGAGCATCGCGATTCGCTGATTAGGGCTCGCTTGCGCTTGCAGTTCGCTGGTTGCGGAAAGGAGACGCGAATGCGACAAGACTTCGAATCCGTGAAAATTTAGACCTGGGCACGTGCTCGGGTGTGCCGTCAGGTGGGTCCGCCCCTGGACACGGTCCCTCTGCTCCAGCTAGATGCACTGAGCATCAAGCATGATCTTAGGGCCTGTTTGGGAAGGCTTTTCAGCTCCTTTCTGTTTTCTGAAAAACGCCACCGCACCTATAAAACCGTTTGGATTGTCTACCGGTGGGAAAAGTTACCGCGGAAAACTCTTTTTTCTCCTCTTTTTGAAAAGTCACTTGACCCCTACTTTTCATCCTTTTCGAAAAGCACTTCCTCATCCCGATACAAGGTTAGGTCATTTTCCGCCCGAGCGCAAATTTTTCTCCCGTGCGAACATTTTTCTGCCCGGGCAAGCATTTCTTCGCCGATGGGCGCATTTTAGGCCCGGACGCGAATTTTTCGCTCGGTCACACATGTTTTTCCCAGTCGCACATTCTTCAGCCGGGTGCGCATTGTTTCGCTCGGGCGCACATTTTTCGCCCGGGCGCATTTTTCGCCCGAGCGCATATTTTTCGCGTGACAGCACATTTTTCGCGCGGGCACGCATTTTTCGCCCGGGCGCACATTTTTCGCCCCGACGCGCATTTTTTGCCCGGACTCGCATTTTTGCGCCGGGGCGCGAATTTTTCGCGCGGGCGCACTTTTTGCGTGCATTTTTCTTTCGGGCACGCTTTTTCGTCCGGGAGCACATTTTTCGTCCGAGCGTGCATTTTTTGCCCGGACACCCATTTTCGCCCGACGGCCCATTTTTTCGCCCAGACGCTCATTTTTCGCCCGGAAGAGTATTTTTCGCTCGGACGCGCATTTTTCTCCCGGACGCCAATCTTTCACCCGTGCGTGCAGTTTTCGCCCGAATGGCCATTTTTCGTCCGGGCTCGCAATTTTTCGCCTGGGTGCGAATTTTTCACACGAGCGCGCATTTTTCGCCTGGATGCATATTTTTCGCTCGGGATCGCGGTTTTCGCCGGAACGCCCATTTTTCGCCCGGTCTCGCATTTTTTCGTCCGGGTGCGCATTTTTTGCACGGGCGCGCATTTTTCGCCCGGATGCCCATTTTTCGCCCGGGCACGCATTTTTTCGCGCGGGCGCGTATTTTTTCGTCCGGGCGCGCATTTTTTCCCCGGACGCGCATTTTTTGCACGGGCGGGCATTTTTCGTCCGGGCGAGAACTTTTCGCCTGGGCGCGCATTTTTCGCCCATGCGCTCTTTTTTCTCCCGGGCGAAAAAAGCGCGTTTGTGTGAAAATGCGCGCTCGGGCGAAAAATTCGCGCCCGGGCGAAAAAGGCGCGCTCGGACGAAAAAATATGCGCCCGGGCGAAAAATGCGCGCCCGGGCAAAAAACATGCGAGCCCTGGCGAAAATTGGGCGTTCGGGTGAAAAATGCGCGCCCGGGCAAAAAATCCGCGTCCGAGCGAAAAATGCGCGCATCGGCGAGAAATGATAGCACGGTCGAAAAATGCCCGCCTGGGACAAAAAATGCGTACCCCGGAGAAAAATGCGCACCTGGGAAAAAATGCTGGCCCGGAAAAAAATTCGCGCTCGGGCGTTCATTTCCCCCCGGGCACGCATTTTTCTGCCCGGGCTTGTATTTTTAATAAAAAAGTCACCGCAACGGAGATTTGCTAAACAGTTTATGAAGTGCTTCTCATTTTTGAAAATCTCTGCAAAAGAAGTTCACCCAAATAGATCTCCTTTTGTAATAGATATTTTCGAAAAGCACATTTTTCTACCATCCTTTTGTCACCACTCCTCTTTTCTGAAAAGCTCTCCCAAACAGGCCCTTAGGCTTCGTTTGCACGAGGGTGACAGTTGTGAGCGCGGTGGTTATGAACCAGGTCAGAAAAAAACAAATGAATCGCACAGCTAAATTTTCACCAATATATATAGGCTACATTAGTTTTACATCAAAAAATGCACCTTACAAATCTTCCAGTGCTATTTTGTTTATTTTCTTTATTTCTAAATTGTCCATACGACAGCAGCATGTAACCATATGTTCTGCTCTTATTATTTTGATTTTTTTTACTGTGTTGCTTGTTTTTTATGATATCCACTGGACGTTCCTTGAAAGCAAAATAAAACTCAATAATGGTTTGACTGTTATTTTCTTTGTTAATAGAAACTAAGAGTGGAGGCAAATGCTGTGGTGTGAATTTAATGGTGAGAAATGAAGAAAATTATTTGAATAAATTTTGTTTACATAGCTGTTCAAAATTGACATAGTTAGGGTGATAATGACACAAAATACAGTTTTTTTTGCTAAATATTGATTAATATCATGAAATGAAGGAAATTTCCTACATAGAGCTAGGGCAAAGAGCAGTTGGAATAGCCAGCTGTGACAAATTTTTTTTGACTACGCGGTCTAATTTGAGAAATGACAATAATATTTTTTATATGAAACAAAAAACTAAAATATTATATACGGTGATTGACCCGGTTTGGAAAATGGAATGGTTAAAGGCAAATTAAAAATGAATATCTGTACATCATTGTTAACAACAAATTATATTTTTTTGGAAATTATTCGGTGCAAACAAATCTGTTAACGACAACCCGATATTGTTAACAGCAAACCAAATCTAAAATTAGAAAATGCCGTTTTTTTAATCATGATATCGTCACTCATAAACTTTAGATCATGATAAATTGATTACAACACTCTGAACCAATTCAGAGTAAGATTCCATTTTTTTTAAATAGAGCTAATCAATATAAAATAAATGGAGCATTTTTATTAGTCAGATTCTCCTAATTTCGGTAAATTTTGCTTGAGTAAGAGGGTTTTGGGGATAGTTGCTAATCAAAGTAACACAAAGGAGAAAAGGAAGTAAATGATGAGTTCTTACTTCTCTAAATTATGATATATGTGTGTTATAGTTTTGATTTATATGTGAAGTTACAATAGCTTGTTATGCTTAAAAATCCTATAAAATAGTATGCACAGATTTATTTTATAAAGACATAAAAGGTTGTTGAAGTGTTACTTCTGTGAGTTTAACTTTTTGAATAACCAAAATCTGATCCAGGAATAAAAATTATGATCTCAGCATTCATGTTTTAATCACAAAAGGTAATTGATAATCTCAATTTATGCATAAGTATAATCACTAAATTTTCTGCACAGTTATTATCTTATTTTCTGACTTTGTAGTCTTAAGAACCTTTTGTTATACTATATTACCGTTTGTAAATTTTTGAAAGATAAGATGATTATATACGTCTTATTGCACTTCTTTGTCGATTAACATTTATTCTGCATGCATATACTACATACACAAATCATTATAGAATGCGAGAAGGTTTCAGTTGAGCGCGAGAAGGATTATGGTTTGCCTGTAGAAAAATTTGGAACTAATTTTAGATGAGGATTTATGTTGGTGTGCGGATTGCCATTTTTGGTTTGCCCGTAAAAAAATCGAAACTAATTTTAGATGGGGATTTTAAATTATGTTGGTGTGCGGATAACTTTTTTTTTCGTTTGCCTTTAACAATTCCCTTAGGAAAACTCCACTATAAGTTATCTGGTTATAACAATAATCTTAAAATTTCAAGATGTATTTTAAAATAGAGTAATTTTAAATGTAAATCATTGTTACGTGTAAATCATAAAAATTTACGTGCAAATCAACATGTTAAGTGCAAACCAAATGATTTAAAAAAAAATTAACGTATTCCTCTTTGAAATCATGACAAATAAGTACAAAAATGAGCATTAATCAAAAACTTTTGTACTTCTAATGCTTCCGCAAATTTGATTTCATCCAAAATATCGTGATCGAGTCACTAGCTATTTGCATGTTAATATAAAATGTTGTTAGACATTATAAATTTATAACTTGATTCTTAAAATTAATCAATTGTAACATTGGGTTTGTCTCATTGCTCCGCACTTGCTTCTCTATATCTTCTCCAAATTGATAATATTGGAAGATATGAAAAATCTTCGCGCATCGTCGTTTGAACAAAATGATTTCCATTGATAAATTCGATGTACGCTATTTTGCCTATAGCCGGAGGCGGTGAATGCAATGGTAGTATTGTTAATGATCGATATCTAGAGAAGTGAACAAGAGCTAAATTATAGCAAGAGGCAACTATCAAACTAATATCTAGCATTGACATTCACTTGTCATATGGAGCAGAAGTGATAGTACAATAAAGTGATATAAGTAACTCCGACATTCCTTTTTCCCCCAAATATGCAGTCAAACAAGTGTTCATTGTTCCGTAGCTTTGCAATAATTTTTAGCCTAATCCACCAATTCTTCCTTGGAAATATACTAAATGTGATAAGGTGAATGCTAAGATCATTTTCTGAAAATGAATTTGACTCTTCATATCACAACATTTTGATAGCTACACAACAAGTTTATATCCACTATTCAATGCGCTAAACTTGATCAACTACTACATTGAAGATTTAATTAATGTTAGGGGACAATACCATTACCCGGAGGTTGTGACATTGAAGCTCCAACGAATAAAGATCCAAGCATAAGTGTTTCCATGACCCTACAAGAAATGAATTAGATTCAAAATTTTGATTCAGAAATTTGCTACAGAAATTTAATTCAGAAATTTGATTCAGAAATTTATCCATGAGTTAATTTTCGCTGATTTCTTCCCCTTCACGGGTGATGATGGCATAGTAAATATCTGTAGCAAATTATAGTAAGGGGAAGAAATCTGAGCGGGAATAGGGTTACGCTTTTCACGGCGAAAAAAACTGGGAGAGAAAGAGTGATCGGGTAAGTCATTATCTCAACTGAGAGTCATTGGCTCTAGCAGAAGGTTCACCGGCGGCAGAGGATGCAAAATCTGGTGGCTGGGGAACCATTCGCCGGCGGGAATGGTTGAATGCGGGGGAGGGGAGGAGAACGGGTGTAAGCTTTCAACTCACGCTCGCCCCTTTCGCCCTTCAGTCCTACAAGCCGCACGGGAGGATAATTAGAGGTTCGGCAGCATTTAGTTCTTTTTAGGGTTTAAGGATTTTATTCCTATTCAAATTTAGATTTTTTTCCAGTGATTTGCACGTAGCAAAAATAGGTCTGCACATAACAACACTCTTAAAATAATATGGAAGTAAGCATGCCGCCTTACATTTATAATGTAAAAAGGACTTTGCTCTCTTGTAAAAAAGGACTCTGGGTCCTCTCTTGTAAAAATCAAAATTTTAAGTTCTCTTGGAAATTTACTCTCTGTTAGGCTAAAAATTCTTTGTTTTTGGACAAATAGAAATGCAGCAGTCAGTGAGGCTCATGGTGCATTTCAATTGGTCCGGACCCAAAAATTTCTCTAGTTAGGCTCAAGCGTGCGGATTACAATCCAAGTGCACAAGAAAATATTGTTGCAGGAAGCTGCTGACGTTTTTTAGAAAAAAAAAACAGAGTTCTAAAATGAGTCATCAATATTGACTTCACAACGTTCAATCCGGATCGTCTACCATTGAGAATTCTTTTCATCATTTCTCTTCAGTAGATTTTTGGATTCCCCTAGTGATTCTTTAATTATGCCCAAAGTTTCATTAAAAATTGTAGATCATCAATTTTAGATGTCTCAAATGAAAGACATCTCTGTGAATTCAAATATAAGACGATTGATGGTGTGCTCTACATAGTATAAGGGGGTGAATTTAGGGCTAAGTAAAATATCTATGAATTCTTTCAATTTATATATACGAGTGACAGACACGGGGCCACGGGGCTCCGCCTCTCCAATCAACTGCGACAATATATCGACTGTGACAACACTCTGACTGTGTCATCACTCTGACTGTGACAGTACTTCGACCACCACGGCCCACAGGCACCAGACTTCAAGCCTTGCCCTATCAATTAATTAATGCAATTTAAAATAAAAACATTATTAATTAATTAATGCGAAAAATAGTTACACATATTTTCAATTTTTTGTTAAAAAAATATCATCATTATTCGTATATTATTAATTTTTCATCGTTACTTTTATAAATTAAATTAATTTGTTTCAATAATTATATTTCAAATCAACTTTAATAAAATTAACGTGCATAATGATAGTCTGTCATATTAGGTATAAGAGCTCTACTAAAGTTTTTCAATTTTATGGATTTTCATCAGTACGTTTAATTTAAGAATACGATGTAATTACTTAAAATTAACATGCCCGTGCTCGCTGACTCTTAGAAGGTTGTGCCAACAGAGAAATTCTCGCAGGCTATGACCTTGCTAGATGCTTTTAGTGGACTTCAACCGTGCTTGATGCTCTCACGCACACTTACATCAACCACTTATTAGTGAAATTGAACTAAAGGGGATTTTAGTTCTTATTTAAAATAAATATAAACAGATGCATTATTTTCTAAAATTTGACCACATGGACGTGTTCAAATTTAATAAAGAATTATAATAAATTAATTTTAGTTGTCCAATTCCTTGTTCGACTAAAGCCCGTGCGAGCAAAGCCCCCAAAGTTGCCTAATTCATGAATGTAGTGTGCCCTTATGCTGCCGACTCAAAATCATGAATGCTGAAGAGTAAAATGATATTTTTTTTCAAGCATCTCATCATTTTCTGTGCAAAGAATGAAGCAACTGTCCTTATGCTGCAAATATGACAAATATTAATCTGAGGCAAACAATCAGAAACATTATAGTCGGTAGCAATTATGGTCAATTTTAATAGTATATGAAGAAACGAAAATCAAGTTCTCAAGAAGAACTGTCATACGAAGCAAAGTAGCACCATTTGGTAATGCTCCAACGGATCACAGGGTCATGAGAAAGAAATCAACATTAGGAAAAAACTGAGTTTATCTGAATTGATCGATATTAATCAAATATGAATTTCTATTTTTCAACTTAGTAATATTACGGTTAGCAATTTCTGGCATACGAAATGTAGAAATAGAAGTTATAGTAAAAAGAGAATTTGTTCTACTTACAAAGTTCTCGGATGATCCAAGATTTGAACATAAAGTTCTTTTGACATTTTCTTCTGTGCATAATGTACTTGTCGTGTCTCAATCCAAGCATGATATTGTGAACTTGCATTACTCTTTCTTTGATAGGTTTTCCTCCAAGCTCAAGTCTTCATTTGTTTCTTCTCTTGAATCCATAAGAACCTGCTCAAGTTCATCATCTGTAGAAGGAAGAATATAAGTTTTATCAAGAAATTTCCAAATCTCATACGCAGTAGACAAAGTATAAATGAGTTTGAAATTATTTTGATCAAGCCCCCAAATTAAACTATTCATAGTCATAGCATTTAAAGAATATTCATTCATATTTAAGACACTTTGGGGCTTAGGTATGATAATATTCCAAATTTCAACATCTAAAGTTTTAAGAAAATTTTTCATTAATATTTTCCACAATTTATAATTTATACCTTGAAATAAAGGTGCTAAAGATTTTTCATTAAATAAAACTTCATCTCCTATAGTAGATGCGAAATCATGAAGCACAATTATTCACAATTGTGAGACCATTTTAGAATAACCTGCTCTGATACCACTTATTGGATCTACTGGCGCCCTTACAGGGTGTGAATAAGGGTTTGTTATGAAATTTAATTCTAAAAAAATATATTAGAGTTTATCAAAATAGTTTCAGAATATTTAATAGAAAACTTTATTAAAACATCTCTGTACAACCCAGTGTTCACTGACTCGCGGAGGAATCAATCACAGGTAATTCATTGAGTGCTCGCAGACTCGCGACGAGTACCTTGCCAAGGCTAGGCGAGGCGAGCAGCGACGTCATGAGTGTTTTGAAGACCGCTCTGGGGTGCATTTAGCCAGGGCGAGTCAGATGAGGCCTCGCAGCGTTAGTCTGGCGTGGCGAGTGGAGGTTTACCCTCACTCGCAAGAGGAGCTCTCGCGAGCCCAGCTCGCAAAGAGGCTAGCGAGTGGCGCCTTCATGGGCCACTCGCCCAGCAGGGGATGCAGGTGAATTTACCCTGATACCCTTGGGTGGCTGTCAATAGCCCTCCAGAACAGCTGAGTTTGGATGTTAGCATAGCAGTTTGAGGTGCGTATAGCAAAACCAAAAGGCGGAATCCTGCTATTAGCAGACCAGTTCAGAAAGGCTATAAATAGACTCGTTGGTGCACCTTGAGAGAGCATTCTAGATCTTTATTTCTCCTCAAGGACTCTTTGGTTAGCTCCTTCAGCTCTCCAAGGTGCCCGACTATAGTTTTGGCTTGGGAGGGGAAGCGCTCTAAGATCTTCCGGGTGTGTGGTGGGACCTCCGTGCTGTTGGATCTTGTGGCGCACTTAGAGGGGGGGGGGGGGGGGGGGGGGTGAATAAGTGCAATTTAAAGCCTTTGATAATTTTTGTAAAAACGAAACAATATATGAATATAGAGACAAATAATTGAATTTAAAAACAAGATTTTATTTCATCAAAGATAATGAGTAGAAATGATTCTAATAAAGCTTGGAATCAAAGGCTTACAATTAATAAAATCTCTTGTCTCTTTTCACCGATCCTTCTCCTAAGGACCGGTTGGCTATAGCCTATATCTCCCAGATATAGACACTAGCCTCCCCCTAAATCAAATCTTGATCTAGACGCAGCACACACGGCGGCGATTTTCTCCCAAGCCACACAAGGACTTGACACCGCACACAAGACGATGATTTACCCTAGACCACACAAGGATCTAACACCACACACAAGGTGATGATTTCCCCTAATCCTCACAAGGACTTAGACGTCGCACGCAAGACGACGATTTCTACAACGATTACAAGATGAATGCAAATATAAATGAAATACAAATTAAAAACCCCCTTTAGAATTTCTGGACCAAAGCAGCGAAGAACCCTTGAGAAAGTCTCCTTGGAACGCGTGTACAATCTTCAGCTTCGCTCTCTTTTTTCTTCTTCAAGGATGGGGATTTTCGTTCTCTGGAGCTCTCTGGACGATAACACTCAGGAAGAAGGCTTGAAAGTCTGAAGGCATAAAATCCACGAAGTTCTAAACCCTTTTAATAAAAAGGAGCTGTCGCCGTCCGTTAGCTAGGTATCGCCAGAATCCGACATCTCCAGAGGCTGCCATGTGTCCCACTGATTCGAAGTTTCTGCGTGAAGTGGAGGCCGTGGTTGAGACGTGGGCTGTCGGATATCCGATATCACTATCGGAAATCCGTTAGCTTGCGCAACCACTGCACGTCGTAGAGTTGCGGGAAGATCGTGCACTGTCGGATATCCATTACTGCTGTCGGAAATCCGATAGCTCTAAACCGTCGAAAACGGAAGAAATCGTGAGCTGTCGGAAATCCGATACTGCTATCGGAAATCCGATATCTTCAGTTTCTGGAAAATCATTATTTTGCTCCAATTGAAAACATGCTATTCTTGCACCTGTTATCTGCACACCATTAATCAAATATAGGATCAAATACATTCGGGATTTATTATTCTCAAACTGGACGAGTGCGGAACGCATGCTCCAACAATCTCCCCCTTTTGATAATAACAAATCCTTATAAAAAGAAATCGAATAAATCCTATAGAGATATTGAAAAGTATATCATGTGTGTACAAGTGTGAACTTTTGATCTCCATGATCTCCCCCTTAATATGATCTCCCCCTTAATATTAGCTCCTTCTAAAAATATTCTCCCCCGACATATAAACTCCCCATACATGTATGCTCCGTGTATTAATTAAGTATTGTAAGTGATGTAAGTGATTTCTTATTATCTTCTCCCCCTTTGATATTATCAAAAGCAATGAATAGAGACGAGGAAGGAGTATCGTAGAGATATGCAAGAAAAATAAGAAAGAGTATAGTGAAAGGTGGAGTGCACTAGCGGAAGCCTTGTAAGTGATATGATATGAGATAGGAAACCGTAGAGATTAGGCTAAGCATTCTAGTAATGTGTTATAATGTATAGAAGCAAATATACTTAACCATTAGGAGATTCAATTTCAATTATCAGAGAAAGGCACATGAGAATATAGAATATTGAATTATTTCGGTCCAATTCTCATAAGAAGAAATTTTATAAATAACAATGAAGTGTAGTAGTGATACTTTGAGAAAGAATACATATGAATATATTTATAATATACATAATCATGGAATTGTTAAACATAACATAAATATACATAAAGCCAAACGTATGAACTTATAGAAACTTTGCAAGTATATAAAAGAACCATTTTGTTTTTGCATAACAAGACACTTTACAATTCTTTCCAAGGTGCTTAACCTCACAATGCTCATTAAGACTTATCAGGAGGCTAAGTAGTGCTTGGTGGAGGATCCTTTTCAATTTTTTTTATTTCTTGCAAAATATTTTTTGGCAAAATGTATGTTTTGCATTTGAATTTGCCTCCCCCATTTTTTTTGAATATTCATATATGTAAAGGATCTCCGAATTCACTTGCATGCAAAAAATGGTATAATTTGAATAAGTGCAAAGTAGCAAAGTTGAAGGTAGCATTTATGAAATGTATTTTGTTTTGTTCGAGCAATCATGATGTATGTATAAAATAAATTTTATTAATATGTAATGGCAAAGTAAGTGTTTGTGATTGCTCATTGTCATAGATAAAAGATTTCTTATACATAGAGGCTTGCGAAAACAATTCGTAATTCCTATATGAAAGTGTCATTACAATGATAACTTAAGATTGAACATCATAATTAAGTGTTAAGCTATTTGTACGAAAGATAACACATGAAAAATCATTGATGCAATATTATAAAATTCTCATATGAACATTTAGAGAAATAGGGAATGAAAATAGCTAGAGAAGAGAGGTCAATTTTTGGGAGCTGTCGGATTTCCGACAGCTAGATGTCGCTATCCGACACCTCTAAAAAGATTAAAAGACGCGTTTTGTCTTTCCACCGACACCTCACTTCAGTTTTAGTAAATTTTCCGAGATCCAGAGCTCCAGGTCGCCGAAAAACTTCAGATCTAAGGTGAGAAATTTGGATTTTTTAAGTTTTGTTTAGAATTTCTCAAATAGTTTTGTGATTTTGATATTCCTCTTGGTTTTCATTGAGTTTTGTGAAGGAAAAAAAGTAGATCTAGACATTGTAGATCTTGGTTTTCATGGAGTTTTTTGTGGAGAAAAAAATGTAGATCTTGATTTTGATATTCCTCTTTGTGTTCATTGAGTTTTTGTGAATAATCGTTGTAAGAGATCTAGACATTTTGAGATCTTGATGTTCAAAAAGGGGGTTTAGATCTTGTGATGGTGATATAAAAAAAATTAGAACTTTCAATTTTGTTTTTGTAGGAAGAAGATGATGAATAGTGTTTTCATGAAAGTTTTGATTTGTCAAAATTATATAGATGATGGATCTTGTGATTTCTGTTTGTGAAGAAAAAAAATATGTGAATTTGTGATAGTACGAATTTTTTTAAATGATATTTCGGAAGTAAAATTTATAGTTATCGGATATCCGACAGAGGGGTATCAGATATCCGACAGGTCCATTTTTTTTTGTTTTAATTTTTCTTATCTCTTATGTAGATATTGTTGGAGTTACCATTGTGATCTAGAAGTGGTCAAACATGTAATGTCACTGCCAACGCGATATGAGCCTGCAGGGTCGCACATAAGAGTATGTGGAGAAGTTGGAAGATTGACTGTGTTGGTAAAGGTTACCAATCACCATATAGAATCGGGGAGGTAAAGAAAATGTTGCTGTCGGAATTCGTTGGATATGATTCGTCAGATTCGTCGGGATTCGTCGGATTGTTCCGTGGAATCCCGACGAATTGTTACAGAGATCCTTAACTCGGCAAATGTTGCCGTCTGATATGATTCGTCGAAATTCGTCGGATTCGTCGGATTGTTCCGTGGAATCCCGACGAATTGTTACAGAGATCCTTAACTCGGCAAATGTTGCCGTCTGATATGATTCGTCAGAATTCGTCGGATTGTTCCGTGGAATCCCGACGAATTGTTACAGAAACCCCAAACTTCTGTATGGACTGCGGATAGCAATTTTTTAGGTCTTTTTATACTTCGGGTATAAATAGAACCGGTTTTAAGGGTTCAATAGATTACTCTTATTCGATGAAGAAGAGGAGCCGACAGAAGAGTTCCGCCCGAACCCTAGACGGAAGAGTTCCGCCGCGCCTCCGCAGATCTCCCTTCCGGCGATCGTCGCCGTGATTGTTCTTCCTGGAGCGAACCTAGCAGTTCGTGGAAGTGCAAGAGTGCAGTCTTCTTCTCCCGGCTCGTGTGGATCTCTGTAGAGACGTAGACATAATTCTACGTGAGAACTCTCTTTGCCGCCGACAGGATTCTTCTTCTTGGAGCACCTAGGTTGGATTCGATCCAACTCCACTAAGGTAATTTATGCCTAGTAGCATTTTATTAACTTCTTGATTCAATGTTCATGGCTCGATCCAAAGTCTTTTGGGTTGTTCTCTTTATTTCCGCTGCGCCCAAATACGATGCATGGTTCTAGAAAAACCCAACAGTGGTATCAGAGCGAGGTTCCGGTCATGAATGTTGTTTCAGAAGTTAGGCTATTCCAGCATGTGCAAATCTAGGTATTTGGAAGCGTTCTAAATGTCAAGATTTCTTCTTGGAATATCACATTTGATGTGATTTTGTGTGATTTCTGGTGGTGGGATTTCAAAAATTTGGTCGGGGCTGCTGTAGAGACGTAGACATTATTCTACGTGAGAACTCTTGCAAAGCCGACGAAGGTAATCTTCTTCTTGGAGCATCTAGGTTGGATTTGATCCAATCCCGCAAAGGTAATTCATACCTAGCATTTTATTAACTTCTTGATTCAATATTCATGGCCGATTCAAGTCTTTTTGGGTTGTTTCTCTTCATTTCCGCTGCGCCTACATTTGATGTATGGTTCTAGAAAAACCCAACCGTGGTATCAGAGCCAGGTTCCGATCATGAATGTTGTTTCAGAAGTTAGGTTATTCCAGTACGTGCAAATCTAGGTATTTGGAAGCGAGACCACCGCCAGGGGCGCTTCCCCTTGGACCCCATTAGGGGCTCTGCCCCTAAGACCCCGCCAGGGGCGCGGCCCCTTGGAACCCCGCCAGGAACGTCTGGGATTTCGTGGTAATTTCTAATTGTTAGAAATTGTTGTCTCCTTAGCAGTAACCGTCCCTCAAGTGGTTAATGAACCCTTGTATTGTTTTGGATTTTGAATCCAACAATGAGAGACGAGCTTGTCTACTGCTTTAAGTCGAGTTGTCTTTGCCTTTGTCCAATGCATGTAAATCTGAAGATTTGGAAGAGTTCTAAATGTCCAGATTTAGCCCTTTCGTCTATCAAAGGTTGATAGTCTTATGTTGTGCACATAAGGGATGCATGTGGATTTTAGAAAGCTTGTTTTTCTGTGGATGTGCACTTTGATCAAATGTTGATCATGGTTAAGTGTTAACCTATTATTAAAAATTAAAATCCCTTCATCAAATATTAAGTGTTCGGATGCCTTCCGATGGATGACACTCTTCCTGCCTCGATCGATGAAGTGTGGGCTTGCCAAAGCAAGGTGCATTAATCTATCTTGGTAAGGGTGCGAGCGGATAATTGTGATATCCCACTGTCGACATCGGGTCTAACTTAACTAGGTGACCTCAAAGGTTGAGTGCCTAGAGGCATAGGGTTGGCATGCACCATATGATGGATGCGAATAAGGAGTTATTCACCAGCCATACAAGAGTTGCATGAGGATGCAATTGGCAAGCGTTGCCTACCTAAATAACCGCATTATGAGAGGAACACCAAAGCAGACTCGTGGTGTTGGTGAAATACGGATCTTGTCCACTAAGAGAGTAGCTCGCATGGACTCTCCGAATTGATAGTGAGGGCTATCAATTTGAATAAAATAGTGGGAGTATTTAATTGAAGTCCAAATTAAAATAAATTGTATTTTGAAATTAAGGTACTGATTAAATTCTGCATGAATTCTTGTAGAATTCCATGGCAAGTGGTTCACATTCCACCTTGTCCCTGAGAGCTATCCTTGAGAAGGACAAGCTAAGTGGGACGAACTATATGGACTGGTATAGAAACCTGAGAATTGTTCTCAGGCAAGAGCGAAAGCTCTACGTCTTGGAAGAAGAAGCCCCCGAGGTGCCGACCGGGAACTCGTCCCGTGTTGATAAGGATGCTTATAAGAAGTATACCGATGACGCGTTAGACGTCGAGTGTCTTATGCTTGCCACCATGAACTCTGAGCTTCAGAAGCAACACGAGAACATGGGTGCAAGAAGATTGACGCACCTAAAGAAAATGTTTCAAGGGCAAGCTCGTCAAGAGAGGTTCGATGTCACGAAGGCCTTATTTCAGTGCAAAATGGGAGCTCGAGACTCAGTTGGTACTCACGTACTCAAGATGATTGGGTATATTGAGAACCTGGAGAGACTGGGTTTTCCTCTGGGTCAAGAGTTGGCCACAGATCTTATCCTGCAATCGTTGCCAGATAGTTTTGAGCAGTTCATCTTGAACTACAACATGAATGAAATAGACAAGACACTGCCCGAGCTCCTAGGCATGTTGTGAACTGCCGAGATAAACATGAAGAAGGCCAAGCCTGCTAGTCCCATATTGATGGTACATAAAGGCAAGGGTAAGACCAAGGGCTTCAAGAAGACGAAGGTGGGACCTAAGTCACATCTTGAGCCCAAATCTTCTGCACTGAAAAAGAAGAGCATCGTGAAGGAAGGGAAATGCCACCACTGTGGTAAGGCTGGTCATTGGAGGAGGAATTGTCCTACGTACATTGATGGTCTACGGAAAATGAAGGGAGGTATGACTTCCGCTTCGAATATTTACGTTATAGAGATAAACCTTTCTGCTCCTTCATCTTGGGTATTGGATACCGGATGTGGTTCTCACATTTGTACAAATGTGCAGGAACTGGGAAGGAGGAGATTGCTGAGTAAAGGAGAGGTGGACCTGCGCGTTGGCAATGGAGCAAGAGTTGCTGCTGTAGCCGTAGGGGTTTACCGTCTTTCTTTGCCCAGTGGGCTTGTAATAGAACTTAATAATTGTTATTATGTTCCGGCCATAACTAGAAACATTATATCCATTTCATGCTTAGACATGATTGGATTTTCTTTTATAATTAAGAATAATTGTTGTTCTATATTTAAGAATGATGTTTGTTATGCTGTAGCTCAATTGTTTAATGGTCTTTATGTTTTGAACCTGGACCATCCAATCTATAATGTAGATAATAATAAAAGACTAAGAACAAATGACTCAAATCCTACATATCTCTGGCATTGTCGTTTGGGCCATATAAACGAGAAGCGCATATCCAAGCTCCATAAAGATGGACTATTGGACTTATTTGATTATGAATCATTTGAGCGATGCGAGTCTTGTTTATTAGGCAAAATGACTAAAGCCCCTTTCACTGGTTATACTGAGAGGGCTGAGGATCTTTTGGGTATAGTACATAGTGATGTATGCGGACCCATCACTTCTATGGATAGAGGTGGGTATTTCTACTTCGTTATATTTACTGATGATTTTAGTAGATACGGATACGTGTATCTTATGAAGTGCAAATCCGAAACTTTTGAAAAGTTCAAAGAGTTTAAGAATGAAGTGGAGAACCAATTGGGTAAAAAGGTTAAAGCACTCCGATCTGATCGAGGTGGCGAATACCTGAGTCATGAGTTCCGTGATCATCTGAAAGAGTATGGTATTGTATCACAGCTCACTCCACCTAGGACACCGCAGCATAATGGTGTGTCTGAGAGGAGAAATCGTACTCTGTTAGACATGGTACGGTCGATGATGAGTCATGCAGACTTGCCTGTTTCCTTTTGGGGTTTTGCTTTAGAGACTGCTGCAATGACACTGAATCGCGCTCCGATGAAAACGGTTCTAAAGACACCATATGAGATATGGACTGGGAAGCGTCCTAGTATGTCATTCATTAAAATTTGGGGCTGTGAGGCATACGTATGACGTC
Source organism: Dactylorhiza incarnata (assembly GCA_033032865.1). Classification (NCBI taxonomy): domain Eukaryota; kingdom Viridiplantae; phylum Streptophyta; class Magnoliopsida; order Asparagales; family Orchidaceae; genus Dactylorhiza; species Dactylorhiza incarnata. Next base: position 21,616,959 of record JAWHQI010000011.1, on the reverse strand, counting down.
AAATGCCTGACAAGCTGGAACCCAAATCAGATAAGTGTTATCTGGTGGGATATCCTAAGGAAACGAAAGGATACTACTTTTACCTACCGTCTGAGGGCAAAGTGTTTGTCGCAAGGACAGGTGTCTTCTTGGAGAAAGAGTTCTTATCAAGAAAGACGCAAAAGGTAGAACTTGAAGAATTTCAAGAACCACAAGTAGTGAATGAACCAGAATTGGATTCTGAGCCAGGACTACAAGATGTTGTAGCTAGAGAACCTGCTCAAGAGACACAAGTCCTACGTAGATCTGGTAGACCAAGATTTGAGCCTGAGAGATATGGATTTCTCGTGTCTCAAATAGGTAATGTGGTGCTTATGGATCATGATGATGAACCAGCGACCTACCAAGAGGCTATGAATGGACCAGACTCCGACAAATGGCTTGAGGCTATGAAATCCGAAATGGACTCCATGTATACAAACCAAGTTTGGAACTTGGTGGAACCACCTAAAGGGGTACGACCCATAGGGTGCAAGTGGGTCTTCAAGAAGAAGACCGACATGGATGGGAATGTACAAACATTCAAAGGACGACTGGTGGCTAAGGGTTTCAAGCAAATTCATGGTGTTGACTATGATGAGACCTTTTCCCCTGTTGCCATGGTAAAGTCCATTAGGATATTGCTTGCTATTGCTGCGTATTATGACTACGAGATCTGGCAGATGGATGTCAAAACGGCTTTCCTAAATGGAAACCTCCTTGAGGAAGTGTACATGACACAACCCGAGGGTTTTGTATCCCCAAATGAAGCCACTAAAATATGCAAGCTGAATAGGTCCATCTATGGATTGAAACAGGCCTCTAGAAGTTGGAATCTTCGTTTTGATGAGAAGATCAAAGAGTTTGGTTTTGTCAAGAATGAAGATGAACCGTGTGTTTACAAGCGAATCAGTGGGAGCATTATTGTCTTCCTGATACTGTATGTAGATGACATACTGCTGATCGGGAATGACATACCTACCCTGAAAGTTGTTAAGAACAACCTAGGGAACTGCTTTTCTGTGAAGGACTTGGGTGAAGCGACTTACATACTCGGTATTAAGATCTATAGAGATAGATCGAAGAAGTTGCTGGGTTTGACCCAGAGTACGTACATTGAGAAGGTGTTGAAGCAGTTCAACATGCTTGAGTCCAAGAAAGGATTTTTGCCCATGTCTCATTGTGTAAATCTCTCTAAGGACCAGTGTCCAAAATCTTGTGAAGATAAGGACCGCATGAAGTTAATTCCATATGCTTCGGCAATTGGGTCAATCATGTATGCAATGTTATGTACTCGACCCGATGTCTTTTTTGCTTTGAGCATGACTAGCAGGTATCAGTCTGATCCCGGTGAATGTCACTGGATAGCCGTAAAGAATATCCTGAAGTACTTGAGAAGGACTAAGGATGTATTCTTGGTGTATGGTGGAAAGGAAGAGCTCGTTGTAAGTGGTTACACGGATGCCAGCTTCCAAACTGATAGGGATGATTCGAAGTCTCAATTAGGGTTTGTGTTTTGCCTGAATGGAGGAGCTGTGAGCTGGAAGAGTTCCAAGCAAGAGACAATTGCTGATTCTACAACTGAGGCCGAGTATATCGCTGCGACAAATGCAGCGAAGGAGGGTGTATGGGTTAGGAAATTCATCGACGAGCTAGATGTAGTTCCTAGCATTGTTGGTCCCGTAGTTCTCTACTGTGATAGCAATGGTGCAATTGCACAATCTAAGGAACCTAGATCCCATCAGCGCTCCAAGCACATACTTCGGCGGTTCCATCTTATTCATGAGATTGTCGAACGAGGAGATGTGAACATTTGCAGAGTGCCGACTGAGGAGAATATTGCAGATCCACTGACAAAGCCTCTCGCGCAGAGAAAGCATGATGGTCATACTAGATCAATGGGTATGCGATACCTGAGTGATCAACTCTAGTGGGAGTCTTGTGGGTTGCATGTAAAATATATATTCTGTTGGCTGTTTAATATTTATTCATATGATGAATTGTGTACCAATTATTTCCTTTTACAATTAATGGCAAGTTCTTTTATTACGATATACTGTTTCTGTATGATAGAATAAAATTCGTGATAAATACCCTTAGAATGTTCGCTTCCATAGGACATCAAGTACGTGACTTGAATGTGAGAGCCTATGATTTCGAAGCTTCATTCTTAAAAGGTCCCTGGTCGAGGTATCATCGTAGAAGCTAAGGGTGATGATGATACATTAAGACTAGCATGTGTGTTGACTGATGACCGGTTCTCACAGGTCATGATATTGTGATATCAAGTCATCACGTGGGTACTTGTTAGTGAACAAGTTGTACTGGACAGACCCAACCTGAGACTACTTTGTGGATTGTTACTTAAAAGTGTCACAAGTAGGTCTCATTTGACAATGGTGTTGTGGTCCTTTGACCTGAAGTCACAGTATTCATCGAGTGAGGAAGAGCGTGCTTTGATGTCATCTAAAGTCTTCCTTGAAGAAGGTTGATGATAAGGGTGGTCGTTGGGTATGTTACGAATCATTTGGGTGTTTGTGTGTGAGCAGAAATGGAATTTGTCCTCCTATATAACATGTAACACCCTGCCAGTACAAAAAGTATAACAGCAGGTCCGGCCGGGACCCCACGCCATACAAACCACACTAGCTAGGAGTTAAAAGGTGATAACCAGAAAAGTAACAACTAACGAGAGTACAAAACGTAAGCGGAAGCATTAATTAAACCATTCAAATAGACATGTCCACTATCATAGGAATGAATCCAGAAATAAGAGTTACGGCCTTAGGGCCTTACATCAAATCAATGTACAAAACTCCAAAAAGCATACATCGGCACGCAGGCCGGCAATACATGAGAAAACAGGAAAAAGGCTGGCCTTCGAGGGCCAACTCAGCAAAAGGACAGCAAAAGGACCAACGCCCGCTATTTCCCGCTAGGCTCACCTGCACCTGCATAAGAACATTCCACCAAGCGGTGGTAAACAAAGCAACGGTCAGCACAGCTGACCAAATTATAACGACCCCACCCCTTTCCCGGGGTGGCGGAGATTCTACCCTGCAAGTAAGCCATACTAGCACAAGTACTAATCTAAAGAGAGTGCAACTACACAAGGTGAGGTTTCAAGCACAATCAATCTTCTAGGTTGAGCATCAAAAAGAAGGGAACCTAGGTATGCACATGATGTTGGTTGGGTTCACCCGAAGGTTTCCCACAATCGCCTAAGCAAATCGCATGAGGCTAAACATAACATCAAATTCACAACACTCCACCCTAAGGGTCACCACCTTAGGTGGGAAACAAGAGCTTTTGGTCGGTCTAGGTATGACACCTTCCACGACCTCTCCCATGATCACACGGCCTTCATGAGGAAGGGACCTCTCGCCGATCTGCATGGAAACGGGTTCGGTTCAGCTTTGCCCGTGCTCTAATCGTCGCGATCTATCGCACGACGCGGGTACGGCTTCACCTCGGCCCGTAAGGGTTTAGCACTTTCAAGTGCTACACAAAAATATACGCTACGCACCTAACCCCTTCACAAGGATCTAGGCTTCGCGAATTCTCAACAAGGGAGGTACATACGCTCCGCATCAATAACGTGGTGAAGGTTTGCCTTCATCCAAAACTCAAAGCATGGGGCTTTCGTAGGGATCTTCACAAGACGCCTACACTTAACTCCCGCAATACTATAGGTGAGTTCACGGAGTCATTCTCTGGCACGCATTCTAGGTCTAACCTAAATGCAACGTCGCAAATCAAGCATCACCGATTCGGGCTCACGGCCACGAATAGGCTTCACACAAAATGCCTAAATCCGCACGACTACCGGATTTTCTACATGCAATATGCCGGGGACGGACACAATCTACCCGGAGTCCCGAAGGACTTGAGGAAATCCTACACTTCACCCATTTGGTGAAAGAGATACCTCATGCAAGCAAAGAAAGAGGAATAAATGGACAAATACAAGTCCAAAGTTCGGGAGGAAGAATCGTTACCCTAGACGTGTTCCTCTTCGCCATGGATCCGAGATTCTACGCGGAGGGAAAGAACCGCACCGGGCTGCACTCTCCGGATCTGGAAACGGCTCGCGAAACGGAGCTCCGGAGCTCCGTCAATGGCGAAATCTCCTCTTCTTCTTCCTTGCCCCCTTCTTCTTCCTCTAGCCTAGGAGAGAGAAACACTATGAAATAATGAGGGTTTAATCCCTCTCCAAAGCCCTAAGACCCCCCAGCATCAAATCCCAGCCGTTGGATCGAATTCCAAGAAATTTGATCGGTCGGATCCTCTTCTCCGCTCAAAATCGCGGAACAGAATAAACAGGGCGCACGATCACAGGCGCACGGTCAGTGGTCGTGCGCGACGAGGGCAATGGTCGTGCGCACTATCCGGGACAGAACTCTGAATTCTTGCGAATAAGCGCACGATCGCTGGCGCACGATCACTGGTCGTGCGCGAAGAGGGAAATGGTCGTGCGCACTGTCCGAGACAGAACTCGATTCTCTTCTGAATTAACGCACGATCGCTGGCACACGATCACTGGTCGTGCGCGATGAGGCCACTGATCGTGCGCTAAGAGCAGACAGGGAAAATTCTAGCCTGCTTCACGTGCCGCACTACCACTCCGCCTACTTCGCGGAACTACCAGACTTGGGGTATTACAACTCCACCCTCCTTAAAAGAATTTCGTCCCGAAATCCAGGAAACAGTAATAGCATAAATTACAGTTATACTTTACCTGAGGGAAATAGCTCGGGATACTCCGCAAGCATCGTTTGCTCTCTCTCCCAAGAGAGCTCCTCTCGGCCGCAGTTATCCCACCGGACTTTTACCATCCGAATGGACTTGTTCCGCAGCTGCTTTACTTCGGTATCTTCGATGCGTAAAGGCTTGACTTTCGTCGACAACCCACTATCGACCGGAACTTTGCCGACCGCAACGATATGAGTAGGCTCTTGCACTGCCTTCCTCAACACTGAAATGTGGAACACGTCGTGCAGACCGCTCAGCTCTGCAGATAGTGCAAGCCGATAAGCCGCATCACCAACACGCTCCACGATCTCGAACGGTCCTAAGTACCTCGGACTGAGCTTTTTCAAGCGTCGAATCCTTGAAACCCCTTTGAACGGTTTGATCTTCAAGTAAACCCGGTCACCGACGGCAAACTCTAAGTTCCTATGCTTGGCGTTGAAATACTTTGCTTGCCTATCCTGGGCAACTAATAGCCTTTCGCGTATAGCCCGGATCGTCGAAGTTGCTTCTTCAACATCCTTTCGCTTCAATAGCTTAGTATCGCCCGTTTCCGCCCAAGACAACGGCGTACGACACTTCTTACCATAGAGGGCCTCGAAAGGAGCCATCTTTATGCTGGCTTGGTAGCTATTATTGTAGGCGAATTCGATCATAAAGAGGTGATCCTCCCACCTCTTTCCAAAGTCTAGAGCGCACATTCGGAGCATATCCTCCATAGTCCTGTTGGTTCTCTCGGTCTGTCCATCCGTTTGCGGGTGGAAGGCCGTGCTGAACTTCAATTTTGTGCCCAACAGTTCATGGATAAGCCTCCAATCTTTCGATGTGAAACGCCCGTCACGATCGCTGACGATGCTACGAGGGACACCGTGCAGTCTCACGATACTATCCACATAGAGCTTTGCTAGCTTCTCTACGGAATCATCCTTCCGGTTCGGAATGAAGTGTGATACCTTTGTCAAACGGTCCACGATCACCCATATGGCGTCGTTTCCATGTTGCGATCTCGGCAATCCGTGCACGAAATCCATCGAAATATCATCAAACTTCCATTCCGGAATCGGCAAGGACTTCAGAAACCCACCGGGACGTTGACATTCCGCTTTCACCAACGCGCAAGTATGACACTTGGCTACGTAAAGGGCAATGTCTTTCTTCATGCCCGGCCACCAGAACAGTTTCTTCATATCCATAAACATTTTAGTGCTCCCCGGGTGGATCGAGTACTTGGTATGATGAGCCTCGTACATCAATTCCGCCCGTAGAGTACCAACGTTTGGGATGCATAACCTTTCCTGCTTCCACATAAGGTCGTCTTCGAAGGAGAAATCAGCGTTTAACCCTTCAACGGTTTCCTCTTTGTATCGTTTCAAGCTCTCGTCCAACTCCAATGCTTGTCGAACTCGGTCGGCAAGGTCGTAGTGAACTTCCGTCCAGTTCAAGCATGCTGAAGTAGACGTTCTCCTATCAATGCATATGATCTCCATTTCTTCTAGCTCACGGATTAGACGCTCATCGTGCATCAAAATCCAATTTGCTTGTGCGGGAGCCCGACGACTCAACGCGTCTGCAACTACGTTTCCTTTACCGGGAGTATACTTGATATCGAAGGTGTAGTCCCCAAGGAACTCCATCCACCTCCTTTGGCGCATGTTCAACTCCCTTTGGTCTAGTAAGTACTTGAGGCTCTTATGGTCGGTAAAGATATCGATCTTCACGCCATATAGATAGTGTCTCCAAAGTTTGAGGGCAAAAACCACGGCCGCTAGCTCCAAATCATGGACCGGGTAATTCCTCTCGTGAACCTTCAGTTGCCGGGAGCCGTAGGCAATCACCTTCCCGAACTGCACTAGGACACAACCCAAACCACTTCCTGAGGCGTCGCTATATATTTCGTAGCCTTCCGTACCTTGTGGCGAGCATAGAATGGGCGCCGTGGTCAGACGGCTCTTTAGCTCTTCAAAAGCTCGTGCGCACTCGGGCGACCAAACGAACTTATGATCCTTCCTAGTCAGTTTTGTGAGAGGAAGTGCGATCCTCGAGAAGTTTTCCACAAAGCGCCTATAATAGCCGGCAAGTCCTAAGAAACTTCGGACTTCCGCTACGTTTTTCAACAAAGGCCACGCTTGGATCGCTTCTATCTTCGACGGATCAACTGCAATTCCTTCGCCACTAACAACATGACCAAGGAATGCCACTGACGGTAGCCAAAACTCGCACTTGGAGAACTTGGCATATAGCTGACTCCTCCTCAAGGTGCTCAGGACTGCGTGCAGATGCCCTACATGCTCCTCTTCCGACTGAGAGTATACCAAAATGTCGTCGATGAAGACGATCACAAATTGATCTAAATACTCTCGGAATGTCCTATTCATCAAGTCCATGAATACCGACGGTGCGTTGGATAGACCGAACGGCATTACCGTGAACTCAAAGTGCCCAAAGCGGGTACTGAACGCTGTCTTTGGGATGTCGCATTCCCTTAATCGCAGTTGATAGTAGCCGGACCTTAGGTCTAGCTTGGAGTAAACCGTCGACCCCATCAGTTGGTCGAATAGATCATCGATTCTAGGAATCGGATATCGGTTTTTCTCGGTCAACTTGTTTAGCTCTCTATAATCGATACATAGACGCAAGCTCCCATCCTTCTTTTTCACAAAGAGGACCGGTGCACTCCAAGGCGAAGAACTTGGACGTACGTAGCCTTGCTCTAGCAGCTCTTGCAATTGGACCTTCAACTCTGCCAATTCCTTTGGCGCTATTCGGTATGGTGAGCGGGCCACAGGTTTGGCACCTGGCACCAACTCGATACAGAAATCAATCTCCCGATGAGGCGGAGCCCCAGGGAGTTCGTTAGGAAACACGTCGGCGTATTCCGCTACAACTGGGACATCACACAACCTGGGCTTTGGCTCCGAAGCCTCCAACAAGGTGAAGAACAACTCGGCGCCTTTTCTCACCGCCTTAACCACTTGGAGAGCAGACATCAGCGTCTTGCTCGCCCCTCGCATACCGGCGAAGGTGGTTTCATCGTCGGTGTTCGTTCCCAGAGTGATCTCCTTTGCGTTGCAATCTATGCATGCTCGCTGCTCCGAGAGCCAGTCCATGCCGAAGATCACATCGAATTCAGCTAACGGTAGTAACGACGCTTCCAAGTCGAAATCTTGACTTCCGATCTGCACCTTCACACGGCTCTTTCTATCCGCACTCATTCGAGATCCATTGGGTAGCACTACTTCTAGTCTATCCTCTACAAAGGTAGACGGCACTCCGATTCGCACCACGAAGTCCTCGGACAGAAAAGAGTGCGATGCACCGGTATCGAATAGAGCTCTCGCCGGATAGTTGAAAATTAGGACGAAACCTAATTGTACACAAATAACACATACAGTCGTACAACCGAAAGAATCATATACATAGCTGTAAAAGCTAACTTCTAATTCGTACCTGTGACGACATCGGTTTGTCGTATGGCTTCTTGTTGGCCAAGCGAATAGACTCTCGGCTGAGTCGGAATGTGTTGGGAGGCCGAAGACTCTGCCGCTTTGCCCTTTTCCGCAGCCCGAGCATAATCCACCGCTCGATTTGCCGCCTTTGGGGGACCACTTCGACACACCGCAACTTTGTGTCCCACCTTCCCGCAGGTGAAACACGTAATAGGAGTCCGCGCGGTCGTGGCTCCCGAAACGTTCGAAGAAGCTGGTTCCGCCTGCTTGAACTTCCGCTTGTTCCTTCTGAAGTCCGGCTTGGACTGAGAGGCCGGCGCATGAAACTCGGGTTTCTTTACAACACTCTTTGCTTGTACCCTCTTCATGTCCAACTCCAAAGATCTGGCGGTTTGCACCATCACTTGGAAGCCAAACGTCATAGGGCCTGCAAGGAGCAGCCTCAACTCGTCCCGAAGCCCTTCATAGAATTTATTCGTCTTCGTCTCCTCATCCTCCACCAATGCCCCCGCATAGCGACTCAGTCTGGTAAACTCATGTAAGTAATCGTCAACGGAGCGATCACCTTGAGTTAACCTCAGGAACTGGTTTTGTAACGCAATGCGTTGGGCAGAGGGGATAAACCGCTGGAGGAACGACTTTGAAAACTCAGCCATTGTTATTTCAGTAATGTCTCTATCGCCGAACTTGTGCAGTTCCTGCTCTTCCCACCACAGCACAGCCTCTCCGTCAAGAAGGAAAGTGGCTAAGGTGACCATCATGGCTTCGTCCGTCGCCGTCGCCCTCAGAGTTCTTCTAACTCTTGACAACCAGTCTTCTGCCTCCGTTGGGGACTCAGATCCCGAGAAGGTAGGAGGATTAAAGCTCAAGAAGTGCTTTAATTGTTGGTCACGCGCTCGCCCCGCAACTACTTGCGCAACTTGACGCTCCACCCTCGGTGCTAACGCCGGTTCCACTGCAGCTACTGGCACAGGGGCATCAACCCTTGGTGCTACCGCAGGTTCCACTGCAGGTTCAATTACCGGGGCCGCATCAGTAGTATGCGTAGCAGGCTGTGCAAGCCTTTGCGGTTGAGCATTGATCATCGCGAAGACTGCTTCTGCGACCATTCTGATCATCTCAGCTGAAGGAGTGGTCGCTGGCACCTCAGCCGACCCACTACTTTCAGCGGTGTTACGGGGTTGAGACCGCCCCGCAGCACTTCTAGTTACCTATAATCATGCAAGGCACAATTTAGTGACCCTAAACGTATCAAACATCAAACATGGAACGCTCAGGTTCCGCAAACAAGTATGTTTTTTTCATTCCTAAGTGGACATTCTTATTAGTTTTTGACGTTCTAGGTGAATGCACAGCCCGTGCGCACTACCCCTTAAAAGGAATTCGTCCCGAATTCGCTAAACTACGGATCGACGCCTTAAGTCCGATACCAAATTGTAACACCCTGCCAGTACAAAAAGTATAACAGCAGGTCCGGCCGGGACCCCACGCCATACAAACCACACTAGCTAGGAGTTAAAAGGTGATAACCAGAAAAGTAACAACTAACGAGAGTACAAAACGTAAGCGGAAGCATTAATTAAACCATTCAAATAGACATGTCCACTATCATAGGAATGAATCCAGAAATAAGAGTTACGGCCTTAGGGCCTTACATCAAATCAATGTACAAAACTCCAAAAAGCATACATCGGCACGCAGGCCGGCAATACATGAGAAAACAGGAAAAAGGCTGGCCTTCGAGGGCCAACTCAGCAAAAGGACAGCAAAAGGACCAACGCCCGCTATTTCCCGCTAGGCTCACCTGCACCTGCATAAGAACATTCCACCAAGCGGTGGTAAACAAAGCAACGGTCAGCACAACTGACCAAATTATAACGACCCCACCCCTTTCCCGGGGTGGCGGAGATTCTACCCTGCAAGTAAGCCATACTAGCACAAGTACTAATCTAAAGAGAGTGCAACTACACAAGGTGAGGTTTCAAGCACAATCAATCTTCTAGGTTGAGCATCAAAAAGAAGGGAACCTAGGTATGCACATGATGTTGGTTGGGTTCACCCGAAGGTTTCCCACAACCGCCTAAGCAAATCGCATGAGGCTAAACATAACATCAAATTCACAACACTCCACCCTAAGGGTCACCACCTTAGGTGGGAAACAAGAGCTTTTGGTCGGTCTAGGTATGACACCTTCCACGACCTCTCCCATGATCACACGGCCTTCATGAGGAAGGGACCTCTCGCCGATCTGCATGGAAACGGGTTCGGTTCAGCTTTGCCCGTGCTCTAATCGTCGCGATCTATCGCACGACGCGGGTACGGCTTCACCTCGGCCCGTAAGGGTTTAGCACTTTCAAGTGCTACACAAAAATATACGCTACGCACCTAACCCCTTCACAAGGATCTAGGCTTCGCGAATTCTCAACAAGGGAGGTACATACGCTCCGCATCAATAACGTGGTGAAGGTTTGCCTTCATCCAAAACTCAAAGCATGGGGCTTTCGTAGGGATCTTCACAAGACGCCTACACTTAACTCCCGCAATACTATAGGTGAGTTCACGGAGTCATTCTCCGGCACGCATTCTAGGTCTAACCTAAATGCAACGTCGCAAATCAAGCATCACCGATTCGGGCTCACGGCCACGAATAGGCTTCACACAAAATGCCTAAATCCGCACGACTACCGGATTTTCTACATGCAATATGCCGGGGACGGACACAATCTACCCGGAGTCCCGAAGGACTTGAGGAAATCCTACACTTCACCCATTTGGTGAAAGAGATACCTCATGCAAGCAAAGAAAGAGGAATAAATGGACAAATACAAGTCCAAAGTTCGGGAGGAAGAATCGTTACCCTAGACGTGTTCCTCTTCGCCATGGATCCGAGATTCTACGCGGAGGGAAAGAACCGCACCGGGCTGCACTCTCCGGATCTGGAAACGGCTCGCGAAACGGAGCTCCGGAGCTCCGTCAATGGCGAAATCTCCTCTTCTTCTTCCTTGCCCCCTTCTTCTTCCTCTAGCCTAGGAGAGAGAAACACTATGAAATAATGAGGGTTTAATCCCTCTCCAAAGCCCTAAGACCCCCCAGCATCAAATCCCAGCCGTTGGATCGAATTCCAAGAAATTTGATCGGTCGGATCCTCTTCTCCGCTCAAAATCGCGGAACAGAATAAACAGGGCGCACGATCACAAGCGCACGGTCAGTGGTCGTGCGCGACGAGGGCAATGGTCGTGCGCACTATCCGGGACAGAACTCTGAATTCTTGCGAATAAGCGCACGATCGCTGGCGCACGATCACTGGTCGTGCGCGAAGAGGGAAATGGTCGTGCGCACTGTCCGAGACAGAACTCGATTCTCTTCTGAATTAACGCACGATCGCTGGCACACGATCACTGGTCGTGCGCGATGAGGCCACTGATCGTGCGCTAAGAGCAGACAGGGAAAATTCTAGCCTGCTTCACGTGCCGCACTACCACTCCGCCTACTTCGCGGAACTACCAGACTTGGGGTGTTACATAACAGGAGTTGCATCCATGGCCCCCTTGATGGAATTGGACTGAGAAATGCATGGCCATGCTTGGTTGAGTTAATATGTGATATTGAGCTCACCATTCTCTGGAAGTCCGTTCTAGATCAAGAAACTTGGATTGAGCTATTATGAGGGTGACACGGTCCATGTCTCTAGTTCTTTCCGGATGTAAGGGACAAAGGGACAAATACAACGCTGGAACATTGGTCATAAAGGCTTATGAGTTATGAACTCTTATTGCTTGGGGAGCAATGATGCATTGCTAGATGCCGCTCATTGTTTGTGAGGTTTTTGTTTGATACTTTCAAGATCAAGTGGGAGATTGTTGGAGTTACCATTGTGATCTAGAAGTGGTCAAACATGTAATGTCACTGCCAACGTGATATGAGCCTGCAGGGTCGCACATAAGAGTATGTGGAGAAGTTGGAAGATTGACTGTGTTGGTAAAGGTTACCAATCACCATATAGAATCAGGGAGGTAAAGCAAATGTTGCTGTCGGAATTCGTCGGATATGATTCATCGGATTCGTCGGGATTCGTCGGATTGTTCCGTGGAATCCCGACGAATTGTTACAGAGATCCTTAACTCGGCAAATGTTGCCGTCTGATATGATTCGTCGGAATTTGTCGGATTCGTCGGATTGTTCCGTGGAATCCCGACGAATTGTTACAGAGATCCTTAACTCGGCAAATGTTGCCGTCTGATATGATTCGTCGGATTCGTCAGATTGTTCCGTGGAATCCCGACGAATTGTTACAGAGATCCTTAACTCGACAAATGTTGCCGTCTGATATGATTCGTCGGAATTCGTCGGATTGTTCCGTGGAATCACGACGAATTGTTATAGAAACCCCAAACTTATGTATGGACTGCGGATAGCAATTTTTCTAGGTCTTTTTATACTTTGGGTATAAATAGAACCGATTTTAAGGGTTCAATAGATTACTCTTATTCGATGAAGAAGAGGAGCCGACGGAAGAGTTCCGCCCGAATCCTAGACGGAAGAGTTCCGCCGCGCCTCCGCAGATCTCCCTTCCGGCGATCGTCGCCATGATTGTTCTTCCTGGAGCGAACCTAGCAGTTCGTGGAAGTGCAAGAGTGCAGTCTTCTTCTCCCGGCTCGTGTGGATCTCTGTAGAGACGTAGACATAATTCTACGTGAGAACTCTCTTTGCCGCCGACATGATTCTTCTTCTTGGAGCACCTAGGTTGGATTCGATCCAACTCCACTAAGGTAATTTATGCCTAGTAGCATTTTATTAACTTCTTGATTCAATGTTCATGGCCCGATCCAAAGTCTTTTGGGTTCTTCTCTTTATTTCCGCTGCGCCTACATACGATGTATGGTTCTAGAAAAATCCAACAGATATGTCATCCAGTTGGAGATCGCGAAGGAGTGAGTCAGCAGACGCTCACTCGTCTTATCAAAGTTATCCGGGCATAGAGAAAGCCCAAATCGGAATTTCAAAAGTTGTGGAATTTGATCTCCCCGACATGAACGTGTCTATTATATGCTTGCTGAGGCAGGTATACTTTCGGTCAATATCCAAGATATCTTCTCCTCCTATTTAGTACGAGAATTTTATAATCATCTTGAGGACCCTTCATATACGGATTTGAATGGAGGAGTTAGATCCAAAATTCAAGGCCAATATGTGGAGATCACTCCCATTGATTTAAGAAGTGAATTTGGAATAATGGAAAGTGAGAATGTTTTGGACATAGTGGAGAATTATAGACTAGAGAGAGATTAGACCCTAATGAACATGTCTTTGAATGGTAATTCTACAAAGAACCTTATAACCACTATGACGACATTGACAGACGATGCTCGTCTTGTTCAAGATATACTAAGGCACACGATTATGTTGAAGTCCGGTGATACCCATAGTATTACGGCTCAACTTAGTCTTGTGACTTACTATATAATGGAGAACGAATTATTTGATGTGGCCGATCTTCTTTTGTCTATGATTCGTTATACATTTCGCCTCAAAAATCCTGAGTGGAAAAAGGCACACACCCTCTCGTTGGGTGCGATTATCCAGCATATTCTATTCAAGAAATACACATGGATAGATCAAAGCTTTTATGTTGGAGATTGTGTCCCGAATATATATCAAACGACGGGTATAAAGAGTAAGAAAAATCAACGGAAGCCGCCTACTACAGAAATGAGAGAGCCTCCTATTGCACGAGGAGGCTCTATACGGGAGGCACTCGATTCTTTCCAAACAAGGTTGGATAGACATATAGATGATTTTCAACAGCATAGAAGGTCCTTTGAAGAACACAAAATGGAGGTGAAGAAGTACCGGACACGGATGCAGAAGTTTATGAAATTCCTTGTCAAGGTGTTGGAACATGGTCTTCCGCATCTCCTAGGTTTGAGAATAACAAATCCTATGTGTATTTGATCTTGTGTGTTTAAGTGTGCAGGAAATCAAAGTCCACATGACTCAAGGAAGGTTGTCCCCAAAATTGAGGCCAGAATTCCAACATGGCCACTAGCGCCGACGGTAGCGATAGCGCCCAGTGCTAGCGATGATTAGCGCGATTCCGGCAGTGTTTTTAGAAGGAGATAGCGCCCGGCGGTAGTTACTAGCGCTGGCGGTAGCATGGCGCACAAGAGGCATAGAGAAAAATGTTGCCGCGGATTGATGATCCTGCCGCGCAAAATGTTACTTAATCAGGGATAGCGCCGGCGGTAGCGCTGAGGCTATAAAATGGACACTTTGGCTCCGTCTTCATCATCCTCTAGAGATCCCAAATTCCAGAGCCTCGTGCCACATCATAGAGAGGAGAGTTCGGAGAGATACTCCCACAAATCCATAAAGCCATAAGGAGATCCGTGGAGAAGATTTCAACACGCATCATCATCATGACGAAAGACCGCATCGACTACGATCATACTCTACGGGCCTTCGTCCACTTCTCTAAGAGATCCATATAGGGAGTTTTTTATTATTGCTGTCTTCTATTTTATTTCTCTTTTTCTTTGTAAACGGTAGTGAGTTCGCCACGTGTTGGCGACTAGGTCTGGGGTAGGACTTTGGGCTGAAATTCTCCTCGTGTTGGCGACTAGATCTAGGCTAGGTCTAGGGGGTGCTCGAGGCCACATCCGGGGAAGGATTGGCTAGAGCGGCTTGAGGCCGAATCTGGGGAGGAGAAGGCTAGGGCCACCGGTTCGTGGGGAAGCGAGTCGGGATAGAAAACGAAAAGAGCTTTTATTATTCGCCTCCTATCTCTAGCGTCATAGAGATCAAGTTTTGTAAAACTCATTTAATATTAATAAAGATTGTCTCTCTTTTTGTTTTACTTGACTTCTTCTTATTTTAATATTGCATTATTCCAAAGTTTTTCTAAATAAATCTAAAGTTTTTGAAAACCCTTATTCACCCCCCTCTAAGGGCGCCGACCGATCCAACAAGTGGTATCAGAGCGGTTTTATTCCAATCGACTTAACAACCAGGAGTAATGGCATCTCATGATCTCGCTTCTATCAGTGGGGGTAATTTTGAAGAAGAAGAAAAATCTCTTGCACCACCTTTATTCGAAGGATCAAATTATAAAGGATGGAAAATTTTAATTGAAAATTTTATTAAAACTTTAGATATCGAAGTATGGAATTTTGCCATAACTAGACCTGCAAATGAATCAAATAAAAAAGAACTTCAGTTAAATGCAAAAGCTAAACACTATTTATTTTGTGGTCTTTCAAATGAAATTTTCAAATTAATATACTGTTTTTCTAGTGCATACAAAGTATGGAAATTTCTTGAAGAAATGTATGATCTTCCTCTCGCAGGTATGGAACAAACACAGGAAGAGAAAAATGTCCAAGCATCCACTATCATTCAAGAAGATCTCTCTCGGAGTAAAGCCATGGAGAATATTGAAATGGAAAAGGAGAACAATACACCAAGAGAAAGAGAAGATATAGATCCATCTATAATGGAGAAAGAACTAAAAGATGACGAAGGAATTTCATGTTCACAATCTGCCTCCTCCAATAGCGCTGTAAGGAAGACTAAATCTTCTTCTTGTGTGATAACTTCCATTTCTAGTTTCAATATACTAAAAACTGCTAAACGTAAGATCAAGAAATTGAAAATCACTATTAAAAATTTACATTTAGAAAATAAGAGATTAAAAGCTAATGTTAGTTTAGAATCAAATTGTGATGTGGTTTCACCATCGTGTCCTTTACTTGAAAACACAAAACCTTGTTTTGATTGTTATAATATTAAGGAAAAACTCATGAAACTTGAAAAGGATTTTATTTTAGTAAAAGAACAAAATGAAAAATTATGTTTAGAAAATTCATCTTTGATAAATGATTGTGCTAAGTGCAAAGACTATAAAATTGAAATTAAAGAGATGGATGAAACATATGATGAATGTAGGGATAAATATGAAAAACATATTGACTCAATTGTTACCACTCTTAAAAATAGCACAATCAATTATAATAAAGCTAGACATAGTTTAAAAATCAAGAATGACGAATTAAAATCAAAAACCAACTTGCTTATGAAAATTGTAAATACAAATTCCCAATATCGAACTATATCTAAAGACAAGTTGAATATGAATATGAACATCGAAACGAAGTTTAATAATGGGAGTAAGGAACATAAAGGACTTGTAAATCAAAATCAAAATCATCATTATTTACAAAATCATGCTTCTCCCAACCCAAAATTAAATGCAAAATTTCCTTTAAATTATAAATTCAAAAATCATTTTTATCCAAATATTCAAGTAAATGATTATGGAAATTTGAGAACTAAAAATAATGTTTGTCCAAGGTATGAATGGAGACCCATTCTTAAGAATAACGCACTAATGTCAAAAGAAAGGGTCCACTCATCACTATCTCCCCAAAAGCAAACACGATTTATTTGGGTACCCAAAGGAACCGTCACACCCGGTCCTCTTTGGATACCTAAATCTCTCATTCATTAGTATCCCATCATTTGCATGAAGTAGAAATCAACTAAAAATGAAATATCACTTCTCTACTTCATGATATGCTTAAACTTTCGTTTTGTTTATTTTCTTTTATTTTGCTCAAACTAACATGATATGATCACTCTATATATCTTGTGATATGACTTTCATAAACCATAATTCATAAGTGAATCAATAAAAGTGAATTAAAGTCATATCATTCTGTTTAGTGATCTACTTATCCTTTTTATTTTTACCTTCTAAATCCATTACCTCTTAAATGTCTTGAATTATGAAGTGTAAATTGAAATTATTACCAAGACTAATGATAATATTTTAATGGATTTAAATGGTTTATTAAATGGCTTAGGCTAAAGATTAAAATTCGAAATGTGTTGATCTTGTTTTGTTGATTATGTTAGCTCTTGTAATGAAGAAAAATATTTTTCACAAAATGCATGATTAATACGCATCCAAACTCATCATCCTAGCATCACTTTTTGGTTTATGCTTGTGTATCTATGCTAGGTACAACATTTATGATGTTATGTGATTTGAAATCATAATAGAATACTAAAATTCCATCAAACACATAGTTTATGGATTAATCATTAGAACATATATCATTTGGCTTATTCAAACATGATATCTTGTGCTTACATTTCCTATCAGTTTCAATTTACATTATATTGATAAATATGAGTCTTAGAAAAATGAAAATGAAAATATAAGAAAATATACATCATGCGTTGTCAAGTCATACACTAAATCGCTAATGTTTCATGCAATTTGCACTATCTAAATATCTCCTAAAAATCTGATATTTTAGCATGGAAGTGCTATTGGGACACTTAATCAAAATCAATAATTAAAATATTCAAAATCATAAAAAATCATTCACTGTTTCCCGCGCTAGCGCTACCGCTGGCGCTAGTGTCCATATTCAATTTTCTGTGATTTTAAAATTTGAAAAATTTCTAAAAATATTTTAATCTATATTTTCTACTTAGTTATGCACTTCTGTTTTTCTTTATTTTTTGAAAAATCAAATATAAAACTACAAAAACCAAATTACAAAAAATATGTTTTGTTTCTGTATTTGTTTTTGTTGTTTAAAAGTCTATTTTTATGCAAAAATCAAATACAAAAATACAAAAGCAAAAATTACAAAAATATGCTTGTATTTGTTAAAATCAAAATACAAAAATATAAAACACTGAAACTATCAAAAATACTGTATGGACTTTCCTGTGATAATCAAGCATGATTTAGTCTATTATTTAGAAATTATACAATGCTGCAATTTATCTTTTCAAACTACGTTGAACATTGTTTTCATCATGCTTTGATATATCTATTAATATGTGCATCAATTATATTTTAAAAGGTTGTGTAGAACTAAGTTTAGCATGCCTTTAAGTATGAGTAAATGTTTTATGTTTGATAATGATATTTATTCACTCACCCTTTTTGGCATTGTCTACATATGTGTTTAATCTAAGAATACTTGTGTATGTTTTGTATTAGTACAATGGATTAAAATTGCACAAGTATCTTACCTACACTCCTTATTTTGCACTCTTAAAAATTAAGAAAAGTGGTTATGTTTTTCATAAATTCTATTGATTTGCAAAACAAGTGTATTCGGAGAACTTTGTACAAAACAAAATTATAAAATAAAGTGACAAAGATAACTCCACCAAGCACTACTTGAACCTCCTGATAAGTCTTAATAAGCGTTGTGAGGTTGAGCACCTTGGAAAGAATAGTAAAGTATCTTGTGCAAACCATAACTTTCTTTCAAAATAAAAACCACTTATTCTTAAGTACACCGGATCACAATAAAAAAATCAATATTGAAGAATAAAATTATGTGATCCCCCAAGCACTACTTTGCACCCTGATAAGTCTTAATGAGCATTGTGTGTGCAGAGCACCTTGGTAGTTGTACATTTTTGTTTGTGCATTGAAGTGCGTGGAAGTAAAATTATTTGTGTTTTATTGTGCTCTTTACTTTACATATCCCTTGTATTTTTGATTAAACATTTGTTTACTCTATTCAAAATACACTTATGTGCACATCATTATCTTCCATAACACTTCTTCTCATGAGTATTGGATCTTAATGCAAATTCTATACTACTCTTTACTTATGAAATGCACTAGATAACCTAGCATGCTTTCTACAATGTTTGGTATGACTTGAAATTGTGAATTGAAATAACATTGTAGTAATCTCTTTGTGATAGTATTATTTCATGCTTGGTTATTTTTGTCAGCCATAAAAGATTTTCATTGAAACATGATTAACATAAACATCTTCTTTTTGAAATTAAACTCATATATCTTTTTATGGATTATTCTTGATTACAATAAGATGTTTCATGTATTTCTACAAGTCTTCCGCATCATCACCATATAACTTTTACCTTGCACTTTCATGCTTATATCAAGTCTTAAATCTCAAATTTTTTTCTTAAAAACAAGTGGTAGACTTGCTTGGTAGAATTTATATTGGTTGTTCTAACACGCATATCATTTTTATAGTAACAAACTCTGATTTATTTCAATATAAACGTGTATGCTAAACGCTCTTCCAACAAGTGAAACCTTGCTAAAAGGATGTTGTTTCTTTCTTCCAAAATGCTTCAACTCTTATCTCTATAAAGTTAGTTTTGAAACTCAAAAACATCTCCTTTTTAACTTAAACTCTTATTTAGTATTTTGGTGTTTCTTTTTGAAATCTTCTGCAATGCTCAAACTCTGATACATTCATGAATTTCAATATAGCTAAGTAAGTTTTATTTCAAAAAATTCAATTATGATTCTTCCCATTAGATTTAAAAGCTTCATGTTTCAAAAAACTATTATCCGTGACTTTATATCTCACCATAGCGGGGGCGTAGGGTTGTAGACATTAGATAAACTTATCTTTAGTCATGTCTTGTCCTTAACCGGGGAGGGTTCCAGTGGGGCCTTGCGAGGCACTGGGGGGGGGGGGGGAAAGAGTGCTAGGTTGAGTTTTGTCTAGTGTTTGCATATGAGACTAACACCCCAACCTACGGCATGTTTGCAGCTCCTCATGCCCATTCGTCACTTAGTACGGGTCTAGGGTGTAGACATATTGTCTGGGTAGATTGGTTATTTGGAAATCCTTATTTTTATGCTTAAAACTTTTATATAAAGGGAAAATCATTACTTTTTTTATGCTAAAAACTCTGATTTCCTTCTATGAAAATTTTTGTAATGCTTATAACTCTGATCTATTTAAATGAAAAATAATTCTAAAACTCCTTATCATTTACTTCAAAAGCTCGATCATGCCTTCTCTTCTATTTACAAATTCTTTGGTGCTTTGTTTCCCTACCCACTTTTGCTATTAACAAAGGGGGAGAACTAACATGATAAATATAACCCGCTATCATAAACCCAACATGACAAATTCAGATGATAGCTTACATATTAGGGGAGCATTCACTTAGGGGGAGCATGTATTTAGGGGGAGCAATTCTAAATGTTAAAATCAATAATTATCCTATGTCATCACTCTCACACACACAAGTATAGTTTCATCATGCTTATTTATTAATGCTTTGATTTATCATTAATGGATTTGTTATTATCAAAAGGGAGAGTTTGTTGGAACATGGTCTTCCGCATCTCCTAGGTTTGAGAATAACAAATCCTATGTGTATTTGATCTTGTGTGTTTAAGTGTGCAGGAAATCAAAGACAACATGACTCAAGGATGGTTGTCCCCAAAATTGAGGCCAGAATTCCAACATGGCCACTAGCCAGCGGTAGCGATAGCGCCCGGCGCTAGCGATGATTAGCGCGATTCCGGCAGTGTTTTTAGAAGGAGCTAGCGCCCGGCGGTAGTTACTAGCGCTGGCGGTAGCATGGCGCACAAGAGACATAGAGCAAAATGTTGTCGAGGATTGAAGATCCTGCCGCGCAAAATGTTACTTAATCAGGGATAGCGCCGGTGGTAGCGGTAGCCCCGGCGGTAGCGCTGAGGCTATAAAATGGACACTTTGGCTCTGTCTTCATCATCCTCTAGAGATCCCAAATTCCAGAGCCTCGTGCCACAGCATAGAGAGGAGAGTTCGGAGAGATACTCCCACAAATCCATAAAGCCATAAGGAGATCCGTGGAGAAGATTTCAACACGCATCATCATCATGACGAAAGACCGCATCGACTACGATCATACTCTGCGGGCCTTCGTCCACTTCTCCAAGAGATCCATATATGGAGTTTTTTATTATTGTTGTCTTCTATTTTATTTCTCTTTTTCTTTGTAAACGGTAGTGAATTCGCCTCGTGTTGGCGACTAGGTCTGGGGTAGGACTTAGGGCTGAAATTCGCCTCGTGTTGGCGACTAGATGTAGGCTAGGTCTAGGGGGTGCTCGAGGCCAAATCCGGGGAAGGATTGGCTAGAGCGGCTTGAGGCCGAATCCGGGGAGGAGAAGGCTAGGGCCACCGGTTCGTATGGAAGCGAGTCGGGATAGAAAACGAAAAGAGCTTTTATTATTCGCCTCCTATCTCTAGCGTCATAGAGATCAAGTTTTGTAAAACTCATTTAATATTAATAACCCTTGTCTCTCTTTTTGTTTTACTTGACTTCTTCTTGTTTTAATATTGCATTATTCCAAAGTTTTTCTAAATAAATCTAAAGTTTTTGAAAACCCTTTTTCACCCCCCCCCCTCTAAGCGCGGCGACCGATCCAACACAAGGGACTTAAATTAAAGCCTACTCCTGCTGAAGCCGCGGAATGGGAAGTGCCGACGGAGGAGGAGCCGCGTCGCCAATCGGTTAGTCACGCTCGGCGGAGGAAGACAGTGATAAGGAGATCAAATTATGATATTCCAGAAAGTAGTGGAGTAGGCAGTAGAAATGAGGAGGATTCGGAGTGAAAAAGACTTCTGGGAGCTATCGCCATCCGACATCCTACTGTCGCCATCCGACAGCTGCCCAGCCCAGATCTCTCTCCAAGTTTGTGAATTTCTTTTATGAGACATTTTAAGTACCCTTTTGTTAAAGTGCTGTAATAATTTTTAAGATTTGGACATGTTATATGTTGGTGAATGTCTATGTTAAGATTTAGTTTTTTTTAAATGTAAGGCTATTGTGCTGTTTTTCATTTTATAGATAATAAGTAGTGATATAATCCGTGTGAAATGTCTAGGATTCCTAATTCTAGCCTAAGCATAGAGAAACGGGAATCCGGTAACGGTTTAGTGAATATATCCGCTAGTTGTGAATCCGTTCCTATGAAGTTGATTTTTACATTACCCTTCTTAATATGATCCCTTATAAAATGATGTCGGACATCTATATGCTTAGATCTAGAGTGTAATACGGGATTATTAGTTAAGTCTATAACACTTTTATTATCACACTTTAATTCTACACTACTTTGTTGCATGCCAAAGTCTTCTAATGTTTGTGACATCCAAGGGCACAACAACTACCTAGTGCAATATATTCGGCCTCGGTAGTAGAGAGGGCAACAAAATTCTGTTTCCTACTCGACCATGAAATAAGTGAAGGGCCGATAATATGACAAGTGCCACTAGTGCTTTTCCTATCTAAAGAACATCCCGTATAATCTGAATCCGAAAAGCCATGTAAAATAAAGGAATCATTATGAGGATACCATAATCCTAATTTAGATGTTCCTAAAAGATATCGAAAGATGCGTTTCACTGCTTTTAAATGTGACTCTTTAGGATTAGCCTGAAATCTAGCACATAAACAAACGACAAACATAATGTCAGGCCTAGATGCGGTTAAATATAATAAGGATCCTTTCATACTTCTATAAAGGGTTTGGTCAATTGAAACTCCACTTTCATCTTTTCCTAATTTTAGTGAAGCACTCATAGGAGTGTTTGCATGCTTAAGATTTTCAAATCCAAATCTTTTTAACATATCATGAATATATTTGGATTGACATATAAAAATACCATCATAATTTTGTGTAATTTGTAAACCTAGAAAATATGAAAGTTCTCCTACCATGCTCATTTCAAATCCATTTTTCCTAATTTGAACTACTTCATACACAATTCTTCATTAGTGGTTCCAAAAATAATATTATCAACATAAATTTGCAAAATAACTAAATCATGATCAATTTGCCTAATGAAGAGTGTAGAATTGGCACTTCCAATTTTATAATCGTGCTTTAACAAATATTGAGTTAATCGATCATACCAAGCACGAGGCGCTTGTTTTAATCCATAAAGCGCTTTATCTAATTTATAAACATAATTTGGATATTTCTCATTTACAAAGCCAGGGGGTTGTTCTACATAAACCTCTTCTTTTATATACCCGTTTAAAAATGGGGTTTTGACATCCATTTGATATAATTTAAATCTTTTAAAATAAGCAAATGCAAGAAATATCCTAACCGCTTCTAATCTTGCTACAGGTGCAAAAGTTTCATCAAAATCTACCCCTTCAATTTGTGCATAACCTTTTGCAACTAATCTGGCTTTATTTCTAACAATTCTAGATTCATTATCCAATTTATTTTTGAAAATCCACTTAACTCCAACTACAGGACGATTTTTGGGTCGTTCTACAAGATTCCAAACCTTATTACGTTCAAATTGATTAAGTTCTTCATTCATAGCTAAAAACCAAAATTCATCATTTAAAGCGGTGGAAACATCTTTTGGTTCTATTTCAGAGATAAAGCAAAGGTTTGAAAATAAAACATGTAACGATGAACGAGTACTAACCCCTTTTTGCGGATCTCCGATGATAAGCTCCTTTGGATGATCCTTTGAAAATCTCAATTCACTTGGAGGCACATATTCTTCTCTTTCTTCTTCTTCTCTATCTTCTTCTTCTCTTTCTCCTTCTCTTTCTTCTTCTTTTTCTTCTTCATTTTCTCCAAGTTCTTCATCATCATTCTCCACAGAAGGAAGGGGTTCATCTTCTTTTCCTGTAATTTTCTTTTCTACACATGAAACAAACTCATCAAACCTAACATGAATAGATTCTTCAACTATTTTTGTTCTTTTATTAAAAATCCTATAAGCTTTACTAGTTGAAGAATAGCCAATAAAAATACCTTCATCACATTTTTCATCAAATTTTCCTAAGGAATTTTTAGAATTCAAAATAAAACATTTACAACCAAAAACTTTGAAATAAGAAACATTTGGTTTCTTATTAAAAATTAATTCATAAGGAGTTAATTTTAAAATAGGGCGAATCATTACTCTATTAATTACATAACATGCCGTACTAACCGCTTCAGCCCAAAAAGATTTTGGTAATTTAAATTTAGATAGCATCGTACGGGCTAAATCTTGAAGAGTTCTATTTTTCCTCTCCACTACACCATTTTGCTGTGGTGTGCGTGGAGCGGAAAATTCATGTTTAATTCCTAACTCCGTACAAAAAGAAATAAACTTTTCATTTTCAAATTCTACTCCATGATCCGATCGTATGCGTTTAATTTTTAACTCAAATTCATTTTGAATACGCAAACATAATTTTGAAAATTCTGAAAATGCATCGATTTGGAGGTTAGAAATAAAGTCCAACAAAAACGAGAATAATCATCAATCAATACAAATGTGTATTTTCTACCTCCTAAGCTAGAAATTCCAATTGGCCCAAATAAATCCATATGTATTAATTGAAGTGGCCTAGTGGTAGAAATAATATTTTTACTTTTGAAAGATGATTTTGAAAATTTTCCTTTTTTGCAAGGCACACATAATGAAGAAGATAAATTTCCATTTAACAATGGTAAACCTGTAATTAATTTATCTTTTGAAAGTTTTGTAATTAACTTGGCACTAGTATGTCCAAGTCGCCTATGCCATAATTCTAATTCATCATTTTTTGATAAAAAACATTTTAAAGTAGAATTTGAAAAATCAAGAAATTTAATCATATATACATTATGACATCTAAGTGCGGTAAAAACAATTTCTTTTGTTTTAGAATTAATAATTTTGCACAAATTTGTAGAAGATTCAAATAAAACATCTAAACCCTTATCACATAATTGACTAATAAAAATCAAATTATGCTTTAATCCTTCTACAAATAAAACATTTGAAATTGAAAATTTTTTGTTACCCACAACTCCGATGCCGATGATTTTTCCTTTTCCATTATCTCCGAATGTAACAACTCCTCCTTTCTTCATCTCCAGGCTAAGGAACTTCTCTTTATTGCCCGTCATGTGCTTTGAACAACCCGAGTCCAAGTACCACACGTCTTCTTTGTCCTTAGCCTGCCAACACACCTAGAAAGAAGAGGTGAGTACAGATCTGGTTACCCAAGTGGTTCCACTCATAGTATAGGTAGAAGCCTTAGGCACCCAGATTTGTTTAATTTTACTTTTTCATTTCCTCCAGCAAGAGTCTGTAGTGTGACCAAATCTATTGCATTTGGCACATGTAATGTATTGAGAAGAGTATAACTTTTCTGGACTTTTACTGGATGAGGATGCAGTATTAGACAATTTACTGACTTCAGAATTTTTAAAAATAGAATTTTTGGACTTTTCGCTATCGCCGGCGACAATGGTTGTCGCCGGGCGATAGCTTCCTGACGTGTATCCGAGTCCAAACCTTCCAGATCCATGGCATTGGTATCCTAAGATGATATCCAGTGATCTTCGGCCCATTCCAAATTTTTTCATGGCTAGCGTTAAGTCATGAATCTGGTTTCTCATTTCTGCATTCTCGGATACTAGATTTACACATCTACGTTCAAAAGATTTCTTTCCCTCATGGACTTTGGAAATTGAAGATTTCAGATCTCTCTCTAAAATCTCTTTCTTTTTGGTAAGAATTTTTATTGTAGAATGAGATTTGGAAAGAGATTCTTCAAGTTCTTTAATTCTTCCCAAAAAGTGATCACACTCTTGGCAAGAAATTTCTCTTTTTCCAATAGTCTTAATTTCATTTAACAATTTTTTGTTTTCTTTAAGCAAAATTTCATTTTCAGATTTAAGAAGATCATTATCTTTTAAACTCTTTTCAAAAAATTTGCAAGTCTTTAAAAATTCAGAAAATAATTCATCGTAGGTTGGAGGAGTTACCTCAGTGTCACTTTGGACACTGCATTCGTCATCAGATATGACGCTCTTTCCCATTAAGCACATGTTGGCCTCCTCTTCTTTACTTATGCTTGAACTGCTTGCATCCTCAGAAGTAGTATCATCCCATGTTTTCGCCTTCAGCACCTTCTTCGTCCCTTTGTGCTTCTTTTCTTTAAGTTCTTGTAAGTACTTTGGACACTTGCTTCAGATATGTCCTAACTTCTTGCAGTGATAGCACTCCGGTGGCGGTCTCTCTTCCTCCTCATCGTCTTCCTTTCATTTTTTCTTTCTAAACGTCTCCTTCTTAAAATACTTCTTAAATGAATTCCCCCTCTCTGGATTTTTCATAAATTTTCTAAACTTTCTAACAAATAAACTTTCATCATCTTCTTCTTCCTCCTCAGAATCACTACTTTCCTCCTTCTTAGATCTTAGAGCCAATCCCTTCTTCTTTGGCTCCATATACTCTTGTTGTTGAATTTTAAATTCAACTTCATGAGTTTTCAAGTTCCCAATCAGGCTTTCAATATTAAGAGCTTTAAGATCATGAGATTCAAAAATAGCTGTCACTTTGGGATTGAATTTAGGGGGGAGAGATCTAAGAAGTTTTCTTACCAAATCACCATTTGAGAAATTTTTTCCTAAAACTTTTGAGTCATTTACTATCTTAGTGAATCTTGTGTACATGGTATCCACATCCTCATCTACCTCCATCCTGAACTTTTCGAATTCTGACTCCAATTGGAAAAGCTTTGCATCCTTCACCTGCGAGGTACCTTCATGAGTAATTTCCAATAAATTCCAAATTTCATATGCAGTTTGACATGCGCAGGTTCTATTAAATTCATTTTTATCAAGAGCACAAAATAATGCGTTCACTGCTTTTGCATTATTTTTGCATTTTAATTTGTCCTGGTCATCCCATTTATCTTTGGGTTTCTCCATGACAACATCACCAATTGTAAAAGTAGGATGAGTATAATTTGTTTCAACCATATTCCATACTTCAATATCTAATGATATTAAAAAAACACCTCATCCTAGTTTTCCAATAATTATAATCGGAACACGTAAATAATGGTGGTCTAGTTATTCCTTGCCCCTCGGAAAATGCATGATCATGGTGCGCCATAATTCCAGGTGGTTAAACCTTATAAGGAATTAACCTGCTCTGATACCACTTGTTGGATCTTGTGGCGCACTTAGAGGGGGGGGGGGGGGGGGTGAATAAGTGCAATTTAAAGCCTTTGATAATTTTTGTAAAAACGAAACAATATATGAATATAGAGACAAATAATTGAATTTAAAAACAAGATTTTATTTCATCAAAGATAATGAGTAGAAATGATTCCAATAAAGCTTGGAATCAAAGGCTTACAATTAATAAAATCTCTTGTCTCTTTTCACCGGTCCTTTGATGAGTCCTGATCATATACACATTTTTGGACTCATCCGGGCCGTTATTTAGTCAATTCTCCGCACTTTAGCCTTGTTATAGTTTATATTTGATAATCCACGCTAGGTGCACATCTAGGCCCACTTTGGTGTGATTTTCGTGCTTATTGTCATTAGTAGTGTTCATGTGCTGGTAAGTGCCACTTTCAGTGGCTAGATCTGTGGTTGTACGGGAATAGGAGTCGTGCAAGTGTTCCCGGTGCAATTCTGCACAGGAACACTGCGCACGATCGCCGGTTCTATTGCGCACGACCACTGGTCGTGCGCCACTGATCGTGTGCACTTAAACCTTTTTCACGAGTTCTGTTTGGTGCAGTGCGCACGACCACCAACGACAGTGCGCACGACCACCGGTCGTGCGCCACTGCTTGTGCGCACTTATCATTAAAATTCTGAGTTCTGTTTGCTGTATTGCGCACGACCATCAACGATAGTGCGCACGACCACCGGTCGTGCGCCACTGGTCGTGCGAACATTTTATTCTATAAATTTCGTATCTTGCAGGTTCCACCCAGGCAGTGCGCACGATCGCAGAATTACAGTGCGCACGACCACTGGTCGTGCGCCAATGCCCGTGCGCAGTATTTAATCCAGCGCCTATTTAAACGCCTGTTGCGATTTTTAGGGCATTATCACTTGCGGGAGCGGAGTTCCTGTTCCGTACGCCGTCGACCTCCACCGTGGGACGCCTCCACTTCATCTTCTACGCAAGGGGAAGCCTCCTCCACCCATTCCAAGACTTCCTCCATTGTCCGTGAGTGTTCTCCATCGGCCGCAAGCCTCCAAGCAACCATTCTCTCATTCCGCCCGGTGAGAAGAAGAAGGAACCTGAAGTCGAAGACGACGGAGCTACGTAGGGAGATCGTGACAGCTCTCTACGCCGGAAGCATAGTCCGCCCGAGTCCGGAGGTAGCCCGACAACCTACCATTCCGGCCGTGAACGGCCGCTAGTCTTCACCATCGGTTATTTCTTTCCTCTTTCCTCCATTGTACTCGTTGAACCGTGTAAACTCGAATATTATGATGATGTTTGTTAAAATGAATGTTTCTTTGTTGTTCTTCATGGTTCGGTTGTGATTCACTCCTTTTCCACTCACTCACTCGCACGCGCACGCAAGGTGTTTGTTCCGTGTTAGCAAGAGCCAACGACGGTTGTGAAGAGGTGTTTGCGACCCTCACCCTCTCGCACTTGAGTACATTCCATCCGCCTCACGAAGCACGGCATCGCGGCCGTTGCATCCACCTCACTTCGCGAAGCGGTGTTTTCGACCCGCATCTCTTTTGTCGTTGCTAAGATTAGGAAAACCAACCAAAAGCCCCCCTCTTTGTGTTTGTTAAATGTTTGTGTAACAATAGTCACTGCACGATTCGTTCACCCATCCTGCATTCCTCAAGAGACCGACATCCGGGGATTCTATTCTCCACAATTATTACTTGACAGCGACCGATGCACTTGCCGACACACATCAAGTTTTTGGCACCGTTGCCGGGGAATGCAGACGTGATGAATTCGTCTGCGTGAAGATTTGTTGCACGAGAATTTTCTTTTCTTTCACCTCTCTTGTTCACCCCTGGTATCTCCGTTTCTTTTCGATTCGCGCTTCTGATTACTTTTGCCTTTCCCATCGGTCGCTAATCGTTTTGTTTGCAAGTAGTCGCAGCATGACCTCCATTCAGGAATGCATCTATCAGGGAAGCTTAAATGATTTAAGGGATCAAGCAGAAAGAAACAATCATGACTTCGGGATCTCCCCCGACGTCATTGAGTACATGTCTGGGAACTGCAAGTTCAGCGGGGATGAGCATGAAGACGCGGTGCAACACATGCAGGACTTTTTAGCAATCTATTACACATGTGTATTCAGTGGAGTTGAAAATGACCTGCAAAAGATTCTGGCATTTTCATTCTCCTTGCATAAAAAAGCCAAAAGCTGGTATTGGGATATCCGGAAAAGAGAGGTGATCACATGGAAACAATTCGAAGGGAGATTTTTGCAAGAGTTTCAACATCGTACCCAAGCCTTGGACAAGTACAGGGAACTTGTAACCTTTGGACAGGGGAAGGAGGAGACGTTAGTTGATGCTTGGGAGCGTTTCCAATCCCTGCATAGGGGATGCTGCCGTGAAGATCTTTCAGAAGCTTTCTTAATTCAGATTTTTTATTTCGGAGTGCGGGATAATTTCCGTCTTCTATTTGATATGGCAGCTGGAGGGGCCCTGTTTAATAAATCGGGGAAAGACGCGTGGGAAGTGGTCGTGAATGTTGTTCACACCAGTCAGCAATGGAGTCATGTCATTCGCTCCCCATGTAATGCTGCAGTTAATGCCGTGACATTCAAAGGAGCAGCGGATTTTTCGCCGCCAGAGCAACCAGAACAGTTAGCAACTTTGGTGGTCGGGGTATTGAACAAAATGAATGACCAATCGGCCGCAATCCAACAGCTTCGCTCTACTATAGGGACTCTGTCCGATGTCGTTTCTGGGCTTGCAAGTCAGCATCCTGAGTCAGTGAACACCATGCGATTGAGAAGTGGGAGAAGTGTAGACAATCCTCCTCGACAGGAACCTCTTGCGTGTTCCACTGACAAGCATAATGAAGACACTCCCGAGAAGCTGACTCAGATTCATATTGAGCCGCATCCCGTGAGCGAGGCACAAACCTCGAAAAGTGCTGTTCACCCCCCATTCCCCCACAGGCTGCGAAACGAGAAATCCTAGAAGCAATTCCGCAGATTTTTGGAAATAATGAAAGGAGTGCAAGTGAGCATACCACTGATTGAAGC
Source organism: Dactylorhiza incarnata (assembly GCA_033032865.1). Classification (NCBI taxonomy): domain Eukaryota; kingdom Viridiplantae; phylum Streptophyta; class Magnoliopsida; order Asparagales; family Orchidaceae; genus Dactylorhiza; species Dactylorhiza incarnata. The sequence goes on along the minus strand of JAWHQI010000011.1, from coordinate 21,586,942 downwards.
TATCTCTCAAATGCCGGGCTACTCCAAATTTTTGAAAGATTTGATCTCAAAGCGGAAGCAGTTGGAGGGTCTCAAAACTATCGACCTCACCGAGGAGTGCTCCGCCATCATTTCCAATATGCCCACTAAGTGCAAGGATCCGGGCAGTTTTACGATTCCCTGCAGGATCGGCCACCACCGTTTCAGCCAGGCACTCTGTGATTTGGGGGCATCAATCAACTTGATGCCGCTCTCTATCTTTCGTGAACTTGGTGCTGGGATCTTGAAGCCAACGCAGGTAATGCTGCAGCTTGCTGATCGGTCGATCAAGAAGCCGTCGGGAATCGTCGAGGACCTCACAATAGTTGTAAACGGTCTCACCTTTCCAGCTGATTTTATCATTCTCGACATGAAGGTCGATACAAATGTTCCCATTATCTTGGGGCGGCCCTTTCTCGCTACTGCTCGTGCTATTATTAATGTGGAGCAGGGGGAGCTCACACTAAGACTGGGGGAGGATGCTATATCTTTCAACGTCCACAGCCCGTCGCAACTCTTTGAAATTACAGAGTGTGAACCAGCAGAGGCGCTTGAAGAATTCGATGGTCAGAACGATGTGGAGTTGGATGACCGCGGGGTGTGCTGGCAGCACGAAGACGAGGAAGAAGGGGGTGCACACTCAAATCACCCTGATTTGTCACATTCAAGCGGAGAGCCCTCCAACGATTCGGCTAATCCAAACCCATGTCCGGCTCTCAAACAACTTCCGGATTCTCTAAAGTACGTGTTTCTTGGGAAAAAAACACACATCCGGTGATTATTTCCGCAGCCCTGTCCGCCGCCAACGAAACTGCATTAGTGGGCGTGCTGAGAAGGTACCACAAGGTCTTCGGACGTTCTCTTGCTGACATTAAGGGAATCAGCCCCACGGTCTGCATGCATAAGATCCTCCTTGAAGATCAGTACAAACCGACAGCACAGCCGCAAAGGCGGCTGAACCCGAAAATGCAAGAGGTAGTAAAGGCTGAAGTGATAAAGCTTTTAGACGCTGGCATCATTTACCCAATCAGCGATAGCAAATGGGTCAGTCCAGTCCAGGTGGTACCGAAGAAGGGAGGGATTACTGTCGTTGCCAATGAAAAGAACGAGCTGCTACCGACCCGAATGATTACCGGGTGGAGAGTCTGCATCGACTATCGCAAGCTGAACGATGCGACGCGCAAGGACCATTTTCCGCTCCCCTTTATTGATCAGATGCTAGAAAAGTTAGCGGCGCAGGATTACTACTGTTTTTTGGATGGGTACTCTGGGTACAATCAGATTTTAATTGACCCATCTGATCAAGACAAGACGACATTCACATGTCCCTCCGGTACCTTCGCGTTCAAAAGAATGCCATTCGGACTGTGTAATGCCCCCGCAACCTTCCAACGTTGTATGCTCGCTATTTTTGCTGACATGGTGGGGGACTTCCTCGAAGTCTTCATGGATGATTTTACTCTATTTGGCAGTAGCTTCGACATTTGCATGGCGAATTTGGCCAAGACCTTGAAGTGGTGTGAAGACACCAATCTTGTCTTGAACTGGGAGAAATGCCACTTTATGGTGCGCGAAGGAATTGTGTTGGGGCATAAAGTTTCCCGCAAAGGGCTCGAAGTAGATCAAGCGAAGGTAAGTGTCATCAGAAACCTCCCTCCACCCATGTCAGTGAAAGGCATTCGAAGTTTTCTTGGTCATGTGGGCTTCTATCGAAGGTTCATCAAGGACTTTTCCTCCATTTCAAAGCCCTTATCTCGCCTGCTGGTTAAGGACGTCCCCTTCCACTTCGACGAAGCATGCATGCAAGCCTTCAAAACTTTACGGGGACAACTCATCTCAGCCCCAATTTTGGTGGCACCCGACTGGACTTTACCTTTTATTATCATGTGCGACGCAAGTGATGTGGCCGTAGGTGCTGTGCTCGGTCAAAAGAAAGATAAGACCTTTCACACTATTGCGTATGCCAGTCGAACTCTCAACAGCGCACAAGCAAATTATACCACCAAGGAGAAAGAAATGCTAGCCGTGGTCTTCGCCTTTGAAAAGTTTCACTCATATTTGGTACTTTCCGAAGTGATCGTGTACACGGACCACGCCGCTCTCAGGTATCTTTTCAGTAAGAAAGAATCCAAATCGCGTCTGATTCGTTGGATTTTACTTTTGCAGGAATACAATCTGGAAATCAAAGACAAGAAGGGGGTGGAGAATGTGATTGCTGATCATCTCTCGCGTTTGGAGTACGACACTCCCAACAGCGTTGTGGAGGAAACGGACGACTATTTCCCGGATGAAAAGTTATTCGCAATTACTACGTCCCCCCCAACCGCACCTTGGTACGCAGATATTGCTAATTACTTGGCTTGCAAAACGTTCTCCCCGAGTCTGTCTCCTCAGCAAAGATGGAAGCTTGCCTCTGACTCAAAATACTATTTTTGGGAAGATCCGCTCTTATTCCACACGTGCAGCGATGGGATTATTAGGCGTTGCATTCCGGAAGCTGAGTTTCATTCTATATTACAGCACTGCCATGACAGAGAAGCTGGCGGGCACTTCGGGGCTGTTCGAACAGCACGAAAAATCCTGCAATGTGGATTGTTTTGGCCGGCCCTCTTCCGGGACGCCCATGCCTATGTTACCAAGTGCGACGAATGCCAGAGGACCGGAAATATTTGCCGGCGTGACGAGATGCCCCTTAATAACATGCTGGTCTGCGAACCCTTTGATGTCTGGGGAATAGACTTCATGGGTCCCTTCCCGATGTCTCATGGTAAGCATTACATTATTGTGGCAGTTGATTATGTCTCAAAATGGGTGGAAGCTGAGGCGGTTGCCACGAATGATGCCAACACAGTGCTACATTTTATCCACAAGAATATCTTCTCCAGGTTTGGGACGCCGAGAACCATCATCAGCGACGGTGGTAGTCATTTTTGCAATAAGCAGTTTGTGTAGCTAATGAAAAAGTTTGGGGTCCATCATAAGATTTCTTTGGCATATCACCCCCAAACATGCGGGCAAGTCGAAGTTTCCAACCGCGAGCTCAAGCGAATAATTGAGAAATCAATACACTCAAATAGGAAGGAGTGGGCTAAAAAGGTCGACGATGCATTATGGGCTTACCGGACTGCGTTCAAAACACCCATCGGCATGACTCCGTTTCAATTGGTCTATGGCAAGGCATGCCACCTCCCTGTGGAGCTGGAGCATAAAGCATTATGGGCAACCAAACTGTTGAACATGGACATTGGAGCCGCGGCCGAGGTGCGTCGTTCCCAACTCAACGAGTTAGAGGAGCTCCATCATTTCGCTTATGAAAATGCTCGTATCTACAAGGAGAAAACGAAGAAATGGCACGATCGGCATATCATTCCTAAGGAGTTCAAAATTGGGGACCAAGTGCTGCTCTACAACTCTCGTCTCCGCCTCTTCCCAGGGAAGTTAAAATCGAGGTGGAGTGGTCCTTTCTCCGTGACCGATGTCTCCCCCTTCGGTGCCATAGAAATATCTGGAGATAAGGGGGACAAGTTTAAGGTCAATGGACATCGGCTGAAGTTATACGCTGGCGCCACTTTAAACAAGGAGTGTCAGTTGCTGACATTGGGAGATGGACATCATACAAGCACCAGCAGCTGATTTTCCCTTCTTGTTTCTTATTTTTGCGAAACTCTATTTTTGAGAACTCCTCTTTTTAAGTTTTGCACTTTTTAAACAATGCTAATACAGGTATTTGGTCCAGCTTAAGGACGTTAAATGAAAGCGCTACTGGGAGACAACCCAGATTTCCTGATTTCGTATTTCTCCTTATCTAACTTCTTTTAGTTTAGCTTTTGCTTGTGTTGTTTTGAGTTTGTGCTTGCAGGTTTTGTGTTCGATGGTGCGGATGCTGCAGACTATTCCTGTTCATAAACGCCAATCGTCTGGTATGCTCAATTCTGAGCATTGGGTAACACTTCCTCCCCTCTTTTTGCTTCAAATTTCTAGATATATTGTTTAGCTTAAGTCTGGGGGAGCGTATGTTGTCACCCACTGTGCACGAGCTGCACTGCATACTAGAAGGTTGTTTCTTATTTATCTCTTCATTATCGTTGTTTTTCATGCTTCACACACCACTTCACCCACTTGAGTGCGTGCTTATCTTTTTGTCGTTGTTCCGTTTAAACTATTTTGGTCGGAATGTGAAATAGATTGTTAACGTAGGAATTATTATTTGGAGTGCGATGTTGACTCATGTAGTGTTCTAGTCACTTCGCATGCTATGGTAGAATGTGAGTAGAACTAGATTTTCTTTATGCATCTAATTTATGTTTAGTATTTCTGCGTAAATTTAGATTTAATATACTCAAGTGGTGAATTTGTATGGAATTGACGATAACCCGGTGTTGTGTGTGTGCGATTACTAGTCGTGTGTTACTCGAGTCGGGAGGAAGGTTTACCTTTCTTGTGGGCTAAGAACTTGCCCCAAGCGACTCTCGAAGCATGGGTGAGAGCGACTCGTCGAGTTAAACATGATGTAGGCCACCCTTTGGCTAGTTTGAGCTTTGTTATTCCATGTCCATTTCATTTGCCGTTGCAAGCCAAATTTGTGCCTACCAATCCTTTGTTCAGCTCCTCTTCATCCACCAAAGCCTGAAGCCTATCCTACCCGCAACCAAATTGTTTTTGACTGCGCTTATAAGTCTCAACTTGTGTGGTGTGTGGAATCATTGTGCCATGAAAGGAAAATAAAGTCTATTTGCTGATTTTGAACCAACCGGAGGATACATAAAAGAAGTAAAATATGTTAAAAGAAAAAAAAGGAGCGTATTTTGAAATGAGATCCTTCCGAGCTAAATAGAAAATCTGTTGGTATTTGTGAAGTAGGCCGTGTGCACACCTGGTTTTCATGATAAGTCTGGGGGTGTGTCACACGAGCATAGTTTGTTGGTCTTGTGTGGTGCAGCGTTCCGTTAGCTCACTTGGGTTGCGTAGCCATCGTGTTAAACTTTGAAATATCATACCGTAACCTAAGCCCCGTTTTAATCCTAAAAGCCCTACTGATTTGACTTGCGAGTTTGCTAGCGCCGTGGAGAGAGTGTGACCGGGCAAGCGTATGGTTCACGACGTTGATGGATTTCAGCGGAGTTATTCCTAAGCCCCAATCTTTTGCAACAACCGCCTCAGTATCTTGTCACTTTCACACCAGGCATGATCGTCAAATTCTTCATAATTCTCCAACTGAGTATAACTAAATCTTTACTTACACTTTAATACTCATGTAAATTAGTTAGCACAATTAGAATCTCCTTCTGCTAGAATCTCTACTCGCATGCGTATGTCACTTCGCACCGTACTCCCTTGTGTAATTCTCTATGTTAACTATCGTTTTCACACTCCACCAGATTCGTTTGCTCGGGACGCGCAAATAGTTAAGTCTGGGGGTGTGATGAGTCCTGATCATATACACATTTTTGGACTCATCCGGGCCGTTATTTAGTCAATTCTCCGCACTTTAGCCTTGTTATAGTTTATATTTGATAATCCACGCTAGGTGCACATCTAGGCCCACTTTGGTGTGATTTTCGTGCTTATTGTCATTAGTAGTGTTCATGTGCTGGTAAGTGCCACTTTCAGTGGCTAGATATGTGGTTGTGCGGGAATAGGAGTCGTGCAAGTGTTCCCGGTGCAATTCTGCACAGGAACACTGAGCACGATTGCCGGTTCTATTGCGCACGACCACTGGTCGTGCGCCACTAATCGTGTGCACTTAAACCTTTTTCACGAGTTCTGTTTGGTGCAGTGCGCACGACCACCAACGACAGTGCGCATGACTACCGGTCGTGCGCCACTGCTCGTGCGCACTTATCATTAAAATTCTGAGTTCTGTTTGCTGTATTGCGCACGACCATCAACGATAGTGCGCACGACCACCGGCCGTGCGCCACTGGTCGTGCGAACATTTTATTCTATAAATTTCGTATCTTGCAGGTTCCACCCAGGCAGTGCGCACGATCGCAGAATTCCAGTGCGCACGACCACTGGTCGTGCGCCAATGCCCGTGCGCAGTATTTAATCCAGCGCCTATTTAAACGCCTGTTGCGATTTTTAGGGCATTATCACTTGCGGGAGCGGAGTTCCTGTTCCGTACGCCGTCGACCTCCACCGTGGGACGCCTCCACTTCATCTTCTACGCAAGGGGAAGCCTCCTCCACCCATTCCAAGACTTCCTCCATTGTCCGTGAGTGTTCTCCATCGTCCGCAAGCCTCCAAGCAACCATTCTCTCATTCCGCCCAGTGAGAAGAAGAAGGAACATGAAGTCGAAGACGACGGAGCTACGTAGGGAGATCGTGACAGCTCTCTACGCCGGAAGCATAGTCCGCCCGAGTCCGGAGGTAGCCCGACAACCTACCATTCCGGCCGTGAACGGCCGCTAGTCTTCACCATCGGTTATTTCTTTCCTCTTTCCTCCATTGTACTCGTTGAACCGTGTAAACTCGAATATTATGATGATGTGTGTTAAAATGAATGTTTCTTTGTTGTTCTTCATGGTTCGGTTGTGATTCACTCCTTTTCCACTCACTCACTCGCACGCGCACGCAAGGTGTTTGTTCCGTGTTAGCAAGAGCCAACGACGGTTGTGAAGAGGTGTTTGCGACCCTCACCCTCTCGCACTTGAGTACATTCCATCCGCCTCACGAAGCACGGCATCGCGGCCGTTGCATCCACCTCACTTCGCAAAGCGGTGTTTTCGACCCGCATCTCTTTTGTCGTTGCTAAGATTAGGAAAACCAACCAAAAGCCCCCCTCTTTGTGTTTGTTAAATGTTTGTGTAACAATAGTCACTGCACGATTCGTTCACCCATCCTGCATTCCTCAAGAGACCGACATCCGGGGATTCTATTCTCCACAATTATTACTTGACAGCGACCGGTGCACTTGCCGACACGCATCATCCTTCTCCTAAGAACCGGTTGGCTATAGCCTATATCTCCCAGATATAGACACTAGCCTCCCCCTAAATCAAATCTTGATCTAGACGCAGCACACACGGCGGCAATTTTCTCCCAAGCCACACAAGGACTTGACACCGCACACAAGACGATGATTTACCCTAGACCACACAAGGATCTAACACCACACACAAGGTGATGATTTCCCCTAAGCCTCACACGGACTTAGACGCCGCACGCAAGACGACGATTTCTACAACGATTACAAGATGAATGTAAATATAAATGAAATACAAATTAAAAACCACCTTTAGAATTTCTGGACCAAAGCAGCGAAGAACCCTTGAGAAAGTCTCCTTGGAACGCGTGTACAATCTTCGGCTTCGCTCTCTCTTTTCTTCTTCAAGGATGGGAATTTTCGTTCTCTGGAGCTCTCTGGATGATAACACTCAGGAAGAAGGCTTGAAAGTCTGAAGGCATAAAATCCACGAAGTTCTGAACCCCTTTAATAAAAAGGAGTTGTCGCCGTCCGTTAGCTAGGTATCGCCAGAATCCGACATCTCCAGAGGCTGCCACGTGTCCCACTGATTCGAAGTTTCTGCGTGAAGTGGAGGCCGTGGTTGAGACGTGGGCTGTCGAATATTCGATATCACTATCAGAAATCCGTTAGCTTGCGTAACTGCTGCACATCGTAGAGTTGCGGGAAGATCGTGCACTATCGGATATCCGTTACTACTGTCGGAAATCCGATAGCTCTAAACCGTCGAAAATAGAAGAAATCGTGCGTTGTCGGAAATCCTATACTGCTATCGGAAATCCGATATCTTCAGTTTTTGGAAAATCATTATTTTGCTCCAATTGAAAACATGTTATTCTTACACCTGTTATCTGCACACCATTAATCAAATATAGGATCAAATACATTCGAGATTTGTTATTCTCAAACCGGACGAGTGCGGAACGCATGCTCCAACACGTGCTGGAGCCAAGAGTTTGTATTTAGCTTTTAGTCTCCGGTTTGTGACTTCCGCGAGATCAATAGGTGTTACCTGCCCCCTCTAAGGGGTCCGATCACCTCGTTGGGGCCAAGTCTTGGTTCCAACAATCTCAGAGAAGATTATATCGAAGATTATTTTTCAAAAATGGTGAAGTTCAAACTTTATTCACTACTGCCGGCGGTAGGTTCTACCGCCTGGCGCGAGCTGACAGAGATTTAACTCCAAGAGTTATTCAGTACAAAAGAAACTTGCAATATATTTAGCATTAAAACTTTTAGATACAATATTGATTAAAAAATTTTAGAGTAGAAATAAAATCAAGATAATAAGACAAAGAATGGTATGATTTTATTTCATAAGAAGTTTGGTTATAAAGTACAAGATTGTGATCTCCATGACGTCGGAGATTGAAGGCGATGAATAACATGATCCTGAGTTTTTTATACTTACCCTACCCCGAGAAATGGTTGACTATCTGATAAGTACTATTTGTACTCATCTTTTAGCATAATTTTGATGTAATTTTAATATGAATTTATATCAATTATTTGTTTTATCTTATAATAATCATTCCTTTTTATTTCTGTCACTAATATAAGTTTAGTTTATGTTTTGCAGGTTTTCTGGGCACTTTGAGCAAAAATATCAAGTACACGCCCAAGGTCACGGGCGTGACCAAGGGCGTGTCAGCCTAAGATGTGTTTCAGACCTGCTGCCGCTACTTCGGGCCCATTCCGTGAAGATTTGCCAAGTACACGCCCCAGGTCACAGGCGTGACCAAGGGCGTGACATCCAAGTCACGGTCGGGACCACGCCACCAGCATCCAGATCGAGCCGCCGCATCATTTAAAGTTACACGCCCTCAGTCACGGGCGTGACCGAGGGCGTGACCTACAGTCACGGGCGTGACTCGCCCCGCGCTTCTTCCCGCCAGAGTTTCCCGCCAGCAGCACTATTTCAAGATTACACGCCCCAGGTCACGGGCGTGACCTAGGGCATGACGCGTCCGAAATGCCTACATTGAAGCCAGAACGCGCCCTCTCCGCACCAGCATCGATCACGCCCCTTACACGCCCTTGGTCACGGGCGTGACCAAGGGCGTGTAACCTCATTTTTTCAGCTATATAAAGCCAGCTTTTCCAGATGTTTGGGAATGAGTTTTTTAGGATTAGACACTTCGTTTCATGTTTATTTTTCATGTTTTAGTAGTCTTGTAATCCTTCTTCTTGCAAATTGTATTTTCATTTCAATAGTCGTAATTCTCAATTTCATAACTTGTACTCTCTTTTGTAATTTAATAAAATAGATCTTTTCTTCTCTCATTCCCTCTCTCTTTTATGATACGCTCTTTTATTTATTTTGATTCCCCAATCTCCATGAGTACCTAAAATCTCTATTGGTACTCGATCGAGATGATCCAAGGAATAATATTGGTTTTGAAGTAATTTAGAATTGCTCTTTCTCTTTTCTAAAAACGCTTAAGATTTATCCTTGATTTTAATGAAATGAGATTATACTTTCGAATTATAATTTTCGTTCTTGTTTTCGTTCTTTAGTTAGCCGAACAAGCTCGTAAGGCGAATCGATCATTCAAGGATAAAAAGAGTAGAATGCAATCCTCGAGAGAGGACGACGTTACCCTTCCGGATTGGAGTAAAAGCCAATAGCGGGATTCACTTCGATAAGGCGAGTTTTAGGGGTTTCGATTCTAGAACGAGAGTTCGATTGATCAACCTAAACTCAGGTGAGCGCATCCTCGAGAGAGGTGCGTTCATAATTCGGGAATCTCCACGGTCAAGGCTATTTTATTAAGAGAATGCGCTTTTATTCTTCGTTCTTATTTTATCTCCAAGGTGATTCAAGGATCGAGTGCTGACCTTTTTACTCGTCATTTAATTTAATCTTATTTTTATTTTCCGTTTGCAAAATCACTCCCAAGTTCTATTTGATAAAATAATAGAGATTTTCTTGAAGTAAGAGTACTCAACCGCCCCGAGTCTAATACGACCTTGTTTCAATAACCTATACTACATTCGATACGGTACACTTGCCGTTATCGTTTGCAAGCATTGTTTTGTCCATCAAGTTTTTGGCGCCATTGCCAGAGACACAGTTGATATTCTGAAAAAAGAAATATTTATTAATTTTATCGTTCTCTTTCTTCTCCCCCTTCTCTTTAATTTTTTTCTATATATATGAAAAAAAAATCTTAAAAAGCGCAATCTAAATTCTCGGAAAGGACGCTTTGGGCTTGAATTCCCATCATAGCCTCTAGTACCTTGCAAACCCTTCACCGGGTAGATCTTGGGAAGTCCGGGACTAATTTAACCCGCTTTTTGAAAAAAATTAATTAAAATATTTAAAAAAAAATTCCAATTATTTAAGTGAAAGTTGTTTCCTTTTTATCATGAAATTAGTAGAAGCAGTCGTTAAAATTACTGTGCTTCGAAACCAAATTGAACTTTTACAAGCTGCTCGAAGGCGCCAGTTTAGTTGTTATTATTGTGGTGCGCCTCATCAAAGTGAGTAATGTTATTTGCATTCTTATTCTCAAAATAATTATTATGAAAATAATTATCCTCAATATTATGAAAATAATTTTGATAATAACTACGATCATAATTTTTCATCTTTTAATAATTTTTCAAACTTTGATGAAAATATTTTTTCAAATTTTAATGAAAATAATCTTTCAGCATTTAATAATTGTTCTTCTAGCTCCGAAGTAGATTATTCCTCGTGGCAAGCTCACCCGGATAGTTTACGGAGCAATGAAGATAAATCTTTAGTTCCGAATTTTTGTTTTTCTTCTTATACACCGCTGTCTTCGTTCTCTAATTTGGGGGAAATTTCGCCAATTCATATAGATACTTCCCCCCAAAATTTAGAGGAAAATGTCATTTCGTCTAGCGTTTTCTCTAATTTTCACAAGAATAATTTTTCGGCTTCTAATAATTTTTCTTCTATCCCCGAAGTAGATTATTCTTGGTGGCAAGGTCACCCGGATAGTTTACGGGGCGATGAAGATAAATCTTTAGAACTGAATTCTTGTTCTTCTTCTTTTACGCCGCAACCTTCGTACTCTAATTTTGGGGAATGTCCGCCGATTCAAATAGATACTACCCCCCAAATTTTAGAGGAAAATTTTATTTTTTCTCCACCTTCGGATGATCTAGTTATGGAGGAACATGTAGTTTCATGTAATCCCATAACTTCTTTTACCGAAGATGAAGAAAAATTACTTTACCAAGAATTTCTTAAAATTATGGACACCCCGGATGAAATAGAAGAAGAACAAGTTTCTTCCCCTACTTCACCCGGATTTTATTTTCTTTGTCATGAATACTCGCGAATTTCATCTATCCAACCAAAAATTCATGAAAATTTTGTGTCCGAAAATTTTATTCCGCTTGGTAACGCACTAGATTTCTTAAATGAAAATTTTATTTTAGAAAAGGAACAACCGAATCTTAATCATTTATTTTCGCAAGCGCCTCCTCCTTGCGAAATATTATCTGACAAGTTTAATTGTGATTCTCTTTATACTAATAATTTCCAGGTTGAAGATGAGCCGTTGCTACCCCAATTAATTGATGATCCATATGCCGCCCATCTTTATAAATTCAAATCACCTCAGGTATGTATAGGTGATTTGGATTTACATATTCAAGTTCAAGGACAAAAGGAGAATCACAAGATAAACGGAGGAGTAGCCGGACGACTAACGCCGGCCCATTCACCCACGCGTGAATTAGGGGAGTTGCCTGTTCACTTCTCTTTCAAATTTCCATTTTCCTAACAATAACCGTCTAGCTTAAAGACGGGAAAAAGAAAGCGCTCTTGGGAGGCACCCCTTGCTTATCTTTAGTTTTATGTATTTTCCTTTAAAAAAAAAAGTTTATTTTTCAAAATTTTCTTCATACTTAGTTTTAAACATTGGGACAATGTTTAATTTTAAGTATGGGGGTGTAGCTTCGCTTTCATTGTTTTTTTTATTTGAAAAAAAAATAGTAATAATAATAATAAATAACGCCTAGCCTTGTTGTTTTTAATATTCTAGAAATTTAGTTTGAGGTACGATTATAAGTATTCCTACATTTTTAATTTAGCTAATATTTTATTTTATCAAAATTTGTTAAATTTAAATTTGAAGTAATTTGGTTTTAAGAAACATTTTATGTTTTTAATTCGATTAGAGAATTAATTTAGCACTACTTCTCCGTTTAATTTTAAATAGCTTCACTTTGTGGTAAATTGGCTAAACATCTCTAGATTTTTTTCATTATATTCGCTTTTAACTTTAAGATCTTATGAAATTTCATTCCACTAAAAATTTGCTCTCAAAATAGTTTAATTTATAAACTAGAAGTTTTTCTTTACCCTTGGTAAACATATGTATTTTTTTCTTTTCCCCTTTTGTTAGATCATATGTCATGGGAATAAAGAGATGTTAGTTCTTTATTCTCTGGTAAACATATGCAACCCAAAATTCCCAAAAAAATGAAGAGAGAAAAATGTGTATATGTCGTGGAAATGATAGGATAATAGTCTATCATTCTCTGGTATTACATATACTTAAAATGAAAAAAAGGGCTGAGAGGATAAAATTCATCACCCCAATCAAAAACCTCTTCATATCCTTTGTCTTCATTTTGCCATTCCGCTTAAACACACTCCTAGCCAATTTCATTGTTTCTAGTCTTAAACTAAATTATTAAGAGAGCAATATTTTGGTAGGTGTCTTTTCCTTAAGTTTCTTTTATGTTAGAGTGTCTATAATTTTAATCTAATTTTGTTTGAAAATTTCTATAATTTCGATTGCTAAATAGTTATCTTGAGAAGTAGTTAGCTAAACAAATTTCTCTTTTTAAATTATCAACATAACTTATGACTTAATTCTTGAATTCCTAAAATTTGCTTTTGACTTATTCTTGGTTTAATAAAATTTTAGTTAATTAGAAATAATACCGATGTCTTGTAACTCTTCCCTCATTCTTTTGCTCTGGAATAGCAAAAGCTCAAGTATGGGGGTGTTTGATGAGTACTATTTGTACTCATCTTTTAGCATAATTTTGATGTAATTTTAATATGAATTTATATCAATTATTTGTTTTATCTTATAATAATCATTCCTTTTTATTTCTGTCACTAATATAAGTTTAGTTTATGTTTTGCAGGTTTTCTGGGCACTTTGAGCAAAAATATCAAGTACACGCCCAAGGTCACGGGCGTGACCAAGGGCGTGTCAGCCTAAGATGTGTTCCAGACCTGCTGCCGCTACTTCGGGCCCATTCCGTGAAGATTTGCCAAGTACACGCCCCAGGTCACGGGCGTGACCAAGGGCGTGACATCCAAGTCACGGTCGGGACCACGCCACCAGCATCCAGATCGAGCCGCCGCGTCATTTAAAGTTACACGCCCTCAGTCATGGGCGTGACTGAGGGCGTGACCTACAGTCACGGGCGTGACTCGCCCCGCGCTTCTTCCCGCCAGAGTTTCCCGCCAGCAGCACTATTTCAAGATTACACGCCCCAGGTCACGGGCGTGACCTAGGGCGTGACGCGTCCGAAACGCCTGCATTGAAGCCAGAACGCGCCCTCTCCGCACCAGCATCGATCACGCCCCTTACACGCCCTTGGTCACGGGCGTGACCAAGGGCGTGTAACCTCATTTTTTCAGCTATATAAAGCCAGCTTTTCCAGATGTTTGGGAACGAGTGTTGTAGGATTAGATACTTCGTTTCATGTTTATTTTTCATGTTTTAGTAGTCTTGTAATCTTTCTTCTTGCAAATTGTATTTTCATTTCAATAGTCGTAATTCTCAATTTCATAACTTGTACTCTCTTTTGTAATTTAATAAAATAGATCTTTTCTTCTCTCATTCCCTCTCTCTTTTATGATACGCTCTTTTATTTATTTTGATTCCCCAATCTCCATGAGTACCTAAAATCTCTATTGGTACTCGATCGAGATGATCCAAGGAATAATATTGGTTTTGAAGTAATTTAGAATTGCTCTTTCTCTTTTCTAAAAACGCTTAAGATTTATCCTTGATTTTAATGAAATGAGATTATACTTTCGAATTATAATTTTCGTTCTTGTTTTCGTTCTTTAGTTAGCCGAACAAGCTCGTAAGGCGAATCGATCATTCAAGGATAAAAAGAGTAGAATGCAATCCTCGAGAGAGGACGACGTTACCCTTCCGGATTGGAGTAAAAGTCAATAGCGGGATTCACTTCGATAAGGCGAGTTTTAGGGGTTTCGATTCTAGAACGAGAGTTCGATTGATCAACCTAAACTCAGGTGAGTGCATCCTCGAGAGAGGTGCGTTCATAATTCGGGAATCTCTACGGTCAAGGCTATTTTATTAAGAGAATGCGCTTTTATTCTTCGTTCTTATTTTATCTCCAAGGTGATTCAAGGATCGAGTGCTGACCTTTTTACTCGTCATTTAATTTAATCTTATTTTTATTTTCCGTTTGCAAAATCACTCCCAAGTTCTATTTGATAAAATAATAGAGATTCTCTTGAAGTAAGAGTACTCAACCGCCCCGAGTCTAATACGACCTTGTTTCAATAACCTATACTACATTCGATACGGTACACTTGCCGTTATCGTTTGCAAGCATAGTTTTGTCCATCACTATCTCTTTTCTTCCCAGAAGGTCTTTGAGCCCTCCCTAAACCTCCCCGTTCTAGACTGATGAGTCCTGATCATATACACTTTTTTGGACTCATCTAGGCCTTTATTCAGTCTTTTCACCGCACTTTAGCCTTGTTATAGTTTATGTTTGATATTCCATGCTAGGTGCACTTCTAGGCCCATTTTGGTGTGATTTCATGCTTTTCTTCATTAGTAGTTTTCATGCTCCGTTAGGTGCCACTTTCAGTGGCTAGATTCGTGGTTGTGCTGGAATAGGAGTCGTGCAGGTGTTCCCGATGCAATTCTGCACAGGAACACTGCGCACGATCACCGGTTCTATTGCGCACGACCACTGGTCGTGCGCCACTGATCGTGTGCACTTAACCCTTTTTTCATGAGTTCTGTTTGGTGCAGTGCGCACGACCACCTACGATAGTGCGCACGACCACCGGTCGTGCGCCACTGTTCGTGCGCACTTATCATTAATTTTATGAGTTCTGTCTCGACCAGTGCGCACGACCACCGGTCGTGCGCCACTGGTCGTGCGAACATTATATTTTATAAATTGCTTTTCTCGCAGGCTCCGTCCAGTCGGACGCATGATCACAGGATTCTAGTGCGCCAATGACCGTGCGCCAATGACCGTGCGCACTGTTTAATTCAGCGCCTATATAATGACCTGTTCGCTTTATCTAGATGATGAACGCTATGAACCATGTTTAGTATTGTTTCTTTCATGTTTATGGAATCAATTTGTTTATTTGTGTTAATGAGGTGCGCCCCCATTGATTTTCCGCCTCACCACCGTGTCCGGTGCCGCACTAGCAATTGCTAGTGGCATGCTTGTCGAAGAGGTGCTTGCGACCCTCATTCCGCTTGCCTACTCGTTCATCCGCCCTTGCGACGCAACGCGCTCAAGGCCTGCCTAGTCTCCATCCCGCCAAGCGAAGCATTGCATAGCAGCACTGCATAGGAGTAGTTATAATATTTTATTTTATTATTCGCAAACCAAACCAACCATCCATTGTAACACCGACCAAGGACTTCGATCTCAAGTCCTTCCTCGAAACCTAACTCCACCTTACTGTGTTCCTCAAGAGACCGACACTCGGGGATTTTCCCCATTATTATTACTTGCACGACCGGTGCACTTGCCGAAATTATCGCATCAAGTTTTTGGCGCCGTTGCCGGGGAATGCAGGCGTGCAACGTCCCGTGTTGTGACTTTCGTTATACGAGCAGTTGTTTTTGATTCTCTTTGTTTTTCTTTTTGTTTGTGATAGTGCATGCAGAGACAAGCCGCAGGCGAACTCGTACCCTTTGATCCTGAGATTGAACGGACCGTTCGCGCACGAAGGCACGCTGCAGCCGCACAGGCGGCCATGGGTGATCAGGTAGACCCAAATGATGTTGATCCGAGAATGCCCGACGTGGGGCAACACCAGCCTGGAGATGAGCAGGAGGCGGCTAGGCCTCGGCCCCGCACGATAAGGGACTACACCACTCCAACTGCTGTGAGTGTGTATCCTGGGTTCGGGCCCAATATTATGAATAATCAGTTCGAGATTAAACCAGCAATCTTGAACATCATTCGGAACAACGCTCAGTTCTCTGGAATGGCCAGCGAAGACCCGCATCTGCATCTGGCAGAGTTTTCTGATATTTGCGGAACCTTCCGCTACGCGGGGATTGCTGACGACACGGTCAAGCTTAGACTGTTTCCCTTTTCACTCCGCGACAAAGCAAAGGTGTGGCTCCACTCCATTCCGGCCGGGACTGCTGCGACTTGGGATGCCCTCGCATCCAAGTTCCTTGCTAAATTCCACCCTGTGGATAAGATCGTGAGCTTGCGGCGGGAGATCGCCACCTTTCGCCAACTTGATCAAGAGACCCTTGCTGAGGCGTGGGAGCGCCTTAACGATCTCCTTCGCCGTTGTCCGGGCCACGAGCTCCAACCTTGGAATGTGGTCGAAATGTTTTACTTTGCGATCGAGCCAAACTACAGGGCAATGATCGATGCTGCTGCGGGTGGTACTCTGATGAACCACACTCCAGAGGAGGCCCTTCAGATTCTGCTCGACACCGCCTCCCACAGTACATTCTGGACTGCTGGGAGAAACGCTCCAAGAAGCGGCCGAGGTCTCTTCATGGTCGACTCACTCCCCTCTCCATCCGCGCCTGCTGCTATCATCACTTGCGAAGGGTGTGGAGGCGGAGGCCACCACGCGTATGAATGTTCAGGGAACAACGTAGCAGGTGACTTCGCGCACCTAACCTTGAATGAATCTGTTAATTATGTAGGAAATCAGCCTAGGGGGCGCCTTTTAATAATGCTTATAATCCGGGAGCGAGAAGTCACCCGAACTTCTCGTGGAACCCAAACACGCCTGGCCAACGATGGGCACTGGGGCAGCATCAAAACGATGCTTACGCCTCTGGGAGCCAACCGAGGCCACCACACCCGGATTATAACCAAGGTCCCCCAACCCAAAAAAAAGTAATCTGGAGGAGATTATGGAGAAATTCCTGCGAGCGGCTAACTCGAATATGGTGAATCAAACCGCATCCATGCGAAACTTGGAAACGCAGTTGGGCCAATTGGCCCAAGTGCTAACCGAGCGGTCGCAGGGGACCCTTCCTAGCAACACTGAAAAGAACCCAATAGATCAAGGGAAGAGTCTTGGCAATGTGGTAGAGACTGATCCAAGTGAGTTGGTGATTCCTTGTTCCATCAATAAGTTTGAATCAAAAGCTTTGTGCGATTCCGGTTCCTCCCGCAACGTCATTGCGTTGCAAGATGTTGCTAAATTCCAACTTGAGATGAACACGGAGGAAAGGAAATCCCTTATACTTGCTAATGGGACTGTTATACAATCTGAGGGGAAGTGAAAAATGTAGAAGTGATAGTTGAGGGGACGATTGTGGTCGCGGATTTTCAGGTGTTGGGACCCCAGGAAAACCACTCTATCCCTATCTTGGGCGTGCCGTTCTTGAAAGAGAGCGGCACCACCCTTGATTTCGCTACGGGGTGTGTTCTCCTACCCAATAAGGCGCCGCAGCCCACTCATCTCGAAGCTACAACTGAAACATCCACTCCTCCCCCTCTCATTATTTTTGATGAATCTCTGAGCTATGCAGGAAATGAACAAGCTCAAGAAACAATTGAAGGAGAAAAGGAGGAGCACCAATCGAATGAGGAAGAAGAAGTTGATTTCCGGAAAGAATTTGATTCCGAGACGGTGGAAGAATGCAGTTCGGGAAATGTTGAATTGAATTTAGTGCGGGACGCGGACTATTTATCTTCCTGTGTTGATTCTTGTAATAAACAATCTAAGCGCTCCATCTCCTGGGCCGATCCGATAGTCACCGCGACGCCGGAAGTGACGCCACCCACCACTAAGGTGGAAAAATCTGAAAACTCTCAACGTTGGCAGTCTCCGACTGTCACTAAACTTAAACAGGAAAAACTTCTGCGCGACGCTCGTGCTGCCGCTCTCCGTGGCAAGAGGGCGGAGGTTAGGGGAGCAGTGGGTGATACCAGTGCTGGCCCTAAAGCCTTCACCTCCCGCCTACGTGCTACGGGAGACGTGCACCATAAGAGCGCCTATAGCTGATTTGTGTTTTTCTGATTTGGTGAACTGTTTTTGAGAACTTCTCTTTTAATTCTTGCATTTTATAAACAATATTAATACAGGTATTTGGTCCAGCTTAAGGACGTTAAATAAAAGCGCTACTGGGAGACAACCCAGATTTCCTGATTTTGTAGTTTCTATCTAACTTTTTTTTTAGTTCAGCTTTTACATATGCTTTTGCTGTTTTTAGTTTTGTGCTTGCAGGTCTTGTTCTTTGGTGCGGATGCTGCGGGCTGCTCTTGATCGTAAACGCCAATCGTCTGGCATGCTCAATTCTGAGCATTGGGTAACACTTCCTCCCCTCTTTTAGCTTCCAATTTCTAGATGTATTGTTTAGACTAAGTCTGGGGGAGCGTACGTTGTCTTTCACTGTGCACGAGTTGCACTGCATACCAGAAGTTTGTTTCTTTTGTATCCTTGTCATTATCATTGTTTTCATGCTTCATACACCACTTCACCCACTTGAGTGCGCGCTTATCTTTTTGTTGTTGTTCCGGTTAAACTATTTTGGTTGGAATGTGAAATAGGTTGTTAACTTAGGAATTATTATTTGGAGTGCGATGTTGACTCGTGTAGTGTTCTAGTCACTTCGCATGATATGGTAGAACTTGAGTAGAGCTAGATTGTCTCTATGCATCTAATTTATGTTTAGTATTTTTGCGTAAATTTAGATTTATTATACTCAAGTGGTGAATTTGAATGAAATTGACGATAACCCGGTGTTTTGTGTGTACGAGTGCTAGTCGTGTGTTGCTCGAGTCGGGAGGAAGGTTTACCTTTCTCGTGGGCTAAGAACTTGCCCCAAGCGACTCTTGAAGCATGGTTGAGAGCGACTCGTCGAGTTAAACATGATGTAGGCCATCCTTTGGCTAGTTTGAGCTTTGTTATTCCATGTCCTTTTCGCTCACCTTTGCAAGCCAAATTTGTGCCTACCATTCCTTTGTTCAGCTCCTCTTCATCCACCAAAGCCCGAAGCTTATCCTACACCTGCAACCAAATTGCTTTTTAACTGCGCTCATAATTCTCAATTTGTGTAATGTTTGGAATCGTTGTGTTATGAAGGGGAAATAAAGTCTATTTGCTGATTTTAAACCAACCGGAGGATACATAATAGAAGCAAAGTATGTTAAAAGAAAAAAAAAATCTAGAAAAAAAGAGAGTATATTGCAAAGAAATCCTTCCGAGCTAAATAGAAAATCTGTTGGTATTTGTGAAGTAGGCTGTGTGCACACCTGGTTTTCATGATAAGTCTGGGGGTGTGTCACACGAGCATAGTTTGTTGGTCTTGTGTGGTGCAGCGTTCCGTTAGCTCACTTGGGTTGCGTAGCCATCGTGTTTAAATTTGAATACCATACCGTAACCTAAGCCCCAACTTAATCCTATAAGTCCTATTGATTTGACTTGCGATTTTGCTAGCGCCGTGGAGAGAGTGTGACCGGGCGAGCGTATGGTTCACGACGTTGATGGATTTCAGCGGAGTTATTCCTAAGACCCGATCTTGTGCAACGCCCTCCTCAGTGTCTCGTCACTTTCATACCGGGCATGATCGTTCAAATTCTTCATAATTCACCAACTGAGTATAACTAAATCTTTACTTACGCTTTAATACTTATGTAAATTAGTTAGCATAGTTAGAATCTCCTTCTACTAGAATCTCTACTCGCATGCGTATGTTACTTCGCACCGTACTCCTTTGTGTAATTCTCTATGTTAACTATCGTTTTCACACTCCGCCGGATTCGCTTGCTCGGGACGCGCAAACAGTTAAGTCTGGGGGTGTGATGAGTCCTGATCATATACACTTTTTTTGGACTCATCTAGGCCTTTATTCAGTCTTTTCACCGCACTTTAGCCTTGTTATAGTTTATGTTTGATATTCCATGCTAGGTGCACTTCTAGGCCCATTTTGGTGTGATTTCATGCTTTTCTTCATTAGTAGTTTTCATGCTCCGTTAGGTGCCACTTTCAGTGGCTAGATTCGTGGTTGTGCTGGAATAGGAGTCGTGCAGGTGTTCCCGGTGCAATTCTGCACAGGAACACTGCGCACGATCACCGGTTCTATTGCGCACGACCACTGGTCGTGCGCCACTGATCGTGTGCACTTAACCCTTTTTTCATGAGTTCTGTTTGGTGCAGTGCGCACGACCACCTACGATAGTGCGCACGACCACCGGTCGTGCGCCACTGTTCGTGCGCACTTATCATTAATTTTATGAGTTCTGTCTCGACCAGTGCGCACGACCACCGACGATAGTGCGCACGACCACCGGTCGTGCGCCACTGGTCGTGCGAACATTATATTTTATAAATTGCTTTTCTCGCAGGCTCCGTCCAGTCGGACGCACGATCACAGGATTCTAGTGCGCCAATGACCGTGCGCACTGTTTAATTCAGCGCCTATATAATGACCTGTTCGCGAATTAGGTCGGGATTACGCCTGGGAACTCCGTTCAGTCCGCCGTTTTCGCCATTTCCAGAGGTTTTTCACCCCCTAGGCCTCCTCCATCATCCAAGGGCTTAAAGGAAGGGATTCTACACTCATTTTGATCGCTAAGGAAGAAGTTCTTCGCATTAGACGTGGCCGGATGGTAAATCGCTGGAGAAGACGGGTCCATTGGGAGGTGTGACAGCCCTCCTTTACCCCGGACTCAGTTGGGACCGAGCTAGGACGCGGATTGACACCCCGGTGCTTCCTACCGTGAATCTACAACGAGACTCCAGATTCGGTTGTATCTCTTGCCCTTTGTCTTCTACTTGTGTGGTTGTATTTGTTGTAATCTCTTTATCTAGATGATGAACGCTATGAACCATGTTTAGTATTGTTTCTTTCATGTTTATGGAATCAATTTGTTCATTTGTGTTAATGAGGTGCGCCCCCATTGATTTTCCGCCTCACCACCGTGTCCGGTGCCGCACTAGCAATTGCTAGTGGCGTGCTTGTCGAAGAGGTGCTTGCGACCCTCATTCCGCTTGCCTACTCGTTCATCCGCCCTTGCGACGCAGCGCGCTCAAGGCCTGCCTAGTCTCCATCCCGCCAAGCGAAGCATTGCATAGCGGCACTGCATAGGAGTAGTTATAATATTTTATTTTATTATTCGCAAACCAAACCAACCATCCATTGTAACACCGACCAAGGACTTCGATCTCAAGTCCTTCCTCGAAACCTAACTCCACCTTACTGTGTTCCTCAAGAGACCGACACTCGGGGATTTTCCCCATTATTATTACTTGCGCGACCGGTGCACTTGCCGAAATTATCGCATCATAGACGCCCCGTACAGATTATTTCTTAACGGAATCCTCCCCAGAATATGATATCCTCCCCGAACGATTTCTCATGAACTCCTCCCCGGAATCCGACATCCTCCACAGAAGATTTCTCCTCGGCACTCGATACAATAAGAAAAAATACAAGATATATAAAAATCTGAAAAATAAAAACTCCCTAAAAAATCTGAAGGTGAAAACAAAGGTGATGTTGGACATGTGTGTCACATCCCTTTGTTTGAGAATAACAAATCCCATATTGTATTTGATATTGCTTGTAGTGTGTTTATAGTGTGCAGGAACTATATGTGCAATACTCCACAGGTATAAAACATCTTGGAACAATCTTTTGAAAGGAGCAGCGCTACCGCCAGCGCTATCGCTAACGCAAGCGCTACCGCCAACGCTAGCACTAACGCCAGGCGCTAGCTCAAGATCGTCTCAGCGGTTCCGTCTCAGCGGTTAATGCTACCGCCAGCGCTAGCGATACCGCAGGCGCTATCTCAAGTTCGTGCACAGCGCCACGCCGCCGACGGTTCTGCAACCGCTCCACACGAACGCTACCGCAGGCACTATCAACTACCGCAGGCGCTAGCTCCAAGGTCTATTAATTGAAGCCAACTTCGATTATTTTGGCAATCCATCCCAGAGAGGTTGGTTGTGCCACAATTCCAGTGCTGTTATGATGCCGAAGATGGATCTCCCACAAAAAGCTTAAGGAGAATTCTGGAGGAGGATTACGTCACGATACATCCGAAGTATGATATCTTTGACCTCGCTTATACTACAGCGATCCTTCATCCTCAATTCCAGAGATCTCATATAGGGATTTTTATTATTGTTTTTCATTATTTCTATTCCATACTTTTGTAACCGTTTAGAGAATTCGCCTTGTGTTGGCGACTAGGTCCTTGCGCGGCTTAGGGGGAATTCGCCGCGTGAGTTGGCGACTAGGTCTTGGGGATTAGATCTAGGGGGCTCGAGGCCATATCCGGGGAAGGATTGGCTAGAGCGGCTTGAGGCCATATCCGGGGAAGAATTGGCTAAAGCCAACCGGTTCGTGGGGATACGAGTCGGTATAGAAAAGGAAAAATTATTTTCATTTGTACACCTCCGATTTCTAGCTATATATAAATCAAATTTATGTAAACACCATTTTTATATAAATACAATCATGTCTCTATTTGTGTTTACTTGATTTCTCACTTTTGGCGTTATCTCTATAATATTGGTTACAAAACTTTCAATTCAAATCACTTTGTCTAAATTATTTATCTTAATCTATTTCATTATATAACAATTTAGCACTTGTTTCTAAATCCTAAACTTGCAAATTTTGTTATTTTCTTCCTTTAGCTAAATTGTTATTTTGTGTTCTAATATTACTTTAAACAATTTAGTAATTTTCATAAAATTATAAAAAGATTTTTATTCCCTTATTCACCCCCCCCCCCCCCCCCCCTCTAAAGGCGCCGTAAGATCCAACAAGTGGTATCAGAGCAGGTTATTCCAAACGGTTTAAAAACCAGGAATAATGGCGTCTCATGATCTCGCTTCTATTAATGGGGGAAAACTTTCTTATAAATGAAAAATCTTTAGCACCACCTTTATTTGAAGGCAAAAATTATAATGGGTGGAAATTTCTTATGGAAAAATTTCTTAAGTCTTTGGATATGGAAGTATGGAATATTACAATTAAAATACCCCCAAGTATTTTAAATAAAAATGAAATGTTTTTAAATGCCAAATCAATGAATAGTCTATATTGTGCATTGCATCAAAATATTTTCAAACTAATTTATACACTTCCTACTGCTTATGAAGTTTGGAAATTTCTTGAGAATACTTATAGTCTTCTTTCTCAAGATGATGAACAAGAGGAATTCCTTATGGATCCAAGAGAAGAAATCGACGAGGAATTCCTTATGGATCCAAGAGAAGAAATCAACGAGGAATTCCTTATGGATCCAAGAGAAGAAATCGATGAGGACTTATGCTTGGAGGAAGAAGAATACAATATCACAATATTGGACTCATTTGTTGGCAACACATCAAGCAAAAGAGAAGACGGAAACTATAGCAAGGTAAGAAAATCTAAATCTTCTCTTTTTGTAACTCTACTTCTCGTATGCTTAAAATTGCTAAACGTAAAATTTTAAAGTTAAAAATTGCTAATTCCAAATTACGTTTAGAAAATAAATCTTTAAAAGCAAACGATAATGTAGAATCAAATATTGATGTGATAAATTCTCTTTCACGCTCTTTAGTTAAAATTCCTATTCCTTGTCTTAATTGCAATTTATTAAAAGAAAAATTCAAGGAAATTGAAAAAGGGCTCTTAATTTCTAAAAGGCATAATGAAAAATTGTTAATTGAAAATGATGTGTTATCTTGTAAGTTAATACAATTAAAATCTTTTGTTGAAAAATTTCAAATGTCATGTAATGAATTTCATCATAAGATTTTGAATAACACGGATAAATTACCTTACAAAATCATTTCTAAAAAGGATCATTTCCATACATCAACTCAAAAGGAGTCTAGTTTCAAAAAGAATTATGACACTCACAAAATTCTTAAGAGTCATTATTATAAATCTCAATATATTTTCAATCATGACTCAAATTTAAAAACTCCTTTTCATGAAAATCAAACTATAAAATATTATCCTTCATATTATAAGAGTATGTCTATAAGAAAGAGTGGAAATGAAAATTATCAAAATAAGAATCAATTATTTACAACATTTTGTAACCCACTCTTTCAACAATCACTTCTTAAGAAAGACAATCACTCTTATAAATTTTCAAAGAATCCATGTAATAAAATTCATTAT
This sequence comes from Dactylorhiza incarnata, assembly GCA_033032865.1. Lineage (NCBI taxonomy): Eukaryota > Viridiplantae > Streptophyta > Magnoliopsida > Asparagales > Orchidaceae > Dactylorhiza > Dactylorhiza incarnata. Next base: position 21,562,621 of record JAWHQI010000011.1, on the reverse strand, counting down.
GATTATCACCATCAATATATTTTGAAAAATAACTTGAACAAACATAAATCACAAATGAATTATTTTTTCAAACAAATATAATCATATAAAGATGTCACATAATCATAACATGAATTTAAAAGACAAACAACCAAAGTATGAATGGAGGCCTAAAATTAAAAATGAAACACTAACTCCACTTGTAAAGGCCCATTCATCACTATCTTTCCAAAAGCCATCACGATGTATTTGGGTACCCAAAGGAACCATCCCACATGGTCCCCTTTGGATACCTAAATCTCTTATTAATTAGTATCCAATCATTTGCATGAAGTAGAAACAATTAAAAATGAAATATCAATACTCTACTTCATAATATGCTTATTGTCTCTTTTCTTTTGTTTATTTTATATTTTTTTAAACAAACATGCTATGATCACTTTATATATCATGAAATATGACTTTCATATATTAAGCCTTATGTTTATCAAATCAAATTTGAATTCAAATTGAACATTAAGGCATATATTTTTTCAAAGTGATCTATCTCTCATCTTTGATTGTTCTTTATCCTTTTAAATCCTTTACCCTTAATTGTCTTGAATTATCATTAGAAATTGAATTTTGAAATTATTATCAAGACTATTGAAACGATTTTAAAAATTGGATTTAAATGGTTTATTAAAGGGCTTAAAACTAAAAATTAAAATGCGCAACAATTTTTTTTTGATTCTATATTTGTTTACTGCATATGATAGCCCTTATAATGAAGAACATTATCTAGAAAAATTGAAAACAAAAATTCATCTAAACGCATGTTTAATCTTTCAAAAATGCGAGTTTACGATCAAAACATCAAACATCCATATCTTTTGATCCGCTCGCCTGATTTTTGCGTTTAATATATTTTCGGAAAGAGCACAAAAATCTCCATCCAACGGCAAACTAGGCTTGCTCATTTGAGTTCTTTTGGTGCTGTCAACTTGCCCAATTTCAACTCCGTTTAAAAGCTATCTTAGTTCACTTGATTTGGAAATTTCTGTGTTTATGGATTTTTTCATCACATGCTATCCTTAGTATAATTGATTCATATATTAATTTAGATATTATGTGTGTGATGTGTGTCACCAATATTTGCATGAAATTTAGACCTTAGAATCATCTTGTATCATTAAGATCAAATCAAAAGATTAATCATTTCATTCTAGGTCTAAAGAAAATTAATTTGAAAACTTCTCACATTACATGCAACATTATCTCCATTAATCCTAGGTAATAACATTGCATTCAAACTCATCATTCTAGCATCACTTCTTGGTCTATGATTATATATTTATGCTAGGTATAACATGTACAATGTTATTTAAATTTGATGATAACTATGTGATTTGAAATTATAATAAAATGCTAAAATTCCAACAAACACATAGTTTATGGATTAATCATTAGAATATTTATGGATATTGTTTCATGAATCATATATTATCATGCAAAACCAAAGATCAATAAATCCAATTATTGAATGACATTCTATTCCAAAACTATATATTTGTGATCTTTGTCTTTGATATAATAGCATGATCATCATTTTTTAGACTTACAATTCAAACATGCTCATTCAAAAGAAAATCTCCAAATCATATTGTCATAAGTCTAGAAGAATTAGAATTTACATACATCATGATGATCTAACATATATTCTATGCAAAATTCTCTATAATCATAAATCATAATTCATGTTCTATCAAGAAATATCTCAAATCAATAATAAGAATTATGAATCTTATGATAAAAATTTTGAATAATGTTTTCTTTCCATTATTTGGTGTATTGATATGCTTTTCTATTGATTGCGTGTATCTCTCATATTTGTAGACTCTAGAATCAACTTTGCAATGAAAATATACATCAAACTTAATCATCACTCTATTCTAGATCTATAATTTGAAATTCTATTTTGGAATACATGCAATTTCAATATAAATCTTATGACATGACATTAAACCCAAAACTCATTATACTAGCATTGTCACTTATTGAATATTAGTAATTGTGCTAGTTATCACATATCGTCATCTCATAAAAGTAGAAAAACTATGCGGCTTTATAACTCATCACATAAACAAAACCCATAGTTTATATACCAACCCTTAGATTTAAAAGCATAGGTTGTCCAAAAGATTATTTCACCTATGACTTCATATCTCACAATAGCGGGGGCGTAGGGTTGTATGCATTAGAGACCTAACCTCTAAGTCATGTCTTGTCCTTAACCGGGGAGGGTTTCAGTGGGGCCATGCGAGGCACTGGGGGGAAAGAGTGCTAGGTTGAGCATTCTCTAGTGTGTGCATATGGGACTAACACCCCAACCTACGGCATGCGTGCAGCTCCTCATGCCCATCCATCACTTAGTACGGGGCTAGGGTGTAGACATTTAGTCGGGGTAGTCTTTAATCTTAAGACATACTTATATTACTCTTTGCATGATCATTTTATTTACTTATCACTTAAATCATGCATATTTTGGGTTGTTCAAATTATGTCCTCTTGTGTTTTGCATAATTTATTTATTCTGTGCTTAAAAGTTTTTTGTAAAACACATGTATTTGAAAAAGCTAAAGTTTTATGCAAATTTGAGCAATCAAAACATCTCCAAAAATTACAAAATTTCTGCGTAAGACTACTCTAAGGACACTTAATAATTATAAAAAAAAATTTAAAATTCTCAAAAAATCATGTACTGTTTCCAGCGCCAGCGCTAGCGTAGGTGTGTGATTTTTCTGTTTTTTAAAATTTCTAAAAATCAACAAAAATATGTTAGTTTATTTGTGCAAATTTATTTTTGTGTTTCTGTCTATTTTATTTTTGTTTTATTTGAATTATGAAAAATCAACTATAAAAGTTCAAAATTCAAAAATACAAAAATATGTTTTATGGTTTTCTGTTTTCTTCATATTATGAAAAATCAACTACAAAAATTCAAAATTCAAAAATACAAAAATATGTTTTTTTTATATTTGTGTTTTATTCATATTATGAAAAATCAACTACAAAAATTCAAAATTTAAAAATGACAAAAATATGTTTTTTGTGATTTTCTATTTTTAATTGATTTAAAAATGATAAAACAAAAAAACTGTACGATCTTTATTGCCAATATCAAGCATGTATGAATTCTATTATTTTGAATGATTTACAATGTTAAAACTTATTCCTTCAAATTACTATGAACATTGTGTTTGCATATCATGCTTTGATATATCTATTTAAAGTGCATCAATTGTATTGAAAAATGTGCAGAACCAAGCTTAGTATGCCTCTAAGTATGAGTAAATATTTTATGATTGATAATGATACATTTCACTCACTTATTTTGGTAATCAACATGTGTGTCTAAATCTAAAAATGCTTGCTTGTGTATTGTATTTGTACAATGAATTAAAAGTTGCATAAGTTTATTGCCCACACTACATTTGAATTGCACTTATGAAATTTAGAAAAGTGGTTAAGTTAAAAATTTTGGTTTGCAAAACAAGTGTATTCGGAGAATGTTGTCTCACAAATGTGAACAAAAAATTATATATGTAGACAAATATAACTCCACCAAGCACTACTTGAACCTCCTGATAAGTCTTCATAAGCATTGTGAGGTTGAGCACCTTGGAAAGAATAGTAAAGTGTCTTGTGCAAACCTTGGTTATTACACCACATTGTTAAAAACTATGTGCATTAAAAGTGTGTGAAAGTAATTTACTTGTGTTTTATTATGCACTTTACTTTACATATGTCTTGTATTTTGATGATTTAAAACAATTGTTAACATTGCCCAAAATACACTTATGTGCACATCATTATCCTTCATAACACTTCTTCTCATGAGTATTGGATTCTAATGCTTTATCTATACTACTCTTTATATAAAAATGCACTAGATAAACCTAGCATGATCTCTACAATGTTTTGGTATTTCTTGAACTTAGAATTAAGTAACATTGTAGTATAATCTCTCTTTGATATGTTCATTTCATGCTTGGTATTTTTATGAAAAACTTTGAGATTTCAAAAAGGTTAAAACATCTTTCAATTTTGAACTAAAACTCATATTTCTACTTATGCTTTTCTTGCTTACAAAAAGATGTTTATTATAATCTTCCGCTTGCTTACAACTCTTATCTTTATATTTGAAATCTTTTATATATGCTATGCTTAAACTCTTTATCATTCTTTATATTTCGAAAAGCTCGATCATGATATATAAATGCCTCCTTACTACCCTCACCCCACCTTCTTTTGATAATACCAAAAAGGGGAGATTAATTGAAGAAATCTATATATGAGAAATATAGATAAATAAGGGGAGACTAATTCATGAATTCTATCATTTAGGGGGAGTAACACATAAATTGCATTTATGTAGGGGGAGCATTAAGTTAGGGGAGTATGCACATTATCATGCATATCATTTACTATAGTTGCACTTTTATCTTGCTTATCTTATCTATAAACACTATTGTTGATTTCTTGATTAAAGGATTTGTTATTATTATTGCGGAATGCTTAGGGCTCATGTTAGACCGGTTCACTTGAACCACCTTAGCTCGTGAGCGAACTAAGCGCGCAAACAGTCAATTAGAGATTTACTGAGTACACAAGCACTTTTTAACGTGGAAAACCCGGAAAGGGTAAAAAACCACGCGGCCGGAGCTGTGCCGACCAAACTTCACTATCTTCTGGGGGTTACAACTTGGAAACTAGAACTTGAGCGCGACAGGCTGCTGCTCATTACAATATTTGGAGAGAGAGAGAACGAGCTCCGAGGGTGACAGGCCACCTCTCGGAAAAACTAAGTCTTTTTCCCTTCTGAGAATGCTAGTCGCCTTTCGGAAGTGAGAAGGCTAGTCGCCTTTTCCTTCTGAGAATGCTAGTGGCCTTTCGGAAGTGAGAAGGCTAGTCGCCTTTTTCTTCGGGGAATGCTAGTCGCCTTTTTCTTCTGAGAATGCTAGTCGCCTTTCGGAAGTGAGAAGGCTAGTCGCCTTTTTCTTCTGAGAATGCTAGTCGCCTTTCGGAAGTGAGAAGGCTAGTCGCCTTTTTCTTCTGAGAATGCTAGTCGCCTTTTTCTTCTGAGAATGCTAGTCGCCTTTCGGAAGTGAGAAGGCTAGTCGCCTTTCGGGATGATGAATATCTTCAAGTCCACGAAGGAGATCTTCAAGCGCCGAAGGAGAATTCCGCAAAAGTCTGCAAGGAGTTCTCCCGGGTCCCGAAGTCAAGGTCCTCTCAAATGAAGCCTTGGGGCTCCTTTTATAGCTTTGGCCGGGGGTGACCCGGTAATTTTGTCGTTGGTAGTTTCCATAAATGCTCGGTGGACGAATTCATATTCTCCGGTTCGGGGACCTCGGATCGCCATTTTTCGTAAATGACCACCTTGCCCCTCGGGCAGCTTGGGCAGCTCGGGCAGTTCGGGCATTTCCGTTGGAGGCGAAAAAGGCGACTGACTGTTCCTGAAAAGTGAGAAGCCTGAAAGACAAAAAGTGAGAAGACGGAAAGACAAAAAGTGAGAAGCCGGAAACCCAAAAAGTGAGAAGCCGGAAAGACAAAAAGTGAGAAGCCGGAAACCTAAAAAGTGAGAAAGCTTCATGATCGCGCTCAGAAACGTTCTGAGCGCGCGCTAGCGCTGAAGTGCTCCAAGTGCGCAACGAACCACGAAGATGCCTCGGGCGGACGGCGGACGGGGAGTTGCCCCCCAAAAGGGGGGATCGGGATCCTTTGGCGAGGAGAGGGCGCCGGACCGCACCCCGAGGATGGGTGGGCGCGGCCGCGCACCCCAAAGAAAAAAAGGGGGGGGTGTGTGGATTGGCCGCACCCCCAAGGGGGGGGTGCGGATTGGCCGCACCCCCCAAGGGGGTGCGTCTTGGCCGCACCCCCTAAGGGGGGATGCGGCTTGGCCGCACCCCAAGGGGGGTGCGGCTTGGTTGCACCCCCCCAATGGGTGCGGCTTGGCCGCACCCCAAGGGGGGTATGGCTTGGTCGCACCCCCTTGGGGGGGGGGTGCGACTTGGCCGGCCGCACCCCCAAGGGCGGTGCGGTCGGGGGGGTGCAGCCTGCGTTCTACCGCGCTCTTTGACCGTCGACCCCTCCTCTCTTTTCCGGGGCTTTCTTCAGGTGCGTCCTAAGGCCTTTACGGGTGTACAACATAAGACCCCCAAACCTTCGGAGTTCGAGTTCCGGAGCGAGGAGTTCGAAGGGTTTATTTTTTCTGCGGCGGCTTTACCCATTGTCCTCTGTGCGGCGCTTTTCTGGTAGGAGCTGATGTCGGAGGGTGTTGGTTTTCCGAGGTCGTTGTGGGCTTGCTGCCCGGTTCTGATATCCGTATGGGCTGAGGGGTTTCTGCAAAATGACAGATTAGCTAGCGCGGTTCTGAGCCCACGACTTTTACACAATAGAAAATTAGTTTGCGCAAGTCTGTGCTTGCGGCTTTTTTGCACGAGTCTGTGCTCGCGGCTTTTTTGCACGAGTCTGTGCTCGCGACTTGGCTGGTGAATAGCGGGTGTATTCAAACCGTGGGTGAACGTAAGGGGGGCAGGCCCCTACGTCACCGGGACTCGACGGCGGAGGAGAAGGGCGAACCTTCAATCGACGGCGGTGCAAAGTCCCCGGGGCAGGGCCCCGAAGTGGCCGGTGAATAGCTGGTGTATTCAAACCGGGGGCGAACGTAAGGGGGGCAGGCCCCTACGACGCTGGGACTCGATGGCGGAGGAGAAGGGCGAACCTTCAATCGACGGCGGTGCAAAGCCCCCTTGGCAGGGCCTCGAAGTGGCCGGTGAATAGCTGGTGTATTCAAACCGGGGGCGAACGTAAGGGGGGCAGGCCCCTACGACGCTGGGACTCGACGGCGGAGGAGAAGGGCGAACCTTCAATCGACGGCGGTGCAAAGCCCCCGAGGCAGGGCATCTTTATAAAGTTTTTTCTTAAGTGAGTGTAAGTGTCAAAATATGGTTTTACAGTATGAAATCATTTGGTGCATAACTTTATGTAAGATTAGATAGGTGCACGAGTCTGGACTCGCGGCTTTTACGTAACTTGTAATATAAGATAGGTGCACGAGTCTGAGCTCGCGGCTTGTACATAAATTGAAGATAAGTTTGCACGAGCTTGAGCTCGTGGCTTAGTACATGGTAGGGGTCCCTGGATCACTGGTAAAAGCGGCGCAGGTTTTGAGCGTTCCAGGTGCGTGGCAAAGTCTTGCCTTCTGTCATCCTAAGCCTGTATGTTTCGGGTTTCACGAATGTGGTGACTACGTACGGGCCCTCCCAGGCCGGTGAGAGCTTATCTCCTTGGGGGCCTTTACCGGCGGCCTCGATGATGCGTAAGACGAGATCTCCTACGTTGATGGGTCTGGGCTTCACCCTCCTGTCGTAGGTCCGGGCGACACGCATTTGGTAGAGTGCAGCAACGTGAGCAGCGCTGTCTCGAACTTCTGGGATTAGATCGAGGTTTTCTCGGAGCAGTCCATCATTCTTGCTGGGGTCGAAGGTTAGTACTCGAGCACTCGGAACGCCGATGTCGATGGGGATGATAGCTTCGGTTCCGTAACAAAGGTTATAAGGTGTCTCCCCTGTAGGAGTCCTCTCTGTTGTGCGATACGCCCACAACACATTCGGGAGTGCGTCTACCCACTGTCCCCCGGCTTCTTCCAAGCGTGTTTTCAGTCCTTTGAGGATGGTGCAGTTTGTGACTTCTACTTGTCCGTTGGTTTGCGGATGTGCCACGGCCATGTGACGCGCACATCTTGGTGAAGGACCGAGGAGGTCGATCACCCACTGCGTGAATGGCCACGCACTCTGCAGCGTGGAAAGTGAGACCGGGGGTTGATGAGGCATATTGGCGTGCAGCTGACAGCTTTTGCACCTCTGGACAAAGTCGGCAGCGTCCTTCCTCATTGTTGGTCAATAGAAGCCTTGACGCAGTATTTTCCGCGCTAATGCCTTCCCGCCTAGGTGCTCTCCGCAGACTCCTTCGTGTATTTCCCTGAGGGCGTAGTCCGCCTCGCCCGCTGGCAGGCATTTTAGATATGGTCCTGAGAATGCCCGTTTGTAAAGCTCCCCGTCTATAATGGTGAACTATGCTCTGCCCGCATTCGAAGCCTTCGCGCCTCTAGGCGATCTTCGGGAAGGTTCCCTTGCTCGAGGTAAGCTCGCAATGGGGTCATCCAGGATGACTCTTCCTGGTGGATGGCTGCGATTTCCCATGGCCCTTGAATGCTTGGGATCACGACTTCTTCGATTCGGCGTCTTCGAGACTGGTAGCTGGAGGGTGAGGTGGCGAGCTTGGATAGAGCATCCGCCCTGGAATTCTGCTCTTGGGGGATGTGTAGAATCTGATACGATGAGATCTTCTGGAGAAGTGATTTCGCGAATGCGAGGTACTTTGCCATCTGTTCGCTCTTAGCCTCGTAATCTCCTTCAACCTGTGAGGCCACGAGTTGGGAGTCTGTATAGATCATTAGGTTCTCGGCTTTGCAGTCGATGGCGAGCCGGAGACCGGCGATCAGTGCTTCGTATTCCGCGATGTTATTTGTTGCGGGGAACTTTAGCCGGAGTCCGTAATCCAGGGTGATCTCTTCGGGGCTTATGAGGAGCAATCCTGCTCCGGCCCCTTCAGCTCTAGAGGCGCCGTCGACATAGAGGGTCCAACGGGGGCTGGTGGTGTCTTTGATGAGGGTTGTTTCTGGCGGGATGGTGTATTCCACCACGAAGTCGGCGAGCGCCTGTGACTTGATGTCGGGCCGAGGCAGGAATTGGATGTCGAACTCGCCGAGTTCTACGACCCACTTTACAAGTCTCCCTGAGACTTCCGGCTTCTGAAGGATTGCCCGCAATGGGAGTTGCGTCAATACCTTGATTGCATGAGCCTGGAAGTAGGGTCTAAGTTTTCTAGCTGAGAAAATAGGAGCCAAGGCTGTCTTATCTGTTGCCGGATATCTGGTTTCGGTGTCGGTGAGGACTTTGCTGAGGTAGTAGATCGGTCGCTGCACCCCTCCTTCGTCTTTCACGAGCACTGAGCTAAGAGCCATAGGCGACACAGCCAGGTACAAGAACAGAGTTTCCCCAGGGGTGGGCTTTGACAGAAGCGGTGGCGAAGCCAGGTACTGTTTGAGAAGCTCAAAGGCCACTTGGCACTCGTCCGTCCACTGGAAATCTGAATGGCGCGCTCCCCGGAGGATTTTGAAGAAGGGGAGGTACTTGTCTCCCGTTCGTGATAGGAAACGGGACAAAGCAGCGATCCTCCCGTTTAGGCGTTGCACTTCCTTAATTGAGCGAGGTGGCGACATATCCTCCAACGCCTTGATCTTCTCGGGGTTGGCCTCAATTCCCCGATGGGTTACCATGAAACCTAGAAACTTCCCCGCCGTCACACCAAACGCACACTTGCTGGGATTGAGCCGCATCTGGAAGCGACGGAGAAGCCGGAAGCACTTTTCCAAGTCTTCCAAGTGGTCGCGCCGGTGGACGCTCTTTACTAGCATATCATCCACGTAAACCTCCATCGTTTCTCCGATGAGGTCCTTGAAGACCTTGTTCATCAGCCTTTGGTAGGTGGCTCCGACATTTTTAAGGCCGAAAGGCATCACCTTGTAGCAGTAGACTCCCCGGTCGGTGCGGAAGGCAGTATGTTCTTCGTCTGCGGGGTTCGTCCTTATCTGGTTGTAACCTGAATAAGCATCCATGAAGCTGAGCAGCTCATGGCCTGCCGTAGCGTCGACGAGCTGGTCAATCCTTGGGAGGGGGAAGCTGTCCTTCGGGCACGCTTGGTTCAGATTGTTGTAGTCGACGCACATCCGCCACTTTCCCGAGGCCTTCTTCACCATGACTACGTTGGCGAGCCATGTGGGGTATTCTGCTTCGCGTATGAATCGTGCCTCTAGGAGCTTAGCTACCTCCTCCTCGATCGCCTTTAAATGCTCGGGGGCAAAGTTCCTCTTCTTTTGAATCACGGGTCTGCAGGTGGGGTTAATGTTTAGCGAGTGATAGATAACGTTAGGATCTACCCCGGGCATGTCTTCCGGGCTCCAAGCGAAAATGTCCTCGTTCTCCTGCAGGAAGGTGGTGAACTTTTCTCGCTCTTTTTGTGTTAAGAGTGACCCGACCTGAACAGTTTGAGTCGGGTCTCGTCGGGAGAGTGGTATTTCTACCAGCCCTTCAACGGGCTCTCCTCATTGTAAAGTAGTCTCGTCTCGCAGGTCGAAGTTATTGATGTTGAGAGCGGTCGCCCTTGCTGGTTGGGCCTGCTTCAGGTAGCAGGTCCTGGCTGCCTCTTGGTCTCCTCTTACTACTACTATTCCTGCGGCAGTAGGGAACTTCGTAGCTAGGTGTGGAATGGAAGGGATTGCCCCAAAGATCGACTGGAGCGGTCTCCCGAAGATGGCAGTATAGGCGGAGGTGGACTCTACCACCATGAACTGGATGTTGTGCGTTGACTGTCTTGGAAATTCGCCCAATGTGACTGGGAGAATGATCATGCCTTGCACCGGGACAGGTCTGTTGTCAAAGCCGTAGACGGGCCCGGCTGCAGGACTAAGCTGGTCTTTTGTGAGCTTCATACTTTGCAAAGTGGAGAGAAATAAGACATCGACCGAGCTTCCATTGCCGACCAGTATTCTCTTCACCTTGAAGCAGGGATCCCCTATCCCTGTGCTGATCACGAGTGGATCCTGGTGCGGAAGCCGCAACCCTTGCAAGTCTTCATCTCCGAAAGCTATCGTAATATCTTGCTTGAGTTTTTTTGTCTTCGTGGTCTCTTACGGGCTGGGCAATTGAGAGGATCTGTGATGCTGAGACAGGGGGTCCGGCGATCATCTCGATTTCCACTACCATCGGCCTTCCTCCCCCCGCGCCTCGGGGGGCGGGGGGTTGCTCCCCTGCATCCCTAGGCTGCTGGGGCTGATTGGGAATCTGGCCTTGTAGGAATCTTCCCAGGAGTCCCTGGCGGATGAGGCGCTCGATTTCGTCTTTGAGTCTGGTGCACTCTTCAGTGGTATGCCCGGTTCCCTGATGGAACTCGCAGTACCTGGACTGGTCGCCCCTGGGATTTGGCGGGGGTATCCTGGGCATGCGGAGCTCGGGGTTGTTCTGTATGGCGTAGAGCACATTCGTTCTGGTGGTGTTCAACGGGGTGTAGGTCCTGGGCGTCTGTGGTCCCAGATCCCTCTGGTGGTTACGCCGATGTTCATCGCCGCGATGCTCCTCGCCGCGACGTTCTTCTCGTTCGCGAGGGGCTTGATCTGATCCCCTCTTCCTTCCCTGGATTCCTTCGAATTGCCGACGGTGTGCTTCGATAGCCTCATCTGCAGCTATCTGTGCTTCAACCCGATGAACGAGGTCGGGATAACTTGGTACAGTTTCTCTCATGAGAGCCGAGTAGAAGCCACTTGGGCGGAGTCCACCCAGGAAGACCCCTCGCAGGAGCTCGGGGTCAACTCCTGGGATCTGTCGAGCCTCGGTAGTGAAGCGTCGGAAGAAATCTTTGAGTGTCTCTCCATCGTTCTGGCGGATTCCTGAGAGGTGGGAGGGATCCCGGACAATTCGGCGGTTGGCAATGAACTGATCCATGAACTGCTGCGCCATTTCTGTGAAGTTGTTGATGGCCCCATTCCACAGGGAATGGAACCAAGTGCGCGCTTGTCCCTTCAAGGTTGCTGGGAACACTTGGCAGAGGAGCTGATCAGGAGCGCTGTAAATCCTCATGACGGTGGTGAAGTGATTGACGTGTTCCAGTGGATCGTCCGTCCCGTCGAACGTCTCGATGTTGGGAAGCTTGAAGCCATTAGGAATTGGATGGGCTAAGACTTGAGGTGATAGCGGGGAGCCATGATGCGCGGGACGGCGGGCGAGAGCGGCGCGTCATCCTGCTTGGGCATACTCTTCCTCTATCATGTTGCGTATCTCTTCCCGCGTAGCTCTTTCCACTGCTTGCTCAGGGGCAGCTCTTCCGTGGTGGTGGCGGCGGTGATCAGCTTCTGGGCCTCCAGCTGGTGGGCCAAGGTGAGCGGTACTTGCCGCATTGGAGAATCCTTCTGAAGCTTCGTCTTCTTGGACAGCCTCCCCGTTCGGGGCATGATTCAGAGCCGGGGGCGGCGGTGCGTTCAAAGCTGGCGGTTGGTTCGGAACTTGAGGAGCCCCAAGATTCCTCACGAGGGCCAACATCTCAGCTTGATGTTCTTCGATCTGCTGCATGCGCACCTCTAAACCTGCTGCAGGTGCAGGCAGCGCCTCCTCCGTGGGAGGTGCATTGATAAGTGAGTGGGAGGGAGCTGGGTCGACGCGTCCTTCCGGCATCGATCCTTCAGTAACGCGAGCACTCTTTCTTGCCATAGCAGTTTGCTCTCGAAGAGTTTTTCGGGAAAGTTTCCCACAGACGGCGCCAAACTGTTGCGAAACGCTTAGGGCTCGTGGTAGACCGGTTCCCTTGAACCACCTTAGCTCGCGAGCGAACTAAGCGCGCAAACAGTCAATTAGAGATTTGCTGAGTACACATGGACTTTTTAACGTGGAAAACCCGGAAAGGGTAAAAAACCACGCGGTCGGAGCTGTGCCGACCAAACTTCACTATCTTCTGGGGGTTACAACTTGGAAACTAGAACTTGAGCGCGACAGGCCGCTGCTCGTTACAATATTTGGAGAGAGAGAGAACGAGCTCCGAGGGTGATAGGCCACCTCTCGGAAAAACTAAGTCTTTTTCCCTTCTGAGAATGCTAGTCGCCTTTCGGAAGTGAGAAGGCTAGTCGCCTTTTCCTTCTGAGAATGCTAGTCGCCTTTCGGAAGTGAGAAGGCTAGTCGCCTTTTTCTTCGGAGAATGCTAGTCGCCTTTTTCTTCTGAGAATGTTAGTCGCCTTTCGGAAGTGAGAAGGCTAGTCGCCTTTTTCTTCTGAGAATGCTAGTCGCCTTTCGGAAGTGAGAAGGCTAGTCGCCTTTTTCTTCTGAGAATGCTAGTCGCCTTTTTCTTCTGAGAATGCTAGTCGCCTTTCAGAAGTGAGAAGGCTAGTCGCCTTTCGGGATGATGAAGATCTTCAAGTCCACGAAGGAGATCTTCAAGCGCCGAAGGAGAATTCCACAAAAGTCCGCAAGGAGCTCTCCCGGGTCCCGAAGTCAAGGTCCTCTCAAATGAAGCCTTGGGGTTCCTTTTATAGCTTTGGCCAGGGGCGACCCGGTAATTTTGTCGTTGGTAGTTTCCATAAATGCTCGGTGGACGAATCATATTCTCCGGTTCGGGGCCCTCGGATCGCCATTTTTCGTAAATGACCACCTTACCCCTCGGGCAGCTTGGGCAGCTCGGGCAGTTCGGGCATTTCCGTTGGAGGCGAAAAAGGCGACTGACTGTTCCTGAAAAGTGAGAAGCCTGAAAGACAAAAAGTGAGAAGCCGGAAAGACAAAAAGTGAGAAGCCGGAAACCCAAAAAGTGAGAAGCCGGAAATCCAAAAAGTGAGAAGCCGGAAACCCAAAAAGTAAGAAAGCTTCCTGATCGCGCTCAGAAACGTTCTGAGCGTGCGCTAGCGCTGAAGTGCTCCAAGTGCGCAACGAACCACGGAGATGCCTCAGGCGGACGGCGGACGGGGAGTTGCCCCCCAAAAGGGGGACCGGGATCCTTTGGCGAGGAGAGGGCGCCGGACCGCACCTCGAGGAGGGGTGGGCGCGGCCGCGCACCCCAAAGAAAAAAAGGGGGGTGCGGATTGGCCGCACCCCCAAGGGGGGGTGCGGCTTGGCCACACCCCCTAAGGGGGGATGCGGCTTGGCCGCACCCCCCTGGGGGGTGCGACTTGGCCGGCCGCACCCCCAAGGGCGGTGCGGTCGGGGGGTGCAGCCTGCGTCCTACCACGCTCTTTGACCGTCGACCCCTCCTCTCTTTTCCGGGGCTTTCTTCAGGTGCGTCCTAAGGCCTTTACGGGTGTACAACAATTATCAAATGGGGGAGATTGTTGGACATGTGTGTCACATCCCTTTGTTTGAGAATAACAAATCCCATATTGTATTTGATATTGCTTGTAGTGTGTTTATAGTGTGCAGGAACTATAGGTGCAATACTCCACAGGTATAAAGCAGCTTGGAACAATCTTTTGAAAGGAGCAGCGCTACCGCCAACGCTATCGCTAACGTCAGCGCTACCGCCAGCGCTATCGCTAATGCCAGTGCTACCGCCAGCGCTAGCACTAACGCCAGGCGCTAGCTCAAGATCGTCTCAGCGGTTCCGTCTAAGCGGTTAACGCTACCGCCAGTGCTAGCAATACCGCAGGCGCTATCTCATGTTCGTGCACAACGCCACGCCGCCGACGGTTCTGCAACCGCTCCACACGAATGCTACCGCAGGCGCTATCAGCTATCGCAGGCGCTAGCTCCAAGGTCTATAAATTGAAGCCAACTTCGATCATTTTGGCAATCCATCCCAGATAGGTTGCTTGTGCCACAATTCCAGTGCTGTTATGCTGCCGAAGATGGATCTCCCACAAAAGCTTAAGGAGAATTCTGGAGGAGGACTACGTCACGATACATATGAAGGACGATCGCTTCGACCTCGCTTATACTATAGCGATCCTTCATCCTTAACTCCAGAGATCTCATATAGGGAGTTTTATTATTGTTTTTCATTATTTCTATTCCATACTTTTGTAACCGTTTAGAGAATTCGCCTTGTGTTGGCGACTAGGTTCTTGCGCGGCTTAGGGGGAATTCGCCGCGTGAGTTGGCGACTAGGTCTTGGGGATTAGATCTAGGGGGGCTCGAGGCCATATCCGGGGAAGGATTGGCTAGAGTGGCTTGAGGCCATATCCGGGGAAGGATTGGCTAAAGCCAACAGGTTCGTGGGGATACGAGTCGCTATAGAAAAGGAAATATTATTTTCATTTGTACGCCTCCGATTTCTAGCGATATAGAAATCAAATTTATGTAAACACTATTTTTATATAAATACAATCATGTCTCTATTTGTGTTTACTTGATTTGTCACTTTTGGCGTTGTCTCTAGAATATTGGTTACAAAGCTTTCAATTCAAATCACTTTGTCTAAATTGTTTATCTTAATCTATTTCATCATATAACAATTTAGCACTTGTTTCTAAATCCTAAACTTGCAAATTTTGTTATTTTCTTCCTTTAGCTAAATTGTTATTTTGTGTTCTAATATTACTTTAAACAATTTAGTAATTTCCATAAAATTATAAAAAGATTTTTATTCCCTTATTCACCCCCCCCTCTAAGGGCGCCGTAAGATCCAACAGGTGATGCAGAAGTCGACATTCTCGATGCGTTCACCCTTCATAGTGAATAAGCATTGTAGCACTTCCCATTCAAGTTCCTCTTTCGATGTTCACGTTTGCCCAAGGGATTCCTCTCGTTGTCTGGAGATAAGCCTCTTACAAAAGATTCAGAGTTGTAGCTTTAGAGGATGCGAGCACGATAGCCTAGAAGGAGCGGATCCGGTCTTTAAATAGATCTAGAGGGCTATCGTAGGTGGTAGAGCTACCACCTCGTGGTACCCAGTATGGAAGGCATTGGGTACACTGATTGCGATAGAAATGGCAAGAGCATTCGTCCAATTTAGGCATCCGACCTTACCATGGCGCGGTAAGCACTAGCGCACCACGTTAGCTTGGTATGCGCTGCTTTGCTAGATTTCCTTCGCCATTTGGCTCCTCATTTCAGTGCTGATTGACGACCTTTCCATATGCTACCATCGGGTGATAGGGTTAGTGTTGAAACCGACAATCGGTCTCTTGAGTTCGGACCAACTGGGGGGTGTAGCCCGCATCTACTTTTCTCTCACAAGCTCACTTGACAGTTGATGGAAAACCAAGAACAGACCCAAGGCTGTAGCGGGGAGGTCCCATCACATACCCGAAAGATCTTAGAGAGCTTCCCCTCCCAAACCAATGCGCAGTGGGGCACCTTGGAGAGCAATAACATCCAACCAAAACTTGCATAAGAGGAGAGAGCCCAAAAGATCAGATCTCCTCCAAGGTGCCCTTAAGGGTCTATTTATAGATTTTCAAGTCTGGTCTGCAAATAGCCTAAATCTGCCTTTTAGTTTTAGTAATCGCACCCAAAATTGGTCTGCTAACAACCTAACTCCGCTGTTCTGAAGGACTATTGGCAGCCCACGAAGGGTATCTAGGTCATTTCCCCCCTAAAGCCTTCTGGGCAAGTGGCCCGTGAAAGCACCACTCGTCAGGCTTCTAACACACTAGATTCCACCGGGCGAGTGGTCCGTGGAGACACCACTCGCCTGATACCCGACTCGCTTGGCGAGTGGGGTTACGCCCTCACTCATCTGGCCTCCTGCGCACTCGCCCTCCTAAGAAAGCAAATGCCTTGCGGATGGGGCTCACACTCGCCCAGAGGCTCCCATTGTTGGGTTTTCTATGCCCCTCGAAAGGGATAACATATCAAATATGCACAGCGGAAATAACAAGAACAACCCAAAAGAAGCTAACGGATCTTGCAGTTTTCATGATTCAAAAGAATAAGCAAATCGAAATACAAAGTACCTTTGCGGGATTGAGTCAACACTCAACCAAGGTGCTCCAAAGAGAAATCCAAAGATCTGCCTTTGAGTTCTTCAAGAATCAAACTGGATCGATCCCTCTATAGAAGTCCACACAAGCAAAGGAGAACCCTAGCTTCTTATCGTACAATAACTAGGTCGGAGAAGGATGCTCCCAATGTCCCCACAGACTGCTAGATCCGATCCAGGGGAGCCGCCGACCGATGACGGCGACTAGCGGCGGCGGAAAGCGATCGGCGGACGGGAAGAACGAGATGCCCTCGCGCGGAACAGTTCTGGTCGGCTTCTCGTCCAAAATCGCGAAAGGATTAAGTTCTCGTAAACCTAGAATCGCAAGCCCTTTTATACTTAAACGCATAAATCAGGCTAACCGCAGACCAGAACATTTCTGTCCAGATTTACATTCGCCGAATTCGACTAATCACTATAACCGAATTCGACTCAGATTCGGCTAAACCATTTCGACGAATTCGTCTATATGCTATAGCCGATTCGACTATATAAATTCGGTTATATCATTTCGTCGAAACCATTTCGCCGAACTAACTTATTTCGGCTAAACACTTTAGTCGAATCTGTTACAATTCAGTTAATCACATTAGCCGAATCGATATAGCCGAATTCAATTAGTCGAATCAACATAATTCGGTTAAACCCTTTAGCCGAATTTGATACAGTTCGGTTAAACCCTTTACCCGAATTTGTCTAGCATAAATCCATTCGTTTAAACCCTTTAAACGATTTCCCTTTGAGACATTCTCAAGTTAATGCCAAGCAGTCACAGGATTGGTCCTCCACTCATATCCAATATGAGTAAGGCCAACACAATCCTTTCTCCAACTTCTCCAAACGCTTTTATGTGCGACCCTATAGGCTCATATTGCATTGGCAGTAAGACTAACTATTGATTGCTTTGAGATCACCTCAGAAACTCCAACACCCATGCCTCTCCTAACCCGGGCAAGTGCTCTTCTTGACCTATACCTTGCCTCATAACCTATACAAAACAAAGCTAGATCAAGGCATTAAACTCACACTCGGCAAAGAGAAAAGAAAATTACGCGAGATGAAAGCTAAATTATCCAAAGCACAGGATTGTCTATGTTACAAAGACGATCTGAACATACATTACAAAATTTTATTGCGGGAGGTGAGGGGACACAGGGGGTGAGCGCCGGTAGGCTCAGTATTGAATCCAATGCCATCGACCCCGACCTCGCCTCCCCGTCCTCGGGGGCACTCGCGGGTAGTAGTACACACTTACGGTTGTAAGCTCTTGATTGACCAGGCGCATCTGATCCCTAGCCCGGCGATATGTCACCGGGGGAAGTCCCCTCTCACCCACCTCCCTTTCGCTCCGTCTTGCCCACAATATGCGAGTAATCCCGCTCAAGAACGCTCAGTCTGTGCTTGAAGGCAGCCCGGTGCTCATCCGTCTGGTTGGCTAGGTCTCGCTGCATCCAGATCAGCTTGCCGAGAACCTCTGTCATTCCCTCCTTCATGGTCCTAGGATCTTTCGGATCGCCAAGAAAGTTTGAAAGGTCGCTGGGAGAAGGGGCGTTGAGATCATCTCCTCCTAATTTTAAGGATCCATCAGCGAAGCCTCTCGGAACCCTGCGAAAGCAATAGAGGGGCGATCTAATCAAGTGGTTCAAGCAAAGTCGAAGCGAGTGAAGAGACTAACCTTGTGTATCCTCGCCTTGGCGCTGGCGAGAGGAGCTAGGCTGCCCTGAAAATGGTTGTCCGGGGCATGGAACAATTTCCCTTCTCCAGGGCGATGAAGTACCTGGTCTACGGCGGCAGAAGTAGTGGCCAGGGCCACGGCGGGAGAGTTGTGTTTGGGGTTTTTGACCATCGAGTGCTCCCGCTCCGGTTCTGGGGAGGTTACGATGGTCTCGGGGGCAGGAGAGTTGCACAGGGTGGAGGATAACCCCGTGGTCCCAAAGGTGAGAGCTGCGAGAACCATGGTCAAAAATTTGACGAAAGAACAAAGGCATGCGAAAGAGCAATAAAGAGCTTCCCTGACACAGGCGCGATTCCACCAGGAGTAGCTAAAGGGGTGGGCTCCTGGGCTGGTGGAACACCTCCGAGGGCAGGTGGGGGCATGTCGGCATCCGCCGGGTTGATCCCGAGGCCGCCTCCCGCCACCTGCAGGTTTTGCGAGTGATTGAAATTAATAAGATACCGCGTCACCGTGATTAGCTTTAAAGAGAGATGGACTATATTACCTCGGCGGTGTTGTCAGGAGTGATGTTAGAGAGGGGGAAGGGGGAGTCTCTAACACAGACTCCCTCGCTGTTAGGTCCCGCCGGACCACCCTTGCCTTCTTTAGCTGGTATGGCTTGGAAGGATCCCTCTTTGATGAGAGCCATGGGGCATATTGAGTGGACCTGGAAGTACTCTCCCCCTGTGCGGTAGCAAGGCGATCCATCAACCCTTGTGAGAGCGGTCTCGACGTCGGCCTCATGAACGTCATTGGAAAAGCGAGAGCTCAGAGGTGAAAAAGGGAAACAGTAATTGGAGGACAGACACTCTCAAGGCAATGACCTGGGTTATATTTATACTAGAAGGGAGGGGCCCAAAAAAGATTCCCTCCAGGTCAGCAAAACACTCGCCGAATATTGGGGGTTGGACTTTTCTTTCAGAGCGTAGAACACGCTCGCAAAGAGCGGGGATTGTGTACAATCCCGTATTCGCCGAGTGGGTCCCCTGGTCCTAAAGGGTCAAGAGGCAAGGTATAGGTCAAGAAGAGCACTCGCCCAGGTCAGGAGAGGCATGGGAGCCTCCGGGGGAGTGCGAGCCCCATCCACAAGGCATTCGCTCGCTTAGGAGGGCGAGTGCGCAGGAAGCCAGATGAGTGAGGGCGGAACCTCACTCGCCAAGCGAGTCAGGTATCAGGCGAGTGGTGTCCCCACGGACCACTCGCCCGGTGGAATCTAGTGTGTGAGAAGCCTGGCGAGTGGTGCTTTCACGGGCCACTCGCCCAGAAGGCTTTAGGGGGGAAATGACCTAGATACCCTTCGTGGGCTGCCAATAGCCCTTCAGAACAGCAGAGTTAGGCTGTTAACAGACCAATTTGAGGTGCGATTAGTAAAACTAAAAGGTAGATTTAGGCTATTTGCAGACCAGACTTGAAAATCTATAAATAGACCCTTAAGGGCACCTTGGAGGAGATCCGATCTTTTGAGCTCTCTACTCCTAGGCAAGTTTTGGTTGGTTTTTAGTGCCCTCCAAGGAACCCGACTGAGCATTGGTTTGGGAGGGGAAGCTCTCTAAGATCTTCCGGGTGTGTTGCGGGACCTCCCCACTACAGCCTTGGGTCTGTTCTTGGATTTCCATCAACTGTCAAGTGGGCTTGTGAGAGAACAGTAGGTGCGGGCTACACCTCCTAGTGGGTCCGAACTCAAGAGATCGGTTGCCGGTTTCAACGGTTAGCACGCCTCGGTAGGAACTTGCTAAAGATGGCCTCTCTCCCGCCAATCCTTGCGTTGAAATTCATCTGCCAGCTATCCTTCTATATCCAGGACCTACCATCAGCGGTAGGTGTTACCACCGCGCGATAGCTCACAGAGATGAGCTTTGTTGTCCATCTTTTATCCTCATTCACTGCATACTTGTACATGTATGACCTGCAAACTATAAACACACAAAAGACTAGATCAAATACATAACGGTATATATTATTCTCAAACTACGAGATGAGGAACGCACGTTCCAACAAACCAAACAATAGATATCTAAAAGCTTATTGAAATTAATTAAATATCAAATAGGTTAATTACGATATTAAATAACTAAGTTGAGTATTGAGTACTAACTTCAATTCATCGTAACTTCAAAAACATAAATATTATAATAAAATGTTTACCTAAATTTATTAATTAACATTTATAACCTAAAAGTTTTTTGATTTGTTATTCGACGAATATCAGTATCTATTCAGTATATGACAATATAATAATCCATGTTCTAACAAAACTAGTTAAATGTCCTCTTTAGCATATTAATCCCATAGAAGATGCCTCTTCCTTCTCCCACCATTCTCCCCTCTTCTGTGTTCCTGAAGCTATCAAAGGTTTTTCTTCAATCAAGATGATTGTAACCAAAATAAATATAGGTTTTTGAGTTGAGCTCTAATTGTTAAAAAACTGTAGTGATTGATACTAAAAGATTATTGACCTGCTAAGAAATAATCATCTGGAGCATTTGATCTCTTCAACTGAAAAGTTACATAGAGAAGAGGTCATTCAACTCTATCAGAGTGCAATAATATGGGATACATCAAAAATAATCTTAGAAGCCTCAAAAATCTCTCGATCATTCGATTTTCCTGAGATTAACAATAAGGTATATGTGTCGGAAGTAGAGACAAAAGAATTCCTCGCTATAATGGGATGTAGTGGAAAGAAAGCAGCTGATATAGCCAAATCAGATCTGCCAGAGGAGTTTGGCTTTCTTGACGATGTAGTTGGAAAAGTAATTATGTGCAAAAATAGAAATACACAATGCGATCACCGAATATTAATTGAAGAAAATTGGGTTTGCAACAATCCATTTTGGAAGAATACTGAGCATTATTCTATCTTGATCATTTCCTCTTTTGTGCATTTCAAGTGGTGTAGACTTAACAGCAAGAAAATGCTTAGCAAATTCTACTTCTTCCAAGAGAAAATAGAAATTGTTACCTTCAAACCCAACCTCTCCAATATCTCTATCATCTCAATCATCATCCTCAGAAGAGAAAATTCATAATTCTCCTCCACAAATCACAGCATCCACATCATCATCATATCATTCTCTATCAAAATCACTTCCAAATATTTGAGATAATGAATTGATTCTCATGGAAATACATGACCGTTGAAGGAAGTTTTAGACAAGGTCAATGAACTATTGAATTTGTTGATTCCAAGTTCAATGATATTCAAAAACAATTTATTGATTTATCAACCTATGTTCAGACTCCTATTTCTAAGGAGTTCTTGACGTCATTGGTTCATGAAATCAAGAAAGATGGAGAAGATTAGTGAGTCTAAAGGTGTTGAAACTTCCAGGAGGAGGAAAGGACATGGAAGGAAGGAGATTAAAGACAAGGAAGAAGGGAAACCTGTCAATAAAAAGCTAAGGCTGGAAATGACATTTCTAGGAGAGAGTACAAAAAATTGTAATAATTAATCCTTTCTTTAAACAGGACAAATAGGAATGGTTAATATTTTCTTTAACTATCTAATATTTTTTATTCCTCTCTAGTGAATTTTTTGGACAATATTGATATATTCTTGTGAATGAGGACAATGTTCCATTTTATGGGCACTTATATATAATCTCATGCTATCTAAATTTCTCTATTTGATATTTTAAGATTCTACTTTTGAAGCCTAGAATATTAATGTCTGTCAACTTCTCTGAAACTAATAATTTTTGAAACAATAGTTACGCTACGAACACTTTCTTTCTCATAGACGATCTTAACTTTTTATGACTTTATGGTAAAAGTTATTGAAGTAGAGCTTATCTAAAGAAGTTTCTAAAAGATAAGATAGTATATAGGCACATTCTCTGAAAGATGAATGGATATTTTTGTTCATCTTTATGTGCTATGTAAATTTCTTGTTTTTTTCTTTTCTCGGTATAAAATCACTTATTAAATCAATAAAATATATTATCGCAAACAAGTGATTTAGGAATGCCTTATGAATGTATAGAAAGACAGTAAATGTGTGTAGCAGGAAAAACTGTCAGAATGGAAGGCTGAAAAGGCCAAAAAGATCGTCGAAAGAAAGCTCAATACATCAAGAAGGAATTGATGTACATCAAAGAGCCAAGTCATCTTACATCAAGTTCTCTAAAACATAACAGGAGAATTTAATGTTCAGAATAAGATAATTCACCTTACGTCAATTTCGTATATACTCAGAAATCGACGTACGTCGAAAAGTAATTAACATTTTTTTTATGCTTGCATCAAATTCTTCTAGGATGTTAGTGAAGGCAAATGAGCCTATTGAGGCCATGATTGTATTTCAAATCTAGCTATTGGTAGTCCATTTAAGGAAAGAGATTATAATGAATCAGAGATTAAAAGAAAAATATTGAATCGGATAGTATTCTATATATACAGATGATTAAACCAAGAAAGGATGTCAAATCAAGGAATTGAAATTGAAAGATTTGTTGGATCGGTAGGCGCCCTTAGAGGGGGAGGGGGGGGGGCAATAAGGGTTTTAAAAACTTATTTTACATTTTGATATACTTGAAAAACTAAGAGATTGAAATAGAGATTTAGAATGAAGATCTATATTGATTATAATAAAAGAGAAAATAATTATCAATTTAGAGAAATGAAAAACAAATCAATTTTATTACCCAAAGAGAGACATGATTACTATTAATAAAATTGATTACAAAACTAGATTTCTATGACGCTAGAAATCGAAAGAGAATAATAAAATCCTTTTTGTTTTCTATCCCGACTCGTATCCCCACGAACCAGTGGTTTTAGCCTATCCTTCCCCGAATACAACCTCAAGCCGCTCCAGCCAATCCTTCCCCGGATATGGCCTCGAGCACCCCCTAGACCTAACCTAGATCTAGTCGCCGACACAAGGTGAATTTCATCCCTAAGTCCTACCCAGTCCTAGTCGCCAACACGAGGCGAATTCACTAAACGATGATAAGAAAAGATGTGAAATAAATAACAACAATATAAAACTCTGTATATGGATCTCTTGGAGAAGTAGACGAAGACCCGCAGAGTATGATCATAGTCGATGCGGTCTTTTGTCACGGTGATGAAATATGTTGAATTCTTCTCCAATGATCTCCTTAAGCCTTCATGGATTTGTGGGAGTATCTCTCTGAAACTTCCTCTATATGATGTGGCACGAAGCTCTGCAATTTTGGAGTAGAAGAGGATGAAGAAGATGGATCCAATGTGACCTTTTTATAGCCTTGGAGCCAGTGTCTGCGCTATCACTACCGTCGGCGCTATCCCGGTTTAGGAAATATTCTCCCAATGAGAATCCTTCATTTTAACCAAACCGTCCACTTTCCTCGTGTGCTTTGTGCGACCACCCGCGCTACCCGATATCGCCTGCATTAGATGCTATGGCCTGGCGTTATCTCCTTCTATAATTGCTTCCCGAAATTGCTCTAATCAGAGCTAGTGCCTGTGCTAGGTGCTATCGCCGGCGCTAGTGGACATGTTGGAATTCTGGCTTCAAACTTGGGGGCAACCTTCATATGTTCTCCTTGAGTCATGTGGACTTGTTTTCCTGCACACTTAAACACACAAGATCAAACACACATAGGATTTGTTATTCACAAACCTAGGAGATGCGGAAGATGATGTTCCAACAAACTCCCCCTTTTGATAATAACAAATTCATTAATGATAAATCAGAGCATTAATATATAAGCATGATGAAACCTGCTTGTGTGTGTGTGAAAGTGATGACTTAGGATAATTGCCGGTTTTAGTATTTAGAATTTCTCCCCCTAAATACATGCCCCCCTATGTGAATGCTCCCATAATATGTAAGTTATCATCTTACTCATTGGTCATGTTAGTTTTCCCATTTCATAGCGATTATTATTTATCATGTTAGTTCTCCCCCTTTTGTTATTAGCAAAAGTGGGCAAGGAAGCAATAGACATATTAAAGAGGATTTTTTATAAAAAGATAAGGCATGATCGAGCTTTTTAGAGGAAATGAAATGATAAGGAGTTTTAAGCATAATAAGGTAATGATTTCCAAGTAACCAATCTACCCAGACAATATGTCTACACCCTAGCCCTGTACTAAGTGACAGATGGTCATGAGGAGCTGCATACATATCGTAGGTTGGGGTGTTAGTACCATATGCAAACACTAGAAAAATACTCAACCTAGCACTCTTTCCCCCAATGCCTCGCAAGGCCCCACTGGAACCCTCCCCGGTTAAGGACAAGACATGAATTAGAGGTTAGGTTATCTAATGTCTACAACCCTACGCCCCCGCTATGGTGAGATATGTAATCATGGGATAATAATCATTGGAAACATTAAGCATTTGAATCTAATGATAAGTTCATAGCCTATGGGTTTATATTTTTATTTGAATTTTTGAAAAAAAAACTCACATAGCTATTTTGAAATCCATTAATGAATCAGAGTTTTAGCATAAAAATGATATCCGTGTTAGAACAACCAATATAGATTCTACCAAGCAAGTCTTACCATTTGTTGAAAAAGGAATTTTGAGATTTATGACTGTGATATAATCATGAAAGCGCAAGGTAAAAAAATATATGGTGATGATGCGGAAGACTTATAAAAATACAAGAAACATCTTTTTGTATTCATGTCTATTCATAAGAAGATATATGAGGTAAATTCCAAAAAGAAAGATGTGTTTGTAAATCAATTTGTATTTACAATCTTTAACTTTGACAATAAAGTAACCAAGCATGAAATAATGTTATCAAAAAGAGATTACTACAATGTTATTTTAATTCACAAATTCAAAATATACAAAACATTGTAGAGAGCATGTTAGGTTATCTAATGCATTTATATATAAAGAGTAGCATATAATTTAGCATTAGGATCCAATACTCATGAGAAGAAGTGTTGTGGAAGATAATGATGTGCACATAAGTGTATTTTAAATAGAGTAAACAAATGATGTAATCAAAAATATAAGACATATATAGAGTAAAGTGCACAATAAAACACAAATAATTTTACTTCCACACACTTCAATGCACATAGAAAAAATGTACAACTACTAAGGCTCTTTGCACACACAATGCTCATTAAGACTTATCAGGGTGCAAAGTTGTTCTTGGGGGATCACACACTTTATTTTTCAATATATATATATATTGATCCAGTGTACTTAAGAATAAGTGGTGTAAAAATGAAGGTTTGCACAAGACGCTTTACTATTCTTTCCAAGGTGCTCAACCTCACAACGCTTATTAAGACTTATCAGGTGATTCAAGTAGTGCTTGGTGGAGTTCTCTTTGTCAATTTATTTCATGATTATTTTTTGTACAAAGTTCTCCGAATATACTTATTTTGCAAACCAATGTAATTTTGAAAGCACAACCACTTTTCTTAAATATTAAGAGTGCAAATAAAGGTGGTGTAGGTAAGATACTTAGGCAAAGTTTAATTCATTGTACAATTACAATACACAAGCAAGCATTCTTAGATTATAAGCACATGTAGACTTTGTCAAAATAAGTGAGTGAATAAAAATCATTATCAACCATAAAACATTTACTCATACTTAGGGGCATGCTAAGCTTGGTTCTACACAACCTTTTCATTACAATTGGTGCACATATGAGTAGATATATCAAAGCATGATAAAAACAATGTTTAAAGTAGTTTGAAAAAAAATGAATTGTAACATTGTAGAAGGTCTAAATGATGGATTAAATCATGCTTGATTTTCACAATAAAGTCCATACAGTATTTTTTATATTTTGAAAAATAATTTTGATTTAAAGTTTGAACTCTTAAAATTGATCTTGGACTTCCCGAGGTCTACCCTGTGAGGGGTTCGCCAGTACTAGGAGATGTGATGGGATGATAGCCCAAATCTCCCTTTCGCAAGATACATGTAAATAGAAAAATTAAGTTCAAAAAATAATTTTTGATAATTCTTTGTTTTATATGTTTGTATTTGATTTTTGCATATAGAAATAGAAATCAAACAAATAAACAAAGAATTGAAGAGAATTAAATATGTTTTTTTGCAATTTTGGCTTTTATAGTTATTTTATTTTAATTTTTCAAAAATCAATTAATGGCATAGATGCAAAAATGAGTAATAATGAATTTTTATTGATTTTTCAGAATTTTAAAATTACAGAAAATCGGTCATCCGAGCTAGCGCCGACAGTAGGTCCTAGTGCCTGCGTTAGCTCACAGAGAGTGTTTATTGTTAGTATTTGGCCAGGATTTCCTTTGATTTTATTTCTGATTTCACTTAATGATGACTGAGCAATATATGACCTATCTAATGCAGTGAATTTTTTTGAAGAAAATGCAAAAAATTGCGGAAGTTAAATTTTAACTCATGAGGTCAAAACCCAAATTATGATTCGTGTTGTAAAGAGTTCTTGAAAGGATGTCCACACGTTGTTACATGTTAATTCTCCAATTTTGTTGATGAAGGCTAAAGTGCTTAATAGCCTAATAACTTGATTTAATTAAAATATCTTATAGCAAATTTATAGTTCAATTTATATGAATACTATATGATATTTATAGGCAATGATTTTTAAAGAGATAGATTGGTCATTTATAAATGAAAACCTGACTTTTACTTTTGATTTACAATGATTTGTAAACTTCATTTAGGCTTTAGGGGACAAAGTCAAATTTCAAATATTATATTTGATGACCATGACATGATGACTAAAAAGAGAAAAAAATGGAACATTATGCATATTATGAAGTAGAGTATTTTGCAATTCATTTTAATTTATTTCTACTTCATGCAAATGAATGATACTAGTAGATAAGAGATTTGGGTATCCAAAGGAAACCAAGTGTAACGGTTCCTTTGGGTACCCAAATATAGCGTGATAATTTTTGGGGAGACACAAATGAATGAATTCTTTCAAGTGGAGTTAATGTTTCATTTTTTATTTTGGGTCTCCATTCATATTTTGATTTAATATTATGCATCAAATTTCCATATTCATTAAAATTAGTCTTAGAATAATAATGACTTTTGAAATTATTTTTCATATGAAATTTGTAGACATATGAATTTAATTTGGGAGATATGTAATGAGGGTTAGAGTTCATTATGCTTTTATGATTAAACATTCTACTAGGTGCATGTTTAATAGATTTTATAATACTAGTAAAAGTCTTACACATGTTAGATGATAAACTAGAAATAAAAGATTTTTTATTACTTGTAAATGTTGGATCTTGCGGCACCCTTAGAGGGGGGGGGGGGGGGGGGGGGGGGTGAATAAGGGCAAATATTAAATTTGAAATTTTTCCTAAATATTAAGATAATTTTGCAATGATAAACAAGTGGATTTTTACACAACCAAAATAATCACTTAGAAAATCATGAGGAAATTGGAAATCAAATTTTATTTTCACAAGTGATGAATACGAAGAACAATTGATCTTAATAAAGCTTAAGACCAAGGCTATGATAAAAATAAGTTCTTTTTAATTCACCGGTCCTTCAACCAAGGACCGTCCGGCTATAGCGTATCTCTTCCTAGATCTTACTACTAGCCTTCTCCTAGATATCTCCACGATCTAGACGCTGCACACAAGGCGGCGATTTACTCCTAAGCCTCACAAGGACCTAGACACCATGCGCAAGGCGGCGATTTCTTCCTAAGCCGCACACGGACTTAGACGCCACGCACAAGGCGGCGATTTCCTCTAAGGATTACGAGATGATAAAATAAATTACAAAATTGAGATTAAGATATGAGAACTCCCTAGATCCACAGCTCTGAAAATGGCGTCGAATCCTTGCAAAGGTTGCCTGAGATACCGCGCATGAATCGTCGCTCCTTCAATCCTGAACGTTCTTGCCGAAAAGGGAGTTCTCAAATTTTTGGAGCTCTCTGGATGAAAAGCACTCGGGAATTGGTACTCCAGAATAGTGTGTAACTCCTCCTCCATGAAAAATGAGTCAATATATATTTTGTCGATGTCGTCGACTAAATCTAGATGTCGTCCATCGACATTATCTCCTCCAGCTGCCATGTGTTCCATGCGAACGAAGTGTGCACGCGTCGTGACAGTTTCGGTTGAAACGTGGGCTATCAGATTTTGATATCAATGTCGGAATTCCGATAGTGGACGGAACTTGTAGAACGTGTTGAAACCACTGAGCTGTCGGTGACGACACCTAGCTGTCGCATACGACAGTGATTTTTCTGGACCATTCATTCTGAGCTCCAAACAATAATTAGCATAGTTGCATACCTATTATACCTGCAGACCATGGAGAAAATAGGATCAAACACACCCGAGATTTGTTATTAGCAAACCAAGGAGTTCGGAAAGCATGCTCCAACGGTAAATTTTTCCATAAATAGTTTTAATGATTCTAGTTTATTAAATAAAATATTTTTTTTCATTTACTAATTTTTCATTATGCTCTTTTAAAATTAAAAGTACTTTTTCAAAATCCTTGAATTTTTCTTTAATATTATTACAATCAAAACAAGGCTTTGAAATTTCAATTAAAGAGCAAGATGGAGAAGTCACATCACAATTGGATTCTAAAGTATCATTAGCTTTTAATCTTTTATTTTCTAAACATTATTTTTTATTCGCAACTTTTAATTTCTTGATTTTACGTTTAGCCATTTTTAGTATATGAAAAGTAGAGATAGAATTTGCCACACAAGAAGAAGAATTAGACTTTCTTACAGCGCTATAGGAAGAGGCAAGATGTGAACATGAAGTTCCTTCGTCGTCTTCTAGGCCTTCCTCCTTTATAGATGAATTTTCATCTTCTCTTGATGAATTGCTCTCTTCGTCTAAGTCAATTTCCATGATTTCCATGGTTTTGCTATGAGAGAAATCTTCTTGAATGATGATGGATGGTTGTATGTACTTCTACTCCCGTGTTTGTTCCATACCTGCGAGAGGAAGAACATACATCTCTTCAAGAAATTTCCAAATTTTGTATGTACTAGAAAAACAATATATTAATTTGAAAACTTCATTTGATAGACCACAAAATAAATAGTGTTTGGCTTTAGCATTTAGATGACGTTCTTTTTTATTTGAATCATTTGCTGGTTTTACTATTGCCATATTCTATGCTTCGATATCTAAATTTTTAATATACTTTTCCATTAAAAAATTCCTCCTTTTATTATTTCTTCCTTCGAATAAAGGTGGTGCAAGAGATTTTTCTTCATCATAAAAAATTACCCCACTAGTAGAAGCGAGATCATGAGATGCCATTATTCCTGGTTGTTAGACCGTTTGGAATAACCTCGCTCTGATACCACTTGTTGGAACGGTAGGCGCCCTTAGAGGGGGCGGGGGTGAATAAGGGTTTTAAAAACTTATGTTATATTTTGATATACTTGAAAAACTAAGAGATTGAAATAGAGATTTAGAATGAAGATCTAAATTGATTTATAATAAAAGAGAAAATAATTATCAATTTAGCGAAATGAAAAACAAATAAATTTTATTACCCAAAGAGAGACATGAGTACTATTAATAAAATTGATTACAAAACTAGATTTCTATGACGCTGGAAATCAAAGCGAATAATAAAATTCTTTTTTTTTGTATCCCGACTTGTATCCCCACGAACCGGTGGCTTTAGCCTATCCTTCCCCGGATACGGCCTCAAGCCGCTCTAGCCAATCCTTCCCCGGATATGACCTCGAGCACCCCCTAGACCTAACCTAGATCTAGTAGCCAACACGAGGTGAATTTCAGCCCTATGTGTTACCCAGACCTAGTGCCAACACGAGGAGAATTCACTAAACGTTTACAAGAAAAGATGTGAAATAAATAACAACAATATAAAACTCCCAATATGGATCTCTTGGAGAAGTAGACGAAGACCCGCAAAGTATGATCGTAGTCGATGCGTCTTTCGTCACGGTGATGAAGCGTGTTGAAATCTTCTCCAATGATCTCCTTAAGCCTTCATGGATTTGTGGGAGTATCTCTCTGAACCTTCCTCTATATGATGTGGAACGAAGCTCTGGAATTTAGGAGTAGAAGAGGATGAAGAAGATGGATCCAAGGGGTCCTTTTTATAGCCTTGGAGCTAGTGCCTGCGTTATCACTACCGCTGGCGCTATCCCAGTTAGGAAATATTCTCCGCGTGAGAATCCTTCATTTTAAGCAAGTCGGCTGCCTTCCTCTTGTGCTTTGCGTTACCGCCTGCGCTACCCAATACTGCCTACGCTAGAGGCTACTGCCTGTGTTAGATGCTATGGCCTGGCGCTATCTCCTTCTATAATTGCTTCCTGAAATTGCTCTAATCAGAGCTAGCGCCTGCGCTAGGTGCTACCGTCGGCGGTAGTGGACATGTTGGAATTCTGGCTTCAAACTTGGGGGCAACCTTCATATGTTATCCTTGAGTCATGTGGACTTGTTTTCCTGCACACTTAAACACACAAGATCAAATACACATAAGATTTATTATTCTCAAACCTAGGAGATGCAGAAGACGATGTTCCAACAAGATTGTGTCTTCTTCTCTTCTCTTTCACTATCCAAGAAAGACTCATCTTCTCTTTGAGTCTCATTCGTTTCTCTCTTCTTCTCTCACAATTTGAAAAGGAATATTATGCAACAATCCCAATGAATGAAAAAGAAGACCGTTGATGGGTGTTATGTCTGCTTCTCTCAAAAAATAGCTAATCAAATACAAAATAGTATCCACATAGATTATGAAATTCAATGATCCCTTCAGAACTTGTCAAAGAAAGAGTCTCCTTGTGGAAAAGCCTGCAACATTCATCCATTCAACAAAAGTGTTTTAAGAATCCCTCTTTAAAGAATTCAGTAATAGATTTTTAAGAAGCCCTCTTTACAGGATTAAGTTATAAATTTTTAAGAATCCCTCTTTAAAAGATTCAGTAATAGAGTTGTAAGAATCCCTCTTTAAAGGATTCAGTGATAGTGTTTTAAGAATCCCTATTTAAAGGATTCAATGGTTCTAAGATTCTCTTTATCCAATGACTCAACACTATTTAGTGATTTCCTACCAAGTGGTAGAAGAGAGGACGTACCCAGATTTATGGAACCTCTATAAAATATTTGTGTCATCTAGATGATTGCTCTATAGCTTGGAATTTTATTATTGCATAATATTTGTTGTTGTTTATATAATTTTTGGCATGTACTATGCTTGATTTTGTTAAAATATTTTGTAAACTATATTCACCCCCTTAAAATTAATTCCCAAGTATTATTCCATGTTTGAGATTAGTTCTGCATTAACTTAAAGCTAAAAGCAAAAGCAAAAGGAGGAGAGAGGGTGGCCAACTAGCTAAACATGTGTTGGCTTTGCCTCCCTTCTTTGGAGCTAAAATAGGAAGGGTTTTAGTCCTTAGAGCAACTCTATCCTTCCATCAACTAAGGCAAAACACTAAAGAGGAGGGTGAAGGAAAGAGGGTGGCTGAACATGGCGAAGAAGAAGCTCAAGATTGAACTAGACCTTTTCCTTGTCATCTTGTGAGGACAAGGATGCCAATGTGGCAATCAATGTGCTCCTGACATAGATTGATCCAAATGGCATGAAGGTGAAGGGGAAATTGGGCGTAATTAATTCAAAACCCCATTAGGGGGTTGACCTAGCTTGGTCAAAGTTGGCTTTAACATTGACTTTGTTAAGGTGGCATGCTTAGGTGGCAATTTCATGAAGTAGATGAGACCAAGGTGGGGTCATGATAATCATCAAAGGTTTCATTTATGCCAATTGGGCTTAGGAGACCTCAATTTCATTTCAGGAAGGGGGGGGGGGGGGGGGTTACCAAGTCAACTTAAATGGCTGACTTGTCATGTCATCT
Organism: Dactylorhiza incarnata; assembly: GCA_033032865.1. Lineage (NCBI taxonomy): Eukaryota > Viridiplantae > Streptophyta > Magnoliopsida > Asparagales > Orchidaceae > Dactylorhiza > Dactylorhiza incarnata. The sequence continues at coordinate 21,530,563 of JAWHQI010000011.1, read as the reverse complement.
TGAAGAAGTGAACCCTAAAGGGTTTCATAGGTACACCTTATGCTCACTAGGCTATGATTAGCTCACTTAAGCTAGTGGTGCATTAATTAGGTCAAGGTTGATCTAAGAGAGCACAATTGGGTGATGAGGACCCCTTATAGTCTAAGTAGCTCAATTGAGCATAAGGTGTACTTAGGTTTCTACTAGGTCACCATTAGATCAAAGGTTGAAGTAGGGTCCCCTTGGGTCTTGAGTGTAAACAAAGTCCTCCTAGGGCCTACCAGGGATCCTATAAATGCCCTAAAACTTCTAGGGTCCCGTACTAAAAATGGGATGATACAAATCTAATAAAAAAAAACAATTTTTGTCCCTAAATATAGATTAGGTCTAGTGGCGAAAAGCTAAAGAAGGGTTAATTGTTGGGAACAGTGCCCAGTAATGTTCCTGATTTGAAGAAGTGCTCAGGTCAATGATAAAAGCACTATGTATTTGATGGTATACTTAGTTTATGCTTGTAGAGATTAAGTCATATGTCCAGTACTTTTCTAATCTCACTAAGCCTAATATCGTCGAGAAGGACTAGACATATCGTCGATAAGCACGTATACATCGTTGAGATGATACTCACAGTTAAGCAGAAGGATCGTGTCAATTATCGTCGAAATAGTATGGACATTCCGACGATATTATTGTGACATTAAAGTACACACGATGATATTGTCGTAAGAATAAGAAGAATCGGTCTAAGTCCAGTATCGTCGTGTCAACCGGAATCTCACGACGACATTGCAGTAAAGTCTAAAGAAGAGCTAAGTCCAAGTATTCGGCTTTGTCGATGACATCGTCATAAAAGAAGCCTTGTCATCGAAAAGGCTAAGGGAGAACTCTTGAAGACAACTTATGGAAGAAGAACTGCTTATCGTCATAATGATCAAAGACAAGATCGTCGAAATGAAAACATGATTTCGACGACATCGTCGATATGACAGTATGGTTTTGACGACATCATCGATATGATAGTATGGTTTCGACGACATCATCAGAATGACAGAATGGACTCAACGACATCGTCGAGAAGACAACAAGTTGACAACAAGATTACGACAACACGTTTAAGATGACTTTATGTCATCATAAGTGCAAGTGCAGCTGTGATATCTTGTGTCGTCGAGATATCATTGTATAAAGGAGATTGAAGAAGACTTAAAGATTTGTCCAAGTCCAAGATGGATCTCGTAACGACAAGTTCTGTCGTTGAGATGTTGCAAATATCATCGAGATAAATCAAGATATTTCAAATCGCGTTGTCTGCATTTTATGCCGCCGCATGATGGTCCAATCAGCGCGTGATGTTAAGGAATGGATCTTTGACACTTATAGTACATCCTAGGAGACAGTTATCTGGCTCCTCAGTCTTATAAAAGAGATAAATGTCTGCCTTAATTTGCTATAGCATGAAATGCAGAAAATACGTACAAATCAATAATATAGTAAGGCTGCGTGAAGAAGGAAAAAGAATCTGAGAACTAAAATTCTTCATCAAGTGTTCTCCAAATTTCAGTCAAGCAACATCGACTGATAAGTATGGTTCCAAAGTGAAGAAAGGATTGAGGAAGAATATGTGCTATCCAAGAAAAGATTAGAAGAATTCTCTTCAGATCCAAGATGCCAATACTCATCAGGCTAAGAACTTTTCCAAGAAGCCAATCCTCATCATGCTAGAGAACAATTTCTCAAATCTTTTTTATAGGTTTGCGGGCCTGAGCTGTAGGATCTGTTTTCAAATCTGAGATTGTAGGGCTTGAGGGCCTGTGTACTGTAGACCTTGAGGGGCTGAGCTTTGTAGGCCTTGAGGGGTTGAGCATTGTAGGGCTTGAGGGCCCGAGTTGTAGGGCTTGAGGGCCCGAGTTGTAGGGCTTGAGGTCCTAAGTTGTAAGCCTTGAGGGGATGAGTTGTAGGGCTTGATGGCCGGTGTTTTAAGCCTTGAGGGGCTGAGTTGTAGGGCTTGAGAACCTGAGATTGTAGGGCTTGCGGGCCCGAGTTTTGGTGGAGTTTGTCGACCCTAGCACAGTGCTAAAAAGGCACAGAGGGATAGTGGACTACTCAAGACACCCCATCTTGAGGAACCACTATACATCTGGTGTTCTTGTGTGCTGTGTTTCTGTGTTTTATTGTTGTTCTGTGTTAGTTTAACTAAGTTCTTAAGCATAAATTTCAATAACAGCCATATTACCTCATACCCCTCCCCTCTCGATGATGGTTCCATAACTTACAAGTGGTATCAGAGCTAGGTTAATCAAAAAATAACTTAACAATCAAATCTAGATCACGAGACTACTCACTATGGCTGGAGGTGATCAACACAGAGAAATGAGATCCATGTAGCTCCCAATCTGTAGCAAGGAGAACTTTCCTATTTGGAAAGAAATGGTAAGACTCTTCATGGAAGCTGCTGATCCCAGGGTGCATGTAGCTGTTCAAGAGAGTCCCTTCACCCCTATGACTGCATCTACCAGTGATCCTACTGAACAGGTGCCAAAGAAATATGTTGATATGAGTAAGGACGATGAGCTTACACTGGTAAGCCTGGATAAGAGAGCAAATAACATTATTGTGAGTGCAGTTGATAACTTAACCCTCCAAAATCTCATTTACTACAAAACTGCCAATGAGATGTGGGAATCCATGGTTGTTCACATGGAGGGGACTAAGGAAGCAAGGGATGACAAGAAATCCCTTCTTAATCAGGAGTATGAGGCCTTCAAGCAAGGAAAAAATGAAAATATCTCTAGCTGCTATGAGAGATTTTTCAAGATAGTCAATGGGCTGAAGAATTATGGTAGAGAATTCACAGATTCAGATCTGAATAATAAATTCCTTATATCCCTCATTAAGGAATGGGACATCAAATTTGTGCAATTAGAGAAATGGGTCAACTGGGCAACATGGAGCCCAAGAACCTATATGGGAAGTTGCTCTCCCATGAGCTTCAACTTAACACCAAAAAAGCTGAAGAAGAAAGCTTATGGGAGAGCACCAGAGAAAAATTAGTAGCCCTCAAGGCTGAGAGAATGAGGAGGTCCAGGAACAAGAGTCCTGCACACCGGGATAGATCTGAAAGCAGTGAAGCTTCTGATACCAGCACATCAGAATTTGACAACACTGACAAAGTGATGGCCCTCCTATCTAAGCAGTTCAGAAAACTGATCTCTAGAAGGAGAAGAGATAGCTTCTGACCATCTTCATCAAGCTCCAGAAGATCTGATAGATCTATATCCTCAAGGGAGGATAAGTATAAATCAAAACCTAGTAAATTTAATTTAACTAACATTATTTGATATTCATGCAATAAAGCAGGTCACATGATTGTTGATTGCCCTTCCAAGAAGAAAGAATCAAAGCACCATAAAGACAGAAGAAGGTCAAGGGATAAGATAAACCTGAAAAGGGTTGAAAGAATATTAGGTTTGAAGTCTAAATCACCTAAAGGGGGGAGGGTGAATAGGTCTTTTTGATTTTCCTCTAAGCACCCTAGCTTATTTCTGATTTCTGGTTAAAGCAAAAGATCAACCACACAGAAAGCACACAAGTATGTATAGAGGTTCCTCAAGACAGGGTGTCTTGAGTAGTCCTCTTTCCCCCTTCACCTTTCTAACAATGTGTTAGACAAGGCCAACTCCTCCAAACTCGGCTCAAAAGAGCTTACAACACAGATTCCTCAGGATCTCTCAGGTTTTCTCAAACCCTACCTCAGGCACAGTAGCCCTACAACTCAGATCAGCTCCTGATCCTACAGCTCAGACCTCAGCAGGTCCTACAACTCAGACCACAACAGGTCCTACCTCAGGCTAAACAGCCCTACCTCAGATCAGCTCCTGATCCTACAGCTCAGACCTCAGCAGGTCCTACAACTCAGAGAATTCCTTCTCCTACAGCTCAGGCAATGAAGCCCTACAACTCAGATCAGCTCCTGATCCTACACTCAGGCCTTCAACCCTACAACTCTGAACCCTCAGGTTCCTACAAACTCAGACCAAATGGTCTTACAGCTCAGGCAAGATGCCCTACAGAAAAATGATTTAGAAATTTATTACAGCAGAGTTACTCTCCTGTATATCCTGCACAGCCCGTGCTTCCTATAGCCGAAGATGTTGAATACATCCACAACTTGATCTTCATCTTTAATAGAGTGATGGAAGATCACCTTGCTCCTTCGGGTGGAGGATCTATCTTCTTCTCCCTGTTTCTTCTTCTCTTTCAGGGAGCAGGATGAAAGTCGAGAGCAGCTTCCGTCAATGAAACAGTTGATTTTCTTTTTGCACGAGACGGAGGAGAGCTTCAATTGTGCCCTAGCATTTCCTTTTATACATCTCTGATCTTCAACGACTCTAAGATGTCCTTCTGAGAAGTAAGGGAGAAGCTGGTGGACCCCACACGGCTTGTCTGCAACTTGCCCTAGCCGCAGGTTCCGGCGCCCAACTTTTCTGTAGAGAAGGACTGCGCTCGACGAACGCGCTGCACTCTGCGTTCGACGAACTTGTCAAACTCTGCGTTCGACAATCTTGTCAAACTCTGCGTTCGACAATCTTGCCAAGCTCTGCGTTCGACGATCTTGTCTTGTCTCTGCGTTCGACGAACGACACTCTGCGTTCGACGATTGGCACTATCTCTGCATTCGACGATCTGCACTGTCTCTGCGTTCGACGATTAGTGTTCTGTGTTCGACGAATGGCACTCTGCATTCGACGAACACGCCTTTTGTGTCTTCTCAGCGGCTCCTTCTTTGGTCTCGTCTCAGCGGTCGACGAACAGTGTTCTGTGTTCGACGAACGGCACTCTGCGTTTGACGAACACGCCAATTAAGCCTTCTCAGCGGATCCTTCTTTGGTCTCGTCTCAGCGGTCGAGGAACTTAGTCCTGCGTTCGACGAACGGCCTTCAGCGTTCGACGAACACGCTGATTCTCAGCGTTTGAAGAACTTATCAGTGGAGACTGTAACAACCCGCCCCGACCACCACACCAGGTTTCAGCCTTAACCAGCCCTGGTGGGCCGACTAAACGCGGTTGGACAAGGACTGCAGTCTGGTGCACCCCACCCATGGCTGAGCCTGTCTCTCAGCTACAGTGGGATGTTGATGGCGGGTCTCGATCCCCCGCCACCCTTGATAAGGCACCTTCAACAGTCCTCATCACCAACTGAGCTGTAGCTCAGTTGGTGATGAGAGCTGTTGAAGGCGCCTCATCAAGGGGGTCAGGGGATCGAAACCTGACCTCAACAACGCGCTGCGCTGAGAAGCAGGCGCAGACGGATGCGTTGGGGGGCACCGGGCTGCAGCTCTTGTCCGACCGCATTTAGTCGGCCCACCAGGGTTGGTTAAGGCTGATCCCCTGGTGTGGTGGTCGGGGCGGGTCATTACAGAGACACCTTCTTCTCAGCGGATCCGCTGAGACGGCTCCACGTCTCAGCGGTTAGACCCTTCGTCTCAGCGGTTCTGCTGAGACAAATCTTCATCTCTTAGTAGATGATTCTTCACAACTAAGGGCATGTTTGGCCCTTTCTTTTGAGTCACCTGTACCTGTATATACTACACAAGTATAGCTTTATCAAATACAATATGTCCTTAGCATTGAGAGTGATGCCTCTTCAAATCAAGGTAATATTGAGGGAAATATACCCAACAAGGGTTTATGGCAAAGAAGATCAGAACCCTGAGTGATTCTGATTCAAGCTCTTCCGAAACTGAGGAGGAAGGACTTATTGGCCTTATGACCATAAATGTAGAAATCCAGGATGACAATATCTTTCCTAGGAAGGTACAAATTAGAGCTCCCTATCTACTTCTGATTTTGAATCAGTAGCAGATTCTCTGCATGACGATAAGGGTGAGTCTACTACCAACATCACATCCTCAAGATCCACTCATGAGGTTGAATCTGATCTGATTCAGCAATATAAAGCTTTCAAGAAAAGTAGGAAACTCCTCAAAGTTTAGACTAAGGAGTTGTTTTCCTTGAGATCTACCCACTCTGAGCTCCAGGAGACAGCTGAAAAGCTGGCTGCTATGAGCAAGGAAGTGGATAGATTCAAGGAAGCCACAAAGCTCTAAAATGCTAAATTTGCTCAGAAGAACAAGGTCATCAAGGGCCTTGAGGAAATGCTACTGGATGAAAAGAAGATTGTTGCCAGCTTTTCAAAACCCAAGACTGTCCTTCCCATTATTGATAGTTTTTCTACACCATTCAGAGCTGGTGTAGGATACAATAGTGAGACAGTAAAGGGTAAAGACTCCGAAGAGCAACCCTCTTTTAATAAGGTGCTGCTGGCATCAAATCCCTTTGACCGGGAATCTTCATATGGTCATCTGACCAATGCCTACTCAGCAAGTGGAAGTAAGTCCTCTATTCCAAATAGAAGAGCAGGCTTTGGGCTAAGTTCTTTTAAAGTACCCCATGAGGAGATTCAGATGAAGAATCCAGTTGTCTTTGTCCATGAACCTGGAGCAACAACACTCAAAAGCAAGGGAAAGGCTGCTCCTACCAAGCCTGTTCCCAAGAAGGTGAACCAAAAGGTGATGAGACCAGCTCCACTTCATACTCGCACTTGTAAGGTTCACCCAGGACCTGTTAGGCCAGGTGTCTTCACTCCTGCCCACCAATATTACCATCCTACTCAGATGGTGAAGTAGAAGAGAAGATACAACAGGTATGAGTGCTGGTGTTGTGGGAAAGTGGGTCACTTTGCCCTGGACTATTGGTTCAACCCAATAGGGCCTAGTGCAAGGAGAATGTAGACCACTCAGAGGTGTCGTGTCCCATATTATCCCCCTAACAGAAACCAAGGACCCAAATCAAATTGGGTGCCTATGGGTAAGTAATGTTTTCTTGCAGGTATGTCCAAATCCCATTTGGCATTTGGACTGTGGTTGCTCCAGAGAGAGGGGTGACCAAAGGCTATGGAAAAGGTCAGGTTAAGTGTTGGAGGAACCTCTCGACGACATGATCAATTGTTTCGACGACATGCAGTATATCTCGACGACAATTGGATTAGGAAGGAACGAAGCATAACGTCGACATATTTCGACGACATACTGGAATATCGTCGAAATAGGGAATGACTACTAAACACGATACTGTATCGACAAATCAGAGCCGTCCGATGAAATACTAAGGTACATGCCTCTTCATCTACCTACACTATAAATAGAATAAATGCTTAGGATAAAAATTATGCTCTCATTTGCCCTAAGACATTCCTACGACAAACTTCCATTTCGTCCGAAACAACTGCTTGCTCTCATGATTCTTCTACAATGGTTCCCAAGAGAGAAGTGACATCAGTGATTTCAAGATGTGAGCTTCTGCGAGGAGGATTCAAATCCCGTTTAGATTAAATTCGGTCCGTAATAGGCTTACTGGAATCGGCAGGCCTCGAATACCTGCTGAGTGAACCCTGCATTCTTCTCAACAGGGAGCTCCTGGAATTCTACGGGGGGGGGGGGGGGGGGGGGGGGGGGGGGGGGGGGCAAGGCTAAATAATATAGAATCATCAGTGAAATCAACTGTGGCAGGGAAGAAAGTGAAATTGAATGTGAAGTTCCTGGGAAAGGCATTGCAGCTACCCTGCCTGAAGACAGATGAAGAAGAAGAGGAGGTGTCCACTGAAGACATATTTGTGTGTTTTAAATGGTGTGGAAATTTTGGAAAGACCTATGGGTCCATCAAAAAGGCAGGCTTCAATCAGAAGGGGAAGCTCTGAAAGTGAGGTTAGATCTTTGAATTACTCTAGAGGGGGGGGGGGGGGGGGTGAATAGAGTATTAAAAACTTTTCACTTAATTTTATAGCGGATTTAAAATAGTGTTACATATATGTGTATAACAGAGTGATTTATAAAAACTAAATAATGAAAACAAAGCACACAGCACAACACACAGAAAATCACACACAGTGGACACAAGGATTTTTATAGTAGTTCCCCAATAAACCTGGGTACGTCTACTCTTCTATCACACTTGGTAGGATCCACTAGGTTTTTGATCAGGTGCCCTATCACCAAGGGGTTTTTGATCAGGTGTCCACACACCAAGGAGCTTTTGATCAGGTGCTCTAACCAAACACATGTTTTTGTTCAGGTGTCATGCCACCAAAGGGTTAACTTTTGAAGGGAGTTATAACCTTGCACAAGAGGGGATAAGAAGGGTTTGGATGTTCTTCTCTATCAATATTCTGAGAGAAGACTCTAGTGGATTGTTGATGTAAAGCTCCTCTGTATGATATAAAATATTTGACAGTAGATGGCTGTAGCTTTCTCTTGAATAAATTGATCTTCCTGTAGCTGATGAATCTAGAAGAATAAGTTCTTCAGATTATTGTTGCTCCTTGAAGATCTGATCTAGCAGCAGAAATACTGAGAGAATAGAGTTGATGATGTTCTCAGTGAGTAAGATGGTGCTGCTTGAGGAAGATGAAGAATGAAAAGCTTTTCTGTATATGTCTTTCTTCTTCCTCTCGACTGTATTATCCTTCTTCTTTCTTTTTTTTTGTACTGATAATCTGTAATGTGTTCTGTACTGATCCTACCGTGAAAACTGTATAATAAAATAATACTGTATATCTTCTTTCCTTATTCTTGTGAAATCTTTGACAGATTTTAAATTCAAATCCCTTATTTTAAGGAATAAAATATTCTGAAGAGATATATGCTGTAGTGCAAATCTGATACGCCGTTTATCTTTTTCCTTTTCCATGAACATGTCCTTTTCCGCTAAATGTCAACGGCTATAATCTCTAAATAATAAAAGGAAATGTATTATCCTTACTTATCTGGAAGAATAGAGCCGTTGCTGAAGAGATCTGAGTTCAGAGAATATAATAATATAATCTGTCTGAAATAAATCTGCTGTAGAGAAATTTTCGTCGATCTTAACAAATTTCGTCGAACACAATGTTGAGTTCGTCGACCTCAACATAATCTGGCTGGAAGAATTAAATTAGTTGAGCTGAGAAGATATTTCGTCGATCTGAACATCTGATAATTATTCTTTGAACGCAGAGCTGAGGTCGTCGAACTGAGGAATTCGTCGACCGCTGAACTGAGCAAATTCGTCGACCACTGAGACTGAATAATTTCATCGACCGCTGAGACTGGATAATTTCGTCGACCGCTGAGCCGCTGTGAATTGAAGATCCTTGACCACTGAGAGCAAGCCGTTCGTCGAACGCAAAGTGTAAGTCGTTCGTCGAATACAGAGAGCAAGCCGTTTGTCGAACGCAGATAGCAATTCGTCGAACGCAGAACCTGAATATTTTCTTGAGTTATAACAGCCTAAAACCTTGACCCATTGACTATACATTGGGGTCAACTTTAGTCCTAATCAGCAGATAGTGATCCTAGCCCAAATCAAAAATGGGGTTGTTCCAACAATCTCCCCCTATTTGGGTTAGGACACTATTTGACAAAAATTGAAACAAATAAAAATAACAACAGAACAACAGAGCATATATATCTGATATATTTTAAATATTTTATCAGATATAAAAATATGATACTCTGAGTTCTGAAACATTTCAAAAACTAACAAATAAATAGAACCTTTGTCTTTCTCTGAATTCTGACATTTTTGACTTTCTGAATAATGATTTCTGATTAGCTGAACAGTATCTGCTATATTTCAGCTTTCTGAATTTGTTGATCTGAACTGTAGCTTTATAATCTGAATTTGATATCTGCTCTAACAGAAATTATTTCTTAATCTGCTTTGCTACCAATCAAAATTTGAATCTGTCATAACATCTTACCCTAAATCTGTCATAATCTGAATCTTTATCTGTTGCTTCTTCTATATCAAAAGCTATATCTGAATCTGCATGCAAACACTGCATCTGAAATTGCAACATATGTAGCTTCTTCATGCATTATTTCTCCCTTGAGAGCATCTCCCCCTGAGACTGGAGCTTCTTCAGCTTTCTCCCCTTGCCTTGTTCATAGAACATCTCCCCCTGAGCAAAAACTGCTTCATATGGAGCTTCTTCATAGAACTGAAATCATGCTTCTTCATCAGCATTTCCTCTTGAAGCTTGAACATCTTCAGAAAACAACTCCCCCTGTCAAAAAGGAAAGTATCTCCCCCTGACAAAAAGGAGCTTCTTCAATACATCTCCCCCTGCCTAGTTTCAGGAAGACCTAGAGCTAGGCCCCTAGAAGAAGGGACTTTTGAGGAGGTAAGGAAGGATGCCATCTTTATATTGCTATTGTTCCTGCAAAATAAAATAGAGATCAAGTGCAAAGGAACTAGAAAGAGAAGCAATTTCTGTAGACATTCAGTTAAAATAAAAAGATTTGATTGTGATGACAGGTTCAGAAACAAAAAGCTTCATCAAAACTAGGTTCGACGAAAAATGAGTTTTCGTCGATCTCGGTTCGACGAACTTGATGACTTCGTCGATCTCCGTTCGACGAAAAACTAGATTTCGTCAATCTCATTTCGATGAAGAGATGGGATAAGTAGAAAACTTAATTTTTAACAGATTGAATCTCCATCTATCATTCCTAGCTGATTTATAAAGAAAATATGTTTCTTTTCATCCAAGGGTTTGCTGAATTCCTTTATTCTTGACAGCCTTGCTTGAAATGTTTTTATTTACATCTACAACCTCTTTGCTCTTAGCAGAAATGAATTTTATAGGTGTAGAAAGTATGTTTTTCTTAATCAGAGGTTGCTCACTTGATGATGCACCCAAGCCTAGATTGCCGCTTAATCTGGCATTTACTGTGCTTGTAATGTCCATCAGTTTGATACTTCTCTCATTTAGGGATTCTTCAAATTTCTTAGCCTCAGATAGTTTATTCTCAATGAGAATAATATGTTCTCTAGAGGCAGCCAATTCTTTCTTAAGAATAACATTATCTTCACTTAATTTGTTCATTTCAGCCAACTTATTTCTGAGAGAGATTATTTCCTTCTCAGATTTAATTAAGTCTAAGCAAAGAACTTTGAATTCATCTTTGAATTCAATTGAATTGAAATCAAAATTAGAGATTACCTGATTTGTGTCATTGTCAGCTTCTGCTTCTGATTCTTCTTCATCTGAGTTGTTTGCTGAGGCATTGATAGCCATCATGCAGAATCTTCTTTCAGCTGGATGAAGATGCAAGTTCTGACTCACTGCTTGAGTCATAAACAGCCATCAAGCATTGGTTATTCTCCTTTGATTCTTCTTCATCATCAGATGAGTTGGATGATGATTCTGACTCAGTTTCACTCCAAGTTTCAGCTACAAATCCTCTTCCCTTGTGTTTGTGTTTGTGGGATGAAGACTTTTTGGAGTGTCTTTTATCTTCCTTTTCTCTTCTCTTCTCCTTCTTCTGATTCTCTGGACACTCTGGCAGAATGTGTCCCGGTTTCCTGCAGCCATAACAAATTATTTCTTTAGGACTTGATTTGTCATACCTTGGCTTTTCTCTAGATCTGGAGTCCTTCTTTCTGAAGTCCTTCTTAGCCATCTTGTAGAACCTTTTGGATAGAAGTCTCATTAACTCTTCATCTCTTGGAGCTTTTTCTTCTTCTTCAGCTTGAAAAGCTATGCTTCTCTCCTTTTTGGATGCTGGAGATGAAGTGGATTGCTCAGCTTCTCTAGATTTGATAAGCTGCTCATAGGATTTGAGTTTGCCTAATAAGCTCTCAGTGGAGATCTCATTAAGGCTTTTGGTTTCCTTGATTGGTCAAATCCTAGAGTCCCATATGTTGGGGAAGCACATAAGGATCTTATCATTGATCTCAATGATGGAGATCACTTTGTCCAAAGTCTTTAGCTCATTGATTATGAGGCTGAGCCTGTTATACATGTCAGCAACACTTTCATTTTCTCCCTTTTTGAAATTCCCATATTGAGAAATAAGGTGAGATCTTCTATCCTTTCTTTCATTAGCTGATCCTTCAACCATATTGTTGAGTGAGATCCAGATTTCTCTGGCTGAGGTGCATTCCACCACTTTCTGGAAAATATCATCAGACATTGTTTGTGCCAGTATATTCATAGCTTTGGCATCTGCACTTCTTTGGTTCTTCTGTGCTTCTGTCCACTCAGGAGGTGGAACAATATTGTTGTTTGTTGTGGATTCGGCACTTGGTACTGCTGTAGGTGTTGGACGCCCTGTCAAAATAACATTAAAGATTTCCTCATCAATAGAATTCATGTACAATCTAATCCATGCCTTCCATAGTGCAAACTTACTGAGATTGCGCATAGGAGGTCTTGTGCTAGAATATTCTTTGTTATGTGCCATGAGTTTTTAACAGAAAAAAAAACTCTAGAATAAATTTAAGATCTAATTAATCTTTATGATTCAGGTGTTAGCATGTATATAAAATCAACTACCCTCTGATACCAATTGAAAGTCAATTGAATATCAGTTGAAAGTGAGTTGATATAATCAACCACACTTTGATACCAATTGAAAGTGAGGTTAGATCTTAGATTTACTCTAGAGGGGGGGGGTGAATAGAGTATTAAAAACTTTTCACTTAATTATATAGCGGATTTAAAATAGTGTTATATATATGTGTATAGTAGAGTGATTTATTAAAACTAAATAAAGAAAACAAAGCACACAGCACAGCACACAGAAAATCACACACAGAGGACACAAGGATTTTTATAGTAGTTCCCCAATAAACCTGGGTACGTCTACTCTTCTACAACACTTGGTAGGATCCACTAGGTTTTTGATCAGGTGCCCTATCACCAAGGGGTTTTTGATTAGGTGTTCACACACAAAGGAGATTTTGATTAGGTGCTCTAACCAAACCACATGTCTTTGTTCAGGTGCCCTGCCACCAAAGGGTTAAATTTTGAATGGAGTTATAACCCTGTACAAGAGGGGATAAGAAGGGTTTGGATGTTCTTCTCTGTCAATATTCTGAGAGAAGACTCTAGTGGATTGTTGTTGTAAAGCTCCTCTGTCTGATATAAAATGTTTGACAGTAGATGGCTGGAGCTTTCTCTTGAATAAATTGATCTTCCTGTAGCTGATGAATCTGGAAGAATAAGTTCTTCAGATTATTGTTGCTCTTTGAAGATCTGATCTACCAGCAGAAATACTGAGAGAATAGAGTTGATGATGTTCTCAGTGAGTAAGATGGTGCTGCTTGAGGAAGATGAAGATGAAAAGCTTTTTCTTTATATGTCTTTCTTCTTCCTCTCGACTGTATTATCCTTTTTTTTTATACTGATAATCTGTAATGTGTTCTGTACTGATCCTATCATGAAAACTGTGTAATAAAATAATACTGTATATCTTCTTTCCTTATTCTCTTGAAATCTCTGACAGATTTTCAATTCAAATCCCTTATTTTAAGGAATAAAATATTCTGAAGAGATATATCTTGTACTGCAAATCTGATACGCCGTTTATCTTTTTCCTTTTCCATGAACATGTCCTTTTCTGCTAAATGTCAACGGCTATAATCTCGAAATAATATAAGGAAATATATTATCCTTACTTATCTGGAAGAATAGAGCCGTTGCTGAAGAGATCTGAGTTCAGAGAATAGAATAATATAATCTGTCTGAAATAAAACTGCTGTAGAGAAATTTTCGTCGATCTCAACAAATTTCGTCGAACACAATGTTGAGTTCGTCGACCTCAACTGAATCTGGCTGGAAGAATTAAATTAGTTGAGCTGAGAAGATATTTCGTCGATCAGAACATCTGATACTTATTCTCCGAACACAGAGCTGAGTTCGTCGAACTGAGGAATTCGTGGACCGCTGAACTGAGCAAATTCGTCGACCGCTGAGACTGAATAATTTCGTCGACCGCTGAGACTGGATAATTTCATCGGCCGTTGAGCCACTGTGAATTGAAGATCGTCAACCACTGAGAGCAAGCCATTCGTCGAACGCAGAGTGTAAGCCGTTCGTCGAACGCAGAGAGCAAGCCGTTCGTCGAACGCAGATAGCAATTCGTCGAACCCGGAACCTGAATATTTTCTTGAGTTCTAACAGCCTAAAACCTTGACCCATTGACTATACATTGGGGTCAACTTTAGTCCTAATCAGCAGATAGTGATCCTAGACCAAATCAGAAATAGGGTTGGTCCAACAAGCTCCTTGCACACATAATTGGAAAAGTTCTGTTATGCAAACCGGGTAATCATGACCGGAATTCCAAGGATATGTTTGAGGTAATATGCAGGATAATTCTCTCTAAGAAGATTGATTGGAGGGAAGTTGTATTCCAAAAAATGAAAAGTAGTCTGCAGACTCCCTCCTTTGGGAGAATTCTCTCCATCTTCTTCCTGAATTCCCTTGGGGAAGTGCTCAACAGGAAGATGGGAGTGCCTCTGCACTACTCCAAGAGGCTGGACTCCAAGCTACTGGATATGTGGGATAGGTCTATATCCAAAGGACCTGCAGGTACTTCTTTAGTTCAACAGAAGAAGTCAAAGAAAGTTGTTTAGGTAGTTGCCTCAGAGGAGGAGGAGTCCTCTAGTAGCTCTGAGGAAAGAAGAGCCCCATGCCAACAAATCTCTGCTCAGATTGAGGGGAGATGTCTTTACCAGAAGATATCCAAGTGCAAGAAGTTGTACCTGCTAACATAGAGGTGGCTATAGAAAGGAGAAGCCCAATCATGGGAAGTGATCCAGTTAAGGGGGAGTTCCTATTTGGAAGCTCAGCCCAAGATACTGCAATAGTTGAGGGGGGTACACATCTGGGGTGCTCTACCCTAGCAGATCAGGAAAATCCTGTCCAGCTAGAGATCATCCCAGAAGCAAGAACTGACAACACATGAAAAGAGCCAGAAGCAGCTGAGGACACTGCACCCTCCATTGGGCTTGAATTGGCCCTTGGAGGAAAGATAGTTCTCATGGTGGAAAATGAGCCAATAAAGATAACATCTTCTAAGACGTCAATTGTTCAGATCAGTGACTGCTTATCTAATAGTGCCCCTAAAGATGCCCCAGAAGTAAGAGTTGCTCCAGAAGAACATGCTGCTGAAACATCATCTGCTCCCACAGGATCTCTGTTCCATATGATCTCAGCATTGCTCAATGCTCAGAGGCTGAAGATGGAATCATTCATCCTGCACACAGTTGATGGTCTGAGGAATGAAATAAAGGCTGAGCTGAAGAATGCAAAGAAGGAGATACTTCATCTGAACACTCAGCATGCTCACTTATATCAGCTTGCAGCTCCAGACATGGAGCTTGTTGGTGAAGAGATCAACAAAGTCGGCCATGAAACCCATAAGCTCCTGTAGACACTACAACAATTGTGTTTTACAGCAACGTTTATTTTGCGACGTTTTAAAAAATGTATCTATTACAATTATTATCCGCAACATTTTTACATAAAAACGTGGCTAATACATTTCCCGCACTTCGTCCCGGGCAAACACAGGTAGGCGGGAGAAGAAAAAAATTTGGGCAGTTTTTGCGACGTTTGCTTAAACAAACGTCGCTAAAACCATTATCTTCCGCCACGTTTTTATTTAAAACGCCGCTGAATGTTGGATCGGTCGGCGACCTTAGAGGGGGGGGGGTGAATAAGGGTTTTCAAAAACTTTAGATTTATTTAGAAAAACTTTGGAATAATGCAATATTAAAACAAGAAGAAGTCAAGTAAAACAAAAAGAGAGACAAGCTTTATTAATATTAAATGAGTTTTACAAAACTTGATCTCTATGACGCTAGAGATAGGAGGCGAATAATAAAAGCTCTTTTCGTTTTCTATCCCGACTCGCTTCCCCACGAACCAGTGGCCCTAGCCTTCTCCTCCCCGGATTCGGCCTCAAGCCGCTCTAGCCAATCCTTCCCCGGATGTGGCCTCGAGCACCCCGTAGACCTAGCCTAGATCTAGTCACCAACACGAGGCGAATTTCAGCCCTAAGTCCTACCCCAGACCTAGTCGCCAACACGAGGCGAATTCACTACCGTTTACAAAGAAAAAGAGAAATAAAATAGAAGACAGCAATAATAAAAAAACTCCCTATATGGATCTCTTGGAGAAGTGGACGAAGGCCCGCAGAGTATGATCATAGTCGATGCGGTCTTTCGTCATGATGATGATGCGTGTTGAAATCTTCTCCACGGATCTCCTTATGGCTTTTATGGATTTGTGGGAGTATCTCTCCGAACTCTCCTCTCTATGCTGTGGCACGAGGCTCTGGAATTTGGGATCTCTAGAGGATGATGAAGACGGAGCCAAAGTGTCCATTTTATAGCCTCAACGCTACCGTCGGCGCTATCCCTGATTAAGTAACATTTTGCGCGGCAGGATCTTCAATCCGCGGCAACATTTTGCTCTATACCTCTTGTGCGCCATGCTACCGCCAGCGCTAGTAACTACCGCCGGGCGCTAGCTCCTTCTAAAAACTCTACCAGAATCGCGCTAATCATCGCTAGCGCCGGGCGCTATCGCTACCGCCGGCGCTAGTGGCCATGTTGGAATTCTGGCCTCAATTTTGGGGACAACCATCCTTGAGTCATGTGGACTTTGATTTCCTGCACACTTAAACACACAAGATCAAATACACATAGGATTTGTTATTATCAAACCTAGGAGATGTGGAAGACCATGTTCCAACACTGAATCCTATAGGATTTTAATTTATTTCAAAACCCTCTCCGATCCAATTCATACGCAAGTGCCGACCTAATTTCTGCTGCGTGCCCTCATCATTCCCGCTATGCTTCCTCGTCGTTCCCACTGCATGCCCTCATCGCCGACCATATTTTCCGCCGCGTGCCTTCGTCGCCGACCGCTCTATGTGAGTTTTCCTCTTCCTGGTGTGTGGCTTCTTCGGCGTGTGCCTTCTTCGGCTCTTCCACTTTGTTCCTGAGCACAACTGAGCGCGTGACTCCAGCAGAGGTAGTTAGGCAGAGGTTCCAGAGAAGGTATCGATTAACTCTTCACTCTATTTTTTGAGTTTTGGTAGTTAGGCAGAGGTTCATGCATTTCCTGGACATTAAGGTAGCATTACGACGTGATCATGCTCCTCATTGTTCTCGTCTAGGGTTTGTTCGTTTAAAATCATAGACGAGGACATCATGTGCCAAAATTCTTAAATAAGAACTCAATCTATTTTGGTTTTTTAATCAGCATAAATGCGCCATATATTTGGATGTCTGGTTATATGATATTTAAGCTATTAATTATGATATCTCAGATATCCATTACAATATCTCAGATATTTGAAATATGCTGGTTTGTGTTTTATTTGTATATATGGGTGATGATTTGTGATTCTATATCATATATGTACGTAAAAGTTCACTTAGAACGCACAATCAAGTCTTCATATATGATATTTGAGTCTTGAGATATCAATTATAATTTTACAAATATCAGCTTTGATATCTCAAATACTTAGTTTTGACATCTCAGATATCTGATATATGATGATTATTAATTATAAGACAAATTCTATATGATATCAAGATGTTTTGTGTATATTTCAAAACTTGCAATCATGGAAAAGGGCGTAGCATGACTCATTTCGTGTTACAGCAAAACCCATTGTTGACAAAATGATCATAACTTTTTGAAAACCTTACAGATATTGGTGTTATGGCCTCTTTCATTGTCCCCCACTCCCTCAAAACATTATATTATTAGAATTTACTATAATCTAGCTGTTATAATATAAAAGCACATAACTTTAAGAAAGGATTATAAATGGTGAAGCTTACAATGAATGTGCTGGTAATGATAATATGGTTGAAAAATAGAGGTTCAGTGGTAGAATTTGAGCATCAATTTTTCTCAGGCAAAACAATGAGAGAATTGAAGGATGCACTAGTGCAAATCTCTCTTGTGTACCACCTGCTGTAGTACAATGACTTGAAAACTTTGGTTCTATATTTGCCATGCAATTTTTCCTTTCCGTGCCACAATGCTAAGATTCGCAAGGTGTACTTAAGATTATCTGATCCATTCGAGTTTTATAAATTGAACTGGCCAAAAGACATCCATACATATATTATGTCAAATGATCACGCTTATATAGTTTGATAAATATAATGGGAGATTCCATGAATGATTTAATTATGACAGGATAAATACAATGGGAGATTCCATGAATGATCACGCTTATAGAGTGGATGTCTAGAATGGGAGATTCCATACATATATTTTTCTCCATACAATATTTTTAATGGTCTTGCTCTTTATAAAGAAACCAAAAATAGACTAATTAGATTGATTCGCCAATTTCTCCCTAATTAGATTTTTCAAAGGACTTGCCCCCTAATTTTGTTCATTTTCCTTTGACAAATATTATATTTAGCAATCACTTTTATTACCTTCACAAAAATGAAATCTAAATTGCAATCACTATGATGCGAAGATTATTAGCGATGTTTGTCCAAGAAAATGTGACTAATAAATTTCGCCTCATAAAGAGCTTTGAATTCAAGACATATCTAACATTGTGAATATTCCCTCTTATATGTATAGGTACGCATACAAACAATTTAACAATGGACAAAAAATGGATGAGAGAACCACGACATTCAAAGGCATACACAGAAGGCATGAAATATTTGCTAGATCTATTCTATTCATATGCACCAACTGGGGAAAAATGTCCATGTCCTTGTAAAAAATGTGTAAATATAAAGATGTGGGATCGAGACGAGGTAGAAGGACATCTTGTATGGAACTGTATCATGGAAAACTACACAGAATGGATTTATCATGATGGACGACTATCTATTAATGGATCCCGGCCTAATGATATATCTTCTTTTACTACAAACTCAAATTACACTAATGACAACTTTGTTGATCCGATGGACAAATTGTTGCATGCAGCTATTCCTAACATAGCACATGAGGAGAACATGGATGAACAAGAATTATTGAATGAACATCATGGTGAAGATGAGACATTTGTCTGTCCTCAAGCTCCAAGTAATATGAATGCTAATGATTTATACACGTCTCTTTTAGAGGAAAATAAGCCATTATGGGAAGGATGCAAAGAGTACACGAAACTATCATTTTTATTAAAGCTTCTTCATATTAAGACTCTAGGCAATTGGAGTAATACACATTTTATTATGTTGTTGAAAGTCCTGCAGGGTGCGGTGCCAGGTGGATATGAAACGATCCCCGCAAACTATCGTGAGGCCAAAAAAATCAGTTCAAAGTCAGGTCACAATTATATTAAGATTGATGCTTGTGAAAATGATTGTTCATTGTTTTGGGGCACACACAAAAATAATAATGTATGTTATGTTTGCGGGAAGTCGCGGTGGCTTGAAAGTAATGAAGAACAATTTAATCACATGCCGAGGAAACGTAAACAACATGACATGTCTACTACAAAGAAGATTCCTAAAAAAGTTTTTCGATATTTTCCGTTGAAGGAACGCTTAGAGCGATTATTTCTTTGTAAACATACTGCTGAGATGATGCAATGGCATGTCAAGGAGCCCAATCATGATAATTTAATGCATCACCCTAGAGATGGCTTGGCATGGAAAGAGTTTGACCTCAATCACAAGGAGTTCTCTAATGATCCTAGAAATATTCGTCTCGGCCTCGCCACCGATGGTTTCAATCCATTTGGGGATCTTAGCAGTACACATAGCACATGGCCGATTATGTTGGCAGTGTATAATGTGCCACCTTGGGAGTGTATGAAGAAAAAATCTATAATTATGTCGGGTTTGATACCTGGTCCAAAAATGGCTGGTAATAACATTGATATTTATCTGCAACCATTAATAAAAGAGTTGATGGAATTATGGGTCGAGGGAGTAGAAGTGTTTGATTCATCAGATGGAAAAAAATTTAAATTGCGTGCTGCACTATTATGGACTATCAGTGACTTTCCTGGGCTTGGCAACTTATCAGGCTAGAACACACATTCAAAACTTGGGTGCCCATCATGCGGGTTAGACAATAAATCATGCTGGTTAAAACATAGTCAGAAAACATCGTATTAATCTCACCGTAGATTTCTTCCAGTTGATCATCCATATCGAAAGGCAAAAAAGTTTGGTCATCCTGAAATGATTGTAGGTAACACCAAACCACTTAAAGGAAGACATGTCTTGGAGGCAATGAAAAATATTCGAGTTGTATTTGGCAAAGAAAATAAGTTAGGAGGAACGACAATGTATTGGAAGAAAAAAAGCATTTTTTTAATTTGCCTTATTGGGAAACAAATCTATTGCGACATTGTCTTGATGCAATGCATATAGAAAAGAATGTGTGTGACAATATACTAAACACAATATTAGGCGACCCCATCAAATCCAAGGATAATGTGCGTGCTAGAAGAGACTGTAAGGATCTCAAAATTCTAAGACAATTATGGCTCCAAGAAAATGATGATGACACAGAGATTGTTCCTCCAGCATGTTCATTATGAGCAAGATTGAGAAAGAAATTTTCTTGGGTATGATTAAATCACTCCACGTTCCTGATGGATATGCATCCAACATATCACGATGTGTTAAGCTCAAGCAAGGTAAGATTCAAGGGTTGAAGAGCCATGATAATCATATAATCATGCAACATTTTTTGTCTGTTGGGTTACGATCAGTGTTACCAAGACATGTTGTAACTCCTTTGATGGAAGTGTCCGGGTTTTTCAGACAATTGTGTTCAAAAAAATTTCAAGTATCTGACTTGGTAAAAGCTGAGAATCAAATAATATTGGCATTATGTCAGCTTGAAGCTATATTTCCCCCCTCATTCTTTACTATATTGATTCATCTTATGGTTCATCTTCCTAAGGAGGTTATTTTGGGCGGATCAGTGCAATATAGATGGATGTATCCCATTGAGAGGGAACTTGGTCACTATAAAAAATTTGTGCGAAATAAATCAAAGCCTGAAGGATCAATAGCCGAGGGTTATATAGCAGAAGAGACTCTCACATTTTGTTCGCGATTCCTGGAGGGGATAGAGACCCGATTTAATCGACCAAGTCATAATAGTGCAAATTTGACAACTCAAACTTCGGCTTTCACGATGCTTCCACAAGTAGGTAGGGCTACAAAAGGTGTTATCTTGAAGAAATTAGACTTCATCTGCCTCCAGCAAGCTCATCGTTACATTTTATTCAATTGTGCTGAACTTGAGACTTTTCGAAGGTAATTTTTTAAAACTTAATCACTTTAACATAAGACAAATATTTTTGATTTTTAGTGTTTGATAATAATCTATTTTATTTTATAGCGAGTTCCTAGAAGAATTGAAGAACCACCATACCATTGAAGACGATCTATTGGAAAACATGCTTCAAAGAGATTTTGCGAAATGGTTTAAGATAAGGGTAAAAATCACTCAGTGTATTTGAAATAAGATGTAAGATATTTTTTATGAACCAAATCTATTTTTTATGCAAGGTTTTACGTGATGGAGCGATTATCGATGATCCTCAATTAAAGCAGTTGGCTCTTGGACCCAACCCTATTGTTCGTAGCTATAAAGGTTATAATATAAATGGTTATTCATTTCGAACAACATGCAGTGAGATCCATAAGAGAACACAAAACAGTGGAGTGGAGGTTATGTCTGATCATGGTGGGTCAGAGGGGGATATCAACTATTTTGGTAGACTAACTGAAATTATTGAATTAGATTACTTCGATGCTGCAAAGGTATGTCTTTTTAAATGTGACTGGGTGAATCCAACAAACAATGTGGGTGTGAAAAAAGATTTATTCAGGTTTACTTTAGTTAATTTTACTCAATTAATACATACTGGAGTGGCGCTTGAGCACGACCCTTACATATTTCCTTCTCAAGCAAAAATGGTTTATTACATCTGTGATCCAAAACAAATAAATTGGGAGGTGGTCTTAAGGATGGTGCCACGAGATGAGTACGAAATGGGAGAAATTGAAGTTATTGGTAATGAAATATCAGATGTTGAAATGTTATATATAGATGATGATGAGGGTAACGTGATAGTCCGAACAGATGTTGAACCATTAGTTGTGCCAAGAGAAATATAAATATAATCTAGTAAGTATACTCCTTTTTTATTAAAATTTACCCTGATTTTATTTTATAAATGTGCTATATTTATGTTGTAATTTTTATGCAGGTAAATAATGGCTCATAAAAGGAGAATTGATCCAAGAACCTTGTATGTTTCAAGGGATCATATTGAAACATCAAATGGTGAAAATATTGATCCTCCATCTGAAAATCAAAACATAGTTGTTAGTACTAGCAATACACATGCTAGTACTTCAAATGCCCATGTGGATCCACTATATGATGTGGCTAATATGACTTACTTTTCATCTGATGAAAGTGCACATGGGGATGGCATTAACAATGAGGAACCTGATAATCTATGTGCTGATGAAATAAGAACTTCTGACTCAACAGGTAAATAATACATTTACATTTATTGTTGTGATTTACATAATCATATGTTTTCATTCAAAATTGTTTCTTTCAGACACAAGAATACCTAAAAAAGGACGTGGAGAAACCACTTGTAGGCACATTCATTTAATGCCACCAGATAAAGTAATCAAATTTCAGCGCATTGATTTTGGCCAATTTGTGGGTGATGGTCAAGTTCAGTTGTCATCATTCATGGGGACTCTAGTTAGAATGAGATAGTTGTTTCCAATGACCCCCCTTTCATGGACGCATGTGTCCAATTTTAGTAAGAACGCAGCTTGGAATTTGATAAAGGTGCATAATTTGATAAATGTCCATAATCATTTACATTTACGTTAAGTTCATTAATTTATTTAGTAGCATTCACATATATTGATGCAGCAACGATTTGATGTTTACGCGTCTGATAAAAAACATATCATGCACCTCCTGGGTGAAAGATTTAAAGACAATAAGGCAAAGTTTAAAAGTTTATTTTATCGACCCTCAGACACTATTGAAGCTGTTATTGCTCGA
Source organism: Dactylorhiza incarnata (assembly GCA_033032865.1). Classification (NCBI taxonomy): domain Eukaryota; kingdom Viridiplantae; phylum Streptophyta; class Magnoliopsida; order Asparagales; family Orchidaceae; genus Dactylorhiza; species Dactylorhiza incarnata. The sequence continues at coordinate 21,507,690 of JAWHQI010000011.1, read as the reverse complement.
GGTGGTCCTAAAAGCATGCCTGTAAGTGAATTTGCTGATATGGTGACATATTGGTACTCAACAAAGGGGAAGGTAATTTTAGCTTTTTAGTTTTATATTTTGCTATATTTTTATATTGTTTACATATTAAATTGTGATAATTATGACCATCGGGATGCGATAGAACATTAGTGAAAAGAATAAAACATGCCGAAGTAATCAAATTGGCGCACATGATCTAGGTAGGACAAGTCTTGCTAATAGGAGAAAAGAATTGGTATGTCAAACCGAGTCGTATGTTCTCTTTAATTTATTATTCATATTCTTTATAGTAAAATGTTTAAATATTTTTTGTAAGGCCGTTGAATTGGGAAAGGAGCCGCACGTCTTGAATTATACATAAATAGTCGTACAAGCAAAGCGAAAGATAATAGTTTGGTGGATGATTATGCCATATCAAAAAAAGTAAGAATGATTTTTTCTTGGATATAATTATTTGAACATACAAACATTATCTAAATTATCATCATCTGATTGAGTTGTTTATATTTAGGCTGCTTTAGAAAAAGCGATAGCTGAGCAAATGTCACAATGTCCCCTTGACACACCGATTGGTGAAATTCATGAGGCTGCTTTTTGGTCTACATTTGGACCTGAATACTATGGTCGTTGTCGGAGCATGGGATTTGGTGTTACAGCCATTCAAGTTTATCCTGATCTATTACGTCGTTCAAAAATGTCTGGCACTACAAATTCAAAGGAGATGCGAGAGATTGATCAATTGAAGTTACAAATGATGAATATGCAAAAAACTATAGATTGTCTAGTGAATGTCATGTCACAACAAGGTTCTAGAGAAGATTGTTCGGGAACATCAGCGGCGCCTGGGGTCTTTCTATCTGCAGATCAGGTATAATTGATATTCAAGCCTGCGTCTTATACCTTTTTACTTAAATTTTAGTTATATTCAAGTCGTCTCTAATACTTTTTTGCTTAATATTTCTATAGCTTGCGAGGATGATGAATAATATTTCTAGACCAAACCAAAGTACTGAGTCTACTCCTAATGATACACCTCCTATGGAACCTAACGCAAGAATCCACCATGAACAAGGTAATGTATATATTTAATCATATAATATTAATGCAGTTTTATGTTTAATGAATTTATCTAAAATCAGGTGGCCACGGAGAAAATTAGGAAAATAAAGCACGTCAGAGTAGGAGGGATAATTTATTTTGATTATTGCACTGAGGCGTAGCATATTTTTGGGTGAGTAAACTTGAGCATAGTCTTACTATTTTTTGCATCAGTCTTGGTATTAAGATATATAATTTTGCCAATTTGTCCCATTTTGTGTTCTTGCTTTGGTATTTGAACTTTGAAGTGGATTTAAGTCACAAAGTTTCTGCTACTGATGCCCCCATAACAACATTAGGATTCAAAATGTTGGATTCTCAAGTGCTGTTGATGTAAATAAATTAGTAGTTTGCATTCTAACATTATGAGAGTTTATTTTTAATGTCAATTCTTATCCATGATCAAAAAAGAACTGCTCATAGAAGCTTTTGGTTTGTGATTTTCTTAAATATCTTGCTTTTATTGAATTGACAATATCTGTGCAAAGCCGTAGCTAATTAAAAAGGATAATGGGAGTTATATCTGTGCAAGGTTGTACATCACATTATCTTCTAGTTCACAATAACCACAAATACTTATATTTTCATCAATATATCCTCCAGCTTTCCTTCCGGCTAATACATCCATCAACATTATCTTTCCAGTTCTACTTCCACCAACTAGAGCTGTCAGTATGCAAGGCCGTTCGATTTGATTTTATGGTTTATTGGGATAGCATTAAAAAATTATGATTTTGATAGGCTTGGTTTAAATGCTGTTTCTTTAGTATGTATTAATACTGTATATTTTGATTTTGTATAGAAATGAAACCAGCACATTATCTTCTAGTTTCTACATCTATTTCTGGGGAAAGACCAAGCCAAGCTGAATATGTGAGTGGATGTCATTTTGTTTCTTGCTGCTAATACATCCATCAATATTATCTTTCCAGCTCTACTTATATTTCCAAAAATATAAGTATAATAGATCTATCCAGGAATGGGGTGAAGATGGAATAAATGCAGTTAGGACAATATCTGTTGGAGCTTGCTTTCCGCATCTCTTGGTTTGAGAATAACAAATACCATGATGTATTTGATCTAGTCTTTTATGTGTTTATAGTGGCCAGGTTGTACAGGTTCAATGAGGAGACAAGTCCTCGTTCATGGGCATGATCCGAGAACGACAAGTCTCAGGTTGGATGAGTTTTGTGTGCTGATCTTAAAATGGCCATAACTTTCAATCCAGGAAGAGTTACGGAATGTGCCACCCCATTTCGGAGATGAGAACGACTCAATCTACAGTCTGGAGAAGTTTCGGATGGCAAAAATGAAGAGGAGATGTCGCCCAGGCGACAGTCACTATCGCCCAAGCGACAGTCAATGTCGCCCAGGCGACAGTCAATGTCGCCCAGGCGACAGTCAATGTCGTCTAGGCGACAGCAGAGAAGTTACAACTACTTTCCCCCACGACAGCACGACGAAAGGCAGTTTTGAGATGTCGGAAATCCGACATCGATGTCGCCCAGGCGACAACTCGGAGGTTACAACAACTGCCCACGACAGCACCACGACCGGCAGTTTTGCGCTGTCGGAAAATTCCGACAGTCACTGTCGGAATTCCGACAGCGATTTTCTATAAATTGACACCTTGTGTTCGTGCATTTCAACCATTCAGAATTTCAAGTCCCTTCCTGAGTGCATTCCATCCAGAGAGCTCCAGAACCTCATGAACTCCCATTTATGATGAGAAGGTTTGAAATTGAAGACGAGATCGGACGCGCTTCTACATCAAGGATCATCTCGAGGCTTCAACCTTCCTTTCAGAGATCTGAATTTCTAGGGAGTTCTTATTTTATCTTGTATTTTCATTTATATACATTTTACTTTGTATTGGTAGGGAAAATCGCTTCCTTGTGCGGAGCGTCTAAGTCCTTGCGTGGCTTAGGGGAAAATCGCTTCCTTGTGCGGAGCGTCCAAGTTCTTGCGTGGCTTGGTGGGAAATCGTGGCCTTGTGTGCTACGTCTAGATCTTGGGAAGATCTAGAGGATAGGCTTGGGTTTGGTCTAGGGAGAGACAAGTGATAGCCATCCGATCCTTGGGAGAAGGATTGGTAAACAAAAAGAAATTTACATTTGTACGCCTCCGATTTCTAGCGATATAGAAATCAAATTTATGTAAACACTTTTTCATATATATAATCATGTCTCTTTTGTGTTTACTTGATTTCTATCATTTGGCGTAATCTCTATTATATTGTGTTCTAAGTTTTCAATTCTAAATCTAAATTATTTATTTCAATCTCCTTCATTATAAAACAATTTAGTAATTATCTTGAAAATTATAGAAATAATTTTATTCCCTTATTCACCCCCCCCCCCCCTCTAAGGGTGCCGTAAGATTCAACAATTGGTATCAGAGGGAGGTTATTCCAAATCAGCTTAACAACCGGGAATAATGGCGTCTCTTGATCATGATCTCGCTTCTACTAGTGGGGAAAATTTTAATATAAATGAAAAAATATTATCACCACCTTTATTTATGGGCAAAAATTTTAAAGGGTGGAAAATATTAATGAAAAATTTTCTTAAGGCCTTAGATGAAAAAGTTTGGAATATTACTATTAAAAAGCCATCTAGCGTACTAACTAGAAACGAAATTATTTTAAATGCAAAATCTATGAATAGTATATTTTGTGCGTTAGGCCAAAATATTTTCAAACTTATTTATACTTTACCTACCACATATAAAATTTGGAGTTTTCTTGAAAGAACTTATGATTCTCCTTCTACAGGTACGAAACATTCACAAGAACCGGAGAATATGCAAGCCTATGCAAATATTCAAGAAAGCTACACAAAGGATGGATCCATAGAATGCTCATCAAGCGGAAAGGATGACGGACACTCTTGTTTGGAAGAGGAAGATGAAGAAGACAACGTCACAATATTGGACTCAGTTGATGGCAACACATCAAGCAAAAGAGAAGACGGAAACTATTGCAAGGTAAGAAAATCTAAATCTTCTCTTTTTGTAAAAAATTCTATTTCTACATCTCGTATGCTTAAAATTGCTAAACGCAAAATTTTAAAGTTAAAAATTGCTAATTCAAAATTACGTTTAGAAAATAAATCTTTAAAAGCAAACGATAACGTAGAATCAAATATTGATGTGTTAAATTCCTCTTTCGCGCTCTTTAGTTAAAATTCCTATTCCTTGTCTTAATTGCAATTTATTAAAAGAAAAATTCAAGGAAATTGAAAAAGGGCTCTTAATTTCTAAAAGGCATAATGAAAAATTGATAATTGAAAATGATGTTTTATCTTGCAAGTTAATACAATTAAAATCTTTTGTTGAAAAATTTCAAATGTCATGTAAGGAATTTCATCATAAGATTTTGAATAACAAGGATAAATTAACTTACAAAATCATTTCTAAAAAGGATCATTTTCATACTTTAAATCAAAAGGAGTTTAGTTTCAAAAAGAATTATGATCCTCACAAAATTCTTAAGAGTCATTATTATAAGTCTCAATATATTTTCAATCATGACTCAAATTTAAAAACTCCTTTTCATGAAAATCAAACTATAAAATATAATCCTTCATATTATAAGAGTATGTCTATAAGAAAGAGTGGAAATGAAAATCATCAAAATAAGAATCAATCTTTTAAAACATATTGTAACCCACTCTTTCAACAATCACTTCTAAAGAAGGACAATCACTCTTATAAACTTTCAAAGAATCCATATAATAAAATTCATTATGATTATCATCATCAATCTATTTTGAAAAATAATTTGAATAAACATAAATCACAAATGAATTATTTTTCAAACAAATATAATCATGTAAAGATGTCATATAATCATAATATGAATTTAAAAGAAAAACAACCAAAGTATGAATGGAGGCCCAAAATTAAAAACGAAACACTAACTCCACTTGTAAAGGCCCATTCATCACTTTCTCTCCCAAAGCCTACTCGATGTATTTGGGTACCCAAAGGAACCATCCCACTTGGTCCCCTTTGGATACCTAAATCTCTTATTCATTAGAATTATCGTATTGCATGAAGTAGAAATAAATTAAATATGAAATATCATTACTCTACTTCATGATATGCTTAATTGCTTTTTTTTTTATTTGTTTTTCTTATTTTTGAGTCAACAGGCTAAGGTCACTTAGATATATTATGAAATATGACTTTTATATTTTAAGCCTAACATATAACATTAAGTCATATATTTTTCAAAGTGATCTATATCTCATCTTTGATTGTTCTTTATCCTTTTAAATCGTTTATCCATCTATGTCTTGAATTAACATTATCATTTGAATATTGAAAATTTTTTTTTTTCAAGACTAATGAAATTATTATTTTTTAAATGGATTTAAATGGTTTATTAAAGGGCTTAAGCTAAAAATTAAAATGCGCAATGTTATGATAATCTTCTATTTTATTTGCTGCATATGATAGCCCTTATAATGAAGAATATTATCTAGAAAAATTGAAAACAAAAATTCATCTAAACGCATGTTTAAATCTTTCAAAAATGCGAGTTTACGATCAAAACTTCAAACATCCATATCGTTTGATCCGCTCGCCTGATTTTTGCGTTTAATATATTTTTGGAAAGAGCATAAAAATCTCCATCCAATGGCAATCTAGGCTTGTTCATTTGAGTTCTCTTGGTGCTGTCAACTTTCCCAATTACAACTCCGTTTTTAAAAGCTATCTTAGTTTGCTTGATTTGGAAATTTCTGTGTTTATGAATTTTTTCATCACACGCTATCCTTAGAATAATTGTTTCATATTTTATATTATGTGTGTGATGTGTGTCACCTATGTTTGCATGTAACTTAGACCTTAGAATCATCTTGTATCATTAAGACCAAATCAAAAGTTTAATCATTTCATTCTAGGTCTAAAGAAAATTAATTTGAAAACTTCTCATATTTCATGCAACATAATCTCCATTAATCCTATGTAATAACATTGCATTCAAACTCATCATCCTAGCATTGCTTCTTGGTCTATGCTTATATATTTATGCTGGGTAGAACACTTACAATGTTATTCAACTTTCATGATAACTATGTGATTTGAAATTATATAGAATATTAAAATTCCAACAAACACATAGTTTATGGATTAATCATTAGAATATATATGAATATTATATCATAAATCATATATTATCATGAAAAACCAAAGATCAATAGATTCAATTATTGAATGCAAATTTTATTATAAATTTCAAAACATTCTATATGTGATCTTTGTCTTTAATATGTTTACATGATCATCATTTCTAAGCTTAAAAAATCAAACATGCTTATTCAAAGAAGATCACTATATCACTATATCACAAGTCTAGAAGAATTAGAATTTACATACATCATGATGATCTGAGATATATTCTATGCCAATTTGTCTATAATCATAAATCATAATTCATGTTCTATCAAGACATATCTCAAATAAATAATAGGAATTATGAATCTTATGATAAAAATTATGAATAATGTTTTCTTTACATTATTTGATGTATTGATTTGCTTTGCTAGTGATTGCATGTATCTCTCATATTTATAGACTCTAGAATCAACTTTGTAATGAAAGTATAAATCAAACTAAATCATCACTCCATTCTAGATCTATAATTTGAAATTCTATTTTGAAATACATGCAATATTAATATTAATCTTATAACATGACATGAAACCCAAAACTCATCATACTAGCATTGTCACTTATTGAATATTAGTAATTATGCTAGTTATCTCATTTCGTCATCTCATAAAAAGTAGAAAAGCAATGCGGATTTATATAACTCATCACATTAAACAAAACCCATAGTTTTTATATCAACCCTTAGATTTAAAAGCATAGGTTGTCCAAAAGATTATTTCACCTATGACTTTATATCTCACAATAGCGGGGGCGTAGGGTTGTATGCATTAGAGACCTAACCTCTAAGTCATGTCTTGTCCTTAACCAGGTAGGGTTCCAGTGGGGCCTTGCGAGGCACTGGGGGGAAAGAGTGCTAGGTTGAGTGTTCTCTAGTGTGTGCATATGAGACTAACACCCCAACCTACGGCATGCGTGCAGCTCCTTATGCCCATCCATCACTTAGTACGGGGCTAGGGTGTAGACATTTAGTCGGGGTAGTTTCTAATCTTAGGACATACCTATATTACGTACTGCATGAACAGTTTATTTACTTATCACTTAAATCATGCATATTTTGGGTTGTTTAATAAAAATGTCCTCATGTGTTTGCATAATTTATCTTTTTGAGCTTAAATGTTTTTGTAAAACACATGTATTTGAAAAAGCTAAAGTTTTATGCAAATTTGAGCAATCAAGACATCTCTGAAAATTCCGAAATTTCAGCATGGAACTACTCTAAGGACACTTAATCAAAATAAAAAATCAGATTTTTAAAATTCTCAAAAAATCGAGTACTGTTTCCAGCGCTAGCGCTAGCGCCGGCGCTAGCATGGGTCTTGGAATTTTCTGATTTTTAAAATTTCTGAAAATCCATAAAAATATGTTGGTTCATATTTTCTACTTATTTGTTGTGTTTCTGACTTTTGTTATTTTTGTTTTATTTATATTATGAAAAATCAACTACAAAAGTTCAAAATTCAAAAACTACAAAAATATGTATTTGTGATTTTCTGTTTTTATTTGATTTAAAAAATGATTAAACTTAAAAAAATTGTATGATCTTTATTGCCAATATCAAGCATGTATGAATTCTATTATTTAGAATTATTTACAATGTTAAAATTTATTTCTTGAAATTTCTATGAGCATTGTTTTGATTATCATGCTTTGATATATCCATTTAAGTGCATCAATTGTATTGAAAAATGTGTAGTGATAAAGTAGTTTTTATATAAGTTTTTAATAGAAAATTTTGTAATTATTTAATTTGAATTTTCCTTTTTATGTCAATTTTAGGTTATAAGTAGTTCTTTTTGTAATTTTGATTCTAACTTAGCCTAATTTTAATATTTGCAGATTTCTGGGACAAATCGGGAAAAATCACATGTCACGCCCTCGGTCACGCCCGTGACCAAGGGCGTGTAACCTGAAGATCAGTCCAGAGTCGCAGCCGTGCTGTTGAGCTAGTCCACACCCAGTCACGCCCCAGGTCACGCCCGTGACCCAAAGTCACGCCCGTGACCATGGGCGTGTAATATTAGAATCTGCCGCGTGGAGCTGCCGTCGAGACGAGAAGTTGCCGTTGAGAAGTCAACCAAAGTCACGCCCGTGACCCAAAGTCACGCCCGTGACCCATAAGTCATGCCCGTGACCTTCCCGCGTGATCCAAGCACGCCGCCGCGCGGTCTGCCTAGCCCATGCCGCATTAAATGAAGCCGTCCTAAGTCACGCCCGTGACCCATATGTCACGCCCGTGACATGTCCGATTTTCTCCCGCCGTCACGCCAAGCCCACGCCGCTGCCGGATCCAATGTTACAGTGATTACACGCCCTTGGACACGCCCGTGACCGAGGGCGTGTAACTTGAAAATTTTGCCTATAAATTCAGAGGCTCTCCTTGAGTCCAGGGTTCAGAATTTTGGAGTGGGGAAGGTGCTGCTGGAGCCAATCTTGAGTAGTTTTCCTTTTTCATGTTTATGTTCATGTCTCTTTATTTTCATGCTCTCTTCCTTTTCTAATGCAATGTATTAGCTTTCCTTTAGTGCAATAGTCTAGTTTAAGCTTGTAATCTTGTTTTTCCTAGCTTGCAATTTCCTTTCTTAAGTCTTGTAATAGTTTTTCATTTAAATAAAAAAATAGTTTGTTCTCTTTATTTTGTCTCCTTCTTAGCTAAAATTTCTTAATATGCATTTTTATTTTTCTTCCTCTTCCCCCTCCACCATGATTAACTAATCCTCATTAGTACTCGATCAAAATGATCCGAGGATGAGTTAGACAAGTTATGATTTTCTAAAAGTTTTCTTTTTCCGTTTTTATAAACACTTGAATTATCCTTGATTTTTAATTAGTGAGGCCATACTTTCGATATATGGTTTTCGCTTAAGTTTTCATATTTAGTTAGCCGAGAGGCTCAAAGTATGAATCGATCACTCAAGGGTAAAGAGAGTTGCACGCACCCCTCGAGAGAGGATGACGTAAATCTCCCGGATTGGAGTCAAATCCAATAGTGGGGTTCACCTCGTAAAGCAAGTTTTAGGTAATCGATTATAGGACGAGAGTCCGGTTGATTTTTCCTAATCTTAGTTGGGCATTAACCTCGAGAGAGGCATGTTCGAGCTTCGGGAACCTCCACGGTCAAGTAGTTCAATTTAAACGGAATTAGATTTAATTTCTTTTTACTTGTCTTTTCTCACTCCAAGGTGACTTTTGATTGAGTACTAGCCTCTTTTATCATCATCTAAACCCTTAATTTAGCTTGCAATTTCTCTTTTTTTTAGCTAAGAACCAAAACCCCAAAATATCATTAGATAAGATAATAGTGACTTTCCTCAAAGTAGAAGTAATCAACGCGCCCCGTGGAATACGACCTTGGTATTTCTTAATATCCTATACTATAGACGATAAGGTACACTTGCCTTTATCGGATATAGTTTTGGAAAAAATCTCAACCCTTCACTAAAATTTCAAAATCGTAAAAATCGATATCAAGTTTTTGGCGCCGTTGCCGGGGACTTTTGCGTAGATATTTTGAAACAAGGATAGCTATTAATCTTATCATGTTGTCTTTATTTTAGTTTTTTCTATTTTTGAAAATCTTAAGGGTGAAATTAAAATTCTTGGAAAGGACGCTTTGGGCTTGAATTCCCATCACAGCCTCTAGTACCTTGCAAACCCTTCACCGGGTAGATCTTGGGAAGTCCAAGACTAACTTAATCCGCCTAAAAAGAACAAAAAATTATTCTCTCTTTTTCTTCTTCTTTCCTTCTCTTTTTAGTGTATGACCCGTGGTAGCACTTCGATTCTTCCTTTTGATCCGGAAATCGAGCGAACCCTTTTGAGGCACCGCCGTTCTCGTGATCAAGGAAATCAAGTAGAATCTGAAGAGTCAATCGGGGACACTAACGCAGCAAATATGGATCATAATCTTAATCCTCCTAATCTTAACGAGCCAAACCCTAATGAGGACGCGCAACGGACCATGTCCTATTATGCGCGGCCGAATTTGGAAGGCACACAATCGAGTATTGTTCGCCCCGCGGTGGCGAACAATAATTTTGAGATCAAGTCCAGCATCATACAAATGGTGCAACAATCGGTGACCTTTGATGGTCAACCGGACGAGGATCCAAATTCACATATCTCTTACTTTCTTGAAATTTGCGACACTTTTAAGATCAATGGCGTCACCGATGATGCCATTCGATTACGTCTTTTTCCTTTCTCTCTGCGGTCTAAGGCCAAGCAGTGGCTGGGCTCCCTACCAAGGGGGTCCATCACTACATGGGCCGAAATGGCGGAAAAATTTCTTAATAAATATTTCCCGCCTTCAAAGACCGCTAAATTACGCACGGATATTGCATCGTTCATGCAAATCGACTCGGAGACTCTCTATGATACATGGGAGCGCTTCAAGGAGCTTTTGCGTCGATGCCCTCACCACGCACTTGCCACTTGGCAACAAGTGCAAATATTTTATAATGGCTTAAATCTCCAAACGAGGCAAATGATTGATGCGGCCGCCGGGGGGACATTAAATAACAAAACCCCGATCGCCGCTCAAGAGCTTTTCGAAGAGATGGCCACAAATGCGTATCAATGGAACATGCCCCGAGCGCGGCCTAATAAGCCGGCCGGAATTTTTGAAATAGACGCTAACGCAAATTTGGCTTTACAAGTTGAGCGCTTAACAAAGCAAGTGGCGGAGATGTCTGCTTCCTCCGCCACTCCTCCTTGGGCTAATAATATTTTACTTGAAGAGCAAGTTGATTACATGGGAAATCCACCTCGGCCTTCCTATAACCCGAACACCGCTCCGTATAATAACACCTACAACGCGGGTTATAGGAATCATCCGAACTTCTCATGGAGCAATCAAGGAAATGCTCAGCGTCCCTTAAATTTAAATCAACCTCCAAATCAACTTCTCAATTTAACTCCCCCTCAAAATTTTAATCCACCCGGTTTTCCACCGCAACAGCAAAAACCCTCTCCGCTTGAAGAGGTTTTTGCAAAATATGTTGCTACAACTGAAGCGAACATCCGGAACCTCACCGGATCGATCAAAAATTTAGAGAACCAAGTGGGCCAGCTAGCAAAGATAATCTCCGAGCGACCGCAAGGAGCCCTTCCGGGAAACACGGAGCCCAACCCAAGGGAGAGCGCAAACGCGATTACACTCCGAAGCGGGAAGGAGGTGGCTTCTAAGCAGGACGAACCCATGGTAACTTCCTCTCCTCCTCTTCCTCCTATTTTATCTTCAATTTTACCTACTACGTTAGCTCCGCGCGCTTCTACTTCTAATGTTCCGTATCCATCTAAGTTTAGAAGCGAGAGCGCCGAAAAGAATTATAAAAAGTTTTTAGATATTTTAAAGCAAATCCACATTAATGTACCCTTCTGCGAGGCTATCTCTCAAATGCCTAAATATGCGAAATATCTTAAGGAGTTGCTCTCCAATAAGAAAAAATTAGAAGATATTTCGCATATTTCTTTGAACGCAGAATGCTCCGCGGTTGTACTCAACAAATTGCCTACAAAAGTGAATGACCCGGGACGGTTTTCCATCCCGTGTTTATTTGGCAATTCGTTAGTAAAACACGCTTTAGCGGATCTGGGAGCAAGTATCAATCTCATGCCTTTTTCATTATTTAAGAAACTAGGTCTAGGAAATCCAAGCCCCACTCGAATGAGTATTCAATTAGCGGATCGCTCTTTAAAATATCCGGTAGGAATAGTGGAGGACGTGCTCGTCAAGGTCGACAAGTTCATCTTCCCGGTGGACTTTGTCATTCTTGACATCGAAGAGGATGCCGAAGTACCCCTCATACTCGGCCGCCCCTTCCTTGCCACCTCCCGCGCCATTATTGACGTAAGTAACGGAAAGCTCCTCCTTCGGGTTGGAGATGATGAAGTTTCTTTCGGCATAAATTCCTCGATGCGGAACACATTAGAAAACGACGATTCATGTTTTTACCTGGAAGAGTGTTGGGAATTCGATTCCCCTCCCGAGTTAGTCTCCACCTCGAGTCACGAGTCCGAGTTCGCCGAGCTCTTTTGTCTGGAAGAAGAAGAAGTCACTCGTTTCACACCACCCGAACCACTATTTTTAGAAAAATTAAAAATCAAAACATCTTATGAAGAGCCACCCGTTTTGGAACTAAAGCAACTTCCCCCTCACCTTAAGTATTTATTTTTAGAAAAAGAGTCGAAGCTACCCGTCATCGTTTCATCCGAACTTAGCAACTCAGAAATTTCCGAGTTGGCTATTGTCTTAAGAAAGCACCGCCACGCAATTGCGTGGCAAATTTCGGATATAAAGGGTATAAACCCTTCCTTCTGCACTCATAAAATCTTCCTCGAAGATAATTCCCAAAATTCGGTCCAGCCTCAACGACGGCTAAACCCTAACATGAAAGAAGTCGTTAAGGCCGAAGTGATCAAACTATTGGACGCGGGAATTATCTACCCGATATCGGATAGTACTTGGGTTAGCCCAGTACAAGTCGTACCAAAGAAAGGTGGCATTACGGTAGTAGCTAATGAGAATAATGAGTTGATCCCAACCCGTACTGTTACGGGTTGGCGGATGTGCATCGATTACCGAAAACTAAATGATGCCACCCGTAAGGATCACTTCCCCCTACCATTCATCGATCAAATTTTAGAGCGCCTTTCAGGTCACTCCTACTACTGTTTTCTCGATGGTTTATCGGGATATTTTCAAATACCGATTTCGCCCGAGGACCAAGAGAAAACCACTTTCACTTGTCCCTTTGGCACCTTCGCTTATCGAAGGATGCCATTTGGTCTTTGTAATGCGCCAGCTACATTCCAAAGATGTATGCTGGCAATATTTGACGAGTTAGTAGAGGAGGTGATGGAAGTGTTTATGGACGACTTTTCCGTGTTCGGAAATTCATTTAAAAATTGTTTAAAAAATCTTGAGCGCGTGTTGCAGCGATGCGAGGAAACGAATTTAGCACTTAATTGGGAGAAATGCCATTTTATGGTCAAGGAAGGGCTAGTCCTTGGTCATAAAATTTCGGGCATGGGGATCGAGGTCGATAAGGCCAAGATCGAAGTGATTGAAAAACTTCCCCCTCCAACAAACGTAAAAGCTATTCGTAGTTTCCTAGGCCACGCGGGGTTTTATCGGCGCTTTATACAGAATTTTTCAAAAATCACAAAGCCGTTAACCCACCTTCTTGAAAAAGAATCCTCGTTTATTTTTAGCGATGAATGCCATTTGGCTTTTAAACTCATCAAAGAGAAACTTATAAACTCCCCGATTCTAGTCGCGCCGGATTGGTCGCTTCCTTTTGAAATCATGTGCGACGCGAGTGACATTGCGGTTGGTGCCGTTTTAGGCCAACGGGTGAGTAAGTATTTCCACCCTATTTATTATGCGAGCAAAACACTCACGTCGGCACAAGCGAATTACACCACAACCGAAAAGGAGCTTCTAGCGATCGTTTTTGCCTTCGATAAGTTTAGGTCATATATCACCCTCTCAAAAGTTATTGTCTTCACGGATCACTCCGCACTTAGGTATCTTTTAAGCAAATCGGACGCCAAGCCTCGTCTTTTGCGATGGATCCTCCTCTTGCAGGAGTTTGACTTAGAGATCCGGGACAAAAGGGGAGCCGAAAACTTGGCGGCCGATCATCTCTCCCGTTTAGAAAACCCCGCCTCGGAAGTTTTGATAGAATCTGACATCGATGATAAATTTCCCGAAGAGCGCCTCCTCGCTCTCGAAGATATTAATACGTCGTCTACCCCCTGGTTTGCAGATCTGGCTAACTATTTAGTAGCCCGGGTCTTGCCAAAAGAATTCTCGAGTCAGAAAAAGAAGAAATTCTTTTCTGATTTACAGAATTACTTTTGGGAGGATCCCTTTTTATTCCGTGTATGCGCAGACCAAGTGGTAAGACGATGCGTCTCGAGTAAGGAGGGTCTTAAAATTTTACGACATTGTCACGAGGGACCATCCGGTGGTCATTATCATTCGAACCGAACCGCGAGGAAGGCGCTGGAGGCAGGCTTTTATTGGCCCACGCTCTTCAAAGATGCTCACACCCTTGTGAGTACTTGCGACAGCTGCCAGCGGTCGGGCAACATCTCTCGCCGGGATGAGATGCCCCAAAATATTTTCTTAGAATGCGAGATTTTCGATCTTTGGGGCATTGATTTCGTTGGTCCTCTCCCTCCTTCATTTTCAAATAAGTATATTCTAGTGGCGGTCGACTACGTGTCAAGGTGGGCGGAAGCGCAAGCTCTCCCCACCAACGATGCGCGAGTCGTCGTTAACTTTTTAAAAAAATTATTTTCTCGATTTGGCACTCCGCGCGCTATTGTGAGTGATCGGGGCACCCATTTTTGCAATACTCAATTCACAAAAACTTTAGCAAAATATGGTGTCACGCACAAACTATCCACTGCATATCACCCACAAACGAGCGGCCAAGTCGAAGTGGTTAATCGAGAATTAAAGCGAATTTTAGAGAAAACGGTTTCTATTAATCGGAAGGATTGGGCAATAAAGCTCGATGACGCGCTTTGGGCCTATCGTACGGCGTACAAGACCGCTATCGGTTGTACACCATATCGAATGGTCTATGGCAAGGCTTGCCACCTTCCGGTCGAATTAGAACACCGCGCATTTTGGGCGCTTAAATTTTTAAATCTCGATTCCACTTTAGCGGGTGAACAAAGGAAGTTTCAAATAAACGAGTTAGATGAATGGCGAGCGAATGCGTATGAGAGCAATAAATTATATAAGGAGCGAACAAAGTTTTATCACGATAAACATATAAAATTTCCGAAAACTTTTTCGCCGGGCGATCTCGTCCTCCTTTATAATTCTCGCCTTCGCCTTTTTCCGGGAAAATTAAAATCCCGATGGTCCGGACCCTTTATTGTTAAAGAGGTTTGGTCCTATGGGACAATCCTAATTTCCCACCCGGAAAAAGGCTCCTTCAAAGTTAACGGGCACCGCCTTAAATTGTATCTTCCGGGAGACGTACCTAATGACAAGAGTGATGCGATTTTTCTTCATCATATAACATAATCAGCAAGTGGGTCAAGCTACGCGACCTTAAACAAAGCGCTTTTGGGAGGCACCCCAAAGTTATCTTTTGTTATTTTCTCTCGTCTCTTCTTTTCTGCTTTAACAACTTTTGCAGGTAATCGCGGCTTCCCCACAAAAGCTTCAAAAAAATCAGGGAAGCCCTTTTTCCTTCTCTTCTTTCGTTTTTGCATTTTTTTTTTATCTTTTCCTACTTCATACTTATTTTTAAACATTGGGGACAATGTTTAACTTTAAGTATGGGGGTGTGAATAGCCCTTTGTAAATTCTTGTAAATAGTTGTTAAATTAAAAAATTTTCAAAAAAAAAAAAAAAAATATATATATATATTTTCTTATGTTTTTCTTCTATTTTAGCACTTGTAAAACCCAAAACTCAAAAAAAAAATAGAAAACAGAAAAATTTAAATCTTGGAAAGGGACGTTTGGGATTTTATCCCATCACACCTCCTAGTACCTTGCGAACCCTTCACCGGGTAGCCCTTGGGAAGTCCAAGACTTGCAAAAAAATTTGTTAAGTTTTAAATCTAGTTTCCTTTCCTTGTAAATAGTTTTTAATGAGAAAAATTCAAAAAAAAAAGATAATATCAAAAATTCAAAAAATTCTTATTTCCCTCCTTGTTGTTTTTGTGATTTCTTAGAAATCTAGTTGAGAATGTTTATAAGCATGTTTAAGTTTTTAATTGGCTAAAATTTTGCTTATCATAGTTTGTTAATTTTAAATTTGAGGTAATCTTGATTTAAGAATCATCTTATGATTTTAAATTGATTAGAGAATTTTGTTAGCATGACTTCTCTTTTTATTTTTAAATGGCTTCATTTTGTAGTAAATTTCCTAAACCTCTTTAGATTTCAATTATACTTTCTTCTAACTTCTTAGATCTTAGGAATTTTAATTTTACTAGAATTTGCTCTCAATATGATTTAAAACTAGCTAGATTTATTTTTTCCCTACCCTACCCCCTTTGATGGCATAAAAAAAATGTGTATTAAAAGATCATATGTCATGGGAATAAGAGGATAAAATTCATTATTCCCTAAAACATATGCACCCAAAATATTTGAAAAGATTATATGGCATGGAGTAAGAGGATAAAATTCATTACTCCTAAACCATATACATTTTGGGTTTTTATTAGAAGAGAAAAAAAAAAAAAAAAAAAAAAAAAAAAAAAGAGAAAAAAAAAAAAAAGAGGGAAATTTCATGATAAATTCCATTTCCTCCATTCAAAAATTTCTCTTCTTATGCCAAATTCTATGAAATCACCCTTAGCCAATTATCATTGTTCTAGTTTTAGTTGAAAATTATGGAGAGAGCAATATTTAGTAATTTACTTTTCCTTAAGATTCTTTTAAGATAGAGTTCTTATAATTTTAATTTAATTTAGTTTTATAATTTCTACAATTTTGTCAAACTACTTAATTTTCTTGAGAAGTTATTGCCTAAAACATTTTTTCCCTCTTTTCAATTCATCATCATAATTTAGGACTTAACTCCCCCTTGAATTTACTCTTAACTTAACTTTTGGTTAAATGAAATTTTAGTTTTAAATTAAAATTTTTTTTTAAGGATGTCTTATAAATTATGTCTCACACTTTTGCTCTGGAATAGCAAAACCTCAAGTATGGGGGTATTTGATAAAGTAGTTTTTATATAAGTTTTTAATAGAAAATTTTGTAATTATTTAATTTGAATTTTCCTTTTTATGTCAATTTTAGGTTATAAGTAGTTCTTTTTGTAATTTTGATTCTAACTTAGCCTAATTTTAATATTTGCAGATTTCTGGGACAAATCGGGAAAAATCACATGTCACGCCCTCGGTCACGCCCGTGACCAAGGGCGTGTAACCTGAAGATCAGTCCAGAGTCGCAGCCGTGCTGTTGAGCTAGTCCACACCCAGTCACGCCCCAGGTCACGCCCGTGACCCAAAGTCACGCCCGTGACCATGGGCGTGTAATATTAGAATCTGCCGCGTGGAGCTGCCGTCGAGACGAGAAGTTGCCGTTGAGAAGTCAACCAAAGTCACGCCCGTGACCCAAAGTCACGCCCGTGACCCATAAGTCACGCCCGTGACCTTCCCGCGTGATCCAAGCACGCCGCCGCGCGGTCTGCCTAGCCCATGCCGCATTAAATGAAGCCGTCCTAAGTCACGCCCGTGACCCATATGTCACGCCCGTGACATGTCCGATTTTCTCCCGCCGTCACGCCAAGCCCACGCCGCTGCCGGATCCAATGTTACAGTGATTACACGCCCTTGGACACGCCCGTGACCGAGGGCGTGTAACTTGAAAATTTTGCCTATAAATTCAGAGGCTCTCCTTGAGTCCAGGGTTCAGAATTTTGGAGTGGGGAAGGTGCTGCTGGAGCCAATCTTGAGTAGTTTTCCTTTTTCATGTTTATGTTCATGTCTCTTTATTTTCATGCTCTCTTCCTTTTCTAATGCAATGTATTAGCTTTCCTTTAGTGCAATAGTCTAGTTTAAGCTTGTAATCTTGTTTTTCCTAGCTTGCAATTTCCTTTCTTAAGTCTTGTAATAGTTTTTCATTTAAATAAAAAAATAGTTTGTTCTCTTTATTTTGTCTCCTTCTTAGCTAAAATTTCTTAATATGCATTTTTATTTTTCTTCCTCTTCCCCCTCCACCATGATTAACTAATCCTCATTAGTACTCGATCAAAATGATCCGAGGATGAGTTAGACAAGTTATGATTTTCTAAAAGTTTTCTTTTTCCGTTTTTATAAACACTTGAATTATCCTTGATTTTTAATTAGTGAGGCCATACTTTCGATATATGGTTTTCGCTTAAGTTTTCATATTTAGTTAGCCGAGAGGCTCAAAGTATGAATCGATCACTCAAGGGTAAAGAGAGTTGCACGCACCCCTCGAGAGAGGATGACGTAAATCTCCCGGATTGGAGTCAAATCCAATAGTGGGGTTCACCTCGTAAAGCAAGTTTTAGGTAATCGATTATAGGACGAGAGTCCGGTTGATTTTTCCTAATCTTAGTTGGGCATTAACCTCGAGAGAGGCATGTTCGAGCTTCGGGAACCTCCACGGTCAAGTAGTTCAATTTAAACGGAATTAGATTTAATTTCTTTTTACTTGTCTTTTCTCACTCCAAGGTGACTTTTGATTGAGTACTAGCCTCTTTTATCATCATCTAAACCCTTAATTTAGCTTGCAATTTCTCTTTTTTTTAGCTAAGAACCAAAACCCCAAAATATCATTAGATAAGATAATAGTGACTTTCCTCAAAGTAGAAGTAATCAACGCGCCCCGTGGAATACGACCTTGGTATTTCTTAATATCCTATACTATAGACGATAAGGTACACTTGCCTTTATCGGATATAGTTTTGGAAAAAATCTCAACCCTTCACTAAAATTTCAAAACCGTAAAAATCGATATCATGTAGAACCAAGCTTAGCATGCCTCTAAGTATGAGTAAATGTTTTATGATTGATAATGACATATTTCACTCACTTATTTTGGTAATCAACATGTGTGTCTAAATCCAAAATGCTTGCTTGTGTATTGTATTTGTACAATGAATTAAAACTTGCATAAGTTTTTTACCTACACTACATTTGAATTGCACTTATGAAATTTAGAAAAGTGGTTAAAAGTTAAAAAAAATTGGGTTTGCAAAACAAGTGTATTCGGAGAATGTTGTCTCACAAATGTGAACAAAAAAATATATATATGTAGACAAATATAACTCCACCAAGCACTACTTGAACCTCCTGATAAGTCTTCATAAGCATTGTGAGGTTGAGCACCTTGGAAAGAATAGTAAAGTGGCTTGTGCAAACCTTAGTTATTACACCACTTTGTTAAAAAAAAAATTTAAATTAAATTATGTGCATTAAAAGTGTGTGAAAGTAATTTACTTATGTTTTATTGTGCACTTTACTTTACATATGTCTTGTATTTTGATGATTTAAATCAATTGTTAACATTGCCCAAAATACACTTATGTGCACATCATTATCTTTCATAACACTTCTTCTCATGAGTATTGGATTCTAATGCTTTATCTATACTACTCTTTATATAAAAATGCACTAGATAACCTATCATGATCTCTACAATGTTTTGGTATCTCTTGAACTTAAAATTAAGTAACATTGTAGTATAATCTCTCTTTAATATGTTCATTTCATGCTTGGTATCTTTATGAAAAACTTTGAGATTTCAAAAAGGTTAAAACATCTTTCAATTTTGAACTAAAACTCATATTTTTACTTATGCTTTTCATGCTTACAAAAAGAATGTTTCTTATAATCTTCCGCTTGCTTACAACTCTTATCTTTTTATTTGAAATCTCTTTTATATACTATGCTTCAACTCTTTATCATTTCATATATTTAAAAGCTCGATCATGCTTTATTATTTAAATGCACCATTGCAATTAATTATAACATTTAGGGGGAGCATACATTTAGGGGGAGAATACAATTTAGGGGGAGTATATTAATAAGTTTTCATAGAAAATTCTATGTAGAGGGAGTGATATTGCTCGATCATGACAACCCACTTTTGGTAATAACAAAAGGGGGAGAATAAAATGAGAAATCTAGTGACATAGATATTTAGGGGGAGTAAAATCTATCACACAGTAAACCTTTTATTCATGCATATCTTTTATCGCACTTATCTATAAACTCACTAATTTCTCATATGGGTATTTGTTATTATCAAAAGGGGGAGATTGTTGGAGCTTGCTTTCCGCATCTCTTAGTTTGAGAATAACAAATACCATGATGTATTTGATCTAGTCTTTTGTGTGTTTATAGTGGCCAGGTTGTACAGGTTCAATGAGGAGACAAGTCCTCGTTCATGGGCATGATC
The DNA here is from genome assembly GCA_033032865.1 of Dactylorhiza incarnata. Lineage (NCBI taxonomy): Eukaryota > Viridiplantae > Streptophyta > Magnoliopsida > Asparagales > Orchidaceae > Dactylorhiza > Dactylorhiza incarnata. The sequence continues at coordinate 21,487,479 of JAWHQI010000011.1, read as the reverse complement.
CGAGAACGACAAGTCTCAGGTTGGATGAGTTTTGTGTGTTGATCTTAAAATGACCATAACTTTCAATCCAGGAAGAGTTACGGAATGTGCCACCCCATTTCGGAGATGAGAACGACTCAATCTACAGTCTGGAGAAGTTTCGGATGGCAAAAATGAAGAGGAGATGTCACCCAGGCGACAGTCACTGTCGCCCAAGCGACAGTCAATGTCGCCCAGGCGACAGTCAATGTCGCCCAGGCGACAGCAGAGAAGTTACAACTACTTTCCCCCACGGCAGCACGACGAAAGGCAGTTTTGAGATGTCGGAAATCCGACATCGATGTCGCCCAGGCGACAACTCGGAGGTTACAACAACTGCCCACGACAGCACCACGACCGGCAGTTTTGCGCTGTCGGAAAATTCCGACAGTCACTGTCAGAATTCCGACAGTGATTTTCTATAAATTGACATCTTGTGTTCGTGCATTTCAACCATTCAGAATTTCAAGTCCCTTCCTGAGTGCATTCCATCCAGAGAGCTCCAGAACCTCATGAACTCCCATTTATGATGAGAAGGTTTGAAATTGAAGACGAGATCGGACGCGCTTCTACATCAAGGATCATCTCGAGGCTTCAACCTTCCTTTCAGAGATCTGAATTTCTAGGGAGTTCTTATTTTATCTTGTATTTTCATTTATATACATTTTACTTTGTATTGGTAGGGAAAATCGCTTCCTTGTGCGGAGCGTCTAAGTCCTTGCGTGGCTTAGGGGAAAATCGCTTCCTTGTGCGGAGCGTCCAAGTTCTTGCGTGGCTTGGTGGGAAATCGTGGCCTTGTGTGCTACGTCTAGATCTTGGGAAGATCTAGAGGATAGGCTTGGGTTTGGTCTAGGGAGAGACAAGTGATAGCCATCCGATCCTTGGGAGAAGGATTGGTAAACAAAAAGAAATTTACATTTGTACGCCTCCGATTTCTAGCGATATAGAAATCAAATTTATGTAAACACTTTTTCATATATATAATCATGTCTCTTTTGTGTTTACTTGATTTCTATCATTTGGCGTAATCTCTATTATATTGTGTTCTAAGTTTTCAATTCTAAATCTAAATTATTTATTTCAATCTCCTTCATTATAAAACAATTTAGTAATTATCTTGAAAATTATAGAAAGAATTTTATTCCCTTATTCACCCCCCCCCCCCTCTAAGGGTGCCGTAAGATCCAACAATATCTTCGATCGCTCCCGGAAGATATGAAAGAATTATGCATGTGTAGATTTTGCTTTGATTATCTGCTGCAACTAAATTCTAGATACATTTTTTTTCTTTCAGCATGCCAATTAGACACAAGTGATGACTTTCAGAATTATATATTATAAGATTTTTTTTGGATTATCACATATATCTTGAATTATTTATCCAATAATCTAATACTTACAAGTTGTGATAGTTCAGCCAGATCAAATATATTTCTCTTGATGTTTAGTGTTGCATTGTATACGATCTAATATCACTATATTTATATTATTAAGGAATCTAAACAACGTTGGTGGTGGGAAACGGAGGAGAGGAGCCAGAAAATAGAATAAAAGGAGGAGGTTGAAAATAGAACTTGTGGAGGAGGAAATTCCCAGGCTCTATCCAGTTGCCTGCCGAGCCTCCCATGCCATGTCCAGCTAACCACATAGCCATCCAAGCTTCCCTTGTTCTTTCCCATTCCTTGGCGCACCATCCAACCACATGATGCCCACCCCAACCACTATCCAGCCTTTGGAAATCCTTCCTGTGGCTAATCAAACCAAATGCTGCCACAAAATCGAGCAGTTTTCAAGTTTTTATTCTCGTGTATTCTGTTGGTTTGACTTCGTTGACCGGGTCAATGGGTTTTAATTTTATTTTATTATGAATGTTGTTGAGGATAGAGAGTTTGTATTTAATGTGGAGAGAGAATGTTTGTAGTTTTTTTTATTTGCCAATAAATAGGCCCCCCTCCTTTGTAATTGGTTGCAGTGAATAGAAATAGAGAGAAAATTCTGCAGCTTTGTTTTTGCGGCAGAATCATAGAGAGAGAGAGGGTGAGGTTTGTAGAGAGAGAGAGAGAAATATTTATTCATTCCCGCGGGAAGAATAAATACGCCTCCTACATCTCGCCATCCGGTACAGTGCAGCCGCGAGTTTTATTGTTCCCGCAGGAACTGTGTACTCGCCGCCAGCCTGCAGGAGTTGCCCACATCTCATCTCGCCGGTGCTGCCCGCTCTTCCAGTTTTGCCTCGGAGGAGGAGCAGCCCGATCTCGCGTAAAGGACCTCGCCGCCGCCAGCTCGCCTACAGGAACTGTGCACCTCGCCGTGAGTTGAGAGAGCTCGCAGGAGCGGTTGAGCGGAGAGCTCGGCGGTGTGTTGAAGAGAGTGCCCGCCGAAGTAGGAGTCGGGGCATCTCGCCGAGCTGTGGAGGTGTTCGCCTGAGTGGTAAGCTGGTGCATCTCGCCGGGAGTTGAAGTACTCGCCAGGTAGAGTGCTCGCCGGAGCGAAGAGGGAGCTGTGGGAGTGAAGTGCTCGGAGGTGCGCGTGCTCGCCGTGGGTTGTGCTCGCTGAAGTAGGAGTGCTCGCGTAGGGTGTTCGCAAGTTTGAAGTATTTGGGTAGTAGGAGAGGTCGCGTGCCCACATTGCGCTTCCAACATATTCTAGTCTAATCCCGTACCCGAGGCTCTGATACCAAACTGACGCAGTTTTCCAGTGTTTTGGTGGGTTGTTGAGTGAGGGTCTCACCTCCTTCAGATTTTTAGCAAAGGCCTGAGTTTTAGCATTTTTGGATTCTTAAATTCAGATTTTTAGCATTTTTGGTGGCTGTTTTTGTGGCTTAAGTGGCTGTTGTAGTTGGTGTTTTACATGGGGATTTCAGTAATATCGTTGGCTGTGTTTTATGGCTGCTGTTATGGCGCTTAGAACATGCGCTAAGGAGTTGTTTCGGTTCAGTTTTTCAGTATTTTCGGTTCAGTTTTTCAGTATTTTCCTGTTAGCCACAACTAGTACAGGAGGAGTGAGGGGCTGTTTTCCAGTGTTTTGGTGTGTTGTTGAGTGAGGGTCTCACCTCCTTCTCCATTGTCTTGTTTTAATGCTGCAGCAGTTTCTCCTGCCATGGATATATGTACTCAAGCGTACAGATTCAGTGTAAAGAGACAGATATCGCACTATATATTCATCCTCTTTATTGACTTCTAATTAAATGAAAATCTGCCTATATGAATCTTAAATTGCCCAAACCTAGCTAGTGAGGTATTGTAGTCCAGTTTGGCTTAATACATAATAAAACCTCCTGATTTGGTTTCGTTTGACGCGGTGGTGGCGGTCGTGAATGCGGTGGTCATGAACTGTTGTTTGTGAACGCCCACCTCACATAAAAAAATTCATGTATTTTACGCTCAAAACTAGTTTATGTTCTGTGTAGCTGTCATAACCTGTCTTGCCAAACATACATTCTATGTTAACGGCGTTTTTGACCAAACTAACCGGAGCAAATAAGTCGTGCCAAACAAAGTCTTTATCACACAAATTAAAGCATCCCAGCTCATATAGATTTCTTGTTTTGTAGGGTGTCAAATTTACTTATTTACTTGTTTTGAGGGCGACAAATTTTAAGCAAATTATATATATGATTGGAATGATAAGTTTTATAGTAAAAAGTATAAGCAAAGATTTCTCTCTCTATATATATATGATATGGAATGATGTGGAATAATATGCTTTAATTATTCTTTTTTTTTTCAAAAAAATTTGGGCTCTCAATAACAATGCGTGCTGCAATGTGAAAATAATGAGTTGCTATTTAGCTAAAACTGTGCTGCCTAAAATTTTTTTTTATTCATCATCTTTGGCCACGTTTATTATTTAAAACGTGGCCAAAGGTCAGCGTTTTTTTAAAAATAAGGTGGCTAACATTGGCCACGTTTTTTGCAGAAAACGCGGCTAATGTTAGCAACGTTTTTTTGCAAAAACGTGGCTAATGTTAGCAACGTTTTATTTTAAAACGTGGCAAACAACTAGCGACGTTTTAATGGTTAAACGTCGCCGATGTCATATTGGCTTTAGCGGCACTTTTCAAACAAACGTCGCGGAATGTTACTGCGACGTATTATACCGCGACGCCTTTGCGACGTTTATAAAAACGTCGCCAAAACATTGGAGGCGTTTGAAAAACGTCGCCGTAGCCTATTAAAAACGTCGCCAATGCCGTATTATCTTGTAGTGAGAATCAAGTCACCTTCTCAGATAATGTGGAGTGGGCCTTTGGGAAGATAGATAAATGAAAGGCTGATCTCAATGCAAGAATCCATGGATGAACGACTAATTGAAGAAGTTCTAAAGGGGGAGAAGGCAATTATAAATGCAGGCTCACATCAAGATTTGTGGACTGCCGGTCAAGTCAAGCAAGCCTTGCAGAAGCCCCCCTCTGGATATGAATTAGTTGAACCATATGTCAGCACACACTCAGAGGAGTATGGAGCTGTATTTGGAGACTCAACAACTTCAAAGAAAAGAAAGAAACTGTAAAGAAGAAAGTACAGATAGAAAAGGCCGAGGGAGATTGAGCAGGATCCACAAGTAGGCAAGTGGAGTCCTACCTCCAAAGAAATCATCTTAGAAAGCTGGATTGAATTTGGATATCCTCAAGAAAGCTCTGAGATGGTATATTACTCAGCTAATTGGAATCTGCATCTAAGGCAAATGGAAAAAAGGAGGAATCACAAGCTTGCATTCCCTCATGGTCTCCTCCCTCTCCAAAGAAGATCCCAAAGCCCATCCATTTTTATGAAAGACAAAATAGGAAAGGCAAGGGCAACAACAGCAGAGGTTGAAAGGTGGTATCAGTAGCAGCAGAAGTTGAAATGTTGAAAAGTTGTCTAAGAATGCTAGGAGCAAATGGTTGTAGAATTTTTGTTTAAAAACATTCATTCTGTTTACATAATGTTTGGTAGTTGAATCAATTTTATTTGCCTAAATTTTGATTTTTTCTATGTGTGGCATTTATCATTGAGGTGAGTTAGAACTTCTTCAAATAGGGGGAGATTGTTGGGAACAATGCCCAGTAATATTCCTGATTTGAAGAAGTGCTCAGGTCAATGATAAAAACACTATGTATTTGATGGTATAAATTAGTTTATGCTTGCAGAGATTAAGTTATGTCCAGTACTTCTCTAATCTCACTAAGCTTAATATCGTCGAGAAGGACTGGACATATCGTCGATAAGCACGTATACATCGTCGAGATGATACTCAAAGTTAAGCAGAAGGATCATGTTAAATATCATCGAAATAGTATGGACATTCCGACGATATTATTGTGACATTAAAGTACACACGACGATATCGTCGTAAGAATGAGAAGAATTGATCTAAGTCCAATATCGTCGTGTTAACCGGAATCTCACGACGACATCGCGGTAAAGTCTAAAGAAGAGCTAAGTCCAAGTATTCGGCTTTGTCGATGACATCGTCGTAAAAGAATTCTTGTCGTCGAAAAGGCTAAGGGAGAACTATTGAAGACAGCTTGTGGAAAGAAGAACTACTTATCGTCAGAACGATCAAAGACAAGATCATCAAATTACATTATGATTTTGACGACATCGTCGATATGACAGTGAGGTTTCGAGGACATCGTCTATATGACAGAATGGTTTTGACGACATCATCAGAATGATGGTATGGTCTCAATGATATCGTCGAGAAGACAACAAGTTGACAACAAGAATACGATGCCAAATTTAAGATGACTTTATGTCGCCGTAAGTGCAAGTGCAGCTGTGATATCTTATATCGTCGAGATATCATTGTCTAAAGGAGATTCAAGAAGACTTGAAGATGTGTCCAAGTCCAAGATGGATCGTCGTAACAACAAGTTCTGTCGTCGAGATGTTGCAAATATCATCGAGACAGATCAAGACATTTAAAATCACGTTGTCTGTATTTAATGCTACCGCATGGTGGTCCAATCAGTGCGTGTCATTAAGGAATGCGCCTCTGACATATATAGTACATCCTTGGAGACCGTTAGCCGGCTCCTCAGTCATATAAAAGAGATAAGTGTCTGCCCTAATTCTCTATAGCAAGAAATGCGGAAAATACGTAAAAATCAATAGAACAGTAAGACTGCGTGAAGAAGGAAAGAGAATCTGAGAACTAAAATTCTTCATCAAGTGTTCTCGAAGTTTCAGTCAAGCAACATTGACTGATAGGTATTGTTCCAGAGTGAAGAAAGGATTGAAGAAGAATCTGTGCTGTCTAAGAAAAGATCAGAAGCATTCTGTTCAGATCCCAGAAGCCAATCCTCATCCTGCTAAGAACTTTTCCAAGAAGCCAATCCTCATCAGGCTAGAGAACTATTTCTCAAATCTTTTTCTGTAGGGCTTGCGGGCCTGAGATGTAGGATCTGAAATTATAGGACTTGAGGGCCTGAGTACTGTAGGCCTTAAGGGGCTGAGCTTTGTAGGCTTTGAGGGGCTGAGCTTTGTAGGCTTTGAGGGGCTAAGCTTTGTAGGGATTGAGGGCCTGAGTTGTAGGGCTTGAGGACCTAAGTTGTAAGCCTTGAGGGGCTGAGTTGTAGGGCTTGAGGGCCTGAGTTGTAAGCCTTGAGGGGCTGAGTTGTAAGGCTTGAGGGCCTGAGATTGTAGGGCTTGCGTGCCCGAGTTTTGGTAGAGTTTGCCGACCCAAGCACACTGCTAGAAAGGCGTAGAGGGATAATGGAATACATAAGGTACCCAGTCTTGAGGAACCACTATACATCTGGTATTCTTGTGTGCTGTGTTTCTGAGTTTTATTGATGTGCTGTGTTAGTTTAACTAAGTTCTTGAGCTTAAATTTCAAAAACAGCCATATCACCTAATACCCTCCCCCCTCTAGGTGATAGTTCCATAACTTACATTAATGTCATACCTTCAGGGAATAATCTCGGGTATCGCTGTAACATCAAGTTTATAGATTACTAACTAAACTCCTTTTTCCCATGGTTGGACCACATGACTTTCACCAAGGGGACAGTCTTTCTCTATATTGTTCTAGTATCTGAGTCTATTATCTACACTGGCTTGATACATACTAATTGGTCTGATGTAAGATGCCCTAAAGCCAAAGAAATATGCTTATTAGGATGGAGCAAAGCTCATCGAAGTGAAGAAACATGAAACATGTCATGAAGATTTCCTCACTCGAGTGGCAGCTCAAGTTGTCATTATTGGGTTTTAAGGGCTTCAAATGCACAACGAAAATATAGGAAACACTCGATAAGATCCATGTGAAACACACTAAATCAAGAATAAAGTTTATACCTATGTTGAAATCATATTTGTTGGTGCGTCAGGCACCGCTAGAGGGGGGGGGGGGGGGGGGGGGGGGTTGATTAATGGATTTATAAACTTTCATTTTTGACTCAAGATTTGATTAAAATATTTGTGAAAACTTGAAATAAACTCTTTAATAAAATGAAAGAAGAAACATGATTTTTCAATAATAGTTAGAATACAAAATCTAATTTATATAACACTAGATTAAATTACACAGTGAGTCCTCTGAGTATTCTCTTAAGGGGAATAGAGTTTTAAAAAAAAATTATAAAATATGCACAGAACAATAAATTATTTCTAACAACTATACATTCAGAATTCCAATCCTGATTAAAACAAACACAAAATTATAGAAATAATGAATGGACATCACAGAAAAATCACAGCAAAGATTGGGACAAGATCTATAGTGGCTCCCCAAAATATGGGAACTCCGCTCTTCTACCACTTTGGTAGAAATACACTATCTAGTGCCTAAGTCTTTTGATAAGGAGACTTCTAGAACCAGGGTCGGGGTCTATTGATAAGGAGACTCTTAGAACCAAGCTAGATCTTTTGATAATGAGATCTTGAACCAAGGTCTGACTATTTTGTTAAGGAGACTCTTAGAAACAAGCTAGATCTTTTGATAAAGAGATCCTGAACTACTGAATCCTTTGAAGAGGGACTCTAAGGACTCTTTACTCAGTTTACAAAAGTGAAAGAAACAGTAAAGAAAAGTGAAGATGATTTTTCTAATTGAATCCTCCTACAATAGTCACTGAGGATTCAGGCATATAGTGTTTGTATGGATCTCTGTTCAGTAGATGAATCCTTGCTTGAGAGAGAGCGAGAGAGAGGGATGTAAGGATTGTAAAAATCTAGATCCTGAAGATGATCTCTGTATATATGTATGCTTTTTTCCATGAGAGGAGGAAGAAGAAGCCTTGTTGTGTTGTCCAGTACAGAGATCTGTTCACTCTTTTCTATAAAACTAGAGAGCTGAAGAAGAAGAAGACCGAATTGTTGTGTGTTTGATTATTGTTGCCTATCTTCTTCAGTATACTTATTCTTCTGTCAAATAATTATGAGTTACTTTCCTCTTCTGTTATTTCCCTAATAGGAATGTCAAAAAGGTAGTATTATTCTCTTTCCATTTCTATTGACAGCCCGCCCAAAACTTTTTTGAATAACTTCCAAATATATCTTCATTGTATCTCTGGAGTTTTTCTTTCTATTCTTGACAATGGACGACCCGTTAGAATTCAAATAACTTCCATTTATAAATTTTGAATAAGCTTCAGAATAGAATCCAGGAAGTATTCTAATTCTGTGAATGTATTCGACGTTGCGTCGAATACATTTGTCTTCTTATCGACGCACCTCAGAGTTCTAATAGAAGCCTCTTCAACATCTTCCACATCTTTGAAATGAACTCTAATATCGACGTTGCATTGAGTCCTTATCGACGTATCCGTCGAGATGAAGACCTAGACTTTGAGCTCTGACTTCTGCGTCGAATGTAATTCGAAGTTGCATCGACTTCAAATGTTTCTTTGACTGACACTGACTTCTGTGTCGAATACATTTCGATGTTGAATTGAATTCAACTGATATATCAACTCCTAGTCTAAGTTATCCTTTTTTCTATTAGAAGTTTGATGAGTCCCAAATATATACACATTTATGGACTCATCTGGGCCGATTTTCTAGTCTATGCACTTCACTTTAGACATGTTTTCACTCATATTTGATACTCCTTGCTAAGTGCACCTATAGGCCCGTTTTTTGGTGTTATTTCATGTTCTTCTTATTTAGTAGTTTTCATGCATTGTTAAGTGCCACTTTCAGTGGCTGGATTCGTGGTTGTGATGGAACAGGAGTCGTGCAGGTGTTCCCGGTACAATTCTGTACAAGAACACTGCGCACGATCACTGGTTCTATTGCGCACGACCACTGGTCGTGCGCCGCTGATCGTGTGCACTTAACCCTTTTTTCTGAGTTCTGTCTCGGACAGTGCGCACGACCACCTACGATAGTGCGCACGACCACCGGTCGTGCGCCACTGTTCGTGCGCACTTAACATCAATTTCATGAGTTCTGTTTTGACCAGTGAGCACGACCACCTACGATAGTGCGCACGACCACCGGTCGTGCGCCACTGGTCGTGCAAACATGGTATTTTATAAATTTCTTACATTGCAGGCTCCACCCAGGCAGGCGCACGATCACAGAATTCCAGCGCCCACGACCACTGGTCGTGCGCCAATGACCATGCGCACTATTTATTCCAGCGCCTATAAATACTCCTGCTCACGAATTAGGTCGGGGATTCCGCATTTTGCTTCTGCCAGTCCGCCGTTCCTGCTCCAGAGCGTCCTATTTCGCCCCTCCATCGTCGCCCACCATCGGGAGGTGCTCCGGGCTTGTTCTTCACGCCATTCTTGAGCCGGAGCTTCCTCTCGGCCTCCTCCTTCATCCTAGCGCTTTAAAGGAAGATCTAACCGCCATCGCCATCAAGCAAGAGGAAGTTTGCAACCTCTACCGGATCGTGACACGAAGAAGACGGGCTCATTGGAGAGTAGTGACAGCTCTCTCTACCCCGGACGTAGTTGCGGACCGAGCTTGGACGCGGATTGACAACCCGGCGATTCCAACCGTGAATCTACAACGAGCCTTCGGATTCGGTCGATTTCTTGCCTTGTTCTTTTCTTATTGATGTATATGCAGCTAGAGATAACATTATGATGAAGTAGCACTTAACTTTATTTGCATTTCTATACATTTCATGTCTATGTGAATTATTTTACTATTTTAGTTGCTTGAGGTGCGCCACCATCCATCCTCCATCCCGTCGTCACGTTCGTGTGCCGCACTAGAAATTGCTGGTGGCGTGCTTATCGACGAGGTGCTTGCGACCCTCATCCGTATGCCTACTCTTCCATCCGCCTAGCGAAGCGTGGCATAGCGGCCCGTGTAATCCATCCTTCTTAACGAAGCAGGGCGCTCAAGGCCTGCATAGTTCGATTCCGTTTGCCTACTCGTCCATCCGCCCTTGCGACGCAGCGCGCTCAAGGCCTGCCTAGTCTTCATCCTACCAAGCGAAGCATTGCATAGCGGCATTGCATAGGAGTAGTTGTAATATTTTCTTTTATTTTCCACAAACCAAATCCCCCATTTTCGCATCCATCCGCTCAAAAGGACTTCAATCTCAAGTCCTTCCTCGATAATAAATTCCACCTTACTGTGTTCCTTTGAGATCGATACTTGGGGATTCATTCCCATTTTATATTACTTGAACGATCGGTACACTGCCGTTTCGTGCCGCAGTCTTACTACCACCTATAGCGGTGTGCTAAGATTCGCGCATCAAGTTTTTGGCGCCGTTGCCGGGGAACACAGGCGTGTGAGTTTTCTGGAGAGGGAGAACCTGAGAGAGAAGCCCTTCCATTTGTAAATTGCATTCCTTTGTTTTATTTCCTCGTATTCTGTTTCCTGTTTTTATTAGGTTGCTTTAGTAATTTTTGTTAGGTGTAGTATTTTGCACAATAGCATTTTTATTTTGAATCGTATTATCTTCGCACTATGTGGGCACATCTTAATATCCGTTGCCGTTGGTGTGGAGTTACCTCCCACTCTAGTGATGAATGCCCTACGGAGAATGGTGGGCATAATTCTTCTCGCCTAGCATATAGAGCATCGACTTCGTCTGATACTCCATATGGTGTGCGTAAGTCTTATGGCTACTCTGCTGAGCCTTTACCGTCTTACTTCTTTTCGGCTTCAGCCCCCGCTGTTCCAAAGAAGCCCGCAAGGCAGTGCCGGTTTTGTTGGAGCACTGATCATGTCTTGAAGGACTGTGCCGAGTATCTTCGCCAATTGGACGAGGATGACGAGCCGGATATCCGGATCGTCCCAACTCCTAACTCTGGCGGCACACCTTCAACATCCAGTTATGTTTCTTTGTCACCTTCACACCTTGAAGGGTATGGCATGGACACGGTCACCGGATGTGCGGCTGATCTATGCACCAACATTGCTAAGCCTATTCTCCATATGCATCCACCACCTCTAGTGGATTCGATTCTTTGTGAGGAATCAGTGCTCGACTTTTATCCGAGCACTACTCCTCCCCTTATTGTGCATACTACACTCGTCTCTAACGACATTGTTGATGATATGTTGCAAGAGGAAGCTGGTGACTTTAGTGTTATGCCTGTTCCTAGGGAGGAGAATAACCTTCTAGGTGAAGAGGAGTTTTCCTCAGCACCGGTGGAGGAAGTCCAAATCTTAGGCATGGCCACTGTTGATCCTGCCGAACCTTGTAGCATTGATGACAATGCAAACATTATTTTACTTACCCAACCTGATGGGAGTGAGACCAGGACCACTCCCCCGATTGATGTTTATTTAAATTTTTCTTCCCTTTTATTTCCTAACCACCCTTCTTCACCCAAGCCTGTGCAGGTTGAATCTTCACAGGTACTTCAAGAGGACTTGGAGCTTTATGCTCAAGTCAATGATGAGTGTGTCCTTATATGCGAGGAGGTTGATCCCTCCTCCATTAAGGAAGCCTCATTCATTGCCTTCTCCTCCTGCGGACCTGCTGTGGACGATACCTTTCTCGGCAAGGATTTTTATGTGAGATGAGTGAGGACCAGGCCTCCTCCTCTTCTTACATTCTGTTTCCTCTACCTGCAGTTTGTGGGTATTATTATACAGGTAGAGGGGTGACTGCTCTGTCTCCGTATCGGTACCCGCTATCGATGCGCATATTAGAACAGTTACCTGTGCATTTTCTTTTTCATAGGCCTATAAGCTAGAACTGTACAAAACCTAAATAAGTCGTGCTGGGATGACAATAACCCCAGTAGTTATCTTACTTTTATTGCATTTTCATTTTCCTAGTTAGAGTAGTTAGTTAATTTCTGTTCAGTTTTAACATTTCTGCTTTCTTCTGTTTTTGTGGAGCTCACCCCTGCAGGTACTTATTGCTAATTCTGAATGGCGGGTTTGCTTCAGTTTTTCACGCGTCTTCTGGTATGCTCACTTCTGAGCATTGGGTAATCTCTTTCCCTAGACTTCATTTTCAATTTTCATGGTTACATCATTTATGTCTATTGCTTAGATTTAGTCTGGGGGAGAGCCGCTATATTTTACCCACTGCACGTGCACATCTCATTTGCATACTAGAAATATTTTAATTTCAGATATTTAGTTATGTTCAATTGCATTGCACACCACTACATCCACTCGAGCGTGCACTTAGCTGTTGGTACGTCTTGAGCTGAACTCATTTCTTTTTGTGTGATTTGGAAAATCATTGTGCTGGCTTAGGATTATGAGGCGGAGTAAAATGTTGACTTCGATAGTGCTCCTAGTCGAGTGCTCATGTCTCACATAGAAATTCGTGTAGATTCAATTTCTTGTTATGCTTTTAGTTTATATTTTTTCTATTAGCGTAAATATTGTTTACTACACTCAAAAATTGGTGAATCCGGTGTGAATCAAACGGTAGCATAGGGATGTGTGTAGACGTTCGTTAGCCTCGTATTGCCCGAGTCGGGAGAAAGGATTATCTTTCTCGGTGGCTAAGAACTTGCCCCAAGCGATTCTTGAAGCATGGGTATACGGTTAGTCAATTGTGTGAATGTGATATAGGCCATCATTTTGGCCCGGTTGAGCCTTTGTGCCATTCCTATCATCATTTCCTCGCTAGCCTAGTTGTGCCTACCCCATTCTTTTGGTTCAGCTCCACTATTGTTCACCAAAGCCTAAACTCCAATCCTAGTCGCACACCCAAAATGCAAGCATTTTGTTTAAATTTTAAATTGGTGGTGTTGATTGTGGAAGTACAATGTGAAAATGTGGATGTGCATCTTTGAAAATTTGCTGAAATTGCTAAAGAAAGAAAAAGAAAAGAAGAAAAAGATTTGAAAAGAAAAAGAAGAATGAAAAGTTTAATTGAAAAAATCTGTTTGAGATTTATATTTGGGAGTAGGCGGTGCACACACCCATGCGTCTAAGTCTAAGTCTGGGGGTGTGGTGCATCCACGTGTTTTATGGCTACTTGGATAGTGTTATGCATTTGCTCATTTGGGTTTTTGTGTTCTAAGCCTTCATGTTTATATTTGTTTACCTCACCTAAACCCAAGCCTCATCTAAAACCTTAAATCCTATTGATTCACGCATTTGAGTCAAACCAGTGTCGTGGAGATAGTGCGAACGGGCAAGCTTATGGTCACCGACATTGATGGATTTCAATGGAGGTTGTCTCGAGCCCCGATCTTTGGCAATGCTCGCCTCAGCGTTCAGTTTACTTTCTTCCTATGTACGACCGTATGATTCACCGTGATTCACTTTTTGAGTAAATGTAATATATAAATACGCCCCTGGAAAAGTATAAACTAATATGTACAATTAGAAATTTTGTCTACTGTATTTCTACGCGCATGAGCATGCGACTTCGCATGATACTCCGCTTTACAATTTCTATGCCAGCTATGTATTTTTCTCAGCTGCTTGAGGAATTTGTTTGCTCGGGACGCGCAAACAGTTAAGTCTGGGGGTGTGATGAGTCCCAAATATATACACATTTATGGACTCATCTGGGCCGATTTTCTAGTCTATGCACTTCACTTTAGACATGTTTTCACTCATATTTGATACTCCTTGCTAAGTGCACCTCTAGGCCCATTTTTGGTGTTATTTCATGTTCTTCTTATTTAGTAGTTTTCATGCATTGTTAAGTGCCACTTTCAGTGGCTGGATTCGTGGTTGTGCTGGAACAGGAGTCGTGCAGGTGTTCCCGGTACAATTCTGTACAGGAACACTGCGCACGATCACTGGTTCTATTGCGCACGACCACTGGTCGTGCGCCGCTGATCGTGTGCACTTAACCCTTTTTTCTGAGTTCTGTCTCGGACAGTGCGCACGATCACCTACGATAGTGCGCACGACCACCGGTCGTGCGCCACTGTTCGTGCGCACTTAACATCAATTTCATGAGTTCTGTTTCGACCAGTGCGCACGACCACCTATGATAGTGCGCACGACCACCGGTCGTGCGCCACTGGTCGTGCGAACATGGTATTTTATAAATTTCTTACATTGCAGGCTCCACCCAGGCAGGCGCACGATCACAGAATTCCAGCGCGCACGACCACTGGTCGTGCGCCAATGACCGTGCGCACTGTTTATTCCAGCGCCTATAAATACTCCTGCTCGCGAATTAGGTCGGGGATTCCGCATTTTGCTTCTGCCAGTCCACCGTTTCCTGCTCTAGAGCGTCCTATTTCGCCCCTCCATCGCTGCCCACCATCGGGAGGTGCTCCGGGCTTGTTCTTCACGCCATTCTTGAGCCGGAGCTTCCTCTCGGCCTCCTCCTTCATCCTAGCGCTTTAAAGGAAGATCTAGCCGCCATCGCCATCAAGCAAGAGGAAGTTTGCAACCTCTACCGGATCGTGAAACGAAGAAGACGGGCTCATTGGAGAGTAGTGACAACTCTCTCTACCCCGAACGTAGCTGCTGACCGAGCTTGGACGCGGATTGACAACCCGACGATTCCAACCGTGAATCTACAACGAGCCTTCAGATTCGGTCGATTTCTTGCCCTGTTCTTTTCTTATTGATGTATATGCAACTAGAGCTAACATTATGATGAAGTAGCACTTAACTTTATTTGCATTTCTATACATTTCATGTCTATGTGAATTATTTTACTATTTTAGTTGCTTGAGGTGCGCCACCATCCATCATCCATCCCGCCGTCACGTTCGTGTGCCGCACTAGCAATTGCTAGTGGCGTGCTTGTCGATGAGGTTCTTGCGACCCTCATCCGTATGCCTACTCTTCCATCTGCCTAGCGAAGCATGGCATAGCAGCCCGTGTAATCCATCCTGCTTAACGAAGCAGCGCGCTCAAGGCCTGCATAGTTCGATTCCGTTTGCCTACTCGTCCATCCGCCCTTGCGACGCAGCGCGCTCAAGGCCTGCCTAGTCTCCATCCCACCAAGCGAAGCATTGCATGGCGACATTGCATAGGAGTAGTTGTAATATTTTCTTTTATTTTCCACAAACCAAATCCCCCATTTTCGCATCCATCCGCTCGAAAGGACTTCAATCTCAAGTCCTTCCTCGATAATAAATTCCACCTTACTGTGTTCCTTTGAGATCGATACTTAGGGATTCATTCCCATTTTATATTACTTGAATGATCGGTACACTGCCATTTCGTGCCGCAGTCTTACTACCGCTTATAGCGGTGTGCTAAGATTCGCGCATCAAAGTTACTTCAACTTGAAGTCAAAGTTGCGTCAACTTCTAGTCGATGCAGAACTAACTCAACTAAATTTTTGCACTCTTTTGGACTGGCCTTTGACATCCTAATATAAGTGTGACATCCTAAGACATCTAATGAACATATTACCCTAACTATACAACATGGGTAATGAATCCTAGATGACGAAATCACTTTTACATAATTTGTTATATAAATCCAGAGGATGTTTTTTCTAACAATCTCACATTATTTATCTTAATAAATTTTACAAATATTTTTAGTGATTTCAATCATATAGTAAAATAAAGCAGAGTACACAAAAGTATACTATAACAGAATGACAATATAAACTCCCACATATGATTAATAGAAATAAGTGTTTATCAGAATTAGTTTATATTTTATTTTATTTTTGTTTATCAGAATTAGTTACCCAAAGAGGTATTCTACTTTTTTTTGAGAAATGTAGATAAGGCCTCATAGACTATTCTGAACTTTGCTTCAACATATTTGAAGTTGGCTGGTTTGGTCTTCTCTGGATTCTGTCATGCCTTTGAATAATTTTTCCAAGTCAGTTTCTGCATCAAGGTAGACATCATTAATCTTGGATCCAATAGCAGTCAGCTCATTTATTTCAACCAGGTCAAGCTCTTTTGAATCTAGATCTGGCACTATGAATGTTGACTGTGTGATACCAGGAGTTGGATCTATCTAAAAAATAATATTTTTCTTCTTTTTGTATGGCTGATCTTCCATGTCTTGATTACATCCAAGACCCCTTTTGTCAAGTTGTACTTTGTCTTTTAGGATTTTAGCTTGATGGTTCGTAACATCATATTTTGAAGGGTCAAATAGAGTACTTAGAATTTGGATTGCTTCTTTTATTTGCTCTTCTTCCACATCATCTTTCCCCTTTTTCGGTCTTTTAATGAATTTGTTTTTATTCTCTTCAATTTCTCTTTGAGATGCCTCATATTCCTTTTGATCTCTTTCTCTGTTCCCTTCAAAGACTTTTTCAAGAATTTGGTCATTATACAATTTCATCTAGTTTTCATGTATTTGAACTTTCTCATAAGTTTTATTGTATGACCTATCCTTTTTGTACTATTTTCTCCGTTCCTTTGTGTACCACTCCCAGATAGGCCTGTTTCTCCTATAAGCCCTTCCTTTGAATGTGTTTCTTCCTCTGAATGTGCCCTTTTATTTGGGAGCCGATGCTGGAGCTATTAGAATAGGAACAGAAGGAAGTAGGTTTGGAGTAGGATCAGGAAAGGACAGAATAGAATCAGAAGCTTGATTAGATGTAGCAGTTGGTACTGTGGTTGATTCTTCAGAAGCAAGCTTGAGTTCTGTGTTCTCAGGGATGGGTGAATCAACCCATACTGAGAATTCTTTCAAACTGGCCCAATAATCCACATCGTTTGAGAATAGATCAGACTCCCCCTAATTTGATGACTCCCCCTGGATTACATGCAAAATTCTGGGAGGAGAGGATGGTGCAGGTGCCAGAGAGAATTGGGAGGTATTAACTGGTTCTCCTTTAGAAACATAAGGAAATTGTTGCTATTGATGCTCAATTGCAGTGCACACTGAATCAGGAGGGGCCTACTGTCGCACTTCTCCCCCTGCTTTATATCATTGAAGAGGGATATAAAGACTTCAGCAGGCAACGCTGACGACCTCAACTACTTTTCAATGGCTTTTGCCTAGGCAGATAGGTTCCTTACCCTGTGATGTTGAGCACACAACTTTCTATAGCAGTCTTCAGTGAATTCTTGGTATAGAGAGGAGAATTGAGACAACAATGTCTCTAATACCAGATCAATGGCGTCTAGAATGTCTCTATTTGAAGCCATTGATTGTCATCGTGTACCTGCAAGGAAGAAAGAATACAAAGGTAGAGAGGCAGAAATGGTGGAGAGCGAGAGGGAGAGAATTCGAAAGCATAATAAAGTCTAATGACTAAGTTGCTTTTAGAAGACGATTTATCGTAACTTAGGGTTGTAATCGAAGTAATGTAAAAAAGAAGTGCATTCAGACTGTGCGCGCTTTGAATAGTCGACGTGGCATCAAGTAGAAAAAGTCGTGACTTCGAATGAAAGCATCAGCTATTATGTCGACGCATGCATCGATATGAATTAAATGCTGTGTCGAATGCCATTCAAATTATCTATCCCAGTCAGCTCTCTAAGCTTTCGTCGAGTAGGAATTGACGGTGCGTCGACTAGTATTCGATGCAACTCTGAATGAACGGTTATATTTTTCTAAAAAAAATTATCTGTTTTTCCAAGCAATACCTTTATATGAAAAATAAGTTTTATTACATAATAAATGTGACGTATCACGATTACTATGCTCACTTCCTAACTGACGTATCATGATTACTATGCACGTGAATGGAGAACGCAACAAAACTAACACGCAATTTTATCAATTTTAATTCACCTCGACGGATAGCCAACCCGCTAGAGATTGATTAGAGGCTATAAGCCAATATTCGCTCAGGCTAAATGGACCCACCCAATCCGATCGAGCTATGCGTTGTACCAAAAGAGATCCACCGAAAATATCGATTCGGAAAATGGTTGATCTCTCCTAACAAGAAGCGGGGCTCGCCAAACCCCTCGAAAAATAAAACAAAAAGATGTAATGCAAAATTTCAGTATGAAGAAAACCCATGAAAAATCAGTGATTCGAAGATCATGCCACAGAATCCCACCACAAGAAAAATCAAGAAAAGAACTCTCACGAGTGGTTTGTTCGTTACCCCGCTTGAGATAGGATTGGCCTCAAGCATGCACTCACTCGGCCTCTCTTCTACGGGTCCACCAGAAGCGCGTTGTTTGGAGAGGAATCTGTCCGCCGTCTTCGCTTCACCTTAACCAAGATCCATCGAGTACCACCTAGATCCCTTGGAGGAATCCGTTGAGGATGAAAGAACCGTCCTAGGATAGGAAATAGAAAAGTTGGGGAAGAGAATACGTGATGCGGGGAAGAGGCTAGAGGGGATAAGAGAGGGGCGGATCTCTTAGAGGAGATGGGCGGTCGACGGCTAGAAGGAGGAGGAGAGAGGGGCGGCCTCCTTTGCCGAAACATGGAAGAGGGGGAAAGAGAGGGGGGCGGCCCAAAGAGAGAGGGAGAGAATAGGAGAGGGAGTTAGGGTTTCAAATTTTCTTCATCCAAAATTAACTAAAATTATTACATCATGGCCTTATATAGGCTTTGCCGCAGTTTTGACTAAACGCAGTCCAAAAATTAAACATGACCAAAAATTAAAACATTAAAGTGACATAAAATAAAATGAAGATAAAATTAATAATTATAATAAAACTATTATAATTATTAATTGTTTTTCTTGTGCCTCGGGCGGAGATTGTAACGGCGTGCATCAATGTCGCCGCAACGGCGATGGCGTAAATCCTTGGTCGGCGTGTCGCCTTCATCCGTAAGCGCGCCATCCACCGTAGGTGCACCGTTACCAACATCTTCATGTTGAGGGCTGTCGTCGCCATCAATCCTCCCCTGCTCAAAAGTACTCATCACCGATGAGTTGTCGCGGAGGTAGCGGCGGATAAGAGCATTATCCAAAAGGGTCACCTCCGATTCTGGAAGCCACGAGTCGTCGAAGGCTGGACGGTCATGCCAACGAATCAAAAAGCGGCGACTGGTACCACTGGGAGAGGAAAGCACTTCATCTCTAAGGATCCTGTCAGGATCATAAATGGTTCGGGGGAACCTTGGAAAAGCATTAGGCAAATAAGGGGAATTAATTCCATCATCAACATTCAACGTACCTCCAGTGGGGACCGAAGAAGAGAGCGATCCGGGCATAACCTCACACCCAAACCCATTATACAAAGAAGTGGAACCAAACGGGCAGACCGATAAATCAAGTGGTGGAGAAACATACGACGTTAAATTCGAAACATTGAAAATAGGGGAGATTCCCCAATCAGTGGGTAACTCCAAAAGAAACGCATTTTCTCCTAGATTTTTTTAATTTTGAAACAGGCCCGCTCGCCGTGTAGACAACTTCTTTATGGCACCCGAAGGCATCCGTTCAGGGACAAGATGTAGCATAACCAAATCTCCAACTTTCAAGTGGGATACCCTCTTATGTATGTTAGCGTGCAATTGATAAGACACGTATTGAGTATCGAGCATGCCCTTCACGTGTTTATCTAATGCATGAACATGAGTGGCAAAATCCTGTGCAAATTTACTCGACTTGTAAGATGGAGGCATCGTAACTAAGTCAAGTGGCACAGCGGCCTTATAGCCATGTACGATCTCATTTGGGGATAACCCGGTGGACCTATTTTTAGAATTATTGTAAGCCAATTGTGCATCGGGGAGGATGAGGTCCCACGTACCATTGTGGTCACCAACGAGACATCGTAGTAAACTACCCAAACTTCGATTCACTACCTCTGTTTGCCCATCCGTTTGTGGACGGTTGGCTGAGGAAAAAAAAGCTTAGTGCCCATGATTCGCCACAAGGTCTTCCAAAAATAACTAGTGAACTTCACATCCCGATCGGTGACTATAGTCTTAGGAACCGATGCCCAATGACTTCCTTAAAAAATAACTTAGCTACATGAGATGCATCGTCGGCCTTATTACCCGCAATAAAATACGCCATTTTGGAAAATTGATCAACGACCACCAGAATGGAATCGTTGCGACGAAAAGTGACAGGAAGACCCAGAATAAAATCCATACTAATATCCTCCCAAGGTACTGAAGGAATCCGGAGAGGTGTATAAAGCCCCACATTCATTTTGTTGCCCTTAGCCAATTGGCACATCCGGCAACTGCTCACAATCTTATGCACCGTATACTTAAGGCCCAACCAATAAAACTTGTCCTCCACTAACGAGATGGTTTTGTCACGTCCAAAACGACCGCCTAGACCACCACTATGCAACTCCCACACGATGAAATGGCAAAGGGACGAGCGAGGGATACAAAGTTTGGCATGCCGAAATAGGTAGCCATCACGAATATAATACGCGGAAATGGTCGTGGGTGCATCGCCTTGAGCGGAAAGATATATCTCTTTGAAGTCCGGACAAGTGACATACTCATCCTTAATACGTTCAAATCCGATGACCTTCACCTCTAACGTGGTTAATTACAAGGAGACGCGACTAAGGGCATCCACCACCCGTTTAAGGGTTCCCTTAAGATGCTTGATAATAAAAGAGTACTCCTGTAGATAGGAGACCCACTTAGCGTGTCAGGGGCTGACCTTGCTTTGGGAGTTGACAAATCTTAAGGCCTCATGATCAGATTGGATGACAAACTCCTTCGGGAGAAGGTAGTGCCGTCAATGTTGGAGGCAATGTATCATGGCATAGAACTCACAGTCATAATTCGAATAATTCAATTTTGGACCCGCCAATTTCTCACTAAAATACCCAACTGGATGACCCTCCCGACTTAACACGCCTCCAATCCCGATCCCCGACGCGTCACAAGATAATTCAAAAATCTTATTAAAGTCCGACAAACGCAATAGGTGGGCTTCCGACATCTTAGCTTTAATCGTTTGGAACACGTGAGTGGCCGATTTCGTTCAAGTGAATTCCCCTTTTTTCATGCACTCGGTGATCGGTGCCAAGATGTTACTAAAGTTGTTACACCCTGCCAGTACAAATAATATAACAGTAGGTCCGGCCGGGACCCCACGCTATACTAACCACACTAGCTAGGCGTTAAAAGGAGATATACAGAAAAGAACTACACCAGTGTATACTAAACATAAGCGGAAGCATAAAGATTTACATTTCTTTCAGAATAGTCCACTATCACAGGAATGAAACAATAAAGTGTAGAGTTACGGCCTTAAGGCCTTACATTCCAAAATGTACAAAACTCCCTAAACATACTTCGGCACGCAGGCCGGCAATACAAGAAAAACAGAAAAGAGGCTGGCCTTTGAGGGCCAACGCAGCAAAAAGGGCCACCACCTGCTATTTCCCGCTAGGCTCACCTGCACCTGCATAAGAAGATTCCACCAAGAGGTGGCAAACAAAGCAACGGTCAGCACAGCTGACCAAATTATAACGACCCCACCCCTTTCATGGGGTGGCGGAGCTTCTTACCTGCAAACAAGTCGTACTAGCAGCAAGTAGTACTAAAAGGAAAGTGCAAACTACACAATGTGAGGTTTCAAGCACAATCAATCTTCTAGGTGTATCAACAAATAGAGATGATCCTGGGAATGCACATGATGTTGGTTGGGTTCACCCGAAGGTTCCCCACCACCGCCTAAGCAACGCATGAGGCTAATCATAACATCAATCCAAAACCATGACCGTGGGTTCTCACGACCACACGTAACCTGCTAAGCTAAAGAGCTTAGTGAACGCTTGAGCACTTACCTATTGGAGGAACCCTCCAAAACAGATCTATCCCATGATCACACGGCGTCCCGAGGTTTCCCCCTCTCGCCGATAAGCATGGTGGCGGGTTCGGTACAAGCTTGTGCCCGTTGCTCAAATCATAGCGTTAACAACAACGATGCGGGTGTAGCTTTACTTCGGCCCGTTCGCAAGGAAATGTTGGATCTTACGGCGCCCTTAGAGGGGGGGGGGGGTGAATAAGGGAATAAAATTCTTTCTATAATTTTCAAGATAATTACTAAATTGTTTTATAATGAAGGAGATTGAAATAAACAATTTAGATTTAGAATTGAAAACTTAGAACACAATATAATAGAGATTACGCCAAATGATACAAATCAAGTAAACACAAAAGAGACATGATTATATATATGAAAAAGTGTTTACATAAATTTGATTTCTATATCGCTAGAAATCGGAGGCGTACAAATGTAAATTTCTTTTTGTTTACCAATCCTTCTCCCAAGGATCGGAAGGCTATCACTTGTCTCTCCCTAGACCAAGCCCAAGTCTATCCTCTAGATCTTCCCAAGATCTAGACGTAGCACACAAGGCCACGATTTCCCACCAAGCCACGCAAGGACTTGGACGCTCCGCACAAGGAAGTGATTTTCCCCTAAGCCATGCAAGAACTTAGACGCTCCGCACAAGGAAGCGATTTTCCCTACCAATATAAAGTAAAATGTATATAAATGAAAATACAAGATAAAATAAGAACTCCCTAGAAATTCAGATCTCTGAAAGGAAGGTTGAAGCCTCGAGATGATCCTTGATGTAGAAGCGCGTCCGATCTCGTCTTCAATTCAAACCTTCTCACCATAAATGGGAGTTCATGAGGTTCTGGAGCTCTCTGGATGGAATGCACTCAGGAAGGGACTTAGAATCTTTAGTGGTTGAAATGCACGAACACAAGGTGTCAATTTATAGAAAATCGCTGTCGGAATTTCGACAGTGACTGTCGGAATTTTCCGACAGCGCAAAACTGCCGGTCGTGGTGCTGTCGTGGGCAGTTGTTGTAACCTCCGAGCTGTCGCCTGGGCGACATCGATGTCGGATTTCTGACATCTCAAAACTGCCTTTCGCCGTGCTGCCGTGGGGGAAAGTAGTTGTAACTTCTCTGCTGTCGCCTGGGCGACATTGACTGTCGCCTGGGCGACATTGACTGTCGCCTGGGCGACAGTGACTGTCGCCTGGGCGACATCTCCTCTTCATTTTTGCCATCCGAAACTTCTCCAGACTGTAGATTGAGTCGTTCTCAACTCCGAAATGGGGTGGCACATTCCGTAACTCTTCCTGGATTGAAAGTTATGGCCATTTTAAGATCAGCACACAAAACTCATCCAACCTGAGACTTGTCGTTCTCGGATCATGCCCATGAACGAGGACTTGTCTCCTCATTGAACCTATACAACCTGGCCACTATAAACACACAAAAGACTAGATCAAATACAACACGGTATTTGTTATTCTCAAACCAAGAGATGCGGAAAGCAAGCTCCAACAATCTCCCCCTTTTGATAATAACAAATACCCATATGAGAAATTAGTGAGTTTATAGATAAGTGCGATAAAAGATATGCATGAATAAAAGGTTTACTGTGTGATAGATTTTACTCCCCCTAAATATCTATGTCACTAGATTTCTCATTTTAGGAAACAACGACGGGTGTTCCCAATCGATAATTTACGCACCTAAACCAACCAAGTGGACTTAGGCTTCACTAGAACAACCAACGAAGGAGGTATACAATGACTCACTTCAATTTTGTGATGAAGGTTTGCATTCCACCACTCTCCAAGCAAAGGGGCATTCGTTAGGATCTTCACACGACGCCTAATCTCAAGTCCCGCAATACTATAGATAATCTCACGGAGTCATTCTCCGGCATGCATTCTAGGCCTAACCTAAATGCAACGTCGCAAATCAAGCATCACCAATTCGGGCTCACGGCCACGAATAGGATTCACACACAATGCCTAAATCTGCATGACTACCGGATTTCTAAATGCAATATGCCGGGGACGGACACAATCGACCCGGAGTTCCGAAGAACTAGATGAAATCCTACACTTCACCCACTTGGTGAAAGGGAGTCCTCATGCAAGCATAGAAAGAGAAAGAGAGGACAAAGAACACGTCCTAAGACCGGGAGAAAGAATCGTTACCCTTGGAGCTCTCTTCCCCGCCATAGATTCGAGATTTCAATCGGAGGGAAAGAACCGCACCGGGCTGCACTCTCCAGATCTGGAAATGGCTCGCGAAATGGAGCTCTGGAGCTCCGTCAATGGCGGGATCTCTCCTTCTTCTTTCTTGCCTCCTTCTTCTTTCTCTAGCCTTGGAGAGAGAAAGGCCTTGAATTAATGAGAGATTAACCCCTCTCCAAAGACCTAAGACCCCCCAGCATCTAATCACAGCCGTCGGATCGAATTCCAACTTTTTCGATCGGTCGGATTGTCTTCTCCGCTCATAATCGCGGAGCAGAATAAACAGGGTGCACGAGCATCGGCGCACGGTCAGTGGTCGTGCGCCAAGCACTTCCCCTGATCGTGCGCGCTTACCGCAACAGAACTCCGATTTCTTGCGAATTAACACACAATCATTGGCGCACGATCGCTGGTCGTGCGCGAAGAGGAACACTGGTCGTGCGCGAAGAGCTGCTATGGAATTTTTAGCCTATCCCGAGCGCAACACTAACACTCCGCCTAACTCGCTGAACAACGATTTTTGGGGTGTTACAAAAGTCGCGAATGAATCGGCGATAAAAGGTGGCTAATCCGTGGAAACTCCTAACGTCTCTAATGTTAGTGGGTTCAGGCCAATCTCTAATGGCTTGGACCTTCTTAGGGTCCACATGTATTCCCTCCGAACTCACTATATACCCAAAGATCTCTACGGGCGTGACATAGAACGTACATTTTTTTAATATTGACGAATAATTTTTCTGCGCCCAACGTCTCCAGGATAGTCCTCAAGTGCGATTCGTGATCAAGTGTAGACGTGCTAAAAATGAGAATATCGTCAAAATATACCACAATAAATTTTCCCATGTAGGGTTGGAAGACATGAGTCAACATCCTCAAAAATGTACTAGGGGCATTGGATAATCCAAACGGCATCACTAACCACTCATAGAGCCCCTCTTTAGATTTAAAAGCAGTCTTCCACTCATCGCCCTCCCGGATTCTAATCTGGTGGTAGCCACTCCTAAGGTCCAATTTAGAAAATATCGTGGCTCCGGCTAACATGTCCAATAAATCGTCTAAACGCGGGATGGGAAACCGATATTTAATTCTGATATTATTAATGGCTCTACTATCGACGCACATCCTCCATGAGCCGTCTTTCTTAGGCGCTAGCAAAGCCGGAACGGCACACGGACTCTTACTATGACGAATAAATCCCTTCTGTAACAAATCTGAAATTTGAGTTTGGAGCTCCAAATGTGCAGATGGATTTAATGGATAGTGAGGCATGTTGGGTAACGAGAATCCTGGAATGAAATCTATTGCATGCTGGATGTCTCGTAATGGGGGTAACGTAGGGGGTAGCTCTTCCGGGTAGACATCCTTAAATTCATCTAACATGTTCCGCAGGGCGGGTGGTAAACTATCAAACGAAGGCACGTCTTCCTTGATTTGTAGGCAAACTAAGGCATAATGGACACCACCAAAAATGTCTGGCGTGCAAACTCCTTCTTACCAATCAAACTCATGGTCTTCTTCTCTACAGGAACAATTGTGTCTTTCGAGGCGCTCGACGGGTCCTTAGGCGGAGTAGGCTTCAAGGTAATGGTCTTGCCATTAAACTTGAACTCGTAGGTGTTGGCTCGCCCGAAGTGGGTAACGTCATGGTCATAAAGACACGGGCGTCCGAGCAACACATGACAGGCAGCCATGGGGATGACGTTACACCAAACCTTCTTCGAATAAGTTTTGATGGTGAGTGGTACCAAAAAACGCCGCGCAACCGGAAGGAATGTTTTATTAACCCATGCCACCTTATAAGGGTGAGGGTGCGGGTCAGTGGCCAATTTTATCCGGGTCACCGCATTCTCTGAAATTACATTCATGCAACTACCGCTATCGATGATTAACTTGCACCACTTCTGGCCACTCTTAAAGTTTAACGAAAATATGTTCGTCCGATTCCAATTATCAGACGCACGCGGTGTGGAGAAAATATAATGCATCGCCATCATTTTGGTGTCATCCTCTAGATCACTCGACACTCCCTCCGAATCGAAGTCATCACCGGCTTCATATTCGAGCTCGGTGGTATCATCGCAGTGTCCAATAGAGCTAAGGGCTTGGCCTTAGTGGGGCATTCACTCGCGTAGTGCCCTTCAACTCCACAGCTATAACAAGAAGCGTTCGTTTTGCTAATCTAACCTACGGGCACACAATCTCCGGATGGGTTACGCATATTCCTAGCTGTAATTACGACGAAGTTCGAAGCAGTGGATTGAAACTTCTCTTTATCTTTCATGGCTAATGGAGGAGGTCCTAAGATGGACTTACTCTTCGAAAATGAATGCGACTTAGACTTGTGGGCCAGGTGCTTTTTAATGTCTAACACGGCGTTATACGTTGTGTTCAAATTAGTGTGACCATAGCGAAGGAGCTTACCCTGAATTTCGGGGCTTAGTCCCTTGCGGAACCGGGAGAGGGTAACCTCGGGCATCTCCTTAACGTCACATCTAACCATCATGTCTTTCAGGGTTCCCATGTACTCCGCGACCGAGCGGTTCCCTTGCCGAAGGGAGGCTAACTCATCAAACATTTATGTTCGATGATACGTCGGGACATACTGGTAAGTCAGCAAGGCTTTCACGCCCACCCAACCAATGGGAGGCAAACCATCCCTCGCACCTAAACGCCGCTCCTCATTCAACCAGTATGACTTGGCTCGACCCAACAACTTCATACGCGCCACACGCACCTTATCCGCGTCAGTCAAATTTTGCCACTGAAAGTAGCACTCTATCTCTATAACCCAATCCAAGAAAACTTGGGTGTCTCCCAACCCATCATAAGATGGAGGTTTGATTCGGACGGCCCTAGTGATATCAAATCTGTGCGGTGCTCGTGGGGCCTGTTCGGGGTTAACATTAGGATTAATGTTCCCTTCAACACGTTGGTGGGCTGCAGGGTTTGGGGGGCCAGGATCAGGAATATGATTAGCGTTAACGTTTTCCCCTACGTGTTGGTGGGCAGCATGATCCTGTGGTGCCCTTTGGGCTAGCCGAATCTCGTGTAGCATCTCGCGGATGTCCGTCAACTGATCATTGAACTCCTGACGGAGTTCATCAATAGCCGTTGGAATGTGACCCGAATGTCGTTCGTCTGTCATTTGAGACGAGGACGTAGGATATTCCGTGCCAAGTCTCGTACTCATGCAACGTAGACCAAAACACTTCTGACTAGACAAATTTTATAAATGATGAATTTTTTTTCACACCTAATAACTAGGATAAAAATATTTTTCTTTTTCTAAAAGGAAATAATATGTAGAATGTTAAAATTTTTTTTTTATTTTTTTTGCTGAAAAATAACAGATTTTGACCGCTAAACGCCACCACAATTTGAAAATTTTAAGATTTTGACAATGCTAACGTGTGACGGATGTGAGTGCCGGCGAACTAAGAAATTTGTAGGACGGCGTCAATTAAAAAATCAAAACGAGCCTGGCTCTGATACCAAATTGATGCAGGGTTTACCCTCCAACACGTACGCTATGGACTAACTCACTTTCCTACCCGACGTATCACGATTACTATGCACGTGAACGGAGAACACAGCAAAACTAACACGCAATTTTATCAATTATAATTCGCCTCGACGGTTAGCCAACCCGCTAGAGATTGAATAGCGGCTATAGACCAATATTCGCTCAGGCTAAATGGACCTATCCGATCCGATCGAGCTATGCGTTGTACCAAAAGAGATCCACCGAATATATCGATTCGGAAAATGGTTGATCTCTCCCAACAAGAAGCAGAGCTCGCCAAACCCCTTCGAAAAAAAAGGATGTAATGCAAAATTTCAATATGAAGAAAACCCACGAAAAATCAGTGATTCGAAGATCACGCCACAGAATCCCACCACAAGAAAAATCAAGAAAGAACTCTCACGAGTGGTTTGTTCATTACCCCGCTTGAGATAGGATTGGCCTCAAGCATGCACTTGCCCGACCGCTCTTCTATGGATCCACCGAAGCGCGATGTTTCGAGAGAAATCTGTCCGCCGTCTTCGCTTCACCTTAACCAAGATCCACCGAGTACCACCTAGATCCCTTGGAGGAATCCGTTGAGGATGAAAGAACCATCCTAGGATGGGAAAGAGAAAAGGTGGGGAAGAGAATACGTGATGGGGGGAAGAGGCTAGAGGGGAGAAGAGAGGGGCGGATCTCCTAGAGGAGATGGGCGGCCGACGGCTAGAAGGAGGAGGAGAGAGGGGCGACCTCCTTGGCCTAAACTTGGAAGATGGGGGAAAGAGAGGGGCGGCCCAAAGAGAGAGAGAGGGAGAGAATAGGAGAGGGAGTTAGGGTTTCAAATTTTCTTCATCCAAAATTAACTAAAATTATTACATCATGGCCTTATATAGGCTTTGCCACCGTGTTGACTAAACGCAGTCCAAAAATTAAACATGACCAAAAATTAAAACATTAAAGTGACATAAAATAAAATGAAGATAAAATTAATAATTATAATAAAACTATTATAATTATTAATTTTTTTGTTTGTGCCTCGGGCGGAGATTGTAACGACATGCATCAATTTCACCGCGGTGGCGATGGTGTAAATCCTTGGTCGGCCTGTCGCCTTCATCCATAAGCGCGCCATCCACCGTAGGTGCACCGTTACCAACATCTTCACGTTGAGGGCCGTCGTCGCCAACACCGGACTTTGTTTCTTTCAAACTTTGCAAGCTCCTCTTGCATGCAGCTATCTAGTGGGGATCACTATCTGCTTTTTCAAACTTCTTTGGCTTTATTGTGAGAGGAAGCAATACATCATAGTGTCATTTGTGACATGGTTTCTTGTCTTCACTCTCATTGTCTTATCTCCTATAACTTGAGATGAAAGGTGATCCTTTAGGCTTATCCTAGTTCTTACTGAACTATTGAGTGGATTCACATCCTCATGGATTTTTTCTTCACCATTGACCGTGGGAGCTCCATTTTCTTCCTGTAGAGTAATCTCTGTTTCTGGTAGAGCAGGTGCTTTAATGCCACCATCACCTGCAGCAGAATCTTCATCTGATTTATTATTAGTTTGCTATTTTTCTTTGTCCTGGCAGGCTGTCCGTGGTTTATAATACTGAGCCTTCCATCTTAACCTGCAAGCTGATCTTCTTCCTGTAATATAACATTGGTGGAAGTTTTCTTCCCCTTGGAGAACATATTTTTCTCATCAGACACCACATGCATTGACTCCTCAATTTTGTGAGTGCTCTTATTATAACACATATTGGCCGTGCTTGATGAGGAGTATCCCAAGAATATCCCATCATTAGCCTTCTTGTCAAATTTGACAAGTTGGCTCTTTCCATAGTTCAGAATGAAGCAAGTTCACAAAAAAATTCTAAAGTATCTGACTATAGGTGTCTTTCCTTTCAATAGCTCATAAGTTGTCTTTAACTTAGTTTTGTGGCTGAGACTCCTATTCAGAACATAGTTGGCTGTATTCAGTGCCTGAGCCCAGAAAGACTTTGACAGATTGGATTTAGCCAAAAATATCCTTCCTGATTCAATTAGGGTTTTATTTTTCCTTTTAGCCACCCCATTTTGTTGGGGGGTTCTAGGATCTGAAAAGCTTTGTCTTATCCCTTCATCCTCACAGAATCTACAAATTAACTGGTTTTCAAACTCAGTACCAAGGCCACTCCTGATCATAGCAACCTGAGTATTGAATTCAAATTGAATCTGTCTAATGAAACTTGAGAGGATCTTGAAAGTTTCTGACTTAGCTTATAGACAGAACACCCAACTGAATCTAGAAAAGTCATCTAAAATGACTAATGTGTAAGACTTGCCCGCTAAGCTTTGAGTGGAGATAGGACCAAGTAGATCCTTGTGCAATAGATAAGAGGTTCTAGGGGAATCATTCTTTTCAATTGGTTTGAATGATGCTTTGGTTTGTTTTCCTAGTTGGCAGGCTTTACAAGGATGGTCTTTCTTAAACTTACCAATTGGTAAGCCGCTTACTAGGTTATGCTTGGATAGCTTAGCAATTGTTTTAAAATTTAAATGACTAAGTCTCTTATGCCATAATTCATTATTTTATAGGTTGGAGTTAAAGAAACAAACTTCGAACTTAGCATAATCAAAATCTCATACATATACATTACCTTTTCTAAGTCCGGTTAATACTATTTGATTAGTTACAGAGCTAACTATATGACATAAAGACTAATTCACCATCACATAATTGGCTAATACTGATTAGATTATGTTGAAGACCTTCAACATAATCCACCTTAGAAAAGGAGATTTCTCCAACTCCAAGCACACCATATCCTCTGGTCTGACCAGAGTGGGAGTTACCAAAGTTTACCTTAGGGCCTTCCTAGGCCTTGTAGTTTTCCAGCACCTCTTTTGCTCCAGTCATATGCATGAAACATCCACTTCCCAAGTACCACTATTGGTTTATGGTAGACCAGTCTCCGTCATGCACATGAATTTAAATATTAGTATAAGCCCTCACATGCTGCGGTCCCTTTCTTCTATCATCATAAGGAGTTATGAAAGAATAAGTTGGTCTTTTAGGATAGCCCTTAAGTTGAACAAGTCCTAGTTTATTATGCTATCAATGTTTGGCCTTGTGTCCAATCTTGTAATAGTAAAATCATCTAGAGTTGTAGTGAGAAATGGGAGAGGGAAGTCTAGATGTTTAAAAATCACTTGCTGGAAACATACGTCGAGAAGAAATTGACGCATCTCTAAAGTTGCGTCGAGTGTAATTCCACATGTTTGCATAGTTACGTTGATAATAAGTCGATGCAGAATATTGGTTGTGTTGAGTGTAATTCAAATCACCTTCATACCCGCTTCGAGTTGATGTCGAAGAATATGCAAAACTCTGTTGAGTTGCATTCGACGCATCATTAAAATTTAATCGAGTTCTATTCGTTGCATAATTCCTTTTATTAATAATCTAATTATTATTGATTGAATTTTCTAAGGGGTGCTTACCTAGAATTCCTTTTTGAATAGCAATATTTACCATATTGAATATAGTGATCTTATTAGGGTTGTTATTCAATTCTTCACAAGGTTCTAAGTTGTTATTAGATTAATTTTCACTAGGTCTAATGAACACTACAGGATTTTCCCAGGCAGGTTTACTAGGGATTACTGTGTTGGTGGATGGATCTACTCCTATACCAAGGTGTATAAATTTCATGTAGAGATTATGTATATATCCTTGAGCTTTTGACTCCTCCCATTAAATGAGTCTTTAAAGGATTTTGCCTTTGTAAGCTCTTCTTTTAAATTTTAGTTTTCATTAGTTAGTTTATTTATTTCTGTTTCTTTTTATATATCTGATTTCTTAATTCATAATTAACAGATTACAAATTATCTTTCTTAAGGTCTTCTAATCTCTAATTATTGTAAGTTCTTTTTGACTGTTAAGGTAGTCTTGACAAAAATCTGTAAACAAATTTTTGAAGTATTCTAAAGAAAAATTAAATTCATCAAATAAGGATACCCGATCTTCTTCAGTTAAACCTTCTAAAGCCATTAGATAGGATTCTTCGGCAGCATATTCTTCATCACTGTCAGATGAAGAGGAGCTTGACTCAGATTCTGAGTCACTCCAGGTTTCAAAAATGAAACCTTTTCCCTTCTTCTTGTCCTTCTTCCCAAAGGACTTCTTCTTATGCTCCTTCTTACAGCTGCTTCTGTCCTTTTACTCTTCAGGACATTCAGGGAAATATGCCCTTGTTTTCTGCATGCAAAACAGATTATTTCCTTCTTTGGAGTATTGCCAAACCTTAGTTTGTTTGACCCATCTTCAGAATCTTTTGTCCAAGAGATTGAACATCTCTTCTTCAAAAGTGAAAAGCTCTCCTTCAGATGCCTTCAAAAATATTGTCCTTTCTTTGGGAGTTGAGACTTTCTCCTTGGCTTCAGTCTCAGCTCTGCTCTTCTGTAGTAGCTTATAGGACTTGAGCTTCCTTAGCAAGGCACTAGTGGAGATTTATCTATGACATCTGGACTCTCTAATGGCACAGATCCTTGAAACCTAAGTGATTGGGAAGCACGTGAGAAGCTAGTCATTGATCTCTATTAATAAGATCTCTTTGTCTAGACCCTTGAGCTCATTGATGATTAGGATGAATCTTTCATACATTTCAGCCACATTCTCTTCAACTATCTTTTGAAAGTTCTCATATTGAGATATGAGAAGGGACGTCCTGTCCTTTCTTTCATTAGAGCTGCCTTCAACCAGTCTAGACAAAGATTCCCAGATTTCTTTTGCTGAGTTGCAATCAGACACCTTTTGGAATATTTCATCTGACGTAGTGGACACTAGGATGTTCATGGCCTTGGCATCATATGCCTTCACCTTCTTCTCAACATCAGTCCATTCAGCTCTAGGTATAAGTTCCAATGTCACAGTCCCACTTGCATCTTTTCTGAATGGTACTGGAGGACCTGATACAATGACATCAAAGTTGTCTTCATCAATTGAATTCATATAAAGTTTTATTCTGGCCTTCCAAAGTGTAATATTATTCAGATTACACACTGTTGGTCTTGTGGATGCATTGTCTTTAGAACTCATTTTCTGAAAATAGTTTTTAAAATATAAGAGTTTGAATGAGGGAGTCTTTTAATCAAGGTGTTATCCTTTTTATGATCAACCTCCCTCTGATACCAATTGAAAGTGCACAGTGAGTTCTCTGAGTATTCTCTAGAGGGGGGGGGGGGGGGGTGAATATAGTTTTAAAACTTTTCAATAAAATATGCACAGAACAATAAATTATTTCTAACAACTATGCATTCAGAATTCCAATCCAGAATAAAACAAACACAGAATTGCAGAAATTAGGAATGGACATCACATATTGAGATAAGATCTATAGTGGTTCCCCAAAATATGGGTACTCCACTCTTCTACCACTTTGGTAGGAATACATTATCCAGTGCATGAGCCTTTTGATAAGGAGACTCTTAAAACTAGGGTCAGAGTATTTTGATAAGAAGACTCTCAGAACCAAGCTAGTTCTTTTGATAAGGAGATCTTGAACCATGGTCTGAGTCTTTTGTTAAGGAGACTCTTAGAACCAAGCTAAATCTTTTGATAAGGAGATCTTGAACCACTGAATTCTTTGAAAAGGGATTCTAAGGACTCTTTACTTAGTTTATAGAAGTGAAAGGAGTAAAGAAGAAGAAGAAGAGAAGATGATTCTTCTGATTAAATCCTCCTGCAATAGTTACTGAGGATTCATGCACT
This sequence comes from Dactylorhiza incarnata, assembly GCA_033032865.1. Classification (NCBI taxonomy): domain Eukaryota; kingdom Viridiplantae; phylum Streptophyta; class Magnoliopsida; order Asparagales; family Orchidaceae; genus Dactylorhiza; species Dactylorhiza incarnata. Next base: position 21,454,035 of record JAWHQI010000011.1, on the reverse strand, counting down.
TAGTGTTTGTATGGATCTCTGTTTAGTAGATGAATCCTTTCTTGAGAGAGAGATGCAAGGATTGTGAAATTCCAGATCCTGAAGATGTTCTTTGTATATCTGTATGCTTCTTGATGTGAGAGGAAGAAGAAAAAGAAGCCTTGTTGTGTTGTCTAGTACAGAGATATGTTCACTTTTTTCTGTAAAACCAGAGAGATAAAGAAGAAGAAGACATAATTTTTGTATGTTTGATTGTTATTGTCTATCTTGTTCAATATACTTATTCTCTTGTCGAATAATTATGAATTACTTTCCTCTTCTATTATTTCCTTAATAGAAATGTCCAAGAGGTAGTATTGTTCTCTTTCCATTTCTGTTGACAGCCCATCCAAAATTTTTTGAATAACTTCCTAATATATCTTCATTGTATCTATGGAGTTCTTCTTTCCATTCTTGACTATGGACGACCTGTTAGAATTCAAATAACTTCCATTTATAACTTTTGAATAAGCTTCAGAATAGAATCCAAGAAGTATTTTAATTCTGTGTCTGTATTTGACGTTGCGTCGAATATATTTGCCTTCTTATTGACGCACCTCTGAGTTCTAATAGAAGCTTCTTCGACATCTTCCTCAACTTTGAAATGAACTCTGATATTCGACGTTGCATCGAGTCCTTATCGACATATACATTGAGATAAAGATCTAGACTTTGATCTCCGACTTCTGCGTCGAATGTAATTCGAAGTTGCGTCAACTTCAAATGTTGCTTTGACTGACTCTGCCTTCTGCGTCGAATACATTTTGACATTGCGTCGACTTCAACTGATACATCGATTACCAGTCTGAGTTATCCCTACTAATATTCTAAGTTACTTTGACTTGAAGTCAAAGCTGCATCGACTTCTAATCGACGCAGAATTAACTCATCTATAAGTTTTGCACTATTTTGGACTGGTCTTTGACACCCTAATATGAGTGTGACATCCTAGCACATCTAATGACCATATTACCCTCACTATACAACATGGGTAATGAATCCTAGATGATGAGATCTGTTTTACATAATTTGTTAGATAAATCTAAAGGATGTTTTTCCCAACACTAGAAATCGTAGAGGATGTATAAAAACCCATTTGGTTTTCTATAATGACCCTTATCCCTAAGGAATGGTTGACCGTAGTCTATATCTCCCTAGATAGGCCTCGGGTCGCTCCATAGACCAATCCCCTAGATCTAGTCGGCACACACATGAGGCAAATTCCTCCCTAAACCTCACACGGACCTACTAGCCAATCACGAGCGAATTCTCCCTAACTCTCTCACGGACCTAGTCAACAACCACTGGGCAAATTTATCCACTCACCAAAAGAGTAACAAAAGAAAAATACAATATGATAATGATATTCAGAAAATAAAGACTCCCAATATCAGATCTGAAGGTGGTGATAAAGATACGCAAGAGATTGTCATTATAGATGTGTTCATTCTTCATGTAGAATAAGCGTTGTAGAGAAGCAACTTCAAAATCTTCTTTGATTCTACAATATGGCATTAGGGAAGCCTTAGAACATTTGGAATGAGGGTGCACAAGAGCCTCTATGAAATTGGTTTTGAGTCATCCATTATCGTTATTGAAAAGAGAGTGAAGCGGCTCTATTTATAGCTCTTCAAGTTACCGCCGACGGTAAGTCCTACCGCCGTGCGATATCCCTTTAAGAAACTTTTTGAGTGTTGGATCGAGCAGACATGGTAAGCAAATTTCTATATTTTAGGCATAACATACCTTACCGCGCTATGGTTACCATGTCGTGCTAGCTTCATTCCATATATGCCCTTCTACTCCCGCCTATATTTTCATTTGAATGCATTTCGTCTCTCGTCCCATAATTGAACGCTACCTCCAGTGGTAGGTGCTAACGCGTCGTGGTAAGACTCAGAGTTTCGAGTGTTGGTCCAATTCATCGGTCTGTTCAATTCGTCACTTCAGTTTGTTTCCTGTTAATTCCTACAAACTATTAACACAAAGCAAACTTGATCAAATACATGATGAGATCTATTATTCTCAAACCAAAGAGATGTGGAATGCATGTTTCAACAAACTCCCCCTTTTAATAATAACAAATCCTCCAATGAAAAATCAATCATTTTAGATTATGGTTGTGTTGTTCATAGAATAGAGTGTTGGGAATATTGCCCTCAATATTCCTTTGATTTGGAGAGGCATCACTCACAATGCTAAGTACAAGATGTATTTGATAAAGTCATATTTGTGTAAGATATACATGCTCAGGTAACTAAGGAGAAAGGGCCAATCATGCCCTTAGATCAGGAGAAATCAACTCTTAAGAGATGAAGAATTGTCTCAGCAGAAGCGCTGAGACGAAGGGCCAAATCCGCTGAGACGACCTCACTGTCTTAGTGGATCCGCTGAGATGGGAAAGAAGCAGCAAATAACTGCTGAGATTTGGCAAGTTCGTCGAACTCAGACTGGAGTTCGTCGAACGCAGAACTCAGTTCATCTAACGCGGAACTCAGTTCGTCGAACGCAGAGACGGGACAGAAGCAAATGTTGAGACTTGGCGTGTTCATCGAACGAAGGATGAAGTTCGTAGAACGCAGAGTTTGGCGAGATCATCGAACGCAGTATGGCGAGTTCGTCGAACGCAGATTATAGTTTGTCGAACGCAGAAACTTCTCTGCAGATCAAGCAGAATCCGCTGAGAAGAGGAAGCCATCTCAGCCCAACCACTGAGACAGTTCAAACATGACATGGCGAGTTCTGCGGATAGCGCAAGCTATAGAAAAGCATTATGGGGTCCACCAATCACTCCCATGTCTGTCAGAAAATTGATTAAGAGCCGTTGAAGGTCAGGGATGTATAAGAGAAGAAGTTAGGGCACTTTGGAAAACAGCTAGTCGAGTGCTAACATCTTCACTATTCCTTTGACGGCCCAGTTCTCGTCTTTCTCCTCCTGCTCACAGAACAAGCAAGAAGAATCCGAGAGATAAAGAAAGCTCCTCTACAAGAAGGAGCAAGGTGATCTTCCATCCTTCAACTGAAGAGGAAGATCAGGTTGTAGCTGCCATTATCATCTCCAGCTACAAGAAAGCACAAGCTGTGCATGAACAACAAGAGACTTCTTCACTGTGCTGTCTGCTGTAGTAAGTTCAAATACTCTTTTACTGTAGGGCATTTTGTATGAGTTTGTAGGGCTGAAGGCCTGAGTTTGTAGGGCTGTTTAGCCTGAGTTGTAGGGCATTATTGCCTGAGCTATAGGAGGAGGTTTCCTCTGAGGTAGGTCCTGGAAGGGGTCTGAGTTGTAGGAGGCGGATTCCTCTGAGGTAGGGCTGTTTAGGCCTAGATTGTAGGACCTGCTGTGGTCTGAGTTGTAGGATCAGTGGCTGATCTTAGGTAGGGCTGCTGAGCCTGAGGTAGGGTTTGGGAAATCCTGGGAGATCCTGAGGTATCTGTGGTGTAAGCTCTTGGAGCTGAGATTGGAGGAGTTGGCCCTGTCTAACACACTGATAGAAGGGTGAAAGGGGAAAGTGGACCACCCATAGATACACTGTCTTGGGGAACCACTATAAATGCTTGTGTGTTTTCTGTTTGTTTGATTAATTGCTAATAGTAAACCAGAAAATAACTAGGCTAATTAGAGGAAAATAAAAAGAAACCTATTCACCCCCCCCCCCCCCCCCCCTCTAGGTGATTTAGACTACAACCTTTATAAACTTACATAGCGCGATAATGATTATCGTGAAGATTAGTTTTTTGAGTGAAGTAGTTGAGTATATAATAACGTTCATACTCTACAAATGAGTACTCCCCATATATGAATGCTCCCCCTTCATATGTGCTCTCCCCCATATATATGTACTCACCTATATAATTTACTCCACAAAATTTCTCAATTTATTCTCCCCCTTTGTTAAAAGAGGGTAAAGGTGAGTATAGTCATGAGATTTATGCTTCTCTATTTTAAGAAATAAAGGAGCACTTGTTTTAAAGATAGTCATTATCAAGCAAAAAAAGTGTATGCAACGAAGAATAATCATGAAGCGGATGCAAGATAGGGAAATGCACATGCAGAATATTGATGGCGCAAATCTCACACACCGCTATAGGCGGTAGCTCGACTGCGACACGAAACGGCAGTGTACCGATCGTTCAAGTAATATAAAACGAGGAGTAATCCCCGAGTATCGAATCTCTTGAGGAACACAGTAAGGTGGAGTTAAATGTCGAGGAAGGACTTGAGATCGAAGTCCTTTAGGTCGAATGGATTGCGGGAGAGTTGGGTTGGCTTTTGGAAAATAAAAGAAAACACTACAACTACTCCTATGCAATGCCGCTATGCAATGCTTCGCTTGGCGGAATGGATACTAGGCAGGCCTTGAGCGCGCTGCGTCGCAAGGGAGGATGGACGAGTAGGCTAACGGAATCGAACTATGCAGGCCTTGAGTGCGCTGCTTCGTTAGGCGAATGGAATACGGGCCGCGATGCCACGCTTCGGTAAGCGGATGGGCGAGTGGGCTAGCGGAATGAGGGTCGCAAGCACCTCTTCGATAAGCACGCCACTAGCAATTGCTAGTGCGGCACCGGACACGGTGGTGGGATGGAAAATGGATGGTGGCGCTCCTCATACACACATAAACCACAAAAGTATTTCACACAAATGAAATATATAAATATAGTGATAAGTTTAAGTGCTCTTCATCAAAATACACAAGATCTAGCTATTACAACAATCAATAAAAGGAGAACAAGGCAAGAAATCGACCGAATCCGAAGGCTCGTTGAAGATTCACGGTTGGAATCGCCGGGTTGTCAATCCGCGTCCAAGCTCGGTCCACAACTACGTCCGGGGTAGAGAGAGCTGTCACGACTCTCCAATGGACCCGTCTTCTTCGTGTCACGATCCGATAGAGGTTGCAAACTTCCTCTTGCTCGATGGAGATAGCGGCTAGGTCTTCCTTTGGAGCTCTTGGATGAAGGAGGAGGCCGAGAGGAAACTCCGGCGAAGATTTGGCGTTGAAAGCTTGCCCGGAGATCCTCCCTAAGGTGTGCGGCGATGGAGGGGCGAAACCAGGCGGACGGGAGCAGAAAACGGCGGAGTCGGGCGAGCGATCCGACCTAAATCGCGAGCAGCGGATTTTATAGGCGCTGGAATTAAATAGTGCGCACGGTCAGTGGCGCACGACCAGTGGTCGTGCGCACTAGAATCCTGTGATCGTGCGCTCTGCCTGGACGGAACCTGCAAAGACAGAAATTATAAAATAAAATGTTCGCACGACCAGTGGCGCACGACCGGTGGTCGTGCGCACTATCGTCGGTGGTCGTGCGCAATACAGCAAACAGAACTCAGAATTTTAATGATAAGTGCGCACGAGCAGTGGCGCACGACCGGTGGTCGTGCGCACTAGCATCGATGGTCGTGCGCACTGCTCCAAACAGAACTCATGAAAAAGGCATTAAGTGCGCACGATCAGTGGCGCACGACCAGTGGTCGTGCGCAGTAGAACCAGTGATCGTGCGCAGTGTTCCTGTGCAGAATTGCACCGGGAACACCTGCACGACTACTGTTCCAGCATACAACACTAATCTAGCCACTGAAAGTGACACTTAACCGCACATGAAAACTACTAATGAAGATAGAAATGAAATCACACCAAAATAGGCCTAAAAGTGCACCTAGCATAGAATATCAAATATAAACTAAAACAGGGCTAAAGTGCAGTGAAATGACTAACTAAACGGCCCAGATGAGTCCATAAAAGTGCATATGATGAGGACTCATCAAATATAAGCATGAAAAACATGTATGTAGCGTGATACATTTAAATACACAAAATATATAGAATTTCTAATCAGTAAACTGTAACTTCCCAAGGCCCTGGACTTACCATCGGGACAACGTCCACCGACAGCCTTATCTGGCGACCGTTACCGGGTTGCAGCCCATGCACCCCAACCCCTCTCCGGCCCACTGGCAGGTTGTTGGTGGACACGAACTCCCTTCGATGAGGCAAACTCGATAGTTAAGTGTGCAACACGGGGAATTCCCAGGAGGCCACCCATCCCAGTACTACTCCAGCCCGAGCATGCTTAACAATGGAGTTCTTTCACTTCTCATCACCAATTGAGCTGCAGCTTCTGAGTTTCCACCCTCCTACGTTTGTAGGGGTAGGAACGCCAACACAAGCTAAGGATTGGCTGTCTCAGGTGAAGAGAACCCTAACAGCTACAGAGATGGAGGAAAGGCAGAAGGTAACCCTCATTACCTATCTATTGGATGGAGAGGCTAGGTTGTGGTGGGAAGGTTTGGAAAGGCATCAGTATGCCGATAGGCAACTGACAAACAACTCGATGGAAGAGTTCTCAAGAGTGTTCTTGGCAAGGTATCTCCCATCTACTTAACGCATCGAAATAGAGAACCAGTTTCAAAGGTTGACCCAAGGGGATAGAATGGTTGATGAGTACCTCCACGAGTTTACACAACTGGGAAGCTATGCGGGATCTTCCTTTGATGATGAAGTGTGAAATACCAACTGATTATATGAAGGTCTGCGTGATGACTTATGGGTGCTTCTGTCAGGCCCAATGATGTAGGGCTTTTTGACATTGGTCAATACCCCCAGATCCCTTGAGAAGGACCTGAAGCTGATCCTAGCGAGCAAGGACCGAGCGGTGGCAACGACGAAGTTTAAAGTACCAAACTCCATAAAGTCTGGGTCTCGGCGATTCAAAAAGAAGTCTAGGTTTTCGGAACCTGCTTCCTCTTCTATTTCAGGAGCATCTACTGGATGGGTATAGCGACATGTTTTAATTGTGGTAAAGTGGGCATATTTGCTCGGGACTGTCGCGGCAACAAAAAGATAGTTGCGACTTATGCGGCGAAGAAATGGAAGGCAGCGGAGTCGTTTGCATCCCACTACACTTTAGTTTAACTGCGGGTATATAATCTTGGCCAATAAGAGGCCATTAACCAGAGCGATGTCGTGGCATGTATGATTTAGTATATAACATTTATTGTTTTGTCTTTTATACCTTGTGAGCGATTGCATGGATACCATGTTTGTACATATTAGGTTCTGTCCTAATTCAAAACTGTCCGACGAGAGCTTTATTTGACACTGGAGCATCCCACTCCTTTCTATCTGCGGACTTCATACTATGTATTGGAGTGCCTTCGTTCATGGCAAAGGATAGACTGGATGTGTTGCCAAATGGGTGTCGAATGCATGCAGACAGAGCTTATAACGTTCAGGTGCGGATAGGAAGTCATGAGTTTGACTTGGAAGAGTCGATGCTGCCGATATCCGAGTTTGATGTGTTCTTTGGCATGCACTGGATTTTGAAGCAGCGTGCATGCATTGATTGCAATCTGAAGGAGGTCACGCTAGGGCAAAATACTGAACGCGGGACTACATTTATCGTTTTGCGAGGATTAAGCAAAATGTTCATGTCTGCTCTCCAAGTAGTCAAGGCAGTTCGGAAAAGCGCAGAGTTGTTATTAACGTTATTGGAGACTTCTGAGCCAAAGCCCAGTTTGTGTGATGTCCTTATCGTATCAGAGTATGCAGATGTTTTCCCAAAAGATCTTCCTAGGGCTCCACATCAGCGAGAGATTGACTTTGATATTGAGCTATTGCTAGGTGCCAAACCTGTGGTACGCTCATCATACTAAATTGCGCCAAAGGAGATGGCGGAGTTGAAAGTTCAATTGCAGGAGTTGCTAGAGCAAGGCTATATACGTCCAAGCTCATCCCCTTGGAGTGTACCGGTCTTCTTTGTGAAGAAGAAGGACGGAAGCTTGCGTCTGTGTATAGACTACTGTGAACTGAACAAGCTGACAAAAAAGTATAAGTATCCGATTCTGCGAATCGATGACTTGTTCGATCAGCTAGTTGGATCGACAGTGTACTCAAAGCTGTATTTGAAGGCTGGCTACTACCAGTTGCGGATTCGGGAATGTGGCATTCCCAAGACGGCGTTTAGTAACCGTTACGGGCACTTGAGTTCACAGTGATGTCGTTTGGATTGATGAATGCGCCATCGGTATATATGGATCTGATGAACCAAACATTTCAAGTGTGTCTAGACCGATTTGTTATTGTCTTCGTAGATGATATTCTGGTATACTCTCAGTCCGAAGAAGAACATGCGATTCACTTGCGCATTGTATTGGATACCCTGAGGCGAAGTCAGCTGTATGACAAGTTCTCAAAGTGTGAGTTTTAGTTGTCCTCTGTGGCATTCCTCGGTCATGTGGTCAGTGTAGAGTGCATTGTAGAGGATCCTGCAATGATATTTGCAATATGGGAGTGGCCTATGTTGACTACAGTGGCGGAAGTACGGAGTTTCCTAGGACTTGCCGGCTATTGCAGGCACTTCGTAGAGAACTTCTCAAGGATAACTCTGCCTCTCACGACATTGACTAGGAAAGACCAGAAGTTCGTTTGGTCGCCAGATTGCGCGCGAGCTTTTGAAGAGATGAAGAGTCGTCTGACCACGTCGCCAATCCTATGTTCGCCATGTGGTATAGAAGGCTTTGAAATCTACAGCGATGCGTTAGAGAACGGTTTAGGCTGCGTTCTTCTTCAGCATGGTCAGGTTATTGCGTATGGTCTCGCCAACTGAAAGTACACTAGAGCAATTATCCAGTCCATGACTTGGAGTTAGCGGCCGTGATATTTGCTCTGAAGCTTTGGTAGCACTATTTATATGGCATGAAGATGGACATCTTTACGGACCATAAGAGCCTAAAGTACCTGATAGATCAGAAAGAGTTGAATATGCGACAACGAAGGTGGATGGAGTTCCTGGCGGACTACACTTTCAAGATTCACTATACTCCCAGTAAGGGAAATGTTGTCGCAGATGCATTGAGCCGGAGTGAAAGTGGAGTTTTAGTTCTTATTTATCTTATTAGAAGATCTTGTTTAAGTTCACTTTCAAAGTAAGTGATATATCTATTTATATGAGTGAGTTTGATGATTTCTGTATGAATAATAAAATCAAACAGTTAAAGTGTATCTAACTAAATATAGCACATGAGGTGAAATGAAAAGATAAAAACAAGCAATCCACAGATGACACAAAATATATAGTAGTTCCCCTCAACTGGTACATATACTCTTCTACCCAATGGTAGGAATCCACTAGGAGGTTGTTGGTAAGGTGCCCTCACACCAAGGGGGTTTTTATAAGGTGTCCACACACCAAGTGAGCTGTTGATAAGGTGCTCTAACCAAGATGCAGGTTTTTGCTAAGGTGTCCTGTCACCGGGAGTTAACTTTTGAAGGGAGTTATAACCCTGTACAGGATGGGGTAAGGAAGTAAAATAAAAATAGAAATTATATTGTTCTTCTCTGTATAAGAAGACTCTTGGAGATCCAAATGTGGTGTTGAATAGATCTGATGTTGAAGAGCTCCACATGTCTGATATGGTTTGATGACAGTTCTGGAGGCCTATTCTTTTCACCACTTCTTCCTTCTTTTGCAGTGATGATCCTGAGCAAGTAGTTGTGATTTGTGTCTCAGGATGTTTGTAATCTGCAGGAAGATGTTAGCAAATGAAGAACAATTGATTTTCACTTTATTTTTGTCGTGTGTTCTCTCTATTGCTTTCTCTGTAACTGTCTTTTTATAATCTGAGAACCTTTACTCTTAATTTGAATTCTTCTCTTGGGAAGAAGGAAAAAGCTGGGGTCTCCGTCAATGCTTTGACTCCTCGAGAAGATAACCTGCCGTTTCTTTTTATTAAAGCTAGTCTGCAACGGCTAATAGTATTGAATGATCTGCAACGGCTAAGTGGAATAGTCAAAAGACAGTGAAAAAGATATTAAAATAATTCAGAGAGAAATTCGTCGATCCCAGCTTGACATTTGTCGGGCTGAGCTCGCCGTCTTATGTACTGAGCGATTGTCTCTATCTTGGAATTCGTAGACCGCTGAAATGGCTGAATTGAGTTTGTCGAGCGCCGTTCAGAGAATGCCTGGCCGCTGAGATTATTCTAACTGCATTCGTCGAGCGCAGTTCGCCATTTGTCGAGCGCTGTACTGATGAAGATTTGTCGAGTGCTGTTTGGCTGGAATTTGTCGAGCGCCTTTCGACATTCGTCGAACGCAGTGAGCTTATATTATTTGCTTAAGTATGTTCTCCGATTCGATCGCATCATATTTAATTTATGTTTTCTTAGATTTCTTAATTGTTCTAAGTTATTAGATGACTTATTGACAAGAGGATGGATCCTAACTCAAATAAAAAGCTAAGGTTCCAACAATCTCCCCCTATTTGAGTTGGGATCCTAAATCAGATTAAAACTAGTGGCCTGGAAGTTTCTTTTAGTCTAAAACAGCCTTTGATTGATTATATATAAAGTTTTCAGGTGCAGCAGCTTATTTCTTGAGTTAAAGTTTTCAATTTCAGCAACCTATGTATTTAGAAAGATTAAATCTTGTGGTCTGGTAATCTCCTCCATTTGGTTAGGATGCTAGCAGCCTTAATTTTTATTTTCTCCTTTTCTCTCTCACTTGGTTTCTCTGAATTTCTCATTTTCTCTCTCACTTGAGCTTTAATAATTTTTGTTTTTAAATTATTTGAGCAACTCTGCTTTCCTAGACTTTGATTCCTAAGGATCTGAATTAAAATTTTCAATTGCAGCAACTTTTAATGGATTTTAAGGAATCTTTGTCTGATACCTTCCTTCTTAAGAATCCTCCCTATCAGAAGAGACTCACACTCATTGCTTCTGATTATTTCTAATCAATGCAACTACTGTAGAATGCTCAACATAATTTGGAGAAGGTCTATAAGAATATTGAAGTTATCTGACATTAATATTCAAATGAGTTTTATGCTTGCTTATTAGGAATGGAGTTTAATGGTGAAAAACTTTTTAATATCATTTGAAAGTTCTTTTAGAAATATATGTCTTAAGAACTTTAAAATCTGATTTTTGATACTAATTGAAAGTTTTCTTTTGTAGTCGTTAAAATATATGTTTGAAATTATTTTAAAGTTATTTTGATATTTTTTAAGCAATTTATCCTTGATTGATTTATTTTGTGCTTTTGATTTTTCCTCAGTTTTAATATTCTCAGAAGTTAAATATTTTATGTTAGTTAACTTCTTTTTAATTTCTTTGTCTATTGTTATTGAATCTGTGAGTGTTAGTTTAAAAATAGTTTTAGAGGTAGAGTTATGATTTGATTTTACCTCATTTACGTTTCCTAACTCTGCTTCTACATTTGGATTTTGGTATGATCCATTTATGGCCATCATGCAGAAAGCTCTAGCTCTGTGCTCCTTTTCTTTTTCTTCTTCACTCAGATTTATTGATGGTTCTGCATCATAAATACATTTAGTTAGAGCAATGGAAGAAGAGGGTTCATTTACCATCCTAGAGAGGGAGATCCAGATTCCTCTTGCAGAAGTGCAGTCTTCAACTTTTTGAAGAATGTCTTTTGAAACTGATTGAGTTAAGATCTGCATAGCTTTTGTATCTGCATCTGTTGAGTGGTCTGAAGATGGGGAAGGTTCTGTAGATAGGGAAGGTTCTGTAGATGGGGAAGGTCCTTTATGTTTATCAGTCTGCCCATTATCAGCACCAACTTTGAATTTATCTGGCTTCATTTTGCAAACACGGGCAGTGACATCAGTTTCTCTGTTGGTAGTCTTCTTTGAAGAAGAGATATCAGCTCCAACATAAACAGGACCTATCATTGCTCTCGAAGGGGACATGAGACTCGTGGAACTAGGTAATGCATGTGTAGCTGCCTTTGATGATATGAGGGGAGGTCCTGTCAAAATAGATTTGTAAATTTCTTCATCTATAGCATTCATATATAACTTAATTCTAACTTGCCATAATGAGATATTATCTAAATTAAATATGGGTGGATCTGAGAACAGAAAGGTTTCTTGTGTCATTTTGAAAACCCTAAGAACTAAAAGTGATCTTTGTGATTTCAGGTGTTAGCCTGTGTGAAAAATCAACTCCTCTGATACCAATTGAAAGTGGAGTTTAAGTTCTCATTTATCTTATTAGAAGATCTTGTTTAAGTTCACTTTCAAAGTAAGTGATATATCTATTTATATGAGTGAGTTTGGTGATTTCTGTATGAATAATAAAATCAAACAGTTAAAGTGTATCTAACTAAATATAGCACATAAGGTGAAACGAAAAGATAAAAACAAGCAATCCACAGATGACACAAAATATATAGTAGTTCCCCTCAACTGGGTACATCTACTCTTCTACCCACTGGTAGGAATCCACTAGGAGGTTGTTGATAAGGTGCCCTCACACCAAGGGGTTTTTGATAAGGTGTCCACACACCAATTGAGCTGTTGATAAGGTGCTCTAACCAAGATGCAGGTTTTTGCTAAGGTGCCCTGTCACCGGGAGTTAACTTTTGAAGGGAGTTATAACCCTGTACAGGATGGGGTAAGGAAGTAAAATAAAAATAGAAATTATATTATTCTTCTCTGTATAAGAAGACTCTTGGAGATCCAAATGTGGTGTTGAATAGATCTGATGTTGAAGAGCTCCCCCTGTCTGATATGGTTTGATGACAGTTCTGGAGGCCTCTTCTTTTCACCACTTCTTCCTTCTTTTGCAGTGATGATCTTGAGCAAGTAGTTGTGATTTGTGTCTCAGGATGTTTGTAATCTGCAGGAAGATGTTAGCAAATGAAGAACAATTGATTTTCACTTTATTTCTGTCGTGTGTTCTCTCTATTGCTTTCTCTGTAACTGTCTTTTTATAATCTGAGAACCTTTACTCTTAATTTGAATTCTTCTCTTGGGAAGAAGGAAAGAGCTGAGCTCTCCATCAACGCTTTGACTCCTAGAGAAGATAACTTGTCGTTTCTTTTTATTAAAGCTAGTCTGCAACGGCTAATAGTATTGATTGATCTGCAACGGCTAAGAGGAATAGTCAAAAGACAGTGAAAAAGATATTAAAATAATTCAGAGAGAAATTCGTCGATCCCAGCTTGACATTTGTTGGGCTGAGCTCATCGTCTGATGTACTGAGCGTTTGTCTCTGTCTTGGAATTCGTAGACCGCTGAAATGGCTGGATTGAGTTTGTCGAGCGCCGTTCAGAGAATGCCTGGCCGCTGAGATTATTCTAACTGCATTCGTCGAGCGCAGTTCGCCATTTGTCGAGCGCTGTACTGATGAAGATTTGTCGAGCGCTGTTTGGCTGGAATTTGTCGAGCGCCTTTCGACATTCGTCGAACGCAGAGAGATTATAATATTTGCTTAAGTATGTTCTCCGATTCGATCACATCATATTTAATTTATGTTTTCTTAGATTTCTTAATTGTTCTAAGTTATTAGATGACTTATTGACAAGTGAATGGATCCTAACTCAAATCAAAAGCTAAGGTTCCAACACGGAGGGCTTCTACACAAGCCAGCTGGATTCAGATGCATGATCCACGTCTGATCAGCGACTTGGAAGCCTTGGAGATTTCTTGTGTGGATAAAAGGACCAGTGCCACAGTATATTTGAACTGGATAGAGGTACAGTGTGACCTTTCGGACAAAGTCCGATTGGCATTGGAACTTGATGAAAGCATGAAGCGGTATATGGCAGAGACCAGGGATGGGTCTAATACTGAGTTCTACTTGGAAGATGGTATTTTGTGGAAAGACAAACGTCTATGCGTCCCCAATGTTGGTAAATTACGGGAGGAATTGATGTACGTGGCACACTTTGCTAAGTACTCAATCCACCCGGGAGCACAAAAATGTACCAGGACATGAAAAAGCTATTCTGGTGGCCCGGTTTAAAGAAAGACATCGCCTTATACGTAGACAAGTGTCCCACTTGTATGCTCGTGAAGGCTGAATGCCAAAAACCTGGAGGTTTCCTGAAGCCGTTACCTATTACGGAATGGAAATTCGATGATATGTTTTTGGATTTCGTGCATGGTTTGTCGAGATCGCAGTCTGGGAATGATGCCATTTGGGTGATTGTGGATCGATTGACTAAAGTCGCACACTTCATTCCGAACCGGTGAGAACATTCAGTGGAAAAGCTAGCAAAGTTATATGTTGATAGCATAGTGTGATTGCACGGTGTGCCCCGTAGCATCGTAAGTGACCGAGATGGGCACTTAGCATCGAAAGATTGGAGGCTAATCCACCAACTGTTGGGTACCAAGCTGAAATTTAGCACTGCCTTCCACCCACAAATGGATGGGCAGACTGAGCGAACCAACAGGACTTTGGAGTATATGCACCGAATGAGCGTCTTGGATTTCGGCAAAAGGTGGGAGGATCATCTTTTTATGATCGAGTTCGCTTATAACAAGAGCTATCAAGAAAGCTTGCAAATGGCGCCTTTTAAAGCCCTTTATGCTAAGAAGTGTCGTACACCTTTGGCTTTGGCAGAGACGTGCGAGACTAAGTTGTTTAAGAGAAAAGAAGTCGAAGATGCTACTTCGACTATTCGGACAATCCGGGAGAGATTGCTGAATGCACAGGATTGCCAAGCGAAGTACTATAATGCCAGACACAGAAACATTGAATTCGCCATGGAAGACTAGGTTTATCTCAAAATTAAATCGTTCAAGGGTGTGTCAAGGATTCGATGCTTGAAAAAGCTGAGTCCCAGATACCTTGAGCCGTTTGAGATACTGGAGCGTGTTGGTGAAGCTACCTATCGGCTCGCTCTTTCGACGGAGCTGAGTGATTTGCATGATGTGTTCCACATCTCCGTGCTGAGGAAGGCTATGCAAGAGCCTACTTAAATGCTTGTGGATGACGTTCAAGTGCCGATCAAAAGTGGGTTCTCGACAAGGGTCAAGCACATTCAGATTGAAGACACTAAAATCAAGAAATTATGGAACAAGTCGATCAGAATGGTCAAAGTCTGATGGGACAATTGCGGGCATGAGGAGCTTTCGTGGGAGCGAGAGCAGACAGTGCTTGAGGAGTTCCCTGAATTGTTCTGTTAAGGTACAAAGTTAACTTTTGTATCTTTGTAGTAGTTTGTACCTTTAGAATTTCAGGACAAAATTCTTTTTAAGGGGGGGGGGGGGGGGGGATTGTAAGACCCCCAATGTTCAGGTGTAAAGAATTCGCGGTGTGCTAAGCTAAGGAGCTAGCACCGTTCGCTGGGGCTAGCGCCGACGTTAGCTCTTATCATCGAATTGGTAGCATATCGATGACAGGACTTGTGTGTATCATCAAAAACATCAAGATGCATCATCGAGTGTTAGCGTCGATGGTAGCGCTAGCGCTAGAGGTAGCTTTCTCGACTACTGTGTCCTGACGAATGTATGTCGATGCATCATGTTGAACACAAGTGAATTCGTCGACGAAAGATAGTGCAGGTGGTAGCGTAGGCGGTAGCGCTGGCGCTAGCGGTAGCATCTCGATGAATTCCTTAAGTTGCTATGGATAAGACCGTCCGTACCGCCCCTACGCTAGCGCGAGGCGCTAGTAGCTAGCGCCGGCGGTAGCGGTTTAATATATATAACCTTCAGGCCGTGGGTTTCTCTTAAGTTCCCTCTGATCCTATTTCTCTCCCAAGGCTAGGAAGCAGAAGTTAGAGGAAGGAAGTCCGGTTGGCTAGGCAAGTCCGAGGTAGAAGGCTTCTTGTGTGCTTGTGCCATCTTCAACTCCGTGGAAAGGCAACCTGGTCCGATGGCACCGAAACGAGCAGCAAGGGTAACGATTCTCCTCCTTAATCTCTGGACATGCAAGTCCTTTGATTCACGTAGTGGCTGGAATATTTCTACTAATTAGTGGATAGGCTCTTCCGACGGGTCGATATGGAGTATCCCCATAGAAAACTGCATATAGAGTCCGAATCACTGTACAGACATAGGCATACTGTGTGAAGCTCATTTGGACAGATTGGTCTGGATTGGTGATGTTGATATGATATATTGCACTTTGGAGAAGACTTCGAGTATGCATGCTTATTTTTGGGTTCTGAGTGCTGTGATGTGCTGTAGGGAGACCTGGAGGCTACCTCCAGGAAATACCCAAAAGAGATGACAGAAACCTTGTTGGGAAAATGATTTCTCTTAACCCCTAGAAATGAGTTAAAGAAAGAGTTTTATGAATGAAAAACAAGACTAAGTAAATATGCGTCAAATAGTATTCGACGCAATGTCGAAATGTAGTCGACGTTTTCTTCAGGTTATGTCGAAGTAACTTTAGGAAGATTTCGACGTATGTGTTGTCGACGCTACTCTGATTTCTAGTCGACGCATATAGAGAAGTCGACGCACCTTAGTCGACACACCTTCCTTATTCCTCTCTCGACGTCCAGCCAGGATGAATTCGACGCTTATGTCGAATAATAATCGACGCACGTCGATTTATATGACAGATTTAAATATGCGCCAGATCTCTTTCCTTCTTTCAGTAGATCTAATTAAATATGGAATAATGTTAATATTTTATAGCCGTTCTGAATCATTCTTTCCTTCTATTTGATTCTTGGCTAATCTGATAAAACTCATTATGGATATTATTTGAATTTGGAATGAATTCTCTCTTCTATTGGTATGCTAATTATAGAAACATTTCTATTTTTCAAATTCTCTGACTGCTAATTAATTATCCTCCTATAGCATTATTTTGAATACACAGAGCTATAAATAAAGAGGAGGTCGGCAGAAAACAAAGGAGTCGAGTGATCTACCACATACATTTTGAAATAGAGGAAAAGCTCCCAAGAGAAAAGAGAGAAATTGAGAAAAAGCTCTGCAGCAATATTCAACCATTTCTTCTTCTGCTCACTGCTGCAAAATCTGATTGCTCTCACTAAAAGAGAGAAAGGCTACAAATTTTCTTCTCTCTATAGAAGAAATATTTAATTCACTTCTTGTGCTTCCAATCTTCTTGCTAGGAAGAAGATTCATTATTGTTTCTTTCTTTCTTTCTTACTTAAATATTGTAAAAGAGTTTTTAGAATCTCTCTTCAAAAAATTCAGTGTACTGGTTCTAAGAGCCTCCTTGTCAAAAGACTCAGTTGGTTCTAAGAGTCTCCTTGTTAAAAGACTCAGGGTGGTTCTAAGAGTCTCCTTATCAAAAGACTCAGTGCAAGATAGTGAATTCCTACCAAGGGGGTAGAAGAGTGGACTACCCAAAGTTTGGGGAACCACTATATTTTCTTGTGTTGTGCTGTGATTTTCTCTCTTGCATTTACTTTAATTACTTGTCTATTTCTTGTTGGTGTGTGGGAAGCTCTAATCTGTGATCATACACATATATATATATTAACTTTGCACAAAATATTTTAAATCTCTATTCACCCCCCCTCTAGAGAATTCTAGTGAGGTTAACTGTGCACTTTCAATTGGTATCAGAGGCAGGTTGATCTAAAAAGGATAACTCCTTGATCAAAAGATTCTACCTCTTATATATATATCTTCAAAACTATTTTTCACATGGCACAAATCAAAGATTATGCTTCCACCAGACCACCAATTTGCAACCTGGAAAAGTTTGCACTTTGGAAAACAAGAATTAGAATTTATTTAAACTCTATTGATAATGAATTGTTTAATGTGATCTTGACAGGTCCCCCCAAGCCATTCAGGAAGGATTCAAGTGGAAAAGTGACTGAAACACTTGTTCCAAGAGCTGAATGGACTGAAGATGAGAAGAAAGCCCAAGGACATGATGCCAAGGCTATGAATATCCTAGTCTCAACCCTCTCAGATGAAATTTTCCAAAAGATTGCTGATTGTGAGTCAGCTAAGGAAGTATAGGAAGCTCTCACCAAAATGGTAGAGGGAAGTGCTGATGAGAAAAAGGATAGAAAGGCACTACTGATCTCCCAATATGAAAACTTCCAAAAGAAAGAAAGTGAAAGTGTTGCTGACATGTATTCAAGATTCAGCCTCATAGTCATTGAATTGAGAACACTTGAGAAGGACATATCTCTCATTGAGATAAATGATAAATTGCTGACTTGCTTTCCCAGCTCTTGGGATTCAAGAATCTGGCCAATCAAAGACTCCAGAAGTCAAAAAGAAATAGCAACAGATGTTCTCTTGGGTAAATTAAAATCCTATGAACAACTGTTGAAAACCAGAGCTGAGAAAGAAAAGGCATCTCCACTCTCAAAAGAAAAGAGTATTGCATTGAAGGCTGTTGAAGGTGAATCATCTACTGATGAAGAGGAGCTAATCAGCTTGCTGGCTAGGAAGTTCAAGAGGTGGATCTAAACAGAAGGATCCAGAGGAAGAGACTCAAAAACCAGGTATAATAAAACTCCTACTAAAGAGATTATCTGTTACACTTGTAGGAAACCAGGACACATTGCCCCTGAATGTCCTAAGGAGAACAACAGCAAGAAAGATCTGAAAAGAACAGATCTAAAGAAGAAAAAGAAAGAAAGAGGATTCATTGCTCAATCCTGGAGTGATTCAGAATCTGAAGAAAGTACCTCATCAGATATTGATCAAGAAGAGGTCAAGCAAGAAGAAACATGTCTGATGGCCACTGAGAAGCTTGATGACACATCTATGGTAAATATACTTGATAATATAGATTTCTCCTCTACTGATTTCAAACAAGATTTCAAAGAATTCTGTTTAGATTTAATCAAATTTGAAAAAGAAGTAAAAGAATTAAGGATGGAATTAAAAAATCTAAAACAAGTAAATATACACCATAAAAATTATAAACTCAATCTAGAACTCTCAGAGGAAAACCTAAACAAAATCTATTTAGAAAATCTAACACTAAGAAAAGAGCTAGCAAAGGCTAAAGCCTTTGAGGACTCTCTAAATGGAAGAGGTCAGAAGATCAAAAATATTTCTGAGAATCTCACTAATAGATTTAGTCAACTAAAACTGAAAACTAATGAAGCATCTAAATCTCAATCATCTAGCAAACCTGTCTGGAAACATCCCATTCACTTCACTAGGGAGAATCATCTAGCAGAAGCAAGATCACAAGTAAGTCAAGAAATAACCACTATTTTCAATCAACCTAATCCCATTACAAATAAAGGAATCTTAGGAAAGAATCCTCACAAAAATTTTGAACATGCGTCGAACTCTTATCAACGTACGTCGATTTCTAATCGACGCTTACACCAAAATGCGTCGACTTCTACTCAACGCAACCCTTCTCATACTTCGACTGAAAGTAAACACAGAATAAAGAAAGCGTCGACTCCATATCGACGCAACCTTAAACATACGTCGAATTCATATCGACGCAACCAATCTGACAGAAATGTCTCTCTGTTCAAAAAGTCTCCTTCCCTTTCCTTTTATTATGAACACTATTTTTGTGACATTACCAAAACAGATTGGTATGATAGACCAATGCCATTATAGAAAAAGATGATAAAGGGAAATCAGTAGATCAAAAGACCTATAGGGCAATCATAGGATCCCTTCTATATCTAACAGCCAGTAGACCTGATATCATGTTTGCCACTTGCATATGTGCTAGATTCCAAGTTGATCCAAAGGAATCCCATCTCACATCTGCAAAAAGGATTCTTAGATATCTAAAAGGAACCCCTGAACTAGGACTATGGTACTCAGCAGAAACAAACTTTGAACTAATAGGTTTCTCAGATGCAGATTATGCTGGATGTAGGGTTGGTAGAAAAAGCACATCTGGTACCTGCCAATTCCTAGGTGACAGATTAATCTCATGGTTTAGTAAGAAACAAACCTCAGTCTCAACCTCAACAGCTGAAGCTGAATACATAGCTGCTGGGAGCTGTTGTTCACAAATCCTATGGATGCAAAATCAACTACTTGATTACAAATTGGAAATACATAACTCTAAGATCTATTGTGATAGCTCTAGTGCTATTTCCATAGCATCCAACCCAGTCCTTCATAGTAGGACCAAACATATAGAGATCAGACATCACTTCCTTAGAGACAATGTTGAGAAGGGTAAAATAACCCTAGAATATATTCCCACAGACAATCAAAGAGCAGACATTCTTACAAAACCCTTAGATGAAACCAAGCATAACTATTTCATCAACACCTTAGGAATGCTTGATGGTAGTCTGTAACTACCATTGTGGGGAAGCCTAAAAGAAATGAGGAAATCTAAGAAAGTAATTGAATATGCGTCGAATACTTATCGACGCACCCTTGAGAAGAACTCGACGCTGGCGTCGATTTCTTCTCGGCAAAGATACATCGATAACCTATCGACGCTCCATCGAATTGATATCGACGCAGGGCTATGAACACATCGACAGAATGCTTCGTGGACAAATCTCCACATAGCGTCGACTTTATATCGACGCATAGGTCGACATTCATTCGACTTACCGTCGACTTCTGCCTACAATTGGAATTGAATCCTCCCTTCCTCTTTTTGACGATCGGATTACCTAATATACCTTGATTTCTGTTTCCTTTCTCGACGTTTCATCTCCTTTTAAATAATTCTACTTATTTCATAACATATACTCTCCTAAAACCCGCCAAAACTTCGTCTTCTACCTCTGTCTCTCTTTCTCTGCAACAATGGCACCAACTTCTGATCACTCGGCCCTCGTCAAACAGATGAATGATGCTCTTGAACAATTAGTTAGTGAATTCCAGACTCGCCTGAATACCTTCGCCAATGAATGCGTTGCCATGATCAACACCTGTGCAGTCAAACTCGAAACCCTCTCTTCTTCTCTTCCTGAGCTACATGCTCTCATTCAAGAACGGCCTCTGTCGCCAGAAAGGTTTAAATCCTTCATGAAGGATGTAAACCAGGGGGAGAGTTGCTCCAGAAACCCCTCTTATCAGGTCATCTATCTATCTTAAAAAGATCAGGATTAAATTCCTTTTTAATTCTACACATTATAGATTACACCAACTTCTTTCATTATAGGTTCCACTCCTCTCAAATCACTCTGACTACACTTTCATCAAACATTTTGGTGAATCCTCTTACAACACTGAAGGGGAGCATGCTGTGGATTCAGCATTCAGGACTGATGATCCTTATACCCAGGGGGAGATTCCTGTAGTAAAGGACCCAGTAATCCAGGGGGAGGAAGAAGCAGCCACCTCAGATGATTGGAATGGCCAGGTATGGATTAATGCACCCCCCTGTGATGAGGAACAGCAACATCATTCTCCTGGCTTCTCTGCCAGTTACTTCAAGCTAAAGACACCTCTGCTTGAGGACATCCCTGCAACAGAGCTTGGAGAAGACAATCATCCCTCAGCAGAGATCACTCTACCAGAAATCACTCTGCCCTCTACTGCAGACCATCTAAGAACTCTTCTTGAAATAACTCCCTCTCCACCCAAAGAGAAAACTCCTCCTCAACTTCCTCCTCTACCTTCTTCTCTACCTCCTCTGCTACCTCTACCCCCACAAGCAGCAAGACTCCATAAACAGATCATACCCAGGCAAAGTCCAGGAGGACAGATAAAGAGAAAAAGGGAAGTCACTCCCCACTGGCAAAAATTTTCTAAAGAAGAAAGGAAGGAGTTTGCAAAAGAAAAGAAGTATAGAAAAGCATGTGAGCAAATAAAAAGATTTGAAAAGATGCCTAGTATCTGTCCTAACAGTCCTGTCAAGGAGTACCATGATCCTGACATGGAAAAGAGGCATGAAGAGATAAGAGAAAGAGAACTGTATGAATATGAAGCAGCTAGAAAAGAAGTGGAAGATAAAAGGAAAGCTTGGATGGAAAAGATTAACAAGGGAATGACTAAGGAACAAATCCTTGCTGAATCTTCTATCAAAATTCCAAATAAGTTGTTTGATATTGAAGCTTATCAAAAGAAAAATCCTCAGGCAGGGATTATCCTGGATAAGGGTCAAAAGGACAAGAAGGGTATAGGATGTATAGAAGATACATACATTCCCTATAAAAAGCCATCAAGACCTGCAAAGTTAGATTCCTGGAAAGGGAAAGGAAAAATGACTGAGAGTCCTATGAAACAGGAATCAGAGAAGAAAACAAAGGTTGATAACAAAGGACCTCCTGAGACCAAGCCTGCACAAAAAGAATCTCACAGCATCACCATTGAGATGATTGATGAAAAGGCAGCAATCATCATCAGCAAAGGCTACTCCATAAATGACACTATCCCTGATGGTGATAAACTCTTGGAAAAACTGCATACAATCATCAGGAATGTTCAGGAAAGACCTGATAGAGCCAGGGGATACATTTTTGATGCCATTCATGACTTATCTAGGAAACTTTACTCTGCTTTTGTCAACTTCATGTACAAAAAGAAGTTTCTAGTTTAATTCTTGTGAAAGACAAATACTTGACATATGCTTTCTTTTCCTAATCTCTTTTTGGTTACTAAATATATTTCTTATCCTTACAAATACCGTGCTAGGTTAATTATATGCTAATACAATTTCTCTCTAAATAGGGTTAAGACAAATAGGGGGAGATTGTTGGGAAAATGATTTCTCTTAACCCCTAGAAATGAGTTAAAGAAAGAGTTTTATGAATGAAAAACAAGACTAAGTAAATATGCGTCGAATAGTATTCGACGCAACGTCGAAATGTAGTCGACGTTTTCTTCAGGTTATGTCGAAGTAACTTTAGGAAGATTTCGACGTATGTGTTGTCGACGCTACTCTGATTTCTAGTCGACGCATATAGAGAAGTCGACGCAACTTACTCGACGCACCTTCCTTATTCCTCTCTCGATGTCCAGCCAGGATGAATTCGACGCTTACGTTGAATAGTAATCGACGCACGTCGATTTATATGACAGATTTAAATATGCGCCAGATCTCTTTCCTTCTTTCAGTAGATCTAATTTATATGGAATAATGTTAATATTTTATAGCCGTTCTGAATCATTCTTTCCTTCTATTTGATTCTTGGCTAATCTGATAAAACTCATTATGGATATTATTTGAATTTGGAATGAATTCTCTCTTCTATTGGTATGCTAATTATAGAAACATTTTTATTTTTCAAATTCTCTGACTGCTAATTAATTATCCTCCTATAGCATTATTTTGAATACACAGAGCTATAAATAAAGAGGAGGTCAGCAGAAAACAAAGGAGTCGAGTGATCTACCACATACATTTTGAAATAGAGGAAAAGCTCCCAAGAGAAAAGAGAGAAATTGAGAAAAAGCTCTGCAGCAATATTCAACCATTTCTTCTTCTGCTCACTACTGCAAAATCTGATTGCTCTCACAAAAAGAGAGAAAGGCTACAAATCTTCTTCTCTCTATAGAAGAAAGATTTAATTCACTTCTTGTGCTTCCAATCTTCTTGCTAGGAAGAAGATTCATTATTGTTTCTTTCTTTCTTTCTTACTTAAATATTGTAAAAGAGTTTTTAGAATCTCTCTTCAAAAAATTCAGTGTACTGGTTCTAAGAGTCTCCTTGTCAAAAGACTCAGTTGGTTCTAAGAGTCTCCTTGTCAAAAGACTCAGGGTGGTTCTAAGAGTCTCCTTATCAAAAGACTCAGTGCAAGATAGTGAATTCCTACCAAGGGGGTAGAAGAGTGGACTACCCAAAGTTTGGGGAACCACTATATTTTCTTGTGTTGTGCTGTGATTTTCTCTCTTGCATTTACTTTAATTACTTGTCTAATTCTTGTTTGTGTGTGGGAAGCTCTAATCTGTGATCATACACATATATATATTAACTTTGCACAAAATATTTTAAATATCTATTCACCCCCCTCTAGAGAATTCTAGTGAGGTTAACTGTGCACTTTCAAACCTGTTTTGTTAGATAACGCCCGACGTTAGTGCTAATGACGGCGTTATTGCCAGTCATCCTTGAGATCGCTTGGTGTGATGGCAAATGGCCCTGGGGGTTGTGATGATGACCCAGAGGAGGTTGTCCGTGGAAATGGGCCGAGTGAAATCTTACCCGCATCGTGTGTTCGCGATGATTGAGCCAGGCCTAGCTGATCCGAACCTGCCCTTAGTCATGGTGAAGAGGTCTCCCCTCGGTGCACTGGGCTATGGATGATAAGCTGGAAAATGTTGAAGTGTGTACGACCTAGCTCAATTGACCATCCAAGTTGAAAAAGGACTTATGGATGTCGTGCCTTGAGTGCACAATATGTGCGGTCCTGAGTCGACGTGTGTGGTGATTGTTTCTAAGCTGTACTTAGACGCACCTGTGAAATATCTGTTGTTATTGCTTGCTTGCAGGGAAGGAGAACCGCCGCCCCGAGCATGGGGTGGGGTCATTATAATCTTGGTCAGCTTAAGTTGACCGATTACTTGTTTCCCATCGCTTGGTGGTTTATGCTTCACAGTATTGGATCGATATGCGCCCTTAGAGGGTGGGGGTGAATAAGGGAATACAAATTCTTTTTATAAAATTAAGCAATTTACTAAATTGTTTTATAAATTAACGAGAGCGAAATAACAATTTAGGGAAAAGAAGAAAATAATGTAATTTGCAATTTTAGAATTTAGCCAAATGAAGGAAATCAAGTAAACACAAATAGAGACATGATTGTATTAGATAAAAAAGTGTTTACATAAATTTGAATTCAATATCGCTAGAAATCGGAGGCGTACAAATACAATTACTTTTTCATTTTCTATACCGACTCGTATCCCCACGAACCGGTTGGTTTTAGCCTATCCTTCCCCGGAAATGGCCTCAAGCCGCTCTAGCCAATCCTAACCATGGATATGGCCTCGAGCACCCCTAGATCTAATCACCTAGACCTAGTCACCAACACATGCGGCGAATTCCCCATAAGTCGCGCAAGGACCTAGTCGCCAACACAAGGCGATTTACCTATAAAGATTCACAATAAAGAAATAATACAAAATAAAAACTCCCTCTATGAGATTTTCTGGAGTTGATGATGAAGGACCGTTGTAGCATAAGCGAGGTTGAAGCGATCATTCTTCGGATGCAACGTGATAACTTCCTTCTCCAGAAATCTTCTTTAGCTTTGAGTGGGAGAAGACTTTTCGGCAGAGTAACAACTATGGAATTTAGGCACTGGAATTCTCTCTGGGATGAGGTACCAAAATGAGAGAGAAAGCTCCAATTTATAGAGCCTCGAGATAGCGCCTGCACTAGCTCCTAGCGCCTGTGGTAGCGGTAGTGTAGAGGCGGTTACAAAACCGTCGCGGCGTGGCATTGTTCACGATCTGGAGATAGCGCCAGGCGGTATCTACTAGCGCCTGCGGTAGTGCTAACGCTTGCGGTAGCTCCTAGCGCTCGCGGTAGAGGTCGTGTGGTCGCGGCATGAGCTGGACCTAGCGCCAGGCGGTAGCGCTAGTACCTACGGTAGTGCTAATGCCTTCGATAGCGCTAACGCCTGCGGTATCCAATAGCGCTGGCGGTAGTGCTTCAGGCTTAGAAATTTGGTTCCAAGCTGCTTTCTACCTGTGGAGTATTGCACCTATAGTTCCTGCACACTATAAACACATGACAAGCAAGATCAAATACAATATGTGATTTGTTATTCTCAAACAAAGGGTTGTGACAAATATGTCCAACAATCTCCCCCTTTTGATAATAACAAATCCTCTTAGCAAGAAATCAACAATGGTGTTTATAGTATATGATAAGCGAGATAATAATGCAACTATTATATTTCATAAGCATGAGAATAGTGCATACTCCCCCTATCTTAATGATCCCCCAACATAAATGCAATTTATGTTTTACTCACCCTAAATGATAAATTACATGAATTAGTCTCCCCTTAATCTTCTAGATTTCTCCTTTATATTTCTTCAATTAATCTCCCACTTTTGGTATTATCAAAAGAAGGCGGGGTAAGGGAAGTAAAGAGGCATTCTTTAGAAATTATAAATCATGATCGAGCTTTTGTAATATATGTAATGATAAAGAGTTTAAGCATAGTATATAAGAGATTTCAAATAAATAAGCAAGAGTTTTAAGCAAGCGCAAGATTATAAGAAATATCTTTTTGTAAGCTTGAAAAACATACGTATAAATATGAGTTGAAGTTCAAAATTTAAA
Source organism: Dactylorhiza incarnata (assembly GCA_033032865.1). Classification (NCBI taxonomy): domain Eukaryota; kingdom Viridiplantae; phylum Streptophyta; class Magnoliopsida; order Asparagales; family Orchidaceae; genus Dactylorhiza; species Dactylorhiza incarnata. The sequence continues at coordinate 21,428,129 of JAWHQI010000011.1, read as the reverse complement.
TATGTTTTAATCTTTTTGAAATCTCAAAGTTTTACATAAAGTTACCAAGCATGAAATGAACATATCAAAAAGAGATTATACTACAATGTTACTTAATTTCAAGTTTAAGAGATACCAAATATTGTGGAGATCATGCTAGGTTATCTAGTGCATTTCTTATATAAAGAGAAGTATAGATAAAGCATTAGAATCCAATACTCGTGAGAAGAAGTTTTATGAAAGATAATGTTGTATTTTGAGCAATGTTAACAAGTGATTTAAATCACAAAATACAAGACATATGTAGAGTAAAGTGCACAATAAAACACAAGTATATTAACTTTCACACACTTTAATGCACATATAATATTTTTTGGAAAAAGTGGTGTAGAAACTAAGTTTTGCACAAGACACTTTACTATTCATTCCAAGTAGTACTTGATGGAGTTATATTTGTCTATAATTTTTGTTCACTTTTGTGAGACAACATTCTCCGAATACACTTGTTTTGCAAACCCAACATAAATTTTTTTAAACTCAACCACTTTCCTTAATGTCTTAAGTGCAATTCAAATGTAGTGTAGGTAATAAACTTATGCAAGTTTCAATTCATTGTATAATTACAATACACAAGCAAGCATTTTTAGATTTAAACACACATGTAGATTACCAAAATAAGTGAGTGAAAGATATCATTTTCAATCACAAAACATTTACTCATACTTAGAGGCATGCTAAGCTTTGTTCTACACATATGTTTCAATACAATTGATGCACTTAATTAGATATATCAAAGCATGATAAACAAAACAATGTTTATAGTAATTTGAAGGAATACATTTTAACATTGTAAATAATTCTAAATAATAGAATTCATTCATGCTTGATATTAGCAATAAAGATCATACAGTTTTTTTTTGAATTTTTTAATGAAAGAAAAAAAACAAAGAAAACATATTTTTGTCTTTTTGAATTTTCAAATTTTGTAGTTGATTTTCCATAATATTAATAAAACAAAAATAATAAATGTCGAAAATAAAAAACTAAGTAGAAAATATAAACTAACATATTTTTATAGATTTTTAGAAATTTGAAAAAACAGAAAATTCGAACACCCATGCTAGCGCTAGTGCTAGCGCGGCAAACAGTGAGAGAAATTTTGAGAATTTTAAAAATCTATTTTTTGATAATTATTAAGAGTCTTAATAGTAGTCTTATGCAAAAATTTTGTAATTTTTGGAGATGTCTTGATTGCTCAATTTGCATAAAACTTGAGCATTTTTCAAATAACTCATCCTAAGATGTCTAAAACTCCTAATTCCAACCTTAACATTTGAAACCTTGTATCGAGAAGTGGTATAGTCAATATATCAGCAAGTTGAGAGTCCGTGCCAATGAAACTTATTCTAACATTTACCTTTTTACTGTTATCCCTTATGAACTGATGACGTACATCTATATGTTTGGATCTAGAATGATGTACCGGATTATTAGTAAGATCAATGGCACTTTTGTTGTCATATTTCAATTCAATATATGTTAGATGAAAACCAAAGACCTCAAGAGTTTGGCTCATCCATAGTGCTTGTGCACAACAACTCCCTAGTGCAATGTATTCGGCCTCCGTGGTGGAGAGTGCAACCGAATTTTGTTTCCTACTAGACCATGCAACTAATGAAGGTCCTAGAAAATGGCAAGTACCGCTAGTGCTTTTTCTATCAAGTGAGCATCCGGCGTAGTCCGAATCGGAATAACCGTGAAGTGTAAATGAATTATTATGCGGGTACCATAATCCTAATCTAGATGACCCAATTAGATATCTAAAAATTCGTTTTACCACTTTTAAATGAGATTCTTTTGGATTGGATTGAAATCGAGCACATAAGCATATGACAAACATAATATCGAGTCTAGTTGCACTTAGATAAAGTAGAGATCCTATCATACCTCTATATAAAGTTTGATTAATTGAAAGTCCCGATTCATCTTTTCCTAATTTGAGTGATTCACTCATTGGTGTAGAAGCAAGTTTAAGGTTTTCGAATCCAAAGCGTTTAAGCATATCAAAGACATATTTAGTTTGACATATAAAAATACCATCAATTCTTTGTGATATTTGAAAATCAAGAAAATAAGAAAGTTCTCCTACTGGACTCATTTCAAATTCATTTTTCATCACTAAAATAATTTCATTACACAGCTTCATTAATAGAACCAAAGATTATATCATCAACATATATTTGCAAAATAATCATATCATCATTATTGTTCTTAATGAAGAGAGTATTATCGGCACTTCCCATAATACAACCGTGTTTTAATAAAAATGATGTAAGTCTTTCATATCATGCACGGGGCGCTTGTTTTAAACCATAAATCACATTTTCTAGTTTATAAACATGAATGGGAAATTTTTCACTAATAAAATCGGGGGGTTGTTCAACATAAATTTCTTCTTTTACAAACCTGTTTAGAAAGGAACTTTTTACATCCATTTGAAATAGTTTTATTCTTTTAATGCTTGCAAATGCAAAGTTTCGTCAAAATCTAGCAATGGGTGCAAAGTTTCGTCAAAATCTATCACCTTGATTTGAGAATATCCTTGTGCTACTGAGCATGCCTTATTTCTAGTGATTCTAGACTCACCATCTAATTTATTTTTAAAAAGCTATTTTACACCTACAACCGGTTTATTAGATGGTCTTTCTACTAATTTCCAAACATTATGTCGCTCAAATTGTTCTAACTCTTCATTCATAGCCAAAAACCAAAATTAACCATTTAAAGCGGTAGAAACGGTTTTTGGTTCAATTTCGGAAACATAACAAATATTTGAATAAGATTCACGAAGAGAAGAGCGAGTTCTAATCGCAATAGATGGTTCACCAATTATTAGCTCTCGTGGATGATCCTTTGTAAATTTCAAGGCGCTTGGAGGTACATAATCATCTTCCTTGACATCCTCTTTATCTTCTTTGGAAGGTTCCCCATCACCATGCTCCAAAGGTTGTAAGAGATCATCCTCGTTGTCTGCGGAAAGACTTTCTATACAAGGAACATGCTCATCAAATTTTACATTAATTGACTCTTCAACTTTACTAGTTCTTTTATTAAAAATTCTATAGGCTTTACTAGTTGAAGAGTACCCAAGAAAAGTTCCTTCATCGTATTTTCATCAAACTTTCCCAAGCTATCTTTAGTATTCAATATAAAGCATTTACAACCAAAAACTTTGAAGTAGGATACGTTAGGCTTCTTTTGAAAATAAAGTTCATAAGGTGTGTGATTAATAGATGGGCGAAGCATGGTTCTATTCATAACATAACATGAGGTATTTACGGCTTCGGCCCAAAAGGACTTAGGCAATTTATATTCACACAACATAGTGCGTGCTAGTTCTTGAAGTGTCCTATTCTTTCTTTCTACAACACCATTTTGTTGTGGTGTGCGTGGTGCGAAGAACTCTTGTTTAATGCCTAACGTATCACAAAAAGAAGCAAACTTTTCATTTTCAAATTCTCCTCCATGATCCGAGCGAATGCATTTAATTTTTAAATCACTTCCATTTTGAATACGAGTACATAATTTTGCAAAATTGCAAAACGCATCGGATTTGGATGAGAGAAATAATGTCCAACAATATCTTGAAAATTCATCTATTAAAACATATGTATATTGATAGTTTATATAGGATGTAGTCTTAAACACCTAGAGGGGGGGGGGGGGGGGGGTGAATAGGTTTCTTTTATTTTAGGCTTAGTGTTTTCTGAATTTAGGTTAGCAAATTATCAAGCACAGAAAGCACAAAGAGATTTATTGAGGTTCCTCAAGACAGGGTATCTTCAGTAGTCCTCTTTCCCCCTTCACCTTTCTAACAATGAGTTCGACAAGGCCAACTTCTCCAAACTCAGCTCCAAGAGCCTACAACACAGATCCCACAAGATCTCTCAGGTTTTCCCAAACCCTACCTCAGGCACAACAACACTACCTCAGAGGAATCCACCTCCTATAACTCAGACCACCTCCTGGTCCTACCTCTAGCTGACCTCTCAGCTCTACAACTCAGGCCAATCAGCCTTACACACTCAGGAAATAAAGCACTACAGTCTCAGAACACAAATGCTCCTACAAATGATATAATAAGGATTACAGATTGAAGGAAGAAGAGATCAAGCCTTCTTCTTCTTCTTCTTCTTCTTCTTCTTAACAGCTGCTGTTGCAGACCTGAACCAGGGAGGAGAAGTGCAGCTCCAACTTGATTCTTCTTGATCAGCCCTTCAGATGTTGGACTTGATCTACTTGCTCTATCTTGAGATGAATCAAGATAAGCAATCTCTTTTCTCCTTACAGCCTTGTGTGAGCTCAGTTCATGGCTGCCGACATTGGAACAGTATTGTTCTTGAGTTTGTGTGCTGGAGAGTAAGATCAATAGCAAAAGTTGTTTGCTCAACCCTAACTTATTCCTTTTATACACCACTGACCCTCAACGGATCTTACCTATCCTCCTGACAAGTATGGGAGTGATTGGTGGACCCCTATATGCATTTCTGCAGCTTGCACCAAAAGCAGAACCCGCTAGATCACTTTTGAATCTGTCTCATTGGTTGGGCTGAGATGGTCAGCCGTCTCAGCGGTTGCTTCTATCCCGTCTAAGCAGATCCGATGAGACAGACAATTGTCTCAGCGGTTTTCTTCTATGTGCAGCTCAGCTTGCCCAGACACCTTCTCAGGGGCTCCTGGTCTTGTCTCAGCGGTTCAGCCAAGACAAAGATCTCGTCTCCGCTGATCATACAGTGCACCATGGTGTGCCCTAGTCCTGCATACTTATGAGATAGAAAGGGTTTATCAAATACAACTTGTATTTAGCATTGAGTGTGAGGTCTCTTCAAATCAAAGGAACATTGAGGGTCATTTTCCCAACAATCTCCCCCTATTTGAAGAAGGCAGAACACCCTCAAATGCTAGAGTACATTACTCATAAATTCTTGATATGTGTTATTGCAATAATGAGTTCAACATATCATGCTTAGTGCATCCGTTATTTTAAGACAGATGGTTGTTATGAAAAGATTCTACCACAGAGTTTAATTAATCCATCCGTAATATTTGATAAACATAACAATGCAACATAGATTGAGTTAACCAATCCAAACAAGGTAAGGTTTAGATATTACTCAGATTTAGCTATGATACAAGCTGATTACATTAATAATCCATCAATTTCAATCCAGATAGAATAGTAATTCAAAGCTCAGTTTGCATCCACACAATCATAAGTCATTATAGTTCATTAACATTTATAAACATAAACTATTTCAATAGACATTCAAAGCTTTCTTTTCTTATAATAAGAACATTCAGGAGAGTTAATAGCTGCTTCTTTCCCTTTCACTGAAGCATCATCCATGTCATCAGCAACAGTGTTATCTTGACCTGGAGGCTTCTTCTTTTCAGCATTGGCAGCCTTGATATCAGCAATTCTTTTCTTGTTCTCTTGCCTTTGGAAATACATATATGGTTTTGGAATGTATCTAGAGGGCATTTTCTTTGGATTTTCCTTTCTTACCAAATTTGCTTTGAAAATTTTATCCCTCTTAGTATTTCTCTCCAAATGCTTTATCCATTCTTCAGATGGATAGAGCTTTTCATTATCTTTACACACCTGACCATGGCTTATCAATGCATTTATTATGATGTCCTTGGAGTCATCACTCCATTGCTTATGGACAGGGTCATTATTCTGCACCTCCCTTTGTTTGGCCATAAATTCTTCAGCTAGCATTACCCTTTCCCTTCTCTTTTTCAGATTCTTATCTTGGGCAATTACCTCTTGATGAGGGAAATCCCAGTCTTCTTCCCTGTTGACATCTAGGATAGGAAGATTCAGAGCTATCATTGTCTCGTGTAGAACTTTCAGGGTGAGGTCAGAATTTATGATAGCATTTGTGTCCTCGCCCTTTCTGGCTTCTTCATATATCTTTTGATGGAGGTCTTGCTTGCCTGTAGTTATTGTACCAGAGAGGGTTTGGAACACATTCTCTATATCAGATTGAAGCACATCTTTTAACTGGCCTACTTCTTCATTCAGATGGGAAGATGTGGCTTATACAGCAATGGATTGGGAGACAGTTGCAATTTCTGCTTTCAGCTCTTCCTTGTACCTGTCAGCTTCTTCATTTAACTGCATGGCAGTGGAGTAGACATACTCTTGGAGATGATTGGCTGACTTCTTTATCACTTCATCTGTATAATTCTTGACATATGTCATGTCCTGTTCAGACAGCTGGAGGTGTTTGTCCATAGATCTTAGAATGGTATTCTGATAAATTACAAATTATTCAGCCAGATCAAACCATTTGTACATTTGTTTGTTGAGTATTTCAGTGTTTTCTTTATTTCCTTGACCTCAGACATGACTTCAGCTTTCACATTTTTGATGGACTGATCCATATAATCCCTTACTGAGGTAAGTGATTTATCTAGATTAGTTTGCATGGAGGTGAGATGAGACTGAAGCAGCAGGTTTATGGCACTGAGAAGAGCCTCATTGGGTGAGGTGGAGGAAGAGGCTTGTTGAATGTTGATAACAGTAGATGGGGCATCATCCTGCTCATCTTTAGTGTCAGCAACTTGATGATCTCTCAGATTGACATCACCAGCATTATCAGCCTCCTCCCCCTCAGAGAGAGCATTCTTTTCTATTGAGTCCAGGAATGTTGGGACAATGAGTGGGAGTTAGATTGAACTACTTAGAGGTTCTAAGGATAATAATGTAAGATTTACCTAGAACTTCATCTTTCTCTGCAGGAGGAGCATTCTGCACCTCCTCCTCAGATAAATCAACTTGAATGGATGAATCTAAGAATTCTAGAATAAGAATTGTAAAGTTAGATTTTATGATTCAGAATGTTTAGGCTGGGTTTTTAGGGCTTACCAACAACCTGATCTTTATCAGCTGATGGCTCTTGTGGCTGCTCCCCCTCAGATGGGGAATCAGATGAACCTTGTGAAGGTAATGACCACAGGGCTGGTGCATTTTCAAGAATGTTTCTTATTCTTTCTTCAAGATTGAAGATAATTATGTCAATTTGACCTTGTAAATTTTGAGGTGATGGTCTTGTGTTCACATCATTATTATTGATTTTTGTAATATCAATGGGTGATGGTTCTTGTTGATACTCCCCCTCAGATGAAGCACACACCAGTTGTTGAGGATCTGGGTTCCACATTAATTAAATTTCATATTTGACTAACTATTGTTATTTGCTATGATTAATGAGTTAGGAGGAGTTGAATTAGTTACCAGAAGTTATGACTTTGACCAGCTGATGTGGATGGACAGGTTCAGTTGGTAGGTCATTTGGTGTTGCCTCTTTGTCAAGAATGTTGTGTGACCCAATGTCAACACCAGCATCTTCATCTTTGTCTGAATGATCAGACTCAGAACTGGACATGATCAACCTTGTTTTCTTAGAAGATGAGGGGGTTGTCTTCTGTTTTCCTTTAGTTTCAGAGGGCTGACTCATAGGCAATACCCTGGTGAATATTTCTAAAGTCTTGATGTCCATTCCCTTGAGATAATGAAGATTTACTCCTTTGGATGTGTTGAACTTGTCAGGGTGGGTTTGCAGGAGGTATACGGAGAGAATTCTTCTCATATTGGGTGCCTGAAGGCATTCCTTTATTCTTTGAAAGATGACCTCTCCCCAAGTGGTTTTCTTTTTCAGAATTATTCTTGTCATGAGATCAAAAATGTACTATGAGATTGTATCATGGGACCCTGGTTTGCAAAAAATGGTTTTTCCCACAATATCTGATAAAAGCTTTCCCTTTTGGTTGAAAGATTTCCTCTTCAATGAGCCGATTTTGGCATCATTGTACTCAGTCCATTTTAGAGCCTTTTTCTTGTCTTTTTCAGAGATGTCATCCTCCTCACTTAGACTCCAGGATGGAAGATGTAATGCTTTTTGTAGTTTTGTGGGGGTTATCTTGATTCTATCTTCTCCAATCTTTGACTTGAGAAAGTATTTGGACGTGGACAACTTGACATTACCAAACCATTCCAGAACTTCAGTTCTGAGAATGACACAGGGTTCAGATATTAGAAATTCCAGGCCTTGGTCTTCTAGGAGTTGAATCACTCCCTTAATTTCTTTTGGAGCATGGGCAAACCCATGCCTTACTATCACATATCCTTCAAGAATATCTTTAGAGTTTTTGGGAGCCATCGTAGTGGAGGAGGAATGCGCTGGGACGGAAGAGTTTGTCTCGGCAGCTAGAAGAGAAGGGTCGTGTGCTTTTCACTAATCAGATTGGCTATTTATATGGCTTAAGACTTAGGTAAAATTAAACCTAGTAATTGGATTTGATTGCTCTAATAATTGTAAGTGTAAATGGAACTACATCATAAAGCTGAGTTCGTCGAACACAAACTGAGTTTGTCGAACACAAAGCTGAGTTCGTCGAACTCAAACTGGAGTTCATCGAACACAAAGCTGAGTTCATCTGAAACTACATCATAAAGTTGAGTTCGGCAAACACAAACTGAGTTTGTCGAACACAAAGCTGAGTTCGTCGAACTCAAACTGGAGTTCGTCTAACACAAAGCTGAGTTCATCTGAAACTACATCATAAAGCTGAGTTCGTCGAACACAAGCTGAGTTCGTCAAACTCAAACTGGAGTTCATCGAACTGAAGACAAAATCTGCTGAACTGGCTGGAAGACTGAATTCGTCGAGCTGAGGAGCAATTTTGTCGAACTAAAACACGACGTTCGTCGAACCCAGGAAAGAGTTCGTCGAACAGAAGTGCAACCTAAAGCTTAGCTGAAACAGATTGCTCTGGTTAAGCTGATCATACTACTTTAAAATCATTAGAGATAGGATTACTTGAATGCCTAATCATGTCCCTCATAGGTTTGATGTGTCAACATTTTAAGTTATATCAAATCAAGATTGGAAGAATGAAGTGTTTTACACTATTCTACATTTAACATTCCTAGTTTAATCTTGAATTCATTAAACTTGTCCTCATCCAATGGCTTAGTGAAGATATTAGCCACTTGACTGTCAGTGGGGACAAATTCCAGGCAGATATCTTGAGATTCTACATGTTCTCTATAAAATGATATCTTATTTCTATATGCTTAGTCCTGCTGTGAGAGATATGATTCTTAGCAATAGAGATAACACGGGATGAGTCACAATAGAGAGGAGAGTTACTTACCTCGAGGTTGTAGCCCTCTAGCAGGTGTTGAATCCACAATAGCTGTGCACAACAGCTCCCGGCAGCAATGTATTCAGACTTAGCATTGAAGATAGCCACACTTGTCTGCTTTTTGCTGCTCCATGATATCAACCTTCTTCCTAGGAATTGACAAGTGCCACTTGTGCTTTTCCCGTCATATTTGCAGCCTGCAAAATTTGCATCTGAAAATCCAGTTAGTTCAAAATCATTGTTCTTAGGGTACCAACGGCCAAGATGTAAGCTGCCTTTAAGGTATCTCAGAATCCTCTTTGCAGCTGAGTAGTGAGATTCCTTAGGACATGTCCGATACCTAGCACACACACATGTAGCATACATAATATCTGGTCTACTAGATGTTAAATATAACAGGGATCCAATGATGCACCTGCACATGGATTCATCAAAGGCCTTGCCCTTCTCATCCTTGTCCAGGGAAATGTTGGACCCCATGGGAGTTTTCATGGTGGAAGCTGATTCCATCCCAAACTTCTTGATAAGCTCCCTAGTGTACTTGGTATGAGAAAGGAATATACCTTCATCATATTGTTTTACTTAGAGGCCTAAAAAGTACTTGAGCTCTCTTATGCTGCTCATCTCAAACTCCCCCTGCATTAGGTTGGCAAACCTTTTCCAGAGGTTTTCATCGGTAGACCCAAATATTATGTCATCAATATATATTTGGACTAGGAGACACTTGCCCCTTGTTTCCCTAAGAAATAATGTGCTATCTATCATTCCCCTCAAGAACTTGTTCTTGATGAGAAAGCTAGACAATGTCTCATACCAAACCCTGGGGGCTTGTATAAGACCACAAAGAGCTTTCCTAAGTATGTAAACATGACTAGAGAGGGTAGGATGTACAAAACTTGATGGTTGCTCAACATATACCTCTTCCTTCAAGTCACCATTGAGGAAGGCTGATTTGACATCCATTTGATACACTTTGAACCCCTTGTGGGCAGCATAGGCAAGGAATAGCCTAATTGCTTCCAACCATGCAACAGGGGCAAAGGTTTAATCAATGTCTATCCCTTCTTCCTGTCTATACCCCTTGGCTACCAGCCTTGCCTTGTTCATTATGATTGTGCCATTTTCATCTAACTTGTTCCTATAAATCCATTTGGTACCTATGATATTGTGTCCTTGAGGTTTTGGCACCAATTTCCATACCTTGAATCTCTTGAATTGTAGAAGTTCTTCTTGCATAGCTTGAATCCAAAAGGTATCTTAGTTGGCTTCTTCAAACTTCTTGGGCTCCATTTGTGTTAGGAAGCTCAAGAATAGGGCTTCATTATGAGCCCTGCTTCTGGTTAATACACCTTGATTTTGATATCCAATTATTTGTTCTCTTGGATGATCCCTTAGATGTCTTACAGCTGTAGGCAGTCTGTTCTCAGCTTGCTGTGTTGTTTCTGCTGGTTCAGCAGTGTCTTCATCAGCATTGACTTCTTCCACTTCAGGGATGGCAGCATCAGAATAAGCTTTGATGTTGTTGGGTGTGTCTTGTATAGACATCCTTTCCAAATCCTGTTCATTTCTTGCCAAGACAGAAGATCTAGACCAGCCTTTATATATTAGGTTGGTCTCATCAAATACTACATGCATAGACTCCTCTACAACATGAGTTTTCTTGTTATACACTCTATAAGCTCTACTATGTGAGCTATAGCCAATAAGAACACCCGCATTGCATTTCTCTGCAAACTTTGTTAATTGAAATTTTCCATTGTTTAAAATGTAGCATTTGGAGCCAAAGATTCTAAAGTATGAAACTGTAGGTTGTTTGCCTTTCAGAATCTCATAGGGAGTTATTCCATGAACCTTATTGATGGAAGCTCTATTGAGAACATGACATGCAGTATTGACTGCCTCAGCCTAGAAGTATTCTGGGAGTGAGGAGTCACTATGCAGTGTTCTCCCAGCTTCTATCAAGGTCATATTCCTCCTCTCAGCCACACAATTTTGTTGTGGAGTCCTTGGGGAGGAGAACTCTTGGGTGATACCATATTCTTGACAAAACCTTGTCATAGCTTCAGATTGAAATTATGTGCCATGGTCAGTTCTAGTCCTGACCACAGCACATTGCAAGTCATTCTGAATTGCTTTGACATGAGTTATAAAGATATTTAGAGTATCAGACTTCTTCTTCAGGAACAATACCCATGTATATTTTGAGTGATCGTCAACAATCACCAAAGTATACAACTTCCCACCTAGGCTCTGAATTGGCAAAGGACCAAACAAGTCCATATACAAGAGATAAAGACATCTTTCAGTGTCTTTGGAGCCAATACCTTTAAAGGTGGCCCTAGTTTGCTTACCCATTTGGCAAGCATGACAGGGACCACTTTTAATACATTTTATATTAGGACTATTCCTAACAAGGTTTTTAGAGAATAGTCTATACATTGTCTTGTAGTTAATGTGAGCATGTCTTTTGTGCCATTGAACACAAAGGGACTCATTCTCATTAGCTACAAGACAAACAAATGTAAGAGAATTACTACATATAAAGTCTAAGCAATAAACATTCCCACTCCTAGTGCCTGAGAGAATGGTCTCTAAGTCTTTAAACTTTTTAATCAAGCACTTGTCATTGTGGAATTCAATGACATATCCTAGATCACATAGTTGACTTATGCTTACAAGGTTGTGTTGCAACCCCTCAACATAAGCTACCTTTGTAATTGAGACTATGCCATTGGAGATCATACCATATCCTTTGGTGACTCCCTTTTCTGACCCACCAAAGATAACTTTGGGTTCATTCTTCACAGCCTTGTAGTCCTGTAGATGATTTCTTGTTCCTATCATGTGCCTCGAGCACCCACTGTCCAAGTACCAAATTTGGTTGAGGCTGGTACTTGAACTATCCTGCAAGAAGAAATTTATTTATCCTTAGGACTCCAAATTGCTTTGGGTCCTAGGTACTTGTTAGCATGATGAAATGACCTTACACTAGCTGCACCCTTTGCAGGAAGGCTCATCTTTGCACATGGCACATTAGGATTGTGCCAACTGTCTATGGCAAAGTGTCCTACTTTACCACAGCACCAACATTCATGAATGTTGTATCTCCTCTTCTGAACATTTCTTGAGCGGTGTGCAGCACAGTCCACATGTTCAGGAGGAGAGACAGCAACTTTTCTCTTGTTTCTTTCAGCAAGGATTTGGCTGAAAGTCAATCTGTGGACAATTTGTAATCCTTATTATAGATTGAAGGAAGAAGAGATCAAACCTTGTTCTTCTTCTTCTCAACAGCTGTTGTTCCAGACTTGAACCAGGGAGGAGAAGTGCAGCTCCAACTTGATTCTTCTTGATCAGCCCTTCAGATGTTGGACTTGATCTACATGCTCTATCTTGAGATGAATCAAGATAAGCAATCTCTTTTCTCCCTGCAGTCTTGTGTGAGCTTAGTTCTTGGTTGCCGACAATGGAACAGTATTGTTCTTGAGTTTGTGTGTTGGAGAGTAAGATCAATAGCAAAAGTTGTTTGCTCAACCCTAACTTATTCCTTTTATACACCACTGACCCTCAACGGCTCTTAGTTGTCCTCCTGAAAGGTATGAGAGTGATTGGTGGACCCCAATATGCATTTCTTGTTGGAGTTTCTACGGTGATCTCAAAGCAATCAACAGTTAGTCTTATTGCCAACGCAATATGAGCCTATAGGGTCGCACATAATAGTGCTAAGAGAAATTGGAGGATGATTTTTGTTGGCTTGGTTTTTCTCGAGAAATTGTTTCCGGTGAAAAAGAGCCAATCCGCTGAGACGGTATTCGTCAAATGCTGGGACGGCATTCATCGACCGCTGAGACGGCTGAAGTATACTGCGTTCGACGAACGGCTAGCGTAGCGCGTTCATCGAGCGGGCAGTATACTGCGTTCGACGAATGGCTAGTATACTGCGTTCGACGAACGGCTAGCATAGCGCGTTCGTCGAGCGGGCAGTATACTGCGTTCGACGAACGGCAATTATACTGCGTTCGACGAATGGCTAGTATACTGCGTTCGACGAATGGCTAGCGTAGCGCGTTCATCGAGCGGGCAGTATACTGCGTTCAACGAACGGCAATTATACTGCGTTCGATGAATGGCTAGTATACTGCGTTAGACGAACGGCTAGCGTAGCGCGTTCGTCGAACGGGTAGTATACTGCGTTCGACGAACGACAATTATATTGCGTCCGACGAACGACAATTATACCGCGTTCGACGAACGGTTGCCAATTCGTCGAACGCAGGGGATATAAAAGAATACGATTCTTTTATCCTAAGTGTGCGGCTCCCTTTTGCTGACCTAATTTTGCGAGAGAAAAAATAGCTGCGGAAGTGTTCCGACTGAAATATTTTTGACGAAAGAGTTCCGTTCTTCTCCCGCCGCTGCAGCCGCTTCCTCTCCCCGTTGTCGGACCTAGCAGTCTGTGGGAGATAAAGAGAGCGGTTCTTCTCTGACCTAGATCTTGTGCGATAAGATACTAGGGTTCTCCAACACTCGTGTGGATTTTCTGTAGAGGTGCTGACCTATTTCAGCACTAGGAACTCAGATTCCTGCCATTGGAGCATCTCGGTTGAGTTTAATCTTAACCCCCTTCAGGTATAAATTTATTTATTGCATTGTGATAATTTTAATCCCCTTCTTGAATCATGAAATCGCAAGTTCCTAACTCTTTTGGGTTGTTCTAGTTTATTCCGATGCGCATATTAGATATGCTGTCATCATTTTGAATGATGCTTAAGGAAAACCCAACAGTGGTATCAGAGCTAGGTTTCGATTTCTGAAATATGTTTTTAGAATTTTTCTGAACTTTGTTTCGGAAATAACTATTTTTCCTGAAGTCATTTTCAGAAATTGTTTTGGAAAATGTTTCAGAAATTGCCATTTCATTGTTTCAGAAGTTGTTTCTCCTTAGCAGTAACCGTCCCTCTAATTGGTTTGTGAAACCAAATGTCTTAGATTTTGAATCTAACATTGAGAGACGAGCTTGTCTACTGCATAAGTGGAGTTGTTTGTGCCTGTGTCAAATGCATGTAAATCTGGATATTTAGAAATGTTCTAAGTGCTCAGATTTAGCCCTTTTTATCAAAGCGTTGATAATTTTATTTTGTGCACATCTGAGATGTATTTGGTTAGTGAATGTTGTAATTTTATGAATGTGCACTTTGATTAATCGTTAATCAATTTTAATATAAAATCACTTATCCAATATTAAGTATACGAATGCTTTCTGATGGATGACACTCTTCCTGCCTCGATCGATGAAATGTGGGCTTGCCAAAGCAAGGTGCATTAATCTATCTTGGTAAGGGTGCGAGCGGATAATTGTGATATCCCACTGTCGACATCGGGTCCAACTTAACTAGGTGACCTCAAAAGTTGAGTGCCTAGAAGCATTGGGTTGGCATGCACCATATGATGGATGCGAATAAAGAGTTATTCACCAACCATACAAGAGTTGCATAGTGATGCAATTGGCAAGTGTTGCCTACCTAAATAACCGCATTATGAGAGGAACGTCAAAGCAGACTCGTTGTGTTGGTGAAATATGGATCTTGTCCACTAAGAGAGTAGCTCGCATAAACTCTCCGAATTGATATTAAGGGTTATCAATTTGAATAAAATAGTGGGAGTGTTTAATAAAAGTCCTTATTAAATAAAAGTTATATTTTGAAACATAGTACTAAAATGTTTTGCAAATTCATTATAGAAATTCATGGCAAATACATCGCACTCCACGTTGTCCCTGAGAGCTATCCTTGAGAAGAACAAGCTCAATGGGACGAACTTCCTCGACTGGTATAGAAACTTGAGAATTGTTCTCAAGCAAGAGCGTAAGCTCTATATCTTGGAAGAGGATCCCCCACCAGAGCCGACCGGGAACACGTCCCTTACTGAAAAGGATGCTTATAAGAAGTATCAAGATGAATCCCTTGATGTCGAATGCCTCATGCTCGCTACCATGACCTCTGAGCTTCAGAAGCAACACGAGACCATGTGTGGCTTTGAGATTATCGAGCACCTGAAGAAAATGTTTCAAGGGCAGGCTCGACAAGAGAGGTTTGACGTCACTAAGGCTTTATTTCAGTGCAAAATGGGAGCAAGAGACCCAGTGGGAACTCATGTACTTAAAATGATTGGGTACATTGAGAACCTTCAGAGACTGGGGTTTCCTTTAAGCCAAGAGTTGGCTACTGTCTGATCCTGCAATCGTTGCCGGATAGTTACGAGCATTTTGTCTTAAACTATAACATGAATGAGATAGATAAGACGTTGCCCGAGCTCCTAGGCATGTTATGAACTGCCGAGAACAACATCAAGAAGACCAAGCCTGCTAGCCCTATACTGATGGTGCATAAAAGCAAGGCCAAGGCCAAGGGATTCAGGAAGTCTAAGGTGGGACCTAAGACTAGCCTGGACCCCAAGTCTTCAACACTAAAAAAGAAGGGATTAGCTAAATAAGGAAATTGCCACCATTGCGGTAAGGCAGGGCATTGGAGGAGGAACTGTCCCCTCTACATCGAGGATTTGAAGAAGAAGGGAAGTGTGACTTCCACTTCAGGTATTTATGTTATAGAAATTAACCTGTCTGCTCCTTCATCTTGGGTATTGGATACCGGATGTAGTTCTCACATTTGTACGAATGTGCAGGAACTTACAAGGAGAAGACTGCTGGGTAAAGGAGAGGTGGACCTCCGTGTTGGAAATGGAGCAAGAGTTGCTGCCGTTGCCGTAGGACTGCATCGTCTTTCCTTGCCCACTGGGCTTATTATTGAACTTGATAATTGTTATTTTGTTCCTGCTATAACCAAAAACATCATTTCTATTTCATGTTTGGGCATGATTGGTTTTACTTTTGTTATTAAGAACAATTGTTGTTCTATCTACAAGAATGATGTTTGTTATGGCGTTGCTCAAATGTTTAATGGTTTGTATGTTTTGAACATAAATCATCCAATCTATAACATAGAAAATACCAAACGACTAAAAACTAATGACTCTAATCCAACATATCTCTCGCACTGTCGTCTAGGCCATATAAATGAGAAACACATATCCAAGCTCCATAAAGATGGATATTTGGACTCATTTGAATATGAATCATTTGAGAGATGCGAGTCATGTTTATTAGGCAAGATGACAAAGGCCCCTTTCACTAGTTGTAGTGAGAGGGCTAATGATCTGTTGGGTATCATACATAGTGATGTATGCGGACCCATGGGTTCTATGGCTAGAGGTGGGTACTACTACTTCGTTACGTTCACTAACGATTTCAGTAGATACGGATACGTGTTTCTTATGAAGAACTAATCCGAAACCTTTGAAAAGTTCAAAGAGTTTAAAAATGAAGTAGAGAACCAACTGGGAAAAAGGATAAAAGCACTCTGATCTGATCGAGGTGGCGAATATCTGATTCATGAGTTTCGTGATCATCTGATAGAATGTGGTATTGTATCACATCTCACTCCGCCCGGAACACCACAACATAATGGTTTGTCTGAGAGGAGGAATCGTACTTTGCTAGACATGGTACGGTCGATGATGAGTCATGCAGATTTGCCCGTTTCTTTTTGGGGATTTGCTTTAGATACTGATGCCTTCACATTAAATCGTGCTCCAACCAAAATGGTTCTAAAGACACCATATGAGATATGGACTGGGAAGCGTCCTAGTATGTCTTTTATTAAGATTTGGGGCTGTGAGGCATACGTACGACATCAAATGCCTGACAAGCTGGAACCCAAGTCAGATATGTGTTCTATAGTGGGGTATCCCAGGGAAACCAAAGGATACTATTTCTACCTACCATCTGAGGGCAAAGTGTTTGTCGCAAGGACTGGCGTCTTTTTGGAGAAAGAGTTCTTATCCAGAAAGACTGCAAAGGTGGAACTTGAGGAAGTTCAAGAACCACAAACAATAGTTGAACCGATTTTAGAGCCTGAGCAAGGACTACAAGTTGTTGTAGCTAGAGAGCGTGCTCAAGAAACACAAGTCCGGCGTAGATCTGCTAGACCAAGATTTGAGCCTGAGAGATATGGATTTCTCGTGTCTCAAATCGGTAATGTGTTGCTCATGGATCATGATGATGAGCCTGCAACCTATCAAGAGGCTATGTGTGGACCTGACTCCGAGAAGTGGCTTGAAGCCATGAAATCTGAATTGGACTCCATGTATGTAAACCAAGTTTGGGATTTGGTGGAACCACCTAAAGGGGTACGACCCATAGGGTGCAAGTGGGTCTTCAAGAAGAAGACCGACATGGATGGGAGTGTACAAACATTCAAAGGACGGCTGGTGCCTAAAGGTTTCAGGCAAATTCATGGTGTTGACAATGATGAAACTTTTTCCCCTGTAGCCATGGTCAAGTCCATTAGAATTCTACTTGCTATTGCTGCGTATTATGACTACGATATCTGGCAAATGGATGTCAAAATGGCTTTCATTAATGGAAACCTCCTTGAGGAAGTGTACATGACACAACCCGAGGGTTTTGAATCTCCAAGTGAAGCCACTAAAATATGCAAGTTGAATCGAACCATTTATGGATTGAAACAAGCTTCTCAAAGTTGGAATCTTCATTTTGATGAGAAAATCAAAGAGTTTGGTTTCATCAAGAACGAGGATGAACCTTGTGTTTACAAGAGGACTAGTGGGAGCATTGTCGTTTTCCTGATATTGTATGTGGATGACATACTATTGATCGGAAATGACATTCCAACCCTGCAAGTTGTTAAGAACAGGCTAGGGGACTGCTTTTCTATGAAGGACTTGGTTGAGGCGACTTACATACTTGGTATTAATATCTATAGAGATAGATCGAGGAAGTTGATGGGTTTGACCCAGAGTACATACATTGACAAGGTGTTGAAACGGTTCAACATGCTTGAGTCCAAGAAAGGAATCTTACCCATGTCATATGGTGTGAGTCTCTCTAAGGACCAGTGTCCGAAATCTTTGGAAGATAAGGACCGCATGAAGTTGATTCTATATGCTTCGACAATTGGATCAATCATGTATGCAATGTTTTGTACTAGACCCGATGTCTCTTATGCTTTAAGCATGACGAGCAGGTATCAGTCTGATCCTGGTGATGGTCACTGGATAGCCGTCAAAAATATCCGGAAGTACTTGAGAAGGACTAAGGATTTATTTTTGGTGTATGGTGGAGAGGAAGAGCTCAGTGTAAATGGTTACACGGATGCGAGCTTCCAAACTGATAGGGATAATTCAAAGTCCCAATCAGGCTTTGTATTTTTCCATAATGGAGGAGCTGTAAGCTGGAAGAGTTCCAAGCAGGAGACAGTTGTCGATTCTACGACAGAAGCCGAGTATATTGTTGCTGCAAATGCGGCAAAGGATGCTGTGTGGATTAGGAAATTCATCAGCGAGCTTGGTGTAGTTCCTAGCATTGTTGATCCCGTAGTTCTCTACAGTGACAACAACGGCGACTGAAGAAAATATTGCGGATCCACTGACGAATCCTCTTGCACAGAGAAAGCATGATGGTCATACTAGATCAATGGGTATTAGATACCTGAATGATCGGCTCTAGTGGGAGTCTTGTGGATTGTATTTGTCGGTTGTTGACTGTTCATGTGATGGATAAAGTACTTTATGTTTTATTTTACATCTATGGCAAGTTCTTTTATTATGTCAAATGTTTCTACTGTTAGATTAATTAGCATTATAAATGCCCTTAGAATGTTTGCTTCCATAAGAATTCAAGTACATGACTTGAATGTGAGGGCATATGTTTAAATGAAGCTTCATTCTTAAATGGTCCCTGGTCGAGGTATCATCCTAGAAATTAAGGAAAGGATGAGACCATAAGACTAGCATGTGCGTTGACTGATGACCGGTTCTCACAGGTCATGTTATTGTGATATCAATTCATCACATGGGTACTTGTTAGGAACAAGTTGTACTGGACAGACCCACCGTGAGACTACTTTGTGGATTGTTATATAAACATGGCACAAGTAGGTCTCAAGTGACAATGGTGTTTGTGGTCCTTTGACATGAAGTCACAGCATTCATCAGGTGAGGAAGAGCATACTTTGATGCCATTTAAAGTCTTCTCTTGAGAAAGGTTGACGATAAGGGTGGTTGTTGGGTATGTTGCGAATCATTTGGATGTTTGTGTGTGAGCAGAAATGGAATTTGTCCTCCTTTATGACAGGAGTTACATCCATGGGCCCCTTGATGGAATGAGACTGAAAATGCATGGCCATGCTTGGTTGAGTCAATATATGATATTGAGCTCGCCAATTTTGTCAGTCTATTCTAGATCAGGAAACTTGATTGAATAATTACGAGGGTGACACGGTCCATGCCTCTAGTTCTATCCGGATGTAAGGGACAAAGGGACATGACAACACTGATACATTGGTCATGACAGGCTTGTTGATTTATAAACTCTTATTACTTGGGTAGCACTGATGTATTGCTAGATGCTGCTTATTGTTTGTGAGACTTTTGTTGACACTTTGTGATCAAGTGGGAGACTGTTGGAGTTTCTACGGTGATCTCAAAGCAATCAATAGTTAGTCTTACTTCCAACGCAATATGAGCCTATAGGGTCGCACATAATTGTGTTGGCTTGGTTTTTCTCGAGAAATTGTTTCCCGTGAAAAAGAGCCAATCCGCTGAGACGGTATTTATCAACCGCTGGGACGGCATTCGTCGACCGCTGAGACGGGTGACGTATACTGCGTTTGATGAACGGCTAGCATAGCACGTTCGTCGAGCGGGCAGTATACTGCATTCGACGAACGGCTAGCATAGCACGTTCGTCGAGCGGGTAGTATACTGCGTTCGATGAACGACAATTACACTGCGTTCGACGAACGGCTAGTATACTGCATTCGACGAACGCCTAGCGTAGCGCGTTCATCGAGCGGGCAGTATACTGCGTTCGACGAACGACAATTATATTGCGTTCGACGAACGGCAATTATACTGCGTTCGACGAACGGTTGCCAATTCGTCAAATGCAGGGGATATAAAGAATACGATTCTTTTATCCTAAGTGTGCGGTCCCTTTTGCTGACCTAATTTTGCGAGAGAAAAAAATAGCGGCGGAAGTGTTCCGACTGAAATATTTTTGACAGAAGAGTTCCGTTCTTCTCCCGCCGCCGCCGCCGCTTCCTCTCCCCGTTGTCGGACCTAGCAATCCGTGGGAGATAAAGAGAACAGTTCTTCTCTGACCTAGATCTTGTGCGACAAGATACTAGGGTTCTCCAGCACTCGTGTGGATTTCCTGTAGAGGTGCTGACCTATTTCAGCACTAGGAACTCAGATTCCTGCCATTGGAGCATCTCGGTTGAGTTTAATCTTAACCCCCTTCAGGTATAAATTTATTTATTGCATTGTGATGCTTTCATTCCCTTCTTGAATCACGAAATCGCAAGTTCCGAACTCTTTTGGGTTGTTTTACTTTATTCTGATGCGCATATTAGATATGCTGTCATCATTTTGAATGATGCTTAAGGAAAACACAACATTTATGCAGCTTGCGCCAAAATCAGAACCCGCCAGATCACTTTTGAATCTATCTCAGCGGTTGGGCTGAGATGGTTAGCCGTCTCAGCGGTTGCTTCTGTCCCGTCTCAGCGGACCCGCTGAGACAGACAGTTGTCTCAGCGGTTTTCTTCTATCTGCAGCTTAGCTTGCCCAGACACCTTCTCAGCGGCTCCTGGTCTTGTCTCAGTGGTTCAACTGAGACAGAGAGCTCGTCTCAGCTGATCATATAGTACACCATGGTGTGCCCTAGTCCTGCATACTTATGAGATAGAAACAGGGTTTATCAAATACAACTTGTACTTAGCATTGAGTGTGAGGTCTCTTCAAATCAAGAGAACATTGAGGGTCATTTTCCCAACATATATGATCTACCACCAAGACTTGCGGTGCTAATGGGACCAAAAAGATCCATATGAATTAATTGTAAGGGTCTTGAAGTAGAAATAAAATTTGTACTTTTGAAAGAGGATCTAGTTAATTTAGCTTTTTGACATGATGAACAAAGTGAAGGTAAAGTTCCATTTAACCTAGGTAATCCTCTAATTAAATCACTTTTGGCAAGTTTTACAATCAGCTTTGTGCTAGCATGTCCTAGTCGCCTATACCAAAGTTCTAATTCTTCATTTGTAGTAATAAAACATTTTATAGATGATTTAGAAAGATCATGAAAAGAAACTATATAAACATTATGTATTCTTGGTGCAGTTAGTAAAATATCTTTTGTAGTAGGATTAGATATTTTGCATAAATTAGTGGAAGATTCAAATAAAACACCTAATCATTTATTGCATAATTGGCTAATAGAAATTAGATTGTGTTTTAGCCCTTTTACATAAAGAACATTAGATATCGTAAAGGATTCGTTACCAACTGTACCAATTCCCATGATCCTTCCTTTTCCGTTATCGCCAAACATCATGAACCCTCCCTTCTTCTTTTTTAGGCTAAGGGACTTTGCTTTATTGTCCATCATGTGCTTAGAGCATCCAGAATCCAAGTACCACACGTCTTCATTATCCTTAGCCTTTTTGCACATCTAGAAAGAAGATGAGAGTAAATATTCAGATACCCAAGCGGTACCACCCATAGAATAAGTGGAAGCCTTAGGTACCCAGATTTGTTTTAAAGTATTTTGTTTTACTTTCCTGCAAGAACTAGATGTGTGACCTAACCTATAGCAGTTTGCACATGAAATAAATGGGGTTAAGGCCCTTTTCTGGAATTTTGTGTTATTCTTGCTAGAAGGAATTAGATTTACAGAAGAAAAGGATTTTGTAAAAGAAAATGCTGGATTTTGTATGAGGTGCTAGCGTCGGCGTTAGTAGCTAGCGCCGTGCGGTAGCTCTTACCTCGATATTCGAGCCCAAATTTTCCAGAGTCGTAGCACTGGTTCCCTAGAATCATATCCAGTGATTGTTGGTCTATTCCAAATTTTTTAATGGTCACCGTGAGATCATGAACTTGTGCTTTAAGTGAAGAATTTTCTTTCACAAGCATGACACACCTATTTTCAAAACCCTTTTTATTATTTTTAATTTGCAAAAGAGAGGCATCTAATTTCCTTTCTAATTCCCCCTTCTCTTTTGTAAGAGTTTTGGTATGGGATAGGGCTTTAGAAAGAGAATCTTCAATATCTTTTGCCATTTTAATGGAGTGATCACACTCTTGGCAAGAAACCTTTTTTTCTAAAACAATTAATTTTTTTGGAAAGCTTTTGATTTTCTTTAATTAGATATTCATTTTCACGATTCAATAAAATACTATCTTTCATATTTTTATCAAAAGCTTTGCAAGTTTCAAGAATTTCATTAAAAAGTTCATCATAAGTGGGAGAAGTTACCTCAGTGTCGCTAAGAACACTAGTATCATCGTCGTCGTTTCCATGTCCCATGAGGCACATGTTTGCTTCCTCATCTTCGCTAGATGAAGACCCACTTGATTCTTCGGAGGAGAAGTCATCCCATGTTTTAGCTTTTAGCACCTTCCTCTTTTCCTTCCCTTTGTGTCGCTTTTCCTTTTTCTCCTTCAAAAATATTGGGCACTGGCTCCGAATATGCCCGGTCTTCCTGCAATGATAGCATTCTGGTGGAGGTCTTTCTTCTTCATCGTCACTCTCCTTTTCCTTCTTTGAAGATGACCCTTTCCATCTTCCATCCTTTTGGAGATATTTCTGGAAGGTGTTTCTCCTTTTCAGATTTCTCATGAACTTTCGGAAGTTCTTTACCAAGAGAATTTCTTCATCTTCATCCTCATCCTCTTGGCACTCCTTCATTGATTTTAGTGCCAACACCTTCTTCTTTGGCTCCTTGTTGTATTCATCGTACTGGATCTTGAGTTCTACCTCATGGGTTTTGAGATTCCCAATAAGGCTCTCAACCGGGAGCGTTCTTAGATTGCGCGACTCAGAGATAGTCGTCACCTTCGGATTGAATTTTGGAGAAAGGGATCGAAGAATCTTTCGGATCAAGTCGTCGTTGGAGAAGGTTTTTCCAAGAGCTTTGAGGCATTGACGATCTTGGTGAAGTGAGTGTACATTGCATCAATATCTTCGCTTTCATCCATCCTAAACTTTTCTTATTCTTACTCCAGTTGGAAAAGTTTTGAATATTTAACCTTCAAAGTACTTTCATGAGTAATTTTCAAATGATTCCAAATATCATATGCAGTAGCACATGCGGAAATTCAATTAAATTCATTTCTATCTAACGCACAAAATAAAGCATTTATGGCATTGGCATTATTTTTGCATTTAAGTTTATCCATATCATCTCATTTATCCTTAGGTTTTTCTAATGTTACCTCTCCAACTACAAATGTAGGAGGAGAGTATTCCTCTTCTACCATATTTCACACCTCAATATCTAGGGTCATAAGAAAACATCTCATCCTATTTTTCAATAATTATAATCTGACCCAGTAAATAGGGGAGGTCTACTAATTCCCTGACCCTCGGAAAAAGCGAGATCATAAGACGCCATTATTCCTGGTTTTTAAACCGATTTGGAATAACCTCGCTCTGATACCACTTGTTGGATCGATAGACGCCCTTAGAGTGGGGGTAAATAAGGGAATAAAAATTCTTTTTATAAAATTAAGCAACAACAACAACACTCAAGCCTTTATCCTACCATAGTGGGGTCGGCTATATGGATCCTCTGTCGCCATTGCGCCCTATCTTTAAGCATAGTCTCATTAATGCCTAAGTACATCATGTCTTTCTTTATAGTTTCATTCCAAGTCTTTTTTGGTCTACCCCTCCCCCGTTTAACATGTCTAGTGACTAAACTCTCACAACACCTAACAGGTGCCTCTAATGGTCTCCTATGTACATGTCCAAACCATCTTAAACGAGCTTCTCGCATCTTCTCTACAATTGGCGCCACTCCTATCTTATCCCTGATAAATTCATTCCTAATTTTATCCAGTCTCGCGTGACCACACATCCACCTAAGCATTCTCATCTCCGCGACTCCCATTTTTTGCTCGTGTACACCATTCACTGCCCAACACTCAGAACCGTAGAGCATTGCAGGCCTAATTGCAGTACGGTAAAACTTGCCTTTAAGTTTTAGTGGTACTTTACGATCACATAGGATCCCAGACGCGCCTCTCCACTTCAACCAACCTGCTTGGATTCTATGAATCACATCTTTATCTACACCTCCATCTTTTTGAATTATCGATCCCAAATATTTAAAGCACTCACTGCGGGAAATATCTTGGTCACCCAATTTAATGACGGAGTCATCTGACCTTCTTGCACTACTAAATTTAAGCTCTATATACTCTGTCTTTGTCCTGCTCAACCTAAAACCCTTCTTTTCTAAAGTGTCTCGCCAAGATTCCAGTTTCGCGTTTACACCCTCGCGCGTCTCATCGACCAAAACAATATCATCTGCAAATAATGAACACCAAGGTATTGCTTGCTGGATATGTCCGGTGAGCTCATCTAAGATAAGGGTAAAGAGGTAAGGGCTTAAAGCTGACCCTTGATGTAAGCCAACAGCGATAGGGAATTCCTAAAATTAAGCAATTTAAGCAATTTACTAAATTGTTTTATAAATTAACGAGAGCGAAATAACAATTTAGGTAAAAGAAGAAAATAATGTAATTTACAATTTTAGAATTCAGTCAAATGAAGGAAATCAAGTAAACACAAATAGAGACATGATTGTATTAGATAAAAAAGTGTTTACATAAATTTGATTTCAATTTCGCTAGAAATCGGAGGCGTACAAATACAATTACTTTTTCCTTTTCTATACCGACTCGTATCCCCACGAACCGGTTGGCTTTAGCCTATCCTTCCCCGGATATGGCCTCAAGCCGCTCTAGCCAATCTTAACCCCGAATATGGCCTCGAGCACCCCCTAGATCTAATCACCTAGACCTAGTCGCCAACACACGCGGCAAATTCCCCCTAAGCCGTGTAAGGACCTAGTTGCCAACATAAGACGATTTAGCTATAAAGATTCACAATAAAGAAATAATACAAAATAAAAACTTCTTCTATGATATTTTCTTGAGTTGATGATGAAGGACCGCTGTAGCATAAGCGAAGTGGAAGCGATCATTCTTCAGATGCAGCGTGATGGCTTCCTTCTCCAGAAATCTTCTTTAGCTTTGAGTGGGATAAGACTTTTCGGCAGAGTAACAGTTATGGAATTTAGGCACTGGAAATCTCTCTAGGATGAGGTACCAAAACGAGAGAGAAAGCTCTAATTTATAGAGCCTCAAGATAGCGCCTGCGCTAGCTCCTAGCGCCTGTGCTAGCTCCTAGCGCCTGCGCTAGCGGTCATGTAGAGGTGGTTATGAATCCGTCGCGGCGTGGCGTTGTTCACGATCTAGAGATAGCGCCAAGCGGTAGCTACTAGCATCTGCGGTAGTGCTAACGCTTGCGGTAGCTCCTAGCGCCTATGGTAGCGGTCGTGTAGAGGCAGTTATAAAATCATCGCGGCACGAGCTGGAGCTAGCGCCAGGCGGCAGCGCTACCTTCTGCGGTAGTGCTAACGCCTGTGGTATCCACTAGCGCTGGCGGTAGTGATTCAGGCTTAGAAATTTGGTTCCAAGTTGCTTTCTACTTGTGGAATATTGCACCTATAGTTCCTGCAAACTATAAACACATGACAAGTAAGATCAAATACAATATGGGATTTGTTATTCTCAAACAAAGGGTTGTGACACATATGTCCAACACACAGGTCCTGGCGAGACAAGCGGGAAATAGCGGGTTTGGAACCCTAGCTGCTGCGCTTAGCTGGCCCTTGAAGGCGAATGTGTTTTGAGTGGTTTTCTTTCATGTATTGCCGGCCTGCGTGTTGCTGTTTGGAAATCATGTAATAAGAGAATCACATTTGATGTATGGCCTTAGTGCCAAACTCTTATATATATCAATCATTCCTGTTCTTTATTGTGGACATATGTTGTAAGACCCCCCTATCGGAACACAAGACACGACCGAGGGGAGTCCTATGCCCAGGACAGCCGCCTTGCAGAAGTGCCAGCACACGAGCTAGCCCCCTCTATAAGATGCCTATCCTGCAGGCTATTCTCGCATATTATCATGCCAACCCATCAATAATAGAAAACAATAGAAACCATTTATTCACAATTAAGTAATAATGTCCATACAGTACAAAAGAACAGGTAGCTACAGAAGCTCCTGATAAACATCAGAGTACAAACTTGCCCTAAGGCTAAATCTCACCCACTCGCTTACATCTGCCACTGACGGTAGCCAAGGTATCGTAATCACCAGCCCAATAACCCTGGCTTGGCTGGCCTCCTGTGTCGTATGCTACCGCTCCACCGGAGGGTGCTCCTAAAGTAGTGATGTAACAACTGTTAGTCATAAAGACTAAGTGGCTTCACATCCTCTCCCCTGGTGTCTCCAAGGCACCGAGCGGAAGGGATTGAAGAGAAGCTGCAATATAATCAGTAATATAATGAGCAGGTGACATAATGATGTTCTTAATCTAGCCGTCACTATATCAACAGTACAACAAGAAAGCAGACAACAACAAGAGGTATCAACATGTATATAAAAGCACATATATGCTAGTAGTGTATTAGTACAGAAGTAAGCAGTATATGTGCGGTTTCAAAATGTACCTTAACTTATATGAATGCCCATACAAACTTATAAGTTAAGGTTTCCAATTTGGAACCCATCATATAAAAGAGCCCGTACTAATTTATATGATGGACCCGATGTGGTGCAATGCTATGATCATGAAAGGATGAATGCAATGCAATGATTATGATATTATGACTCACCCATGCATATTTGATATGTCGACATAGACCTATAGTTCCCACTTTTCGAGGGTAGCTAACCACTCAGGCACCTCACGTCATGGCCAAACGGAGACAGTGGAACGGGCTCCTCCACTACTAGGAAGGTATGAACACTACCAGAACTAGGCCTATATACATCTCGATGCTAAGAACACACACCGGAGACATTGCATACTGCTAGGATCATGCTGAGTCTTCATAACACAGAAGGGGTCTTGGGAAGTGAACACCAAGAACACAGCCCAATTGGTCTAGAGTCTAGCTGTCGGCTTCTGTCGTTGTCACGACTAGCAAGCCCGTTGACCCACCACAAGTAATCCTCCAACCAGGATCATTACACCACCATGTGTAAACCATGCACATTCATGTAATTCCCATGCATAATCTGAGCTATCAAGCACCCAAGGACTCACGGATGGAGTCTTCTTACTTTTCACATCAAACCAGTTCAACTGATGCTAATAGCATCCAAGGCCCCCAACAACCGGATCCCTAACATTTCACCATAAGAAATAACTATATCTTATAATCCGCATCAAGCCATCAATTTTACCAATACCGAGTTGCTATAACTCTTGTGTGGTGGCGTGCATATAATATGGAAATTACTCTACAAGATCCTGCAGGATTACTCGTGCGTAAAGAGACATATTCATATTTTGCTACATAAGTAAGCCCGAACATTTCGCCAATATTCAATCGTCATGCACAGATCACAATGTGCTCCAACACGATAAATCTATCAACCTTATTGAGGGGTTATCACCAAACTAGACATCTGATGGATTGTTAAATGTTGTGCACATTTACATAAACATGTGCTTTTTACGGTTCCACATAAACTAATAATTGAAGGTTCATTTAAGGAGACATCTCAACAGCATAAATCTACAATTATTATCACATGCCCATACAAGCATGTACATGATTCATACAAAATTTTGGCCCCATCGGCCTTCACATTCAGCATTTATATATCCTTCAGGTTATCAAATAAAACAACAATACCTCTATTACTACTTATCCAAAAGTTATGAAATCCAATAGGAGTGTACATAATGTTATCACAAATCTAATCATCTGATAGATTATCAATCGATGGGAGCATTTATATAAACGAGTCCTCTAAATTCTTCATTCAATTATGCATCGAAATGCCCCATTTCACGATAACAAAATTCATCTACACCTCACCCAATTGACATGGGAATCTAGGAACTCCTACCCCACCAAAGGAGGAGAACCAAAAGTTCTCTGCTTTCTAGCACCGCCGGTAGCACTACCGCCAGGCGCTAGTGATCCAGTCGACACACCTTCCTGTCGACATTGGGGTCGACGGGAAGTTATCCCTTTCCGTCGACCAGTCGACATGCTAGCGCCGACGGTAGGGCTACCATCGGGCGCTTAGTATTTCTAATAGCACTCCTTCCCGCTGACCTTAAGTGTCGATGGGAAGTTATCCTTTCCTGTCATCCCGTCGAGTCGCTAGCGTTGCCGGTAGGGCTACTGTCGGGCACTAGTATTTCTACCAGCACTCCTTCCCATCGATCTTAAGTGTCGACGGGAAGTTAACTTTTCCCGTCGTCTCGTCGACTCGCTAGCGCCGGCGGTAGGGCTACCGTCGGGCGCTAGTGATTCTATCAACTCCCTTTCCGTGGACATTAAGTGTCGATGGGAAGTTACCCCTTCCCATCGATGTCGGCGGGAAGCTAACCCTTCCCGTCGATTTTTACATAGCCTTTCCCCGTCGACGTTTTGACATGTTAGCGTCGGCGGTACCGCTATCGTCGGGCGCTAGTGATCCTATCAGCATCCCTTCCCATCGACATTAAGTGTCGACGGGAAGTTATGCTTTCCTGTCAGCAAGTCGACATGCTAGCGGCGACGGTAGAGTTACTGTTGGGCACTAGCTTAACAGAGCAGATCCTCTGTTATTCATTTCCAAATCTCTTCTCTTGCAACCTAGCTCTAATTCATATACATTTTATTTCTTTCCCATCTTCGACTTCTTCATTTGCCCCCCAAAGGTTTCGGAGCCGAGTATCTAAGTAAGAGAGTTTCGAGAGTTTTTTCTCTTTTCTTCGGGATAGCGGATGGTGCTGAAGGAGATCGAGGCGGCGTGTCGGAGGCCGGCAAGGTTCGTGAATAGATCTAGAGCATGTTTAAGGGGTGAAAGAAACATGCGTGCGGAGTGCGCATCAATAAGCGCGCCGCATATGCACGGAGGACACATGTTATGTGTGCTCGGGACACATGTGTGCCAGAGCATGCGCGTGCGTATGAGGAAGCGCGCGCGCGTTGTCTGTGTGTGCGGTGCGCGATGTGCGAGCACTAAGTGCAGGGCACGCGCGTGTCGTGCGCGCATGCTGCGCATGCGTGCGGGATGCGCGTGGGTGCGTGCTACGCATGCATGCGGGATGCACACTTGCGCGTGCTGCGCATGCGTGCGGTATGTGCCCGCGCGTTCTGCACATATGTGCGGGATGCGCTCGCGTGTGCGCTGTGCGAGAATGCGTGTCGTGCGTGCATGTGTACTGGGCGAGCGCGCTATGCGAGCACACTGTGAGAGCGCACTGCACGTGTGTGCACACATTGTGCGAACACGTACTGCGTGATGCACGCGCATGTGCGTTGTCCGCTTGTGCGCTGCGCGATGCGCGCATGCTAGGCAATACGGGCATGCTGGGCGAGGCGTGCACGTTGGGCGATGCGCACGTATTGGGTGCAGGACACGCACGGACTGCCTGTGTGCAATGCGTGCATGCTAGGTGCGGGACGCGCGCGCACTGCTTGCATGATACGCGTTGTTTGCATGCGATGCGCGCACGCCATACATACTTGTCGCATGCTGCGCGCGTGTGACGTGTGCTTTGCTATTGTGGCGGGTTTATGGGTCTGGTGTGCCCTTTGCCACTGTGGATGCTTTGTTGTGTTTACGCTAGCGCGGTATGATGTTGCTCCACCGATCGGCGAGGCCTAGGTGGGTATGTGTTTAGCCCCTGGGCGAATGGTGAACCATTCGAACCCGTCGACGGGGGTTATGTACGCCATCTTGGGGGGATGGGTGTTTTGTTTAGAGATGATACCCAAACGTGCCGGGGGATGTTGCTCAATGCTCGGACGAGACCCGGGTGTACCGGGGAGTGTCGATGAATGTCTGGCTTGACCCGGGTCGACCGGTGGATGATGTCAAATGTCTGGGCGAGATTCGGGTAAACCAGGGGATACGCTGAATGTTTGGGCGAGACTCGGTTAAACCGAGAATGTCTGGGCGAGACCCGGGTAAAACGGGGGATGCCGCTGAATGTCTGGGCGAGACCCGGGTAAACCGGGGGATGTTGCTGAATGCCTGGGCGAGACCCTGGTAAACTGGGGGATGCCACTGAATGTCTTGGCGAGGGTGGAAGCGGATATAAAACTCGTTGAGTTCGACGGCCCACTTAACCAGTCTTCCTGAGGGCCTTGAAGAAAGGAAGGTACTTGTCTCCTGTGCGGGCCAGGACCCGAGAGAGAGCCGTGATTCTTCCTTTCAGCCGATGTACCTCCTTGATCGAGCGAGGAGGGGCCATGCACTCCAACGCCTTGATTTTCTCCGGGTTTGCCTCTATTCCGCGGTGCGTCACCATGAAACCCAAGAATTTTACTCCCGTTACTCCGAAAGCACACTTTTCCGGGATCAGCCCATCTTGTAGTTAGTACTTTGAAACACTCTCCTAGGTCCTCCAGGTGTCGGCTGCGCTTGGTGCTTTTTGCAAGCATGTCATCTATGTATGCCTCCATAGTTGTTCTGATGAGCTCCTTGAAGCCTTTGTTCATCAATCTTTGATATGTGGCGCTGGCATTTTTTAGTCTGAAAGGCATGACCTGATAGCAGTATGTGCCTTTGCCTGTACGGAACGCTGTGTGCTCCTGATCTGCGGGATACATGCGAATTTTATTTTTCCCCGAGTACGCATCCATGAAACTCAACAGTTCGTACCCGGCGGTAGCGTCCACTAGCTGGTCGAGCCGGGGTAGCATGTGTATAACCCCGTATTCGCAGAGTGGGTCCCCAAGACCCCCGGGGGGTCAAGATGCAGAATGGCCCCACTCGCGGGGATTCGCATGGTGTCAAAGTAGACATGCGAGAGCTGGTGTCAGAGTAGACAGGTGAGAGCTAGTGTCAGAGTAGACAGGCGAGAGTTGGTGTCAGAGTAGACAGGCGAGAGCTTGTGCTTGGCGATTGGTGTCCTCGCAGGCCATTCTCCCGGTGAAATATGGCGGGTAAGGAGCCTGGCGAGTGGTGCCTTCACGGACCACTCGCCCAGAATGCTTTGGGGGGAATTACCTAAATACCCCTTGTGGGCTGCCAATAGCCCTTTAGAATAGTAGAGCTAGGTTGTTAGCAGACCAGTTTGGGGTCCAAGACTAGAAAATCAATAAATAGACTCTTAAGGGCACCTTGGAGGAGCCCAAACCCTTTTGAGCTCTCTCCTCCAGACTAGTTTTGGAGTCGGCTGCAAGTGCCCTCCAAGGTGCCCAGCTGAGCATTGGTTTGGGAGGGGAAGCTCTCTAAGACCTTCCGGGTGTGTGGCGGGACCTCCTTGCTACAGCCTTGGGTCTGTTCCAGATTTTCCATCCACAGTCAAGAGAGTTTAGTGAGGGAGAAGTAAGCACAGGCAACACCCCTTGTGGGTCCGAACTCAAGAGACCGGTTGCCGGTTTCAACATTTTTGGTGCGGTGAGCGTGGACCGTAGCCAGTGCAAGAAAATCTCAAGCCAAGCTTGATGACAGGGGATGGAATGGATGGTTACGACCCAGGTCATTCACAGCCACCGACATCAATGGAGTGGCTGGAGATGTTTGAGAACTTCAAGCGGGAGGTCATGCAGACCATGCAGGTAGCTCTCGCTGAAAGAGGTGAGTGCGAGATGCCCGTGGATCCACCCCAGCAGATCGGTGAGAACTCTCCAGGCTAGTGGCTGGGGAAGGAGGTCGCGGCGGAAGAAAGTGCGCGAGATCTCCCCGGACGGCAGCTGTTCAGCTGCCCTGCGAGTGCGGAGTTGTGCGAGCTAACTCCGCGCAAGAGGACCACTCGCCGAGCAGGGGAAGGGAGCCCCTTCTGTGAGTTGATCCTCTCGGCCCCGGTGCTAGAGGGGTTCAGAGGGCCGGAGATGTCCTACTATCCCGGCAAAGATGACCCTGTCCTGCAACTGCAATGGTTCGAGGACATGGTCTTGATTCTTCCGATGACGGATGCCTTCCAGTGTCGGCTCTTTGCCACCACTCTGAAGGAGAAGGCGAGGGACTGGTTCCACCAGCTCCCCATGGGATCCATCTATGCCTTCGAGGGCTTGCGCCGGAGCTTCAGGTTGCATTTCTCAACGTCAAAGAAGAGGAAGAAGGATGCGGAGGCGCTTTTCAAGATCAAGGAAGGGCCTGAGGAGTCGCTGGCCCATTACGTGGATAGGTTCCAAGAAGAGGTCCTACAAGTCCAGGAGGTGCCAGGGTTCACCCTCCAGCTAGCCTTCATAGTGGGGCTATGGGAGGGATTCTTCAAAATGGACCTGAAGCGAAAGGCCCCTCTATCCTTTGAGGAGTTGATGGAGCGGGCGGCGGAAGAGATTGAGGGAGAGGCCGCCAACCCAGAGTAGCCAAAGGTGAGGAAGCAGGAGAGCAGAAGGAGGGAGAAGGAGAGAGAAGCATCTGGGGAGAGGAGATGGAAGTGGCTCGGGAGGAGCGTGTTGAGCCGATGGAGGAGGAGGCTGCGGTGGAAGAGGAGACCCTGGCCGAAGAAGGGGAGGCAACGGGAAGATGGGAAGAGCCGGCCCGGCTTGAGGCGGCTGAAGAAGTGGTCGAGATGGAGGTCACCACCCAAGGGGGGAGAGTGGAGAAGGTGCGGATCAGCGGGGGCCTTGGCCCGGAGGACAGGAAGAGGATGCCGGAGTGCATCCAGAGGAATGTGGACATCTTCGCATGGAGCGCGGCAGATATGTCGGGCATCGATGCAGACGCGGCCTGCCACTGACTCAACCTCGAACCAGGGGCCCGCCCCATCAGGAAGAAAAGGAGGGCCATCGCCGTCAAGCTGGATGGGCCGATCTGCGAGGAGGTGGAAAAGCTCCTCAAAGCAGGTTTTGTAACGGAGATCCAGTATCCAGGCTGGGTCTCCAATGTCGTCATGGTGAAAAAGGGGGATGGCCGCTGGCGTAGGTGTATCGATTTTTCTCTATTGAACAAAGCCTGCCCTAAGGATTGTTATCCTTTGCCTCAAATCGACGAGCTGGTTGACTCAGCCGTCGGTTTTACTATAATGTCTTTCTTAGATGCTTTTTCAGGTTATCATCAGATTAGGATGCATCCCCTGGACATCAAAGACACCTCCTTCATCACAAGAGAAGGGTGTTATAGTTAATTAGATGATGCCATTCAGACTAAAGAACGCAGGGGCGACATACCAAAGAATGATGGACCGGGTCTTCCGGGAGCAGAGAGGAAGAAACTTGGAGGTGTACGTGGATGACCTCATGGTGAAGAGTAAGAGCGTGAGCTCTCACCTCCAGGACCTTCAGGAGACCTTCACCACTCTGCGCAAGTACAAGATGCGGCTGAACCCCCTAAAGTGCGTATTTGGGGCCAGCAAGGGGAATTTTCTGGGTCACCTTCTCAGCCCGGCAGGGGTAGAACCGAACCCGGACAAAGTTAAAGACATAATGGAGTTGGGATCGCCGCGAAATACTAAGGAAGTCCAACACCTGACGGGGAAGCTTGGGGGTTGAGTAGGTTTCTCTCTCGGGCTGGGGAGAAATGCGCCCCATTCTTCAAAGTGTTACGAGGCAATCAGAGGTTCGAATGGACGAAAGAATGTGAGGAGGCCATCCAGGCCCTGAAGAGCCAGCTCACCAAGGCTCCACTGCTCCAAGGTCCTAAGGAGGGAGAGGACCTATCCTTTTACCTCGAAGTTGGGGCTGAAGCCGTGAGCTCGGTCTTGGTCCGGGAAGAGGGCAAGAAGCAGCTGCCCATTTACTATATAAGCCGGGTTTTGAAGAAGGCTGAGCTCCGATACCCGATTTTGGAGAAGCTGGCCTTCGCTCTGATCATCTCGGCTCAGAAGCTCAGGCCGTATTTCCAGGCCCACTCGATCCAAGTAGTGACTGACTATCCCCTTCGCAAAATCTTTGAGGGGGTAGAGCACTCGGGGAGGCTCGCGAAATGGTCGATGGAGTTAAGTGAGCTAAACATCACTTTTGCCCCCCGATTGTCGATGAAGGCTCAAGCGGTTGCGGATTTCATGGCGGATTACGTGGTCAAAATGGAAGAGGAGCACGCCCCTCGTGAAATCCCCTGGAAGCTATTGGTTGATGGAGCCTCGGGAAAGAACTCCTTAAGGGGAGGGGTGGTGTTGGAAAGCTCTCATGGGATGAAGATTGAACAAGCACTAGTGATACATTTTCCCATCACCAACAACCAGGCGGAATACAAGGTCGTGATCACCGGCCTACGTAAGGCCCAGGAGTTTGGGATTTATGATGTGGAAGTTCTCACGGACTCGATGGTGATAGCCTCGCAAATTAAGGGTGAGTTCGAGGCAAGGGAGCCCACTCTCATGAGGTATCTGGCCAAAGTAAGGGGTCTCATCGGTGCATTCAAGACCTTCTCCATCAGGCACATCCCAAGAGAAGAAAGTGTCCCGGCTGATCGGCTGGCCAAGTCTGGCCCTCGGGCTGGAGGGACCTTGACGGACATGTTCCGCCCCTCGATTGAGGAAGGGGAACAATGGACATAGAACGACGACCCTCGTGGAAGGACCCTTTCGTAACCTTCCTAGCAACGGGCAAATTCCCGGAAGAGGTTCCGAAACAAAGGCACTTTCGGTACAAGTCCGCCTACTACGTGCTTCATGAAGGGGACTTGTATCAGAAGACCCTCTCGGGACACTTGGTGCGGTGTATTTTTGAGGAAGAGGTTCCGAGGATTCTGTTGGGAATATTGCCCTCAATGTTCCCTTGATTTGAAGAGGCATCACTCACAATGCTAAGTACATATTGTACTTGATGAAATCTACTTTGTCTCAAGGTTTGTACATGGAGATGATTTTCCATACAATGGAATAGGTTCAAAGGTCTGCTGATTAATCAGGTGAGAAAGTGTCCCTGTCTCAGCTGAACGGCTAAGACGAGGACAGGTGCCGCTGAGAAGCAGCATATCTCTACTAAGCTGCAGATAGACAGAATCCGTTGAGAAGAGAAACTGTCTCAGCGGATCCACTGGGACGACAGCTGCTCAACCGCTGAGACTGAAAGTTGTCTCAGCCCAACCGCTGAGACAGATTCAAATATTGAAGAAAACAAGTGGCGCGGCACGCCTTTGGCGCAAATAGCTGTAAAGGGAGATTAGAGCCAACCATCTGTTCCCAAGGTGTCAGAGCTTTCCTTTAAGTGTCGTTGGAGATGTGCAGAGTATAAAAGAAGGAGTTAGGGCACTTTTGAAAAGCGTTGGTCGAGAGTTAAACAAATTACTACTGTTCCATTGACGGCCCTGAACTTCTCATTCTCCTCCTGCTCACTAAACAAGGAAAAAGAGACTGAGAGATAAAGATTGCTCTTCTATAAGAAGGAGCAAGGTGATCCTTCATCCTTCAACTGAAGAGGAAGATCAGATAGTAGCTGGCTCACAAATCATCATCCAGTCAAGATACTAGAAAGAACAAACTATGCAGGAACTACAGAAGACACCTTCTCTGTGCTGTCTGTTGTAGTAAGAATAAAAACTCTTTTATTGTAGGGCTATTTGGCCTGAGTTGTAGGGCTATTAGGCCTGAGATTGTAGGGCTATTTGGACTGAGTTTGTAGGGCAGTTAGGCCTGAGGTTGTAAGGTTGTTAAGCCTGAGTTGTAAGACTGACTGGCCTGAGGTAGGGCTTGGAGCAAGCCTGAGAGATCTTGAAGGATCTGAACTGTAAGCTATTGTAGCTGAGATTGGAGAAGTTGGCCTTGTCTAACACTCTGTCAGAAAGGTGAAGAGGGAAAGTGGACTACCCACAGACATACTGTCTTGGGGAACCACTATAAATAATTGAGTGTTTTCTGGGTTTGCTTGATTACTAGCTTGGAATAGTTTTAACTATCTATATCATTTAAGTAAAAATCAAAATACCTATTCACCCCCCCCCCCCTCTCTAGGTGAATTAGATCACATACCTATATTCTATCAAGTGTTATCAGAGGGAGGTTGGTCATAAAGGGCTTAACTATCTGACCAGATCCTACATAGGTATTGTAATTTCTGAATCCAATGGCTTCTAATGGAGTTCAGAAGGAAATGGGTTCCATGAAGCTTCCTATATGCAAAAAGGAAACCTTTGGCATTTGTAAACAAAGGGTTATGTTGTACATGGAAGCTTCAGACCCTAGGATCTATATCACTGTTTAGGAAGGCCCCTTCCTTATCACAAAGCCCTCCACCATTGATCCTACTAGGCAGGTAGGCAAGTCTTACACTGAAATGACAAGGGATGAGATAGCATTGGCTACAATGGATAAAAGAGCTCAAAATATTATAGTCAATGCTATTGATGATTCAACATTCCAAAACTTGGTACACAATGAGACTGCAAAGGATATGTGGGATACATTGATTGTTTATATGGAAGGGACTGAAGAAGTGACGAATGATAGGAAATCCCTCCTCAATCAGGAGTATGAAGCTTTTAGACAACAAAACCAGGAATGCATAGCTGACTTCTATGAAAGATTCTTCAGAATAGTAAATGAGTTGAGGACCTATGAAAGGACCTTCACTCATTATGAGTTAAATGATAAATTACTAAGATCTCTAACTAGAGACTGGGATACCAAAATCTGTGTCATCAGGGAAGTGGCAAAGCTGAGTGAAACTCCTCCTCACACTCTGTTTGGAAAGTTGCTCTCATATGAGATGCAACTATCTGCTAGAAAGGAGGAGGACACCTCCTCCAGGTCTCATGCTAGGGAGAAGTCTGTGGCCCTCAAGGCTGAAGGGTCCAAGAAGAGCAAGACAAGAATTCCTACCCCTCCAAGAAGGGTTGCTGACTCAGAAAACTCTGAACACTGCTAATCTGATACCAGCTCTTCTGATGAGGAATTTGCTTCCTTCTCAAGGCAATTCAAAAAGATGATGAGAAGGAAGCAGTGGAAGAATAAGCCTTCCTCCTCCTCACATCCTAGGAAGGATTCAAACAGGGCAGACAAGCAGCACCCCAAAGGGCACAGGTATGATTCTAAACATGTTAAACATGGTTTAGCTAATGTGATTAGTTATTGCTGCAGTAAGCCTGGACATGTCATTGCTGACTGTCCAGTCAAAAGAAAGGATAAGGGTGACAAGAAGCCTTATCACCTGAAGGGAAGAAAGGGTGAGAAATCCTTCCTAGCCAAGAAGGACAGAAGCTGGAGTGAATCTGAGTCATCATCCTTAGATTCAGAAGATGAAGAAGAGGCCTATATTGGGTTGTTTGCAGTTGATGAAGATGAGGACTTTCCTGCTACAAAGGTGGGCATCAGGGCCCCTCTATCACATTCAGACAGTGATATGGAGGTAGATGAAGATGTTAAAGAATATCTTGGCCTAATGGCCATAACATCGGATGATGAAGATTGTCGGGACACACCTGACCAGGTACCTACTCTTCCCTCCTCCTCTAAGGATGAATCAATTCCAGAATCTGATGCACACTCATCAAATGATGATTATGATTCAGAATCTGAAGTGGGTGTCAATCAATTGATTGACAAATATGATGCTCTAGTTAATGCTCTGAAAAAGAGCAAGAAGCTTGCCAAAAACCAAGCCATAGAGATTGACTCACTTAAAATGGCTGAAAGAATTTGTTCTAAGTCTCCTACCTTGGTGGCTCAGATGAGTAGAGAAATAAGAAAACTCAAGGGGATAACAATTGTCCAATTGAGCTATATTTCTTTAAAGAATAAGATCATCAAGGATCTTGAGGAAAAACTTCTCAAAGAGAAGAGCTTAGTGGCTCAATTCTCAAAGCCCAAATTAGTGCTTCCAATTATTGATACCTTTTCCTTTCAAACCAATAAGAGAGGACTTGGGTTCAATAAATGGAAAATGGGTGAGGGAAGTGGAGAAAAGAGAAAGGAAAAGATTAAGCCTCATACCATCTATTAAAAATGGTTTCTTCCCTCCAACAAGTTTGACCATGATCTCATGTATGGTCACTGGAAGAATGGGTGCTCCTATAGGAAGGAAAACATTCCTTCCCATAGTAGAAGAAAGGGCATGAGGATGAGTGCTATGAAAGCTCCCCATGAAGAAATTCAAATGGCTCATCAAGGACCGTTTGTTTTTGGTACCTCGGATCCCTTACTCATATGTAAGGAAACTAGATCTTCAAAATTCTCTCCAGCAAAAACTTTGTCTGTTGTCAAACTTGTAGATAAGCCTTGCTGCTCTGTGTTCAATGCCATCCAATCTTGCCTAACTTCCAAGTCAAAGCAAGGTGATGTCATTATGACAAAGGCTGCTAGGCCTGTCCACAAGATGACCTTCAGCCAAATCATTGTTGAAAGGAACAAAATGAAGACTGATGTCTCCACTCCTGAACACAAGCATGTTGAGGCACATGTCACCACAAGAAATGTTCCTTAGAGGAGATATAACATTCATGAGTGTTGGCACTATGGTAAGGTGGGACACTTTGTCATAGATTGTTGGCACAATCCCAATGTGCCAACTGCAAGGATGAGCTTTCCTGCAAAAGTTGGAGCAGGTATGAAGACTTTTCATACTAACAAGAACCTAGCACCCAAAATCACTTGGGCTCATAAGGGTAATTAAATTCCATCATGCAGGTTAGTTCAAATACCAGCCTTGGGCAGATTTGGTATTTGGACAGTGGGTGCTCAAGACATATGACAGGCACCAAAGGTCCTCTGCAGGAATACAAAGCTGTGAAGAATGGACCCAAAGTCATTTTTGGAGGGTCAGAAAAGGGATTCACCAGAGGTTATGGTATGATCTCAAATGGCATAGTCTCCATCACTAAAGTGGCTTATATTGAAGGGTTGCAACACAACCTTGTTAGCATAAGCCAACTGTGTGACTTAGGCTATGTCATTGAATTCCACAATGGTAAGTGCCTGATCAAAAAGTCTAATGACTTAGAGACCATACTCTCAGGCACTAGAAGTGGAAATGTTTACTGCTTAGATTTTATATGCAAATCGTCTTCCTCTCTTGTGTGTCTTGTGGCAAATGAAAGTGAGTCTCTATGTGTTCAATGGCACAAGAGACTTGCCCACATCAACTACAAGACAATGCATAGACTATTCTCAAAGAACTTGGTTAGAAATAGTCCTAACTTAAAATGTGTTAAAATGTCCCATGTCATGCTTGTCAAATGGGCAAGCAAACATGGGCCACTTTTAAAAGTATTGGCTCT
This sequence comes from Dactylorhiza incarnata, assembly GCA_033032865.1. NCBI lineage: Eukaryota > Viridiplantae > Streptophyta > Magnoliopsida > Asparagales > Orchidaceae > Dactylorhiza > Dactylorhiza incarnata. The sequence continues at coordinate 21,388,666 of JAWHQI010000011.1, read as the reverse complement.
AAGGACACTAAAAGATGCCTTTATTTATTGCACATGGATTTGTTTGGTCCTATGCCAATTCAGAGCTTAAGAGGGAAGCTGTATACTTTAGTGATTGTTGATGATCACTCAAGATATACTTGGGTATTTTTCCTTAAAAAGAGATTAGATACACTAAATGTCTTTATAAACCATGTCAAGGCAATTCAGAATGATTTACAATGTTCTGTGGTCAGAACTATGACTGATCATGGCACATAGTTTCAATCTGAAGCCATGACAAGGTTTTGTCAAGAACTAGGTATCATCCAAGAGTTCCCCTCCCCAAGGACCCCACAACAAAATGGTGTGGCTGAGAGGAGGAATAGAACCTTGATAGAAGCTGGGAGAACATTGCTTAGTGACTCTTCACTCCCAGAATACTTCTGGGCTGAAGCAGGCAATACTGCATGTTATGTTCTCAATAGAGCTTCCATCAATAAAGTTCATGGAATTACCCCCTATGAGATTCTGAAAGGCAAACAACCAACCATTTCATACTTTAGGATCTTTGGTTCTAAATGCTACATTTTAAACAATGGAAAATCTCAATTAACCAAGTTTGCTGAAAAATGCTACATGTGGGTTCTTGTTGGCTATAGCTCACATAGTAGAGACTATAGAGTCTATAACAAGAAAACCCATGTTGTTGAAGAGTCCATGCATGTGGTGTATGATGAGACCAGCCTAATCTATAAGGGTTGGTCCAATTCTTCTATTTTGACAGGAAGTGAAAGGGCCATGGAAGAATCATCTATACAAGAGCCATCCAGCAGTAGCAGAGCCTATACAGATGCTGCAATTTCAGAAGAAGTAGAGGTGCAGGCTGTTGAAGAAGCTGCTGATCCAGTGGAAGGAATTCAGCAAGTAGAGGACTGATTGCCTGCAGCTACAAGACATCTAAAGGATCATCCCTTTGAGCAGATTATCGGGAATGTTCAACAAGGTGTGACAACTAGGAGCAGGGCTCACAATGAGGCCTTGTTCCTTAGTTTCCTGTCACAGGTAGAGCCCAAGAAGTTTGAAGAGGCCAACATGCATCCATTCTGGATTCAGGCAATGCAGGAAGAACTCTTGCAATTCAAGAGATGCAAAGTATGGAAGTTGGTGCCAAGACCACAAGGACACAATATCATAGGCACCAAATGGATCTTCAGAAACAAGATGGATGAAAATGGGACAGTCATCAAGAACACATCAAGGCTTGTTGCAAAGGGATATAGTCAAGAAGAGGGAATAGACTATGACCAAACCTTTGCCCCAGTTGCAAGGTTGGAGGCCATAAGGTTATTCCTTGCCTATGCAGCCCATAAAGGCTTCAAAGTGTACCAGATGGATGTCAAATCAGCATTCCTAAATGGAAATCTGAAAGAGGAAGTATATGTAGAGCAGACATCAGGTTTTGTCCATCCTACTCTTAGATCTCATGTTTATTTACTTAGGAAAGCTCTATATGGTCTTAAACAAACCCCTAGGGCTTGGTATGAGACATTGTCTAGCTTTCTCATCAAGAACAAATTCTTGAGGGGAAAGATAGATAGTACATTGTTTCTTAGGGAAACAAATGGCAAGTGTCTTCTAGTCCAGATTTATGTTGATGACATAATCTTTGGGTCTACAGATGACAACCTTTGCAAAAGATTTGTCAATCTAATGCAGGGGAGTTTGAGATGAGCAGCATGGGAGAATTAAAGTACTTCTTAGGCCTCCAAGTGAGACAGTCTGATGATGGGATTTTTATCTCTCAGACCATGTACACTAGGGAGCTAATTAAGAAGTTTGGAATGGAGTCAGCCTCCACCATGAAAACTCCATTGGGATCCAACAACTCCCTGGACAAGGATGAGAAGGGCAAGACCTTTGATGAATCCATGTATAGGTGTATTATTGGATCCTTGTTGTATCTTACTGCTAGTAGACCAGACATTATGTATGATACATGTGTCTGTGCTAGGTACCAAGCCTGCCCTAAGGAATCTCATTACTCAGCTGCAAAGAGAATTCTAAGATACCTTAAAAGCAGCCAACATCTTGGCCTTTGGTACCCTAAGAACAATGATTTTGAACTAACTGGCTACTCAGATGCAGATTTTGCAGGTTGCAAGGAAGATAGGAAGAGCACTAGTGGGACTTGTCGATTCCTAGGAAGAAGGCTGATCTCTTGGAGCAGCAAGAAACAGACCAGTGTGGCAATATCCACGACAAAATCTAAATACATAGCTGCAGGGAGCTGTTGTGCTCAACTACTATAGGTGCAACATCAGTCAGAGGATTATAACCTCAAGGTAAGTAATTCTCCACTATATTATGATTCATCTAGTGCCATCTCTATAGCTAAAAATCTTGTCTCACATAGCAGGACTAAGTATATAGAAATAAGGTATCATTTCATTAAAGAACATGTAGAGTGTAATGATGTATGCCTTGAATTTGTCCCCACTGACAAACAAGTTGCTGACATCTTCACTAAGCCTTTAGATGAAGTTAAATTTAATGTTTTTAAAATTGAACTTGGAATGTTGAACTTAGAATAAATTTGATTTTGCAAACTTATATGTTTTGCTCATGGTGTCACTCTCTAGTTCAATATAGCAAGGGTCACATGTATAACAAGCTTTGAATTGTCAAAATGTGTTGTGTACAAGATTATTACCAAGTATGGGTCATGTGTCAAACCACTCTAACCGATCATGAAATCAGCTGAAACGATCTGGGTGATCTCATCTAAACCGCTGAGACGAATAAACCTATCTCAGCGGTTGCCATTTACTGTCCCAGCAGATAATTCTCAGCTGTACCGCTGAGACAGTTTGCTTAACTATCAAACAGGTCAAACTTGATTCATCAAGAATGAAAACTCTAATAAATTGAATAAGTCTTATCAACTCATTCAATTAGAGCAAACCTAAAACCTAATACAAGCCTCTATAAATAGCTTAATGATTGATTAAAATATCACACTTTCCTTCAACCTAACCGGCGAGACAAACCCTTCTCCCCTCCGACTCAGCGACCTGTAACTCAAAATAAATGGCGCCAAAGATGGCAAAAGAGCTGCAAGAAGGCTATGAAATAGTTAGGAATTGATCCTTGCATGCTCCAGAAGAAATTAAAGCTGTGATTGATCTTCTATCTGCCCAAGGTCTTGAATATACCCTATCTGAGCCATCAATAATTCTCAAAACAGAAGTCCTGGAATTATTCTCCAGTGTTAGGCTGTCCTCCTCAAAGTCAACCATTAAGGGAAAGATAGGAAGTAGGAGGATAAAAATATCCCCTAAGAAAATTGAAAAGGCTCTTCAACTGCCCTCCTGCAGTAAAGAAGAAGAGGATGTCGTTTCTGAGGAATACAGAGTCAATGCATTACAGTGGTGTGTCTATTGTGATGCCAAACTTGGCTCTCTTAAGAGGAAGTTCTTCAACCAGAGAGGCAAATTGCTCTCTGACATTGTTGGCAAGGCCATACTGTGCAAACCAGGCTCTCATGACACAATCTCCAAACACATGTTTGAATTGATGTCAAGAGTTATCCTGCAGAAGAAGACTTCCTTGGCAAAGGTACTATTTCAAAGAACAATAGAATACCTGCAAGCCCCCAACTTAGGAAGAATCCTCTCTATCTATCTTCTCAATACCTACCCAGACTACTTTGACAAATCCAAAGGATTCAACCTCCATTATCTAAAAAGAATGGACATAAAAACCCTAGATAGATTTTCTAGGGTTCTTCCAATGAGCCCACCTTCTCAATTGAAGGAAAAGAAAAAGGGAGTTCTGGTGAAGGAGATGAGAAGAAGAAGAATGATATACTATGACTCAGAACATGGGCCAGAAGAAGATATACAAGATCTGGATAATCAAGTTCCAGCAAGCAGTCCTCCACGGGATAACCAAGGAAATAATCATGACACTGAAGGTCATGCAGGCATTAATCCTGAACCAGAAAGAAATGATGATGCTGAGATAGTGCATCAAGAGGATGAAGAAGACAGTGGTGCCACTAATAGAAATATCACAATCTCACACTCCTCCCCTGAAGACAATGAAGACAATGACCTTATTGATCTTCAAGGTGAGATTGATTCAATTATCCTCAACCTAAACAAAAGGTTTAATCAAATCCCACCTGAACCAGCAGGTTACTGGAAAGATGACGAGGCAAATGTTGATCCTGACTCAGAGGGGGAGCAGCTCAACACATCACCAAATAAGAACAATACTAATGCTCCAAGTGAGGGGGCCAAGAAAAGTTTATTGAAAAGGAACAAGAGCAGTTATCAGGTATTATACATGTTAACTAAATCCTTTGCTTATCACATAATTCTTGAATTCTACAACCAATCTTAACTTTAAATCTCTCTATCAGCTAATAAAGATAATAGTACTCACATTGAGGGGGAGCAAGTCCCTGCTCAGGTTGAGGGGGAGCAAATTCATGCTCAAGTTGAAAAGGAGCTGAGTCCAACAACTACAATAACTCATGGCAATCTCCTCAGCTCTATTAGTACCTTAATTGAAGATCATATGTTGTCAATAAAGACCTATATTGATAATGGATTACAATCTTTGAAGAAAGAGATAATGGCTAAAGTACAGGAAATCAAGGAATATACAACAATCCTAAATAAACAAATGGCCAAATGGTTTAATCTAGCAGAACACGCAGTGATTGCTCAGAACACTATACTGAGATCAATAGACATACACCTCCAAATGGCAGAGAAAGACAAGAGATATGCCAAGAATTATGTAAGCAAGATAGATTAAGTCAAAGAACAAGCCTCCAATCACATTGAAGACTTTTTCTGGAAAACAGCCACCACTATGCTTGGAGAGATAGAGAAGATGAAGGACGACCTATAGGGGGACTTGGAAAATGCTTTCCAAACTCTCTCTGGCTCTAAAGCTGTTGCCTCCCAATCCCTAGAAGGAAAAATTGTTGAAGAAGCCAGAAAGGGGGAGGTAGCCAATACTGAGACCAACTCAGAGTTAGCTCTACAAGTGCTACAGGGTACAAGGATAGCCCTCAATCTTCCTCTGCTGGACAATTTCAGCAAAGAAGATTTTGAGTTTGAGGGGCAAGCCAAACTAGCTTAGAATGCTCACCTAGCAAAGAAGAGAAAAAGAGAACAAGTGATGCTAACTGAAGAATTTATGGCTATGCAAAGAAAGGAGCAGGACAATGATACTAATTTTGAGTATTGGAGTGATGACTCCAAAAGCATTATTCTGAATGCTTGGGTAAACCATGGGCAGATATGCAAAGATATTGACAGGATTTACCCACCTGAAGAATGGATAAAACATCTGGAAAGAAATTCTTTGAGCGACTTGATCTTCAAAGAAAATCTTGTGCTGAAGGGCAATCCAAAAAGAATACCTTCAAAATATATTCCAAAACCCTTCTTCTATTTTAAAAGACAGTAAAACAAGAAGAAAGTTGCTGAGCTAAAGACTGTTGCTGCCAAAGGGAAGGAAGCTGATGATGTCAACAAAGCTGAAAATTCCAAGAAAAGGAAAACATAAATTGCTTATGTTAATAAAAGTGGAACTAGATCTATGTATTAACTCTTAAACTGAAATGACAATGAAAACTCTGTTGAAATTAAGTGTGTATGTTATGGGATAAATTAGTCAAAGTTTAATATTCTCTTTTTAGTATTTTTGCTTCATATGGTCTGTGATGACAAGTTTTTAATAACAGACAATGCTGGTATCATAATCACTTTGTATAATCTGTCACGATTTTTGTTGGAATGCTTAAAGAATGTTATCTTCTGGAAGTTATGATATCATGAATGTGTTGGATCGGTAGGCGCCCTTAGAGGGGGGGGGGGGGTGAATAAGGGTTTTCAAAAACTTATATTATATTTTGAGATACTTGCTTATGATAAGAAATCAAAATAGTGATTTTATTTAAAGATCTAAATTATTTTATAATAAAGGAGAGGATAATAAACAATTTAGAGAAATGAAGAACAAATCAATTTTATTACACAAAGAGAGACATGATTATTATTAATAAAATTGATTACAAAATTTTGATTTCAATGATGCTAGAAATCAAAGCGAAATATGAAAGACTCTTTTTGTTTTCTATACCGACTCGTATCCCCACGAACCGGTTGGCTTTAGCCGATCCTTCCCCAGATATGGCCTCAAGTCTCTCTAGCCAACCCTTCCCCGGATATGGCCTCGAGCACCCCCTAGACCTACACCCGAGACCTAGTCGCCAACACGAGGCGAATTTCTGCCCTAAGTCCTACCCAGACCTAGTCGCCAACACGAGGCGAATTTACTACACTATTTAAAAGAAAATATGTGAAATACAAAGACAGTAATATAAAAACTCCCTCTATGTGGATCTCTTGGAGAAGTAGACGAAGACGCAGAGTATGATCATAGTCGATGTGGTCTTTCATCACGATGATGATGCGTGTTGAAATCTTCTCCACGGATCTCCTTAAGCCTTCATGGATTTGTGGGAGTATCTCTCTGAACCTTCCTTCTATGCTGTGGCACGAAGCTCTGGAATTCTGGATCTCAAGAGGATGAGGAAGACGGAGCCAAGGGGTCCTTTTTAAAGACTTGGAGCTAGCGCCTGTGCTAGTGCTACCGTCGGCGCAATCCCATATTAGGACATATTCTGCGCGGCAGAATCTTCAATTGGAGGAAACTTTTCTCTCTTGCCTACTGTGCTCCTCGCTATCGCCTGCGCTATCAGATACTGCCAGGCATTATCGGTTTCTATAAGTACTCCCAGAATTTGCGCTTAAGCATTCATTTCGTCGATCAAAATTTCGTCGAACGCAGCTAACAGTTCGTCGAGTGGATTTTCGTCGAACACAGTTATGAGCATTTCGTCGAGCGCCGCTTATAGTTCGTCAAACGACAGCTAGCGCCTGCGCTAGGACTACCGCCAGTGCTAGTAGGAGTTTTGGATTTGATGGCTCAACTTTGGGGGCAACCTTCTTATGTAATCCTTGAGTCATGTGGACTATATTATCCCGCACACTTAAACACACAAGATCAAATACATAGGTTTTGTTATATCCAAACCTAGGAGATGCGGAAGACCATGTTCCAACAAACTCCCCCTTTTGATAATAACAAAACCAGTAATGATAAATCAGAGCATTAATATATAAGCATGATGAACTACTTGTGTGTGTGTGTGAGTGATGACTTAGGATAATTATTGATTTTAGCATTTATAATTGCTCCCCCTAAATACATGCTCCCCCTAAGTGAATGCTCCCCTAATATGTAAACTATCATCTTAATTAAGCATGTTAGTTTTATATTTTGATAGCAGATTATATTTATCATGTTAGTTCTCCCCATTTTGTTATTAGCAAAAGTGGTTAAGGAGACACCACTTAAAAGGTGATAATAAGATAAAGGCATGATCGAGCTTTTAGAGAGAATGAAATGATAAGGAGTTTTAGAATAATTTTTATAGAGATAGATCAGAGTTTTTAGCATTTTTAAATATTATTATGTTGGTTCATCCCCCCTTTTATATAAGAGTTTTAAGCATAAAAAATGTAATGATTTCCAAGTAACTAAACTACCCAGACAATATGTCTACACCCTAGCCCCGTACTAAGTGACGGATGGGCCTGAGGAGCTGCAAACATACCGTAGGTTGGGGTTTTAGTCCCATATGCAAACACTAGACAAAACTCAACCTAGCACTATTTCCCCCCAGTGCCTCGCAAGGCCCCACTGGAACCCTCCCCGGTTAAGGACAAGACATGACTAGAGATAAGGTTATCTAATGTCTACAACCCTACGCCCCCGCTATGGTGAGATATGTAATCATGGAAAATAATTATTGGAACCATTAAGCATTTAAATTTAGTGATAAGTTCATAGCCTATGGGTTTATATTTTTATTTGAATTTATGAAAACACTCACATAGCTATTTTGAAATCCATTAGTGAATCAGAGTTTTTTGGCAAAAAAATATTCATGTTTAGAGTAACCAATATAAAGTTTACCAAGCAAGTCTACCGCTTGTTGAAAGAAAGTAATGTTAAGATTCAAGTGATGATGCACTCAAAATAAACGACTTTAAGTAAGCATGAAAGCACAAGGTAAAACAATTATATGGTTATGATGCGGAAGACTTATAGAAATACAAGAAACATCTTATTGTAATCAATGATGATCCATAAAAAGATATATGAGTTAAATTTCAAAAAGAAGATGTTTTTGTAAATCATTGTTCAAGTAAAATCTTTAAATTCAATAATAAAGTAACCAAGCATGAAATAATGTTACCACAAAGAGAGTACTACAATGTTATGTGAATTCATAATTTCAAAACATACTAAACATTGTAGAAAGCATGTTAGGTTATCTAGTGCATTTCAAAAAATAAAGAGTAGTATAGAATTTGCATTAGGATCCAATACTCATGAGAAGAAGTGTTATGGAAGATAATGATGTGCTCATAAGTGTATTTTTGAGTAGAGTAGACAAATGTTTTAATCAAAAATACAAGAGATATGTAAAGTAAGAGCACAATAAAACACAAATAATTTTACTTCCACACACTTCAATGCACAAACAAAAATGTGCAACTACCAAGGTGCTTTGCACACACAATGCTCATTAAGACTTATCAGGGTGCAAAGTAGTGCTTGGGGGATCACATATTTTATTTTATTTTAATATTGAAACTAGTGATCCGGTGTACTTAAGAGTAAGTGGTTTTTATTTTGAAAGAAATATTTGATTTGCACAAGATACTTTAAAATTCTTTCCAAGGTGCTCAACCTCACAACGCTTATTAAGATGTATCAGGATGTTCAAGTAGTGCTTGGTGGAGTTATCTTTGTCACTTTATTTTATGATTTTTGTTTTGGACAAAGTTTTCCGAATATATTTGTTTTGCAAACCAATATAATTTATAAAAAACATAACCACTTTTCTTAACTTTTAAAAGTGCAAATAAAGGAGTGTAGGTAAGATACTTGTGCAATTTTAATTCATTGTACTAATACACAACATACACAAGCATTCTTAGATTAAACACATATGTAGACAATGCCAAAATAAGTGAGTGAATAAAGATCATTATCAAACATAAAACATTTACTCATACTTAGAGGCATGCTAAGCGTAGTTTTACACAACTTTTACAATATAATTGATGCACATATTAATAGATATATCAAAGCATGATGAAAACAATGTTCAAAGTAGTTTGAAAAGATAAATTGCAACATTATAGAAGTTCTAAATGATGGATTAAATCATGCTTGATTTTCAATGAAGTCCATATAGTATTTTTGATATTTTGAAGAATAATTTTGATTTAAAGTTTGAACTCATAAGATTGATCTTGGACTTCCCGAGGTCTACCCTGTGAGAGGTTCGCCCGGTACTAGGTGATGTGATGGGATGATAGCCCAAATCACCCTTTCGCAAGATACATGTAAATAGAAAAGTTAAGTTCAAAATAAAAATTTTTGATATATTTTTTTGTTTTATATTTTTTTATTTGATTTTTGCTTTTAGAAATAGAATTTAAACAAATGACAAACAAACCAAAAAAAGGCAAAACATATTTTTTGTATTTTGGCTTTTGTATTTTTTGTATTTGATTTTTCAAAAATGAAATAAAAGCAGAAGTGCAAAAATAAATATTACACATAGATTGATATATTTTTAAGAATTTTTCAAAATTTTAAAAATACAGAAAAACAAATAAGTATGCTAGCGCCGGCGTTAGCGCTAGCGTGGGAAACAGTACGCGATGTTTTTATGATTTTGAAATTTGTAATTGTTGATCTTGATTAAGTGTCCCAACAGTAGTTTCATGCTGAAATTTCAGAATTTTAGGAGATGTCTAGATAGTCCAAATTGCATGAAACATTAGCGATTTTGTATATGACTTTTCAAAATAAACTTTGCAAGTGATATATTTTATTATATCTCCATTTTAATTTTTCTAAGGCTTGTATTTATCAATCTAATGTAGTTTGACAGTGATAGGAAATGTAAGCTCGAGAAGACACGAATGAACAAATCAAATATGCATGATTTTAGTGATTAAGCATAATGTTCATGCATAAGAATATCTTGGATAAGCCCTAGATGAGAATACCCAGCCTGTATATCTTGGTAAACACATAAAGCCTAACATAGACACGAATATTCTATAGGTGGCAATGTTAGAATGATAAGTTTGAGATTAATGTTATACCAAGGTTTGATAGTGTTTCAACTTATAGACCTAGAATGGAGTGACGATTCTATTTGATTTGATATCAAGATGATTCAAAGGTCTAAACTAGAAATAAATCACAATATACACCAACCATTATAATATCAATTGTCATCAGTTAATATATCAATTATAAATCACATAAATGTGATAGAAATAATTTTTGTTAGAAGACTTTTGATATGACTTATGATGTTAGAGAATTTTAGCAAAGGACATCAATAGATCATAGTGGTTCTTGTGAATTAAATACTCATTATGAGGGTAAATTCTTTCAATACATTTCAGTGATTTTCTTGTTAACTAATTAAGAATTTTGAATATATATGTGATTTTTGATAGGTGAACAATAGTGATGGTTTAGATCATGTTTTACATTAAGGAGTGAACACAATATAATTTTTTGTTGCGAACAAAGATAACCGTATTGAAGGTTGAGCTTTCATTTAGATCTTGAACTTTCTTGTAGATTATGTTATTTTTCTAAACCACTTGTTGGTGAAGGCTAAAAAGCTTAATAGCCTAATGACTTGATTTTATTTTAAAATATCTTATAGCAAATTTAGAATTTGATTTATATGAATAATAAAAGATATTTATGGATAAAGACTATGAGAGAGATAGATAGGTCATCAAAATTAGATATGACTTTTGAATTTGATCAATTTGATTTTCTAAACATATTAAGCTTTTAAGAGATATGATCATATTTTCAATACTATATAGGATGACCATGACATGATAGTTCAAAAGGAAAACAACAAGTAAAATAAAATAAGGACATTAAAGCACATCATGAAGTAGAAATTTGTATATCTTATTTTTTAAAAAGTTTCTACTTCATGCATTTGATGATACCTAATGAATAAATGTTTTAGGTATCCAAAGGGGACCATGTGGGATGGTTCCTTTTGGTACCCAAATTAAGCGAGATGGCTTTTGGGGAGGCAAGTACGAATGAACCCTTTCAAGTGGAGTTAATGTTTCATCTTTAATTTTGGGTCTCCACTCATACTTAGGTTTAATATTATAATTTTGCATTAAATTTCCATATTCATTAAATTTAGGCTTAAAATAATGATGACATTTGAAATCATTTTTCATAGGAAATATTTGCATATTTGAATTTACTTTAGGAGATACATAATTTTGTAAATAATGTTGATTTTGATTTTGATTAACAAATCCTTTATGTTCCTTACTCCCATTATTAAATTTAGTTAAGATGTTCATATTCATATTCAACTTGTTTTTAGATATAATTTGATATTGTGAATTTGTATTTACAGTTTTCATAAGCAAGTTGATTTTTGATTTTAATTCATCATTTTTAATTTTTAAATTATGTCTAGCTTTATTATAAGCAGTTGTGCTATTTTTAAGAGTAAAAACAATTGAGTCAATATGGTTTTGATATTTATTTATGTATTCCTCAAATGTTTCATCCATCTCTTCAACTTTAATTTTATAACTTTTGCATGTAGCACAATCACTTTTTAAAGATGAATTTTCTGAAGATATTTTTCATTATGTTCTTTTATGCAAATAATTTCTTTTTCAAGTTCCTTAAATTTTTCTTTAATATCCTTGCAATCAAAACAAGGTTTTTTTATTTTCAATTGAAGTGACATGAGTAAAGCTAGATAAATCAGATTTTGATTCTACTTTAACTCTTGATTTTAAATTTTTATTTTCTAAGCGCAATTTGTAATTCGCATTTTTTAATTTCTTAATTTTGCACTTTGTAATTTGTAGAAATTGTAAAGTTGAAATAGAATTGCAAACAATAAGATGATTTGATTTCCTTACAGTGCTTTTAGATGCTGTGAGATTTGAGCACAAATTTTCTTTGTTGTCTTCATCTATTTGGCATTCCTCTTCCAAAGATGGGAATTCTTCTTTTCCATTTGATGTGCAATCTTGTATGTTCTCCACTTCTTGCATTTGTTCCATACCTGTAGATGGAGAATCATACATTTCTTCAAGAAATTTCCATACTTTGTATGCACTAGAAAAACAATATATTAATTTTGAAATTTCGTGAGATAAAGCACAGAAAATACTATTTAAAGCTTTTGCATTTAGATGACGTTCCTGTTTATTTGATTCATCTGCTGGTCTAACTATTGTTATATCCCATGCATTGATATCTAAATTTTTAATAAACTTTTCCATTCAAAATTTCCACCCTTTATAATTTCTCCCTTCGAATAAAGGTGGTTTAAGAGATTTTTCTTCTTCATAAAAATTTACCCCACTAATAGAAGCGAGATCATGAGATGTCATTATTCCTGGTTGTTAAGCCGATTGGAATAACCTCTCTCTGATACCACTTGTTCGATCGGTAGGCGCCCTTAGAGGGGGGTGAATAAGGGTTTTCAAAAACTTATATTATATTTTGAGATACTGCTTATGATAAGAAATCAAAATAGTGATTTTGTTTAAAGATCTAAATTGTTTTATAATAAAGGAGAGGATAATAAACAATTTAGAGAAATGAAGAACAAATCAATTTTATTACACAAAGAGAGACATGATTATAATTAATAAAATTGATTACAAAATTTTGGTTTCAATGACGCTAGAAATCAAAGCGAAATATGAAAGACTCTTTTTGTTTTCTATACCGACTCGTATCCCCACGAACCGGTTGGCTTTAGCCGATCCTTCCCCGGATACGGCCTCAAGCCGCTCTAGCCAACCCTTCCCCGGATATGGCCTCGAGCACCCCCTAGACCTACACCCGAGACCTAGTCGCCAATACAAGGCGAATTTCTGCACTAAGTCCTACCCAGACCTATTCGCCAACACGAGGCGAATTTACTACACGATTTAAAAGAAAAGATGTGAAATACAAAGACAGTAATATAAAACTCCCTCTATGTGGATCTCTTGGAGAAGTAGACGAAGACGCAGAATATGATCGTAGTCGATGCGGTCTTTCGTCACGATGATGATGCATGTTGAAATCTTCTCCACGGATCTCCTTAAGCCTTCATGGATTTGTGGGAGTATCTCTCTGAACCTTCCTCTCTATGCTGTGGCACGAAGCTCTGGAATTCTGGATCTCAAGAGGATGAGGAAGACGGAGCCAAGGGGTCCTTTTTATAGCCTTGGAGCTAGAGCCTGTGCTAGTGCTACCGCCGGCGCTATCCCATATTAGGACATATTCTGCGCGGCAGAATCTTCAATTGGAGGAAACTTTTCTCTCTTGCCTACTGTGCTCCTCGCTATCGCCTGCGCTATCGAATACCGCCAGGCGCTATCGGCTTCTATAAGAACTCCCGGAATTTGCGCTTAAGCATTCATTTCGTCGATCAAAATTTTGTCGAACGCAACTAACAGTTCGTCGAGCAAATTTTCGTCGAACGCAGTTATGAGCATTTCGTCGAGCGCCGCTTATAGTTTGTCGAACGACAACTAGCGCATGTGCTAGGACTACCGCCAGCGCTAGTATGAGTTTTGGATTTGATGGCTCAACTTTGGGGGCAACCTTCTTATGTAATCCTTGAGTCATGTGGACTTTGTTATCCTGCACACTTAAAGACAAAGGATCAAATACACAGGTTTTGTTATTCTCAAACCTAGGAGATGCGGAAGACCATGTTCCAACAGAATGCTATATAGTTCATTTGTATGATAAGTTTTTATTGTCTATGTACCTTAGCATTGGGAATGTTCTGCCTTCTTCAAATAAGGGGAGATTGTTGGGAATATTGCCCTCAATGTTCCCTTGATTTGAAGAGGCATCACTCACAATGCTAAGTACATATTGTACTTGATAAAATCTACTTTGTCTCAAGGTTTGTATAGGGAGATGATTTTCCACACAATGGAATTGGTTCAAAGGTCTGTTGATTAATCAGCTGAGAAAGTGTCCATGTCTCAGCTGAAACGCTGAGACGAGGACAGGTGCCGCTGAGAAGCAACATATCTCTACTGAGCTGCAGATAAACAGAATCTGCTGAGAAGAGAAACTATCTCAGCGGATCCGCTGGGATGACAGCTGCTCAACCGCTGAGACTAAAAGTTGTCTCAGCCCAACCGCTGAGACAGATTCAAATATTGAAGAAAACAAGTGGCGCGACACGCCTTTGGCACAAACAGCTATAAAGTTAGATTAGAGCCAACCATGTGTTCCCAAGGTGTCATAGCTTTCCCTTGAGTGTCGTTGGAGATGTGCAGAGTATAAAAGAAGGAGTTAGGACACTTTTGAAAAGCGTTGTGTTGAAACCGACAACTCGGTCTCTGTGGAGTTTGGGGCCCTCAGCAAGCTGAGCGGCGACCAACCCTTACTTCCCCCAAGGGAGAGCTCTAGGTTGAAGGTGTTGGAACTAAGAACTGGACCAAGGGCTTAGTGGGGAGGTCCCGCCACATACCCGGAAGTCCCCTTGGAACTTCCCCTCCCAAGCCACTGCTAAGCTTGGGCACCACTGGAGCCTCTCCTCACCCCCTAGAGAGACTTGGGGAGGGAGAGAGAGAAGGAGAGAGCTAGCCTAGGATAAGAGAGGTTCCCAAATGGTGCCCTTTGGTCCTATTTATAGGATTCTTGAAGTTGGGCTGCAAATAGCCAGAAACTGGTTTGCCAGATTACCGAAATACCCCTGAATTAGGCTGCGGATAGCCGAATCCAGCTGTTCTGAAATGCTAAGCGTAGACCACCGGACTGCGAATAGCCAGAACTGGACTATGAATAGCAAAACTGGACGAGGGGGGGCCTCCCCTGGGCGAGAGGGGGGTGAGACCCCCTCCCCCTCTCCGCCCCAACCTCTTGGGCGAGAGGAGGGCGAGACCCCCTCCCCCTCTCCGCCCCAACCTCTTGGGAGAGAGGGGGCGGGGGGGGGGGGGGGGGGGGGGCAAGACCCCCTCCCCCTCTCCGCCCCAACCTCCTAGGCGAGAGGGGGGGGGGGGGGGGGGGGGGGGGGCGAAACCCCCTCCCCCTCTCCGCCCCTACCTCTTGGGCGAGAGGGGGGGGGGGGGGGGGGGGGGGGGGGGGGGGGGGCGAGACCCCCTCCCACTCTCCGCCCCAATCTCCTGGGCGAGAGGGGGGGCGAGACCCCCTCCCCCTCTCCGCCCCAACCTCTTGGGCGAGAGGGGGGGCGAGACCCCCTCCCCCTCTCCGCCCCAACCTCTTGGGCGAGAGGGGGGGGGGGGCGAGACCCCCTCCCCCTTTCCACCCCAACCTCCTGGGCGAGAGGGGGGGGGGGGGGGGGGGGGCAAGACCTCCTCCCCCTCTCCGCCCCAACCTCTTGGGCAAGAGGGGGGCGAGACCCCCTCCACCTCTTCACCCCAACCTCTTGGGCGAGAGGGGGGGCGAGACCCCCTCCCTCTCTCCGCCTCAACCTCCTGGGCGAGAGGGGGGGCGAGAACCCCTCCCCCTCTCCGCCCCAACCTCCAGGGCGAGAGGGGGGCGAGACCCCCTCCCCCTCTCCGCCCCAACCTCTTGGGCGAGAGGGGGGGCGAGACCCACTCCCCTCTCCACCCCAACCTCCTGGGCGAGAGGGGGGGCGAGACCCCCTCCCCCTCTCCGCCCCAACCTCTTGGGCGAGAGGGGGGCGAGACCCCCTCCTCCTCTCCGCCCCTGCCGCTCTTTTCGAGCGTGGTTCGATGCTATCAAACTGCCTCCCCCGGATCCTTGGGAGTACTCGGCGAATATCGGGGTTGTACACAATCCCCGCTCTTTTCGAGCGTGGCTCACGCTCGGAAAGAAATGTCCAACCCTGCATATTCGACGAGTGTCGATGGGAACCCGATTATCGGTGATATCTCGGAAAATACATAACCTCCCCGAGGGACCTTCTTATCCTGTCAGCTAACGAGGGGAACAAATCATTTAACCTCCCTGGGAGGTCAACCTGCCCTGCCGTCTAGTAAGAGCCCGGTCAGCGGAACCATCCATGGGGAACATCACATATCCTCCCTAGGAGGTCAACCTGCCCTGCCGTCTAGTGAGAGCCCGGTCAGCGGAACCATCCAAGGGGAACATCACTTAACCTCCCTAGGAGGTCAACCTGTCCTGCCGTCTAGTGAGAGCCCGGTCAGCGGAACCATCCAAGGGGAACATCACTTAACCTCCCTAGGAGGTCAACCTGCCCTGCCGTCTAGTGAGAGCCCAGTCAGCGGAACCATCCAAGGGGAACATCACATATCCTCCCTAGGAGGTCAACCTGCCCTGCCGTCTAGTGAGAGCCCGGTCAGCGGAACCATCCGAGGGGAACATCACTTAACCTCCCTAGGAGGTCAACCTCCCTGCCATCTAGTGAGAGCCCGGTCAGCGGAACCATCTGAGGGGAACCAATCACTTAACCTCCCTGGGAGGTCAACCTGGCCTGCCGTCTAGTGAGAGCCCGGTCAGCGGAACCATCCGAGGGGAACCAATCACTTAACCTCCCTGGGAGGTCAACTTGGCCTGCCGTCTAGTGAAAGCCCGGTCAGCGGAACCCTCCGAGGGGAACCAATCACTTAACCTCCCTGGGAGGTCAACCTGGCCTGCCGTCTAGTGAGAGCCCGGTCAGCGAAACCATCCGAAGGGAACCAATCACTTAACCTCCCTGGGAGGTCAACCTGGCCTGTCGTCTAGTGAGAGCCCGGTCAGCGGAACCATCCGAGGGGAACAAATACCTTGAAAAGAACTTTTATTACATTAGTCATCCGGTTACATGCAAGAAAAACTAAGTATGAAAACACTCCCTCCTACTACATGGACTCAAGGAAAAAACAAAGCACGGAGACCGGGACTCGGACTTCTACTCCCAGGCATGGTCCTCCTCGACCTCCTCTGGTTGTTGACGCTGCGGCCTCGGGCCCCTCGCCTCCCTCATTTCCAAGAACTCGGGGCAGGCGGATGTCGCGTGGCCTTCCTCCTGATGGAAGTCACAGTAAGGTAACTCCACTCGGACGCCCCTTCTTCCTCCCCTACGATTTCTTCTTCTTCTGTGGTCGATCACCATGGCTTGTTGGGGTGGTGGAGAGGGTGCTTTCGGTCCCTGCCTCCATCCTGGGAGGTCGGTCCCCTCATCTTGGAAGTTGTCTTCCTCCTGGTCGAACTTCCTCTTGGGGGCCTTTACTCTCCCCCCCCCCCCTGCTGCCTTGCCTCTGGCTCACTCAGCTTGGCCAGCCTTCTTGTGAACTCCGGGTTGGCCTCCTCACTTTCAACTTCTTCTGCCACTCTTTCCATCAACTCCTCAAAGGACAAAGGAGCTCTTCTCTTGAGGTCCATCTTGAAGAAGCCCTCCCGCAGCCCCACCGTGAAGGCGAGCTTGAGGGTGTACCCGGGCACTTCTTGGACGAGGAGAACCTCCTCCCTGGACCGTTCCGGATAGTGAGCCAGCGACTCTTCTGGCTCTTGTTTGATCTTGAAAAGTGCTTCGGCATCTTTCTTCCTCTTCCTTGACATTGAGAAGTGTAGCAGGAAGCCTCGACGCAAGTCTTCAAAGGCATAGATGGATCCCACAGGGAGCTGGTTGAACCAATCTCTAGCCCTCTCCTTCAGAGTTGTCGCGAAAAGTTGACATTTGAAAGCGTCCGACATGGGCATGATGGCGACCATGTCTTCAAACCACTGTAGGTGTAAGACGGGGTCATCCTTGCCGAAGTAGTGAGACATCCTCGCCCACTTGAACCCCTCCGGAATCGGGGCCGAGAGGATCATCTCACAAAAGGGATCCCCCGTGCTCGCCCCCCTTTGGGGCTGGGCGAGACCCCCTCCCCCTCTCCGCCCCAACCTCCTGGGCGAGGGGGGGGGGGGGGCGAAACCCCCTCCCCCTCTCCGCCCCAACCTCTTGGGCGAGAGGGTGTGGGGGGGGGGGGGGGGGGGGGGGGGGGGGGGCGAGACCCCCTCCCACTCTCCGCCCCAACCTCCTGGGCGAGAGGGGGGGCGAGACCCCCTCCCCCTCTCCACCCCAACCTCCTGGGCGAGAGGGGGGGGGGGCGAGACCTCCTCCCCCTCTCCGCCCCAACCTCTTGGGCGAGAGGGGGGCGAGACCCCCTCCCCCTCTTCACCCCAACCTCTTGGGCGAGAGGGGGGGGAGACCCCCTCCCTCTCTCCGCCTCAACCTCCTGGGCGAGAGGGGGGGCGAGACCCCCTCCCCCTCTCCGCCCCAACCTCTAGGGCGAGAGGGGGTGCGAGACCCCCTCCCCCTCTCCGCCCCAACCTCTTGGGCGAGAGGGGGGGCGAGACCCACTCCCCTCTCCGCCCCAACCTCCTGGGCGAGAGGGGGGCGAGACCCCCTCCCCCTCTCCGCCCCAACCTCTTGGGCGAGAGGGGGGCGAGACCCCCTCCTCCTCTCCGCCCCTGCCGCTCTTTTCGAGCGTGGTTCGATGCAATCAAACTGCCTCCCCCGGAAGCTTGGGAGTACTCGGCGAATATCGGGGTTGTACACAATCCCCGCTCTTTTCAAGCGTGGCTCACGCTCGGAAAGAAATGTCCAACCCTGCATATTCGACGAGTGTCGATGGGAACCCGATTATCGGTGATATCTCGGAAAATACATAACCTCCCCGAGGGACCTTCTTATCCTCTCTGCTAACGAGGGGAACAAATCATTTAACCTCCCTGGGAGGTCAACCTACCCTGCCGTCTAGTAAGAGCCCGGTCAGCGGAACCATCCATGGGGAACATCACATATCCTCCCTAGGAGGTCAACCTGCCCTGCCGTCTAGTGAGAGCCCGGTCAGCGGAACCATCCAAGGGGAACATCACTTAGCCTCCCTAGGAGGTCAACCTGCCCTGCCATCTAGTGAGAGCCCGGTCAGCGGAACCATCCAAGGGGAACATCACTTAACCTCCCTAGGAGGTCAACCTGTCCTGCCGTCTAGTGAGAGCCCGGTCAGCGGAACCATCCAAGGGGAACATCACTTAACCTCCCTAGGAGGTCAACCTGCCCTGCCGTCTAGTGAGAGCCCGGTCAGCGGAACCATCCAAGGGGAACATCACATATCCTCCCTAGGAGGTCAACCTGCCCTGCCGTCTAGTGAGAGCCCGGTCAGCGGAACCATCCGAGGGGAACATCACTTAACCTCCCTAGGAGGTCAACCTACCCTGCCGTCTAGTGAGAGCCCGGTCAGCGGAACCATCCGAGGGGAACCAATCACTTAACCTCCCTGGGAGGTCAACCTGGCCTGCCGTCTAGTGAGAGCCCGGTCAGCGGAACCCTCCGAGGGGAACCAATCACTTAACCTCCCTGGGAGGTCAACTTGGCCTGCCGTCTAGTGAGAGCCCGGTCAGCGGAACCATCTGAGGGGAACCAATCACTTAACCTCCCTGGGAGGTCAACCTGGCCTGCCGTCTAGTGAGAGCCCGGTCAGCGGAACCATCCGAAGGGAACCAATCACTTAACCTCCCTGGGAGGTCAACCTGGCCTGCCGTCTAGTGAGAGCCCGGTCAGCGGAACCATCCGAAGGGAACCAATCACTTAACCTCCCTGGGAGGTCAACCTGGCCTGTCGTCTAGTGAGAGCCCGGTCAGCGGAACCATCCGAGGGGAACAAATACCTTGAAAAGAACTTTTATTACATTAGTCATCCGGTTACATGCAAGAAAAACTAAGTATGAAAACACTCCCTCCTACTACATGGACTCAAGGAAAAAACAAAGCACGGAGACCGGGACTCGGACTTCTACTCCCAGGCATGGTCCTCCTCGACCTCCTCTGGTTGTTGACGCTGCGGCCTCGGGCCCCTCGCCTCCCTCATTTCCAAGAACTCGGGGCAGGCGGATGTCGCGTGGCCTTCCTCCTGATGGAAGTCACAGTAAGGTAACTCCACTCGGACGCCCCTTCTTCCTCCCCTACGATTTCTTCTTCTTCTGTGGTCGATCACCATGGCTTGTTGGGGTGGTGGAGAGGGTGCTTTCGGTCCCTGCCTCCATCCTGGGAGGTCGGTCCCCTCATCTTGGAAGTTGTCTTCCTCCTGGTCGAACTTCCTCTTGGGGGCCTTTACTCTCCCCCCCCCCCCCTGCTGCCTTGCCTCTGGCTCACTCAGCTTGGCCAGCCTTCTTGTGAACTCCGGGTTGGCCTCCTCACTTTCAACTTCTTCTGCCACTCTTTCCATCAACTCCTCAAAGGACAAAGGAGCTCTTCTCTTGAGGTCCATCTTGAAGAAGCCCTCCCGCAGCCCCACCGTGAAGGCGAGCTTGAGGGTGTACCCGGGCACTTCTTGGACGAGGAGAACCTCCTCCCTGGACCGTTCCGGATAGTGAGCCAGCGACTCTTCTGGCTCTTGTTTGATCTTGAAATGTGCTTCGGCATCTTTCTTCCTCTTCCTTGACGTCGAGAAGCGTAGCAGGAAGCCTCGACGCAAGTCTTCAAAGGCATAGATGGATCCCACAGGGAGCTGGTGGAACCAATCTCTAGCCTTCTCCTTCAGAGTTGTCGCGAAAAGTTGACATTTGAAAGCGTCCGACATGGGCATGATGGCGACCATGTCTTCAAACCACTGTAGGTGTAAGACGGGGTCATCCTTGCCGAAGTAGTGAGACATCCTCGCCCCCTTGAACCCCTCCGGAATCGGGGCCGAGAGGATCATCTCACAAAAGGGACCCCCCGTGCTCGCCCCCCTTTGGGGCTGGGCGAGTGGGGGCCTGGCGCCTCCCCACTCGCCCTCTTGGGGCTGGGCGAGTGGGGGCATGGTACCTCCCCACTCGCCCCCTTGGGGCTGGGCGAGTGGGGGCCTGGCGCCTCCCCATTCGCCCCCTTGGGGCTGGGCGAGTGGGGGCCTGGCGCCTCCCCACTCGCCCCCTTGGGGCTGGGCGAGTGGGGGCCTGGCGCCTCCCCACTCGCCCCCTTGGGGCTGGGCGAGTGGGGGCCTGGCGCCTACCCACTCGCCCCCTCACGGCACCTCCTTCCTGGATGGCTGCCCGAGGGTGCTCTCGCCAACCTGCTGAGGCGAGACCTCCTGTCCACTTTCTCTCCTGCTTTCGGTTATCGAGGCGAAAGCCACCTGCAAGGTCTGCATGACCTCCCGCCTGAGATTTTCAAACATCTCCAACGTCACTCTAGCCACCGGGGGGTGCGAGTGACTTGGGTCGGAACCTCCTCCACCTCCGTCCATGGAGCTCATCTTAAGAGTTTCTTGAATCGGTCACACTCCACGCTCACCGCACCAAAATGTTGAAACCGATAACTCGGTCTCTGTGGAGTTCGGGGCCCTCAGCAAGCTGAGGGGCGACCAACCCTTACTTCCCCCAAGGGAGAGCTCTAGGTTGAAGGTGTTGGAACTAAGAACTGGACCAAGGGCTTAGTGGGGAGGTCCCGCCACATACCCGGAAGTCCCCTTGGAACTTCCCCTCCCAAGCCACTACTAAGCTTGGGCACCACTGGAGCCTCTCCTCACCCCCTAGAGAGACTTGGGGAGGGAGAGAGAGAAGGAGAGAGCTAGCCTAGGATAAGAGAGGTTCCCAAATGGTGCCCCCTTTGTCCTATTTATAGGATTCTTGAAGTTGGGCTGCAAATAGCCAGAAACTGGTTTGCCAGATTACCGAAATACCCCTGAATTAGGCTGTTCTGAAATGCTAAGCGTAGACCACCGGACTGCGAATAGCCAGAACTGGACTATGAATAGCAAAACTGGACGAGGGGGTGCCTCCCCTGGGCGAGAGGGGGGGCGAGACCCCCTCCCCCTCTCCGCCCCAACCTCTTGGGCGAGAGGGGGCGAGACCCCCTCCCCCTCTCCGCCCCAACCTCCTGGGCGAGATGGGGGGGGGGGGGGGGGGGGGGGGGCGAGACCCCCTCCCCCTCTCCGCCCCATCCTCTTGGGCGAGAGGGGGGGCGAGACCGCCTCCCCCTCTCCGCCCCAACCTCCTGGGCGAGAGGGGGGGGCGAGACCCCCTCCCCCTCTCCGCCCCAACCTCTTGGGAGAGAGGGGGGGCGAGACCCCCTCCCCCTCTCCTCCCCAACCTCTTGGGCGAGAGGGGGGCGAGACCCCCTCCCCCTCTCCGCCCCAACCTCCTGGGCGAGAGGGGGGGGGGGGGGGGGGGGGGGGGGGGGGGGGGGGGGGGGGGGGGGGCGAGACCCCCTCCCCCTCTCCGCCCCAACCTCTTGGGCGAGAGAGGGGGGGGGGGGGGGGGGGAGACCCCCTCCTCCTCTCCGCCCCAACCTCTTGGGCGAGAGGGGGGGGGGGGGGGGGGGGGGCGAGACCCCCTCCCCCACTCCGCCCCAACCTCCTGGGCGAGAGGGGGGCGAGACCCCCTACCCCTCTCTGCCCCAACCTCTTGGGCGAGAGGGGGGCGTGACCCCCTCCCCCTCTCCGCCCCAACCTCTTGGGCGAGAGGGGGGCGAGACCCCCCTCCCCCTTCTCCGCCCCAACCTCTTGGGCAAGAGGGGGGGCGAGACCCCCTCCCCCTCTCCGCCCCTGCCGCTCTTTTCGAGCGTGGTTTGATGCTATCAAACTGCCTCCCCCGGATCCTTGGGAGTACTCGGCGAATATCGGGGTTGTACACGTTGGTCGAGTGCTAAACAAATTGCTACTGTTCCATTGATGGCCCTGAACTTCTCATTCTCCTCCTGCTCACTAAACAAGGAAGAAGAGACTGAGAGATAAAGATTGCTCTTCTACAAGAAGGAGCAAGGTGATCCTTCATCCTTCAACTAAAGAGGGAGATCAGATAGTAGCTGGCTCACAAATCATCATCCAGTCAAGCTACTAGAAAGCACAAACTGTGCAGGAACTACAGAAGACTCCTTCTCTGTGTTGTTTGTTGTAGTAAGCATAAAAACTCTTTTATTGTAGGGTATTTGGCCTGATTTGTAGGGTTGTTAGGCCTGAGATTGTAGGGCTATTTGGCCTGAGTGTGTAGGGCAATTAGGCCTGAGGTTGTAGGGATGTTAAGTCTGAGTTGTAAGGCTGACTGGCCTGAGGTAGGGCATGGAGCAAGCCTGAGAGATCTTGAAGGGTCTGAACTGTAAGCTATTGTAGCTGAGATTGGAGAAGTTGGCCTTGTCTAAGACTCTGTTAGAAAGGCGAAGGGGGAAAGTGGACTACCCACAAACACACTGTCTTGGGGAACCTCTATAAACACTTGAGTGTTTTCTGGGTTTGCTTGATTACTAGCTTGGAATAGTTTTAACTATCTATATCATTTAAGTAAAAATCAAAATACTTATTCACCCCCCCCCCCTAGGTGAATTAGATCACATACCTATATTCTATCAGATTCTGGAGGAGATTCATTCCGGCGAGTGTGGTAGCCATTCGGGGAGCAGGACATTGGAAGAAAGGGTGATGAGGCAGGGGTACTTCTGGCCGACTCTATGGAAGGACGCATCGGAGTTCGCCAAAAAGTGCCAAAAGTGCCAGCTATTCGCTCCACTTCAACTTTTGCCGGCTCAGAGTCTAAGAAGCATCACGACGCCCTGGCCCTTCGCCATATGGGGGATGGATCTGGTAGGACCTTTCCCTCAGGCCAGTGGGCAAAGAAGATTCCTCTTGGTCATGACCGACTACTTCTCGAAGTGGATGGAGGTCAAGGCTCTAGCCAAGGTCACCTCCCAGGTAATCCGCAATTTTGTATGGGGGGAGATCATCAGCCGACACGGGCTTACGTTGGCCATCATCACGGATAATGGTCCCCAATTCGCCAGCGAAGAATTCATCAGCTTATGTAGTCAGCTGGGGATAGACCTCAGGTTCGCATCCGTCCATCACCCTAGGAGCAACGAGCAGGTGGAGGCAGCGAATAAGGTCATAGTAAACCTACTCAAAAAGAAGGTAGAGAACTTGAAGGGTAATTGTGTTGGAACCTTAGTTTTGATTTGAGTTAGGATCCACCTTTAGTGTCTAAGTTTATATCATAACATATTGTATAACTTAGATTAAATATCCTATTAAGTTAGAAGGCTGAAAAGAAATATACAGTAATATAAATAATATATATATAATAAGAAATATACAATAATATATATAATATACTAAATAATATATATAATATACTAAGAAATATAAATATATATATATTTAATTGGCTGAATAATAAGAGAAAGAATAAAATTTACATATTCTCTGCGTTTGTCGAACGGCGCTCTGCGAATGTCGAACGGCGATCGACGAATTATATTATAACAGCGGTCGACGAATGAAGCATTATATCCAGCGGTCGATGAACAGATTATCTCAGCGGTCGGCGAACAGACCCCGTCTCAGCGGTCGACGAATCCCTTCGTTCAACAAACTCAAGTCTGCAGTCGACGAATATTCAGCAGAAGTTCAGAATAGTAAATTTAATGATCCGATCGACGAATCAAATGATGAGCTCGACAAACGTGGACCTCAGCTCGACGAATTTCTCCCAGTATTATTTTATATCATTTAACTTGACTAAAATATTATATATATATGCTGTCAACTTTATTAAAGTAATATTTATTATTTATATATATATTGTTGATTTAACCTTACAGCGTGAAGCATTAAATGATATAGCCGTTGACAGCAAAGCAATAAATGTTGTAGCCATTGCAGCAAGCTAAAGAAGGAAATTGTTCTGCTCGAGGATCTGGGGAATGAAAGAGATATTACTCATTTCCTCTTTAGTCGACAAGGATTCAAATCAGCCAGAAAAGATGACAACTTCTATATACGACAGCAGGAGTCAACTTATTAGACAGCAGATTATTATACAGCACTTCTTCACGACAGATCAAATATATAGAAGAAGATCTGCAGCAGAATATGTATAGCTGTCTCTCTTGACAGAATAAATACATACAGATTATATCACTATTGCTGTATATATATTATAGACAGAATATACATATCGTATTGATGTACAGGAATAAGAGAAGAAGAAGAGAAAAGGAAGAACAGGAGCAAAAAGAAGAACATATTAATATATATATTATCTTCTTTTTGCTAACTCTTTCTCTTGCAGATCTTCTACAACCTGAGACACCAAATCAAATATCAATTGCTCAGGGATCTTAAACTGCAAGAAGAAGAAGAACAGAGGATTTGCTTTCTAGAGAAGAAGCTCCATACTCAAGGCTGTCATCTAAACTCAAACAGACATGGGGAGCTTTCTTCAACATCATCTTCATCAAGTGTCTTCTCAGCAAAGAGAAGAACAGCATAACCTTTTTGTTTTCTTTATTTTTCCCATCTTGTAAAGGGTTAAAACTCCCTTCAAAAGTTTACTCCCGGTGACAGGCCACCTTAGCAAAAACCTGCATCTTGGTTTATAAGCACCTGATCAAAAGCTTATAGGTGAATTGGGCACCTGATCAAACCTCCATTGGTGTGTGGACACCTTATCAAAATCACCTTGGTGTGAGGGCACCTTATCAAGAACCTCCAGTGGATTCCTACCAGTGGGTAGAAGAGTAGATGTACCTAGTTGAGGGGAACTACTATATTTCCTTGTGTCATCTGGATGTGCTTTATTTTTGATTTATTTTCTTATTTGTTGTGCTGTGATATTTATGCTCACTAACTGTTTGTGTTTATTACTCAATCAGCAAACATCATATATTTATATATATCACTTACTTTGAAGATAAAATTTAAACAAGAGTTTTAACATATATAAGAACTAAACTCTCCTATCAAATTGGGTGGAGCAACTCCCTTAGGTCATATGGGCTCTCAGGACTACCCCCAACACCGCCACTGGTGAGACCCCCTTCAAGCTCTCTCATGGTTGCGAGGCCGTCATTCCCGTGGAATTTGAAGTCAAGACGTCGCGGGTAATGGTCGCCTCAAATGGTGAGGAGGAATGGAGAACAGGAAACGAAGAGGAGCAGCGGCTCTCCTTGGACTTGATCGAGGAGGTTCGGGATCTTGCCACCGTTCGCCAAGAGGAAGTCAAGCGACGGATGGCCAAATACTTTTACAAGCACGTCCGGATCAAACAATTTGAGAAGGGAGACCTCGTGTGGAAAAAGGTTGACACGGCCGGAAGGTCAGCCGCGGTGGGAAAGCTCAATCCCAATTGGGAGGGCCCCTATGTAGTGGAAGAAGCCTTGAAGTCAGGGGGATATCGCCTCCAGAATGTGGAGGGCGAGTCTGTTGGTCACACGTGGAGTGGTGACGACTTGAAATGCTTCTATCCTTGAGTCCATATGATGAGAATACCTATGCTTTGTACTTTATCCTGCTTATGCATACAAGGAGTAGTAACTCGTAAGATGATGGTAGAAAGTCTTCAAAGGATGGCCCCGAGCAGACCCGCTGACCAGGCTCCCATTTAGCTGGCAGGGCCGTAGGCTCACTTGGTGGCAGGTTCCAAAGGTTCGAAGGTTGGCCCCGAGCAGACCCGTTGACCAGGCTCCCATCTAGCTGCCAGGTCCGTAGGCTCACTCGGTGGAAGGTTCCAATGGTTCGAAGGTTGGCCCCGAGTAGACCCGCTGACTAGGCTCCCATTTAACTGGCAGGGTCGTAGGCTCACTCGGTGGCAGGTTCCAAAGGATCCAAGGTTGGCCCCAAGCAGACCAGCTGACCAGGCTCCCATCTAGCTGGCAGAGCCATAGACTCACTCGGTGGCAGGTTCCAAAGGTTTGAAGGTTGGCCCCGAGCAGACCCGCTGACCAGGCTCCCATCTTGCTGGCAGGGCCGTTGGCTCACTTGGTGGCAGGTTCCAAAGGTTCAAAGGTTGGCCCCGAGCAGACCTGCTGACCAGGCTCCCATTTAGCTGACAGGGTCGTAAGCTCACTCGGTGGCAGGTTCCAAAGGTTCGAAGGTTGGCCTCGAGCAGACCCGCTGACCAGGCTCCCATCTAGCTGGCAAGGTCGTAGGCTCACTCGGTGGCAGGTTCCAAAGGTTCGAAGGTTGGCCCTGAGCAGACCCGCTGACTAGTTTCTCATCTAGCTGGCAGGGCCGTAGGCTCACTCGGTGGCATGTTCCAAAGGTTCGAAGGTTGCCCCCGAGCAGACCCGCTGAACAGGCTCCCATCTAGCTGGCAGGGCCGTAGGCTCACTCGGTGGCAGGTTCCAAAGGTTTGAAGGTTGGCCCCGAGCAGACCCACTGACCAAGCTCCTATCTAGCTGGCAGGGTCGTAGGCTCACTCAGTGGCAGGTTCCAAAAGTTTGAAGGTTAGCACCGAGCAGACCCGCGCACTGACCAGTTCCCATCTAGCTGGCAGGGTCGTAGGCTCACTCGGTGGCAGGTTCCAATGGTTCGAAGGTTGGCCCCAAGTAGACCCACTGACCAGGCTCCCATCTAGCTGGCAGGGCCGTAGGCTCACTCGGTGGCAGGTTCGATGGTTGGCCCCGACCAGACCCGCTGACCAGGCTCCCATCTAGCTGGCAGGACTGTAGGCTCACTCGGTGGCAGGTGCCAAATGTTTGAAGGTTAGCCCCGAGCAGACCCGCCGACCAGGCTCCCATCTAGCTGGCAGGGATGAAGGCTCACTTGATGATGTCCCCGGAGGAAGGCAAAGTAGGAGGGAAATTCAGGGCAAAGAATTGACACAGGGTAAGCCCCGACATAAGGTCAGCGAGTGCTGCCCATCATGAGGGGTTCTCACCGACAAATGATATTGCCTCATAAAGACACTCGCCCAGCGAGTGCGTAGTGGAACGTTGGCCAGAGCCATAGGCCGAGAAAATTTAGCAGGATGAGGTGGGATCTCAGCGCAATTTCGTTCCCGCCAGAAAATCAACAAAATTGCCTAAGTCTTAAAAAGATTAAGGCGAGTGCGAGAGGGTCGCAGCCGCATGATGCTCCCGCGCGGCGAAAATATCTCGGTCATGATCTAAACTAAGGGCCGGCGATGCTAAAAGCGAACAAATAATAAGCGAGCACACGCGCGAAAGTTCGAAAGCATGAAAAATAACGTACAAAGACGCGAACTGTCGGCTGATAATAGCGACATGTACAAAGAAGATATAATTGCAAGAGGTAAAACTTTCTATTTCATTTCATTATAAAGAAGAATTACATAATGGTTCTCACATTACATCAAAAGAAAGAGAAAGGGGAGTCTTTAAGGCTCGTCAGCCTCGTCGTCAGAGTATCCGCTGCTTGCGCCTGGAGAGGGGAGGCCTCCGAGTTCCCGCCCATCGCCATCTTCATCCGCAGGGTCAACCTGGGCGAAGAGTTCTGGAAGCTCGTGGTGGGAGAGAATCCTCTCGCCCTCTTCCATCAAAAGGCCGACCCTCCGCAGCACGTCCAGCGTATGTTTCGCTGCTCCTTGGGCAGACCTCTGCATCAGCCCCTCGAATTCGACATTGGAATAGAGGTGCCGAGTGTCCCTCTCCCCAGGAGGTGGCTGAGCGGCGGCTTCTCGCAGTCTCTTGTTCTCGGCCTCCAGCTCCTTATTTCTCTCCTCCAGGATGTGAGACCGCACGAGAAGAGCATCATAGTTGGCTATGTCCTACAGAAGAAGAGTCAGTTAGTATGGTGAAGAAAAGAAAGAGGGACGAGAGTTGAGGTCTCGGCATGGGGACGCGCTCACCTCTCGTTCTGGGCGGATGGCGAGAAGGGCCTTAGATGTCGCCAGTTGCTTCTTCGCAACCAGAAGCTCGGCGGAGACGCCGGCGCGGGTCTTCTCAACCTCGACGATATTCTGCGCAAGTGTCATGCTGCGGCGAGAGGACATGTGGGTCCACTCGTGAGCGCGCATCATGGCTCGCGCTGCCTCATGCGCGAGAGTCTGGGTAGACTCAACGTCGTAGATGGACGCGCCCTCACGGCTGTAGAGCGCATAGAAAGACCATAGGCATCGCCGCTGGTGGTTTCCTTATCCCTCTAGGATGGAAGAAGGGTGGAGAGGGAGACTCAGTTGGCATGTCAATCCCAGTGAATCAGAGGACCACCGGCCACGTCCGCATACCTCTCGCCGAGAGGGAAGTTCCGGTGACCTCTCGGCACCGGTCCAGAGGAGGGCCCCGCCGGCTGAACTACGGGCTCAACTGCTGAGTCCTCGGCCGCAGGCTCGATCACTGAGTTCTCGGCCGCAGGAGCACTCGAACTTGGGGTCTCGTCCAGGACTTCCTTTCCCTTCGATTTTGAGGATGGCTTCGCCCTCTTGGCAGAAGGGCTGAGGGGGGCATCGGGCTTTCGCTTCTGCTTCTTCCCGCTGGACTTCACGGGAGGCGACTTCTGCCCGCTGGACTTTGCGGGAGGCGGCTTCTGGACGCTGGACTTCACGGGAGGCGGATCCCCACGGCAAGCTGCGGCAGCGGATCGCGCGAGACCAAGGGGATCGGCGGGGGCGACCTCCACGATCGCATTCGGCGGTTGGAGGGGAAGACTTCACACTCTTGTTACAAGAATGATAGGTTAGTAAGGCGAAAGCGAGAGAAGAAAGAGCGGAAGTTGGGGACGAAATATTCTAACTTACTCTCTCCCGCCGAAACTGGCAGCAGCGAGCCGACGTGCTTCCGCAGATGCACGACATCCATCTCGTGCTTCAGAATGTAGGCGTGAAGCTTGGCCTCATAACCTCCAATCACGGGATGTCGGAAGGTTGACTCGTCCTCCTGCACGGGCGCGAGAGGGACATGGCCGAACTTCCCCATGACGATGATGAACCGCCGAACCCAGTCGTGGTTCTTATTCGCGGTGCCGGTCACGCTGAGGGGGGACTGCCCGGAGAAGAACGCCACTCCGCGGGTGGCCCTGAAGTTGAAGAGTTTGCATAAGACTGGGAGCGAGAACTCGATCCCCTCCTCGCGCACGTAGCAGGCGATTGCCACCAGCATGGCGATGGAGTTTGGGTTGAGCTGTGCGGGAATGACTCCGAAGTAGCGCAGAGTCTGGCGCACCTATGGCCATAGCGGGAGGCGGATTCCTACCTCGAAATGTTCGAGGGGGATCGCGAGTGTGTCTGGCGAGATCTGGTTAATCCGATATCGGTTCCCTGGGCGGCGCGCAACAAATCCCGGCGGAACAAAGTCAGCGATGGACTGGGTAAAGTCTTCTTCGGAGAGATCGCAGGTCTCAAAATCCCGGTTGGTGAAAGCTTGGGCGCAGTTGGCCCTGCCATCGGCCTCTTTCGGCATAGCTGACAAGTGGGGAGGTCCTGCAAGAATCTAGAGAGAATGGCAAGTGGTACCGCGAGAGCAAGAGGAGAGAGAGAAAGAAAAGTGTAATAAAGGTGGTGGTTGGGCCAATTATTTATAGAAAAAGGAAAAAGGAAGGAAGTTCTTTGCGCGCGGGGTGAGAATAGCGTTGTCCTGGCCACTCGGGATTCGTGCCAGCCCACCTGTGCGAAACCACCAATGAAAGGCGATAGAGACACATGGGATCTCCCAGGCGAATGCAGTAAAAAAGCATGGCATGAATAAAAAAAGCATTCGTAGATAAAACATTCGCAGGGATCACGAGTTAATAAATATTACAGACAAAAATTGTTCGCGAGACATGTAGGGTCTCGTATAGGTTCGTTACGCGAAAGAAAAGGAAATTACAAGGGTGCGGGAGAATACAGAGGGCGAGAGCCGGTAGGCTTAATATTGTACCCACTGCCATCGACCCCGGCCTCGCCTCCCTGTCCTCGGAGGCACGCGTTGGTAGTGATACGTGATGAGTCCTGATCATATACACTTTTATGGACTCATCTGGGCCATTTATTTAGTCATTTCACCGCACTTTAGCCCTGTTATAGTTCATATTGATCAGTCTATGCTAGGTGCACTTCTAGGCCCATTCTGGTGTAATTTCGTATCTATCTTTGTTATTAGTTTTCTTGCGATGATAAGTCCCACTTTCAGTGGCTAGACTAGTGTCGTACGCTGGAACAGGTGTCGTGCAGGTGTTTCCGGTACAATTCTGTACAGGAACACTGCGCACGATCACCGGTTCTAGTGCGCACGACCACTGGTCGTGCGCCACTGTTCGTGCGCACTTATCATCAATTTCATGAGTTCTATTTCAACCAGTGCGCACGACCACCTACGATAGTGCGCACGACCACCAGTCGTGCGCCACTGGTCGTGCGAACATGTTATTTTATAATTTCTGTCTTTGCAGGCTCCGTCCAGGCAGAGCGCACGATCACAGGATTCTAGTGCGCACGACCACTGGTCGTGCGCCAATGACCGTGCGCACTGTTTAATTTAGCGCCTATAAATTCCGCTGCTCGCGATTTAGGTCAGATCGCTCGTTGTTTTCCGCCGTTTCTGCTCCAATTTCGTCCGACTTCGCCCCTCCACCGCCGCCCACCAGCTGGAGGTGCTCCGGGCTTGTTCTTCACGCCAATCTTGAGCCAGAGTTTCCTCTCGGCCTCCTCCTTCATCCAAGAGCTTCAAAGAGAGATCTAGCTTCCATCTCCATCGAGCAAGAGGAAGTTTGCAACCTCTACCAGATCGTGACACGAAGAAGACGGGTCCATTGGAGAGTCGTGACAGCTCTCTCTACCCCGGACGTAGTTGCGGACCGAGCTTGGACGCGGATTGACAACCCGGCGATTCCAACCGTGAATCTACAACGAGACTTCAGATTCGGTCGATTTCTTGCCTTATTCTTCTCTTTTTGATGTATATGTAGCTAGATCTAATCATGATGATGAAGTGGCACTTGAATTAGTTATATTTACATATATATTTCATGTCTATGTGATTGTGTAATTTATCTATTTGAGTTGCTTGAGGTGTGCCGCCGTCCATTTCCATTCCGCCGTCACGTTCGTGTGCCGCACTAGCAATTGCTAGTGGCGTGCTTGTCGAAGAGGTGCTTGCGACCCTCACTCCGCTAGCCTACTCGTCCATCCGCCTACCGAAGCGTGGCATCACGGCCCGTATTCCATCCCGCCTAACGAAGCAGTGCGCTCAAGGCCTGCACTGTTCGATTCCGCTTGCCTACTCGTCCATCCGCCCTTTCAACGCAGCGCGCTCAAGGCCTGCCTAGTCTCCATCCCGCCAAGCGAAGCATTGCATAGCGGCATTGCATAGGAGTAGTTGATAGCTTTTATTTTATTTCCCAAAAGCCAACCCAACTCCCCCGCATTCCATCCGATTTAAGGACTTCAATCTCAAGTCCTTCCTCGAAACCTAACTCCACCTTACTGTGTTCCTCAAGAGACCGACACTCGGGGATTTTCCCCATTATTATTACTTGCGCGACCGGTGCACTTGCCGAATCATCGCACCAAGTTTTTGGCGCCGTTGCCGGGGAACACAGTCGTGTGAGTTTTCTGGAGAGGGAGAATCTGAGAGAAAAGCCCTTCCATTTGTTTATCGCATCTTTTATTTTATTTCTGTTCTCTTTATTCCATTTTCTTGTTTTATAGTAGGTTGCTTTAGTAAATTTTTGTTAGGTGTAGTATTTCGCACAATAGTGTTCTTCTTTTTGAATCGTTTTATCTTCGCACTATGTGGGCACATCTTAATTTCCGTTGCCGTTGGTGTGGAGCTACTTCCCACTCTAGTGATGAATGCCCTACGGAGAATAGTAGGCATAATTCTTATAGCCCAGCATATGGAGCACCGACTTCGTCTGGTACTCCATATGTTGCACGTAAGTCTTATGGCTACTCTGCTGAGCCTTTACCGTCATACTTCTTTTCGGCTTCAGCCCCCGCTGTGCCAAAGAAGCCCGCAAGGCAGTGCCGGTTTTGTCGTAGCACTGATCATGTCTTGAAGGACTGTGTCGAGTATCTTCGCCAATTGGACGAGGATGATGAACCGGATATCCGGATCGTCCCAACTCCTAACTCTGGCGGCACACCTTCAACATCCGGTTATGTGTCTTTGTCACCTTCACATCTTGAAGGGTATGGCATGGACATGGTCACCGGATGTGCGGCTGATCTATGCACCGACACTGCTGAGCCTATTCTCCATGTGCATCCACCACTTCTAGTGGATTCGATTCTTCCCCCTATTGTGCATACTATACTCGTCTCCGACGACATTGTTGAGGATGTGTCGCAGGATGAGGCTGGCGATCTGAGTGTTGTGCCTACTCCTATGGAGGAGGACAACCTTCTAGGTGAAGAGGAGTTTTCCTCAGCACCGGTGGAGGAAGTCCAAATCCTAAGCTTGGCCACCGTTGATCCCGCCGAATCTTGTAGCATTGATGACAATGCAAACATTATTTTACTTCCCCAACCTAATGGGAGTGAGACCGGGACCACTCCCCCGATTTTTGATTATTTATGTCATTCTTCTCTTTTATTTCCTGACCCCCCTTCTTCATCTGAGCCTGTGCAGGTTGAGTCTTCACAGGTACATCAGGAGGACTTGGAGCATGATGCTCAAGTTAATGATGAGAGCATCCTCTCATGTGAGGAGGTTGATCCCCCCTCCGTAGAGGAAGCTCCACTCGTTGCCTTCTCCTCCTGCGGACCTGCTGTGGGCGATACCTTGCTGGGCCAGGATAGTTTTGGTGAGATGAGTGAGGACCAGGCCTCCTCCTCTTCTTACTTTCTTTTCCCTCTACTTGTGAGGAGCAGGTATTATTATTTAGGTAGAGGGGTGACTGCCTTATCTCCGTATCGGTACCAGCTACCGAAACGGATAATGGAGCAGTTACCTGTGCATTTTCTTTTTCATAGGCCCATTAGCTAGAACCGTTTTAATTTAGAATAAATCGTGCTGGGATGACAATAACCCCAGTAGTTATCTTTCTTTTCTGCATTTTTATTTCTTCTAATCATGTTTAGTTAGTAGTACTTTCTTTTCAGTTTTCTTTTGTCTTTGTTTTTGCGGAGCTGACCTCTGCAGGTACTTATTCTGGATGGCGGATGCTGCAGCTCATTTTAGCTTACACGCCAATCTTCTGGTATGCTCACTTGCTGAGCATTGGGTACTCTCTTCCCCTAGCCTTTGCTGATTTTCATGTCATATATTATGCGGATTGTTTAGTTTAAGTCTGGGGGAGAGTAGTTTTGTTTACCCGCTCACGTGCACTATTGCACTGCATGCTAGAAGATTTCATTTAAATTGTTGTTCATTTTCATTGCACACCACATCACCCACTTGAGCGCGTACTCATCTGTTTGCTTGCTCTGTTGCAAATTTAATTCTTCTGCTTATTTGGGAAAGTCTAGGTGATGGCTTAGGACTATGTAGCAGAGTAAAATGTTGACCCCAGTAGTGCTCCTAGTCGAGTGCTCGGTTGCATAGGAATTTGTGTAGATTAGACCTCTTTTTATACTTATGGTTTTATATTTTTTCTATTAGTGTAAATGTTGTTTACTCTACTCAAATGGTGAATCCGGTGGAATCAAACGGTAGCATAGGGATGTGTGTAAACGATCGCTAGACTCGTATTGCTTGAGTCGGGAGAAAGGAGAATCATTCTCGGTGGCTAGAACTTGCCCCAAGCGATTCTTGAAGCACTGGCATAGGATAGTTCTAGTGCGTGAGAATGACGTAGGCCATTATTTTGGCCCGGTTGAGCTTTTTATTTCATGCCTATCATCTACCCTCGCTAGCCCCTTTGTGCCTACCCCTTCCTCTTGATTCAGCCCCACTTTTTTCGCACCAAAAGCTTAAAAGCCTAACCTAGTCGCATACCCAAATCTGAGCTTTAAATTATAGTTATGTTTACATTTTGGGGGGTGTTGATGTGGTAATTTTTATAGTGGAAACTGTGGGTGTATTAATTGATATTTTTGCTGAAAAAAGAAAAGAAAGAAAAAGAAGAATGAAGTAAAAAAAGAAAAGAAAAAAAAAGGGGATTGTTATAAAAAAAGTTGAATTGAAAATTTTGAAATTTTGGTATTAGGAGTGGGCGGTGCACACACCTATGTTGCAAAAGTCCAAGTCTGGGGGTGTGGTGCATTTGTTTATTATCGTCGTGCGGGTAGCTCTATCTTATGCTCATGTTGGGTTAGGTGTGCTTAGCCTCCATATTTATCTTTGTTTACCTCACCGTAACCCAAGCCCCATCTCTAACCTAAAGTCCTACCGACTCACGCTATGGACCAATCTAGTGTCGTGGAGAGAATGTGACCGGGTGAGCCTATGGTCGCCGACACCGATGGATTTCGGTGGAGTTTGTCCGGCACCCCAATCTTGAGCAATGCTCATCTCAGCGCTTAGTTTACTTTCTCCGTATGCATGATCGGATGATTCACCGTAGTTCACCATTTTGAGTGGTTGTAATATGCTTTAACTCTTTTAGAAATATATAAACTGTTTTTATAATCAGAAATCTTTTCTACTATTTTTCTTATGCACGTAAGCATGCGACTTCGCATGGTACTCTGTAGTGTAATCATTAAGCCATCTACTGTTCTTTCCTAGTTCGCTTAGAATTTGTTTGCTCGGGACGCGCAAACAGTTAAGTCTGGGGGTGTGATGAGTCCTGATCATATACACTTTTATGGACTCATCTGGGCCATTTATTTAGTCATTTCACCGCACTTTAGCCCTGTTATAGTTCATATTGATCAGTCTATGCTAGGTGCACTTCTAGGCCCATTCTGGTGTAATTTCGTATCTATCTTTGTTATTAGTTTTCTTGCGATGATAAGTCCCACTTTCAGTGGCTAGACTGGTGTCGTACGCTGGAACAGGTGTCGTGCAGGTGTTTCCGGTACAATTCTGTACAGGAACACTGCGCACGATCACCGGTTCTAGTGCGCACGACCACCGGTCGTGCGCCACTGTTCGTGCGCACTTATCATCAATTTCATGAGTTCTGTTTCAACCAGTGCGCACGACCACCTACGATAGTGCGCACGACCACCGGTCGTGCGCCACTGGTCGTGCGACATGTTATTTTATAATTTCTGTCTTTGCAGGCTCCGTCCAGGCAGAGCGCACGATCACAGGATTCTAGTGCGCACGACCACTGGTCGTGCGCCAATGACCGTGCGCACTGTTTAATTCCAGCGCCTATAAATTCCGCTGCTCGCGATTTAGGTCAGATCGCTCGCTGTTTTCCGCCGTTTCTGCTCCAATTTCGTCCGACTTCGCACCTCCACCGCCGCCCACCAGCTGGAGGTGCTCCGGGCTTGTTCTTCACGCCAATCTTGAGCCGGAGTTTCCTCTCGGCCTCCTCCTTCATCCAAGAGCTTCAAAGAGAGATCTAGCCGCCATCTCCATCGAGCAAGAGGAAGTTTGCAACCTCTACCGGATCGTGACACGAAGAAGACGGGTCCATTGGAGATTCGTGACAGCTCTCTCTACCCCGGACGTAGTTGCGGACCGAGCTTGGACGCGGATTGACAACCCGGCGATTCCAACCGTGAATCTACAACGAGACTTCGGATTCGGTCGATTTCTTGCCTTATTCTTCTCTTTTTGATGTATATGTAGCTAGATCTAATCATGATGATGAAGTGGCACTTGAATTAGTTATATTTACATATATATTTCATGTCTATGTGATTGTGTAATTTATCTATTTGAGTTGCTTGAGGTGCGCCGCCGTCCATTTCCATTCCGCCGTCACGTTCGTGTGCCGCACTAGCAATTGCTAGTGGCGTGCTTGTCGAAGAGGTGCTTGCGACCCTCACTCCGCTAGCCTACTCGTCCATCCGCCTACCGAAGTGTGGCATCGCGGCCCGTATTTCATCCCGCCTAACGAAGCAGTGCGCTCAAGGCCTGCACTGTTCGATTCCGCTTGCCTACTCGTCCATCCGCCCTTTCGACGCAGCGCGCTCAAGGCCTGCCTAGTCTCCATCCTGCCAAGCGAAGCATTGCATAGCGGCATTGCATAGGAGTAGTTGATAGCTTTTATTTTATTTCCCAAAAGCCAACCCAACTCCCCCGCATTCCATCCGATTTAAGGACTTCAATCTCAAGTCCTTCCTCGAAACCTAACTCCACCTTACTGTGTTCCTCAAGAGACCGACACTCGGGGATTTTCCCCATTATTATTACTTGCGCGACCGGTGCACTTGCCGAATCATCGCATCAATACGCGCTCACCGCGGTGAGCACTTGGTGGACCAGGCGCATCTGGTCTCTGGCCCACCCAATGTGCCTCTCAGGCGAGGTCTCCTTGCACCCGCCTCCCTGGCGCTCCATCTCCCCGATGAGATGTGGGTAATCTCTCTCAAGGAGACTTATCTGGCGCTCAAACGCCGCCCTGTGCTCCTCCTCCTGATTGGCCAGCTCCCGTTGCATCCAAATCAGCTTGCCGAAAAGCTCCGTCATCCGCTCCTTTAGGCCCCTGGCATCTTCATGGTCGCCGAGAAAGTCTGAGACGTCGCAGGGAGAGGGCGGTGGCAAGATTGGATCCTCCTCCTCTTGAGGATCCACCGGAGAGATCAAGCGGTAGCCTGCGAGAGCAAAGGTTAGTCTTTCCCGGTCAAAAAAATCCTTAGTCTACTATGAGGGCAACTAACCAGGTACATAAGGCTCGACGGGGGATTGGCGAGAGGTCCCGGCCTGCCCTGCGAATGGTTGACTAGGAGGGTGGAGCGATTTCCCCTTCCCGGGATGATGGACCTGGTCGGCGACACCCGGGGAGGTGCCCAAATCCAGAGTCGGGGAGTTGGCGGTGGTCCCGGAGACATGGGACTTGCGCAAGGAGGGGGTAACCCCGTGGTCCCGAAAGTGAGAGCTACAGAAATCCAGGGTCAGGAAAAAAGTGAAAGGAGAAAAGCAGGAGAGAAGGCAGCGAAGAGCTCACCGGGCGCAGGAAGGATCTCGCCAGGAGTGGTTAGAATGATGGGCTCCTGGGCCGGTAGATTGCTCTCGGAAGCAGGCGGGGGAAGAGTGGCATTCGCCTGGTTGGTCTCAGGGGGACCTTCAGTCATCTGCAAGTTCTGTGAATGGTTAAGGTGGCTAAGGTATCACTTCATCAAGATCAACACCAAAAGGCAAGGATGCATTACCTCAGCGGTATTGACCGGATGGATGTTGGAAAGAGGGGGAGTCTCCAACGCGGACTCTCTCGCCGATAGGTCTCGCCGGACCGCCTTGGCCTTCTTCAGCCGGTAGGGCTTGGAAGGATACTTCGTTGACGAGAGTCAGGAGGCATATCGGGTGGTCCTGGGAGCGGTCTCCCCCTGTGTAGTGGCGAGACGATCCATCATGTCCTGCGAAAGCGGTTTAAGCGTCGGCCTCATGAATGTCATGGCGGGAGCTCCGAGTTGAAGAAAGAAGAACAATGATTGTAGAAGGGACACTCTGAAGGCATCAGCTGGGGCCGTATTTATAGCAAAGTGGAGGGCCCCACCAAGAAGATTCCCTCCAGGTCAGCAAGGAACTCGCCGAATATTGGGGTTGGACTCTTCTTTCTGAGCGTAGGACTCACTCACAAAGAGCGGGGATTATGTACAACCCTGTATTCGCCGAGTGGGTCCCCAAGACCTCTGGGGGGGTCAAGATGCAGAATGGCCCCACTCGCGGGGCATTCGCATGGTGTCAGAGTAGACAGGCGAGAGCTGGTGTCAGAGTAGACAGGCGAGAGCTTGTGTCAAAGTAGATGGGTGAGAGCTGGTGTCAGAGTAGACAGGCGAGCTGGTGTTAGAGTAGACAGGCGAGAGCTGGTGTCAGAGTAGACAGGCGAGAGCTTGTTCCTGGCGAATGGCGTCCTCGCAGGCCATTCGCCCGGTGAAATATGGCGGGCAAGGAGCCTGGCGAGTGGTGCCTTCACGGACCACTCGCCCGGAAGGATTTGGGGGGAAATTACCTAAATACCCCTTGTGGGCTGCCAATAGCACTTCAGAACAGCGGATCTAGGTTGTTAGCAGACCAGTTTGGGGTGCGATTAGTAAAACAAAAAGGCAAATTTACGTTATTTGCAGTCCAAGACTAGAAAATCTATAAATGGACTCTTAAGGGCACCTTGGAGGAGCCCAGACCCTTTTGAGCTCCCTCCTTCAGGCTAGTTTTGGAGTCGGCTGCAAGTGCCCTCCAAGGTGCCCGGCTGAGCATTGGTTTGGGAGGAGAAGCTCTCTAAGACCTCCGGGTGTGTGGCGGGACCTCCTTGCTACAGCCTTGGGTCTGTTCCAGATTTTCCATCCACAGTCAAGAGAGTTTAGTGAGGGAGAAGTAAGCACAGGCTACACCCCCTGTGGGTACAAACTCTAGAGACCGGTTGCCAGTATTAACAGCGTGAAGTTGTCCTTTGGGCACGCTTGATTCAAGTTGTTATAGTCGACACACATCCTCCATTTCCCGGAAGCCTTCTTTACTATGACAAAGTTGGTTAACCACGTCGGGTACTTTACCTCTCGGATGAACCCGGCCTTTAAGAGTTTATCAACTTCTTCCTCGATTGCTGTGAGACATTCCGACGCGAAGCTCCTTTTCTTCTGCACCACAGGGCGGCATAGTGGTTTGATAATCAGCGAATGGAGTATCACATCCGTGTCGATCCCCGGCATGTCCTCTGGGCTTCAAGCAAAGATTTCATTATTCCTATAGAGAAAAAACATTATTTCCTCCTTCTCCTGGGTCAGCAGGGACCCTACGCGCACATCCCGGGATGGGTCAGATGAAAAGAGTGGGATGTGCACCAGACCATCTATGGGAACTCCCCGTTGCGCCGAGGTCTCGTCACGAAGGTTGAAGTCATCAATGTTGTATGCAATAGCTCGGGCTGCCCTGGGAAGCTCTGGGCGGTACGCCCGCGCGGCCTCTTGATCTCCTCGTGCAATGCCAACGCCCCACGGAGTCGGAAACTTCAGAGTGAGATGCATAATTGAGGGGATCGCCTCGAACGCAACCTGAGCGGGTCTCCCAAAGATTGTGTTGTATGGAGAGGTGAAGTCCGCGACTGCGAACCGAAGAAGTTGGAGTGACCTACAGTGCGGCCCGCCGATGGTGATGGGGAGTATTACTGTCCCTCGAACTGCGATGGGATGCCCGTTGAGGCTTCAAATGGTGTACGGTGAGGGGCCTAAGCTCCTGCCCCCAGCCACATCTTCTGTAGTGTCTGAAGATATAGCACATCGACTGGGCTCCCGCAGTCGACCAAGATTCTTTTTACCCTGAAGCTCGGGTCTCCAATGTCGGCGGTGATTACCAAGGGATTGTGATGAGGGAATTGAACCCATTCCAGGTCCTCCTCGCAGAACGTGATTGTTGGCTCCCTCCTCGCCTTCATTGGGCATCGGCTCCCTCCGCAGGATGTAGGCAATGCATCCATGTCCCCCAGTCGATCCTCTAGTTTCCCCTGGTGATTGCTGGGAACTCTTACCACAGATGGTGCCAATCTATTGCGGATTGCTCGGGGCCTCTCGTAGATCGGGAAATTTGATCGCCTTAGCCCGCTAGCGCCCGAACGTGCAAACAGATAAATGGATCTCCTGAGAAAACCGAGTCTAAGAGCTGATGACATGGAAAACCCACAATCAGGGTGAAAAACCACGCGGCCGGAGCTGTGTCGGCTTAACTTTCACTATACTTTGAGTTCTTTTATAGATTGATACTCGAGAGAGCGAGGGCGACAGGCCGCACCTCGTTACAAAGATGGAGGTGAGAGAGGGAGTCTACTGCCTTGCACCAAAGCGGGCTTGCCCCCCTCCCCCCCTGAGTCCGAGCTTCGTTCGTGCCACTGCGGGCCTTTGGCTGCTTGATTGGTCTACCAATAGCGAGCTCCAAGTGACCTCCAAGTGGTCTGCTGATAGTGAACTCCAAGTCTCCAAGCGGTCTGCGTATAGCGAACTCCAAGTCTCCAAGCAGTCTGCATATAGTAAACTCCAAGCTTCCAAGGGGGTCTGCGAATAGCGCTCCTCAAGTCTCCAATCTCTAGAGAGAAAGAGTCTCTAGCCAAAGGTCCCCAAATGAATAGCCCAAGGGGTCTATTTATAGTTTCTTAGAGGGGCAGCCCGTAAATTTACCCGTTATTTGTTGGAGCTTGCTTTCCGCATCTCTTGGTTTGAGAATAACAAATACCGTGTTGTATTTGATCTAGTCTTTTGTGTGTTTATAGTGGCCAGGTTGTACAGGTTCAATGAGGAGACAAGTCCTCGTTCATGGGCATGATCCGAGAACGACAAGTCTCGGGTTGGATGAGTTTTGTGTGCTGATCTTAAAATGGCCATAACTTTCAATCCAGGAAGAGTTACAGAACGTGCCACCCCATTTCGGAGAGGAGAACGACTCAATCTACAGTCTGGAGTAGTTTCGGACGGCAAAAATGAAGAGGAGCTGTCGCCCAGGCGACAGCGGATGTCGCCCACGCGATAGCGGATGTCGCCCAGGCGACAGCGGATGTCGCCCAGGCGACAGCGGATGTCGCCCAGGCGACAGCGGATGTCGCCCAGGCGACAGCGGATGTCTCCCAGGCGACAGCGGATGTCGCCCAGGCGACAGCGGATGTCGCCCAGGCGACAGCGGATGTCGCGCAGGCGACAGCAGAGAAGTTACAACTACTTCCCCCACGGCAGCACGACGAAAGGCAGTTTTGAGCTGTCGGAAATCCGACATCGATGTCGCCCAGGCGACAGCTCGGAGGTTACAACAACTGCCCACGACAGCACCACGACCGACAGTTTTGCGCTGTCGGAAATTTCCGACAGCTGATGTCGCCCAGGCGACAGCGAAATTCTATAAATTGGCTCATTTTGTTCGTGCATTCAAAGCTCTGAAGATTCTAAGTCCCTTCCTGAGTGCATTCCATCCAGAGAGCTCCAGAACCTCATGAACTCCCATTTATGCTGAGAAGGTTTGAAATTGAAGACGAGATCGGACGCGCTTCTACATTAAGGATCATCTCGAGGCTTCAACCTTCCTTTCAGAGATCTGAATTTCTAGGGAGTTCTTATTTTATCTTGTATTTTAATTTATATACATTTTACTTTGTATTGGTAGGGAAAATTGCTTCCTTGTGCGGAGCGTCTAAGTCCTTGCGCGGCTTAGGGGAAAATCGTTTCCTTGTGCGGAGCGTCCAAGTCCTTGCGTGGCTTGGTGGGAAATCGTGGCCTTGTGTGCTACGTCTAGATCTTGGGAAGATCTAGAGGATAGGCTTGGGCTTGGTCTAGGGAGAGACAAGTTATAGCCTTCCGATCCTTGGGAGAAGGATTGGTAAACAAAAAGAAATTTACATTTGTACGCCTCTGATTTCTAGCGATATAGAAATCAAATTTATGTAAACACTTTTTCATATAATATAATCATGTCTCTTTTGTGTTTACTTGATTTCTATCATTTGGCGTAATCTCTATTATATTGTGTTCTATGTTTTCAATTCTAAATCTAAATTGTTTATTTCAATCTCCTTCATTATAAAACAATTTAGTAATTATCTTGAAAATTATAGAAAGAATTTTATTCCCTTATTCACCCCCCCCCCCCCCCCCCCCCCTTCTAAGGGCGCCGTAAGATCAAACAATTAGTATCAGAGGCAGGTTATTCCAAATCGGCTTAACAACCGGGAATAATGGCGTCTCTTGATCATGATCTCGCTTCTACTAGTGGGGAAAATTTTAATATAAATGAAAAAATATTATCACCACCTTTATTTATGGGCAAAAATTTTAAAGGGTGGAAAATATTAATGAAAAATTTTCTTAAGGCCTTAGATGAAAAAGTTTGGAATATTACAATTAAAAAGCCATCTAGCGTACTAACTAGAAACGAAATTATTTTAAATGCAAAATCTATGAATAGTATATTTTGTTCGTTAAACCAAAACATTTTCAAACTTATTTATACTTTACCTACCGCATATGAAATTTGGAGTTTTCTTGAAAGAACTTATGATTCTCCTTCTACAGGTACGGAACATTCACAAGAACCGGAGAATATGCAAGCCTATGCAAATATTCAAGAAAGCTACACAAAGGATGGATCCATAGAATGCGCATCAAGCGGAAAGGATGATGGACACTCTTGTTTGGAAGAGAAAGATGAAGAAGACAACGTCACAATATTGGACTCAGTTGATGGCAAAACATCAAGCAAAAGAGAAGACGGAAACTATAGCAATGTAAGAAAATCTAAATCTTCTCTTTTATTAACTAATTCTATTTCTACATTTCGTGTGCTTAAATTTGCTAAACGTAAAATTTCAAAGTTGAAACATGCTGTAACACCCTGCCAGTATGAAAAGTATAACAGCGGGTCCGGCCGGGACCCCACGCCATACAAACCACACTAGCTAGGAGTTAAAAGGTGATAAACAGAAAAGAATACAACTACACGAGAGTACAAAACGTAAGCGGAAGCATTTGATTAAAACATTTCAATTAGAACTGTCCACTATCGAAGGAATGAAACCAAAATATAGAGTTACGGCCTTAAGGCCTTACATTTACCAAATGTGATAAAAACTCCAAACATACATCGGCACGCAGGCCGGCAATACAAGGAAAACAGAAAAGAGGCTGGCCTTCGAGGGCCAACTCAGCATAAGGGCCACCGCCCGCTATTTTCCGCTAGGCTCACCTGCACCTGCATAAGGACATTCCACCAAGCGGTGGCAAACAAGGTAACGGTCAGCAAAGCTGACCAAATTATAACGACCCCACCCCTTTCCCGGGGTGGCGGAGCTTCTACCCTGCAAGCAAGCCATACTAGCACAAGTACTAATATAAAGAAAGTGCAACTACACAAGGTGAGGTTTCAAGCACAATCAATCTTCTAGGTTGAGCATCAAAAGAAAGGAACCTAGGTATGCACCTGATGTTGGTTGGGTTCACCCGAAGGTTCCCACAACCGCCTAAACAACCGCATGAGGCTAACAACATCAATTCATCACAAACGTGGGTACACACAACCGCACGCTCCATGCTCACAAGGCATGCACCAAAGGTACTTCTTCCTGAGCACCA
This sequence comes from Dactylorhiza incarnata, assembly GCA_033032865.1. Taxonomy (NCBI): domain Eukaryota; kingdom Viridiplantae; phylum Streptophyta; class Magnoliopsida; order Asparagales; family Orchidaceae; genus Dactylorhiza; species Dactylorhiza incarnata. The sequence continues at coordinate 21,344,858 of JAWHQI010000011.1, read as the reverse complement.
AAACCATCATTAGTCCGGAAACTCTAGATAGAAAAGAGCTTTTGGTCGGTCTAGGCAAGACGCCCTTCCCAACCTCTCCCAAGGTCGTTCGGGTTTACAAGAGATAAATCCCCCTACCGTCGCGCCTGGAAACGGGTTCAGTTCAGCCAATTCCCGTGCTCTTGTCATCGATTGAACACACGATGCGGGTATGACATCACCTCGGCCCGTAAGGGTTTAGCACTCGCTAGTGCTACACAAAACATAAGTTACAACACCCAAGCCTTAAAAGTTTACTTTGTAACGACTCAAGACCCGACTCCGCCTTTCGGCCGGAGGGCATGATGGATCGTTAGGGCTTTACACGTAACCAAAAGGAGGTACAAGACCACTCCTCAACAATTCTAGTGGTGAAGGTTTGCATTCAACCACTCGCAAAGCATGGGGCTTCCGTTAGGATCTTCACAAGACGCCTACGCTTAAATCCCGCAATACTATCGCATATATCACAGAGTCATTCTCCGGCACGCATTCTAGGCTTAACCTAAATGCAACGTCGCAAATCAAGCATCACCGATTCGGGCTCACGGCCACGAATAGGCTTCACACACAATGCCTAAATCCGCACGACTACCGGATTTTCTGCATGCAATATGCCGGGGACGGACACAATCGACCCGGAGTTCCGAAGAACTTGAGGGAATCCTACACTTCACCCATTTGGTGAAAGGGATCCCTCATGCAAGCATAGAGAAATGAAGGAGAGGACAAAAGACAAGTCCAAACAACGGGAGAAGGAATCGTTACCCTAGGAGCGTTCTTTTTCGCCATGTATCCGAGATTCTAGACGGAGGGAAATCACCGCACCGGGCTGCACTCTCCAGATCTGGAAACGGTTCGCAAAACGGAGCTCCGGAGCTCCGTCAATGGCGGAATCTCCCTTCTTCTTCCTTGCCTCCTTCTTCTTCCTCTAGGTTTGGAGAGAGAAAAGCCTCAAAAGAATGAGGGTTAATCTCCTCTCACAAGCCCTAAGACCCCCCAGCAACTAATCCTAGCCATTGGATCGAATTCCAAAGGATTTGTACGGCCGGATCGTCTCCTCCGCTCAAAATCGCGGAGCAGATAAACAGCGCGCACGATCACAGATGCACAATCACTGGTCGTGCGCGAAGAGGAGGATGGTCGTGCGATAAGCCGAGACAGTACTCCGATTCCTTGCGGTTTACGCACGATCACTGCCGCACGATCACTGGTCGTGCACGAAGAGGATAATGGTCGTGCGCAGGGACCTGTAGCTGAATTTTTAGCCTATCCCGAGCGCAGCACTACCACTCCGCCAATCTCGCTGAACTACGAAATTTGGGGTGTTACAACTCCACCCCCCTTAAAAGAATTTCGTCCTGAAATTTTGAAAACAGTAAAAGCAGGAACTACAGTAAGAATTTACCTGAGAGAAATAGCTCGGGGTACTCCGCAAGCATCGCTTGCTCTCTCTCCCAAGATAGCTCCTCTCGGCCGCAATTATCCCACCGGACCTTTACCATCCGAATGGACTTGTTCTGCAACTGCTTTACCTCGGTACCCTCGATGCGTAAGGGCTTGACTTTTGTCGACAACCCACTATCAACCGGCACTTTGCCAACCGCAACGACATGAGTAGGCTCTTGCACTGCCTTCCTCAGAACTGAAATGTGAAACACGTCGTGCAGACCGCTCAGCTCTGCAGATAGTGCAAGCCGATAAGCCGCATCACCAACACGTTCCACAATCTCAAACGGTCCTAAGTACCTTGGACTGAGCTTTTTCAAGCGTCGGATCCTTGATACCCCTTTGAACGGTTTGATCTTCAAGTAAACCCGGTCACCGACGGCGAACTCTAGGTTCCTATGCTTGGCGTTGTAAAATTTTGCTTGCTTATCCTGGGCAATCAATAGCCTTTCACGTAGAGATCGGATCGTCGAAGTTGCTTCCTCAACGTCCTTTCGCTTTAATAGCTTAGTATCGCTCATTTTCGCACAAGACAACGGCGTACGACACTTCTTACCATAGAGGACCTCGAAAGGAGCCATCTTTACTCTGGCTTGGTAGCTATTATTATAGGCGAACTCGATCATATAGAGATGATCTTCCCACTTCTTTTCAAAATCTAGAGCGCACATTCGGAGCATATCCTCCATAGTCCTGTTGGTCCTCTCGGTCTGTCCATCCGTTTGCGGGTGGAAGGCCGTGCTGAATTTCAATTTAGTGCCCAACAGTTCATGGATAAGCCTCCAATCTTTCGATGTGAAACGCCCGTCACGATCGCTGACGATGCTACGAGGGACACCGTGCAGCCGCACAATACTATCAACATAGAGCTTCGCTAGCTTTCCTACAGAATCATCCTTCCGGTTCGGAATAAATTGCGATACTTTTGTCAGTCTGTCCACGATCACCCAGATGGCGTCATTTTCATGCTGCGATCTCGGCAATCCGTGCACGAAAACCATAGAAATATCGTCAAACTTCCATTCCGGAATCGGCAAGGACTTCAAAAATCCACCGGGACGTTGACATTCCACCTTCACCAACGCGCAAGTGTTGCACTTGGCCACGTAGAGGGCAATGTCCTTCTTCATACCCGGCCACCAGAAAAGTTTCTTCAGGTCCATGTACATTTTCGTGCTCCCCGGGTGGATAGAGTACTTGGTATGATGAGCCTCGTACATCAACTCCGCCCGTAGAGTACCAACGTTTGGGACGCACAATCTGCCATTCTTCCACATAAGGCCATCTTCGAAAGAGAAATCAGCGTTTAACCCGTCAACGGTTTCCGCTTTATAGCGTTTCATGCTCTCATCCAGCTCCAATGCCTGTCGAACTCGGTCGGCAAGGTGGTATTGAACCTCCGTCCAGTTCAAGCATGCTGAAGTAGACGCTCTTCGATCAACGCAAATGATCTCCATTTCTTCCAGCTCACGGATTAGACGCTCATCGTGCATCAAAATCCAATTTGCTTGAGCGGGAGCCCGACGTGAAAGTGGAGTGTTTGTTCTTATTTATCTTATTAAAAGGTCTTGATTAAGTTTTGATTTCAAAATAAATGATATGTATATTTATATGTGTTTGCTGAGTGAGTAATTTTCACAAACAGTAAGAGTGCACAGCAAAAATAAAAACATAAAACATAAGCAAACAAAAACAATCCAGATGACACAAGAAATTATAGTAGTTCCCCTCAACTTGGTACATCTACTCTTCTACCCACTGGTAGGAATCCACTATGAGGTTGTTGTTAAGGTGCCCTCTCACCAGGTGAGCTGTTGATAAGGTGCTCTAACCAAACTGCAGGTTTTTGCTAAGGTGCCCTGTCACCGAGATTAACTTTTGAAGGGAGTTATAACCCTGTATAAGAGAGGTGAAGGAATAAAAAGGGAAAGAGAAAGTTTTGATGTTCTTCTCTGTATAAGAAGACTCTTGAAGATCCTGTTGTGGTGTTGAATGGATCTGAATATTATGTTGAAGAGCTCCCCCTGTCTGATATAGATTGATGACAGTTCTGGAGATCTCTCCTCTTGGTTGTACACGGCTTCTTTCCTCTATGCAGTGGTGATCCTGAGCAAATGGCTGTGATTGTTGTCTCAGGATGTATGTAATCTGCAGGAAAGTATTAGCAGAGGAGGGAATAAATTTGCTCTATGTTTCTGTCGTATGTACTCCTTCTTGTCCCTGTAAAAAAAATTATCTTTCTTTCTTCTGTATCTTCTCTTTTTATAATCTGAGAACCCTTGCTCTTAATTTGAATTCTTCTCTCGGGAAGAAGGAAAGAGCTTAGGTCTCCATCAATGATTTGACTCTTCGAGAAGATAACCTGCCGTTTCTGTTTATTAAAGCTGATCTGCAACGGCTATAGTATTTATTGATTTGCAACGGCTAAGTTAAATATTATAAATAAAGAAAGCAGAATAATATAATATTTGTCGAGCTCTGGATAGAATTTGTCGAGCGCTGGTCGACATTTGTCGAGCGCCTTGTGCTGAGCAATTGTCTTCACTTGTCGACCGCTGAGACTGGCTGGATTTTGTCGAGCGCCGTTCGCTATTTGTCGAACGTTGAGACAGGCTGACTGGTGAGCGGTTAATGAAATGGCAGATTCGTCTAACGTCGTTCGACAAATGTCGAGCTCCGTTCGACGAAATCAGAGAATAAATATTTTTGTGTATTTTATTTTCTCCGATTCGATCACATTATATTTAATTGAAATTACCTTGAACAGATTTAAGTCATTAGATAGATTTGAAAGTTTGACCCTAACTCAAATCAAACCTAAGGTTCCAACAATCTCCCCCTATTTGAGTTGGGATCAAATCAAAACTAGTGACCTGGTAATCTTAAAATGGTTTTTAGAATTTTCAGTTGCAGCAGCTCATTTTTCAGCCTATTTAAAATTTCTAATTGCAGCAACCTTTATACAGATTTAAGTTTCGTTTGAGATTTGTGTTTCTTATTTTCTTTCTCACTTGGCTTCTCTGATGTTCTCCTTTTCTCTCTCACTTGGTTTAAGTTTTCAATTTTCTTCTGTAGACTCTTTAAGTTATTTTATTTAGGCAACTCATTTGATCTAGATTTGAGTTAATATGTTTTTAATATCTTGAATTGCTACAGCTGTTAATGGATTTTAAGGAATGTTTTAGATAAAAACATTGCAGACATTTTCTTTCTCATAGAATCCCCTTATTAGAAGAGACTCACACTCAGTGCTATGATCAATACTGATCAATGCAGCTACAGTAGAATGCTCAAACTGACTTGGAGAAGTCTGTAAGAATACAAAGTTGTCTTACCATAGTTTTTATGATGGAAACAATCCATGTAAATTTTAGATTTAGGGTTTAGGGTGGGATGGAGTTTAATGGTGAGAAATTAATTAGGCAGCTTCTTTGAATTTTATTAGAGTTGAAAGGTTTAGCAGTTTTAGCCTTTTTATTTCATTAAAATATAAATTTGAAAATTTTACTTGAAATTGTTGAACATAATCAATCTGTTTTTCTTTAAAAAAATGTTCAAGATTATGTTTTAAAAAGTCATTTTGTTCTTCTTTAGGTTTGTTATGTTCGGAAATCAAATGATTTATATTTGTTGACTTCTTTATTTTTATGTTACATTTTATTAAATTGGTAAAAGTTATTTTAAAAGAAGATTTGTAATTTTTAGAGGTAGGATTTTGAATTAATATTACCTCATTTACCTTTTCTACTTCTGCTTCTGCATCTGGGATTTGATGTGAACCACCATATATGGCCATCATGCAGAAAGCTCTAGCTCTGAGTTCTTCTTCTTCTTCTTCACTTACGTTTGTTGATGTTTCTGCATCAAAAATACAATTAGTTGAAGAGATGAAAGACGGTTTATTTACCATCTTGGAAAGGGAGGTCCAGATTCCTCTTGCAGAGGTGCAGTCTTCAAGCTTTTGAAGAATGTCTTTTGACACTGACTGAGTCAAGATCTGCATGGCTTTGGCATCTGCTTCTGAGGATGGAGAAGATTCTGTAGATGGGGAGGGTTCTTTATGTTTATCAGTCCGCCCATCATCAGCACCAGTTTTTAATTTATCTAGCTTCATTTTGCAAACACGGGCAGTGACATCAGTTTTTCTGTTGCCACATTTTATTTCGGTAGTTTTCTTTGAAGAAGATATATCAGCGCCAACATAAGCAGGCCCTGTCACAATAGATTTGTAAATTTCTTCATCTATGGCATTCATATATAATTTAATTCTAACTTGCCATAAAGAGATATTATCCAACTTAAATATAGGTGGATCTGAAAACAGAAGGATTTCTTGTGCCATTTTGAAAAACCCTTTTAAAAAAAAATAAGAACTAAGTGATCTTTGTGATTTCAGGTGTTAGCCTGTGTGAAAAATCAACTTCTCTAATACTGATTGAAAACAGGAGTTTTTAGTAGCATTAGACACTAGAAATTGAAATGGTAAAATCAACACCCTCTGATACCAATTGAAAGTGGAGTGTTTGTTCTTATTTATCTTATTAAAAGGTCTTGATTAAGTTTTGATTTCAAAATAAATGATATGTATATTTATATGTGTTTGCTGAGTGAGTAATTTTCACAAACAGTAAGAGTGCACAGCAAAAATAAAAACATAAAACATAAGCAAACAAAAACAATCCAGATGACACAAGAAATTATAGTAGTTCCCCTCAACTGGGTACATCTACTCTTCTACCCACTGGTAGGAATCCACTATGAGGTTGTTGTTAAGGTGCCCTCTCACCAGGTGAGCTGTTGATAAGGTGCTCTAACCAAACTGCAGGTTTTTGCTAAGGTGCCCTGTCACCGAGATTAACTTTTGAAGGGAGTTATAACCCTGTACAAGAGAGGTGAAGGAATAAAAAGGGAAAGAGAAAGTTTTGATGTTCTTCTCTGTATAAGAAGACTCTTGAAGATCCTGTTGTGGTGTTGAATGGATCTGAATATTATGTTGAAGAGCTCCCCCTGTCTGATATAGATTGATGACAGTTCTGGAGATCTCTCCTCTTGGTTGTACACGGCTTCTTTCCTCTATGCAGTGGTGATCCTGAGCAAATGGCTGTGATTGTTGTCTCAGGATGTATGTAATCTGCAGGAAAGTATTAGCAGAGGAGGGAATAAATTTGCTCTATGTTTCTGTCGTATGTACTCCTTCTTGTCCCTGTAAAAAAAATTATCTTTCTTTCTTCTGTATCTTCTCTTTTTATAATCTGAGAACCCTTGCTCTTCATTTGAATTCTTCTCTCGGGAAGAAGGAAAGAGCTTAGGTCTCCATCAACGATTTGACTCTTCGAGAAGATAACCTGCCGTTTCTGTTTATTAAAGCTGATCTGCAACGGCTATAGTATTTATTGATTTGCAACGGCTAAGTTAAATATTATAAATAAAGAAAGCAGAATAATATAATATTTGTCGAGCTCTGGATAGAATTTGTCGAGCGCTGGTCGACATTTGTCGAGCGCCTTGTGCTGAGCAATTGTCTTCACTTGTCGACCGCTGAGACTGGCTGGATTTTGTCGAGCGTCGTTCGCTATTTGTCGAACGCTGAGACAGGCTGACTAATGAGCGGTTAATGAAATGACAGATTCGTCTAACGTCGTTCGACAAATGTCGAGCTCCGTTCGACGAAATCAGAGAATAAATATTTTTGTGTATTTTATTTTCTCCGATTCGATCACATTATATTTAATTGAAATTACCTTGAACAGATTTAAGTCATTAGATAGATTTGAAAGTTTGACCCTAACTCAAATCAAACCTAAGGTTCCAACACGACGACTCAACGCGTCCGCAACTACATTTCCCTTTCCAGGAGTATATTTGATGTCGAATGTGTAGTCCCCAAGGAACTCCAACCACCTCCTCTGACGCATATTCAACTCCCTTTGATCTAGCAAGTACTTGAGGCTCTTGGGGTCGGTAAAGATGTCGATCTTCACGCCATACAAATAATGCCTCCAAAGCTTAAGAGCAAATACCACGGCCGCTAGCTCCAAATCATGGACCGGGTAATTCCTCTCATGAACCTTCAACTGCCGGGAGCCGTAGGCAATTACCTTACCGAACTGCACTAGGACACAACCCAAACCACTCCCTGAGGCGTCGCTATAAATTTCGTAGCCTTCCGTACCACATGGCGAACATAGAATGGGCGCCGTGGTCAGATGGCTCTTGATATATATTTTTGCGGTTTTGAAATTTTAGTGAAGGGTTGAGATTTTCTCCAAAACTATATCCGATAAAGGCAAGTGTACCTTATCGTCTATAGTATAGGATATTAAGAAATACCAAGGTCGTATTCCACGGGGCGCGTTGATTACTTCTACTTTGAGGAAAGTCACTATTATCTTATCTAATGATATTTTGGGGTTTTGGTTCTTAGCTAAAAAAAAGAGAAATTGCAAGCTAAATTAAGGGTTTAGATGATGATAAAAGAGGCTAGTACTCAATCAAAAGTCACCTTGGAGTGAGAAAAGACAAGTAAAAAGAAATTAAATCTAATTCCGTTTAAATTGAACTACTTGACCGTGGAGGTTCCCGAAGCTCGAACATGCCTCTCTCGAGGTTAATGCCCAACTAAGATTAGGAAAAATCAACCGGACTCTCGTCCTATAATCGATTACCTAAAACTTGCTTTACGAGGTGAACCCCACTATTGGATTTGACTCCAATCCGGGAGATTTACGTCATCCTCTCTCGAGGGGTGCGTGCAACTCTCTTTACCCTTGAGTGATCGATTCATACTTTGAGCCTCTCGGCTAACTAAATATGAAAACTTAAGCGAAAACCATATATCGAAAGTATGGCCTCACTAATTAAAAATCAAGGATAATTCAAGTGTTTATAAAAACGGAAAAAGAAAACTTTAGAAAATCATAACTTGTCTAACTCTTCCTCGGATCATTTTGATCGAGTACTAATGAGGATTAGTTAATCATGGTGGAGGGGGAAGAGGAAGAAAAATAAAAATGCATATTAAGAAATTTTAGCTAAGGAGGAGACAAAATAAAGAGAACAAACTATTTTTTTTTTATTTAAATGAAAAACTATTACAAGACTTAAGAAAGGAAATTGCAAGCTAGGAAAAACAAGATTACAAGCTTAAACTAGACTATTGCACTAAAGGAAAGCTAATACATTGCATTAGAAAAGGAAGAGAGCATGAAAATAAAGAGACATGAACATGAACATGAAAAAGGAAAACTACTCAAGATTGGCTCCAGCAGCACCTTCCCCACTCCAAAATTCTGAACCCTGAACTCAAGGAGAGCCTCTGAATTTATAGGCAAAAATTTCATGTTACACGCCCTCGGTCACGGGCGTGACCTAGGGCGTGTAATCTCTGCAGCATCGGATCCGGTCGCGGCGTGGGCTTGGCGTGACGGCGGGAGAAAATCGCACATGTCACGGGCGTGACAATTGGGTCACGGGCGTGACTCAGGAAGGCTTCATTTAATGCGGCATGGGCTAGCCAGACGCCGCGGCGGCGTGCTTGGATCACGCGGGAAGGTCACGGGCGTGACTTTGGGTCACGGGCGTGACTCAAGTTGACTTCTCAACGGCAGCTTCTCGTCTCGACGGCGGCTCCACGTGGCAGATGCTAAAATTACACGCCCCCGGTCACGGGCGTGACTTTGGGTCACGGGCGTGACCTGGGGCGTGACTGGGTGTGGACTAGCTCAACAGCACGGCTGCGACTCTGGACTGATCTTCAGGTTACACGCCCTTGGTCACGGGCGTGACCGAGGGCGTGACATGTGATTTTTCCCGATTTGTCCCAGAAATCTGCAAATATTAAAATTAGGCTAAGTTAGAATCAAAATTACAAAAAGACTACTTATAACCTAAAATTGACATAAAAAGGAAAATTCAAATTAAATAATTACAAAATTTTCTATTAAAAACTTATATAAAAACTACTTTATCAAATACCCCCATACTTGAGGTTTTGCTATTCCAGAGCAAAAGTGTGAGACATAATTTATAAGACATCCTTAAAAAAATTTTTAATTTAAAACTAAAATTTCATTTAACCAAAAGTTAAGTTAAGAGTAAATTCAAGGGGGAGTTAAGTCCTAAATTATGATGATGATTTGAAAAGAGGGAAAAAATGTTTGGGCAATAACTTCTCAAGAAAATTAAGTAGTTTGACAAAATTGTAGAAATTATAAAACTAAATTAAATTAAAATTATAAGAACTCTATCTTAAAAGAATCTTAAGGAAAAGTAAATTACTAAATATTGCTCTCTCCATAATTTTCAACTAAAACTAGAACAATGATAATTGGCTAAGGGTGATTTCATAGAATTTGGCATAAGAAGAGAAATTTTTGAATGGAGGAAATGGAATTTATCATGAAATTTCCCTTTTTTTTTTTTCTTTTCTCTTTTTTTTTTTTTTTTCTCTTCTAAAAAAAAAAACCCAAAATGTATATGGTTTAGGAGTAATGAATTTTATCCTCTTACTCCATGCCATATAATCTTTTCAAATATTTTGGGTGCATATGTTTTAGGGAATAATGAATTTTATCCTCTTATTCCCATGACATATGATCTTTTAATACACATTTTTTTTTATGCCATCAAAGGGGGTAGGGTAGGGGAAAAATAAATCTAGCTAGTTTTAAATCATATTGAGAGCAAATTCTAGTAAAATTAAAATTCCTAAGATCTAAGAAGTTAGAAGAAAGTATAATTGAAATCTAAAGAGGTTTAGGAAATTTACTACAAAATGAAGCCATTTAAAAATAAAAAGAGAAGTCATGCTAACAAAATTCTCTAATCAATTTAAAATCATAAGATGATTCTTAAATCAAGATTACCTCAAATTTAAAATTAACAAACTATGATAAGCAAAATTTTAGCCAATTAAAAACTTAAACATGCTTATAAACATTCTCAACTAGATTTCTAAGAAATCACAAAAACAACAAGGAGGGAAATAAGAATTTTTTGAATTTTTGATATTATCTTTTTTTTGAATTTTTCTCATTAAAAACTATTTACAAAGAAAGGAAACTAGATTTAAAACTTAACAAATTTTTTTGCAAGTCTTGGACTTCCCAAGGGCTACCCGGTGAAGGGTTCGCAAGGTACTAGGAGGTGTGATGGGATAAAATCCCAAACGTCCCTTTCCAAGATTTAAATTTTTCTGTTTTCTATTTTTTTTTTTTGAGTTTTGGGTTTTACAAGTGCTAAAATAGAAGAAAAACATAAGAAAATATATATATATATTTTTTTTTTGAAAATTTTCTAATTTAACAACTATTTACAAGAATTTACAAAGGGCTATTCACACCCCCATACTTAAAGTTAAACATTGTCCCCAATGTTTAAAAATAAGTATGAAGTAGGAAAAAAAATGCAAAAACGAAAGAAGAGAAGGAAAAAGGGCTTCCCTGATTTTTTTGAAGCTTTTGTGGGGAAGCCGCGATTACCTGCAAAAGTTGTTAAAGCAGAAAAGAAGAGACAAGAGAAAATAACAAAAGATAACTTTGGGGTGCCTCCCAAAAGCGCTTTGTTTAAGGTCGCGTAGTGATACGTAAAACTTAGGATATAAAATTTCTCCAAATTCTACGAACTATAGGCAAGAGCACCTATCATTCATAGTATAGGATATTTAGAAATAAATATCAAGTGTCGTATTCCACGGGGTTGTTGATTACTTCTACTCACGCAAATTAATATTATTTTATCTAGATTTAAGAAGATTTTTAGAATAATAAAAGAGAAAAGAAAAAAGAGCATTTGATCGGAAATCCTTCTTGAGTTAAATAAATTGTAAAATCTAAATTCATAACCAAAAGCGATAGAATAATTCGACCGTGGAGGTTCCCAAAATATGGTAGAGCCTCTCTCGAGAGAACTACCACCTAACCTTAGGTTGATCGATTAAGACCCCTCGGCCAGTCGAAACCCCTAAGCTTGCTTTATGCGGTGAGCCCCACTATTGGATTTGACTCCAATCCGAAAGATTTGTGTCACCCTCTCTCGAGGAATGCATGCAACTCTTTCCACTAATGAATGATCTACACAAATTCATGGATCTCTCGATCACTAGAAAATGGATCAAGAATTGATATTCATATACCGGCAATATGAGATCAATCGAGAAAAATCAAAAGTGGATCGTAATAATTCTTAAACTAAAGCTACGACAATGAGAGATTACAAAATAAGAAAAGCTTAAGAATTCATCCGATCAAATGCTATAAATTCAGCTAAACATATTTGAAAAGAGAAACATTTTTATAACTAAGTAAAGAGAATTACAATTGCAGGAATTGGAAATCTAAACTATGAATTGAAATTTGCAAGACATAAAGTAAATCTGCATAAAGAAAATACAATAAGAAAATGCTGAAAAACTAATCTAAAAATGACCCAATCTAAGCTAGGATCGGATCCCCATCACTTTGGCAGCAGCTGGCTTTTATAGGCAGAAAATTGGTGAGTCACGCCCTTGGTCACGCCCGTGACCAAGGGCGTGTAAGCTGCGTAATTGCGTCTTGAAAGCCCGGGAACGTTGGGGAAGAAAAACCGCCAAAATTAATCATCTCGACGGGTCACGGCCTCGGTCACCCCCGTGACCTAGGGCGTGACTTGACCGAATCTGGAAACGGCGGGAAACGGCGCGATCTGGAGTTATTCTGGCAGTTGCGGGAAGGGTCACCCCCTAGGTCATGGCCGTGACATGGAGTCACGCCCGTGACAGAGGGCGTGACTTGACCAAATCTTGAAACAGCGCGATCTGGAGTTATTCTGGCATTTGCGGGAAGGGTCACCCCCTAGGTCATGGCCGTGACATAGAGTCACGCCCGTGACCTGGGGCGTGTAGGCTGGAAATGATGTGACGGCGTGTTCTGGCAGCTAGAAGATGGCTGGGTTGAGTCATGGCCGTGACTTTATGTCACGCCCTTGGTCATGGCCGTGACTGAGGGCGTGTAATACTAAATTGGGCTGGCGGCATGATCTGGCAGATGTAAGATGGCTGGGTTGAGTCATGGCCGTGACTTGAAGTCACGCCCTTGGTCATGGCCGTGACCGAGGGCGTGTACTGAAGAATTTTGCAGACTTGTTCCATTCTTTCCCCTGAACATGGCTGTGAGCTTGAATTTGCTATTAGCAGCCCCAGATTACCTGAAAACATAAAATAAAGCGAATTAGATATATATTAAACTAAAATTATATAAAAACTAATTAATTACTACTAAAATACTATATAAAAATAACTATAAATAATGCACTATCAAATACCCCCACACTTAAGCTTTTGCTATTCCAGAGCAAAAACTAATTTATAAGTACGAGATGAATTTATAGGACATTTCCAAAAAGATTTACTTCTAATTATGTACTCCAAATCTTATAAAACTCATGTCAAAATAAGTTAAGAAATTAAAATTCAGATTTATAAGAAATAATTTATAATTCATAAATTGAGATGAGTAGAATAAATATTAGTTTCAAAATTCTCTAACTAAATCTTCATAAACAAAATTGCATTGAATTAAGTAAAATAACCAAGATTAAAATTATAGAAATTTTAAACATCATTAGAAACTTTTAGAAAACTACAAAATATTAACTATGCTCTCTCAAAAATATCTTAGGATAAGCAAATAAACTTGGCTAATTGGGGTAAAGCTGGCATTGAAGAAGTTACTTTGCATATAGAAAATGATGAATTTTATCCTCTCATTTCCATCTTTTTTTAATTTCTTTTTTTTTATATCCCAAATGTATATGTTTAGGAGTGATGAATTTTATCCTCTCAACTCCATGCCATATAATCTTTTACTAATTTGGGTGCATATGTTTAGGAATGATGAATTTTATCCTCTCATTTCCATGACATATGATCTTTTCAAATATTTTTTTATATGCCAAATAAAAGGGTTAAACAAAAAGGTAGGGGAAGGGCTAGGGTTTAAAGGCTACAAAAATTCCAAAGAAATATTTTAAGAGCATAGAAAATAAATTGAGCAATCTATAAGAAACTATGAGTTCAAGTTAATATAAGTAAAATCTAAAGATATTTAACACAATTACTACAAAATTGAATTATGATATTTTAAAGAGAGAAAGTAAAACTAAGAAATATTCTAAACAAATCAAAATAATGAAAAACTCATTAAATCAAATTCATCTAAAAATTAAATCTAACATATTTTGAAGAGAAATATATGATTTAAAAATTCATAAAAAGAAAACTCTTAAAAAAAACCTATAAAGACAACTCATAATTAAAATTAATTTTGCATAAATAAAGTTTGGAGAATTTTAATATTACAAAATTTATCTTATTGGAAAAATAGTTTTTTTTATAAGTTTTTTAAACATTTTAAAATAAAACAAATTTTTTTGTATTTTTCATATTTTTAAATCAAAATTGCAACAGAAAACAAAGAAACAATTTTTTTATGATTTTTAACATGTTTTCAATTTTTTTTTTTTTTATAAAAATAAACATTAGAGAACACCCCCCCATACTTAAAGATAAACATTGTCTCCAATGTTTATAAATAAGAATGAAAAGGCCAAACAGGAAAAGAAAATGCATAAAATAAAAGAAAAATAGCAAAAATATAAAGATAAGCAAGGGGTGCCTCCCAAGAGCGCTTTGTTTAACGTCTTTTAGCTAGACGTTAAGGGTTAGCTAAAAGGATATTCAAATTGAAAATGCACAGGCAACTCCCTTAATTCACGCTGAGGTGAAAATGCCGAAAACTGTTGCCCGACGACTCCTCCGCTATAATCCTGATTCTTTTGTTTTCCGTTAGCGCGAAATTGTGAATCCAAATTACCTATACATACCTTAGGTAATTTGGATTGCTGGAGATGAGCGGCAAATGGATCGGTGAAGACGTTTGGTTGCACCGGCTCATCCTCTACATGAAAATCGTTAGAAGAAAAAGAATCAAAATTAAGCGAGTCAGAAAATATTTCACAAGGAGGAGTTTCTTGTGAAAACACATGATTAAGCTCCGGTTGTTCATTTTCAAAAATAAAATTCGTATCCAAAAATTTATTTGAAATTCCAAGTGGACTAAATTCATGGGACACAATATTTTCATGAATTTCACTTTCAAAGTGAATAATTGGCGAGAGAGAAAATTCATGAAAAATAGGAGGAGATTCGGGCGGAGGAGGTGAAGAAACATGTTCTTCATCAATTTCGTCCGGTGTCTCCATGACTCTTTTAAATTCGTGGTAAAGAAGTTCTTCTTGAGCTTGGGTATAAATATTTAAATTTTGATAAATAGAATCTGAAGAATACCCAAGAGTAGAAGAAAAAGAATTTTGTGGGGTAAAAGAGGAGGAATGAAAATCTTGATTGACTGAATTTCCTTCATCGCACCGAAAACTATCCGGGTGATCTTGCCACCATGAATAATTAATATCGGAGCAAGAAGAAATATTATTAGAATCGGAAAAATCATTCGCATGAAAACTAGATGAATTATTTTCATCAAAGTTTGAATAATTATTTTCATAAATAAACTCAAAATTATTTCCATAAGAAAAATTTTGAGAGTAAAAATTAATATAACAATCCTCACTTCGATGCGGTGCTCCACAAAAATTACAATTAACTTGGCGCTTCCGTGCGGCTTCCAAAAGATTGACTTTATTTTGAAGCTCGGCAACTTTGGCGGCCAATTGAGATAACATTTTTGAAGAAAGAAAATTGAACAATCGTCACTTAATAGAATGAAATTTGAAAATAAATCAAAAAGAGAAATGGGGGTGGAGAAAGAGAATGATAAAAGTAATAAAATTCACGCTTTCAAAATATCAACAAAAATATTCCCCGGCAACGGCGCCAAAAACTTGATACGTAAAACTTAGGATATAAAATTTCTCCAAATTCTACGAACTATAGGCAAGAGCACCTATCATTCATAGTATAGGATATTTAGAAATAAATATCAAGTGTCGTATTCCACGGGGTTGTTGATTACTTCTACTCACGCAAATTAATATTATTTTATCTAGATTTAAGAAGATTTTTAGAATAATAAAAGAGAAAAGAAAAAAGAGCATTTGATCGGAAATCCTTCTTGAGTTAAATAAATTGTAAAATCTAAATTCATAACCAAAAGCGATAGAATAATTCGACCGTGGAGGTTCCCAAAATATGGTAGAGCCTCTCTCGAGAGAACTACCACCTAACCTTAGGTTGATCGATTAAGACCCCTCGGCCAGTCGAAACCCCTAAGCTTGCTTTATGCGGTGAGCCCCACTATTGGATTTGACTCCAATCCGAAAGATTTGTGTCACCCTCTCTCGAGGAATGCATGCAACTCTTTCCACTAATGAATGATCTACACAAATTCATGGATCTCTCGATCACTAGAAAATGGATCAAGAATTGATATTCATATACCGGCAATATGAGATCAATCGAGAAAAATCAAAAGTGGATCGTAATAATTCTTAAACTAAAGCTACGACAATGAGAGATTACAAAATAAGAAAAGCTTAAGAATTCATCCGATCAAATGCTATAAATTCAGCTAAACATATTTGAAAAGAGAAACATTTTTATAACTAAGTAAAGAGAATTACAATTGCAGGAATTGGAAATCTAAACTATGAATTGAAATTTGCAAGACATAAAGTAAATCTGCATAAAGAAAATACAATAAGAAAATGCTGAAAAACTAATCTAAAAATGACCCAATCTAAGCTAGGATCGGATCCCCATCACTTTGGCAGCAGCTGGCTTTTATAGGCAGAAAATTGGTGAGTCACGCCCTTGGTCACGCCCGTGACCAAGGGCGTGTAAGCTGCGTAATTGCGTCTTGAAAGCCCGGGAACGTTGGGGAAGAAAAACCGCCAAAATTAATCATCTCGACGGGTCACGGCCTCGGTCACCCCCGTGACCTAGGGCGTGACTTGACCGAATCTGGAAACGGCGGGAAACGGCGCGATCTGGAGTTATTCTGGCAGTTGCGGGAAGGGTCACCCCCTAGGTCATGGCCGTGACATGGAGTCACGCCCGTGACAGAGGGCGTGACTTGACCAAATCTTGAAACAGCGCGATCTGGAGTTATTCTGGCATTTGCGGGAAGGGTCACCCCCTAGGTCATGGCCGTGACATAGAGTCACGCCCGTGACCTGGGGCGTGTAGGCTGGAAATGATGTGACGGCGTGTTCTGGCAGCTAGAAGATGGCTGGGTTGAGTCATGGCCGTGACTTTATGTCACGCCCTTGGTCATGGCCGTGACCGAGGGCGTGTAATACTAAATTGGGCTGGCGGCATGATCTGGCAGATGTAAGATGGCTGGGTTGAGTCATGGCCGTGACTTGAAGTCACGCCCTTGGTCATGGCCGTGACCGAGGGCGTGTACTGAAGAATTTTGCAGACTTGTTCCATTCTTTCCCCTGAACATGGCTGTGAGCTTGAATTTGCTATTAGCAGCCCCAGATTACCTGAAAACATAAAATAAAGCGAATTAGATATATATTAAACTAAAATTATATAAAAACTAATTAATTACTACTAAAATACTATATAAAAATAACTATAAATAATGCACTATCACGTAGCTTGACCCACTTGCCGATTATGTTATATGATGAAGAAAAATCGCATCACTCTTGTCATTAGGTACGTCTCCCGGAAGATACAATTTAAGGCGGTGCCCGTTAACTTTGAAGGAGCCTTTTTCCGGGTGGGAAATTAGGATTGTCCCATAGGACCAAACCTCTTTAACAATAAAGGGTCCGGACCATCGGGATTTTAATTTTCCCGGAAAAAGGCGAAGGCGAGAATTATAAAGGAGGACGAGATCGCCCGGCGAAAAAGTTTTCGGAAATTTTATATGTTTATCGTGATAAAACTTTGTTCGCTCCTTATATAATTTATTGCTCTCATACGCATTCGCTCGCCATTCATCTAACTCGTTTATTTGAAACTTCCTTTGTTCACCCGCTAAAGTGGAATCGAGATTTAAAAATTTAAGCGCCCAAAATGCGCGGTGTTCTAATTCGACCGGAAGGTGGCAAGCCTTGCCATAGACCATTCGATATGGTGTACAACCGATAGCGGTCTTGTACGCCGTACGATAGGCCCAAAGCGCGTCATCGAGCTTTATTGCCCAATCCTTCCGATTAATAGAAACCGTTTTCTCTAAAATTCGCTTTAATTCTCGATTAACCACTTCGACTTGGCCGCTCGTTTGTGGGTGATATGCAGTGGATAGTTTGTGCGTGACACCATATTTTGCTAAAGTTTTTGTGAATTGAGTATTGCAAAAATGGGTGCCCCGATCACTCACAATAGCGCGCGGAGTGCCAAATCGAGAAAATAATTTTTTTAAAAAGTTAACGACGACTCGCGCATCGTTGGTGGGGAGAGCTTGCGCTTCCGCCCACCTTGATACGTAGTCGACCGCCACTAGAATATACTTATTTGAAAATGAAGGAGGGAGAGGACCAACGAAATCAATGCCCCAAAGATCGAAAATCTCGCATTCTAAGAAAATATTTTGGGGCATCTCATCCCGGCGAGAGATGTTGCCCGACCGCTGGCAGCTGTCGCAAGTACTCACAAGGGTGTGAGCATCTTTGAAGAGCGTGGGCCAATAAAAGCCTGCCTCCAGCGCCTTCCTCGCGGTTCGGTTCGAATGATAATGACCACCGGATGGTCCCTCGTGACAATGTCGTAAAATTTTAAGACCCTCCTCACTCGAGACGCATCGTCTCACCACTTGGTCTGCGCATATACGGAATAAAAAGGGGTCCTCCCAAAAGTAATTCTTTAAATCAGAAAAGAATTTCTTCTTTTTCTGACTCGAGAATTCTTTTGGCAAGACCCGGGCTACTAAATAGTTAGCCAGATCTGCAAACCAGGGGGTAGACGACGTATTAATATCTTCGAGAGCGAGGAGGCGCTCTTCGGGAAATTTATCATCGATGTCAGATTCTATCAAAACTTCCGAGGCGGGGTTTTCTAAACGGGAGAGATGATCGGCCGCCAAGTTTTCGGCTCCTCTTTTGTCCCGGATCTCTAAGTCAAACTCCTGCAAGAGGAGGATCCATCGCAAAAGACGAGGCTTGGCGTCCGATTTGCTTAAAAGATACCTAAGTGCGGAGTGATCCGTGAAGACAAGAACTTTTGAGAGGGTGATATATGACCTAAACTTATCGAAGGCAAAAACGATCGCTAGAAGCTCCTTTTCGGTTGTGGTGTAATTCGCTTGTGCCGACGTGAGTGTTTTGCTCGCATAATAAATAGGGTGGAAATACTTACTCACCCGTTGGCCTAAAACGGCACCAACCGCAATGTCACTCGCGTCGCACATGATTTCAAAAGGAAGCGACCAATCCGGCGCGACTAGAATCGGGGAGTTTATAAGTTTCTCTTTGATGAGTTTAAAAGCCAAATGGCATTCATCGCTAAAAATAAACGAGGATTCTTTTTCAAGAAGGTGGGTTAACGGCTTTGTGATTTTTGAAAAATTCTGTATAAAGCGCCGATAAAACCCCGCGTGGCCTAGGAAACTACGAATAGCTTTTACGTTTGTTGGAGGGGGAAGTTTTTCAATCACTTCGATCTTGGCCTTATCGACCTCGATCCCCATGCCCGAAATTTTATGACCAAGGACTAGCCCTTCCTTGACCATAAAATGGCATTTCTCCCAATTAAGTGCTAAATTCGTTTCCTCGCATCGCTGCAACACGCGCTCAAGATTTTTTAAACAATTTTTAAATGAATTTCCGAACACGGAAAAGTCGTCCATAAACACTTCCATCACCTCCTCTACTAACTCGTCAAATATTGCCAGCATACATCTTTGGAATGTAGCTGGCGCATTACAAAGACCAAATGGCATCCTTCGATAAGCGAAGGTGCCAAAGGGACAAGTGAAAGTGGTTTTCTCTTGGTCCTCGGGCGAAATCGGTATTTGAAAATATCCCGACAAACCATCGAGAAAACAGTAGTAGGAGTGACCTGAAAGGCGCTCTAAAATTTGATCGATGAATGGTAGGGGGAAGTGATCCTTACGGGTGGCATCATTTAGTTTTCGGTAATCGATGCACATCCGCCAACCCGTAACAGTACGGGTTGGGATCAACTCGTTATTCTCATTAGCTACTACCGTAATGCCACCTTTCTTTGGTACGACTTGTACTGGGCTAACCCAAGTACTATCCGATATCGGGTAGATAATTCCCGCGTCCAATAGTTTGATCACTTCGGCCTTAACGACTTCTTTCATGTTAGGGTTTAGCCGTCGTTGAGGCTGGACCGAATTTCGGGAATTATCTTCGAGGAAGATTTTATGAGTGCAGAAGGAAGGGTTTATACCCTTTATATCCGAAATTTGCCACGCAATTGCGTGGCGGTGCTTTCTTAAGACAATAGCCAACTCGGAAATTTCTGAGTTGCTAAGTTCGGATGAAACGATGACGGGTAGCTTCGACTCTTTTTCTAAAAATAAATACTTAAGGTGAGGGGGAAGTTGCTTTAGTTCCAAAACGGGTGGCTCTTCATAAGATGTTTTGATTTTTAATTTTTCTAAAAATAGTGGTTCGGGTGGTGTGAAACGAGTGACTTCTTCTTCTTCCAGACAAAAGAGCTCGGCGAACTCGGACTCGTGACTCGAGGTGGAGACTAACTCGGGAGGGGAATCGAATTCCCAACACTCTTCCAGGTAAAAACATGAATCGTCGTTTTCTAATGTGTTCCGCATCGAGGAATTTATGCCGAAAGAAACTTCATCATCTCCAACCCGAAGGAGGAGCTTTCCGTTACTTACGTCAATAATGGCGCGGGAGGTGGCAAGGAAGGGGAGGCCGAGTATGAGGGGTACTTCGGCATCCTCTTCGATGTCAAGAATGACAAAGTCCACCGGGAAGATGAACTTGTCGACCTTGACGAGCACGTCCTCCACTATTCCTACCGGATATTTTAAAGAGCGATCCGCTAATTGAATACTCATTCGAGTGGGGCTTGGATTTCCTAGACCTAGTTTCTTAAATAATGAAAAAGGCATGAGATTGATACTTGCTCCCAGATCCGCTAAAGCGTGTTTTACTAACGAATTGCCAAATAAACACGGGATGGAAAACCGTCCCGGGTCATTCACTTTTGTAGGCAATTTGTTGAGTACAACCGCGGAGCATTCTGCGTTCAAAGAAATATGCGAAATATCTTCTAATTTTTTTCTTATTGGAGAGCAACTCCTTAAGATATTTCGCATATTTAGGCATTTGAGAGATAGCCTCGCAGAAGGGTACATTAATGTGGATTTGCTTTAAAATATCTAAAAACTTTTTATAATTCTTTTCGGCGCTCTCGCTTTTAAACTTAGATGGATACGGAACATTAGAAGTAGAAGCGCGCGGAGCTAACGTAGTAGGTAAAATTGAAGATAAAATAGGAGGAAGAGGAGGAGAGGAAGTTACCATGGGTTCGTCCTGCTTAGAAGCCACCTCCTTCCCGCTTCGGAGTGTAATCGCGTTTGCGCTCTCCCTTGGGTTGGGCTCCGTGTTTCCCGGAAGGGCTCCTTGCGGTCGCTCGGAGATTATCTTTGCTAGCTGGCCCACTTGGTTCTCTAAATTTTTGATCGATCCGGTGAGGTTCCGGATGTTCGCTTCAGTTGTAGCAACATATTTTGCAAAAACCTCTTCAAGCGGAGAGGGTTTTTGCTGTTGCGGTGGAAAACCGGGTGGATTAAAATTTTGAGGGGGAGTTAAATTGAGAAGTTGATTTGGAGGTTGATTTAAATTTAAGGGACGCTGAGCATTTCCTTGATTGCTCCATGAGAAGTTCGGATGATTCCTATAACCCGCATTGTAGGTGTTATTATACGGAGCGGTGTTCGGGTTATAGGAAGGCCGAGGTGGATTTCCCATGTAATCAACTTGCTCTTCAAGTAAAATATTATTAGCCCAAGGAGGAGTGGCGGAGGAAGCAGACATCTCCGCCACTTGCTTTGTTAAGCGCTCAACTTGTAAAGCCAAATTTGCGTTAGCGTCTATTTCAAAAATTCCGGCCGGCTTATTAGGCCGCGCTCGGGGCATGTTCCATTGATACGCATTTGTGGCCATCTCTTCGAAAAGCTCTTGAGCGGCGATCGGGGTTTTGTTATTTAATGTCCCCCCGGCGGCCGCATCAATCATTTGCCTCGTTTGGAGATTTAAGCCATTATAAAATATTTGCACTTGTTGCCAAGTGGCAAGTGCGTGGTGAGGGCATCGACGCAAAAGCTCCTTGAAGCGCTCCCATGTATCATAGAGAGTCTCCGAGTCGATTTGCATGAACGATGCAATATCCGTGCGTAATTTAGCGGTCTTTGAAGGCGGGAAATATTTATTAAGAAATTTTTCCGCCATTTCGTCCCATGTAGTGATGGATCCCCTTGGTAGGGAGCCCAGCCACTGCTTGGCCTTAGACCGCAGAGAGAAAGGAAAAAGACGTAATCGAATGGCATCATCGGTGACGCCATTGATCTTAAAAGTGTCGCAAATTTCAAGAAAGTAAGAGATATGTGAATTTGGATCCTCGTCCGGTTGACCATCAAAGGTCACCGATTGTTGCACCATTTGTATGATGCTGGACTTGATCTCAAAATTATTGTTCGCCACCGCGGGGCGAACAATACTCGATTGTGTGCCTTCCAAATTCGGCCGCGCATAATAGGACATGGTCCGTTGCGCGTCCTCATTAGGGTTTGGCTCGTTAAGATTAGGAGGATTAAGATTATGATCCATATTTGCTGCGTTAGTGTCCCCGATTGACTCTTCAGATTCTACTTGATTTCCTTGATCACGAGAACGGCGGTGCCTCAAAAGGGTTCGCTCGATTTCCGGATCAAAAGGAAGAATCGAAGTGCTACCACGGGTCATACACTAAAAAGAGAAGGAAAGAAGAAGAAAAAGAGAGAATATTTTTTTGTTCTTTTTAGGCGGATTAAGTTAGTCTTGGACTTCCCAAGATCTACCCGGTGAAGGGTTTGCAAGGTACTAGAGGCTGTGATGGGAATTCAAGCCCAAAGCGTCCTTTCCAAGAATTTTAATTTCACCCATAAGATTTTCAAAAATAGAAAAACTAGAATAAAAACAACATGATAAAATTAATAGCTATCCTTGTTTCAAAATATCTACGCAAAAGTCCCCGGCAACGGCGCCAAAAACTTGATATATATTTTTGCGGTTTTGAAATTTTAGTGAAGGGTTGAGATTTTCTCCAAAACTATATCCGATAAAGGCAAGTGTACCTTATCGTCTATAGTATAGGATATTAAGAAATACCAAGGTCGTATTCCACGGGGCGCGTTGATTACTTCTACTTTGAGGAAAGTCACTATTATCTTATCTAATGATATTTTGGGGTTTTGGTTCTTAGCTAAAAAAAAGAGAAATTGCAAGCTAAATTAAGGGTTTAGATGATGATAAAAGAGGCTAGTACTCAATCAAAAGTCACCTTGGAGTGAGAAAAGACAAGTAAAAAGAAATTAAATCTAATTCCGTTTAAATTGAACTACTTGACCGTGGAGGTTCCCGAAGCTCGAACATGCCTCTCTCGAGGTTAATGCCCAACTAAGATTAGGAAAAATCAACCGGACTCTCGTCCTATAATCGATTACCTAAAACTTGCTTTACGAGGTGAACCCCACTATTGGATTTGACTCCAATCCGGGAGATTTACGTCATCCTCTCTCGAGGGGTGCGTGCAACTCTCTTTACCCTTGAGTGATCGATTCATACTTTGAGCCTCTCGGCTAACTAAATATGAAAACTTAAGCGAAAACCATATATCGAAAGTATGGCCTCACTAATTAAAAATCAAGGATAATTCAAGTGTTTATAAAAACGGAAAAAGAAAACTTTAGAAAATCATAACTTGTCTAACTCTTCCTCGGATCATTTTGATCGAGTACTAATGAGGATTAGTTAATCATGGTGGAGGGGGAAGAGGAAGAAAAATAAAAATGCATATTAAGAAATTTTAGCTAAGGAGGAGACAAAATAAAGAGAACCAACTATTTTTTTTTTATTTAAATGAAAAACTATTACAAGACTTAAGAAAGGAAATTGCAAGCTAGGAAAAACAAGATTACAAGCTTAAACTAGACTATTGCACTAAAGGAAAGCTAATACATTGCATTAGAAAAAGAAGAGAGCATGAAAATAAAGAGACATGAACATGAACATGAAAAAGGAAAACTACTCAAGATTGGCTCCAGCAGCACCTTCCCCACTCCAAAATTCTGAACCCTGAACTCAAGGAGAGCCTCTGAATTTATAGGCAAAAATTTCATGTTACACGCCCTCGGTCACGGGCGTGACCTAGGGCGTGTAATCTCTGCAGCATCGGATCCGGTCGCGGCGTGGGCTTGGCGTGACGGCGGGAGAAAATCGCACATGTCACGGGCGTGACAATTGGGTCACGGGCGTGACTCAGGAAGGCTTCATTTAATGCGGCATGGGCTAGCCAGACGCCGCGGCGGCGTGCTTGGATCACGCGGGAAGGTCACGGGCGTGACTTTGGGTCACGGGCGTGACTCAAGTTGACTTCTCAACGGCAGCTTCTCGTCTCGACGGCGGCTCCACGTGGCAGATGCTAAAATTACACGCCCCCGGTCACGGGCGTGACTTTGGGTCACGGGCGTGACCTGGGGCGTGACTGGGTGTGGACTAGCTCAACAGCACGGCTGCGACTCTGGACTGATCTTCAGGTTACACGCCCTTGGTCACGGGCGTGACCGAGGGCGTGACATGTGATTTTTCCCGATTTGTCCCAGAAATCTGCAAATATTAAAATTAGGCTAAGTTAGAATCAAAATTACAAAAAGACTACTTATAACCTAAAATTGACATAAAAAGGAAAATTCAAATTAAATAATTACAAAATTTTCTATTAAAAACTTATATAAAAACTACTTTATCAGCTCTTCAGCTCTTCAAAAGCTCGTGCGCACTCGGGCGACCAAACGAACTTATGATCTTTCCTAGTCAATTTAGTGAGAGGAAGTGCAATCCTCGAGAAGTTTTCCACAAAGCGCCTATAATAGCCGGCAAGTCCTAAGAAACTTCGGACTTCCGCTACGTTTTTCAACAAAGGCCAGGCTCAGATCGCTTCTATCTTCGACGGATCAACCGCAATTCCATCTCCACTAACGACGTGACCAAGGAATGCTACTGACGGTAGCCAAAACTCGCACTTGGAGAACTTGGCATATAGCTGACTCTTCCTCAAGGTGCTCAGAACTGCGTGCAGATGCCCTACATGCTCCTCTTTCGACTGAGAGTATACCAAAATGTCGTCGATGAAGACGATCACAAATTGATCCAAATACTCTCGAAACGTCCTGTTCATTAAGTCCATGAACACCGACGGTGCATTAGACAGACCGAACGGCATCACCGTGAACTCATAGTGCCCAAAGCGGGTACTGAACGCTGTCTTTGGAATATCACATTCCCTAATACTAAGTTGATAGTAGCCGGACCTTAAGTCAAGCATAGAGTATACCGTCGACCCAACCTGTTGGTCAAGTAAGTCATCGATTCTCGGAATCAGATAACGGTTCCTCTCGGTTAGCTTGGTCCGCTACTACTAGGACAACACAAAACTGGTCTTAGGCCCCGAATCCTTCAACAAGGTGAAGAACATCTTCGCGCCTTTTCACAGCTTCTCCTATTCGCACTCGCTCGAGATCTATTAGGCAGCATTACCTCCAATCTATCCTTGAGTAAGGTAAATGACAATTCGATTCATAACACGAAGTCCTTAGACAAATAGGAGAGCGATGCTCCCACACCAACAGAGCTCTCGTCGAATAGTCGATAATTAGGACAAGGCCTAATTGCACACAAATACAAGACATAAAATTTTGTTGTCAACAGATACAGTGGACATATTTCTATCTCTATCCACACACGGGGTAGAAATCATATTAGGAGATGATCATCCATACCTGTGGCAACATCGCATTGCTGAATGACCTCTTGCTGGCCATAAGAGTAGACTCTCGGCTGGGTTAGAGAATATTGGGGAATCGAAGACTCCACCGCTTTGCCTTTCTCCATAGGAGCTGAACCCATCACACGAGCATAGTCCATTTCTCCGCTTTTTGCTTTTGGGGGACCACTTCGACACACCACGGCTTTGTGTCCCACCTTTCCACAAGTGAAACAATTTAAGGAACACCGTGCAGTCTTAGCTTCCACAGAGTTAAACTTTCTCTTGTTTCTTCTGAACTCAGACTTGGACTGAGAGACCGACGCATGAAACTCATTAAAGTCTTTCGCGCACGGCATACTCTTCATATCCATTTCCAGAGATTTTGCTGTTTTCACTAAGACGTTGAAGCCGAGTAACTTTGGACCCACAAGCATTAGTCTTAGGTCATCTCGCAGACCATTGTAGAACTTGTTGACCTTGGTTTCCTCATCTTCCCACATAGGCCTCTCATAACGATTCCGACTGATGAACTCACTCAGGTACTCATCCACTGAGTGCTCTCCCTGCTCTAGGTGTGAACACTGATCTTGCAGTTCAGGAATCTCGGTTAGGGGTATAAACTTTAGAAGGAATGACTCATGGAAGTTTTCCCAAGAGATTTCGGAAAGTTGTCTCCCACCAAACTTGTGCAACAACTCTTCTTCCCACCAAAGTCTTGCTTCTCTTATAAGTAGGAAGGTGGTTAAGGTTACCAACATATCTTTGCTTATAAGCATTGACATTAAAGTCCTCTTTATTTCTGACAACCACTCAGCAGCTCTCCCAGGGGATTCCATCCCCTCGAAGGATGGAGGGTTGAGGCTCAGAAAGTACTTTAATTGCTGGTCACGCGCTCGCCCCACTACTACCTGTGCAACTCGACGTTCCACCCTCAGCTCTACCACAGGTTCCACTACAGCAACAGTTACAGGGGCCACATCCAGAGTCGGAGTAGTAGGCTGTGCAAGCTGCCCAGACTGAGTGTTGATCATCGCGAAGACCGCTTCAGCGACTAACTTGATCATCTCAGCCGAAGGAGTGGTCGCTGTCACCTCAGACGACCCACTACTTTCAGCAGTGTTACGGGGTTGAGACGGCCCCGCACCACTCCTAGTCACCTATAATCGTGTAAGAGACAATTTAGTGACTGAAAGCATAGCAAACAACAATCATGGAACGCTCAGGTTCCGCAAACAAGTATGTTTTTCCATTCCTAAGTGGACATTCTTATTAGTTTTTGTCGTTTTAGGTGAATGCACATCCCGTGCACACCACCCCTTAAAAGGAATTCGTCCCGAATTCGCTAAACTACGGATCGATGCCTTAAGTCCGATACCAAATTGTAACACCCTGCAAGTACGAAAAGTATAACAGCGGGTCCGGCCGGGACCCCACGCCATACAAACCACACTAGCTAGGAGTTAAAAGGTGATAAACAGAAAAGAATACAACTACACGAGAGTACAAAACGTAAGCGGAAGCATTTGATTAAAACATTTCAATTAGAATTGTCCACTATCGAAGGAATGAAACCAAAATATAGAGTTACGGCCTTAAGGCCTTACATTTACCAAATGTGATAAAAACTCCAAACATACATCGGCACGCAGGCCGGCAATACAAGGAAAACAGAAAAGAGGCTGGCCTTCGAGGGCCAACTCAGCATAAGGGCCACCGCCCACTATTTTCCGCTAGGCTCACCTGCACCTGCATAAGGACATTCCACCAAGCGGTGGCAAACAAGGTAACAATCAGCAAAGCTGACCAAATTATAACGACCCCACCCCTTTCTCGGGGTGGCGGAGCTTCTACCCTGCAAGCAAGCCATACTAGCACAAGTACTAATATAAAGAAAGTGCAACTACACAAGGTGAGGTTTCAAGCACAATCAATCTTCTAGGTTGAGCATCAAAAGAAAGGAACCTAGGTATGCACCTGATGTTGGTTGGGTTCACCCGAAGGTTCCCACAACCGCCTAAACAACCGCATGAGGCTAACAACATCAATTCATCACAAACGTGGGTACACACAACCGCACGCTCCATGCTCACTAGGCATGCACCAAAGGTACTTCTTCCCGAGCACCAAAACCATCATGAGTCCGGAAACTCTAGATAGAAAACAGCTTTTGGTCGGTCTAGGCAAGACGCCCTTCCAACCTCTCCCAAGGTCGTTCGGGTTTACAAGAGATAAATCCCCCTACCGCCGCACCTGGAAACGGGTTCAGTTCAGCCAATTCTCGTGCTCTTGTCATCGATTGAACACACGATGCGGGTATGACATCACCTCGGCCCGTAAGAGTTTAGCACTCGTTAGTGCTACACAAAACATAAGTTACAACACCCAAGCCTTAAAAGTTTACTTTGTAACGACTCAAGACCCGACTCCGCCTTTCGGCCGGAGGGCATGATGGATCGTTAGGGCTTTACACGTAACCAAAAGGAGGTACAAAACCACTCCTCAACAATTCTAGTGGTGAAGGTTTGCATTCAACCACTCGCAAAGCATGGGGCTTCCGTTAGGATCTTCACAAGACGCCTACGCTTAAATCCCGCAATACTATCGCATATATCACAGAGTCATTCTCCGGCACGCATTCTAGGCTTAACCTAAATGCAACGTCGCAAATCAAGCATCACCGATTCGGGCTCACGGCCACGAATAGGCTTCACACACAATGCCTAAATCCGCACGACTACCGGATTTTCTACATGCAATATGCCGGGGACAGACACAATCGACCCGGAGTTCCGAAGAACTTGAGGGAATCCTACACTTCACCCATTTGGTAAAAGGGATCCCTCATGCAAGCATAGAGAAATGAAGGAGGGGACAAAAGACAAGTCCAAACAACGGGAGAAGGAATCGTTACCCTAGGAGCGTTCTTTTTCGCCATGTATCCGAGATTCTAGGCGGAGGGAAATGACCGCACCGGGATGCACTCTCCAGATCTGGAAACGGTTCGCGAAACGGAGCTCCGGAGCTCCGTCAATGGCGGAATCTCCCTTCTTCTTCCTTGCCTCCTTCTTCTTCCTCTAGGTCTGGAGAGAGAAAAGCCTCAAAAGAATGAGGGTTAATCTCCTCTCACAAGCCCTAAGACCCCCCAGCAACTAATCCTAGCCATTGGATCGAATTCCAAAGGATTTGGACGGCTGGATCGTCTCCTCCGCTCAAAATCGCGGAGCAGATAAACAGCGTGCACGATCACAGGCGCACGATCACTGGTCGTGCGCGAAGAGGAGGATGGTCGTGCGATAAGCCGAGACAGTACTTCGATTCCTTGCGGTTTACGCACGATCACTGCCGCACGATCACTGGTCGTGCGCGAAGAGGACAATGGTCGTGCGCAGGGACCTGTAGCTGAATTTTTAGCCTATCCCGAGCACAGCACTACCACTCCGCCAACCTCGCTGAACTACGAAATTTGGGGTGTTACACATGCTAATTCCAAATTACGTTTAGAAAATAAAACTTTAAAAGCAAACACTAAAGTAGAATCTTATATTGATGTTTCAAATTCTTGTTCATGCTCTTTAATTGAAAATGCTAAACCTTGTTTTGATTATAATTCTTTTAAAGAAGAACTCAAGGTTTTAGAAAAAGGACTTTTAATTTCAAAAGAACATAATGAAAATTTGATAAAAGAAAATGATAATTTAAAGGATAAACTAGAATCATTAAAAATGTTTATTCAAAAATTTTCATATAATGAAAAATCTCTTTTTTCTAGTTTATCAAATTTTCAAAAGTCTAAAAGCTTAACTTCATATTATAAGAGTAGGTCTATAAGAAAGAGTGGAAATGAAAATCATCTAAATAAGGACCAATCATTTAAAACATTTTGTAACTCACTCTTTCAACATTCAATTCTAAAGAAAGACAATCACTCTTATAAATTTTCAAAGAATCCATATAATAAAATTCATTATGATTATCAATATCAATCTATTTTGAAAAATAATTTGAATAAGCATAAATCTCAAATGAATTATTTTTCAAACAAATACAATCATATAAAGATGTCACATAATCATAATATGAATTTTAAAGATAAACAACCAAGGTATGAATGGAGACCCTTAAAGAAAAATGACACATCAACTTTAATTGAAAGGGCTCATTTATCCTTGTCTCCTAAAAAATCATCATGTCGTATTTGGGTACCCAAAGGAACCATCCCTCATGGTCCCCTTTGGATACCTAAATCTCTTATTCATTAGTATCCTATCATTTGCATGAAGTAGAAACAATTAAAAATGAAATATCAATTCTCTACTTCATGATATGCTTAATTTTTTTTTCTTTTGTTTGTTTTCTTATTTTTGAGCCAACATGCTAAGGTCACTTAGATATATTATGAAATATGACTTTTACATTTTAAGCTTAATGTTTATCAAATCAAAATTGAATTAAATTAAACATAAAGTCATAATTTTTAGGTGATCTATCTTTTCTTTTTGTTTTATCCTTTTTAAATCTTTTGCCTATAAATGTCTTATATTATCATTATAAATTGAATGCTAAATTTTCTAAATGATATTATCAAGACTAATGAAATTACTTTCAAAATTGGATTTAAATGGAATTTTAGGGGTCTTAGGCTAAAATATTAAATGCGCAACTAATTGCATATTTGTCTATTTTTCATTGCTGCATATAATAGCCCCTATATTGAAAATCATAATCGAGAAAAATCAGAATCAAATAATATCAAAAACAATGTGTTTTAAATCAAATATAGTAACTCTGTTGCTAACGCCAGGCGTTATCACTAACGCTGGCGGTAACATATTTTCCTAAAAATTCTGATTTTCTCTAAAAAATTATTTTTACTATCATTGTTGTCAAATACCTTGTATTTGTTTTGTCTAATTTCTAAAAATAAAATCAAAAAGAAAATTTACAAAAATGATGAATATGATTTCACAATCACCACCATGATCTATTAATATCCTATGCTAAAATTCACTATAATCATATATCATAATTCATGATCCATCAAGACCTATCTTAAATCAACTAATTCTATCAACCTTAGGAATTATGAAATATATGATTGCAATTGGTATTATAGTTTCATATCTTGTTTTGTGTGTGTGATGTGCATCTTTATTGTTTGCATGCATCTCATTAACTTTAGACCTATGAATTAACTTGATATCAACAAGATGAAATCAAATAAAATTGTCACTTCTTTCTAGGTCTATGAAAATTCAAAACTCTATGTTTGAATACATGCAACTCAATCTTATATTTGTCCATCTTTACTTAGCTTTGCACCATGTTGTCCTAATTCATCACACTAGCATTATCACGTACCATAGAAAGAAATCAATGCTCATGTTAGTTATATCTTGCAATGCTAAAGTAAATTATATCATTAAAATATGAAAATCTTATTTTCCTTTGTAGTTATTTGCATGAATAAAACTTTTCTAAATGGATTTAAAATCAACAATCTTCGATAAAATTGTAAATCCAAAACTAATCATGAAATTATAACACAGTTAATATATTTAAGGCTTACACGCTTAGTATGTCTATAATCAATAAACCTATGACATGTGTCTCACAATAGCGAGGGCGTAGGATTGTGTGCATTAGAGACCTAACCTCTAAGTCATGTCTTGTCCTTAACCGGGGAGGGTTCCAGTGGGGCCTTGAGAGGCACTGGGGGGAAAGAGTGCTAGGTTGAGCGTCGTCTTTTGTATGCATATGGGATTAACACCCCAACCTACGGCATGTGTGCAGCTCCTCATGCCCATCCATCACTTAGTACGGGGCTAGAGTGTAGTCATGTAGTTAAGGTATCTTGATCTTAGATATACTTATATTATATTCATTGCATGAACATTATCTCACTCTTTATACATAAATCATGCATATTTTTTTATTCTAACATTGCATCATGTGTTTGCATATTTTAATATTTCGAGCTTTAATGATTTTACCAAACACAAGTATTTGAAAAATCACCAAATACATGTTAAAAGAGCCTTCAAATCTAATCAATATACTCTGAAATTTCAACTGAAGGAAGGTCTCTTTATAATACAAATGAATTGAGAAAAATATTTTTCAAAACATCAAGAAATGCAGTTCTGTTTTGGCGTTAAGAAGTTAATGCCTGGCGTTAGCTCCTTTGCTCCAAAATATTTTTTTGTTTTGAATTATTTCTGGTATTATTTTAATATTTTGTGTGTTTGTAAAAATTTTTCTATCTTTTTATTCCTTTTAAAACAAAATTTTATTTCTTTAAAAAAAATATATATGTATTTTCTCATACGTTACTTTTGTTTATTTCTCTGGCATAGAATATCATTTACTGAAAGGGCTATTAAAGACTTCTATGATTTCCAGAGAATATATATATATATATATATAACAAATACAAAATTACAAAACAATTTCAAAGAACAAAAATATATTTTTCTTTATGTGTGTTTATTGTTTTGTCCATATATAAAAAAAAATTCAAAAATTTATAAAAACAAAAATGATTGTTATTCATTGCCATTCTCAAGGATGGATGATTAATTATATCAATTAAAGATTAAATACAATGTTTAATTTAACTTTCAAGTTTCTTAAAAACATTGTTTTGTATTTGTCATGCCTTGAAAATTATCTTGTTATGTGCAATGAAATTGATTGTAGATAAACATGTGTAGAAATGTTTAGCATGCCTCTAAGTATGAGTAATGTATTATGTTTGATAATGATTCATTCACTCACTTATTTTTGATAACCTACATGTGTTTACAATCTTATTCTTACATGATTGTGTAGTGTAATAACATAAATAATTAAAATGCCTAAATAGATTACCTACACAACATTGAATTGGTTATTACAATTCTTTGTCTTTCATGCACTTATTCTTTAGAGAAATGTGGTTTAAAATGCTATGTTTGCAAAACAAGTGAATTCGGAGTCCTTAGTCACTAAACTAAAAATCAAATAATAAATGACAAGGAAAACTCCACCAAGCACTACTCACCCTCCTAATAAGTCTTAATGAGCATTGTGAGGTTGAGCACCTTGGCTAAGAATTGTAAAGTGTCTTGTAGCAAACAATTTATACACCACTTCTCTTTTGTACACCGGATCACAAAAAAATTGAAAATAAAGCTAATAAGTATAAAAGTGATCCCCCAAGCACTACTTTGCACTCTGATAAGTCTTAATAAGCATTGTGTGTGCAGAGCACCTTGGTAGTTGTACTATTTATTCATGTGCATTGAAATAGTGTGGAAGTAAGATTATTTGTGTATTTTAATGTTGTGTTATTTCATTATTTATGTCATGTGTTTTTGATTGATTCACTTGTATACTTTATCAAAACACTACTTTGTACACATCATTATCCTTCATAAAACTTCTACTCATGAGAATTGGATCCTAATGCTCATCTACTCAAATCTCTACAAACTTAAGTAAATGCACTAGATAACAAAGCATGACCGCTACAATGTTTATGTTTACTTGAAATGAAAATTTTATTACATTGTAGTTTGTGTATCTTTTCTTGATATTATGAAATAATGCTTGCAATTTTTTTTCTTAATGGAATAGCATCTCTTCAATCTTTAACTCAAACATCAACTTTTCAAATTTAAAACTCATTATCCTTTATATGGTTTTATCTTCTAAAATGATGTTTATGTTTAAGAGTGCTTATTATTTTTAACACTGTGTTTTCCTTTAAGCAAGTGGTATCTTAAAATAGAATGCTTACTTTATCATGTTAGTTATGTTGCTTACTACTTTATGTTACATCATGCTTATATTTTTCTCAACAAGTAGTATTTAACAAACTTTTGATTGCATCCTATTTTTCTTCTCGACATAAAATCTATTACTCTTATATACTCCCATATTTATTATTTCTTCATAATTATTCATTCTTTATTTCAAAATAACTTTTGATAATATCAAAAAAGGGGAGAAATATAAATTCAAGAAATCTCTTACTAATCTCAATTTTTCAGAATGCACCATTGCAATTAATTATAACATTTAGGGGGAGCATACATTTAGGGGAAGAATACAATTTAGGGGGAGTATATTAAAAAAATTTCATGGAAAGCGTCTATGTAGAGGGAGTGATATTGCTCGATCATGACAACCCACTTTTGGTAATAACAAAAGGGAGAGAATAAAATGAGAAATCTAGTGACATATATATTTAGGGGGAGTAAAATCTATCACGCAGTAAACCTTTTATTCATGCATATCTTTTATCGCACTTATCTATAAACTCACTAATTTCTCATATGGGTATTTGTTATTATCAAAAGGGGGAGATTGTTGGAGCTTGCTTTCCGCATCTCTTGGTTTGAGAATAACAAATACCGTGTTGTATTTGATCTAGTCTTTTGTGTGTTTATAGTGGCCAGGTTGTACAGGTTCAATGAGGAGACAAGTCCTCGTTCATGGGCATGATCCGAGAACGACAAGTCTCAGGTTGGATGAGTTTTGTGTGCTGATCTTAAAATGACCATAACTTTCAATCCAGGAAGAGTTACAGAACGTGCCACCCCATTTCGGAGATGAGAACGACTCAATATACAGTCTGGAGTAGTTTCGGACGGCAAAAATGAAGAGGAGCTGTCGCCCAGGCGACAGCGGATGTCGCCAGGCGACAGCGGATGTCGCCCAGGCGACAGCGGATGTCGCACAGGCGACAGCGGATGTCGCCCAGGCGACAGCGGATGTCGCCCAGGCGACAGCGGATGTCGCCCAGGCGACAGCGGATGTCGCCCAGGCGACAGCGGATGTCGCCCAGGCGACAGCAGAGAAGTTACAACTACTTCCCCCACGGCAGCACGACGAAAGGCAGTTTTGAGCTGTCGGAAATCCGACATCGATGTCGCCCAGGCGACAGCTCGGAGGTTACAACAACTGCCCACGACAGCACCACGACCGGCAGTATTGCGCTGTCGGAAATTTCTGACAGCTGATGTCGCCCAGGCGACAGCGAAATTCTATAAATTGGCTCCTTTTGTTCATGCATTCAAGGCTCTGAAGATTCTAAGTCCCTTCCTGAGTGCATTCCATCCAGAGAGCTCCAGAACCTCATGAACTCCCATTTATGCTGAGAAGGTTTGAAATTGAAGACGAGATCGGACGCGCTTCTACATCAAGGATCATCTCGAGGCTTCAACCTTCCTTTCAGAGATCTGAATTTCTAGGGAGTTCTTATTTTATCTTGTATTTTAATTTATATACATTTTACTTTGTATTGGTAGGGAAAATCGCTTCCTTGTGCGGAGCGTCTAAGTCCTTGCGTGGCTTAGGGGAAAATCGCTTCCTTGTGCGGAGCGTCCAAGTCCTTGCGTGGCTTGGTGGGAAATCGTGGCCTTGTGTGCTACGTCTAGATCTTGGGAAGATCTAGAGGATAGGCTTGGGCTTGGTCTAGGGAGAGACAAGTTATAGCCTTCCGATCCTTGGGAGAAGGATTGGTAAACAAAAAGAAATTTACATTTGTACGCCTCCGATTTCTAGCGATATAGAAATCAAATTTATGTAAACACTTTTTCATATAATATAATCATGTCTCTTTTGTGTTTACTTGATTTCTATCATTTGGCGTAATCTCTATTATATTGTGTTCTAAGTTTTCAATTCTAAATCTAAATTGTTTATTTCAATCTCCTTCATTATAAAACAATTTAGTAATTATCTTGAAAATTATAGAAAGAATTTTATTCCCTTATTCACCCCCCCTCTAAGGGCGCCGTAAGATCTAACATTATTTACCGGACCGGCCAATTGGATCACTCAGATTCTGTCACGCGGATCACTAAATTTCCGAAAATTACAGCCCTACCCCCAAACCCTAAACGGGTGTAGCCAGAAGGAGGAGGCGGCGGCCGGAAGGAGGGTGGCTGGCTTGGCCTAGGGAGGCAGCGCCCTTGGCGGCCGTGGCCAAGGGCGGCAGTGCCCTTGGCGGCCACGCCTAAGGAGGCCGCGCTTAAGGAGGCCGCGGCCTTGTGTGGCCGCGCCCAAGGTCGGGGCGGCCTTTGGCGGCCGCGCCCAAGGCCGGGCGGCCTTGGGCGGCCGCGCCCAAGGCAGGGCGGCCTAGGGCGGCCGCACCCAAGGCCAGTGCCGGCGCGGCCTTGGGCGGCGACGCTCCGGGCGGCCAGCCCTTGCGCGACCGGCCGCGTGCGTGAGGGGCCGCGTGGGGATCGCAACTTGTGCGTGCGATTCGGTGCGCCGATCGTGCGTGCGAGGCGGACTTTCCTTGCGGGGAGGATACGTCAGATATGGTGTCTCCTTGATTGTTGACCTTCCATACGCGGTGATTCCCTAATTAGTGGGCTTGACCCCATTAATACTCAAATGAATTTTGGGTTGTGGTGGCCTCATGGGATATTGTATCTATTTTAATCCATGTAATTACTTTTAATTTATAATACCTAAAATTAGCAAATGAACCCTAAAATTCTTGGTCATTTTATGGTGCCTTCCTTTACTGATTTAAGTTAAGGTAACATTCATGCTTGGTTGGCTATGGAGACCTCAAGAGGAATTTATTTATAATTAAAAACAGTGAATTATCTCATAAATAATTTAACTAAAATATTATTTAATCTCTATAAATATTACTAAAATTACAGTGGATTCCTCTTATATTTATACATATTATGGCATACTTGTTTGTCTATGGTGACCTCAGAAAGTATTTATTTATAATTTAAAACAATAAATATTCTCGTAAATTAATTTAACTAAAATGTTATTTTAATCTCCATAAAAGCTACTAAAATTACATTAGATTTCAATTATCTTTATACATCTTATGGCATACTTGGTTGGCTATGGTAACCTTAGAAAGTTTTTATTTATAATTAAAAACAATAAATATTCTCTCAAATAATTTAACTAAAATATTATTTAATCTCCATAAATGCTACTAAAATTTTACTGTATTACACTTATCATTATAAATCTTATGACATAT
This sequence comes from Dactylorhiza incarnata, assembly GCA_033032865.1. Taxonomy (NCBI): domain Eukaryota; kingdom Viridiplantae; phylum Streptophyta; class Magnoliopsida; order Asparagales; family Orchidaceae; genus Dactylorhiza; species Dactylorhiza incarnata. Next base: position 21,308,421 of record JAWHQI010000011.1, on the reverse strand, counting down.
TTGATTGATTGTGAATCTGTGATGACCTATGAAAGTATTTATTTATTATTTAAATAGTAAATCTTCCTTTAAATAATTTAACTAAAATATTATTTAATCTCATAAATGCTACTAAAATTACATTGGATTCTGCTTATCTTTATAGATCTTATGGCATACTTGGTTGGCCTTGGTGATCTCAGGAATTATTTTATTTCTATAATTTAAAAGAGCAAAGCTTCTCTTAAATAATTTAATTAAAATATTATATAATCTCCTTAAATGTTAAATATTTTACCGTGGGTTCCAATTATCAGTTTACACACAATAAAATATTTTCATGTTAGTGGGCTAAGATAAAGATCTCTTACTTGAAATAATTCCTTTATTAAGCCTATGTTTAATTTAATTAAAATATCAATTAACTTCCAAAACTTAAACGCTACATTTTTACAGTATGTTCTCATTGTTGACATACCCAACATTATTTTTTATATTCAATGTTTTAAGATCTGGTTGTTGGATTGGGCTAGATCATGGTTTTAAATTTGGATTTAGTTATTCTAAAACCTAAACAGATTTTCATGAAATCAGACGGTCTATGTTGCGTCGGACTGAGTCAATTAAATGCTCCATAGCGGATCCATGGCGGATCCGCTATGGGCTCAATTATTATTAACCCTGTTGAATAAAATCGTTGGTGTTGGATCCAAGTGTCTTGATCCAACAACAGCTGTACTCTTACGTTGAATCATGTTGGCATTTTCAAGGTGATCTCAAAGAAATCAAGCAGCTGGTCTTACTGACAATGCAATATGAGCTTATAGGGTTGCACATAAGAGTGTTTGGAGAAGTTGGAGGAATGATTGTGTTGGCCTTACTCATATTGGATATGATCAGTGAAGGACCAATCTTATAACTCATTGGAGTTAGGTCAAGTCAGCTGAATGTTCCACGGATATTATGAATATTGAATGGAGCATGTTGGCATATGTTCAAGACGACATTGTATGTATCGTCGAGATCATCACGACGATATTGTGAATATCTTCGAATAGTCACGACGATATGATCGACTAACAACCTTTGATGTATCGTTGAAGTGATGTGCGATATCGTTTTGATTGTCACGATGATATTCTAGTTGTCACGACGATATCGTCGAGATCGTCTCGACGATATAGATTGTCACGACGATATCGTCGAGGCGATAGATTGTCACAACGATATCTTCTATATCGTGTCGATGATATAGGTTGTCACGAAGATATCGGCGATATCGTCTCGACGATATTTAGTGATCACGATGATACAAACCGAATACTTCTATTAAAGATTGGGGTGTGCAGATATCTGATTTTATGCCTCTGGGTATAAATTGGGAAATGATTAGGTTTTCCCTTAAGGCCTTTTATCTAAGATAGAGGCAGAACTGTTCCGCAAGGTTTTCCGCGAGACCCGTTTGTCTATCCTCGTCATCGCCACCTCTCCCTTGGACGGATCTAGCAATCTGTGGGAGACGTTGAGGGCACTCCTTCTCCGACTCATTTCTTATTGGACAAGAACTTTGGGGTTCTCCTTCACTCGTGTGGACTGCTGTAGAGACGCGGATATTCTTTCGGTGCTTGGAACTCAGAGTTCATCTTCGGGATCAGATCTTGGAGCATCTTGGTTGAGTGTTGTCTCAATCGCTTCCAGGTATATTGCAATGCATTACTTTATTTATTTCTTGATTCATAAAATCGCAAGATCCGAAACTCTTTTGGGTTGTTCTTGTTTATTTATTCCGCTGCGCGCATTTGATGTGTTGTTTAATGAAAACCCAACAAAACCGTCATGGGAGAACACAATAAGCGACCTCCCGGCGGAAGAATAATCCCTGTCGCCGGTGCCACTTCCCCTTGTCGACAGAGGATATCTCGGTCAGAGACTCATCGGTCCCCGACGCACCAGTGGGTGGCAGTTTCCTAGTCGGTGATTGCTGGAGCAGCCGAAAAAACCATCCCCACCCAAAAGGATAATTATGTTCACCACTGCGGAAACTCATTTCCAGCGACGACGGAGCTTGCGAGTCCACTTAGGGTTTCAAAAGGAACCACTCAGTGACCTACCCTCCCTACCATGCAATCAGAATTCAAGGATGTGGGCTGGGGCCTGGAGGAGGAGGCGGAGTGAAACCGACCTCTATGTGCTCTGATAGCCAGAGTTGGGGAAGAAGGGTCCTAGGAAACTAGATCAATGGCTCAGAGAAGTTTTAGGAGTTCACCTGAATAGACTTCAAACGAAAAGACCTACGTAGAGGTATGTTGGGTTCCACACGAGCTAGGGATGGATTCCACCTTGGTGCCGCCTTCACTGTCGTCGGAGGAGGCATAAAAACAACTACCAGTCTCGTGTTCCTGATCGCATGTGGAGGGAGGAGGGAATTGGTGGTCGTCCATGTGATTAGTAGATGGAGATTGACAGGGAGGACCTCTCCTCTCTTTATTCCATGGTTTAGGAGTGGGGTGGGGGGGGGGGGGGGGGGGGGGGGGTTTACTCCTAGGTTGTCCATCAGCCCATTATAGTCACCTTAGGGAAGGGGAGTACTACACCTTTTCATTTCCTTACTTCTCTTAATTAATAAGCTAAGTCAACCTAAATCCTAATGGTCAACAAGTCAAAGTTTGACCCTGATGGTTCTGTTGACTTCGTATCACCACACGAGTCTGCTACCACTAACTAGGGTCAAATTCAAATTTGTTTGCTCAAATTCCTATTTTTGGATCTTTGCTTAATTCACTTAAGTTCCATTTTAGTCAATTCATTGAATATTATTCAGAATGACATGAAATTGATGTTCACATATTCGTAATAATGACATAAGTTTATTTCAATGAACTGGAGTCAATTCTGAGTTCGTTTGCTCAAATCCCTATTTTTGTGTCGTCGCATAATTCATTTAAGTGTCGTTTTGATTAATTCATCGAATATTAATCAGAATGACCTAAAGTAAAATTCTCAGATTCGTAGTGACGACACGAGTCTATTGCAATAAACTGAGGTTTATTCTGAGTTCGTTTACTCAAATTCATATTTTTGGGTCATCGCATAATTCACTTGCGTGACGTTTTGGTCAATTCATCGAATATTGGACAGAATGGCATGAAATTGATGTTCCTGGATTTTTAATGATGATACGAGTCTACTGCATTGAATTAGGGTCAATTTTAAGTTCGTTTGCTCAAATTCTCATTTTGAGCCGTCGTGTAATTCCCTTAAGTGTCATTTTGGTCAATTCATCGAATATTGGCAAGAATGATATGCAATTTACGTTCCCAGTTTCGTAATGACGACACAAGCCTATTGCAATGAAGTGAGGTCATTTCTGAGTTTGTTCGAATCAATGGGGCCGTGTGACCCGATCGGGTAAGATTCAGGCCAATTGAGCCACCCGGGGAGCACCCGCACCCGCGCCTCAATTGACAAAAAGGGGGTAGGATGTTACACCTGGAACCACCGTTGCCCGGGACAACAATCCATTGCCCTACACATCTTGTTGCTGTCACTGCACCACTGCCGCACGCAACCCGCCTACGCCGCTGCAACCAATCGTTGAGTCCCACTACCCAGTGGGTTAACGAAGAAGGCAAACGACACTACAAGAAAAATCCGTATTAGCTAGGAGAAGAATCTCTTGCTAAATCATAAAATTCGTTGCTAATTTATATTAGCAAGGGATTTAGCAACAAAACAATTTCCTTTCTAAATTGAGCCTAGCTAAATTCAGCAAGGATGTTTTTTCATGCTATTTTGCAAGGGAATTTTAGCAACGAATATATTACTTGCTAATTTAGCAAGGTATAATACCTACAAAAAAATTCGTTGCTAATCACCATCAAATAATTTTGATCCTAAGATTAGCTAGCAGTAAAACTGTTGCAGATTTTGATGCTAATAAATGTCAAATCTAAGAAATAAATATATTAATAATACATTATTTTGTGAATAAATTGACGATGAAATATTTATTTTGAATCAATTAGTAATAAAAATATTTGACGTCAATTTTATTTTAATAATAACACTATATAACACAAATAATTTTAAATTAATTTTATTTTTTATTAAGCCAAATTGAAAAATTAATTAATAACAATATTGTTTTCATTAAGGCAACACACATATTTTTTTAATAATATGCACTATAATTAAAAGACATGATCAAATGTATATGATGCATACCCAATATCGAGCTCATATAACCAAACTTTCATATATATTAACAAATTTTAATATAACTTGAAACTTGCTTTCATACAAGAACAAATTAAACTATTTACATATATCATCAAACCTTCATATATACATCATCAAACCTTCATATATACATCATCAAACCTTCATATATACATCATCAAACCTTCATGCATCATGACCAAAGTTTAATATATAACCAAAACATCAATATAACAAAAGTAAAGTGATCTAACATAGAATTGAAACCCCAAACAACACATAAATATAACAAAATCAACGACTATGATTGAGTAATTTGTGGATCTGAAGAATGAAGATTTTTAGAAGGTTGGCGTTGAGTGGGAGCATGAGCTTGGCTTTCAACTTGATATTGAGCATCATGAGGATGATAGCTTGGTACTGGAAAATAGCCATGAGAAGTATAGTAGCTATGAGCTGCAGCACTGGTATTCCTCCATTATCCTTGACCTACAATGGTATTCCTTCATGAGGCACTGGCATCAACCTTGAAACAGTACATGGCCTTTATTGAGGTAAGTTCATCCATTATCTGACAATTCAGAAATATCAATGTAAATTATTCACCGGAGGATCTTCACAGAACATGGAAGTTAACCAAAAAGAGGGGGTATGAATTCATGAATAGTTATTATAGATAATAGATATAAATATTTTTTTTCTGTAACAAATCTGTTCTGCATTTAAATATACTCGTTTTCAAACCTTTTAAATGGAAACTGATAGCTATTAAAATGCTCAACAAACCATAAGTCCAATCAATGCCCGGAAATATCAATTTTCTATTTGAATATTAATTAAGCTAGGTATTTTTTCCCCATATCTAGATCCAATTTGTGCTTCTCATAAGCCGGCAAGGGAATTAGACTTGCAAAGTGGTACTCTCCATATTCACAGAAGGAAAAATCCAAGTGGCAATTTAAGGAGTTCCGGGCACGGGAGTACTCACCTCCAAATGTTGTTTTCCGACGATGTCTCTTGTGTTAGTTTTACTTCGTAGCCAACATTTATTTCAGATCCTATGTCAATTATGCTTATGGATAAAAAATTTAATACAAGAGGAAATATAGAAGTATTGTGCAAAGATGTTTTCTTTTTGCTTGTCATAAAGTGATACAAATGATTGCTTCAGAATTCAGTACAAGTATAAAAGAGACAATCACCAAGGAAAGAACAATGAGTACCTGAAAACGTTCTTCTTCCACAACTTTCTTTAATAACACATGGATGTGCAATATTGATTCCTGCTCCTCAAGATATTTTAAGGAATCCCTAACTCTTGCAGCCTCTTTGTAATCCTAAAAGAACAATGTCATATAGATAAGGCCAAATATAATGAAATATGCCAATTACTTGAAATATTTATATCTAGATAGTGCTATTCAGAGTAGCCAAGATGCTGCAACTAGATAAATGCACTGTTTCTTTTCGTGAAAACAGAAGTAACCACATCTTTATAAAGTCATTAACACATGGTGGAGTTTTTGTCCACGTGCACCAGAACAAAAAAACATTGTGCCAAATGGACCCTTACTAATATAGGCATCTAAATGATATTGAACCAGACAATCCCTTTAAGCATGAGAGATTACAAAGAATAAAATATTTCTATTTACCATGACAAAACTTGATACATATAAGGAGCTCTATGAAAGAAATTGCTAATGAAATCCAACAGAATGCCCCTATTTTTTTTCATTGACTTCCTGAAATATCAATAAATCATTTTGTGAGAGAGAATTAGAACAAGAGAATCAATCGCATTACCTGTAATTGAGTGTTTTGGAACTAGTTAAAGAGAAAAGGATGAAACCTGTCATCAACATTACCATTGCCAACCCCAATTCCACCTAACTTAGATTTCATTAGCAAAAATATTGCAAAATTTATACATCAACAATGATTATGCAAGAGCAAACATAAATAGCTCATGTTCATGATAAGTGATGAAATAAAAAAAGCCATAGAAGTGAAAAGTGGTTTATACGTAAGTTATAATAATTCATTAGTAAATTATAACTCACAGCACATTTGAAAATTTCAGGTGGCATGCATAGCATATGTGAATCTCCTCCTACCAGATATTTTACTCCCAAAAGGGATATATACACTCGCTTGCGCACATCGGGGTCACACCATCAAGCATAGGGTAACACAAATGATTGGATGTCTCTTTTCATACATCACACTTAATTTCACACGGCATAGGGTAACACTTAATTTCACACAGCATAGGGGAAACTCACCCGCTCCGCACAATCCTCACGAACGACATTCTACCGGGCCCACCTAAGCCCGCCTAGGAACAGGGTATTCACGAACGATACCCACGAATTCCTATGATCTCTACGGCGAATAACACGGAACATTCCCGTTCGCGTGTTTAAGGCTAACCGCAATGCACATCACAACAACATCACCGATCCGGGCTGTACGCCACGGGTAGGCTTCACACAGCATGCCTAAATCCAGACTCGTGCGTTGGATTACTAATGCAATTTATGTCGGGGACGGACACAATCGACCCGGGGGTTCGCAATGAACCGAGGGAAACACACGCCGCGTCCAATTGGAGGCGGGTGACCCTCCTAAGCAAAGCAAAAGCAGAAAAACTACACCGGGGTCGCAATCCCACGCCCTAGCGGAGTCCCCGCTCTCCACCGCATAGAGGGAGAGGGACTCTACGTGCAGCTCACACAAACTTACGCCGGGGTCGCAATCCCACGCCCAGGCGGAGTCCCCGTCCTCAACCGAAACGGCGTGAGGGGACTCTCATTGCACGATTAGCAAATGTAAGCACAGAAATACAGAAAAGACGGTCCTAAGACCGGGGAAAAGTGTCGTTACTCTTGCTGAGAGTCGCGGAGGCATCAAGGAGACGGTAATCGCTGCCCTCTCATAGGTCTTAGCTCCTCCTCACGACCTAAGCTCCAAACCCTAGCAGGTTTTGGCGAAGGACATCGGGGAGCGCAGGTGTCGCAACAAAGCTCCTCCTTCCCTTCCGACGACTCAATGCAGGGCTTCTCTCGCACCTAGGAGATGGCGCGGAAGGTGGAGAACCTCGATAGGGAGGGCCTCTAGCGACAGGGAGAAGAAAGGGAGAGCTCTCCCTCTTGCGCACGACTCACGGCGACGGGCTCGGCGGACAGGTCGCGAGAACGGGAGAGGTCGGGGCGTCCTCCTTCCAGGCGGCGGCAGAGAGGAGAGGAGAGGAGAGGAATCGGAGGGGGCTGCTCACGCGAAATCGAGAGAGAGGGGGGATCGGGTTTCCTGTGCGGGCGACGGCCTGTGCGAAAACGACAGAGGGGGATCGGGAGGGGAAAGATTCGGTGAGAGGGGAGATTGGAGTTTTTATTAAAACCCTAAACTGAAAATGCTATCCGCACCCCACTCGGCTGTTCGCACACCAAGCTCTCTATTTACACCCCCAAAGCTCCTAATCGCAGACCACGGCCCAAATATGTTAAACGTCGAAATATTGAGGGCGATACAGCCGGGGAGCAGATATATCGGACTAGGTATTTTTTATTATTATTAAAAGTGAAGAATTTTTTTTGGAAAGAAATGAATGTTTCCCTCCTTAAATATTTGGATCTTAAATCATTAGTAAGGAAATTTGAAAGGAAATTTTTTGTTTCTATTTAGCCACAAGTATTTTGCAACAAAACAATTCGTTGCTATTCTTGCAACGAAAAATTTTGTTGCTATTTTTGTAGGTAAACACAAAATGCATATACCTAGCTAAATTCGATGCTAATTTGCAACAAATTAGTTACCCTTTCTAATTTTCGTTGCTAATGATGTTTTTCTTGTAGTGCGAGGGGGTGCGGCTTTGGTTTAGGCCTTCGGGCATGTCGCGGTTGCTCGTCCTCCACTAGCATATATCACTCGAAGATGATCGCTACAACTGCTTCTGCATAGGTTATGTCCAGAAGGGCAACGTGGTGGGGGGTTTCTCGGGAGATGGCTTCGATCTACTAGGTCGACAACGCAACCTAATAAAAACTGCAAAGGGATAATAATCACCTGTCAGATCTTGATCTGGGTTGGATCCGGATCCGAACCAACCAAACCAACACCCATGCGGTGGGTAAAAGGTGCCAAACTACCCCCTTGCACTTGTTGTGCCACCAACATTCCACTAATATTATTATCTATTAGAGGAGTAAAGGTATTTTATATGGCCGTTTCGATGAAAGAGTTGATTAAAGATTGGTGGCAAATAATGTAATAATGTGCGGTTGGCGGGATGGTGACCTTCCGCTCACACTTTATAGCAAAAAAACCGGCTCACGTGATTGTACATGCAAGATTTAATGACATGGCGCAAAAGGACGATAGAAATGATTGCGACATGCCTAATCCTAATTATTAAACACACTTTTGAAGTAATACAACATATATTTATATTTTATTTATTATTATATTATTAAAAGAAAATAATTAAGCGCCCTATAAAATAATATATGGTCTGGAGTCTGGACTCTGGAATCATCTAAATTTTAATATTTTATTAAAGCGTTCGAAAAATATAAAATATTTCACTTCAATTTAATAGAGAATTTTATGTTCACAGGAAAAAAAATACAGCAAATAACTCAATTTAGCTCGATACTGAAATTTTTAACACCCTATTGAGAATTGCACTTTAAACACCTAAAAATTACTCATTAAAAATAATGTAAAGTAAGTTTAATCTCTATTTGGGTCGTTATAATTTTTTCAATGAGGATGATCTAAGTGGAGCTCTCAATCGTAGCTTGAAATTCATATTTGAAAATAAATCTAATTATTGAATATATTTAGTCTCCATGTAGATGGAAATTTCTCCATGAATACATTTATTATTACTACGCTTTTATTTTTAAAAGATAATGTCAGAAATAGACTTCGGTAATTTAATTTGAGTTGTAGAAATGCTGAAAAATTCAGAGGCCCCTCGAGATAAAAAGCTCTGAAGGAGGTTATAATCCTGTTTGTTTGAGCATTTTTTCTGTTTAGAACACAAATACTTTTTTTTACCTGTTTGAATAGCATTTATTTAAAAACATTGATCCCTCAAAACACCGCTTCATGTCTGATTTCTGCGGCGGTGAGGGAGCTTCATTTAAGAACATTGTTGTATCTTCGGGTCCGCTTGACTCCGTTGGGTGTTCATGAACGGTGGTTATGAACTGTGCTGAATATAATCCTTTTAGCTTACAGCCTTACACCCGAGAGATTAGTTAAAGGGTGTTTGAAAACATTGACCGGAGGGGCGATCAACCTTATCTTCAGACCTTAAACCCAAAAAAAAACTTTGATTGAGGTCAAGACTGTAGGTCCATAAATCAGTTCATTTAAACTTAAGGTTTAATGGAGATGAGGGGATGAGTTTAGTATAGTGTAATTGGATACTGACAAAATATATTTTCTTTTCTCTTGTACTTCTACCCACACGAGAAAAGAGAGGTGGAAATAAAAAATTAAGTACAAAATATGACAAGCACAATTTAATACTATTGATAGGGTCCCCCAAATCGATCCAAATCAAGCCGACATTCATGGCCTGCAACCCCGACCGGAGCGCCGAAGTGGTTCGCCTAGACCGAATAGGACTTTGACTCGGCCGGATCAAGAACAGCGGCAACGCGCTTCCTTCGGGGCATGCGGGCGCACGAGAGCGCACACACGGATTTCATAAAACCCTTATTCTCCCCCCTCTAAGGGCGCCTATAGATCCAGCAAATGGTATCAGAGCTAGGTTATTTCAAAATGGTTATTTCACCACCGGGAATAATGACGCATCATGATCTCGCATCAACTAGAGATGATGAAGTTTCAAATAATACAAAATCATTAGCACCACATTTATTTATCGGTACAAATTTTAATGAGTGAAAAATCTTAAAGAAACAATTTCTTATTGTTGCGGGTCGCTTAGGGCTCTTGGTAGACCGGTTTAAATTGATCCGCCTTAGCTCGTGAGCGGTCTAAGCGCGCAAACAGTCAATTTGAGATTGCTGAGTACACAAGGACTTTTTAGCGTGGAAAACCCGGAAAGGGTGAAAAACCACGTGGTCGGAGCTGTGCCGACCAAATTTCACTATCTCCAGAGAGGTTACAATTCAGATATTTAGAGATCGAGTGCGACAGGCCGCTACTCGTTACAATAGTAGAGAAAAAGAGGGAGAGCACTCCGAGGGCGACAGACCACCTCTCGGAAAAAACTAAGTCATTTTCCTATGAGTACAGTGGTGAACGAGAGTGAGAAGGCCGTGTCCGCTTTCCAGAGGACAGAGTTGAGACTGCCCTGTCTGCTTTTGAGAAGACAGAAGGGAGACTGTCTTGCCCGCTTTCCCGAGAATGAAAGTGAGAGCCTTGTCCGCTTTCGAGAACGAAAGCGGGAGCCTTGTCCGCTTTCGAGAACGAAAGCGGGAGCCTTGTCCGCTTTCTTGGGAACGAAAGCGAGAACCTTGTCCGCTTTCGCGAATAAGGATTTCTCTAAGTCCTCGAAGATTATCTTCAAGCGCCGAAGGAGAAATCCGTGGAAATCTTCAAGAAGCTCTCTCTGGTCTCAAAGTCCGGATCCATAAAATGAAGCCTTGGGGCCTTTTATAGCTTTTGCCGGGGGTAGCCTGGTAATTTCGCCGTCGTAACCACCATAATCACCTTGACCGACGAATCATATTTCTCGATTTGGGGCACTCGGATCACCATTTTTCATAAATGACCGTCTTGCCCTTTGAGGAAAGGCGACAAACCGTTCCTGAAAAGTGAGAAGCTGAAAAGATAAAAAGTGAGCGAGGCGAGGCGTAAAAGTGAGCGAGGTCGAAATGTGAGCAAGGCGGGGCGGAAAAGTGAGCGAGGCGAGGCGCAAAAGTGAGAATGCTCAGAGCGCGCTCAGAAGCGTTCTGAGCGCGCAACGAACATGGAAGCGCTTTGAATGCGCTTGGGGGCGCTCTGAGCGCGTAACGAATGTGAAAACACCTTGGACGCGCCAAGCCGCACCCCCCCCCCCCCCAAGAGGGGTGCGGCCAAGCCCCCCGGCCGCACCCATGGAGGGGTGCGGCTCGGCCGCACCCCAAGTGGGGTGCGGCTCGGCCGCACCCCACGGAGGGGTGCGGCTTGGCCGCACCCCTCTTGGGTGCGGCTCGCCTAGCGGAGGCCGCACCTCGTGCGGGGTGTGGTCCGGTGCGCTCCGCTCGCCGGCGGGAGCGGGCGGTGCTGGCGTTTACACGGCGGTTGGCGCGCTTAACGCGCGGTCTTGAACGGAGGGAATGGCGGTTCCGCTTGAAACTCCCCACTAGAGTAGTGGAGGAAGTGGCTAGTTAGAGTAACCGCCGCCCGGTTCTTCATAAGAAGAGAGCCTATTGATGAATCCTCATCACTTATATCTTTAGATATTGAAAGATGGAATATAATCTTAAGAAAACCTCCAAGGGAGTAAAATAGAAACTAGTGTTTTCTAAATGCTAAAGCCATGAATAGTTTATTTTGTGCCCTTGATAAAAATATTTTAAACTTATTTATACTTTTTCTACTGTTTATGAAGTTTGTAGATTTCTTGAAAAAACTTATATTCTTTCTTCTACAGATGATGAACAAAACCAATTTCCTATGGATCCAAGAGAAGAAAACAACTAGGACTCATGCTTGGAGGACAACTTCACAAACTCATCAAGGAAAGAAGAATGCATCTTCAGAATATCATGTTCGGATGACGACACGAGAACCACATCAAGCAAAGAAAGAAATGATAAAGGAACTTTATGATGCAGGCTACCCCTTTCTATGCGATTGTGATGATCGGATTTCCACTATGGTGGCCTATCACGGTTAACTCTATGCGCGCGCTACTTACAACGCAACCATAAGGAACTAGGCAAGAGAGAAACACTTGCCCAAAAACGAAGGTTCGCTAAGCCTCTTGAGATCTTGCAAATGCTAATTGTCAGTGCTCAATCAAGCGAAATGGACCCACCCAATTTGAACGAGGCAAGAGAGAAACACTTGCCAAAGCGAAGGGCCGCTACACCCCTTGAGATCTTACAAGGGCTAGATGCACGCCAATGTCCGATCAAGTGAAATGGACCCACATGATCCGACCGATTTGCGTTCACAAATTAAATAAATTCAGCCAACAATAAGTCTACTTTCTCTTTCGCATGCGTTATAAGGCGATCCGTTCTGATTTCTCTTTAGCGAACCAAGCTTAGTCCAAAATAATTCCAAGCAAAAATTGAGCGTAGGGTTCACCGATTCCACAAGAACGCATTCAAACGCTATGGAGTAATAACGAAATTTAATTTTTGGGCAAGCGGCGATGGACCCAATATTTCCGAAATCACGCCAAAATTTCTCCACCGAATTTTGTAACGAACAAAGAGGAAATCACACACAAGAGAGCAAGAGAGTTTCGTTACCCAACCGATGGAGGGGACTTGTAGAGGGTCACGCATCACGGATACACCGTAGTCACCAATTAACGACGTGGTAGTCGCGTTCCACCGGAGTCACACCGAGGAGGGGTGGAGGTGGCGGTAGCTGGGTCGACAAGAGGAAACGAGGGGGCGGCGGCAGAGGGAGAGGGGACGGTTGTAGGGGCGGCAGACGATTCCCCCTCTCGGTTCAGCACACACGAGCGGCGGTAGTCCTGCACGGCGGCACAAGGCAGTGGGGAGTCGGCGACTGAGTCGCACATCACGCGGAGGAAGGGGGCGCGATCGGTGGCTGCGTCGCACAACGCACGGGAAGGGTTCGGCCGAACCCTAGAAGACAGAAAAAAGACTTTTTTGTTTACAGATTAATGCCCTTCTCCCATTAAACATACTATTTATAGTTCCTTACAAGAAAAACTCCACCATCCATCATGGAGGATTAATCTCAACCGTCAAAATTAAAACTAAAATAGACATGCAAATTAAAACATGTTAAAATGCAGGAAATTAATAAAATAAAATGGCACGCATATTATAAAATTATGAGGACGACCGCGGCGCGCATGCGAAGGTTGTAGCGGTGGTTGTTGCGGCGACTATCCTCGTTACGCCATGAGGCCTTGATGTTGCGGCGCGCATCTTTAAATACTGGCGGATCGGTTCCATCATCGGCTCTATCAATCTCATCGTCTCCATCAATCCTCCCCCGCTCAAAAGCACTCGTCACCGATGAGTGGTACAGAAGGTAACGGTGGAGGAGGTCAGCATCCAAACGAAGCAACTCAGCCTCGGGCATCCACGAATCGTCCGAGGGCGTGCGGTCACGCCAACGGGCAAGGAAGCGGTGGCGATCACCATCAGCGATAGAAATAACGTCATCAGCTACAATCCTGTCAGACACATCAAAAGACGGGAAAACTTGGAAACAGATTAGTGTGAGAATCAAGCAAAACAGCGCAATCATCAACCGCAGGAGCTAAAGTAGAATCCGCGGACGTGTGACCCAACGCACTCCCAATCCCAAAAGATGAAGGAAGAAAAGAAGATGTAGACGAGGGGGAATTTGCTGGAAGTGGAGAGACATATGGCGTTAAGTCGGAAACGTTGAATGTAGGGGATATTCCCCAATCAGCCGGCAAGTCCAAAACAACTGCATTATTACCCACGCATTGGATGATCTTGAAGGGACCGGCTCGCCTAGGGGCCAACTTTTTAATGGTGCCCGAAGGTAACCGTTCCGGAATAAACGGACAAAGACTATATCGCCAACATTAAAATTTGAAGATCGCCTATGTAAGTTTGCATGCGATTGATAAGAATCATATTGAGTTACCAATTTATCTTGAATTTGTTTGTGCAAATCGTGAACATGTTGGGCAAAGGTTTGTGCAAAATGGCTTGATTTATAAGTTGGCGGTAATGGGACTAAATCAAAAGGCACTGGAGCCTTGTAACAGTGTATATACCCATTGGAGGAGGAGGAATATCCCAAGAATAAGCAACAGATGGCTTTGTCGTCCAGTTTAGTCCGCGTCGGACGACGATCCTGGACAAAGCACACCTGAAGACAATCTCATTAGGTGAAAGACCCGTGGAACGATTTTAGAATTATTTTATGCTAATTGGGCATGCGGGAGAATCAGATCCCACATGCCTTTGTGGTCACCCACAAGGCACCTCAAAAGTGAACCTAAACTCCTTTTTACCACTTCCGTTTGGCCATCCGTTTGATGATGATAGGCCGTAGAAAATAGTAGTTTGGTTCCCATAAGATTCCAAAGGGTCTTCCAAAAATAACTTGTAAACTTCACGTCACGATCTGACACTGTAGTTTTTGGCACTCCCCGATGGCTAACGACTTCCTTGAAAAATATTGTAGCGATGTGAGATGTGTCACTGGGTTTGCTACAAGGTATAAAGTAGGTCATTTTGGAGAAACGATCGACCACCACGAGGATCGAGTCATGTCTCCGAATCGTGGGAGGGAGTCCTAAAACAAAATCCATTCTCACATCTTCCCACGGTATGGAGGGAATCGGGAGAGGAGTATATAACCCAACGTTTGTTTTGTTTCCCTTTGCAAACTGGCACGTGAGACAACTGTTAATAATCTTAAAAAACTAACGACTTAAGGTGCGACCAATAGAATTTATCCTCCACTAAAGTGATGGTTTTATCACGCCCAAAATGAGCTCCAAGGACACCACTATGTAGCTCACATACTATAAAATCACGAAGAGATGAACGCGGGATACATAGCTTAGAGTGTCAGAAGAGATAACTGCCACGAAGATAATATGCAGAAATGGAGGTGGGTGAATCGTCTAGGGTGGTCAAGTAAATATCCTTAAGTCGGGACAACTTGTGTATTCGTCCTTAATGCGCTCAAATCATATAACCTTGACCGTCATCGTAGTTAGTAATAAAGAGACACGGCTAAGAACGTCGGCTACATGATTTTGAGTACCCTTAAGGTGCTTCAGGACAAATGTGTATTCTTGCATGAATGAGACCCACTTCACATGGCGGGGGTTGATTTTGGTTCGTGAATTTATAAATCTCAAGGCATCATGATCCGATAACAAGACAAACTCCTTGGGGAGGAGATAGTGTCGCCAATGATGGAGGCATCAGATCACCGCATAAAACTCCCTATCATAATTGGAATAATTTAATTTAGGGCCCAATAATTTCTCACTTAAATATCATATCGGTTGGCCCTCTTGGCTTAACACACCACCAATACCTACATCCGATGCGTCACAAGCGAGCTCAAAGACTTTGCTAAAATTTGGGAGGCGTAAAATAGGTGCTTCAGACATTTTATTTTTGATTAAGTGGAAGGCGTGGGCAGCTGACTTAGACCAAGTAAATTCGCCCTTCTTAAGACATTCGGTAATTGGGGTCATGATGCTACTAAAGTCCCGGATAAACCAGCGATAAAAAGTGGTTAGGCCATGGAAACTATGAACGTCTCGAATGGTGGACGACTTAGGCCATTCTTGAATGGCTTGGACCTTTGTCGGATCTACGTGAATGCCATCGGAGCTCACGATATATCCAAAAAACTCAACCGATCTCACGTTAAAAGTACACTTCATAATGTTTAGAAATAAAGTTTCACGCCAAAGGTTGGAAAAAACGTGGCGTAGGTGGGACTCATGATCGGGCGGAGAGGTACTAAAGACTAGAATGTCGTCAAAATAGATTGCGTTAAACTTACCCATATACGACCTAAAGACATGGGTCATCATCTGAGAAAAAGTATTAGGTGTGTTGGATAGTCCAAAGGGCATGACTAACCACTCATATAGTCCATCCTTAGATTTGAAGGCGGTCTTCCATTCGTCCTCTTCCCGAATCCTAATCTGGTGGTAGCCACTCCTTAGATCCAACTTTGAGAAAATCGTGGCTCCCGCTAACATATCCAACAAATCGTCCAAATGGGGAATATGGAAACAATATTTTACGGTGATCTTGTTGATAGCACAGCTATCAACACACATCCTCCAAGTCCCATCCTTCTTAGGTGCTAGCAAGGCTGGGACCGCACACGGACTAATACTATGCCTAATGAATCCCTTCTGCAATAGATCTGAAATTTGGGTTTGCATCTTCTGATGGGATGCGGGGTTCAAACAATAATGAGGGAGGTTCGGTAACGATGAGACCGAGACAAAATCTATAGCGTGCTGAATATCACGCATCAGTGGAAACGCCAAAGGCAACTCATCCGGGTAAACGTCACTGTACTCCTCCAATACTCCGTCAACTCAAGCGGTAAATCACCCAAAACTATAGAATCTTCCTTCGCTAACATGCAGACTAAAGCGTACATGACTCCTCCAATAAACGACTCATGAGTGAATTCCTATCTACCCAACAAACTCAATGTCTTCCTCTCAACATGGATGATAGTGTCTTTGGATGAACTAGAGGGCTCCTTGGGTGGAGTAGGTTTTAGGATAACCATCTTGCCCTTATGTTGGAACTCATACGTGTTGGCACGCCCATGATGAATCACATCCCAATCATAAAGCCAAGGGCGGCCCAAAAGGACATGGCACGCATCCATAGGAATTACATCACACCAAATCTGTTATGTGTAGGATTTTACATAGATGGGGACCAAACATCGCTTGGTGACTGGTAAGGACATTTTGTTAATCTAGGCTACCTGATAAGGAGAAGGGTGTGGCTTCGTAGTCAAAGACATACGCGTGACTGCATTTTCTGACACAATGTTCATACAACTGCCACTATCTATGATCAATTTACACATCTGCTCACCACTCTTAAATATCAAAGAAAATATATTGGTTCTATTCTAGTCGTCCAATGATTGGGGGGTGGGGGGTGGGGGGGGGGGGGGGGGGGGGGGGGGGGGGTAGTTAGAATACACCTCATCACAAATATATTAGAATCATCATCTAAATCACTGTGTACCCCTTCCGAATCAGACTCATCTGTAGCCTCATAAATGTACTCGGATGTGTCATCCGTAGGCTCAACTAAGGCCAAGGTCCTAGTTTTAGTTAGGCATTCAACGACGTAGTGGTCGGCTACCCCGCACGCATAGCAAGTGGCGTTAGTCTTACTAATCTTGCCTACGGGAATGCGTTCCCCTAAGGGGTTCTTAGTGTCCATTGCCGTGATAACTATGTTTGAGGAGTCCTTGGTTTTAAATTTTCCTTTATCCTTATAGGTGGAAGTGGAGGCACTGTACGTAGTCTTTCCCTTGTAAGAATTGTTTCTAGTCTTGGGCTTAGAGACTAGGTGCTTCTTGATGTCTAGGGCAGCGTTAAATGTGGTGTTCAGGTCAGTGTGACCGTAACGTAGAAGCTTCCTCTGGATGTCGTAACTAAGTCCTTTGGGGAATCTCAAAAGTGTAACCTTGGGCATTTCTTGAACACCACAATGGACCATCTTGTCCTTAAGGTCTCCCATGTAATCGGCTACGGATTTCTCACCTTGACATAGGGTAGAAAGCTCATCAAACATCTGGGTATGATGATAAGAGGGGATGTACTGATCCTTTTAAAGATTTTTCATAACGTTCCAACCGATAGGAGGGACACCATCCTCGGTTCCAAAATGACACTCCTCATTTAGCCAAAATACTTTGGCTCTCCCCGTTATTTTCATCCTAACAACTTGAACCTTATGCGGGTCCGCCAGGTGATGTCACTCGAAGTAGCACTCCATGCCCATAACCCAGTTCAGGAAAATTTGGGGTTCCCCTAAACTGTCGTAGGCGGGGGCATTAATTTTAATAATACGGGTGAGGTCGACCTCCCATTCAAGGCGACGCGGTGGTGGTCGATCTATTGGGTTTTCTTTTTGGAATAATGCATCAAATGCACGCAACAGAAAAATGAACAAGAACAACCCAAAAGAGTTTTGGATCTTGAGATTTCATGAATCAAGAAATAAATAAAGCAACACATTGCAATATACCTGAGAGGGATTGAGTTGATACTCAACCAAGGTGCTCCAAGAAAAAGTCCCGAGAACAAACGCCGAGTTCCGAGAACAAAAATGGATTTGCGCCTCTATAGAAGTCCACACGAATGAAGGAGAACCCTAGCTTCTTGTCGAATAAGAACTAGGTCGGAGAAGAAAAGCCCTCTACGTTTCCCACGGACTGCTAGATCCGTCAAGCAGAAAGGTGGCAGCTGTAACATCCCCAATCCTTCTAGACCCATTGGAAATGTTAGGGCATAGGGGTGAGGTGAGTGGCCACAAGGGCCTTAGGCTAGGGTTGAAATTGCTAAGTGCACACCAAAGCTCAAAAACTAACCTAACCCTAAGCACCTCAACTAGGTCAATTGACCCTCAATTGTCCAAGTTGACCTCACTTATGATGCCCTAACCACCAAGGGAGACCTATAGGATGAGAAGTGCACTTGGGTGGGACCCAATTGCATGAAATTGACCAAAGTCAACAATAGGTCAACATTAACCAAACTAAGTCAATTAGGGTTCAATTGACCCAACATGTTCAAATTGACCTTACCACCACACTCTAAACACTTTAAGGAACTCATTGGACCCAAAAGCCCCATCACTTGGTCAACCAATTGACCAATTTGACCAAAGTCAACTGTAGCTTAAATTAGATCAAAATCACACCTTAAGGCTAAATTGGCCTAATTGGGGCCCCACCATGGACCAACCAAGGTTGGGTGAGGTTAAGGGTCCCATGACCCCAAGTGGGGTCAACCCACTCACCATGGTTGACCAAAGTCAACCATGGTCAACATAGCCCATTAAAGGTGAATTCTAGGCCCAAATTGAATGGGACCCAACTCCCATCATCTAGCCAATTATACATGGACCTAATGCATGCCCATCAGCCCTAGAATGAACCCTATCATGGAGCTTGATTAATCAAATGGAAGGGGGACCAAAAGTTGATCAAAAAGCATAAAGTATAAAGCAAAAGGAAAAGCAATCACCACCTCCTCCACACTCCTCCTCCAATCAGCCTTGGGCCCTCCCCTGATTGTTGTGGGTCTGGGCTTGACCCAGGTGGAAGCAAAGAGCCAGCTGGTGCAGGAGGGTGGCAGCCATGAGACAACCGAGGTGGCTCCAATTCAAAACCACCTTTAGAGGCCTCTTCATCCCAATCCAACCACACCACAAGCTTCAGGAGGTCGAGAGCAGACGGGAACACCCCTTGGAGCAGAGCTTTAGCTGAGGAAATGAGATCGGGAGCAGGGTCGCCGGAGCTAAGCTTTTCCATGGCAAACCGCCGCCGGAGCCGCCGCCACGCGCCGATAGTGGTTCGTTTCTCCTCCTCTCCCCCATGCTAGCTTCCCATCAATAAACGAGGAAGGTTCGGGCTCAATTGAGCCCGGATCTACCTCTGAAATCCAAGGATTTAATCGCAAAATGAGACCCCTGGGATCACTGGAAACCGCCACCACAGGCCACCAGTCGCCGGTGGATGATAGCCCCGACCACCACGAAGGTGTCCGTGGTGTTGGCCGGTAGTGGTGGTGGCTGGATCGCCGGTAATCCCCCTCGCAATATCGCCCAGCACGGTTGAATCGCAGCCGTTGGCTGGAGGCGGAAGATGATGCCGCTGCTGCCAGATCTGCTGTAAGATTTGTGCGGCCATCATTTTCCTTTAATTTATTAATTCAATGTGTATGAATGTCTGGCTCTAATATTTAGTCAACTTCAAATAGAAATTAAGGCCACTTAATGGCTGATTTAGAAAAAGTGACCAACATGAAAGTTGTAGTCCTTGGTCTTAACTTTTATTTGGCTCTAAGTTTGGTTCATTTGGTGACCTACAACCCCCTAGGGAGCTGTTTTACTAGGACCGGTCCTACACTAGGTTAGTCCATTAGAAAAATTACCTAGGTCAAACCCTTCAAGCTTTGGAGCTGTGCTTTTAACCATGGGTTGGTATACCCTAGGGGCGCCCCCTGCCAAAGGGACAGCCCTTGGTGGACAATTTTACCTAGGGTTTTTGTGGTAGTTAGAATATTTAAATTAAGTTGATTTTTGGAGCATACGATGTCTAAATGACACCAAACATTGGTGGCATACTCTTTTGTACATGAGTAGTGCCTACCTAAGATTTCACTCTATTTGGAGTTGATTTGATATGGAAATTGGAAACCCTAATGAGGGCCTTTAAGGGTCAAATTACGGTTTGGGTCATTTTGAGGAGTAGAGTGTATTAGCCTCCTCCCATCATGATGGTATGTAGGTATGGATATACAAATGCTTGTGTCACACCCTAATGGTCCATTTGGAGCCATTCGGGTGGTGTGACCTAAAACCATAAGGGTAAACCCTTAAGGGTGCAAAGTTGAGATTGGTGAAGGACATAGGACCAAATGTTCAAGCCTTGGCTCAGAACTTTGTAGATATGTTTGTAAGGGCATAAAATGTCTTAGATAATTTATTGGGAATTTTTAGAGGCATTTAAGTAATTTTCCTCCTAATAAATGAAATTACCACACTTTCCTTAATAAAATGAAATGCATTGTTATATGACCTTGTATGACTTTGATATACTATCAGTGGCTGAAATAGGGTGAAATAAGGCTATGGTAATTTTGTCATGAGTTATGGAAGTGTTATTCCTTGTATAGGAAATTTTAAGTGCTTGCTAACTTAAGAGAATTTAATTTTGAAAAATGTCAAATCATAGGGCAAAATTGTGATACTTGGTTACTTGTAATTTTATGTTAATATATGCCCATGATAATTGTTTGGAAGCTTGTAGATTTATATTTCATGTACCTCATGTAGAAATTAGAATTTACAAGATTTGAGTATTAAATCATTTTAAAATATCAAATCATGGGGCAATGTTATGATACTTGGTTAACTGTAGTTGTATGTTAATATATGCCCATGACAATAGTTGGAAGCTTGTAGATTTATAATTCATGTACCTCATGTAGAAATTGGTAATTGCTACCTTTGGATGTTTAATCATTTTACAATATCAAATCACATGGTAATGACACAATAATTAGGCAGAGGACTCTAGGTCCCTATATGGACACTTGCTAATTTTTGTAGAATTTTCAGAAGTGAAATACTATTTTTCCTAATTATAGTGGCATTTTGGTAATTATACAATTATGATGATATAGTAGGCCAAATCACACCCTAGGGTCATGGGACTCAGTAAACCAGCTTGATATGGGATATTACCTTACTGATAATATTCATGTAGCATGAGGAATCATTTTGAGGGTAGTTCATGTGTAATTTGACTTAAGGCCTTAACTACTTTAAATTATATTAAATACCAATTTAATATGGAAAATTATGAAAATTGGGACATACCTTATTAAGGTCCGTGGGAGCCTAGAATAATTATTAGAGACCTTGGTGATGAGTTTTTAGAAGGATTCCCTTATGGGGTTGATGGATAGTTTAACTTAGTGGTCTGCGTTTAGTAAAAACAGAATTTTGAGTTTTAGACAATTCAGACCCCTAAGTAGTGTTTAGGAGTTATATCCAATCAGTAAATGAGTTATAGTACACCATGATTCAAGGAGGGTCAATCCTAGGGTTAGTTGTGAGGTTGTGTTAGCGTTAATGTAGGAGGAATGGAGGTACGTCCAACCCAATTGGGTCAGACGGGTGTTGAGCTAAGTCATTCTAAGTATATGAAATAATGAGGGTGAACCAAATGTTAATCACCAACTAAAGTAATTGTCTTGAGGAGGATAGTGGGGTTGAGCCCATTGATCCGTAGTACTGTTAGGGGCCCCTTACGGAGTACACCGCGGGAAGTCCAAGATTCACCCTAAATATAACACTAACTAAATTTGTAGGCAAGAGTAGCCTAAGTAGGTCTGCAAACTGGTATGGATCTCCTCTGGGAAGGAGATGGGTTGGATCAACTTGTGTGTTAGTCCCTGAGCCGGAATCTCGGGTGGACATGTTAAACACCTGTTTCTTATGCAATTAGTGGCGAGTCTTCGGTACTAGGCCTGTCGTGTCACCGACGGTAGTACATTGACTCAGGTGAGGGTGAGGTTTAGAGGGTCGGTAAGTTTGAGTACCGCGGTCTGGAGGACAATCCCTAAAAACCCACCCCGACCTTAGAGTCTGGTGGATTCCAGCAAGAGTACGCAGGAACTCCGATGTTGTGTTCTTAGCGTTGAGGCGTACATGAGGTCTAGGCTTGGTAGTGACCATACCCGCCTAGGATGTGGAGTGACCGATCCACTGCCACCGCGAGCCACGACGGTCAGTACCCAAAAGGTTGGCTTCCTTTCAAACAAATTGGGAACTATAAAGGTCTGTGCGCATAGAGTCGTGTGGGTGAGTTACATTGCATAAACACATTAAAACATCATAATCATAGCATAACATAGCATACACATTAGCATACCCCCATCATATAAATTAGTATGGGCTCTTTTATATGATGGGTTACCTGGACATCTTAACTTATATATCGTATGGGCGTTCATATAAGTTAAGGTACGAATCTGTGATGGTAGTTTAGATTTACTTACCGCACTGCATTTTCTTTCTATTTACTGCTTACTTCATTGCTCTATTTTACTGCCTTATACTTGCACTATACTGCTAGCTAGATTTTACTGCTTTACTTATACCTGCTAGAGTAGTGCCATGTCACCATCTTCTTGTTTACCCCTTTGTTTGTCCTCTGCTTCTTCCTCCCGCTCGGTACCTAGGAGTCGTGGAGGGAGGCGAGGACAAAACGACTTAGTCTTTATGACTAACGGTCGGTGTGACCGCAGGAGTCCGAGGAGACGGAGTTGTCCCACGCGCAGTAGGACGAGATGGCAGGACCTGAGCAGCAGATGCAACGCACTACCACGACGCCACAGGTTGATGATTAGATAGTTAGACTTCCGCATTTTGAGAGCTTTTGTTGTAGACTTCCGCATGTTGTAGAGAGAGAGAGATAGTACATTATTTTGGATATGTATCGAGCATAAGCCTCTTTTGCTTGTACTTCTCTTTTGGACTTTCTGTTTTCATTATATATATATGATGCTGTGATTGTGGACATGCCTTCCTTTATGTACTTTCCTTTCTGGCATATTTTACTTATGATCGTATAGCCGGCAGGGTTGGTGTTGAGCGGTGTTAGCCAACCCGAGTGTTGGTGACACCGCAAGGCAGCGATTCTGGGCGAAGATCCACCTCAACCATGCGATACGGGAGAGGTTCGAGTTTTCAAGTACCCGAACGGATTTTGGAAAAAGAGATCTTACAGCAGCGGTGGCGAAGGGTTGCGGAATATCGTGGCTAGTCGGAACGTTTCCGTCGGCTTGCGGAACACTTCCGTCGCTCTGATAAATCCCAAAAGGAGAGAGCACCCTTAGGGCATAGAATCGTATTCTATTTATACCCCAGACGCAAAAGAGGATATTTGCAGACCCAAGATTAATATTGGAGTATTCTGCAAGTATCGTCTTGATCACTAAATATCGAAGAGACGATCTCGACGATATCGTCATGATAACATGTAACGTCAAGACGATCTTGACGACATCATCTTGATGACATATATCATCTTGAAGACCTATATCGTCGAGACAATCTAGACGACATTGTCTTGAAGACCTATATTGTCATGATAACACATACCGTGCTGAAGACATAGACATCGTCGAGACGATCTCGACGATATCGGACACATACCGTACTGAAGACATAGACATCGTTGAGACGATCTCGACGATATCGTCTTGAAGACCTATATCGTCGAGACAATCTCGACGATATCGTCTTGAAGACCAAAACATCATCTTGACAATCAAAATGATATTATGCAACACTTAAACGTTTTGACCTAACTCCAATGAGTCATAGGATTGGTCCTTCACTCATATCCAATATGAGTAAGGCCAACACAATCCTTCACTCCAACTTCTCCAAACACTCCTGTGTGTGACCCCATAAGCTCATATCGCGTTGGAAGTAAGACTAACTGCTTGATTTCTTTGAGATCACCTAGGAAACACCAATAGTCTCCCACTTGATCACAAAGTATCAACAAAAGTCTCAAAAATAATGAGCGGTATCTAGCAATACATCATTGCTACCCAAGCAATAAGAGTTCATAACTCAATAAGCATGTTCTGACTAATGTTTCAGTATTGTCATGTCCCTTCGTCCCTTACATCCAGATAGAACTTGAGGCATGGACCGTGTGACCCTCATAATCACTCAATCCTAGTTTCTTGATCTAGAATAGACTGTCAGAAATTGGTGAGCTTAATATCACATATTGACTCAACCAAGCATGGCCATGCATTTTTCTGTCCCATTCCATCAAGGGGCCCATGGATGTAACTCCTGTCATAAAGGAGGACAAATATCATATCGGTACAGATACAAACACCCAAATGAATCATAACATACCTAATAACCACCCTTATCATCAACCATTCTCAAGGAAGACTTTAGATGGCATCAAAGTATGCTCTTCCTCACTTGATGAATGATGTGACTTCAGGTCAAAGAACTACAAACACCATTGTCAGGTGAGACCTACTTGTGACACGTTCATATAACAATCCACAAGGTAGTCTCAAGGTGTGTCTGTCTAGAACAACTTGTTCACTAACAAGTACCCATGTGATGACTTGATATTACAATATCATGACCTGTGAGAACCGGTCATCAGTCAACGCACATGCTAGTCTTAATGTATCATCATTGCCCTTCAACTTCTAATATGATACTCTGATCAGGGACCATTTAAGAATGAAGCTTCTAGTCCAACATAGGCCCTCACATTCAATTCACACACTTGAATTCCTATGGAAGCAAACATTCTAAGGGCATTTATTATGCTAATTAATCTATCAAATAGAAACGGTTGACATAATAATAAGAAATTGCCATAAATGTAAAATGAAATATAAAAGTACTCTATTCATCACATAAATAACAACCGACACGAATATAATCCACAAGTATCCCACTAGAGACGATCATTCTGGTCAAAGAACTACATCTAGCTCGCCGATGAATTTCCTAATCCACACAGCCTCCTTCGCCGCATTCGCTGCAGCGATATACTCGGCCTCAGTCATAGAATCGGCAACTGTCTCTTGCTTGGAATTCTTCCAACTTACAACTCCTCCATTAAGGAAAAATACAAAACATGTCTGGTACTTTGAATCGTCCCTATCAGTTTGGAACCTAGCTCTGTGTAACCATTTACAACGAGCTCTTCCTCTCCACCGTACACCAAGAACATATCCTTAGTCCTTCTCAAGAACTTTAGGATATTCTTGACAGCTGTCCAGTGATAATCATCGGGATCAGACTGATACCTTCTTATCATGCTCAAAGCATAGGAGACATCGGGTCGAGTACAAAACATTGCATACATGATTGATCCAATTGTCGAAGCATATGGAATCAACTTCATGTGGTCCTTATCTTCCAAAGATTTGACACTGATCCTTAAAGAGACTCACACCATGAGACATGGGTAAGAGTTCCTTCTTGGGCTCAAGCATGTTGAACCGCTTCAGCACTTTCTTAATGTATGTACTTTGGGTCAAACCCAACAACTTCTTCGATCTATCTCAATAGATCTTAATACCAAGTATGTAAGTCGCTTCGTCCAAGTCTTTCATAGAAAAGCAGCTACCTAGGTTGTTCTTAACAACTTGCAGGGTCGGAATGTCATTCCTGATTAACAGTATGTCAGCTACATACAATATCAGGAAGACAACAATGCTCCCACTAATCCTCTTATAAACACAAGGCTCATCCTTGTTCTTGATGAAACCAAACTCTTTGATTTTCTCATCAAAATGAAGATTCCAACTTCGAAAAGCTTGTTTCAATCCATAAATAGATTGATTAAACTTGCATATTTTAGTGGCTTCATTTGGAGATACAAAACCCTCGAGTTGTGTCATATACACTTTCTCAAGGAGGTTTCCATTAAGGAAAGCCGTTTTGACATCCATTTGCCAGATCTCGTAGTCATAATACGCAGCAATAGCAAGTATAATTCTGATGGACTTGACCATGACAATAGGGGAAAAGGTCTCATCATAGTCATCACCATGAATTTGCCTGAAACCTTTAGCCACCAGCCTGCCTTTGAATTTCTGTACATTCCCATCCATGTTGGTCTTCTTCTTAAAGACCCACTTGGACCTTATGGGTCTTACCCCTTCAGGTGGTTCCACCAAGGTCCAAACTTTGTTTGTATATATGGAGTCAATTTCAGATTTCATGCCCTTAAGACATTTCTCGGAGTCTGGTCCATTCATAGCCTTTTGGTAGGTTGCAGGCTCATCATCATGATCCATAAGCAACACATTACCTATTTGAGACACGAGAAATCCATATCTCTCAGACTCAAATCTTGGTCTACCAGATCTACGTAGGACTTGTGTTTCTTGAGAAGGTTCTCCAGCTACAACAGATTGTAGTCCTTGCTCAGGTTCCAATTTTGGTTCATTCATTATTTGTGGTCCTTGAACTTCTTCAAGTTCTACCTTTGCAGTCCTTCTGGATAAGAACTCTTTCTCCAAAAATTTACTAGTCCTTGCGACAAACACTTTGCCGTTAGAAGGCAGGTAGAAGTAGTACCTTTGGTCTCCCTAGGATACTCCACTAGATAACACTTATCTGATTTTGTTTCCATCTTGTCAGGCATTTGACGTCGCATGTATGCCTCACAGCCCCGAATCTTAATAAAAGGCATACTAGGACGCTTCCCAGTCCATATCTCATATGGTGTCTTTAGAACCATTTTCGTTGGAGCTCGATTTAGTGTGAAAGCAGCAGTCTATAGAGCAAACCCCCAAAAGGAAACGAGCAAATCTGCATGACTCATCATCGACCGTACCATGTCCAACAAAGTACGATTCCTCCTCTCAGACACACTAATATGATGTGGTGTTCCAGGGGGAGTAAATTGTGATACAATACCACACTCTCTTAGATGATCACGAAACTCATGACTCAGATATTCGCCACCTCGATCAGATCGGAATGCTTTTATCCTTTTCCCAGTTGGTTCTCTACTTCATTCTTAAACTCTTTGAACTTTTCAAAGGTTTCGGATTTACACTTCAAAAGATATACATATCCGTATCTACTGAAATCATCAGTAAATGTAACGAAGTAGTAGAACCCACCTCTAGCCATAGAACTCATGGGTCTAAACGACAATGATAGAGATATGTATGATTCGAGTCATTTGTTTTTAGTCTTTTAGCATTTTCTACATTATAGATTGGATGGTCTAAGTTCAAAACATATAAACCATTAAACAATTGGGCCACACCATAATAAACATCATTCATAAAAATCAAACAATGATTGTTCTGAATTATAAACGAAAAACCTTTCATGTCAAGACATGAAATGGATATAGTGTTTCTAGTTATGGCTGAAACAAAATAACAATTATCTAGTTTTAGTACAAGCCCAATGAGCAAAGAAAGACAATAGACACCAACGGCAATGGCAGCAACTCTTGTTCCATTTCTAATGCGCAGGTCTACCTCCCCTTTACCCAGCATTCTTCTCCTTCTCAGTTCCTGCACAATTGTATAAATGTGAGAACCGCATCTGGTATCCAATACCCAAAATGGAGGAGCAGAAATGTTTATCTCTATAACGTAAATACCTGAAGTGGAAGTCACACTTCCCTTCTTCTTTTGCAGATCCTCAATATAGAGGGGATAGTTCCGCCTCCAATGCCCTGCCTTACCACAGTGGTGGCACTTTCCTTCCTTTGCCAGACCTTTCCTTTTCAGTGCAGAAGATTTGGGATCAAGATGAGACTTAGATCCTATCTTTGTCTTCTTCAATCCCTTGGCCTTGCCCTTGCCTTTATGCACCATCATTATGGGGCTAGAAGGCTTGACCTTCTTCATATTATTTTCGGCAATTCTCAACATGCCTAGGAGCTCGGGCAGTATCTTGTCTATTTCATTCATGTTGTATTTCAAGACTAACTGCTTATAACTGTCCGGCAACGATTGCAGGATCAGATCTTTGGCCAACTCTTGGCCCAAGGGAAAACCTAGTTTTTCAAGGTTCTATATATACCCAATCATCTTAAGTACGTGAGTACATACTGAGTCTCAAGCAACCATCTTGCACTGAAACAATGCCTTGGATATGTTAAACCTCTCTTGCCGAGCTTGCTCCTCGAATATTTTCTTGAGGTGCTCGATTATCTCATAACCACACATGCTCTCGTGTTGCTTTTGAAGCTCAGAGGACATGGTAGCAAGCATTAGGCATTCCACATCCAAGGTATCATCCTGATACTTCTTGTAAGCATCTCTGTCTGCTCGTGAAGCATTCCCGATCAACTCTGTAGGGGCTTCCCCTTCCAAGACATAGAGCTTGTGCTTTTGACTAAGAACAATTCTCAGGTTTCTGTACCACTCAAGGAAGTTTGTCCCGTTGAGCTTGTCCTTCTCAAGGATAGCTCTCAGGGACAAGGTGGAGTGAGATCCACTTGCCATGGATATTCTACAAACAATTTTGCAAAATAGATTTTAACACTATATTTCAAAATATATTTTATTTAATAAGGACTATTATTAAAAGCTCCCACTATTTTATTCAAATTGATAACACTTAATATCAATTCGGAGAGTTTATGTGAGCTACTCTCTTAGTGGACAATATCCGTATTTCACCAACACAACGAGTCCGCTTTAACATTCCTCTAATAATGTAGTTATTTAGGTAGACAACACTTGCCAATTGCATCAATATGCAACTCTTGTATGGTTGGTGAATAACTCTTTATTCAAATCCATTATGTGGTGCATACCAAACCTATGCCCATAGGCACTCAACTTTTGAGGTCACCTAGTTAAGTTGGACCCGATGTCGATAGTGGGATATCACAATTATTCGCTCGCACCCTTACTAAGATAGATTAATGCACCTTGCTTTAGCAAGCCCACACTTCATCGATCGAGGCAGGAAGAGTGTCATCCATCGGAAGGCATTCAAATACTTAATATTGGATAAGGGGTTTTAAGATACAATCGATGAACATTTCATCGTGATCAACATTTAATTAATGTGCACATTCACAAAATTACAACATTCACAATCCAAATACATCCCAGATGTGCATAACATAAACTTATCAACACATTGATAAAAGGGTTAAATCTGAGCATTTAGAACACTTCTAAATCTCTAGATTTACATGCATTGGACACAGGAAAAACAACTCCACTTATGCAGTAGACAAGCTCGTCTCTCAATGTCAGATTCGAACTCTTAGACACTTGGTTTCACAAACCGATTAGAGGGACAGTTACTGCAAAGGAGAAACGATTTCTGAAATAATGAAATCGCAATGCAATCACATGCATTTTAAATCTAAGACATTTAGAACGTTTTGAAATCTCCGATTTACACGCAATGGACCGCGAACCTGGCTCTGATACCACTGTTGGGATTTCTTTTTGGAATAATGCATCAAATGCACGCAACGGAAAAATGAACAAGAACAACCCAAAAGAGTTTTGGATCTTGCGATTTCATGAATCAAGAAATAAATAAAGCAACATATTGCAATATACTGGGAGGGATTGAGTTGATACTCAACCAAGGTGCTCCAAGAAGAAGACCCGGGAACAAACGTCGAGTTCCGAGCACAGAAAAAGATCTGCGCCTCTATGGAATTCCACACGAATGAAGGAGAACCCTAGCTTCTTGTCGAACAAGAACTAGGTCGGAGAAGAAAATCCCTCTATGTTTCCCACGGACTGCTGCTAGATCCGTCAAGAGGAAAGGTGGCACCGGCGGCGACGGGTTGTGTAATATCGTGGCCAGTCGGAATGTTTCCATCAGCTTGCGGAACACTTCCGTCACTCTGATAAATCCCAAAAGGAGAGAGCGCCCTTAGGGCATAGAATCGTATTCTATTTATACTCATGCGCAAAAGAGGATATCTACAGACACGATACTAGTATTAGAGTATTGAGCAAGTATCATCGTGATCACTAAATATCAAAGAGACAATCTCGACGATATCATCGTGATAACATGTAACATCAAGATGATCTTGACGACATCGTCTTGATGACATATATCGTCTTGAAGACCTATACCGTCGAGACAATCTCGACGACATTGTCTTGAAGACCTATATTGTCATCAAGACACAGATCGTATTGAAGACATAGACATCGTCGAGACGATCTCGACGATATCGTCTTGAAGACCTATATCGTCGAAACAATCTCGACGATATCATCTTGAAGACCAAAGCATCATCATGACAATCAAGATGATATTATGCAACACTTAGCCATTTTGACCTAACTCCAGTGAGTCATAGGATTGGTCCTTCACTCATATACAATATGAGTAAGGCCAATACAATCCTTCACTCCAAATTCTCCAAACACTCTTTTGTGTGACCCCATAGACTAATATCGCGTTGACAGTAAGACTAACTGCTTGATTGCTTTGAGATCACCTAGGAAACACCAACACGATCACATAGAGGTAAATCTTCATGGATGTCCTCCTCGTGGTGGGGGGCGGGGGGGGGGGGGGGTGGGGGTAAGTGGCCTATGACCTCCAGGTGGAGTGGACATGCGGTTGGGTTGCCGATTACTCCTAGATGGAGAAGGGTATCAGGTGGCCAATATCTGGGTTAACAGGTCCCGAAGTTCCCCCATTTGTTGATTCATTTCATCCCGAAGGACATCAACGGCAGTGGGGTTTGGATGTGGTTGCCGTTCGTCGTCCATAATAGACGAGGAAGAGGTGTGGTGGTATTCGTGATCGTATCTAGTGGGCATACGAAGCGTGAAAATAGCTAATATATAACCTTAATTGTTTTTAAATATAATTTGTGCGCAAGTGACCTAGGGTGGATCGGGGCCAAGTTAAGAAATTGGCCAACCTCGCTTTGATACCAAATTGATGCAGGCTACCCCTTTCGATGCGATCGTGATGATCAGATTTCCACTACGGTGGCCTATCACAGTTAACTCTATCCGCGCGCCAATTACAACGCATCCGTAAGGAACTAGGCAAGAGCAAAACACATGCCCAAAAATGAAGGTTCGCTAAGCCTCTTGAGGTCTTGCAAAGGCTAATTGCCAGTGCTCAATCAAGCAAAATGGACCCACCTGATCCGAACGAGGCAAGAGAGAAACACTTGCCAAAGCGAAGGGCCACTACACCTCTTGAGATCTTACAATGGCTAGATGCACGCCAATGTCCGATCAAGCGAAATGGACCCACACGATCCGATCGATTTGCATTCACAAATTAAATAAATTCAGCCAACAATAAGTCTACTTTCTCTTTCGCATGCGTTACAAGGCGATCCGTTCCGATTTCTCTTTAGTGAACCAAGCTTAGTCCAAAATAATTCCAAGCAAAAATTGAGCATAGGGTTCACCGATTCCACAAGAACACATTAAAACGCTACAGAGTAATAACGAAATTTAATTTTTGGGCAAGAGGCGATGGACCCAATGTTTCCGAAATCACGCCAAAATTACTACACCGAATTTTGTAACGAATAAAGAGGAAATCACGCACAAGAGAGCAAGAGAGTTTCGTTACCCAACAGAAGGAGGGGACTTGTAGAGGGTCACGCACCACGGATCCACCGTAGTCACCGGACAGCGTGGTAGTCGCGTTCCACCGAAGTCACACCGAGGATGGGTGGAGGCGGTGGTAGCTGGGTCAGCAAGGGGAAACGAGGGGGGCGGCGACATAGGGAGAGGGGACAGTTGTAGGAGCGGCAAACGATTCCCCCTCTCTGTTCAGCACACACGAGCGGCGGTAGTCCTGCACTGCGGCACAAGGCGATGGGGAGTCGGCGGCTGAGTCGCACAGCATGCGGAGGAAGGGGGTGCGATCGGTGGTTGTGTCGCACATCGCACGGGAAGGGTTCGGCCGATCCCTAGAAGACAGAAAAAAGACTCTCTTTTTTTGTTTCCAGATTAATGTCCTTCTCCCATTAAACATAACTATTTATAGTTCCTTACAAGCAAAACTCCACCATCCATCATGGAGGATTAATCTCAACCGTCAAAATTAAAATTAAAATAGACATGCAAATTAAAACATGTTAAAATGCAGGAAATTAATAAAATAAAATGGCTCGCATGTTATAAAATTATGAGGATGACTGCGATCGCAAGCGAGGGTTGTAGCGGTGGTTGTTGCTGTGAATATCCACGTTACATTGTGAGGCCTTGATGTTGTGGCGAGAATATTTAAATACTAGTTGATCGGTGTTAAAATTTTTGATTGGACCGTTTAGGAGTAAGCAGGAGTTGTATCAACAAGAGTTATAGTCAAACAACCACAATGCCAAAAAGCAACACAAGAAATCTTTATTGAAACAGAACTGCTTTACAATGTGAGGTATACATGGCGAGACATGATTCATCAGAATCACGGAGACGAGAAGAACAAAACACACCAAAAAGGTAAAGCTGGCGGCTAGACAAGCTCAAACCGCACAAGCCGCACCACTCCAGAACTCGCCCGGCTTGCCCTGAGATCGCACGAACAGAAACCGGATAGACTGCCAGCACTGCAAGACCGCACCTCAGACCGCACGAACTGAAGCTTATTGGAACAAGGAACTGAAGCTGTCGCCACACCGCAACTCAGACCGCCTAACCGCTGAAGGTCGCCTGATCACTGAGCTCGCTGCGAACAGCATAAGAACACAATAACCCAGTTCGCTGACAGACCGCAGACGAACTGATTATTCAAGCCACCGGAAATCACCAAGGAAGGAGACCGCACCCTGCTGACCGCAAACCTGCGAACACAACAAAGGTTAACTCGCATCCAAGTCGCGCGAACTCAAACTTGAGACCGCAGGAAATAATACGGGCTCTGGTTCTTACAGTTCTTGTTATGAATGACGGGCCATGCACCCCTATTTATAGGCGGGTAGACAGATGTCGTCACCGCACAAATCGGGATACAGTCACCACCCATCAGATCGCGAACGGTCTCAAAAGACAGACCGCGCGAACAGACCTCTTGGACGATCACCCGACCAAGACGCAGATCAGCAGACAAGAACGCGCACAGACCGCACGAACACGAGACCGCGCACAAGCCGTGCGGTCTCAACAACGCTCATTCCTTAGATCAACAGGAGCAAGCAATAACCATCTGGCCGACTTCAGACAAGTCGCCAGATCGCCAAGATAGACAGCCCGGGTAGACGGTCATATAGGAACAACCCGCCCGGTCTCCCAACAAGGGAACCAGGCAAACCAGCAGACCTACTCGGGAACAACCCGCATCTACCAAGAGCAGACCGCCCAGAAGAAGACCGGAAACAACCCGCAACAGGTCGCCAACGACCAAACCAAAGAAGCAAGCTAGCCGATCTCACCAGATCGCCAGAACCAAACCTCCAGAGCACCAGCGCAGACCACGCGGTCTCTGCGGTCTCCAGCCTTCAAACTGGCCGGACTCCTTTCCACTCCACTTCAACAATTTCAACACTCCCCCTTGAAGTGGGAAGTGGAAACTAGCCCGAGCAACTCCCTTAACCGAGTAAACGGTCCCTTCGCCAGCGGCTTTGTGAAGATGTCTGCGACATTGTCCGCACTCCGAACATGCTCGACCATAAGAGATCCTCCCAACACCTTTTCACGAATGAAATGGTGCTCAATCTCTATATGCTTGGTCTTCGCGTGACAGACTGGATTGTTGACCAGCTTGAGAGCACTCTCATTGTCCCCGCGTAGCATAGTGGGACCTCGAACCTCCTGATGAACGTCCTCTACCAACCTCCTAATAGGTTGCCCCTGACTAACCACCTCTTCAGCTGCTTCTTCAGATCTAGCTCCTCTTCCAGGCGAAACTGGAGCATCGCTCCCCGTGCTTCCAGAACCTGAAGCTTCCACCTCTGAGCTAGACACAGCTGGAGCTCCTGGTGAAACAGGCAACTCCACTTGAAGATCTTCAACAGCCTTCCCTCTTATATCAACCCTGCTTTCCGGTAGCTCAACTCCTGAACTCCCCTTGTAGGAAGTTACTTCATCGAACACCACATCCCGAGAGACAATTGACCTCCATGTCTCAGGATCCATGCATCTCCATCCCTTCTTCCGCTCATCATACCCAACAAAGACTAGCTTCCTTGCTTTCGCATCTAGCTTTGTCCGAAGAGCATCAGGAATATGCACATAGCAGGTTGATCCAAACACCCGAAGATGTGCAACGCTCGGCTTCTCCTTGAACATTAGTTTGTGAGGAGTCTTCATGTTGATAGGACTCAGAGGCAATCTGTTGATGACATAAGCTGCACAAGACATTCCCTCCGCCCAGAAGGACTTTGGGATACTCTTAGCATGAAGCCAGCATTTGCAGGTCTCCGTCAGATGACGGATCTTCCTCTCCGCAACGCCATTCTGCTGTGGAGTATGGCCACAAGTGAGCTCTCTCCTGATGCCTTACTTCCTGCAAAAACTTGAGAACTCACCAGAGGTGAACTCCCCACCATTGTCAGTTCTAAGTTTTTTAACCCGCAGGCCAAGCCGGCCTTCAACCAGCTCCTTGAACTCCATAAATTTAGCAAAGGCTTCTGACTTCTCCTTCAAAAAATACACCCAGACATATCTGGTGTAATCGTCAATCAACACCAACATGTATCTGTTGCCTCCAAGGCTTAGGGTGGCAGTCGGTCCCATCAAATCACCGTGGATGCACTCCAACGACACTTTGCACCTTGTTTGCGATTTGTCAAATGGAAGTCGATGAGACTTACCAAACTGACATCCTTCGCAGACATGACCGTCTCCATAGGAGGACAAGCTAGGCAAGCCATTGACAAGGCCCCTTACCGCCATAGCCTTCAATTTGTCCATGCCTACATGCCCCAACCTTTCATGCCAGATGGCCGCGCCATCATTGGTCCTCATCTTATCAACATAGGTACTTGTCGATAAAACGAACAAGTCCTTCACCCGCTTGCCGACATGAATAACATCTCCCTTTATCTCCGGTTGAGTTTTGAGAAACTTTGCTTCTGTTGGGCCAAACAGAACGTGATAACCGGCGTCGACCGCATTGGTCACAGAGAAGAGATTTTTCTTCATACCAGGCACATGATAAACACTCCTCAATGTGAGTGGACCCTTATCACTGCTCAGAGAGACGACTCCTTCGTGCTCTACTAGATGAATAGAGTTATCAGCCGTAATGATAGCATTGTTACCTGAGTAAGGCGCCAAAGAAGAGAACTTTGATCCATCCCCGGTGAGGTGATGCCCACACCCTGAATCAACAATCCAGTCCTCATCATAGTTGATGGAAGCCAAGGCCTTAACGGGCATCGCCGTTATATTAGACACAAAGGCTCCTCCCCATCCAACTTCACCAGACTTTGGCATCTCCTTCTCCACTGCATGTACCGGCTGAAGATTCACCCGGCAATCTTTCTTGAAGTGCCCGGTCTTGTTGCATCTAAAGCACCTCGGCCCCTCTCCTTTCTTCTTCCCATCAGACTTAGGAGCATAGCCCCTATCTTGCTGACATGAAATGGAGGGTCCATCATGACCCGGCTTCTTCTTTTCCCATTTCTTCTTCTTCTTCCCAGAAAACATCACATCGCTTTCTCCCCCGGAGATTGAAACCCCCGCCATCTGTCTCGCTAAACTTTCTTGCGAAGCAAGAAGGTTCTCCAGCTCCAACAACGACGGTTGATTTGCCCATCCCTGAACTGAAGTCACAAAAGCAAGATACTCCTTCCGCAACCCGCGAATGATATGCCTCTTCAGTTTTGCCTCAGAGATAGGCTCATCAGGGTCCAATGCAGAAATTTCTGCCGTGAGGTTCTTCATCTTGAGGAAGAAGGTAGAAACAGAAAGATCACCTTGAGAGGCCTTCGCCAACTCATTTTCAAGATATTGTAGCCTCGCTACATTCTTCTTATTGAACAATCCATCCAAGGATGTCCAAATCTCAGCAACAGATTTACATCCGATGATGTGATCAAACATCTCCGGTGAGATAGCCCTCTTGAGAGTGAACTCAGCCTTAGCATTCGTCCTTCTCCAGAGTCTCACCTCTGCCATATTATCTCCTGCTGGAAACACCTCTTGGGTGTCTTCTCCTCCAACTACCTCCCATAGATCCTCGCCAAGCAAGTAACTCTCCATACACGACTTCCACTTTTTAAAGTTAGTCGATGTGAGGAGTTCAATACCAAGACCTCTTACGTATCCACCTTCCATGGCAATCTATGTGGTCTCTTCTTCACAAAGACGATGGCAACTCTAGTTGATCACTGCTTATCCTCTCCAGAAACCTGTCTCTGATACCATGTTAAAATTTTTGATTGGACCATTTAGGAGTAAGCAGGAGTTGTATCAACAAGAGTTATTGCCAAACAACCACAATACCAAAAAGCAACACAAGAAATCTTTATTGAAACAGAACTGCTTTACAATGTGAGGTATACATGGCGAGACATGATCATCAGAATCACGGAGACGAGAAGAACAAAACACACCAAAAAGGTAAAGCTGGCGGCTAGACAAGCTCAGACCGCACAAGCCGCACCACTCCAGAACTCGCCCGACTTGCCCTGAGATCGCACAAACAGAAACCGGACAGACTGCCAGCACTGCAAGACCGCACCTCAGACTGCACGAACTGAAGCTTATTGGAACAAGGAACTGAAGCTGTCGCCAGACCGCAACTCAGACCGCCTAACCGCTGAAGGTCGCCTGATCACTGAGCTCGCTGCGAACAGCATAAGAACACAATAACCCAATTCGCTGACAGACCGCAGACGAACTGATTATTCAAGCCACTGGAAATCACCAAGGAAGGAGACCGCACCCTGCTGACCGCAAACCTGCGAACACAACAAAGGTTAACTCGCATCCAAGTCGCGCGAACTCAAACTTGAGACCGCAGGAAACAATCCGGGCTCTGGTTCTTACAGTTCTTGATATGAATGATGGGCCATGCACCCCTATTTATAGGCGGGTAGACGGATGTCGTCACCGCACAAATCGGGATACAGTCACCACCCATCAGATCGCGAACGGTCTCAAAAGACAGACCGCTCGAACAGACCTCTTGGATGATCACCCGACCAATACGCAGATCAGCAGACAAGATCGCACACAGACCGCGCGAACACGAGACTGCGCACAAGCCGTGCGGTCTCAATAACGCTCCTTCCTTAGATCAACAGGAGCAAGCAAGAACCATCTGGCCGACTTCAGACAAGTCGCCAGATCGCCAAGATAGACCTCCCGGGTAGACGGTCATATAGGAACAACCCGCCCGGTCTCCCAACAAGGGAACCAGGCAAACCAGCAGACCTACTCGGGAACAACCCGCATCTACCAAGAGCAGACCGCCCAGAAGAAGACCAGAAATAACCCGCAACAGGTCGCCAACGACCAAACCAAAGAAGCAAGCTAGCCGATCTCACCAGATCGTCAGAACCAAACCACCATAGCACCAGCGCAGACCGCGCGGTCTCTGCGATCTCCAGCCTTCAAACCGGCCAGACTCCTTTCCACTCCACTTCAACAATTTCAACAATCGGTTCCATCCTCGGCTCAATCAATCCCATCGTCTCCATAACTTTATGTTCAAATCAAATTTCCTCATCCGAAAGCATTGTAAGTTCTTTCAAACACTCTCAAGAAAATCTTAATTCTATATCTATTGAGTTACAAGAAGCAAGAGCAAAAATTGACGCCTTAGTCGATCGACTAGACCTCTAGTTGACAAAGAGTGGTTACCATATCCCAAAGAACTAAGATCATCAGACATACAGGTTTCATCAACGCCCAAGCAAGGGTTCATGTCGATTGGCTCATACAGAACTCTAGTGAGGGCCAAAGAAGGTTACAAACAAAGGATCAGAAGCAAGGAGTAGTTATAAATAGAGATTGTTAAAGAAATCATTTAAACAAGTGTGCACACAAGCTGATTCCCTCTCAACGATACAGGTCATGTCGATATAGCTCACGACAATATGCAGTAAGTAAGGCTATCGCCAGTGTTAGGACCTACCGCTCCAAGCTAGCTCTCGAAGATATACTTATCGTCGTCTCTTCTCGCCGACAAAATGACTCTTCTAGTCGATATTGAACTGTCGGTGGCACCAACAATGTCCGACGCTATCTCTCGATGTTACACAAGACTTCTAGCCGACAAGGCGACACTATCTAGCTGATAGTGGCTTATCTCGATGGAAAGCTACCGCCAACGTTACCCCTACATCGCGACGTTAGATGTCAGCTACATGTTTCTAACAATTCCTTACAATTGGGAAATATGGTGTTACAATGGGGGATGAAATGACTTACCGGAGATGGGCATCAACCAGCGAAAGAGGCTGAGCAGCGGCACCATCTGGGAGTCTCGAACAGGAGAGGAAGGGGCATCGCGAAAGAGAGTAATGAAGGGGGAAGAAATGAATTAGGGCGTGTGTTTGCTAATAGTTGAATTGTGCCGTTCAAAATAACAAAAAAATAAATAAATTTTAGGCGCATTTTGGGTTTACCACTCTTAAGATTAGCACCACTCTTAAGAAGTGATTATAAAACTCATATAAATTCTATAGACACCACTCTTAAGAATAGCACGATCGCTTATAAGAAAGCAAGACACGACCTTATTTCAAAAAATAATAAGTTCGAGTCTAAACTTAAATCACTCCCATTACTAGTTAAGAAGAACTCTACAAATTTAAGTCCAAAGTTTGAAAACATGATAAATATAACTTGAGATTTGGAGAAACATCGAGCAAATGAAAATCAATATTTTAATTCTATTTAAGTTTTAAAATAATCATGTAAAATCAAAGATCTATTAATGCAATTGAAATAAATACTATTGATTTCAAAATTCGTTTTGTGTGTTTTAGTTCATGATCATTATGTGAATGCATTATGTTTTGTGTTTGCATGTATCTCATTTGTATCTAGACTCTAGAATCAATCATATACTTATCAAAACAAATCAATGGATTAATCACTTCATTCCAAGTCTATGAAAAATTAAATTGAAACTCTATTTTGAATACATGCAACTCTATCACATAATCAATTATATTGAACTTTATTATAAATGACATAACATTGCACTTTGTCAACCAAACTCACCATTCTAGCATCACCACTTAGTATATGTACAACTTATTGTCTATGTTAATTATCACATGCCATGTTAGGCTACATTAATAGAAGAGTATTGAAATTTAAAAATCATGATATCTATGAGAATAAAACATTCTAAATGGCTTTAAAATTATCCATCTCTAATATAATAGTTACTTTCAAAATTCATCATGCAACAAAGCCAAAGTTTGTGTCTTAAGTAAGATTAAATGTCTTGTATGCTTGTGATCTTCTCCACTTAATATGTGTCTCATAATAGCGGAGGCATAGGATTGTATGCATTATAGGTGCTAACCTATAAATCATGTCATGTCCTTGACCGGGGAGGGTTCTAGTGGGCCTTGCGAGGCACTGAGGAAAGAGTGTTAGTTTGAGTGACCTCTTGTGTATACGTATGCATATGAGACTCACATCCCAACCGAAGACATGTGTGCAGTTCCTCATCCCAACCTAAGAATTCCTATATTATAGTGCATGCACTCTTCATGATTATACATTTCATGCATATTTGGTTTGTTGAAATATGTTCATCTTGTATTTTGCATAATTTCTACTATTTCATTTTTTGAGCTTTCATGAATATCTTAGAGAACACTAGAAATGAAAAATAACCTTTTTGAATGCCTTGGGCTAAAATTTAAAATTCACAACTTTTTGATTATTTTCTAATTTTCTTACTGCATTTGATGCCCCCTATCATGACAAACCATAATCAAGACAAATAGGAATAAAAAATGTTGAAAAACATGATTTTAAAGGG
Source organism: Dactylorhiza incarnata (assembly GCA_033032865.1). NCBI lineage: Eukaryota > Viridiplantae > Streptophyta > Magnoliopsida > Asparagales > Orchidaceae > Dactylorhiza > Dactylorhiza incarnata. Next base: position 21,268,378 of record JAWHQI010000011.1, on the reverse strand, counting down.
AAAAATCACATCTCTGTTTGCTAGCGCTAGACGATATGAGTTAACGTCGGCGGTTGCTTCGTTTTATTGAAAATCATGACTTTATTTAGCTTTTATTTTTTGAAAATTATTTTACTACTTTAATCATAGTTTCTTTTCTGTTTTCAATAAATTTTACATATTTTGGATCATTTTTCTTAAAAATAAAAAAAACATTTACAAAATAATTCAAAATTACCAAAAACATGTTTTTCTCATTTTATGCAGTTTTCCTATTTAAATAAAAACCAAAAATCTTAAGAACTGATTATTCTTCTTTGCTAAAGTCAAGGATGAATTGATATATCTCTTAAAGATTCATTACAATGTATGATTTAAATTTTAAGTTTCTTAAAATAGAGTGCTGTTATTAGCAAACCCATTTTCGCTTCTAGCAAACCATTACTACTAGCAAACCATGAAATTAAAAAATGGTTATTTGAAAACCAATTGATTACTAGCAAACCATCAATAAAAATGTAATTCCATGGAAATTGGCTCGCACGTCACTAGCAACGAGTTCCTAATTGCCAGAAAGTACCCCTCCTATGAATTTATAATTGATCTGTTCGACGGATGCTACAAAATTCTCCAATTGTCGTCATTAAAGTTACTTCTTCTTCATGTTACTGTTCAGGTTGCCTTGCCTAGCTTGTCTCTGTCAACCGACCTTATACCCATTGAGATGATGCCACTTATTTGCTTCCTACCAAGCTCTAGAGAAATCTCCAATATCCTGCTACGACCGTTTATCTTTGCTTCGGCCACAAGCATTTATACAAACCGCCATTATTTCCAACCTTCTGGACTGCCGCCATTTGGATCGACCTTTTCCTGCTACCGCCATTGGAGAGCTTGCTTCGATCCTAAGCATCACACATGTACCGCCTCTTGTATGTTGCCTCCTCAGTTTAAAACAGAGGAGAGTTTGCATATCTCCAACACTTCCGGTATTCCTCAAATTTTGTGAGAGAGTTGGAGGACGACTACAACGCCGGATTTATTTCGGGCGGCAGAGTGAGATTGGATGGATTTCGAAGATAGGGAGGAAGAGAAAGAGAGAAAAGAGTCATTGTAGTGTACATGTACTCCTTAAACGCCTCCACCATTGTCTTTTCTCACGTGTTTTGCTAAAAGCAAAAAAAAAAGACTTCAAAAAAGACTAAAATGTATAGTTTTTGGTTTGCTAAAAGCCATTTCAGGTTTGCTAATAACAACACCCTTAAAATATTGTTTTGTTTTGTTTTGTCAGGCCTTGAATACTATTTTTGTTGTGCAATGAAATTGATTATATAACACATGTATATGAGTGATTAGCATGCCTCTAATATATGTAATGTTTTATATTTGATAATGATTTATTCACTCACTTCTTTGATTCCTACATTTGCATATAATCTTAGTCTTACATGATTGTGTAGTCTAATAACATGATAAGTAATATTTTTATAACTTTTTAATAGAAAATTCTGTAAATATTTAATGTGAATTTTCCTTTTTATGTCAATTTTAGGTTATAAGTAGTTCTTTTTGTAATTTTGATTCTAACTTAGCTTAACTTCAATATTTGCAGAATTTTGGGACAAATCGGGAAAAATGGAATGTCATGCCCTCGGTCACGCCCGTGACCAAGGGCGTGTAACCTAAAGATCAGTCCAGAAGGATGCCGCGCTGTCTGAGCTAGCCCACACCAAGTCACGCCCCAGGTCACGCCCGTGACCCAAAGTCACGCCCGTGACCAAGGGTGTGTAAACTTAGAATCTTCCACGTGGAACCGCCGTTGAGACGTGGAGATGCTGTCGAGAAGTCAACCTAAGTCACGCCCGTGACCCACATGTCACGGCCGTGACATTCCAGCGTGATCCCTGCTCTGCCGCCGCGCTGAATTCCAGCCCACGCCGCATTTAATGCAGCCATCCAAAGTCACGGCCGTGACCCGACATTTCACGCCCATGACATGTCACTTTTCGCCGCGACGTCCAGAAAGCCCACGCCGCTGTCGGATCCGATGTGAATAGTGCAGTCACGCCCTTGGTCACGCCCGTGACCGAGGGCGTGTAATCTGAATTTTTTTCCTATAAATTCAGAGGCTCTCCTTGAGTCCAGGGTTCAGAAATTTGGAGATGGGGAGGTGCTGTTAGAGCTGAGAGTGAGTTTTTCAAGTTGATGTTCATATTTCTTAAGGCTTTCATGTTCTCTTCCCTTTCAAATTCATGCAATGTTTTGAATGTAGTTTTCATGCACTAGTTTTCTCAAGTTTGTAATCTTTATTTTCCTTAGCCTTGTACTCTTAAATTAAGGTTTGTAATAGTTCTTTGCTTTTCAATAAAATTAGTTTTCTCTTTCATGTTCTCTTTCTCCTTAAGTATTTTCTTCCTTTTCATGCAATGTCAATCTTTCTCTCCTTAGTTATATCTTTTTTTTAATGTCAATTTCTCTTTCTTTTCATGCAATGTTTAATCCTTTCATTTAGCTTGCAATTAGTTTTAATTTTAGTTAAGCAAAAACAAACCAATCAAACTTTCGTCGATAAGATAATGGCAATTTTCCTCGAAGTAGAAGCAATCAACGCGCCCCGTGGAATACGACCTTGATATTCCTAAATATCCTATACTATAGATGATAAGGTACTCTTGCCTTTATCGGATATAGTTTTGGAGAAAATCTCAAATCTTCACTAAATTTCAAAACCGAAAAACCAATATCAAGTTTTTGGCGCCGTTGCCGGAGACTTTGCGTAGATATTTTGAAAAGAGGATAGCTATTAATTTTATCATGTTTCTTTTTATTTTATTTTCCTTTTTCTAAATTTCAAAAAGAAAAATAAAAAAATTTATTTCAGTTTTTCCTCTTCCCTTCTTCTCTTTTTAGTGTATTACCCGAGGTAGCACTTCGATTCTTCCTTTTGATCCGGAGATCGAGCGAACCCTCTTGAGGCACCGCCGTTCTCGTGATCAGGGAAATCAAGTAGAATCCGAAGAGTCGATCGGGGACACTAACGCAGTAAATATGGATCTTAACGAGCCAAATCCTAATGAGGACGCGCAACGGACCATGTCCTATTATGCGCGGCTGAATTTGGAAGGAACACAATCGAGTATTGTTCGCCCCACGGTGGCGAACAATAATTTTGAGATCAAGTCCAGCATCATACAAATGGTGCAACAATCAGTGACCTTTGATGGTCAACCGGACGAGGATCCAAATTCACATATCTCTTACTTTCTTGATATTTGCGACACTTTTAAAATCAATGGCGTCACCGATGACGCCATTCGACTACGTCTTTTTCCTTTTTCTTTGCGGTCTAAGGCCAAGCAGTGGCTGGGCTCCCTACCAAGGGGATCCATCACTACATGGGCCGAAATGGCGGAAAAATTTCTTAATAAATATTTCCCGCCTTCAAAGACCGTAAATTGCGCACGGATATTGCGTCATTCATGCAAATCGACTCGGAGACTCTCTATGACACATGGGAGCGCTTCAAGGAGCTTTTGCATCGATGCCCTCACCACGCACTTGCCACTTGGCAACAAGTGCAAATATTTTATAATGGCTTAAATCTCCAAACGAGGCAAATGATTGATGCGTCCGCCGCGGGGACATTAAATAACAAAACCCCGATCGCCGCTCAAGAGCTTTTCGAAGAGATGGCCACAAATGCGTATCAATGGAACATGCCCCGAGTGCGGCCTAATAAGCCGGCCGGAATTTTTGAAATAGACACAAACGCAAATTTGGCTTTACAAGTTGAGCGCTTAACAAAGCAAGTGGCGGAGATGTCTGCTTCCTCCGCCACTCCTCCTTGGGCTAATAACATTTTAATTGAAGAATATGTTGACTACATGGGAAATCCACCTCGGCCTTCCTATAACCCGAACACCGCTCCGTATAATAACACCTACAATACGGGTTATAGGAATCATCCGAATTTCTCATGGAGCAACCAAGGAAATGCTCAGCGTCCTATGAATTTAAATCAACCTCCCCCTAATCAACTTCTTAACTTAACTCCGCCTCCAAATTTGATTTCTCAAAATTATAATCCACCCGGTTTTCCACCGCAATAGCAAAAACTCTCTCCGATTGAAGAGGTTTTTGCAAAATATGTTGCTACAAATGAAACGAACATCCGGAACCTTACCGGATCGATCAAAAATTTAGAGAATCAAGTGGGCCAAATCGCAAAGATGATTTCTGAGCGTCAAAAAGGAGCACTACCGGGGAACACCGAGCAAAATCCAAAGGAGAGCGCGCACGCGATTACACTCCGAAGCGGGAAGGAGGTGGTTCAAAAATAGGACGAACCCAAGGTAATTTCCTCTCCTCCTACTTTTAATTCATCTTCGAATTTGCCCGCTACGATAGCTCCGCACACTTCTATTTTAAATCCGCGCGCTCCTACTTCTAATATTCCGTATCCATCGAAATTTAAAAATGAAAGCGCCGAAAAAAATTATTAAAAGTTTTTAGATGTTTTAAAACAAATCCATATTGATGTACCTTTCTGCGAGGCTATCTCACAAATGCCTAAATATGCGAAATATCTTAAGGAGTTGCTCTCCAATAAGAAAAAGTTAGAAGATATTTCACATATTTCTTTAAACGCAGAATGCTCCGCGGTTGTACTCAACAAATTGCCGAAAAAAGCAAATGACCCGGGACGGTTTTCCATCCCATGTCTATTTGGCAATTCGTTAGTAAAACTCGCCTTAGCGGATCTTGGAGCAAGCATCAACCTTATGCCGTTTTCTTTGATCAAAAACCTAGGTCTAGGAAATCCAAGGCCCACTCGAATGAGTATCCAATTAGCGGATCGTTCTTTAAAATATCTGATAGGAATAGTGGAGGACGTGCTCGTCAAGGTTGACAAATTCATCTTCTCGGTGGATTTTGTCATTCTTGACATCGAAGAGGATGCCGAAGTACCCCTCATACTCGGCCGCCCCTTCCTTGCCACCTCCCACGCTATTATCGACGTAAGTAACGGAATGCTCCTCCTACGGGTTGGAGACGATGAAGTTACTTTCGGCATAAATTCCTCGATGCGGAACACGCTAGAAAATGACGATTCATGTTTTTACTTGGAAGAGTGTTGTGAGTTCGATTCATCCCTCGAGTTAGTTTCATCGGTGAGTAGTGATTCCGAGCCCGTAGAGCTCTTTTATGATGAAGAAGAAGTTTCTCACCCCACACCACCCGAACCATTATTTTTAGAAAAATTAAAAATCAAGACTTCTTATGAAGAACCACCCGTATTTGAGTTGAAACAACTCCCCCCTCACCTTAAATACTTGTTTTTGGAAAAAGAGTCTAAGCTACCCGTCATCATTTCATCCGATCTTAGCAACTCAGAAATTTCTGAGTTGACTATAGTCTTAAGAAAGCACCGCCACGCAATTGCGTGGCAATTATCGGACATTAAGGGTATAAACCCATCTTTCTGCACTCATAAAATATTTCTCGAAGATAATTCCCGAAATTCAGCCCAACCTCAACGACGACTAAACCCTAACATGAAAGAATTCGTTAAGACCGAAGTTATAAAACTTCTGGATGCGGGAATCATCTACCCGATATCGGACAGTAATTGGGTTAGCCCAGTATAAGTCGTGCCAAAGAAAGGTGGTGTCACGGTAGTTGCGAACGAAAATAACAAATTGATCCCAACCCGTACTGTTATGGGTTGGCGGATGTGCATCGACTATCAGAAATTAAATGATGCCACCCGTAAGGATCACTTCCCTCTACCATTTATCGACCAAATTTTAGAACGCCTTTCGGGTCACTCCTACTACTGTTTTCTAGATGGTTTGTCGGGATACTTCCAAATTCCGATTTCGCCCGACGACCAAGAGAAAACCACTTTCACTTGTCCCTTTGGCACCTTCGCTTATCGAAGGATGCCATTCGGTCTTTGTAACGCGCCAGCTACATTCCAAAGATGTATGCTGGCAATTTTTGACGAGTTAGTGGAGGAGGTGATGGAAGTATTTATGGACGATTTTTCCGTGTACGGGAGTTCATTTGAAAACTGTTTAAAAAATCTCGAGCGCGTGTTGCAGCGATGTGAGGAAACGAATTTAGCGCTTAATTGGGAAAAATGCCATTTTATGGTCAAGGAAGGACTAGTCCTTGGCCATAAAATTTCGGGCAAGGGGATCGAGGTCGATAGGGCCAAGATTGAAGTAATTGAAAAACTTCCCCCTCCCACAAACGTAAAAGCTATTAGGAGTTTCCTAGGCCACGCGGGGTTCTATCGACGCTTTATACAAAATTTTTCAAAAATTACAAAGCCGTTAACCCATCTTCTCGAGAAAGATTCATCTTTTCTTTTTAGCGATGAATGTCATTTAGCTTTTCAACTTAACAAAGAGAAACTTATAAACTCCCCGATTTTAGTCGCCCCAGATTGGTCGCACCCTTTTGAAATCATGTGCGACGCGAGTGATATTGCGGTTGGTGCCATTTTAGGCCAACGGGTGAGTAAATATTTTCACCCGATCTATTATGCGAGCAAAACACTCACGTCGGCACAAGCAAATTACACCACGACCGAGAAGGAACTTCTAGCAATCGTTTTCGCCTTCGATAAGTTTAGGTCGTATATCACCCTCTCGAAATTCATCGTCTTCACGGATCACTCCGCACTTAGATATCTTTTAAGCAAATCGGACGCCAAGCCTCGTCTTTTGCGATGGATCCTCCTCTTGTAGGAGTTTGACTTAGAGATCCGGGACAAAAGGGGAGCCAAAAACTTGGCGGCCGATCATCTCTCCCGTTTAGAAAACCCCGCCTCGAACGTATTAATAGAATCTGACATTAATGATAAATTTCCCGAAGAGTGCCTCCTTGCTCTCGAAAATATTAATTCATCTTCTACCCCTGGTTTGCAGATCTGGCTAACTATTTAGTAGCCCGGGTCCTGCCAAAGGAATTCTCGAGTCAGCAAAAGAAGAAATTCTTTTCTGATTTAAAGAATTACTTTTGGGAGGACCCCTTTTTATTCCGAGTATGCGCAGACCAGGTTGTGAGAAGATGTGTTTCAAGTGAGGAAGGTTTTAAAATTTTACGTCATTGTCATGAGGGACCCACCGGTGGTCATTATCATTCAAACCGAACCGCAAGGAAGGCGCTGGAGGCGGGCTTTTATTGGCCCACGCTCTTCAAAGATGCTCACACCCTTGTGAGTACTTGCGACAGCTGCCAACGGTCGGGGAACATCTCTCGCCGGGATGAGATGCCCCAAAACATTTTCTTAGAATGCGAATTTTTCGACCTTTGGGGTATCGATTTTGTTGGTCCTCTCCCTCCATCTTTTTCAAATAAATATATTCTAGTGGCGGTCGACTACGTATCGAGGTGGGCGGAAGCGCAAGCTCTCCCCACCAATGATGCGCGAGTCGTCGTTAATTTCTTAAAAAAATTATTCTCTCGATTTGGCACTCCGCGCGCTATTGTGAGTGATCGGCGCACCCATTTTTGCAATACTCAATTCACAAAAATCTTAGCAAAATATGGTGTCACACACAAATTATCCACTGCATATCACCCACAAACGAGCGGCCAAGTCGAAGTTGTTAATCGAGAATTAAAACGGATTTTAGAAAAAACAGTTTCTATCAATCGGAAGGATTGGGCAATAAAGCTCGATGACGCGCTATGGGCCTATCGAACGGCGTACAAGACCGCTAACGGTTGTACACTGTATCGAATGGTTTATGGCAAGGCTTGCCACCTTCCGGTCGAATTAGAACACCCCGCATTTTGGGCGCTTAAAATTTTAAACCTCGATTCCACTCTGGCGGGAGAACAAAGAAAATTCCAAATGAACGAATTAGATGAGTGGCGAGCGAATGCGTATGAGAGCAATAAATTATATAAGGAGCGAACAAAGTTTTATCACGATAAGCATATAAAATTTCCAAAAACTTTTTCGCCGGGCGATCTCGTCCTCCTTTATAATTCCCGCCTTCGCCTTTTTCCGGGAAAACTAAAATCCCGATGGTCCGGACCCTTTATTGTTAAAGAGGTTTGGTCCTATGGGACAATTTTAATTTCCCACCCGGAAAAAGTACCTTCAAAGTAAACGGCCACCGCCTTAAATTATATCTTCCGGGAGAGTTAACTAATGAAAAGAGTGATTCGATTGTATTTCAACCTATAATATGATCGGCAAGTGGGTCAAGCTACGCGACCTTAAACAAAGCGCTTTTGGGAGGCACCCCAAAGTTATCTTTTGTTATTTTCTCTTATCTTTTCTTTTCTTCTTTAATAACTTTTGCAGGTAATCGCGACTTCACCACAAAAGCTTCAAAAAATAATCAGGGATGCCCTTTTTCCTTCTCTTCTTTCGTTTTTGCATTTCTTTTTACCTTTTCTTACTTCATACTTATTTTTAAATATTGGGGACAATGCTTAACTTTAAGTATGGGGGTGTAAATAGCCCTTTGTAAATATTTGTAAATAGTTTTAAAAAGAAAATTTTCAAAAAAAAATGAAAAGAAAAAAAAACAACAACAAAAAGAAAATTTTAATTTTGTTTCTATGTTTTCCTTTATTTAAGCACTTGTAAAATCCAAAAACTCAAAAAAAAAAATTTTAGAAAATCAAAAATTTAAATCTTGGAAAGGGACGTTTGAGATTTCATCCCATCACACCTCCTAGTACCTTGCGAACTCTTCACCGGGTAGCCCTTGGGAAGTCCAAGACTTAACAAAAATTGTTAAGTTTAAAAGCTAGTTTCCTTTCTTTGTAAATAGTTTTTAATGAGAAAAATTCAAAAAAAAAGATAATATCAAAAATTCAAAAAAAGATAATATCAAAAATTCCAAAAATTTTTATATCCCTCCTTCTTGTTGTTTTTGTGATTTCTTAGAAATCTAGTTGAGAATGTTTATAAGCATGTTTCAGTTTTTAATTGGCTAAAATTTTGCTTATCATAGTTTGTTAATTTTAAATTTGAGGTAATCTTGATTTAAGAATCATCTTATGATTTTAAATTGATTAGAGAATTTTGTTAGCATGACTTCTCTTTTTATTTTTAAATGGCTTCATTTTGTAGTGAATTTCCTAAACCTCTTTAGATTTCAATTATATTTTCTTCTAACTTTTTAGATCTTAGGAAATTTAATGTTACTAGAATTTGCTCTCAATATAATTTAAAGCTAGCTAGATTTTTTCCCCTTCCTTACCCCCTTTGTGGCATAAAAAAAATGAACTTTAAAAGATCATATGTCATGGGAATAAGAGGATAAAATTCATTATTCCCTAAAACATATGCACCCAAAATATTTGAAATGATTATATGGCATGGAGTAAGAGGATAAAATTCATTACTCCTATACCATATATATTTTGGGTTTTTATTAGAAGAGAAAAAAAGGAAATTTCATGATAAATTCCATTTCCTCCATTCAAAAATTTCTCTTTTTATGCCAAATTTTATGAAATCTCCCTTAACCAATTATCATTGTTCTAGTTTTAGTTGAAAATTATGGAGAGAGCAATATTTAGTAATTTACTTTTCCTTAAGATTCTTTTAAGATAGAGTTCTTATAATTTTAATTTAATTTAGTTTTATAATTTCTACAATTTTGTCAAACTACTTAATTTTCTTGAGAAGTTCTTGCCTAAACATTTTTTCCTCTTTTCAAATCATCATCATAATTTAGGACTTAACTCCCCCTTGAATTTACTCTTAACTTAACTTTTGGTTAAATGAAATTTTAGTTTTAAATTAAAAATGTTTAAGGATGTCTTATAAATTATGTCTCACATTTTTGTTCTGGAATAACAAAACCTCAAGTATGGGGGTATTTGATAAGTAGTATTTTTATAACTTTTTAATAGAAAATTTTGTAAATATTTAATGTGAATTTTCCTTTTTATGTCAATTTTAGGTTATAAGTAGTTCTTTTTGTAATTTTGATTCTAACTTAGCTTAATTTCAATATTTGCAGAATTTTGGGACAAATCAGGAAAAATGGCATGTCACGCCCTCGGTCATGCCCGTGACCAAGGGCGCGTGTAACCTAAAGATCAGTCCATAAGGATGCCGCGCTGTCTGAGCTAGCCCACACCAAGTCACGCCCCAGGTCACGCCCGTGACCCAAAGTCACGCCCGTGACCAAGGGCGTGTAAACTTAGAATCTTCCACGTGGAGCCGCCGTTGAGACGTGGAGATGCTGTCGAGAAGTCAACCTAAGTCACGCCCGTGACCCACATGTCACGGCCGTGACTTTCCAGCGTGATCCCTGCTCTGCCGTCGCGCCGAATTCCAGCCCACGCCGCATTTAATGCAGCCATCCAAAGTCACGGCCGTGAACCGACATGTCACGCCCGTGACATGTCACTTTTCGCCATGCCGTCCAGAAAGCCCACGCCGCTGTCGGATCCGATGTGAATAGTGCAGTCACGCCCTTGGTCACGCCCGTGACCGAGGGTGTGTAATCTAAAATTTTTTCCTATAAATTCAGAGGCTCTCCTTGAGTCCAGGGTTCAGAAATTTGGAGATGGGGAGGTGCTGTTAGAGCTGAGAGTGAGTTTTTCAAGTTAATGTTCATGTTTCTTAAGGCTTTCATGTTCTCTTCCCTTTCAAATTCAAGCAATGTTTTGAATGTAGTTTTTATGCACTAGTTTTCTCAAGTTTGTAATCTTTATTTTCTTTAGCCTTGCACTCTTAAATTAAGGTTTGTAATAGTTCTTTGCTTTTCAATAAAATTAGTTTTCTCTTTCATGTTCTCTTTCTCCTTAAATAATTTCTTCGTTTTCATGCAATGTCAATCTTTCTCTCCTTAGTTATATCTTTTTTTTAATGTCAATTTCTCTTTCTTTTCATGCAACGTTTAATCCTTTCATTTAGCTTGCAATTAGTTTTAATTTTAGTTAAGCAAAAACAAACCAATGAAACTTTCGTCGATAAGATAATGACGATTTTCCTCGAAGTAGAAGTAATCAATGCGCCCCGTGGAATACGACCTTGATATTCCTAAATATCCTATACAATAGATGATAAGGTACACTTGCCTTTATCGGATATAGTTTTGGAGAAAATCTCAAATCTTCACTAAATTTCAAAACCGAAAAACCAATATCATAACATAACTGATTGAAATGCATGACTAGAGTACCTACACAACATTGAATTGATTTCTTGCTATTCTTTGTCAATCATGCAAATATTTATTAGAGATGTGTGGTTTAAAATTAAAATTGTATGTTTGCTAAATAAGTGAATTCGGAGTCCTTCGTCAAAAAGTTAAAAATCAAATAATAAATGGCAAGAAAAACTCCACCAAGCACTACTTACGCTCGTGATAAGTCTTAATAAGCATTGTGAGGTTGAGCAATTTGGAGAGAACTATAAAATATCTTGTGCAAACAAATTCTTAATGCACCATATAACTTCTCTTTTGTACACCAAATCAAAAAGTAAATAAAAAAACATAATGTTACGTGATCCCCCAAGCACTACTTTGCTCCCTGATAAGTCTTAATAAGCATTATGTGTGTGAAACACCTTGGTAGTTGTACAACTTCTTACATTTGCATTAAACTTTGTGAAAGTAATTCTATTTGTGCATTATTGATAATTTTGTATTTTTTATTCCATTACTTATGTCGCGTGTTTTGATTATTGCACTTGTATACTTTATCGAAACACTATTTATACGCATCATTGTCTTACATAAATCTTCCACTCATGAGAATTGAAACCTAACACATTAATACACTATTTTCTACAAACATTAAGTAATGTACTAGATAGCTAAGCATGACCGCTACAATATTTTTTTGTTACTTGAAATGCAAATTACTTCACATTGTAGATTATTATCTTTTTCTTGATATTTCAATCACACTTTCTATATTTAAAAAAAAAATATCAATGGAAGGACATCTCTTGTACAAAAACTCAAACATCTTCTTATTAAGCTTATAACTCCTTATATTTTGTGCTATTATTTTCTAAAGATGTTTCTTTTAAGAATGCTTGATCTATATATTAATTATAAAAACTTCACATTGGTATTTTCCCTTATTTTAGAATTCATGATCATCCTTTCAAATCATTTTGTTTTAAAGGGAGCTTCTTTATTTTTTTTTCATACCTATCATATAAATGTTATTTGCGTTCTTTTTATGATCTTTCCGCAGTGTTTTTACTCTTATGCTCAATCATGATTATTTTTGTACAATCCAATAAGTTCTTCGATAAGTGGCATTTTATTTCATCTCTACCTAGGGTAAACTAAACCTATTGTTAAACACTCACCTCCACCCTCTTTTAATAATACCAAAAGGGGGAGAATTAATTACAGAAATCTAATACTTTAGGGGGAGTACAATATAACACCATAATGTTTCAAGGAAGCACCTATGTAGGGGAGCATTAATATAGAGATTACATATATTTTTTTTTCTCAATCATGACCATCTTTTAAACAAGTGGTCCTTTATTCCTTTAGGGGAAGAATTCATCTCATGACTATATTCACTTTTACCCTCTTTTGATAACAACAAAAAGGGGAGAATAAATTGAGAAATCTAAACCTCTAGACGGAGAATAAATTGGGAGTAAATTATAAACCACTTTGTGCAGGGAAGTACATATGTAGGGGGATAACACATATGTATGGGGAGCACGCACTTTGAATGAATATTAGATTAATATACTTGCTCACATTAAAATTATCATACAAACTTGTTATTTTCATGATGATTATCTAGTGCACACTATTATAAACAAAACACTAATATTAATTCTTGATTTCTCATTATGGGATTTGTTATTATCAAAAGGGGTAGTTTATTGGAACATGCATTCCGCATCTCTTAATTTGAGAATAACAAATCCTAATTTGTATTTGATCCACCTTGCTCTTGATTATAGTGTGCAGGTTATACAAGTTAAATAGAGACAAGTAAAAAGAATTTTGTTCGGCACGATCAAAGTAGAAGAAGGAAAATGTTCACTAGCGCACCGCGGTAGCCTCTACCGTTGGTGATAGAAATTGCTCCAGAAGGACAGCTGGAAGAATGTTCTTTTAAGGAAACATGGAATGAGAGGAAAGATCATACATGAAGTAACTACCGCATGGCGATAGGCTTATCACGTGGCGGTTGTTTTTGGAAACTCCATCAATCACAACATGATTGAGGTGTTGTGATTGAGGAACCAAAAGGAGCATGCAATATCATTTTGGAGGCAAGGATTTATCATATTTTCATGGGGCAACATTGTTTTATAAAGATGATAGCCATTGGTATGGAATTAAAGAGTAAATAAAGAAAGAACATGAAGACTGTGCGCTACCACCGCGCTATAGCAGCTACCGTCAGGCTATAGCTTCCTCCACAGTAACCTCTATTTAAAACAACTAGAATATGAGTTTCTCTCAACGATTTTGCATGAAATTTTCAAGTGTTGCACGCCCTAGATGTGTAGAGGGATGTGAGGTGACATCCCAACTCATTTAATAGGAGAGTTCTTCAGAGGAGATCAAAAGGTATTCATGCACAAGGATTGATGGCTATCAAAATGGTGATCAAGAAGTCCTCTCCCATATATTCACTTGGAGGTTTCTCACTATGAAAAACTCTCATCAAATGGATACTTTCAAGGATCTGAAGGACATCAAAGAGGAATACTCTCGATCCATAAAGATTGAACCTTTGCAAGAGAAATGATATCAACATCAAAAGTTCTATTTAGAGGGGAATTTTTTCTCTTAATTATATTTACATCTATCCTGCATTTGTCTTTTCTTTTGGTTACTCTTTTGTAATGGTAGTGGAATTCGCCATGTGTGCTAGAGACTAGGTCGTGTGCAGCTTAGGGAGGAATTCACCATGGGTGTTGGCGACTAGATCTAGGATTTAGATCTAGGGGGCTGCTTGAGGCCTATCCTGGGAGAAGGGTCAGTATAGAAAACAAAAGAATTTTTATATTCACCGCCTTGATTTCTAGTGTCATAGAAATCATCTTTTGTAATCAATTTATTAACGAAATATAATCATGCACTTTGTTCTATTACTTTGATTTCAATTTCTTTTCGGTGAAAAATATTTTAAGCGAAATATTTTTATTCAAAGTTTTTCAAGTAAAACTCTAAATTTCTTAAAACCCTTATACATCCTCCGTGCTAAAGGGCACTTATAGATCCAACAACTCTATGTACACCTCTTTCTGTAGATCACCATAGAGAAAAACATTTTTAACATCCAACTGAGACATATGCCAATCCTTGTTGACAACTATAGAAAAAAAGACTCGGATAGTGCCAATACGGGAAACCAAGGAGAAAGTGTCGAAGAAATCAATGTCATAGGTTTGAGTGAATCCCTTGGCAATAAGACGAGCCTAGTGATCCACGGTGCCATCTGCATGATACTTCACAACAAAGACCCATCGACATCCAACAATGTCCGCCCGAGGAGTGATGCACAAATCTTAGCACACCGCTATAGGCGGTAACGAAACTGCGGCACGAAACGGCAGTGTACTGATCGTTCAAGTAATATAAAATGTGGGAGTGAATCCCCAAGTATCGATCTCGAAGGAACATAGTAAGGTGGAGTTTACTATAGAGAAAGAACTTGAGATTGAAGTCCTTTAGTCGGATGGGTTGCGGAAACGAGGGGTTTTGGTTTGTGTAAATAAAGAGAAAATACTACAACTACTCCTATGCAATGCCGCTATGCAATGCTTCGCTTGGCAGGATGGAGACTAGGCAGGCCTTGAGCGCACTGCATCGCAAGGGAGGATGGACAAGTAGGCTAGCGGAATCGAACTGTGCAGGCCTTGAGCGCGCTGCTTCGTTAGGCGAATGGATTACACTGGCCTCTATGCCACGCTTCACTAGGCGGATGGACGAGTAGTCTTACGAAATGAGGGTCGCAAGCACCTCGTCGATAAGCATGCCACTAGCAATTGCTAGTGCGGCACACGAACGTGATGGTGGGATGGAGGATGGAATGGGGCGCACCTCATACACACATATAAACAAAAGATAATTTCACATAGACATGAAATAACTTATATAATAAGGTTTATAGTGCTCATCATCAAAATATAAGAGATCTACTAACTACAACTACCAATACAAAGATAGGGAGAGCAAGAAATCGACCAAATCCGAAGTCTTGTTGAAGATTCACGGTTGGAATCGCTGGGTTGTCAATCAGCGTCCAAGATCGGTCCTCAACTGCGTCCAGGGTAGAGAAGGTTGTCACTACCCTCCAATGGCTCGTCTTCTTCGTGTCACGATCCGAAACCGACCTAGCTTCCTTCTCCTTGGATCTTGGTGGATGTAGGGTTGAATCCCTCTCCTTAGAGCTTAAGGATGATGGAGGAGGCCCAAAGGGACGAAACCTCAGTGGAAATGGAAAAATGGCACAGCTGTACAACGTGTACGGTCTCTCCCGGTTTAGGTCGAAAGCTGCAGCTTTTATAGAAAAAGATCAGAAAATAGATCACGCACGGTCGAACGCACGACCGTGCGTTGCCCGTGCGTTATTTAATGAATAAACTGTCGTGACAAAGAAGCAGCAGCGCCCGTGCGTTTCCTTCGCGCACGATCGAATCCGCCCGTGCATCAAAACGCACGGGTAAATTCAGAAAAGCTAAAAACAAGGCTGAACAGGTCGATCGTGCGATTCTTTCGCGCACGGGCAACTGCCCGTGCGTAAAGACGCACAATCAAAATCAGATCATCATTTTCTACTTAGATGAAGGCGCACGACCACAGCCATCCGTGAGTCAATAAAACGCACGACCGTGCGTTGTACACAATCATGATTTCTGGGCAAAAGGGGATGGATCAGCCACCTGCGAGCATAGCAGCCCAGCTGGGAATACACCTCCAGCACCAGCATAAAAATAGAAACAAAGCGATGGGGAGCACAGTGTGCTTACCCCCAGCAACGTAGTGTGCAATTGCACACTACAACAAGCACTTCAAGCACAAGTATGAACAAGGTGAAAATAAACAAATACGAACAAAAACTGAAGTACAAAAGCAAGAAAAGCAGCCCGGATGAGTCTGAAAAACAGTATATAAATTGGACTCATCACACCCCCAGACTTACCTGTTTACACGTCCCGAGCAAACAAATCCTAAGCAGGCAGGAACATGAAATAGCTAACTTAAAATTACAAAGTGAAATACCATGCGAAGTCGCATGCCCATGTGCATAGAAAAATACTAGAGAAGATTTCTAATTTATACACATAGTTTATAAATTTCTAAAAGAGTAAATAAATATTACTTCTGCTCAAAATGGGAATCACGGTGAATCATCCGGTCACACATATGGAGAAAGTAGAATAATCGCTGAGACAAGCATTGCCAAAGCTGGGGTTCCGGACAAACTCCACCGAAATCCATCGGTGTCGGAGACCATAAGCTCACCCGTTCACATTCTCTCCACGACACTAGATTGGCTCAATGCGCGAGTCGGTAGGACTTTAGGTTTTAAATGAGGCTTGGGTTATGGTGAGGTAAACAAAGATAGAAATGACGGCTTAAACACTAAACCCAAATGAGCTTTTAAAAACAACTCCTCGCACACCAACATCGAATGCAAGTGCAGCACACCCCCAGACTTAGACTTTTACAACATGGGTGTGTGCACCGCCTACTCCCAATCATAAATTTATACAAAGATTTTTCAAGTAAGCACTTCTTCTTTTTCTTTTTCTTTTTACTTCTTTTCTTTTTCTCATTTTTTTCTTTTTCTTTTCTTTTCAAAACAATTTCAGTAAGATGAGCAATGAAGTGCATCCACATTTTCACAAAATATAACACCACATCAACACCCTAATCATGAAAGTAACAAACAACTAAAGCTCAATTTTGGGTGTGCGACTAGGATTGGCTTTTAGGCTTTGGTGTGATAAAGGTGGAGCTGAATCAAGAAACGGGTAGGCACAACTGGGCTAACGAGGAGAAGATGATAGGAATGGCACAAAGGCTCAACCGGGCCAAAATGATGGCCTACGTCATTCTCACGCACTAGAACTATCCTATGTCTATGCTTCGAGAATCGCTTGGGGCAAGTTCTTAGCCACCGAGAAAGATTATCTTTCCTCCCGGTTCGAGCAATACACATCTAACAATCATTTACACACATCCCTATGCTACCATTTGATTCACACCGGATTCACCATTTGAGTAGAGTAAACAATATTTATGCTAACAGAAATGCATAAAGCTAACAGTATAAAAGAGAAATCTAATCTACATGAATCCCTATACTCACATGAGTATTTGACTAGAAACACCGGAGTCAACATTTTCTTCCACTACATAATTTTAAAAGCTAGCACAATCATTTTCCAGACTACAAAAAGAAATGAGTTATACTCGTGACGCACTAAAGGTTAAGTACGCGCTCAAGTGGGTGCATTGTGTGCAGAAAAAATGAACAAAAATAATTTAAATAAAGACTTCTATCATGCTAAATAAATGTGCACGTGAGTGGGTAGTCTCCCCCAGACTTAAACTATGCATTAAGATATTCTAAAACAAAGTTAGGGGAAGAGGGTACCCAATGCTCAGCAAGTAAGCATGTCGGAAGCCTGGAGTGAAGCTCTATAAAGAATCACAACCACCGCCTTCACAAATAGTAAATACCTGCAAGTGGTTGTCTCCGCAAAAACAAACTAAAATAAAATCTAACTAACCAGTTAGAGTAGGCGATAAAATAAAAGACAAGAAAAAGTAAGATAACTACTGGGGTTATTGTCATCCCAGCACGACTTATTCAGGAAGGCGAGGGTCTTAGCTAATGGGAGTATGGAAAAAGAAGTGGACAGGAAACGATTCTAATTTCTGTGTCGGTAGCGGGTATTGATACGGTGATAGAACCACTACTCCTCTACCTAAATAATAATACCTGCTAGACACAGTTAGAGGAGAGAGAAAGAAAGAGGTGGAGGGAGAGTCCTCCACTCTACTTTCACCAAAATAAATTTCCTTGCCTAGCAAGGTGTCATCTTCAGGGAGGCAGCAGGAGGGGAATACAGTACATGGCATATCCTCTGTAGAGGGGGAATTAAGCTCCTCACACAAGAAGATGTGCGCGGCACTGAATGGTGCAATTTGCACCACCTCCTGCATAACCTGTGAAGGCTCAACCTGCATAGGCTCAGAAAGGGAAGGGGGATCAAGAAATAAAAGGGAAGAATGACCTAAACAATAAAAAATCGGGGGAGTGGTCCCGGTCTCACTCCCATTAGATTGGGTAAGTAAAATAATGTCGACATTGTTGACAATGCCGCAAGGTTCGGTGGGATCAATGGTGACCTTCCCTGGGAGTTGGACTTCCTCCACCGGTGTTGGGGAAAAATCCTCTTCACCTAGAAGGTTGTCCTCCTCCATAGGAATAGGCACAACACAAAGATCGCCCTCCTCCTCTTGCGACGCATCTTCAACAATGTTATCAGAAATAAATGTAATAGAATGCACAATAGGGGGAGGAATAGGGCTTGGAAAAAAGTCAAGCACTGATTCCTCACAAAGAATCGAATCTATTCACGGTGATATATGTACAGGGGAGATGGGCTCCGAAATGTCAGAGTCTAGATCAACCACACATCTGGTGACTGTGTCCACATCATCCTCTTCAAAACTTGAAGGTGAAATGGGCACATAACCAGATGTTTAAGGTGTGCTGCCAGAAGTAGGAGTCGGGACAATCCGGATATCCGGCTCGTCATCCTCGTCCATTTGGCGAAGGAATGCAGCACAATTCTTCAAAGCATGATCCATGCTCCGACAAAACAAGCACTGTTTTGCATTTTTCATCGGCTCAAATTGAACCGGAGATGAATGCGAAAAGGGCATGTGCGGAGCGACCAAGTAGCCGTAGGACTTACGCACACCATATGGAGTACCAGACGAATTCGGTGCTCTATGTACTGGGCGTTGAGTGCTAGGGTTACTATATCCCTTTGGACATCTATCACTAGCATGAGATATATCTCCACAAAAGCGGCAATGAATATTAAACGAAGCCCACATAGTGTGAAGATGAAAAGATTCAAAATAAACACGCTATTGTGCAAAATAATACACCCAACAAAAATTTACTAAGCAACCTAATAAAAATAGGAAAAACAGACTAAGAAGAAATAAAGCAAAAGAATGCAATACACAAATGGAAGGGCTTTAATCTCAGATTCTCCCTCTCCAGAAAACTCACACGACCGTGTTCCCCGGCAACGGCGCCAAAAACTTGTTGCGCAAATCTTAGCACACCGCTATAGGAGGTAGCGAGACTGCGGCACGAAACGACAGTGTACCGATCGTTCAAGTAATATAAAATGTGGGAGTGAATCCCCAAGTATCGATCTTGAAGGAACACAATAAGGTGGAGTTTACTATTGAGAAAGGACTTGAGATTGAAGTCCTTTAGTCGGATGGGTTGCGGAAACGAGGGGTTTTGGTTTGTGGAAATAAAGAGAAAATACTACAACTACTCCTATGCAATGCCGCTATGCAATGCTTCGCTTGGCGGGATGGAGACTAGGCAGGCCTTGAGCTTACTGCTTCGCAAGGGCGGATGGACGAGTAGGCTAGCGGAATCGAACTGTGCAGGCCTTGAGCGCGCTGCTTCGATAGGCGAATGGATTACACGGGCCGCTATGCCACGCTTCACTAGGCGGATGGATGAGTAGCAAGCACCTTGTCGACAAGCACGCCACTAGCAATTGCTAGTGTGGCACACGAACGTGACGGTGCGATGGAGGATGGAATGGGGCGCACCTCATACACACATATAAACAAAAGATAATTTCACATAGACATGAAATAACTTATATAACAAGGTTTATAGTGCTCAACATCAAAATACAAGAGATCTACTAACTACAACTACCAATACAAAGATAGGGAGAGCAAGAAATCGACCGAATCTGAAGTCTTGTTGAAGATTCACGGTTGGAATCGCTGGGTTGTCAATCCGCATCCAAGCTCGGTCCTCAACTGCGTCCGGGGTAGAGAAGGCTGTCACTACCCTCCAATGGCTCGTCTTCTTCGTGTCACGATTCGAAACCGACCTAGCTTCCTTCTCCTTGGATCTTGGTGGATGTAGGGTTGAATCCCTCTCCTTAGAGCTTAAGGATGATGGAGGAGGCCCAAAGGGATGAAACCTCAGTGGAAATGGTGAAAATGGCGCAGCTGTACGGCGTGTACGGTCTCTCCCAGTTTAGGTCGAAAGCTGCAGCTTTTATAGAAAAAGATCAGAAAATAGATCACACACGGTCGAACGCACGACCGTGCGTTGCCCGTGCGTTATTTAATGAATAAACTGTCGTGACGAAGAAGCAGCAGCGCCCGTGCATTTCCTTCGCGCACGACCGAATCCGCCCGTGCATCAAAACACACGGGTAAATTCTGAAAAGCTAAAAACAAGGCTGAACAGGTCGATCGTGCGATTCCTTCGCGCACGGGCAACTGCCCGTGCGTAAAGACACACGATCAAAATCAGATCATCGTTTTCTACCCAGATGAAGGCGCACGACCGCAGCCATCCGTGCGTCAATAAAATACACGACCGTGCGTTGTACACAATCATGATTTCTGGGCAAAAGGGGATGGATCAGCCACCTGCGAGCATAACAGCCCAGCTGGGAATACACCTCCAGCACCAGCCTAAAAATAGAAAGAAAACGATGGGGAGCACAGTGTGCTTACCCCCATCAACGTAGTGTGCAATTTCACACTACAACAGGCACTTCAAGCACAAGTATGAACAAGGTGAAAATAAACAAATACGAACAAAAACTGAAGTACAAAAGCAAGAAAAGCAGCTTGGATGAGTCTGAAAAACAGTATATAAATTGGACTCATCAAGGAGTGGTAGGTACAAGATTCCAAGTACCTCGGGATGTTAAGGTAGACATTTCTTCATCCATGTAAGCTTTCCAGTGCGATAAGGCATGAGCTTTTTTGTAAGTGGATGTGGTGACAGTGGTCGAGATGGCCAGAGAAAAGTCCCTGCAATAAGAAGTACGTCATGCATATGACACAAGATCATGAATGGAATGTTGAGTACAAGAACAGACCCCTTTGCGAAGAGCAATAAGGAGATCAAGATCTGATAAGTTATCATCCTCAGATTCATTTGAAGAAGACAGACCTAGCCTGAGAACTGGAGGAGGGATCCCCAAAGTAATAAGATTTGAAGTAGGAGTTGGAGAGGTAGATGGTGTGGAGAGAGTCAAAGGTGGAGGAGCATGCAAAATGGGAAGAGATGAAGTAGGAGGAAGATCTGGGAGGGGGAAGTCACGTCGTTGGTGGAAAAGGTGTGGACTAAAAAAAGATGACGTCAGCTGAAACATATTATTTTTTGGATAAGAGGGTAATAACAACGATAGCCTTTCTGTGTCAGAGAGTAGCAGACAAATATACACTTGATGGCACGAGTGGAATGTTTACCACGACCAGGTGGAGGCGAGTGAACAAAACTAGTACAACCAAAAACTCGTGGGGTAAGAGAGAATGGGGTAGCACCAGGATACATAATGGAGAACGAGGTCTATTTTTGAAGAACAACAGAGGGAATACAATTGATAAGGTTGCAGTAGATGAGGATTGCAGGACCCCAATAGCAACGAGGAACTTTCATCTAAGTGAGAAGAGTGTGGGAAAAGTCAAGAAGATGGCGATTCTTGCGTTCAGTGATGCCATTCTGTTGAGATTATATGCATAGCTAGTTTGATGTATAATACCAAAATGCATAAAAATAAAAAATTGATGACTAACATATTCTTTTGCATTATCTGTATGAAGCACTTTTACGGGAGCGCCAAACTATGTGTTGTACAACCTCGATATTCGCCAGGTGAGGAAATCGAGCGAGACGGGAGTGGCGAGATCCAGACCTCGCCAAGATCGGCCCCAGCCGATGAGACCTCGGCAGACCAACGAAATAGGCAGCGAGGTCCTCGCGAGGCGACCCTCTAAAAGAGACGCCGCGGGCAGTATTCGCGAGAGGACCTGCGAGAACTCTTTCAGCAAGGTTCTCGCAAGGCAATCTCCCGGAAGAGATATCACGGACAGGATTCGCGAGAAGGCCTACGAGAGCTCCGACAGTAAGGTCATCGCAACCCCTTATCCATAAATCATTAGGGTCAACTTACCATTTTACCCTCGGTGGTCTGCCCTTAGCCTCTCCAAACAGCGGAGCTTGGCTGTTAGCAGACCCATTTGGGGTGCAGATAGTAAAATCTAAAGGCGGAATCCTGTTATTTGCAGACCAGACCAGGAAATCTATAAATAGGACCTTAAGGGCACCTTTGGAGGAGGCTCACTTCAGCTTCCCTCTCCTCAGGCTTTCTTTGGTCAGCATTTATAGAGCTCTCCAAGGTGCCCAAGTCTCAGCTTTGGCTTGGGAGGGGAAGCGCTCAACGATCTTCCGGGTTAGTGGAGGGACCTCCTCGCTGTGACTAAGGTCTTAGTCGGTTTTCCTAGTTTCCTGCCTACCTTCTCGAGGGATCAGTAAGGGCTAGCCGCCCCTCATCTTGGTGAGGGCCCCGAGCTCTACGAGAGACCGAGAAATCGGTTTTAACATTTTGGTGCGGTGAGCGTGGAGCGTGGCTGGTTCAAGAAAGTTCCAGAGAAGGGTTATGGCGGGAGATGAGGAGCAGGGCGAGGAGTTCGGCGAGACCCCTCAGGAAGCGATGGCTAGGATGCTCGCGAATTTCAGAAAGGAGGTGCTCGACACCTTGGGGTTCACGGTCACAGCTCTGCGAAGTGAGTTTGCGACCCCGGCACCTCAGGCGACCACTACCCCAACAGCAGTCGGCGAGGGGGCACCAGGAGGAAGGGCTGGAAAAGAAGTTGCCATCGGCTTAGGCCAGAGCCAGGAGGGATGGGTGCTGTTCGCCAGTCCGGCGAGCTCCGTGCCGGTGAGCTCAGCGCTGGCGAGCTCCATCCCAGCGAGCACGTCACTAGCGAGTGCATGCCAAGAGGAAACGGCGACTGTCGGAGTGGTTCAGGCGAGCACCGCCCTCGCGAGCATAGTTCCGGCAAGCTCAAGTTTGGCGAGCGTGCTTGGGGGACGAGTGGAGCCGGGAAGAGTGATAGGAGGGGGAAGCCCCTTTTGCGAGTTGGTGCTTTCCGCACCCGTCCCGGGGGGATTTGGAGAATGGGACCGGGTGTACTACAACGGTAGAGATGACCCTGTCCAGCACCTGCAGAGTTTCGAAGACTCGGTCTCCATCAGGCCGATGTCAGATGCTTTCAAGTGTCGGCTCTTTGCCGTCACCCTCAAGGAGAAGGTCAGGGACTGGTTCCATCATCTCCCTGCAGGGTCAATCTACTCGTTCGAGGATTTGCGACGAAGTTTTTTGCTGAGGTTCTCGACCTCAAAGAAGAGGAAGAAGGACGCTGATTCCCTCTTCGCAGTGAAGCAGGGACCCAGGGAGTCGCTGGCTCAGTATGCCGATCGATTCCAGGAGGAAGTACAGTTCACTCAGGAGATGCCTGGGTTTGCACTCCAACTCGCCTTCACGGTCGGGTTGAGAGAGAGTTTCTTTAAGATGGCGTTGAAGAGAAAAGCCCCCGTCTCCTTTGAAGAGCTGATGGAGAGGGTGTCGGAGGAAGTCGCAAGTGAGGAAGCCAATCCGGAGCTCACCAGGAGGCTAGCAAAGCTCAGTGAGCCGGAGGTGAGGCAGCAGGAGGTCAGGAGAAGGGAAGAACCCCGGGCCCCGGAGGGAGAATGGAGGCCGCAAGGGGGAGGAGTGCAAGGGCAGGGAAGGGGTAACCATGTCGGAGGTCAATGGAGGCCCCCCCAGTTAGGGTGGAGGCAAGGTCCGATGCAGATGCCTCCCCCTCCCCAACAGGCCATGGCGATTGGACGAGGAAGAGGAAGAGGAAGGGGAAGGGGAGGAGAGGCGGAAACGGCGGCCGCTAGGAGAAGAAGGAATAGGGTGGCAGAGGCCGAGGCGAGGGAAGTGGCAGTGCCATATTGCATCTTCCATGATGTTGAAGGCCACTCAACGGACACCTATCCAGAGTTCCTAGAAGTGAAGAGGGGCAGAGCGCCCGCGCCACCACAGCAGCAGCCATTAAGGATCGTGGAGGTTGAACCTCGAGAGGGGGAGGAGGAAAGGTGTGAGGATAGAGCCGATATGGGAAGTAGAGGAGGGATCGGGGTGATCCATGGGGGGATAGGGGTGGAGTCGACCCGCAAGGCTAGCCTCCATACCATTTACCGCCGAAGCGTGGATTCGACATCCACCGCCCCACCCCCGGCCGAAAAAATCGTTTTCACTCAGAAAGACATGCCGGGCTACGAGGACCCATTCTGCGACGCGCTGGTCATCCAGACGGCGGTCGAGAACTTCACCGTCTCCCGAATCCTAGTGGACAACGAAAGTTCGGTCAACGCCATCTTCAAAAAGGCATTTGACAAGATGGAGGTAAAGCCTAGGAGGGTGTTGGCCTCAGATGGCCCTTTGTTCGGATTCTCAGGGGAGAGGAAGGAAGTAGAAGGGGGAGTAGGGCTTCATGTGACCCTGGGTGGGCAGTCCCGAAACTATCGTTTTGTCATTGTGGACGCCCCAAGCAGTTACAGCGCTATCTTCGGACGGCCACTCATCAGTGCATTCCGCTGTGTCCCTTCCACCTTTCATCAGTGCCTCAAGTTCAACGACGGAGGGGTTCAGGTGCGGATCAGGGGGGATCCCAAGGTGGCAAGACAGTGCTATGTAACGGCTGTCAACACCATCTCCTGGATGGGAGAAGCTGAGGAGTGGGATAGGATGATGGAGGAAGCGGCCGAAGCCGAAAGTATGGAGGTAGCCGAGGAGAAGATGGAGGGAGATGAAGTCCATGCCCAGGAAGGGGTAGCTGAGGTACCCCGGGCAGAAGGAAAGGAAGAAGAAGAGAAGGCCCAGGAGGGAAGGGCGGAAGAGCTGATGGTGGTAGAGAAGGAAGTCGAGGAGGAAACCCAGGCTCCCACTTGTGCCGAAGAGGAGAGGGCTTGGGGAGAGCAGTCCCGGTTGGAGGCTGTGGACGAGGTTGTGGAGCTCGAGGTCACCACCCGGCTGGGGGTGGTGGAAAAAGTCCGGGTTAGCGGAGAACTCAGCCCAGAAGATCAAGCGGAGATTATGGCTTGCGTACAGAAGAACGTGGGCGTCTTCACTTGGAGCACCGCAGAAATGCCCGGGATCGACGCGGATGTGGCTTGCCATCGCCTCAACCTCGACCCCGGCGCCCACCCCATCCGTCAGAAGAGGAGGGCCGTCGCAGACAAGCTAGAAGGGCCCATCCGCGAGGAGGTGGGCAAACTCCTGCAGGCCGGGTTTGTATCGGAGATCCAGTATCCAGGCTGGGTCTCCAACGTCGTTATGGTAAAGAAGGGAGGAGGTAAGTGGCGTATGTGTATCGACTTTTCGCTTCTTAATAAATCATGCCCGAAAGATTGCTACCCCCTGCCCAGAATCGACGCGCTGGTTGACTCAGCCGTTGGTTTTTCTGTAATGTCTTTCTTAGATGCTTTTTCAGGTTACCATCAAATCCGCATGCATCCCCTGGACGTCAAGGATGTTTCCTTCATCACGGGGGATGGATGTTATTGCTATAAGATGATGCCCTTCGGGCTCAAGAACGCAGGGGCTACGTACCAAAGGATGATGGATAGGGTCTTCCGCGAGCAGAAAGGAAGAAATTTAGAAGTCTATGTTGACGACCTCATGGTGAAGAGCCGAGACCTTGGGACTCACCTCCGAGACCTCGAAGAGACATTCGGTACCCTGCGGCGGTACAAGATGAAACTCAATCCCTTGAAGTGTGTCTTCGAGGTGAGCCGAGGGAAGTTCCTGGGCCATTTGCTCACCCCCGCAGGAGTGGAGCCCAACCCGGACAAAGTTAAAGCGGTGATGGAGTTGGAGTCGCCAAGAAATCCGAAGGAGGTTCAGAGCCTTATGGGGAAATTGGCTGGGCTCAGCAGGTTCCTCTCCAAGGCGGGAGAAAAGTGTGCACCTTTTTTCAAAGTACTGCGGGGAAACAAGAAGTTTGAATGGACCCCGGAGTGCGAGAAGGCCTTCCAGGCTCTGAAAGAACAGCTCACCCAAACCCCTCTGCTCCAGGGACCGAGGCCAGGAGAAGACCTATCCCTGTACCTGGGGGTAGGGTCCGAAGCAGTAAGCTCCGTGTTAATCCAGGAGGAAGGGAAGAAACAGTTCCCTATCAACTACGTCAGCCGAGTGCTGAAGAAGGCAGAGCTCCGGTACCCGATTTTGGAAAAGTTGGCCTTCGCATTGGTGGTGTCAGCCCGGAGGCTCCGGCCTTACTTTCAAGCCCATTCAATTAGAGTAGTGACGGACCACCCGCTCCGCAAAATCATGGAAGGGGTGGAGCACTCAGGAAGGTTGGCAAAGTGGTCCGTGGAGTTAAGCGAATTCAACATCGCGTTCGTACCCAGGACGTCCATCAGGGCGCAAGCGGTGGCAGATTTCATGGCCGACTATGCGGCCGAAGTGGGGGAGCACGAGCCACCTCTCCCAGAAGCATGGAAGATGTTGGTGGACGGAGCGTCGGGAAAATACTCCTATGGAGGGGGAATAGTCCTGGTGAGTCCTCAGGGGACTAGGATTGAGCAAGCCTTAAACATCCATTTCCCAATCACCAACAAACAGGCTGAGTACGAAGCAGTGATAGCGAGCCTTCGGCTGGCCCGAGAACTGGGTGTGCAGGACGTGGAGGTATCCACGGACTCCATGGTGGTAGCATGCCAGATCAAAGGAGAGTTTGAAGCAAAGGACCCGACCCTCCTACTATACCTGGAAAAGGTTAAGGGGGTCATCGGGCAGTTCCGCACCTTCTCCATCAAGCACGTGCCGAGGGAGGAGAGCACCCAGGCGGACCTCCTAGCCAAGTTCGGTCCCCAAGCGGGAGGGACGACTTTGGAACTCTTCCGGCCCTCCATCGAGGAAGGAGAATTGATGGAGGTGGATCAACAAGCCTCGTGGATGGATCCGTTCATCACCTTCCTATCCTCCGGGCAGTTCCCTGGAGAGGATGTGGAAAAGAAACGCTTCAGGTATAAGTCCGCCTATTACTCCTTGCATGCAGGGGGGCTATATAGAAAGACCCTCTCGGGACTCCTGGCCCGTTGTGTCTCCGAGTAGGAAGTCCCGAGAGTGCTGGAAGAAATCCACTCCGGGGAGTGCGGCAGTCACTCCGGGAGTCGTACCCTGGAAGGGAGAGTGTTGAGATAAGGCTACTTCTGGCCCACTCTCAGCAGGGATGCGGCAGAGTTCGCAAGAAAGTGTCCGAAATGCCAGCTCTACGCCCCGCTCCAGCTCCTCACAGCTCAAAGGCTCCGGACCATCACGGCTCCCTGGCCCTTCGCCATATGGGGGCTGGACCTGGTCGGCCCCTTTCCCCAAGCCAGCGGCCAGAGGAAGTTCCTGCTGGTCATGATCGACTACTTCTCCAAGTGGGTAGAGGTGAAAGCACTTGCTAAGGTAACCTCTCAGGTTGTAAGGAATTTCGCGTGGGGAGAAATAATTTGCAGACATGGACTCCCTCTAGCTATAATGACGGATAATGGGCCGCAGTTTGCGAGTGAAGAGTTTGTCGGCTTCTGCACTCAGCTCGGCATTGACCTCAGGTTCGCTTCGGTCCACCACCCGAGGAGTAATGGGCAGGTGGAGGCGGCGAACAAGATAATTGTTAACCTGCTAAAAAAGAAATTGGAAAACCTTCGAGGAAGTTGGGTGGAACAACTACCCTCCGTCCTCTGGGCCATGAGGACTACTCCGAATACCGCCACCGGGGAGACTCCATTCAAGCTCTCTCACGGGTCCGAGGCCGTTCTCCCCATAGAGTTTGAAGTGAAGACCCCCCGGGTGATCGCCGCGAGCGAGGGTGATGAAGAGTGGCTGGAAGGTAACAATGCAGAGCAGAGGCTGTCCTTGGACCTGGTGGAAGAACTCCGGGACTTGGCCACCATCAGGCAGGAAGAGGTCAAGCGGCGGATGGCTCGATATTTTGACAAACATATCCGGATAAAACACTTTCAGAAGGGAGATCTAGTCCTGAAGAAGGTCGATGCGGCCGGCAGAGGGGCCACGGTGGGTAAGCTTAACCCCAACTGGGAGGGTCCATATATTGTAAGCAGGGTGCTCAAGTCGGGAGGGCATCATCTCCAGGATGTGGAAGGGGTACCCCTCGACCGAGCCCGAAGTGGGGATGATTTGAAAAGGTTCTACCCTTGAGTGCTTTATTATGTTGTTTAATTAACGTCTTACTCCTTTCTTATAACGCTTATAACTACTTCCGTGCCGACGTGACAAAGGTAACAAGTGTTGGTGCTGGAATGCCCCAGATTGATTCCGCTCCCGGGCTCTCACTAGACGGGGGGTTCAGGTTGATCTCTGGAGAGGCTGGCAAGGTGACAAGGGTTGGTGCTGGAATGCCCCAGATCGATTTCGCTCCCGGGCTCTCACTAGACGGGGGGTCCAGGTTGATCTCTGGAGAGGCTGGCAAGGTGACAAGTGTTGGTGCTGGAATGCCCCAGATCGATTCCGCTCCCGGGCTCTCACTAGACGGGGGGTTCAGGTTGATCTCTAGAGAGGCTGGCAAGGTGACAAGTGTTGGTGCTGGAATGCCCCAGATCGATTCCGCTCCCGGGCTCTCACTAGATGGGGGGTTCAGGTTGATCTCTGGAGAGGCTGGCAAGGTGACAAGTGTTGGTGCTGGAATGCCCCAGATCGATTCCGCTCCGGGGCTCTCACTAGACGGGGGGTTCAGGTTGATCTCTGGAGAGGCTGGCAAGGTGACAAGTGTTGGTGCTGGAATGCCCCAGATCGATTCCGCTCCCGGGCTCTCACTAGACGGGGGGTTCAGGTTGATCTCTGGAGAGGCTGGCAAGGTGACAAGTATTGGTGCTGGAATGCCCCAGATCGATTCTGCTCCCGGACTCTCACTAGACGGGGGGTTCAGGTTGATCTCTGGAGAGGCTGGCAAGGTCACAAGTGTTGGTGCTAAAATGCCCCAGATCGATTCCGCTCCCGGGCTCTCACTAGACGGGGGGTTCAGGTTGATCTCTGGAGAGGCTGGCAAGGTGACAAGTGTTGGTGCTGGAATGCCCCAGGTCGATTCCGCTCCCGGGCCCTCACTAGACGGGGGGTTCAGGTTGATCTCTGGAAAGGCTGGCAAGGATAAGGTCTTTATGCTAGAATACTCCGTCTCGCTCGGCGGGCCTGTCCGTTCGGCAAAGAGAGATTTCGCACGACGACAGGCGAGTGGCGAGAATTAATCTTACACGATTCCGAACAACTGGTCCTCGGCAGAAAGGTCGCCGACACCGGGTGAGAGGCGAGCCCTCGCCAAGAAGAAAAAACGCCCTACGAGACCTAGGAAGAAATACGTATAACCCGAAGGGGTAGTAATCCTAAGAAATGACGAAAGGGCCGAGCAACCAAGGTATCCTATGCCTATCTGTTCAACAACGCACGACGCGAGAATGACCAACGCGAGAATAGCCTTAGCGAAGGCGGATATCGAAACAAGCGAGGGCGAGACATTCAATGCATGAAAATAACAAGACAAGAAAGAGAAGACATTGAGCAAAACAAAATTTGCATTCCAGTCCATAGTTTGGTTACAATCTTCGGCGACCCCGCCGATCATAATTACAGCGCAAAAGGAAAAATAGCGGCGAGCTCAAGAATCATCTGTCGAGCCTTCTTCGTCATCACTATCCTTCACGGGCGGAAGAGGGAGGAAGAGCTCCGGGACGATGTCTTCCAGAGTCATGTCGGCCGCATTATCAGCCAAGAGGCCGATCGCCTTCGCCACCGAGAAGATATAGCGAGCTGACTCTATAGATCCCACGCGGATCTCTTCATCTCGCGTTCGCCGGTCTTCTTTTAAACGGCGAGGCAAGGGGGAAACCACGGTGCGGGTAAGGTCACCGTTTAGGGCCTTCAACCCGGCCACCTCGCCCTCCAAAGTCTCGATGCGAGCATTGGCTCTCTCGGCGGCCTCGACATCCTGCAGATAAGTCCAGTTAGAGGTGAAACGACCCGAAAGAAGGAGGATGAGGGAGGTCTAGATGACTCACCACACGGCCCTCCGTGGCGAGCAGCTTCTCCTTCAACTGCGAGTTCTCGGCAAGAACCCCCTGGTAGGCCTTCGCAAGCTCCACGTTCTGAAGTTCCAACTGTAGGCAACGCCTCCCCGTCATATGGGCGAGCTCGGCAGAACGCAGCTGGGACCTCGCGCTCTCGTAAGCAAGGGTCCTCGCGGTCTCATCCTTATAAGACCCCGCATCCTCGCGGCCATACAAGGCGAACGCGAGGTCAAAAGCATGACCACTGACCGTCTCCTTCTCCACCCAGGAGGGGAGGATAGAAGAAATGTCCACCCTGTTGGTCTCCGGCTTCCAGGTGACGAGGGGCTCACCAGTCTCGTCCCGACGCCTCTGGCCGAGCCCGAAGTTGTAGTGGTTCACCGGGATGGGAAGGGCGGAGGTCCTGACCACCTCCTGGCAGGGCTCTTCGTCCTCGCCCACCGAGAGGCCGGTGAGGTCAAACTCGTCGAAGGCGGCCTCGCGAGGTTCCTTACCTTTTGACAGAGCGAGCGAGGCAGCGCTTTTCTTGCTTTTCTTCTTGGGCGGAGATTTCGAAGGGGCGGCATGGCTACCGGAAGCCCCCGACCTCTTGCGAGAGGAGGACTTGGCCGGAGCGATGACGCCTCGGCAAGCTTCCGCCCCCATGGTAGCGAGGGCCATAGTGGCGTCGGTTTTCCGATTGCTCGCGTAGGGGGGGGTGAAGGGGAAGATCTCGCTCGCCTAAAAACGAACAATAATATGGATAAGTATGATATGCTAGCGGACTGAGACAAAGATGTTAGGCGAGATTTTTACCTTCTCCGGCGAGAACCGGAGGCAGCTTGTCTAGGTTGCGGCGGAGGTGGACGACTTCGAAGTTCTTCTTGCAGAAGAACTGATGGAGGAGGGCGTCATGGCCGCCGAGGGCGGTGGGCCGGTAAGTGGTCTCGCTGTGTTGAACCGGCGAGAGGGGAATGTTGCCGAAGTTCCCCTTGACGACGACGAACTTCTTGGCCCAGAAGTGGGCCTTGTTGACGGTCTCAACCACCTTCGGGCCCGTACCCACGAAGTAGGTTGTCCCATCTTTGTAGGCTCGGAAGGAGAACAGCTTCCGGAAGACCGGGAGGCTGAACTCGATTCGCTCCTCGCGGAGGTAGGAGGCGAAAGCGGTGACCACCGCCATGGCATTGGGTGTGAGCTGGCCGGGAACCACGCCATAATGCTTGAGCACCTAACAGACGGCGAGAACAGGATTAATCCGCGTGGCGAGCGAGACTAGAGTGGCAAAAAAATAGGAAGTAATCGATAACGACTATTACCTGGCGAACTTCTGGCCATAAGGGAAGGCGCAAACCGACCGCGAAATGGGCGGTAGGAATGGCCAGCTCGTCGACCAACGGGTCGTTGATCACATCGTCCTCGCTAGGGCGGCATGCCTCGAACGGGGGGGGGGGGGTGACGTAATCAGTGGCCGCGCTGAAGTACTCCTCATCAGTCAAGTTGCAGGAAAAAAAGCTATGCTCGGCGAAGGCCTTCGCGACCCTTCGCCGACCCTCCGACTAAGCGTCGCCACCCATCAAGAAAACCTGCGAGAAAAGGGAGAAGCACGAGAACGAGAAAGAGCGAGAGCTCTGCAGCAAAAGGGGAAGAAGATCGAGAATAAATGCGGTGGTTGGCCCAGTCAAGACCACCTATTTATAGCCAAAGCAAAAGGGCGGGAGGAAGTCCAAACGTCGGCGAGCACGAGTATCAACAAAAACATCACATCACGTACGCTGGCGAGGAAAACCCGCGGGGTTAGCACAAATGACATCCCTGCAGAATACGTTTAGCGAGGACAGAGGGTCCTTGCGAGCGCGATGCAACAAAATAAATAAATTTATTGATAACAAGCGAGAAACCATAAAAGATGATACTAATTGTCGAAAGAAATAACAGCCAGCAGGAGTGGCGAATATGCGAGTCACAAAACGTGGCGAGACCGTTCAAAGATGACGACGATTATTAGTCACAATACAACGTCTAACGAGAATCGTGGGGGAGCCATTTCCACCGGCCGCCACCCCGCGACCCTGACCTCGGCGGTGCCCTAGAATTATAATATTCCTCTGCCAAACGACCCTCCCGGTCCATGAGGCAAGCGTAGTCTCTCATTCTCGCTATGTGCACCTCCGGCGTCGTGGCGATCTCATCCTGATCGCGGTGTCTCGCTTGCCGGAGCCTCGCGCACTCCTCCATCAGGACCGCGTGCCTATCCTCCGCGGCTTCCCTATCCCGCCTCGCCTGCATATTGAGATCCATCAGCATTCGCCCATGCTTCCTCAAGAGTTCCGCGGCTCGCTGTTTCATCGTTTCCGGATCTCGCGGATCCCCTAAGAATTCCTCCACCTGGTCAGGAAGGGGAGACATCTCGTCATCACCCAGCTCGGAATCAGTATGTGGATTCTCGGCATTGTCTGCAAGATTTTAAGAGATTAGATGACGAGCGCTAGATTACGCGGGGTTTCGGCGAGGCCATAACGCTTACCGAGAGGGCGGAGAGAAGTCGAAGGACGGCCCTTGAACACATTTCCGTAGTGGGGGTAGAGGGATTTTCCCAGGCCGGCAGGATAAGCTGTGCTGTTGGTCGGGCGAATCTTTGGCGGTGCGGAGCCACCGGTCTCCTCGCTCGTCAGGAGCTGGAACCCGGGCTTATCTATGATTTTACCTGGAGGAGGCGGAGACGGCGGCCGCGACGACGGGCGGGCAGGGGACTTCAAGGGAGAGACTGTAAGAAAATAGTAACGAAGGTCATATACGGGTTAAAGAAGTATTACGGTATGCGAGATTAAGATCATACCGGTGATATCCTTCTGCGCAAGGTTCAGGTCCGTCTGTGGACTCTTGCGAGACCCCTCTGCGGGTTCTCCAATGTTCTCGTTCGGCAAAACATCCTGCGAGTGAAAATTAGTAAGGAGCGATTTATCGACGTAAATTCGGGTAGCGCATACCTCCTCGGGGCGGAGATCGTCCGGGGAAGAGTCCAACATCACAGAATCGTCGCCAGAGGGACGAGCCGCCTTCGCCTTCTTGACTTTCGGCGATTAGGCGGGGGGCGGCCGGTTCATCCAAGCGGGGACCTTGGTCGTGGAAGGTAGCCCGCCAGCTCTCATCGCCCTCAGGCGAGCCTCTGCTTCTTCAGAGATCGGCATCTCCAGGCAGCTAAAATAAGAAAGGGAAGAAAAGAAACGGCGCGCGCCAATAGGGGTTCGGGACGATATTTATAGCCTACGGGGTGGGTCCCACCAAAGATTCCTGACAGGGCATCCGGGAGCGGTCGAATATCAAGGGTTGGACGATTCTTCGCGAGGACATTAGTCCTCGCGAAGAGCGGGGATTGTGTACAACCCCGATATTCGCCAGGTAAGGAAATCGAGCGAGACGGGAGTGGCGAGATCCAGACCTCGCCAAGATCGGACCCAGCCGATGAGACCTCGGCAAACCACCGAAATAGGCAGCGAGGTCCTCGCGAGGCGACCCTCTGAAAGAGACGCCGTGGGCAGTATTCGCGAGAGGACCCGCGAGAACTCTTTCAGCAAGGTTCTCGCAAGGCAATCTCCCGGAAGAGATATCACGGACAGGATTCGCGAGAAGGCCTGCGAGAGCTCCGACAGTAAGGTCATCGCAACCCCTTATCCATAAATCATTAGGGTTAACTTACCATTTTACCCTCGGTGGTCTGCCCTTAGCCTCTCCAAACAGCGGAGCTTGGCTGTTAGCAGACCCATTTGGGGTGCAGATAGTAAAATCTAAAGGCGGAATCCTGTTATTTGCAGACCAGACCAGGAAATCTATAAATAGGACCTTAAGGGAACCTTTGGAGGAGGCTCACTTCAGCTTCCCTCTCCTCAGGCTTTCTTTGGTCAGCATTTACAGAGCTCTCCAAGGTGCCCAAGTCTCAGCTTTGGCTTGGGAGGGGAAGCGCTCAACGATCTTCCGGGTTAGTGGAGGGACCTCCTCGCTGTGACTAAGGTCTTAGTCGGTTTTCCTAGTTTCCTGCCTACCTTCTCGAGGGATCAGTAAGGGCTAGCCGCCCCTCATCTCGGTGAGGGACCCGAGCTCTACGAGAGACCGAGAAATCGGTTTTAACATGTGTGAATTTCATTATAGAAAGTAGTGAATATAGAAAATAGTTCAGAGCGTTCTTTGCGAAGTTACACCCAAGTACATATAGAAAAGTCATCAATAAAAGTTTTGGTAGTAAACGGACCCCAGATGTCTGAATTAACAAGATCAAATGGATGCACCAAAATACGTCCAACTTTGGCGGGATAGGAAGAGCGGTGATGTTTGCCATACTGACAGGCTTCGAAGTCAAGAGGGGAGGCATCCTTCTGGATAAATAGAAGGAGCTGATATAGTAAGCGAGGAGGCAGATGACCAAGTGGAAGATGCCATTAACAAAGAGATTCAGAGGTGGTAGAGGCAGAGTGTGAAGAAACATTGTCGTGGAAGTAGAGGCCCCCACTTGCAGTCTCTGTAGCAAAGGTCTCCATGGAGCAAAGAACCTAAAAATATTAATTAGTAGCTGTAAATGTAATAGAGCATTGTAGTTATTGTGAGAGTGCATGAACAGATAATAAGTTGCATAGAATATTGGGTACGTAAAGAGTGTTATCAAGGATGAGAGTGGGGGTGTCTAGGACCACACCAGTTCAACACATATGAGAAGGATAGACATCAACAACCAAAACAAGGGGGTAACCAATTGTGTTTCTCCAAGTGAGAAAAGATAAGCCACTTTTCGGTCATATAATTGGTGACACCTAAGTCAATGGGTCACTTACCCTGAGTAGCAACCTGCGCACTACCTGAAGAGGTGGAAATTGGTGCAAAAGGCTAGGAGGATGGTGAGGGGCCTTAATAGTTTATTGTTGAAGATGAGGATGTTTGACAAAGCAGTGGTCAAAAGCTCGACCACTTCTCTCACAGTAGGATCAAATGTGCCTGCTAGGTCCACATCCCCCAAAGTGGCCACCCAGTTTGCGAGAGATTCCACGAATAACAGAGTGAGAAAAAGTGCCAGACTACGTAGGAGGGGCAGAAGGACTTTGAAGAAGAGTAGTAACCACAAAGATGCGAGCATCAGCTGTATCTAGCATCAGAGAGTCAACTTCACCCATAATTTGCTGACGAATCATGTCGTAGGATTGCGATATGCAAAGAAGGTAACACGCAACCAAAAGCTCTTGGAAATTTTTATGTTGATTTGCAAGGCCGGCAGAGAAGGGACGATGTTCTAAAATATCTGTGCCAAGAGCTTGAACTTTCTAGAAAGCTGCGGTGGGGTGAGCAAAGAGATCCATATATAATGTGCAGATGTGAGAGGTCTTAGCTCCCTTGGAGTAAAGAGTGGCAAGATGATCCCAAGCAGATTTCATGGTTTCCTTATGATGAATGATGGGTAAACATTCATTTCAAATATTGTTAGCGAGCCATGTGTGAAACACAGCATCATTATCATCCCAGTCAGCATAGGAAATAAAGCCAACAATAGAAGGATCATCAGTCAGGCGATGTCATTTGGGCTGATATCACAACAAAAGGTGAAGGAGACACTCCAATCCCGGTAGTTTGACTCGGTTAATTTTGATGCAGTCCTAATATTGCTAGAGGAGTTAGGCAATACAGTTGGAGCACTAGTAGTGACAGAAGAAGGTGCACGAGTATCCATATAGAAAGGGTCGTTACCAGGGCAAACAAGAAGGAAATCACAAAACTGAAGAAGACACCACCCAATAAAAGCAATAGAAGATGGGTAGATACAATCAAAGAACCTGCACACACTCAATAGCAGGAACCAAAAAAGGGGCGGGCGGCCAAAGGCCGGAGTCCGCACTAACTAGTAGATCAAGAGAGAGAGGGAAGTTAGAACCACTCGAAGTTCGCTCAGAGGCAACGCGGGGCGGCTGCGAGTACAAGAGAATAAGCAGGCATCACATGGGAACATAGTAACAGAGATCGCACACACCCAGAAGCAGAAACCGGTACACTTTGTAGAGAAAAGGAGCGGGTGGTTAGGTTACCAAAGTCCACAAAATCAACGAGGGACAACGATTACAATGCGGGCATGCACAATGGGCGATTACAGATTCCATAGTCGTAGGATCTGTCGCTCTGATACCAGGTGAAAAATTGAAAATAACTGGATATTTTTATTTCCAAAAAACTAAATATTACTTGAGATCACTTCTCTTTATATAGAGCAGAGAAGGATAGAGAATATATAATTGACAATGTGGGACTAAATACAGCGGAGCTAGAGAACCTACACCGGGCAGTTACCCAGGATAGACCGCCCAGACTATACATGATCACAAGACCATGTTGTCACACCAGGAGTATCTTCCCGGAATAAACAATAACACACACTGGGCGGTTGCATGAGTGTCCACCCGGATGATAGAAGACAACGTTGTTGGGCAGTTACACTAGGAGTAAACACCTAGACATTTACAACCACAACTATTAAAGGATCATTTGTGCTTTAACAATTTTTAAGGATAGATAGAAAAAGAAGAAGAGAGAGCCCTAAAGTTTTCTGGCAAAGACTTATCTCTCCATTAATCCTCCTCCTACTTAGAGCTTATTTTCTTAGGACGGATCAGCTCCAGAAACAGCTCCTGCAATGCTTCTGAAAACTTAGTCTTTTCCAAAGAACATGTATAAGGAGCGGTGACATATCATCCTCCTACAAACTCTAACTCTTGTAACCTACTATGACTAGTGGATTCCTTCAAAACAGGGTCTGGCCCCATGGTTTTTGCCTTTTCGGATTTTTCCATGCAAAACATCTTATTGTTGTGATGTTGGTTCTCACTTTGACTATTTGCTCGCATGGATCACTATCGAGCTATGATAGTCTATTTCCTCTAGTACGTGGGAGCGCTAAGCGACCTGCAACAGTTTGGCATCATATGTGGGAAGGTGTTCCTGAAGCTTTGAAGAATTTCTGAAGATAGTACTTGCTCAACGCTGCTTTCAACCGACAACAATGGCGATAAGAAGTGCCCGCACAGAAAATGTGGCAGCTCTAAAAGAGTGTGCCAACCTAACCCCTGTAAGTTCTCCTACTAGTAACATGCCACTTCTCAGAGAAGTCGCAGCCGCAACATCATCTATAGAAGAGTGTTTTGCACTTGATGGAGGAATGCCAGACTTAAATTCTCACCATGCTAATAGATGTGGGGGGCCCTCGCACCCCCAACTCGGTTCATTGCTCTAGGAGGTTAACCTCCGCTAATCCCGAACCATATCTTGCCTGAAGACACTGCTCACTTTGAAGATCCTACCACAAACGAGTTGTCTGATGCCACTAGCTCAATGCACCCCATGCTTCTCGAGTGGCTTTCTAGGCATACGCAATGTAAACCTTGTCCAGCAGAAGAAGTTTTTTCACCAACCAACAGAAGGCTCACTCGCGAGGAGGTGAGGAACATGATTGAATAAGTGTACGATCACGACGGATGCTGAGTCACACATATGCAATGCCCTGCACATCATGTCTCCCTGCTCACTCCGTAAGTCCTAGCACACCCCATAACACATGGTTTCAAGCTACCCAACTTTGAAACTTTCGATGGAACAAATGATCCGCTAGAGCACATCAACCATTTCGTATTGATCATGCAGATATATAGTGCCCTTGATCAGCTTCCATGCCAAGTGTTCCTGACAACTCTGAAGGGACATACTCGCACCTGGTTCCATTCCCTAAAAGAGGGGGAGATTAGCAGTATCGCCGAATAAACTCAACTCTTCACTTATTAGTTCATCACAACAGTCACATCGTTTGAGACCCCTCTCACATTTGCCATAATGAAGGGGAGATGCTTAAGGACTTATTTCGCCACTTCAACATAGAGGTGCGACAAATTATAGGTGTCAACCCCGAACTTTTGCGCAGTGTCTTCCTTGGAGGACTACGACCTAGCGGTTTCTACTCAACACTAATGAGGGAGATGGTACCCAACTACCCTGACCTCATTCACCAAGTTGATGTACAAATAGAGGTTGGTGAGGTGATCAAAGCACACCGCCAGAAGTTTGAATAAGGCTCAAAGTGTAAAAGGGGGCATGAACCACCGTTGATTTTTAGGAGGAATGACGAACGTCGCGATAACCCCCGTCGAGATCAAGTACCGTGCCATCATCAGAACTAAACTCCCTTAAACACCACTTGAACCAACGTACTCCTCGCCATCTGGGATAATGACGCACTCCACATGCCTAAGCCATTCGTACAGAGTAGGGGAGAACAATCACAGTACTGCGGCATCCACTGCGGGCCGGTGCATAATACTAAAGAGTGCAC
Organism: Dactylorhiza incarnata; assembly: GCA_033032865.1. Classification (NCBI taxonomy): domain Eukaryota; kingdom Viridiplantae; phylum Streptophyta; class Magnoliopsida; order Asparagales; family Orchidaceae; genus Dactylorhiza; species Dactylorhiza incarnata. Next base: position 21,229,932 of record JAWHQI010000011.1, on the reverse strand, counting down.
CCGCTTGAAGGAAGAGATTGAGTGTCTCATCCGACAAGGGTTCCTCATAAGGTTCCTGTAAAATCAAGTCCCCAATAGTCCAGCATCACCATAGCAGGCCAGTGATTATCCCCCCCCCCCCCCCCCGCATGCCAGGGTGCGTAGAGAGGCAGGCAAATAATTGGGGAAGTGAAAAACGTAGTTGGGTCTCCCTTTCCCCTGCGCAGATTTACTCCATCACCTAGGATGATAAGGTTCCAGGAGATGAAAGTATGCATTAGGGCACTGCCATTAGATTCAGGGATGAGGATATAGTGCCACACCAAGACCCCCTCATCATCATCTCGATGATCGGTGACCTCTGCTTCAACATCAAGAGGATAATGGTTGACAGTGGAAGCTTGGTTGACGTCATGTTCATGCACTCCTTTTTTGGCAATAAGATCATAAAAGAACATCTCAAGCCAGAAGCAGGGACAGTGCACGGCTTTGACAACAACCCTGTCCCAGTGCATGGAATGATCATTCTCCTGGTCAACCTGGATAAATTTCCAAAACAAGTCATGCACAACATTCAGTTCATGGTCGTAGAATCTGACTCTGCATACAATGCCATCTTTGGTCGCCCCCTCCAGATCTTGTTCAAGTCAATTTCCACCATCCCACACCTAACGATGAAGTTTGTCTCCCTTGGAGGGTTAGGAGTGGTGCAGGGAACTCAAAAGGCCGCTCGCTCCTATTATCTATGCTAGGTGCATTTTGGGAAAGGCATACTCCCGACATCAATGTGATAGACCCGTAGAGCAATCACGCGGCGCAGTATGATCAACTAGCAAAGGGCCTCGCACAGGCTTAATCGAGAAAACTAAGGACGCAGAACAGAGAACCCCACCCTCCTATCAACAATCTCTTTTTTTTCTTGCTATTTAACAATAAGCCGCAAGCCTAAGCTTACATGGGCATATGTTCTGCTTTCAATATTATTGCAGCTATTTTCTGGCTTCGTTTACAATAAGGGCCTTTGGACATGAAGTCTTTGAAGGGTAAGGCCACGACCTCTAGTTCCTATGCCATAACTGAGTGATGACCTCTGGCGCCCCCCCCCCCCCCCCCCCCCACACCGAGCATTGAGCTCCATTCAGGCAGTGACCTACCGGTGCCAACATTGACTAGGTAGCTCACAATCAGTAAGTAGGGCCAAAGGCCCCCTACGCCATAATTGAGTGACGAGCTACGGTTCTCCCTGCGCCAAGCAGCGAGATCCATTTAGGGAGGCACCTTCCAGTGTCGATATCGGGTAGATATCTCACAACTAGTAAAGAGGGGAAAAGGCACCCCTTATGCCAAAACTTAGTGATGACCTACGACTCCTCCCGCCCTGAGCAGCGAGCTCCATTCGGGCAGCGACCTACTAGTGCCAACACTAAGTACATAGCTCACAACTGTTAAGGAGGGGCAAATGGCCCCCTACACCATAAATGTGTGATGAACTCTGTCACCCCTACACCGAGTAGAGAGCTCCATTCGGGCAGTGATCTACCGGTGCCGACACTGATTAAATAGCTCACAACCGGTAAGGAGGGGCAAAGACCTCCCTCATACCATAACTAAGTGAAGACCTTTGGTTCTACCCTTTTCAAATCGCGAGCTCCATTCAGAATGTGACCTATCGGTGACCACACAGAGTAGATATCTCAAAACCATCAAGGAGGCGGAAAGGCCCCACCCGCGCTATAACTGAGTGACGATATCCGGCGCCCCCAACGCCGAGCAGCGAGCTCCAATTGGAAAGCGACCTACTAGTGGAGACACCGCGTTGATAACTCACAACCAGTAAAGATGGGAAAAGTCCCTAATATTCCATAACTAAACAATGACCTCTAATGCTAACACTAAGTAATGAGCTCATAATCGAGTGACGACCTCCGGTGCTTGCGCCAAGTGGCAATATCATAATCAATCAATGACCTCCGTTGCTTACTTTGAGCAGCAAGATCATAATAGAGTGATGCCCTTCTGTGCTTACGCTAGAAACATGCTCATAATTAAGCGTTGACCTCCGACGCTAACACCGGGCAGCGAGCTCAAACCGAGCGATGGCCTCTTGTGCTTACGCCAAGAAACATGCTCATAATTGAGTGACGACCTCTAGTGCTTACGCCAAGGAAAAAGCTTCTAATCGAGCGACGACCTTCAATGCTAATGCTGAGCAGCGAGCTCATAATCGAGTTACGACCTTTGATGCCTATGCCAAGCAACAAGCTCATAATCAAGCAATGACCTCCAACAATCATGCCAAGCGACAAGCTCATAATCGAGCAACGACCTCCGGTGCATACAATGCACAGCAAATCTGTGCAAGCACCCCGACATGAACATAAAGGCCTCAGAACTAATAAGATATGGTTATGATTCAAAAGGCTAAAGTGCACATCCATAATGTAGAAACATGCGATCATAGCTACATATGAAAGCAAATCTCAAGCACACTATGGTGCAACACTGCACCTAACGAAAAAACACAAAGGATAAATGAAAAAAAATAAAAATGGCACAGGGTCAATCAACTGCAAGGTAACCACTCGATGTCAATATGAAAGTGACTAGTTGTCTACCTAAATCACCTAGAGGGGGGGGGGGGGGGGGGTGAATAGGTGAGTCCTGCGGCTTTTAGCAGAATAAAACTATCTATTAAATAGAGCGCACTGAACAAAAGCAAACAAAACAAAGACACATGGATTTATAGCCACAGAATGGGTACGTCCACTTTCCCGCCTCGCCTATCTAGCACTTCCTGCTAGACTCGACTACTTCACTAAACTCAGATTATCACTAATCCTTCAACTCGGAGTCTCCCACTCCTACAAACTTGGAGCACAATGTCTCCTACAATCGATCCTTCCAACAAGGATCTACAAAACTCAGAAGTAGACACTTCCTACAAGATGAAAAAGGGTTTTAACAACAAAGTAGATTGCAAATAATCTTCTTAAAGCTATGAAAGTTTTTCTTCAGATCTGAGAGAAACTTCCTTCTTCTTCACTTGAAAGCTTTTGACTTGAATCTTCTTGAAGAAGGCCTGAATCATTTTGAGAGTAGATCTGAACTAAGTCTCGACTTGATCTCTGAATGTATGAAAGATTTTGTGTAGTAGGAGATTGGTCGACACTTTTCTTACAGGAGGAATCGAGAAAATCAAACTTATGTCGGCGAGTTCTTCGCAAAATGTGATTTTATATCTCGACAGAACTCTTTCCAAAATGCATGATTAGGGTAAATAAAAGAATCCCTTGACAATTGATAGGGAATTCCTCCTCCAATGGATAATTTCAAAATCACAAGGAAGCTCCATGTTTACTGTACATGGCGTATTGACCTATTCGGGAAAGCCGTCAAAACGAAATTTGAAAGATTGCTTTAAGTCCATTCGTTGAGTATATAAAGGACTTCTGGAAACATCTCGACGAATTAACTGAGACCACTCAATGAATTATTGAGACTTCTTGATGAATTAGACTTATCTGAGCAGCTTGCACTTTACTAGAAACTTCAACTAGCACACTTGAGTCTTCTCGACGAACTAGATGACACCTCTCGACGAATTATTGAGACTTCTCGAGGGTACTCGACAAATTGGTCGAGTATACATAAAACCATACGACTAATTCACTGAGATAACTTAGAAATTTATTCTCTGAAAGAACTTGAGAGCACTCGACGAATTCTTCGAGTGCATCCATGATCACTCAATGAATTCGTTGAGTGTTTACGAGTTCACTCGACGAATTTGACTTTGAAAAATTCTTGGAATTCACATCAACCAGCAAAAAGCTTTTCCCCTTTTTGCATAACATTGAAGTACTCCTCATTAGAGAGATTACACATGAGTCAACACAAAGTTCTAGTCAATGAGGAATTACATTGTATAGACTTGTGCAAGATGACCCATTATAATATGACAATGGTTTGTACTTAGCAATTAAGATATGCAATAATCATAACTAAAGAGTAACATCAAATACAAACTCAATTCATCTTAGTTCAAGGGGAACTTCTTCAAATTATTGCTATTGTGGATATAATACCCAACAATCTACCCCTATTTGATGAAGTCAGAACCCCATATACTAAGTTGAATTGCAAAGAGATTGTAGTAAAATAATGGAGCACAGAAGAAACACAATAAATTGAAGACAATTAATTGATCAACAAAATATTAATATTTATATAACTGTTTCCATAAGAGCACACACAAATATAAATATTTAAAGAAAATAATAATCTTCAGGGTCTGCTTTGCCACTTCTCATACAGCCTATCAAAATAAGCTTTTGGCTTTGAATAATACTTGGAAGGAGCAGGGGGTGCATCAGGATTGTTATAACCATGCTTCTTGAAAATGTATCTTCCTTTTTAACTTTGCATCTTCATGCTTATTCAGTTCTTCTTAACTATAATAATTCTAAGGCAGCTCACTTGAAATATTGATTAAATTGTATGTGTGCAGAATAATTCCTTTTGAAATAACACTCCATACTTCAGCAACTTCTCTCCTTTCCTCAGCAACTTCTCTTCTTTCCTTAGCAACTTCTCTCCTGTCACAAGGATCTGATCTGTGAGCAGAAGGACCTTCTCCATATTTCCTTTTCTTTAGAAGAGTGACTTCCACCTCTAAATTAGACCAAACATTATCATACTAACCTGGAGTAGCGTATGATTCTGTCTAAGGTTACTCTGAGGGAGAAAACTTAGCCTTCCCTTTCTGCTCACCAGGAGAAAACTGGGCCTTCCCTTTCAGCTCACCATGCAACCATTGGAAGTTCTAAAAATAGTATTCATTCATAATGTGAATCTGATTGCGCACATCACTATTTAGCAAATCCATTTTACCCAGAATCTTTTCCTCCCCCTTTTTGACGTCTTCGTTTAGGGTTTGGATGATCTCTTTCTTGAATATTCTCATTTCAGAATGAAGATAAACCTGGGTGGATTCCACATAATGCAACAACATATCTTGTCCTCCAACTAGTTGACCTGTTTTCTCATGCACCATACCAATGCCTGTGATGGCATGGTCAATGGCTTTTCCTCCAATAGCTATCCCTTCAGTCAGGTGATCCTTCACTTTGTCCATTTCAATTCTAAGTTCAACCAGACCATTATTTACATCCTTTTCAACTTCACTTACTTTGAGATAGACTTGCTTTAATGAGTAATCAAAGTGATCTTTTTGCTTGGTAAACATAGCTTCTATCCAGTGTAACAGAGGACCATCTTAAATAGGGGCACTTGCACCCTGAGACCGAAGAACATCATCATGATCATAAGGCTTTTCATATTGACTAGAAATAGCCTTTTCTAGAGAGGAGTTGTTAAATTTTTTGAAGTGGAGTGGAAAAGGTCTGGGCGGTCTGAGAAAGGTCAGACGACAGAGACCGCGCGATCTGCGCAGACTCTCGTTAACATCTGGTCGTAGTCTGCTGATTGGGCTCAAGCACGATTCTTCTTATGATCGCGCGATCTTCCCTTGCGCAGTCTGGTTGGGGGAAGGCACTATTTCTCTTTTGGGGCGGTGACAACATCCGTCATTTTTCCTATAAATAAAGGTGCAGGGCCAGTCATTTAATATTGAGAACTGTAAAAACTAGAGCTTGGGTTGATTTTGTCGGTCTCTGTTTTGAGGTCGTGCGGTCAGGAAAGGAATTGAACGTTTGCTATGTTCGCGGGTCAGCGGCTAGCAGTCAGCGGTTTTCTTCCTTGGTGATTTTTCCCAGCTTTGAATAACCAGCTCGCCAGCGATCTCCTCTGGGCGATCTTTATTTTAGTTCTTGGGTTATTCGCAGCAAGCTCGGTGATCAGGCTACCTAGCGGTTAGGCAATCTAGAGTTGCGGCCAGACGATAAGAAATGCGGATTGGTTGGTTTTTCAGCAGATCAATAAGTTAGCAGTTCATGCGGTCTGAATTGGCGGTCTAGCAGGTAGCAGGTTGGCGACCTGTGTTGTTCGCGCTGTCTCAGTGGCTACCGTGCGGTCTGACTATTTCAGTAGTCTCTGGCGGTATGTCTTGTTGTTGATCGCCAGTTGCTTGTTTGTCTTTGTTTTCTCTCGATCTTGTATTCTGATGAATCATGTCTCCCCATGTATACCTCACATTGTTAAAAGAAAGATTTATTCAAGATCATTTTGTTCTTCTATTGTTGCTGGTTACTTGACTTGGAATGGTTTTAGTGTTCCTGCACCTGACTCCTGCTTCTAAGATTTTTTACTTTGGTATTTGAGCTGAAATTTATCACCAGATATCAGAGCTAGAAAATTTTCAACATCGTATCAGAGGGACAGAAGGTTTGAGTAGAGATCAACCTCAGTATCTTGCTTGAGATTTCTGGAAGTTCAAGTTAACCAGCAGCATAACAATGGAAGGAGATTATGCAAGAGGCCTTGGTATTGAACTCATTACGCTAACTAACTTTAAGAAGTGGGAGTCTTGCATGGAGAGCAATCTTCTTGGCAAGGATTTATGGGAGGTAGTCGGTGGAGAAGCAAGACAACCAGTGGTTATTAGTGAAGGGAATGCTGAGCAGGTGAAGGTTTGGAAGAGAACATATGCGAAAGCTGAGTTCAATCTCAAGCGGGCTATCATTCCTGATCTCTTTGACCACATCATTGGATGTCGGGCTGCTGCTAAAATTTAGACAGCCTTGGATGGCTTGTTCAATAAGAAGAATGTAGCTTGGATATAGTTTCTTGAGATTGAGTAGGCGAAAGAAACTCAAGGAGATGTATCTATCTCATCCTTCTTCCTGAAGATGAAGAACCTTTGTGCTGAGATATCGAGATTGGACCCAGAAGAGCCTATCTCAGAAGCGAGGCTGAAAAGGCACATAATCTGCGGCTTGCGGAGGGAGTATGTGGCCTTTATTACTTCTGTATAAGGCTGGGCTAATCAACCATCCTTGCTGGAGCTGGAAAACTTACTTGCTTCGCAAGAGAGTTTGGCATAGCAGATGGCTGGGATATCTATCTCCGGGGGAGAAACTGAGGTTCTGTACTCAGGTAAGAAGAAGAGATGGGACAAGAAGAAGAAGCCATCTGGAGTTGATGGTCCATCTACTTCATATCAGCAGGAGAGGAGCTATGCTCCTGAGCATGACAAGAAGAAGAAGGAAGGGCCAAGGTGCTTCAGGTGCAACAATCCTGGTCACTTCAAGAGAGACTGCAGAGTGAATCTTCAGCCAGGTCATGCTGCAAAAAAGGAGGAGGCTGGTTCCAATACTGAAGGTAGTTGGAGTGGTGGAGGTGCTTTCATGACGAGCATTTGTGTTCGGGCTATGGATTCCATCAACTACCAGGATGATTGGATAGTGGATTCAGGGTGTGGTCATCACCTCACTGGGGATGAGTCCAAGTTCTCTTTTTGCAGGCATACTCAAGTAATAATGCTATTATTACAACTGTTGATATTGTTCATGCAGTCGAGAAGGAGGTTGTCATTTCTTTAGGCAATGATAGAAGTCCACTCACCTTGAGGAGTGTATATCATGTGACAGGTATGAAGAATAACCTCTTCTCCGTGGCCAATGCTGTAGATGTAGGATATCACATTTTGTTCGGTCCAACAGAAATGAAGTTTCTCCGAAACGTGTCAAGTGTAAAAGCTGGTATCACTCATGTAGGAAGGAGGGTGAAAGACTTGTTTGTGTTATCAACAAGCTCCTATGTTGATAAGATGAGAGCTAACAACAGCGCTGGTATCTGGCATGAGAGGCTTGGGCATGTTGGGATGGATAAGTTGAAAGCTATGACGGGAAGAGGCCTGGTGAATGGCTTACCTAGTCTTTCATCTTTTGGAGATGGCCACGTTTATTTTGGATGTTAATTTGGTAAGACTCATCGCGTTCCATTTGACAAGTCACAAACCAGATGCAAAACACCATTGGAGTGTATCCATGGTGATCTGTTTGGACCAACCACAACTACCCGTCTGGCAGGTAGCAGATATATGTTGATCTTGATTGATGACTTCACTAGGTATACCTGGGTATACTTTATGAAGGAGAAGTCTGAGGCATTCGGGAAGTTTATGGAGTTCAAGGAGCTCGTTGAAGGCCGGCTTAATTTGCGGATCAAGAAGTTTAGAACTGACAATGGAGGGGAGTTTACCTCGTGTCAGTTCTTCAACTTCTACAGGAAGCATGACATCCGGAGAGAGCTCTCTTATGCACATACTCCACAACAGAATAGAGTTGCTAAGAGGAAGATCCGTCATCTGACGGAGACTTGCAAGTGCTGGCTTCATGCCAAAACCATTCCTAAGTCCTTCTGGGCAGAGGGAATGTCTTGTGTCGCTTATGTTATTAATCAGATGCCTCTCAGTCCTATCAACATGAAGACTCCTCATGAGCTAATGTTCAAGGAGAAGCCAAGCGTGGAACACTTTTGAGTGTTTGGATGTACCTGCTATGTGCATGTTCCTGATGCTCTTAGAATAATGCTAGATGTGAAAGCAAGGAAACTAGTCTTCATCGGTTATGATGACTGGAAGAAGGGTTGGAGATGCATGGATCCCAAGACACTGAGGTATGTGGTCTCAAGGGATGTGGTATTTAACGAGCTGATGCCATACCAGGGTAGATCATCTGTAGAGCTACAAGAGAGCACGTTAGATGAAGGGAAAGGAGAAGTTGCAAAGGAAGTTCTGGTGGAGTTGCTTGTTTCACCAGGTGCTCCAGTTTCTTCTAGCTCCGGGACATGTGCTTTAGGTTCTGGAAGCAGGTGGAGCGATTCTCCATATATGTTCGGAAGGAGAACTAGTCCAGAAGTTGCAGCAAAAGATTTGGATCAGGGTAAAGCCCTGTGGAGGTCCAAGAGGACTATCATTCCACCAACTCGATATACAGGAGGGAATCTGGTGAGCTTTGTCTCATGTTTCTTTGTTGGCCCCTTGGATGAGAGAGAGCCATCATGCTTCGAAAACTCCACTAGACTCAAGGAGTGGGAAGATGCTATGGATGAGGAGATGGATGCCCTCAAGAAGAATGGGACTTGGGATCTTGTGCCCAAGGTTGATGGCATTACTCCTGTGATGTGCAAGTAGGTTTATAAGCTGAAGAAGATGGTTGATGGCAGTATTGAGTGGTATAAGTCTCCCCTTGTAGCTCGAGGGTTCTCTCAACAGTATGGAGAAGACTATGAAAAGCCATTTAGCCCTATTGCCAAGATGACTTCAGTTTGGGTGGTGATTGCACTGGCAGCTTGCCAAGGTTGGAAGATTTGCCAACTTGACGTGAAGAATGCTTTTCTTTATGGCAAGAATGACAAAAATATCTTCATGGTGCAGCCACCTAGATATGTTTCTGAAGCTCATCCAAGACATGTCTGCAAGCTCAAGAAGGCTCTTTACGGCTTGAAGCAAGAACCTTGGGCGTGGTATGGAAAGATCGCAGAATATCTCCAATTCTATGGGTACTTTGCTTTGGATTCTGATTCAAGCTTGTTTGTAAAGAAGATGGGGGAGCTGCATGTCTTGGTACTATTATATGTCGAGGACATGATCATCACAGGGAACTCTAAGAAGGAGGTAGCTAGGCTCCGTGCTGAGCTAGCTATCAGATTTGAGATAAAGGATTTGGGTGAGCTCCACCATTTCCTTGGTCTTGAGGTGGAGAGGAAAGAGTGCGTTGTGATTGTTTCCCAAAAGTGCTATGCAGAACGGATCATGAAAGGATTTAGTATGGGAGAGGGGAAGAGTAGCTCTACACAACTAGAGGTTGGTTTGAAACTTCGACGTGATGAGGGAAGGATTCTTTCGGATCCTTTGGTTTTTCAGGCTTTGGTGGGGAGCCTGATTTATCTAACGATTACGAGACCGGATATTGCTTATGTTGTGGGCTGTCTAAGTCGATATATGGCAGAGCTGCGGAAACCTCATCTAGTGGAGGCAAGGAGAATTCTGAAGTATGTGAAGTTCACCTCTAATATGGGTCTCCTTTATGGGAGGGACTCCTGCATAAATTTGCATGGTTACACAGATGCTGATTATGGAGGTGATTTAGATGATCGGAAGTCGACTTCTCATTATTTCTTTATGACTGGCTCCACAACTATCTCGTGGTGCAGCAAGAAGCAGGATTCGGTGTCTGTCTCCACTATAGAAGCGGAATACAAGGCTTCAGCGTTGGCAGCCCAAGAAGCCATCTGTCTTAGGAGGCTAGTGGGAGACATCCAAGAGGAGGTGAGAGGTCCTACTCTGCTTCACGGTGACAATAAGAGCCCCCTTAATCTGGTTAATAATCCAGTTTGTCATGCGCGAACCAAGCACATCGAGATCAAGCATCACTTTGTTCGGGAGAAGGTGTTGGAGGGATCTTTGATGGTTGAATATGTGTGGAGCGAGGACAATGTCCCAAACATCTTCACAAAACCACTGTCGAAGGGACCTTTTGGTCGGTTATGGAGTTTGCTTAGGCTGACTTCCACTTCCCACTTCAAGGGGGAGTGTTAAATTTTTTGAAGTGGAGTGGAAGAGGTCTGGGCGGTCTAAAAAAGGTCAGACCTTAGAGACCGCGCGGTCTGCGCGGACTCTCATTGACAGCTGGTTGTGGTCTGCTGATTGGGCTCAAGCATGATTCTTCTTGTGATCGCGCGATCTACCCTTATGCGGTCTGGTTGGGGCGGTAACTATATCTCTTTTGGGGCGGTGATGACATCCGTTAGTTTGCCTATAAATAGAGGTGCATGGCCAGTCATTTGATATCGAGAACTATAAGAACTAAAGCTTGGGTTGATTTTGTCGGCCTCTATTTTGAGGTCTTGCGGCCAGTAAGGGAGTTGATCATTTGTTGTGTCCGCAGGTCAACGGCCAATAGTCAGTGGTTTTCTTCCTTGGTGATTTTTCCCAGCTTTGAATAACCAGCTCGCCAGCGGTCTCTTCTGGGCGATCTATGTTTTAGTTCTTGGGTTGTTCGAAGCAAGCTCGACGATCAGGCGATCTAGAGTTACGGTTAGGCAACAACATTTGTAGTTCTGTTCTCTATTCACGTGTAGCTTCTATGATTATGTGACCATGCAGTCAGGCGATCAAGAAGTTCGGACAATATGTGTTGGGAATCTTGCCCTTATGATTCCTGATTTGGAGAAGTCACCAATTCAAGTGAACTTCACTATGTATTTGATTATCCTCTTAGCTTTATCATTTTAGTATAAGATAAGTATAGGCAAAGCAAAGATGAATGAGTTTGTCTGATGTCGTCGAAAAGGTTCAAGCATATCGTCGACAACAACAGATGTATCATCGACAATAGCAGGCATACCATCAAGAATATGCAGAGCAAGGCAAAATGGTGATATCATTATTACATCTACACGACGATATCAGTATGTCGAGATAAAGAAGAAGACTTGAGCTGATGAAGGAACATCATCGAAGATATCAAGGGAAGGAATGTCGTCGTGAAGATTCAAGGTCATCGACATCATCGAGAAGAAGCCTTATCGTTGAAAAGGCTAAGTCAAGAAGTATCGTCGACATCGGGGTAAAGAAGTGTTGACGTTGGAAAGGCTAAGTGAGACTAATGGCGATTAACATCGTCATAAAGAAGGCGTGACGACGAGAAGACTGAAGAAGGTCATTTGAAGACAAGCAGTTGTTAAAGTATATTCTGTCGACATGATATCAATTATATCATTGACATGATAAGGTGGTCTCAGCAATATCGTGCAGACAAGGAGTTCTCTCTGAAATCTGTTTGATGATTTCGTGTCGTCTTAAGCTCAATTGGAGAAGTGATGTCCAGTATCGTCGAGATATCACTGTCTGGTGAACAATTGAAGAAGAGACCAGTTCAAGTTATCGACAAAGTCCTGTAGTCAAGTTATTATCCATGTTGTCGTAACAATGGAAGTATCGCCGAGACAAATTCAAAAGTAGCCGGACGCACTGTCAGCATTTAATGTCGCCACCTGATTGTCCAATCAGCGCATGCTCTTGAGGGATGGGCATCTGATAGAAAAGGACATCAGAGGAGACCGTTAGGCAGCATCTCAGTCCTATAAAAGGGAATAGTGGATTCCCTAAACTCTCTCTCGAATTTCTGGAACTTAAGAGTATCTCCCTAAGCAATCTTGAATAGAACAATAACGGCGGAGACAAGAAAAAGCAAGAACGGAGAACAAGTCGATCTTCATCCTTTGTTCTCTAGAGAATCAATCCAGATTCATCGACCGATAAAGTAGAGTTCCAGATAGAAGAAAGCTTGGAGAAGATTTGCGCTATCAAGTCTGACATCAAAAGTATCTTCTTCAAGTCAAGTAGCCAATCTACATCAGGCAGAAGAAACAGTTTTCATTACTGTAATCTCTTGTAAGGCTTGCGGGCTAAGAACTTGTAAGATCTGTATTCAGATCTGAGTGTCAAGCTTGAGGGCTTGAGATCTGTGAGGCTTGAGGGCTAGGGCAGAGGACTTGTGGGTCCAAACGTGTCGAGCTTGAGGGCTCGGGTGCAGTGAAGGGGCTTGCGGGCCTAGGCTGCAGGCAAGACTTGCGGGTCTTTGCTATGTAGGGCTTGAGGGCCTGAGTGTCGAGCTTGCGGGCTTGGGTGCAGTGAAGGGGCTTGCGGGCCTAGGCTACAGGGACTTGCGGGTCTGAGTTGTAAGGCTTGCGGGCCGGTGACGTTGGCGGAGTTTGCTGAGCCTAGCACACTGCTGAGTAGGCGCAGAGGGATAGAGGACAACTCAAAACACCCGGTCTTGAGGAACCTCTATACATCCTGTGTCGTGTGTGTGCTGAGACTTCTCGTGGATCTTCTGTGCATCGCTTACATTGAACTCACTCTTGCTAAATATCTCAAAAACAACGATAATTACCTAACCCCCCTCCCCCTTTGGTTATTATTCTATAACCTACAAGTGGTATCAGAGGGAGGTTGATCAAGAAAGCGACTTAACCGTCATATCTAGATCATAGAACAATCCACTATGGCTGGAGGGGATCAGCATCGAGAGATGAGAGCCATGAAACTCCCAATCTGCACAAAGGAGAACTTTCCTATCTGGAAGGAAAGAGTGAGGTTGTTCATGGAGGCAGCTGATCCAAGAATCTATATAACTGTTAAAGAGGGCCGCTTCATTCCCACGACGACATCCACAAATGATCCAACGAGGATGGTGGCCAAAAAGTATACAGACATGACCAAGGATGAGCTGACCCTGGCAAGTCTGGACAAAAGGGCACAAAATGTAATCGTAAGTCCCATTGATGACTCAACTCTCCAGAATCTCATTCACTGCAAGACAGCCAAGGAGATGTGGGATTCACTGATTGTCTACATGGAGGGCACTGAAGAGGTAAGGGATGATAGAAAATCCCTCCTCAATCAGGAGTATGAAGCTTTCAAGCAAGGCAAGATTGAAACTATCTCAAGCTTTTATGAGAGGTTTTTCAAAATATTGAATGGACTGAAAAATTATGGCAGAGACTTCACAAACTCTGACCTAAATGATAAATTCCTTAGATCTCTTTTTAAGGAATGGGATATAAAGATCTGTGCCATCAGAGAGATGGGTCAGGTGGGCATCCTGGAGCCCAAGAATTTGTACAGGAAGCTACTATCCCATGAACTTTAGCTCAGTACCAGGAAGACTGAAGAGGAGAGCTCAAAAGGGAGCTCTAGAGAAAGATCTGTGGCTCTCAAGGATGAGAGCACAGGGAGATCCAAGGATAAGACTCTCGCTTATCAGAACATATCTGAGAGCAGTGAAGAGTCTGACAGCAGCACATCAAACTCTAATGATACTGACAAAGAGATGGTCCTTCTCTCTAAGCAGTTCAAGAAATTGATAAACAGAAGAAGAGACTACAACAGACCCACCTCCTCAAGCTCAAAAAGATCTGATCAACATGACAGGTCTAAATCCTCAAGGGAGGACAGGTATAAATCAAAACCTGGTAAATTTGATTTTGCTAACATTATCTGCTACTCCTGTAATAAGACAGGTCACATAGCTGCTGATTGCTCTTCTAAGAGAAAGGAATCAAGGAATTATGACGACAAAAGAAGGTCAAGGGACAAGAAGAAATCTGAAAGAGGATTTATAGCAAAGAAAATCAGAACACTAAGTGATTCTGATTCATTGTCCTCAGATACTAAGGAAGAAGCACTGATAGGCCTCATGGCCATAAAGGAAGATAACCAGGATGACATCTCTCCTGGGAAGTTAAATGTCGAAGCTCGTCCATCTATCTCTAATTCTGAATCAGTAACAGACTCTGTGCATGATGATAAGAGTGTGTATGCATCCAACAACGCAACCTCAAGATCTCAATATAATGTTAAATCTGACCTGATAAGGCAGTATAAGGCTTTATGGAAAGCCTTCAAGAACTGCAAGAAGCTCCTCAAAGTACAGACCAAGGAGTTTGAATTCTTGAAGGCTGTCCAGTCAGAGCTTAAGGAAATAGCTAAAAAGCCGGGTGCCATGAGCAAAGAAGTGGACAGATTCAAGGAAGCCACAAAGCTTAAGAATGCTGAATTAGGTTAGAAGAACAAGGTCATTAAGGACCTTTAAGATATGCTGCTGGTTGAGAAGAAACTTGCTGCGAGCTTCTCCATGCCCAAGACAGTCTTACCTATCATTGATACCTTCTCTGGATCATTCAGAGATGGTATAGGATTCAATCAGGAGACTGTTGATGGCGCAAATCTCACACACCGCTATAGGCGGTAGCTTGACTGCGACACGAAACAGCAGTGTACCGATCGTTCAAGTAATAAATGTTGGGAATAAATCCCCGAGTGTCGGTCTCTTGAGGAACACAATAAGGTGGAGTTTACTATTGAGGCAGGACTTGAGATCGAAGTCCTTAAATCGGATGGATTGCGGGGGAGTTGGGTTGGCTTTTGGAAAACAAAATAAAAGCTAACAACTACTCCTATGCAATGCCGCTATGCAAAGCTTCGCTTGGCGGGATGGAAACTAGGCAGGCCTTGAGCGCGCTGCGTCGCAAGGGCGGATGGACGAGAAGGCTAATGGAATCGAACTATGCAGGCCTTGAGCGCGCTGCTTCGATAGGCGAATGAATTACGGGCCGCGATGCCACGCTTCGGTAGGCGAATGGGCGAGTAGGCTAGTGGAATGAGGGTCGCACGCACCTCTTCGACAAGCACACCACTAACAATTGTTAGGGCGGCACAACACAACCAACAATCCACACCACAAGGCACACCTCAAAATAATAAGCAAGAATACTCAAATCACATAGACATAATCAAGTAAAAATGCTAATAATCAAGCACGCTTCATCATAATGTTAGATCTAGCTACATACACATCAATAAGAAGAGAACAAGGCAAGAAATCGACCGAATCCGAAGGCTCGTTGAAGATTCACGGTTGGAATCGCCGGGTTGTCAATCCGCGTCCAAGCTCGGTCCACAACTACGTCCGGGGTAGAGAGAGCTGTCACGACTCTCCAATGGACCCGTCTTCTTCGTGTCACGATCCGGTGGAGGTTGCCAACTTCCTCTTGCTCGATGGAGATAGCGGCTAGGTCTTCCTTTGGAGCTCTTGGATGAAGGAGGAGGCCGAGAGGAAACTCCGGCTCAAGATAGGCGTGAAGAGCAAGCCCGGAGCACCTCTAGATGGTGGGCGACGGTGGAGGGGCGAAACTGGGCGGAACCGGGCGGAAAACGGCGCTGAAAATCGGGATCCTCACCTAAAATCGCGAGCAGGGAATTTATAGGCGCTGGAATTAAACAGTGCGCACGGTCAGTGGCGCACGACCATTGGTCGTGCGCACTGGAATCCTGTGATCGTGCGCTCTGCCTGGACAGAACCTGCAAAGACAGAAATTACAAAATAACATGTTCGCACGACCAGTGGCGCACGACCGATGGTCGTGCGCACTAGCGTCAGTGGTCGTGCGCAATAGATGAAACAGAACTTAAAGATTAATGGTCAGTGCGCACGAGCAGTGGCGCACGACCGGTGGTCGTGCGCGCTGGAGTTGATGATCGTGCGCATTACACCAAACAGAACTTATGAAAAAAGCGTTAAGTGCACACGATCAGTGGCGCACGACCAGTGGTCGTGCGCAATAGAACCAGTGATCGTGCGCAGTGTTCCTGTGCAGAATTGCACCGGAAACACCTGCACGACTCCTGTTCTAGCGTACAACCACCAATCCGGCCACTAAAAGTGGCACCGAACAATGCATGAAAACTACTAATGAAAATCAACATGAAATCACACCAAAATGGGCCAAAAGGTGCACCTAGCATGGGTTAACAAATATGAACTAAAACAGGGCTAAAGTGCAGTGAAATGACTAACTAAACGGCCCAGATGAGTCCATAAAAGTGTATATGATCAGGACTCATCACACCCCCAGACTTAACTGTTTGCGCGTCCCGAGCAAACAAATTCTAAGCGAACTAGGAAAGAACAGTAGATGGCTTAAAACTACAATACAGAGTACCATGCGAAGTCGCATGCTCACGTGCATAAGAAGAATAGTAGAGAAAATTTCTGATTATATAAACAGTTTATATATTTCTAAAAGAGTAAAAGCATATTACAACTACTCAAAATGGTGAACAACGGTGAATCATTTAGTCTTGCACACGGAGAAAGTAAACTAAACGCTGAGATGAGCATTGCTCAAGATCGGGGTACGGGACAAACTCCACTGAAATCCATCAGTGTCGGTGACCATAAGCTTGCCCGGTCACATTCTCTCCACGACACTAGATTGGTTCATAGCGTGAGTCAGTAGGACTTTAGGTTAGAGATGGGGCTTGGGTTACGGTGAGGTAAACAATGATAAACAGGACGGCTTAAAACACCTAACCCAAATGAGCTTTAAGAATAACTACCCGTGCACCCAAAATCGAATGCAAGTGCACCACACCCCCAGACTTGGACTTTTGCAACATAGGTGTGTGCACCGCCTACTCCCAATACATAATTTTTCTACAAGATTTTCAATAAAACACACCTTTCTTTTTCTCTTTTTCTTTTCATTTTTTTTTTCTTTTTCTTTAAATCTTCTTTTTCTTGTCTTTTTCTTTCAGCAAATTTTCAATTGAGCATATCCACAGGTTCACATAATAAACACCACAATCAACACCCCCCAAAATGTAAATGAAACTACAACTAAAGCTCAGATTTGGGTGTGCGACTAGGTTAGGCTTTTAGGCTTTGGCGAGAAAGATGTGGAGCTGAATCAAGAAAAGGATAGGCACAAAGGGGCTAGCAAGGGTAAACAATAGGCATGAAATAAAAAGTTCAACCGGGCCAAAATAATGGCCTACGTCATTCTCACGCACTAGAACTATCCTATGCCAATGCTTCAAGAATCGCTTGGGGCAAGTTCTAGCCACCGAGAAAGATTCTCCTTTCTCACGACTCAAGCAATACGAGTCTAACGATCGTTTACACACATCCCTATGCTACCGTTTGATTCACACCGGATTCACCATTTGAGTAGAGTAAACAATATTTACACTAATAAGAAAAATATAAAACCATAGCATAAAAAGAAATCTACTCTACACAAAATTCTATGCAACCGAGCACTCGACTAGGAGCACTACTAGAGTCAACATTTTACTCTGCTACATAATCCTAAGCCATCACCTAGATTTTCCCAAATAAGCAAAAGAATTAAATTCACAACAGAGCAAGCAAACAGATGAGTGCGCGCTCAAGTGGGTGAAGTGGTGTGTAATGATAAAAATATACTTCTGATATGCAAAAACGTGTACACGTGTAGTGAACACTCGGTACACTCCCCCCCAGACTTAAACTAAACAATATGCGCAAAATGCAGCTATAAAATTCGGAATAATGCTAGGGAAAGAGAGTACCCAGTGCTCAGAAATGAGCACACCAGAAGATTGGCGTGTAAACCTGGACTAAACTGCAGCGTCCGTCATCCAGAAGAGATACCTGCAGGGGGTCAGCTCCGCAAAAACAGAAGAAAATAGAAAACTGAAAAGAAAATACTACTAACTAAACATGATTAGATAAAAATAAAAATTGCAGAAAAGGAAGATAACTACTGGGGTTATTGTCATCCCAGCACGACTTATTCAAAATCTTAACGATTCTAGCTAATGGGCCTATGGAAGGAGAAGTGGACAGGTAACTGGCCTAATATGCGTGTCGGTAGCGGGTACCGATACGGAGATAGAACAGTCACCCCTCTACCTAAATATAGATACCTGCTCCTCACAGGTAGAGGGTAGAGAAAGTAAGAAGAGGAGGAGGCCTGGTCCTCACTCAACTCACCAAAAATATCCTTGCCTAGCAAGGCGTCGTCAACAGGGAGGCAGCTGGAGGAAAAGGCAATGAGTGGAGCTTCCTCTACGGAGGGGGAATAAACCTCCTCACATGAGAGGATGCTCACATCATTGACTTGAGCAAAAAGCTCCAAGTCCTCCTGGGATACCTGTGAAGACTCAACCTGCACAGGCTCGAATGAAGAGGGGGGATCGAGAAGTAAACAAGATGAAGAATATAAATAATCAAAAATCGGGGGAGTGGTCCCGGTCTCACTCCCATTAGGTTGGGGAAGTAAAATAATGTTTGCATTGTCATCAATGCTACAAGATTCGGCGGGATCAACAGTGGCCAAGCTAGAGATTTGGACTTCCTCCACCGGTGCTGAGGAAAACTCCTCTTCACCTAGAAGGTTGTCCTCCTCCATAGGAATAGGCACAATACTAAGATCAACCGCCTCCTCCTGCGACACATCATCAACAATGTCGTCAGAGACGAGTGTAGTATGCACAACAGGGAGAGGAATAGTGCTCGGATAAAAGTCGAGCACCGATTCCTCACAAAGAATCGAATCCACTAGAGGTGGTGGATGCACTGGGAGAATGGGCTCAGCAATATCGGTGCCCAGATCAGCCACACATCTGGTGACTGTGTCAACGCCATACCCTTCAAGATGTGAAGGTGGCAAAGACACAAAACCGGATGTTGAAGGTGTGCCGCCAGAGTTAGGAGTTGGGACGATCCGGATATCCGGCTCATCATCCTCATCCAATTGGCGACGAAAAGCAGCACAATCCTTCAGGGCATGATCTGTGCTCCGACAAAACTGGCACTGCCTAGCGGGCTTCTTTGGCACAGTGGGGGCTGGAGCCGAAAAGAAGTATGACGGTAAAGGCTCAGCAGAGTAGCCATAAGACTTACGCGCACCATATGGAGTACTAGACGAAGTCGGTGCTCCATATGCTGGGCTATAAGAATTATGCCTACTATTCTCCGTAGGGCATTCATCACTAGAGTGGGAGGTAGCTCCACACCAACGGCAACGGAAATTTAGATGTGCCCACATAGTGTGAAGATAATACGATTCAGACAAAATGTGCAAAATACTACACCTAACAAAAATTTACTAAAGCAACCTAATAAAAACAAGAAAATAGAATAAAAAGAACAGAAATAAAATAACAGAAAATGCAATTTACAAATGGAAGGGCTTTTCTCTCAGGTTCTCCCTCTCCAGAAAACTCACACGTCTGTGTTCCCCGGCAACGGCGCCAAAAACTTGATGGCGCAAATCTCACACACCGCTATAGGCGGTAGCTTGACTGCGACACGAAACGGCAGTGTACCGATCGTTCAAGTAATAAATGTTGGGAATAAATCCCCGAGTGTCGGTCTCTTGAGGAACACAATAAGGTGGAGTTTACTATTGAGGCAGGACTTGAGATCGAAGTCCTTAAATCGGATGGATTGCGGGGGAGTTGGGTTGGCTTTTGGAAAACAAAATAAAAGCTAACAACTACTCCTATGCAATGCCGCTATGCAAAGCTTCGCTTGGCGGGATGGAAACTAGGCAGGCCTTGAGCGCGCTGCGTCGCAAGGGCGGATGGACGAGAAGGCTAATGGAATCGAACTATGCAGGCCTTGAGCGCGCTGCTTCGATAGGCGAATGGATTACGGGCCGCGATGCCACGCTTCGGTAGGCGAATGGGCGAGTAGGCTAGTGGAATGAGGGTCGCACGCACCTCTTCGACAAGCACACCACTAACAATTGTTAGGGCGGCACAACACAACCAACAATCCACACCACAAGGCACACCTCAAAATAATAAGCAAGAATACTCAAATCACATAGACATAATCAAGTAAAAATGCTAATAATCAAGCACGCTTCATCATAATGTTAGATCTAGCTACATACACATCAATAAGAAGAGAACAAGGCAAGAAATCGACCGAATCCGAAGGCTCGTTGAAGATTCACGGTTGGAATCGCCGGGTTGTCAATCCGCGTCCAAGCTCGGTCCACAACTACGTCCGGGGTAGAGAGAGCTGTCACGACTCTCCAATGGACCCGTCTTCTTCGTGTCACGATCCGGTGGAGGTTGCCAACTTCCTCTTGCTCGATGGAGATAGCGGCTAGGTCTTCCTTTGGAGCTCTTGGATGAAGGAGGAGGCCGAGAGGAAACTCCGGCTCAAGATAGGCGTGAAGAGCAAGCCCGGAGCACCTCTAGATGGTGGGCGACGGTGGAGGGGCGAAACTGGGCGGAACCGGGCGGAAAACGGCGCTGAAAATCGGGATCCTCACCTAAAATCGCGAGCAGGGAATTTATAGGCGCTGGAATTAAACAGTGCGCACGGTCAGTGGCGCACGACCATTGGTCGTGCGCACTGGAATCCTGTGATCGTGCGCTCTGCCTGGACAGAACCTGCAAAGACAGAAATTACAAAATAACATGTTCGCACGACCAGTGGCGCACGACCGATGGTCGTGCGCACTAGCGTCAGTGGTCGTGCGCAATAGATGAAACAGAACTTAAAGATTAATGGTCAGTGCGCACGAGCAGTGGCGCACGACCGGTGGTCGTGCGCGCTGGAGTTGATGATCGTGCGCATTACACCAAACAGAACTTATGAAAAAAGCGTTAAGTGCACACGATCAGTGGCGCACGACCAGTGGTCGTGCGCAATAGAACCAGTGATCGTGCGCAGTGTTCCTGTGCAGAATTGCACCGGAAACACCTGCACGACTCCTGTTCTAGCGTACAACCACCAATCCGGCCACTAAAAGTGGCACCGAACAATGCATGAAAACTACTAATGAAAATCAACATGAAATCACACCAAAATGGGCCAAAAGGTGCACCTAGCATGGGTTAACAAATATGAACTAAAATAGGGCTAAAGTGCAGTGAAATGACTAACTAAACGGCCCAGATGAGTCCATAAAAGTGTATATGATCAGGACTCATCAACTGTCAAGGACAAAGGCTCTGAAGCTCAATCTTCTTCTAATAAGATACTTGCATCAGGCTCTTCTGGCCATGGACCTACAACAATAGCACTAAAAAGTAAGGGAAGTGCTGCCTCCTCCAGGCCTATTCCCAAGAAGGTGGACCAACAAGTGATGAAACACAATTCTCCCACCTGTAAGGCTCACCCAAGACTTGCTAGGTCAAGTGTCCTCCCTCCTTCTCACCAACACTCTCATCCTACTCAAATGGTGAGGCAGAAGGGAAGGTACAACAGGTATGAATGCTGGTGCTATAGGAAAGTAGGCCACTTTTCCCAGGATTATTGGTTCAACCCAACAAGGCCCAATGCAAAGAGAGTGCAGAACCCTCAGTGGTGCGACATTCCAGTTCATTTTCCTAACAGGAACCAAGGACCCAATTCAAATTGGGTGCCTATGGGGAATTAATTTCTCTTGCAGGATATCCAAATGCCAGCCAGTCTCCAATCTGGTATTTGGATATTGGGTGCTCCACACATATGACTGGAGTCAAAAAAGTATCTAAGAAGCTTCATCCCTGTGGAGAATGGACCAACAGTAATCTTTGGAGGTTTAGAAAAAGGAATGACTAAAGGCTATGGTAACATTCCTAATGGCCTAGTTACCATCACTAAAGTTGCTTATGTTGAGGGATTGAAACATAATCTCATAAGCATAAGTCAACTATGTGATCTAGTTTTATAATCATGTTCCACAAGGATAAGTGCTTGATCAAGAAGTTCTTATAATCTGAGGCTGTCTTGACTGGCACTAGGAGTGACAATATTTATTGCTTAAATTTTCTTAATGCAAATTCGTTCATGCCTGTGTGTCTTGCAGCCAATGATAAAGAGGCTCTATGTGTTCAATGGCATAAGAGACTTGCACACATTAACTATAAGACCATAAGCAAGCTTTTCTCACAAGACTTGGTCAGAAATGGACCTAATATTAAATGCATCAAGGTCCTTGTCAAGCCTGCCAACTTGGGAAGCAGACAAGGACCAGCTTTAAAAGCATAACTGACAAAGATTCCTTCAGGTGCCTATTTTTACTGCACATGGATCTGTTTGGTCCTTTGTCAGTTCTAAGCTTGGGAGGGAAGACCTACACTCTTGTGATAGTTGATGATTACTCAAGGTTCATTTGGGTATTCTTCCTTAAAAAGAAGTCAGACACCTTAGAAATCTTGAAGAATTTTGTCAGGCAGATCCAGAATGAGATAGACTGTACTGTGGTCAAACTCAGAAGTGATCATGGTACAGAATTTCAGTCAGGACCCATGACCGAATTCTGCCAAGAACTGGGTATCTCTCAAGAATTTTCCTCTCCTAGGACTCCTCAACAAAATGGGGTTGCTGGAAGGAAAAACAGAACCTTGATAGAGGCAAGTAGGACAATGCTAAGTGATTCCTCCCTTCCAGAATACTCCTGGGCAGAGGCTGTGAACACCGCTTATCATGTGATCAACAGGGCCTCCATCATCAAAGACCACAAGAAGACTCCCTATGAGCTAATGAAAGGCAGAAAACCTACCTTATCCTATTTTAGGATCTTTGGAAGTAAGTGATATGTACTTAACAATGGGAAAGTCAGGCTAACCAAGTTTGCTGAGAAAAGCAGTGAGGGTATTCTTATTGGCTATAACTCTTATAGCAAGGCTTATAGGGTGTACAACATTAATACCCAAGTAGTGGAAGAATCTGTACATGTTGTATTTGATGAGACTAGCCTCATACATAAGGGCTGGTCTAGTTCTTCAGCGAATGCAGGTACAATAGAGAATATGGACAAATTATCCATTAAAGAGAAGACTGATACCTCAATCAACGTTAATAATAAGTCAGCAATAGTTGAAATCGCAGAAGAGACTATAGAAGATTCTGAAATAGAAGAGGCAATGCAGCCTGAAGAACCTGTCAATGAAGAAATCCCCAGAATACTGCCAACTGCTTTGAGACAAATGAGAGATCATCCTCAAGAGAAAATAATAGGAAATGTCAACCAAGGTGTACTAACAAGGAGCAGAGCTGTAAATGAAGCATTTTACCTGAGTTTTCTCTCTCAAATAAAACCCAAGAAATTTGAGGAAGCAAATCAGAATCCATTTTGGATTGCTGCAATGCAAGAGGAGCTAAATCAATTTAAGAGATGCAAAGTATGGAAGTTGGTTCCTAGACCCCCAGGACAGAATATCATAGGAACTAAGTGGGTCTACAAAAATAAATTGGATGAGAATGGAATAATCACAAAGAATAAAGCAAGATTGGTGGCAAAGGGATATAGACAGGAAGAGGGGATTGACTATGATCAGACCTTTGCCCCTGTAGCTAGACTAGAAGCCATCAGACTGTTCTATGCATATGCTGCCTACCAAGGATTTAAGGTCTATCAGATGGATGTGAAGTCAGCCTTCTTAAATGGTGACCTCAAAGAGGAAGTCTATGTAGATCAGCCTTCAGGTTTTGTTGATTCAACTCATCCTGACTATGTATATTTTCTTAAGAAAGCTTTATATGGCTTGAAGCTGGCACCTAGTGCCTTGTATGAGACTCTGTCCAGCTTTATCATTGAGAAAAAAATTCTCAAGGGGGAAGATTGATAAGACATTGTTCCTAAGGGAAGTTAAGGGAAAGATTTTGCTAGTACATATCTATGTAGATGATATTATCTTTGGCTCTACAGATAACAATCTCTGCAAAAAGTTTGCCAGCTTGATGCAGGGAAAGTTTGAGATGAGCAGCATGGGTGAGCTCAAATTCTTCCTAGGTCTCCAAGTGAAACAATCTGAAGATGGCATATTCATCTCTCAGACCAAGTTCACTAGAGAGGTAGTAAAGAAGTTTGAATTGGAGAGTGCTTCCTCTATGAAGACTCCAATGGGAACCAATGTGTCTCTGGACAAGGATGAGAATGGAATACCCTTTGATGAAACCAAGTATAGATGCATGATTGGATCTTTACTTTACCTAACTGCAAGTAGGCCTAACATAATGTTTGCCACATGTGTCTGTGCTAGATATCAGGTGAACCCTAAGGAATCTCATCATGTCTCTGTAAAGAGAATCCTAAGATACCTAAAAGGTACATCAAATATTGGCTTAGGGTACCCTTGGAACAATGGGTGTGAACTGACAGGATACTCAGATGCAGATTATGCAGGATGTAAAGAAGATAGAAAAAGTACCTAAGGAACATGCCAATTCCTTGGAGGAAGACTGATCTCTTGGAGCAGCAAGAAGCAGACAAGTGTAGCAATCTCCACAGCAGAATCAGAATACATCTCTACTGGGAGCTGCTATGCTCAACTGTTATAGATCCAGCATTAGCTTGAAGATTACAATCTAAAGATGACCAAAACACCCCTGTTTTGTGACTCTTCCAGTGCAATCTCAATTGCTAAAAACCCTGTCTCACATAGCAGGACTAAGCACATTGATATCAGATATCACTTCATCAGGGAGCATGTGGAGAATGAAGATATCATCCTTGAGTTTGTTCCTACAGACAAACAAGTGGCTGATATATTCACAAAGCCCCAAGATGAAGCTAAGTTTAACTTATTCAAATTCCAATTGGGAATGTTAAACTTAGAATAAAAACTTCAACGTACTACTCACTAATCTCCCTACATATAACTGTAAGAAGAACTTGCAGGACACGTACTGAAACAATCTGGTCATAAAAGGCATATACTGAAGAAGTCAGAAAGGGGGAAAGAAGAATAACCTGAGTAGAGAAGATATAACATGGTGATGAATCACATCAAGGTGGAGTAAAGATCAAGGGGGAGCAACTAGCTTAAGAAGATGCAAAAGCTAAGGAAATGGTAACTATGTTAAACCTCCAATGTATAAACTCACATCTTAATGGTCAGTGTAAGTAATCTTGAATTGGGATTCTGGCTACTTCAAATAGGGGGACATTGTCGGGAATCTTGCCCTCATGATTCCTAATTTGGAGAAGTCACCAATTCAAGAGAACTTCACTATGTATTTGATTATCCTCTTAGCTTTATCATTTCAGTATAAGATAAGTATAGGCAAAGCAAAGATGAATGAGTGTGTCTGATGTCGTCTAAAAGGTTCAAGCATATCGTCGACAACAGCAGATGTATCGTCGACAATAGCAGGCATATCATCAAGAATATGCAGAGCAAGGCAAAATGGTTATATCATTGTGACATCTACATGACGATATTAGTATGTCGAGATAAAGAAGAAGACTTGAGCTGATGAAGGAGCAATATCGAAGATATCAAGGGAAGGAATGTCATCGTGAAGATTCAAGGTCGTCGACATCATCGAGAAGAAGCCTTATCGTTGAAAAGGCTAAGTCAAGAAGTATCATCGACATCGGGGTAAAGATGTAACACCCTCCCTGTTACATAGCATATAGAAGTAGGTCCGGCCGGGACCCCACTCCATATGAAACGAACAGAAGAGCGCGTTACTTAATTAGTATTAAACAGTTAATAACATAACCATCTCAGCACACAGAGTCACACAACGGAAGCATTTAATTTCAATTAAAACCAGTTTATACAATGTCCACAAAAGTCACTAGGAATGAAATACATTACAAGTTCTTTACAAGGTTTGTTTACACAATAAAGGTGGCTTCCAAACATCGGCGTGCAGGCCGGTCACACATGAAAATAGTAAACAAAAGCTTTGGCCTTCGAGGGCCAGTACAACACAGCAGCAAGGGCTTCAGCCCGCTATTTCCCGCTAGTCTCGCCAGGGCCTGTACAAACAAATCCACCAAGCAGTGGGAAAATAAGTAACCGGTCAGCTTTAGCTGACCTAGATTTATAACGACCCCACCCCATGATCGGGACGGCGGTGCTCCTTCCCTGCAGGCAAGCAACAACAGTATATATATATCACAGGTGCGTCAAAGCACCGCATAGAAGCATTCATCACAAGGTGACATCAGGTTACATGCTTTTTGCACTCTCGGCACGACATCGACAAGTCCTTTTTCAACTTGGATTTAGGCTTACACACTTTGTGCACTCTCGGCACGCCATCAACAAGTACATTTTCAATTTGGATATACACTATGAGCTGCGACCGTCAAGGCTAGCACTACCTTACGATTTCGGTCCCATAATTCCCTAGGTGAACATGGAGGAGCGACCAAATCACCAATTGGCTATGGGACGGGTTCGGTTCAGCTTGTGCCCGCGCCCATAAATGTTAGTATTCAACTATGCCTGACACGGGTCCAACTTCCCCCTGTGCCCGTTAAACTATAACCTCACAGGGTTATCACCTCAAGCCCAGGGGTGAGGTCTAAACACGATAAGTAAACTCAAGGATTACTTCCTCCGGCGTTAGTTCTTAACGCTGGGTGTTAGCCCTTAATGTTGGGCGTTACTCTTAACGCTGGGCGTTAGCTCATTTCTGGGTAATTTCTGGGCAACACCTCCAGAACTCACTACAGCACATCTCAGTACTCAGAACCCGAAAAACACAACATATGGCGCTACCGTCGATGTTAGCTCTGACGCCTGGCGTTAACGAACAGAGCAGCAAGCAACATCACCAATCCAGACCAACCTGTCCATATGGGCTGTGCACAGCATGCCTATGTCCGTACTACCATTCTGGACTCTATATGCAAATTTTGTGGCGATAATATTTACCCACCGAAAGAAACCATCTACTAATTAGTAGAAATCTTCCTAAGCATGCAAATCAAAGGATGCACATGTCCAAAGATGAAGGGAGGAGAATCATTACCCTCAGCGCTCATTTCGGTGCCATATATCTGAGAGGAACTCGGCTGGACTCTTTTGAAACTGCTTCCTCTCCACTAGATCGACGATGGCAAACACGCAAGCAATCTCCCCCACGGATTTGCTCTCAACACAAGCAAAAGTCTAGCCCAAAAAGACCTCCTTCCTTCTGATCTGCCTTTGGAACGAGCTTGGAATCAGAAATTAGAAGGGAAACTAAATTTGGCTGCCTTTTATAATTTCTTAGCTAACGTTGGCGTTAGCACCTAACGCCGGGCGTTATCCCTTAAAGCGGTGGCTGAAGTTATCCACAACTGCTTAAGGCCCGACGGCGTTCGACGATCGGTGTTCGAGGAACGGCTGGCTGCGTTCGACGAACATTTTGGGCTAACGCCGAGCGTTAGCCTTAACGCTGGCGTTAGCTTTCAGCCTTTTGATTTCTTGAGAAATGTAATTCTCTTATTTTGATTTCTCGAGAAATGTAGTTCTCTTATTTTGATTTCTCGAGAAATGTAGTTCTCTTGTTTTGATTTCTCGAGAAGCTGCCGACACTAAGTCCTAGGCTAATGCCTGGCGTTAGCGCTAACGCTGGCGTTAGCGCTAACGCTGGCGTTAGCTTTAGGACTTAACAACTTGCTGATTTCAGTGCACTGGATATTGAGGTGTTACAAATCTACCCTCCTTTAAGAAATTTAGTCCCGAAAATTTTAACAGTGCAAAGACACAAAAAGATACAAAATATAACTTGTACGTCAATGGAACAATTTGGGGAACTCATCTCGCATGGTTTGCTCACGCTCCCATGAAAGCTCCTCACGACCGCAGTTGTTCCAGCGAACTTTGACCATTCGGATCATTTTATTCCGCAACTGCCTGGCATTAGTGTCTTCGATGCAAATAGGCGAGACCAACATCTTCAGCTCATCATCGACTGGCACCTGATTCTTTACCAGGACCTGGCTAGGCTCTGGCACAGCTTTCCGCAGTATAGATATGTGAAACACATCATGCAGTCCGCTCAACTCTGTCGAAAGATTGAGCCGATAGGCAGCTTCACCCACACGCTTCAGTATATCAAACGGTCCAAGGTACCTCGAACTCAGCTTTTTCAAGCGCCGAATCCTGGACACTGTTGGATCTGTAGGCACCCTTAGAGGGGGGGGGGGGGGGTGGTGAATAAGGGTTTTAAAAACTTTAACCTTTAATAGAAAACTTTTGATATTTTGGTCAAAGTTAAATCAAAAGTGAAGAGATAATGAAATTAGAAATGAAATCAATTTAATTAAACAAGAAAAGGCATGATTATCATTTATAAAATTGATTTCAAAATCTGATTTCAATGACGCTAGAGATCGAAGCGAATAATATAAAAACCCCTTTTATTTTCTATACCGACTCGTATCCCCATGAACCGGTTGGCTTTAGCCGATCTCTCCCCAGATACAGCCTCAAGTCGCTCTAGCCAATCTATCACCAGAAAGGCCTCGAGCACCCCCTAGATCTACTCCCTAGACCCAATCGCCAACACGAGGCGAATTCCTCCCTAAGTCCTACCCAAACCTAGTCGCCAACACGAGGCGAATTCACGAACCGATTACAAAGATAATAATAAAATACAAATACAAAAGACAAATATAAATCTCCATATGAGGTAATCTGAAGGAGACGCCGAAGAATCGCTGAAGATTGTTGAAGTCCAAGTGTGCGTTCTTCGCGTTGAGTTAGCGTGTTGATCCAAGCCTCCTTTGATTCCTCCTTTTGAAATATGAGCGGGAGATGTGTTGGTCTGAAAATACAGCCCTCACAAAGTTTCTGAAGTGCTGGAATAGGGCTCTTGGCAATCAGTTCTTGGAGAAGACGAAATCCTCCAATTTATAGACTTTGAGCTAACGCCGGCGTTAAGTGCTAACGTCGGGCGTTGATCATGTATAGCAATATATTGATGGCTCAGATCTTCAGAAGAGGAAGGAGATTCTGCACTTTATGAATTATTTTATTTTAGGCAATATCAACGCCGGCGTTAAGGCTAATGCGGGGCGTTGGGCAAATCATTCCTAAAGTTCCTCCTGCAATCACAATTGCTTTCTCCTTGCCAAAATCATCGACCAGATAGCGCCCAGTGTTAAGACTAACGCACGACATTGAGTTTCTTTCTTTAATCACCTGGCACGCCATTTTGTCGAACAGCATCCTCGTCGAACGTCTTATTTCGTCGATCACAATTTTCGTCGAACACATTTCATCGAACGGGCTTCTTCTTTCGTCGAACACAATTTTGTCGAACGTCGTTATCGTCTAGTGCTAACGCCCAGCGTTAAGCTTAACGCCTGGCGTTAAACAGCTTTCAATCCTTAATCTTGTGGTTAGTGCTAGACCATTGTTGCAGCAACCTGGTGTCATATCTGTCCAAACCTACATGCTAAAAACACAATGACAAACAAGATCAAATACAAGTAGGATTTGTTATTCTCAAATCAAAGGGATGCGGAAAACCATGTTCCAACAATCTCCCCCTTTTGATAATAACAAATCCAGTTAGAGATCAATCAGATTCATAGATAAAGAATTTGTGTTTTTATATGACACGCAGCAATTATAAGATAATGATAGGAATTATAGTTCATTGAACATTGTGCTCCCCTTACAAAGATGCTCCCCCTTAGTGTATACTCCCATAAACTAGATACATGCTCCCCCTTAATCTAGTGAATCCTACTTCGTTAATCAATATGATTTAGCATTTTATTCTCCCCCTTTGTTATTAGCAAAAGAGGGTGGAGTGAAACAAAACTAGAATAAAGACGACAAAAGTTTGGACATAACTAAGAGAGGAATAAGAGTTTTGTGTAAACATAAAATAATTCATGATCAAGCTAAGGGAGAGAGTAGCACAGCGGAAACAATATATGATAAGCGTGAAAGAACAACATTCCAAGATTTTACCAAAGGAATGTAATCACTTGCTTTTTAATTTTATTTTAAGAGTGATTCTACTTGTTAAGATAGATGCAAGTTTGTTTGAAAAGGCAGAAGTGAAAACAAAATGTAGAAATTAGCATGAGAACACGTGATATAAGGATACATGATTAGATAGAGAAATGCGGAAAACAAAAAACAAAACAAATAAGAGTAGTGTTTTTGTTATAGTTTGACCATTCTAACAATATGTCTAGACTTTTCACGTTTGAGCATTTTAACTTTGAAAATTTTCATAACAAATAGGCATGCATGAATTAACATATTCAAAAAGATAATAACTACAATGTAACCAATTCGTATTTCAAGTAAAGAAAACATTGTAGAAATCATGCATTGCAATCTAGTGCTTTTACTTGAGTTTTTAGAGAATTATGTAATGTTTGTATTAGGATCCAATTCTCATGAGTAAAAGCTTTATGAAAATCAATGATGTGTACATTAGGTGTTTTGATAAAAGTATACGAGTGAAATAATCAAAACACATGACATATATAATGAAATAGTGACAACAATATTAAGGATGCAATCTTATAATTACTTTCACACATCAAATCTAGAATAAAGTTTCATGGCACAAATAATGAGTACAACAACCAAGGTGCTTTTCCCACACAATGCTCATTAAGACTTATCAGGGAGCAAAGTATTGCTTGGGGGATCACATAAGCAATTTTATTGATTTTTATTTTTAGTGATCCGGTGTACAAATAGAAGTGATAAAAGATGAATGTGTTTGCACAAGACACTTTACAATTCTTTCCGAGGTGCTCAACCTCACAATGCTCATTAAGACTTATCAGGATGGTGAGTAGTGCTTGGTGGAGTTATCTTTGGCTTTGTATTTCAGATTTTTATTTTGGGCCGAACGTCTCTGAATTCACTTGTTGTTGCAAACATTTATATTATTGAAATAACACTTCTATATTGTGCACGAAATTTTTTTTTGAAAGATGATGTAGGTAATTTATACATACAACTTAATATGTTAAAACTATTACACTACACAATCATGCAAGACTAAGATTATGAGCACATATAGATTACCAAAATAGTGAGTGTATAATTCATTGATTAACATAAAACATTACTCATACTTAGAGGCATGCTAGGCAATCATACACAATTATCTATAGACTATTTCATTGCACATAATTAGATTAAGGTCAAGGCATGACAAAAACATTGTTTAGAAAATTTGAAATTAAAAATTAGACATTGAAGAGAATCTTAATGTGTATGCCTAATCAATTTTGACCATTTCAAACAAAATGACTAAGATGTATGCTCTTGTGAAGACTTATAGTCAAACCATAATTTTGTATGGAGTTAAAGCAAAAAACAAATAAGAAAAACGTATTTTTGATCATTTGTAAATTATTTGAATTTTTTTTTGTATTTTGGAGGAAAATAACAAAATTAATAATAAAATAATTTGAAATCAGACACAATAAACTGAGAAAAATCATTAGAAAAATACCAGAAAGATAGTAGTGAAAGCAGAATTTTCCTTTGGAGAAAAAGACTAATGCCTGGCGTTAAGTAGCTAACGCCGAAACAGTACTCAATTTTTGAGATTTTTTGAAAAATTTTCTTTTGGCATAGATAGTATATATATAGACCTTCTTAGGGTAGAAATTTCAGAGAAGTTGGAAATGGTTAGAAGGCTATTCAAACATGTTTTATTTGCTCAAAAAAATTGTTTTTATATTTTTATTTGGTTTTCATATATTTGTGTTTTATAAGATCATTAGAGCTCAAAAATGTTAAAATATGCAAAACATAAAATAAGCATTTTCGATCAAACCAAGAATGCATGAATAATATTAAAGAGTGTATGCACAACATATGATATAGGTATGTCCTAGATTATAATATCCTAACTATATGTCTACACACTAGCCCCATACTAAGTGACGGATGGGCATGAGGAGCTGCACACATGCTGTAGGTTGGGGTGTTAGTCCCATATGCACACACTAGAGAACGCTCAACCTAGCACTCTTTCTGCTCAGTGCCTCGCAAGGCCCCACTGGAACCCTTCCCGGTTAAGGACAAGACATGACTTAGAGGTTAGGTCTTCTAATGCATACAATCCTACGCCCTCGCTATTGTGAGACACATAATGTGGATGAATGATCATGGACATCCTCATTTTGTTCTATGGAATCAAAACTATGGCTTTTATGCACGATCAATTTCTTATTATATTTGATTTTAAAGCAACATAGTTATTATGAGTTTTAACTTTCAATTGTTCTTCTTTAAGATTGATTCATTATGGCAATAAAAATATATCTAGCACGGATGATAATATTTATTAGTTGATAATGCTAGACATGATGAGTTTGAATGTAGTGTTATGTGATGCGTGTCGGCAAGTGCACCGGTCGCTGTCAAGTAATAATTGTGGAGAATGGAATCCCCGGATGTCGGTCTCTTGAGGAATGCAGGTTGGGTGAACGAATCGCGCAGTGACTATTGTTACACAAGCGTTTAACAAACACAAAGAGGGGGTTTTTGGTTGGTTTTCCTAGTCTTAACAACAGCAAAAGAAATGCGGGTCGAAAGCACCGCTTCGCAAGGTGAGATGGATGCAACGGCCGCGATGCCGTGCTTCGAGAGGTGGATGGAGCGTGCTCAAGTGCGAGAAGGTGAGGGTCGCAAACACCTCTTCACAACCGCCGTTAGCTCTTGCTAACGCGGAACAAACACCTTGCGTGCGTGCGCGAGTGAGTGAGTGGAAAACGGAGTGAATCACAAGCAAACCATGAAGAACAACAATGAAACATTCATTTCAACAAACAACATCACAATATTCAAGTTTACATGGCTCAACGAGTACAATGAAGGGAAGAGGAAAGAAATAACCGATGGTGAAGACTAGCGGCCGTTCACGGCCGGAATGGTAGGTTGTCGGGCTACCTCCGGACTCGGGCGGACTATGCTTCCGGCGTAGAGAGCTGTCACGATCTCCCTACGTAGCTCCGTCGTCTTCGACTTCAGGTTTCTTCTTCTTCTCGCCGGGCGAAATGAGAGAATGGCTGCTTGGAGGCGTGCGGATGGTGGAGAACACTCACGAACAATGGAGGAAGTCTTGGAATGGATGGAGGAGGCTTCCCCTTGCGTGGGAGATGAAGTGGAGGCGTTCCAAGGTGGTGGTCAGCGGCGTACGGAACAGGAACTCCGCTCCCGGAAGTGGATGTTGCCCTAAAATCGGAACAGGCGTTTAAATAGGCGCTGGAATAAATACTGCGCACGATCATTGGCGCACGACCAGTGGTCGTGCGCACTGGAATTCTGCGATCGTGCGCACTGCCTGGGTGGAACCTGCAAGACATGAAATTTATAAAATAATATGTTCGCACGACCAGTGGCGCACGACCGGTGGTCGTGCGCATTGGCGTTGATGGTCGTGCGCACTACACCAAACAGAACTCATGAAAAAGGGTTAAGTGCACACGATCAGTGGCGCACGACCAGTGGTCGTGCGCAATAGAACAAGTGATCGTGCACAGTGTTCCTGTGCAGAATTGCACCGGAAACACCTACACGACTCCTATTCCGGCACAACCACAAATCCAGCCACTGAAGGTGGCACTTAACAGCGCATGAAAACCACTAATGACGATAAGCACGAAATCACACCAAAGTGGCCCCAGAAGTGCACCTAGCATGGATTATCAAATATAACCTATAACAGGGCTAAAGTGCGGTGAAATGACTGAATAGCGGCCCGGATGAGTCCATAAATGTGTATATGATCAGGACTCATCACACCCCCAGACTTAACTGTTTGCGCGTCCCGAGCAAACGAATCCGGCGGAGTGTGAAAACGATAATTAACATAGAGAATTACACAAAGGAGTACGGTGCGAAGTAACATACGCATGCGAGTAGAGATTCTAGTAGAAGAAGATTCTAACTATGCTAACTAATTTACAGAAGTATTAAAGCGTAAGTAAAGATTTAGTTGTACTCAGTTGGTGAATTATGAAGAATTTGAACGATCATGCCCGGTATGAACGTGACGAGACACTGAGGCGGGTGTTGCAAAAGATCGGGGCTTAGGAATAACTCCGCTGAAATCCATCAACGTCGTGAACCATACGCTTGCCCGGTCACACTCTCTCCACGGTGCTAGCAAACTCGCAAATCAAATCAGTAGGACTTTTAGGATTAAAATGGGGCTTAGGTCACGGTAGGATATTCAAAGTTAAACACGATGGCTACGCAACCCAAGTGAGCTAACGGAATGCTGCACCCCACAAGACCAACAAACTATGCTCGTGTGACACACCCCCAGACTTATCATGAAAACCAGGTGTGCACACGGCCTACTTCACAAATACCAACAGATTTTCTATTTAGCTCGGAAGGATCTCATTTCAAAATACGCTCTTTTTTTTCTTTTAACATATTTTACTTCTTTTATGTATCCTCCGGTTGGTTCAAAATCAGCAGATGGACTTTATTTTCCCTTCATAACACAATGATTCCACACACCACACAAGTTGAGAATTATGAGCGCAGTTAAAAACAATTTGGTTGCGGGTGTAGGATAGGCTTCAGGCTTTGGTGGATGAAGAGGAGCTGAACAAAGGATTGGTAGGCACAAATTTGGCTTGCAATGGTGAACGAAAAGGACAGGGAATAGCAAGGCTCAAACTAGCCAAAGGGTGGCCTACATCATGTTTAACTCGACGAGTAGCTCTCACCCATGCTTCGAGAGTCGCTTGGGGCAAGTTCTTAGCCCACGAGAAAGGTAAACCTTCCTCCCGACTCGAGCAACATACGACTAGCACTCGTACACACACAACACCGGGTTATCGTCAATTTCATTCAAATTCACCACTTGAGTATAATAAATCTAAATTTACGCAGAAATACTAAACATAAATTAGATGCATAAAGAAAATCTAGTTATACTCAAATTCTACCATAACATGCGAAGTGACTAGAACACTACATGAGTCAACATCGCACTCCAAATAATAATTCCTATGTTAACAACCTATTTCACATTCCAACCACAATAGTCTAAATGGAACGACAACAAAAAGATAAGCGCGCACTCAAGTGGGTGAAGTGGTGTGTGAAGAATGCAACAATGATAATGATAAGGATAAATAAAAAGCAACCTTCTAGTATGCAGTGCAACTCGTGCACAGTGGATAACATCAACCGCTCCCCCAGACTTAAGCTAAACAATATATCTAGAAATTTGAAGCTAAAAGAGGGGAAAAGGTGTTACCCAATGCTCAGAATTGAGCATACCAGACGATTGGCGTTTATGATCAAGAACAGTCCGCAACATCCGCACCATCGAACACAAAACCTGCAAGCACAAAACTCAAAACAACAAAAGCATATGCAAAAGCTGAACTAAAAGAAGTTAGATAAAAAGAAATACGAAATCAGGAAATCTGGGTTGTCTCCCAGTAGCGCTTTCATTTAACGTCCTTAAGCTGGACCAAATACCTGTATTAGCATTGTTTATAAAGTGCGGGAATTAAAAAGAGATACTCAGAAACGGTTCACCACATAGAATAAAACACAAATCAGCTGAAAGCGCTCTTATGGTGCGCGTCTCCCGTAGCACGTAGGCGGGAGGTGAAGGCTTTAGGGCCAGCACTGGTATTACCCAATGCTCCCCTAACCTCCGCCACCTTGCCACGGAGAGCGGCAGCACGAGCGTCGCGCAGAAGTTTTTCCTTTTTAAGTTTGGTGACAGTCGGAGACTGCCACCGTTGAGAGTTCTCAGATTTTTCCACCTTAGCGGTGGGTGGCGTCACTTCCGGTGTCACGGTGACCACCGGATCGGCCCAGGAGATGGAGCGCTTAGATAGTTTATTACATGAATCAAAATAAGAGAGTAATGGGACATTGTCCCGAACCAAATTCACGTCAGAGTTTTTTGAATTGCAGTCTTCTTCCGTCTCGGAACCAAACTCTCGCCGAAGATCAACTTCTTCTTCTTCACTAGACAGGTACTCCTCCTTTTTCCCTTCACTTGATTCTTTGACTTCTTCATGCCCTGCACAGCTCAACGATTCATCAAAATTAAAAGGAGGGGGCGGAGTGAATGTTTCAGCTGTGGCTTCGGAGCAAGTGGGCTGCTGCACCTTATTGGTTAGGACAATGCATCCCGTAGCAAAATCAAGGGTGGCACCGCTCTCTTTCAAGAACGGCACGCCCAAGATAGGAATAGAATGATTTTCCTGCGGGCCCAAAACCTGAAAATCAGCAACAACAATTGTCCCCTCAACTGTCACCTCCACATTCTTCACTTCCCCCTCGGATTGAATAACAGTCCCATTGGCAAGCACAAGGGATTTCCTTTCCTCCGTGTTCATTTCCAGTTGTAATTTAGCTACATCTTGCAACGCAATGACGTTGCGAGATGAACCAGAATCACACAAAGCTTTCGTTTCAAAATTGTTGATGGAACAAGAAATTACCAGCTCACTCGGATCAGCCTCTACCACATCCCCAAGACTCTTCCCTTGATCAATTGGGTTCTTTTCCGTGTTGCTGGGAAGGGTCCCCTGCGATCGCTCGGTTAGCACTTGGGCCAATTGGCCCAACTGCGTTTCCAAGTTTCGCATGGATGCAGTTTGATTCACCATATTCGAATTAGCTACTTGCATGAATTTCTCCATCATCTCTTCTAGATTACTCTTTTTTTGGGTGGGGGGTGCTTGGTTATAATCCGGGTGTGGTGGCCTCGGTTGGCTCCCGGAGGCGTAAGCATCGTTTTGATGCTGCCCCGGTGCCCATCGTTGGCCAGGTGTGTTTGGATTCCACGAGAAGTTCGGGTGACTTCTCGCTCCCGGATTATAAGCATTATTGAAAGGCGCTCCCCTAGGCTGATTTCCTACATAATTAACAGATTCGTTCAAGTTCAAGTGTGCGAAGTCACCTGCCACGTGGTTCCCCGAACATTCATACGCGTGGTGGCCTCCGCCTCCACATCCCTCGCAGGTAATGACAGCAGCAGGCGTGGATGGAGAGGGGAGTGAGTCGACCATGAAGAGACCTCGGCCGCTTCTTGGAGCATTTCTCCCTGCAGTCCAGAATGTACTGTGGGAGGCAGTGTCGCGCAGAATTCGAAGGGCTTCCTCAGGAGTGTGGTTCATCAAGGTACCACCCGCCGCAGCATCGATCATTGCCCTGTAGTTGGGCTCGATCGCAAAGTAGAACAATTCGACCACATTCCATGGTTGGAGCTCGTGGCCAGGACAACGGCAAAGGAGATCGTTGAGGCGCTCCCATGCTTCAGCAAGGGTCTCTTGGTCAAATTGGCGAAATGTGGCGATCTCCCGCCGCAAGCTCACGATCTTATCCACAGGATGGAATTTAGCAAGGAACTTGGATGCGAGAGCATCCCAAGTTGCAGCAGTCCCTGGCGGAATGGAATGGAGCCACACCTTTGCTTTGTCGCGAAGTGAAAAGGGAAACAGTCTAAGCTTGACCGTGTCGTCAGCAATCCCTGCGTAGCGGAAGGTTCCGCAAATATCAGAAAACTCCGCCAGATGCAGATGCGGATCTTCGCTGGCCAACCCTGAGAACTGAGCGTTGTTCCGGATGATGTTTAAGATCGCTGGCTTGATCTCAAACTGATTATTCATAATATTGGGTCCGAACCCCGGATACATGATGCGTGTCGGCAAGTGCACCGGTCGCTGTCAAGTAATAAATGTGGAGAGTGGCCTTCCCGAATGTCGGTCTCTTGAGGAATGCAGGTTGGGTGAACGAAACGCGTAGCGTGACTCTTGTTACACAAATGAAACACACATGAAAAAGGGGGGTTTTGGTTGGTTTGTCCTAATCTTAACAACAGTAAAAGAGATGCGGGTCGAAAACACCGCTTCGCAAGGTGAGATGGATGCGATGCCGTGCTTCGTGAGGCAGAATGGAGTGTGTTCTAGCGCGAAAGGGTGAGGGTCGTAAACACCTCTTCACAACCGTCGTTAGCTCTTGCTAACACGGAACAAACACCTTGCGTGCGTGTGCGAGTGAGTGAGTGAGAACGGAGTGGATCACAAACAAACCATGAAGAACAACAAGGAAACATTCATTTCAACAAACATCATCATAATATTCGAGTTTACACGGTTCAATGAGTACAATGGGGGAAAGAGGAAAGAAATAACCGATGGTGAAGACTAGCGGCCGTTCACGGCCGGAATGGTAGGTTGTCGGGCTACCTCCGGACTCGGGCGGACTATGCTTCCGGCGTAGAGAGCTGTCACGATCTCCCTACGTAGCTCCGTCGTCTTCGACTTCAGGTTCCTTCTTCTTCTCACCGGGCGGAATGAGAGAATGGTTGCTTGGAGGCTTGCGGACGATGGAGAACACTCACGGACAATGGAGGAAGTCTTGGAATGGGTGGAGGAGGCTTCCCCTTGCGTAGGAGATGAGGTGGAGGCGTCGCACGGTGGAGTTCGGCGGCGTACGGAACAGGAATCCCGCTCCCGCGGCTGATATTGCCTTAAAAAGCGCAACAGGCGTTTAAATAGGCGCTGGATTAAATACTGCGCACGATCATTGGCGCACGACCAGTGGTCGTGCGCACTGGAATTCTGCGATCGTGCGCACTGCCTAGGTGGAACCTGCAAGATACAAAATTTGTAAAATGAAATGTTCGCACGACCAGTGGCGCACGACCGGTGGTCGTGCGCACTAGTGTTGACGGTCGTGCGCAATACAGCAAACAGAACTCAGAATTTTAATGATAAGTGCGCACGAGCAGTGGCGCACGACCGGTGGTCGTGCGCACTGGCGTTGGTGGTCGTGCGCACTGCACCAAACAGAACTCGTGAAAAAGGGTTAAGTGCACACGATCAGTGGCGCACGACCAGTGGTCGTGCGCAATAGAACCGGCGATCGTGCGCAGTGTTCCTGTGCAGAATTGCACCGGGAACACTTGCACGACTCCTATTCCAGGCACAACCACAAATCTAGCCACTGAAAGTGGCACTTGACGACACATGAATACTACTAATGACAATAAGCACGAAAATTGCACCAAAGTGGGCCTAGAAGTGCACCTAGCATGGATTATCAAATATAAGCTATAACAAGGCTAAAGTGCGGAGAAATGACTAAATAACGGCCCGGATGAGTCCATAAATGTGTATATGATCAGGACTCATCACACCCCCAGACTTAACTGTTTGCGCGTCCCGAGCAAACGAATCCGGCGGAGCGTGAAAACGATAATTAACATAGAGAATTACAC
This sequence comes from Dactylorhiza incarnata, assembly GCA_033032865.1. NCBI lineage: Eukaryota > Viridiplantae > Streptophyta > Magnoliopsida > Asparagales > Orchidaceae > Dactylorhiza > Dactylorhiza incarnata. The sequence goes on along the minus strand of JAWHQI010000011.1, from coordinate 21,190,726 downwards.
AAAGGAGTACGGTGCGAAGTAACATACGCATGCAAGTAGAGAATTTAGTAGAAGGAGATTCTAACTATGCTAACTAATTTACAAGAGTATTAAAGCGTCATTAAAGATTTAGATGTACTCAATTGGTGAGCTATGAAGAATTTGACGATCATGCCCGGTATGAAAGTGACGAGACACTGAGGCGGGTGTTGCAAGAGATCGGGGCTTAGGAATAACTCCGCTGAAATCCATCAACGTCGTGAACCATACGCTTACCCGGTCACACTCTCTCCACGGCGCTAGCAAACTTGCAAATCAAATCAGTAGGGCTTATAGGATTAAAACGGGGCTTAGGTTACGGTATGATATTCAAAGTTAAACACGGCGGCTACGCAACCCAAGTGAGCTAACGGAACGCTGCACCACACAAGACCAACAACTAATGCTTGTGTGACACACCCCCAGACTTATCATGAAAACCAGGTGTGCACACGGCCTACTTCACAAATACCAACAGATTGTCTTTTTTTTAGCTCGGAAGGATTTTTTCAAAATACTCTCTTTTTTTTTAACATATTTTACTTCTTTTATGTATCCTCCGGTTGGTTCAAAATCAGCAGATAGACTTTATTTCCCTTCATGACACAACGATTCCACACACCACACAAGTTGAGACTAATGAGCGCAGTTTAAAACAATTTGGTCGCGGGTGTAGGATAGGCTTCAGGCTTTGGTTGATGAAGAGGAGCTGAACAAAGGATTGGTAGGCACAAATTTGGCTTGCAACGGTGAACGAAATGGACAAGGAATAACAAAGCTCAAACTAGCCAAATGGTGGCCTACATCATGCTTAACTCCACGAGTAGCTCTCGCCCATGCTTCGAGAGTCGCTTGGGGCAAGTTCTTAGCCCACGAGAAAGGTAAACCTTCCTCCCGATTCGAGCAACACACGACTAGCAATCGCACACACACAACACCGGGTTATCGTCAATTTCATGCGAATTCACCACTTGAGTATATTAAATCTAAATTTACGCAGAAATACTAAACATAAATTAGATGCATAAAGAAAATCTAGTTCTACTCAAATTCTACCATAACATGCGAAGTGACTAGAACACTACATGAGTCAACATCGCACTCCAAATAATAATTCCTACGTTAACAACCTATTTCATATTCCAACCAAGATAGTTTAAACGGAACAACGACAAAAAGATAAGCACGCACTCAAGTGGGTGAAGTGGTGTGTGAAGCATAAAAACAATGACAACGATAAGGAAAAATAAGAAACAACCTTCTAGTATGCGGTGCAACTCGTGCACAGTGGACAACAACAACCGCTCCCCCAGACTTAAGCTAAACAATATATCTAGAAATTTTAAGCAAAAAGAGGGGAGGAAGTGTTACCCAATGCTCAGAAATGAGCATACCAGACGATTGGCGTTTATGAACAGGAATAGTCCGCAGCATCCGCACCATCGAACACAAAACCTGCAAGCACAAACTCAAAACAACACAAGCAAAAGCTAAACTAAAAGAAGTTAGATAAAAAACTACAAAATAAGGGAATCTGGGTTGTCTCCCAGTAGCGCTTTCATTTAACGTCCTTAAGCTGGACCAAATACCTGTATTAACAGTGTTTAAAGAGTGCAGGAATTGAAAGAGAAATATTCAGAAGCAGTTCACCACATCAGAAGAAACACAAATCAACTAAAAGTGCTCTTATGATGCGCGTCTCCCGTAGCATGTAGGCGAGAGGTGAAGGCTTTAGGGCCAGCACTGGTGTTACCCAATGCTCCCCTAACCTCCGCCACCTTGCCATGAAGAGCGGCAGCACGAGCGTCGCGCAGAAGTTTTTCCTTTTTAAGTTTGGTGACAGTCGGAGACTGCCATCGTTGAAAGTTTTCAGAATTTTCCGCCTTAGTGGCGGGTGGCGTCACCTCCGGTATCGCGGTGACCACCGAATTGGCCCAGGAGATGGAGCGCTTAGATAGTTTATTACAAGATTCACCACAAGAAGATAAATAATCAGCATCCCTAACTAGATCCAAGTCAATGTTTCCCGAACTGCAGTCTTCCTCCTTCTCGGAGTCGAACTCTTTCCGGAAGTCAACCTCTTCTTCCTCATCTAATTGGAGCTCCTCCTTTCCTCCTTCACTTGTTTCTTGATCATGTATCTTTCCTGCACAGCTTAGAAATTCATCAGAAATCACTAGAGGGGGAGGAGTGGATGTGTCAGCTGTAGCATCGAGGCGAGTGGGCTGCAGCGCCTTGTTAGGTAGGAGAACACACCCCGTAGCGAAGTCAAGGGTGGCGCCGCTCTCTTTCAAGAACGACACGCCCAAGATAGGAATGGATTGATTTTCCTGGGGGCCCAACACCTGAAAGTCCGCGACCACAGTCGTCCCCTCAACTATTACTTCCACATTTCTCACTTCCCCCTCAGATTGGATAATAGTGCCGTTAGCGAGAATAAGCGATTTACTTTCCTCCGTGTTCATCTCAAGTTGTAATTTCGCAACATCTTGCAGTGCAATGACGTTGCGGGAGGAACCGGAATCACATAAAGCTTTTGTTTCAACCTTATTGATGGCACAAGAAATTACCAGCTCACTCGGTTCAACCTCTACCACATCCCCAAGACTCTTCACTTGATCAATTGGGTTCTTCTCCGTGTTGCTGGGAAGGGTCCCCTGCGATCGCTCGGTGAGCACTTGGGCCAATTGGCCCAACTGTGTTTCCAGGTTTCGCATGGATGCAGTTTGATTCACCATATTAGAGTTGGCCGCTTGCATGAACTTATCCATCATTTCCTCCAAATTACTCTTTTTTTGGATTGGGGGACCTTGGTTATAATCCGGGTGTGGTGGCCTCGGTTGGCTCCCGGAGGCGTAAGCATCGTTTTGATGCTGCCCCAGTGCCCATCGTTGGCCAGGTGTGTTTGGATTCCACGAGAAGTTCGGGTGACTTCTCGCTCCCGGATTATAAGCATTATTGAAAGGCGCCCCCCTAGGCTGATTTCCTACATAATTAACAGATTCGTTCAAGTTCAAGTGTGCGAAGTCACCTGCCACGTTGTTCCCCGAACACTCATACGCGTGGTGGCCTCCGCCTCCACATCCCTCGCAGGTAATGATAGCAGCAGGTGGGGATGGAGAAGGGAGAGAGTCGACCATGAAAAGACCTCGGCCGCTTCTTGGAGCATTTCTCCCTGCAGTCCAGAATGTACTGTGGGAGGCAGTGTCGCGCAGAATTCGGAGGGCTTCCTCAGGGGTGTGGTTCATCAAGGTGCCACCCGCCGCAGCATCGATCATTGCCCTGTAGTTGGGCTCGATCGCGAAGTAGAACAATTCAACCACATTCCATGGTTGGAGCTCGTGGCCAGGGCAACGGCGAAGGAGATCGTTGAGGCGCTCCCATGCTTCAGCAAGGGTCTCTTGGTCAAGTTGGCGAAATGTGGCGATCTCCCTCCGCAAGCTTACAATCTTATCCACAGGATGGAATTTAGCAAGGAACTTGGATGCGAGAGCATCCCAAGTTGCAGCAGTCCCGGGCGGAATGGAGTGGAGCCACACCTTTGCTTTGTCGCGGAGTGAAAAGGGAAACAGTCTAAGCTTGACCGTGTCGTCAGCAATCCCCGCGTAGCGGAAGGTTCCGCAAATATCAGAAAACTCCGCCAGATGCAGATGCGGATCTTCGCTGGCCAACCCCGAGAACTGAGCGTTGTTCCGGATGATGTTTAAGATCGCTGGCTTGATCTCAAACTGATTATTCATAATATTGGGCCCAAACCCCGGATACACACTCCCAGCAGTTGGAGTGGTGTAGTCTCTCATCGTGCGGGGCCGAGGCCTGACCGCCTCCTGCTCGTCTACAGGCTGATGTTGCCCCACGCCGGGCGCTCTTGTGTCACCATCATTTGGGTCTACCTGATCACCCATTGCCGCTTGTACGGCAGCCGCGCGCCTTCGTGCGCGAGCGGTCCGTTCAATCTCAGGATCGAAGGGTACTAGCTCCCCTGCGGCTTGTCTCTGCATGCACTGTCACAAACAAAAAGAAAAACAAAGAAAATCAAAAACAACTGCTCGTATAACGAAGGTCACAACACAAGACGAAACACGCCTGCATTCCCCGGCAACGGCGCCAAAAACTTGATGCGTGTCGGCAAGTGCACCGGTCGCTGTCAAGTAATAAATGTGGAGAGTGGCCTCCCCGAATGTCGGTCTCTTGAGGAATGCAGGTTGGGTGAACGAAACGCGTAGCGTGACTCTTGTTACACAAATGAAACACACATGAAAAAGGGGGGTTTTGGTTGGTTTGTCCTAATCTTAACAACAGTAAAAGGGATGCGAGTCGAAAACACCGCTTCGCAAGGTGAGATGGATGCAACAGCCGCGATGCCGTGCTTCGTGAGGCAGAATGGAGTGTGTTCTAGCGCGAAAGGGTGAGGGTCGTAAACACCTCTTCACAACCGTCGTTAGCTCTTGCTAACACGGAACAAACACCTTGCGTGCGTGTGCGAGTGAGTGAGTGAGAACGGAGTGGATCACAAACAAACCATGAAGAACAACAAGGAAACATTCATTTCAACAAACATCATCATAATATTCGAGTTTACACGGTTCAACGAGTACAATGGGGGAAAGAGGAAAGAAATAACCGATGGTGAAGACTAGCGGCCGTTCACGGCCGGAATGGTAGGTTGTCGGGCTACCTCCGGACTCGGGCGGACTATGCTTCCGGCGTAGAGAGCTATCACGATCTCCCTACGTAGCTCCGTCGTCTTCGACTTCAGGTTCCTTCTTCTTCTCACCGGGCGGAATGAGAGAATGGTTGCTTGGAGGCTTGCGGACGATGGAGAACACTCACGGACAATGGAGGAAGTCTTGGTATGGGTGGAGGAGGCTTCCCCTTGCGTTGGAGATGAGGTGGAGGCGTCCCACGGTGGAGTTCGGCGGCGTACGGAACAGGAATCCCGCTCCCGCGGCTGATATTGCCCTAAAAATCGCAACAGGCGTTTAAATAGGCGCTGGATTAAATACTGCGCACGATCATTGGCGCACGACCAGTGGTCGTGCGCACTGGAATTCTGCGATCGTGCGCACTGCCTGGGTGGAACCTGCAAGATACGAAATTTGTAAAATGAAATGTTCGCACGACCAGTGGCGCACGACCGGTGGTCATGCGCACTAGTGTTGACGGTCGTGCGCAATACAGCAAACAGAACTCAGAATTTTAATGATAAGTGCGCACGAGCAGTGGCGCACGACCGGTGGTCGTGCGCACTGGCGTTGGTGGTCGTGCGCACTGCACCAAACAGAACTCGTGAAAAAGGGTTAAGTGCACACGATCAGTGGCGCACGACTAGTGGTCGTGCGCAATAGAACCGGCGATCGTGCGCAGTGTTCCTGTGCAGAATTGCACCGGGAACACTTACACGACTCCTATTCCAGGCACAACCACAAATCTAGCCACTGAAAGTGGCACTTGACGGCACATGAATACTACTAATGACAATAAGCACGAAAATAACACCAAAGTGGGCCTAGAAGTGCACCTAGCATGGATTATCAAATATAAGCTATAACAAGGCTAAAGTGCGGAGAAATGACTAAATAACGGCCCGGATGAGTCCATAAATGTGTATATGATCAGGACTCATCAATACACACTCCCAGCAGTTGGAGTGGTGTAGTCCCTCATCGTGCGGGGCCGAGGCCTAGCCGCCTCCTGCTCATCTCCAGGCTGATGTTGCCCCACGTCGGGCATTCTCAGATCAACATCATTTGGGTCTACCTGATCACCCATTGCCGCCTGTGCGGCTGCAGCGCGCCTTCTTGCGCGAACGGTCCGTTCAATCTCAGGATCGAAGGGAACGAGTTCCCCTGCGGCTTGTCTCTGCATGCACTGTCACAAACAAAAAGAAAAACAAAGAAAATCAAAAACAACTGCTCGTATAACGAAAGTCACAACACGGGACGTTACACGCCTGCATTCCCCGGCAACGGCGCCAAAAACTTGATGCGTGTCGGCAAGTGCACCGGTCGCTGTCAAGTAATAATTGTGGAGAATGGAATCCCCGAATGTCGGTCTCTTGAGGAATGCAGGTTGGGTGAACGAATCGCGCAGTGACTATTGTTACACAAGCGTTTAACAAACACAAAGAGGGGGTTTTTGGTTGGTTTTCCTAGTCTTAACAACAGCAAATGAAATGCGGGTCGAAAGCACCGCTTCGCAAGGTGAGATGGATGCAACGGCCGCGATGCCGTGCTTCGAGAGGTGGATGGAGCGTGCTCAAGTGCGAGAAGGTGAGGGTCGCAAACACCTCTTCACAATCGCCGTTAGCTCTTGCTAACGCGGAACAAACACCTTGCGTGCGTGCGCGAGTGAGTGAGTGGAAAACGGAGTGAATCACAAGCAAACCATGAAGAACAACAAGGAAACATTCATTTCAACAAACAACATCACAATATTCAAGTTTACACGGCTCAACGAGTACAATGAAGGGAAGAGGAAAGAAATAACCGATGGTGAAGACTAGCGGCCGTTCACGGCCGGAATGGTAGGTTGTCGGGCTACCTCCGGACTCGGGCGGACTATGCTTCTGGCGTAGAGAGCTGTCACGATCTCCCTACGTAGCTCCGTCATCTTCGACTTCAGGTTTCTTCTTCTTCTCGCCGGGCGAAATGAGAGAATGGCTGCTTGGAGGCGTGCGGATGGTGGAGAACACTCATGGACAATGGAGGAAGTCTTGGAATGGATGGAGGAGGCTTCCCCTTGCGTGGGAGATGAAGTGGAGGCGTCCCAAGGTGGTGGTCGGCGGCGTACGGAACAGGAACTCCGCTCCCGGAAGTGGATGTTGCCCTAAAATCGGAACAGGCGTTTAAATAGGCGCTGGAATAAATACTGTGCACGATCATTGGCGCACGACCAGTGGTCGTGCGCACTGGAATTCTGCGATCGTGCGCACTGCCTGGGTGGAACCTGCAAGACACTAAATTTATAAAATAAAATGTTCGCACGACCAGTGGCGCACGACCGGTGGTCGTGCGCACTGGCGTTGATGGTCGTGCGCACTACACCAAACAGAACTCATGAAAAAAGGGTTAAGTGCACACGATCAGTGGCGCACGACCAGTGGTCGTGCGCAATAGAACAAGTGATCGTGCGCAGTGTTCCTGTGCAGAATTGCACCGGAAACACCTATACGACTCCTATTCCGGCACAACCACAAATCCAGCCACTGAAGGTGGCACTTAACAGCGCATGAAAACCACTAATGACGATAAGCACAAAATCACACCAAAGTGGCCCCAGAAGTGCACCTAGCATGGATTATCAAATATAACCTATAACAGGGCTAAAGTGCGGTGAAATGACTGAATAGCGGCCCGGATGAGTCCATAAATGTGTATATGATCAGGACTCATCATTATGCCATAAGGTTAATTGATATAATGTTGCATGTATTCAACAATAGTGATTCAAATTTTAGACATAGAATAAAGTGATGATTCTAATTGATTTATTCATATAGATATAGAGTTGATTCCATGGTCTAAAAATAAATAAGATACATGCAAAACATAATAGATTCATATAATAATCATGATCATAAACTATATGTTTGGAAGCAATAAGATCTTTTGTAGTTATATTTGATGTTTGACTTAAAAGATCATTTGATTTTGCATGATTATTATATATGATCATTAATATTAATTCATAGTGATTAAGTACTCATAATTAATTGTTCATGATGATATAAATGAGATATTATTAAAGAACATTCATATTCATCCTTTTTGAATTATTAGTGCGAAATATTATAAGGTGAAAACTTAAGATAAATATAAAGAGAAAAATATTTTTGGTTATTTAGAAAGGTTTTGTAAATTTTCTCTTTGATTTTTGAAATCTTAAATAAATCACATATATATAGAGTTTTATGAAAGCATAGTGATAATAAAGGTAATACAATAATTTTTCAGATAATAATATTTTAGATAAACCAGACTTTAGGAAAATTATGCTACCGCTAGCGTTAGAACCTAACGCCAGGTGCTAGCAACAAATTTGAGATTCTTTATTTAAACACAAATGATTTTTGCAATTTTTTAATTCTGATTTGGCATGATTATGATTAAACATACTAGGGGTAATCAAAATGACGCAAATATATTAAATACCTAAGCAAAACTTACGCATTTTATAAATTTAGCCTAATACCCCTAAAATACCTTTAAATCAATTTTGACACTTATTTCATTTAGTCTTAATAATATCATATGACAAATTTATTTTTTCAAATTTTATAAGACTTTTAGAAAATGGATCTAGAAGGATAAACATAAAAAGGATAAGTAGATCACTTGAAAAATGATATGACTTTTTATTCAACTTTATTCAATTTGATTTATTTATGAATTTTGTTTAATATGTGAAAGTCATATCACAAGTTATATAAAGTGATCATATCATGATGGTTCAACAAAAAGAAAAAATAAACAAACAAAAAGTAGGTTTGGCATATCATGAAGTAGAATAATGATATTTCATTTTCAGTTGATTTCTACTTCATGCAAATGATTGGATACTAATAAATGAGAGATTTAGGTATCCAAAGAGGAACGGGTGTGACGGTTCCTTTGGGTACCCAAATACATCGTGTTTGCTTTTGGGGAGATATGATTGAATGGTCTCTTTTGATTTGAGTTTGTGTTTCATCTTTAACTTTGGGTCTCCATTCAAATCTTGGTTTAATATTATTTTTATTTGTCAAATTTCCATGATGATTATCTTTATTTTCAAAATTATAATTGAAAGTATTGTTCATAGGAAATTTGTGTAATTCTAATTTCAAGTTTGGAGAAACATGATTTTGAAAGTGATGGTGATTTGGTTTTTGATTTAAAAAAATTCTATGTTTCTTACTCTCATTATTAGACTTAGTAAAGATATTCATATTTGTATTCAACTTGCTTTTGAATTTTTCTTGAGATTGTGAATGAATGTTTTGAGAATTTTTCTTTATGATTTCCTTAAGCAAGTTAATTTTTGTTTTTAATTCATCATTCTTAATTTTTAAATTATGTCTAGCTTTATTATAAGCGATTGTGCTATTTTTAAGAACGGAAACAATTGAATCAATATGATTTTGATAGTTATTTCTATATTCACCAAATGTTTCATCCATCTCTTTAATTTCAATTTTATAGTCTTTACACTTAGCACAATCATTTTTCAAAGATAAATTTTCTAAACATAATCTTTCATTTTGTTCTTTTATAAAAAGAAGTTCCTTTTCAAGTTCCTTGCATTTTTCTTGTAGATCATTAAATTCTATACAAGATGTAATGTTTTCAACTAAGGAGCCTTGGGTAGAACTAGATAAATTAGAATTTGATTCTTCATTAACTTTTGCCTTTAAATTATTATTTTCTAAGCGCAAATGTTTATTAGCATTTTTTAATTTCTTAATTTTGCGCTTTGTAGTTTGAAGCAATTGTAATGTAGAAATAGAAGTACAGAAAATGGGATTTGATTTCCTTACATTGCTTTCGGGAGAGACACGAATTGAACATTTAGTTTCTTTTACATCTTTTTGGCACTCCTCTTCCGAAGACAGTACTTCTTCTTCTCTTCCATTTGATGTGTGCTCCATTGATCCGTCATGAGAGGAGCATTCTTGAACTTTTGTGCAGGCTTGCATATTCTCCGGTTCTTGTGAATGTTCTGTACCTATAGAAGGAGAATCATAAGTTCTTTCAAGAAAATTCCAAATTTCATATGCGGTAGGTAAAGTATAAATATGCTTGAAAATATTTTGGTATAACGCACAAAATATACTATTCATAGATTTTGCATTTAAAACAATTTCATTTCTAGATAGTACGCTAGGTGGCTTTTCAATAGTAATATTCCAAACTTTTTCATCTAAGGCCTTATGAAAATTTTTCATTAATATTTTCCACCCTTTATAATTTTTACCCATAAATAAAGGTGGTGACAATACTTTCTCATTTATATTAAAATTTTCCCAACTAGTAGAAGCGAGATCATGATCAAGAGATGCCATTATTCCCGGTTGTTAAGACGATTTGGAATAACCTCCCTCTGATACCCCTTGATGGATTTGTAGGCGCCCTTAGAGTGGGGGGTGAATAAGGGTTTTAAAAACTTTAACCTTTAATAGAAAACTTTTGATATTTTGGTCGAAGTTAAATCAAAAGTAAAGAGATAATGAAATTAGAAATGAAATCAGTTTTATTAAACAAGAAAAGACATGATTATCATTTATAAAATTGATTACAAAATCTGATTTCAACGACGCTAGAAATCGAAGCGAATAATATGAAAACCCTTTTTATTTTCTATACCGACTCATATCCCCACGAACTGGTTGGCTTTAGCCGATCTCTCCCCAGATACGACCTCAAGCCGCTCTAGCCAATCTATCACCAGAAAGGCCTCGAGCACCCCCGAGATCTACTTCCTAGACCCAGTCGCCAACACGGGGCGAATTCCTCCCTAAGTCCTACCCAGACCTAGTCGCCAACACGAGGCTAATTCATGAACCGATTACAAAGATAAAATTAAAAGACAAATACAAAAGACAAATATAAAACTCCCTATGAGGTAATCTGAAGGAGACGTCGAAGAATCGCTGAAGATCGTTGAAGTCCAAGCATGCGTTCTTCGCGTTGAGTTAGTGTGTTGATCCAAGCCTGCTTTGATTCCTCCTTTTGAAATATGAGCGGGAGATGTTTTGGTCTGGAAATACGGCCCTCACAAAGTTTCTGAAGTGCTGGAATAGGGATAGCATTGAGTTTCTTTCATTAATCAGTTGGCACGCCATTTCGTCGAACAACATCTTCATCGAACGTCTCATTTCATCAAACGCAATTTTTGTCGAACGCATTTTGTCGAACGGGCTTCTTCTTTCGTCGAACACAATTTCGTCAAACGCAGTTATCGTCTAGCGCTAACGCCCAACGTTAAGCTTAACGCCTGGCATTAAACAGCTTTCAATCCTTCAGCTTATGGTTAGTTCCAGACCATTGTTGCAGCAACCTAGTGTCATATCTGTCCAAACCTGCATGCTAAAAACACAATGGCAAATTAGATCAAATACAAGTAGGATTTGTTATTCTCAAATCAAAGGGATGCGGAAAACCATGTTCCAACAGACACACCCTTGAAAGGGATGCGGCATTCTCCCGGATTGTTTGAATAGCCGAATTTGCATCTTTGACATCCTTCCGCTTAAACAGCTTCGTCTCACCTGTCTCCACCCAAGCTAAGGGAGTGTGACAAGCTCTACCATTGAGGGCCTCGAAGGGCGCCATCTTTATATTACAAGGTTTGTTTACATAATAAAGGTGGCTTCCAAACATCGGCGCGCAGGCTGACCACACATGAAAATAGTAAACAAAAGCTTTGGCCTTCGAGGGCCAGTACAGCACAGCAGCAGGGGCTTCAGTCCGCTATTTCCCGCTAGTCTTGCCAGGGCATGTACAAACAAATCCACCAAGCGGTGGGAAAACAAGTAACCAGTCAGCTTTAGCGGACCCAGATTAATAACGACCCCACCCCATGCCCAGGGAGGTGGTGCTCCTTCCCTGCAGGCAAGCAACAACAGTATATATATATATATATATCACAGGTGCGTCTAAGCACCGCATAAAAGCATTCATCACAAGGTGAAATCAGGTTACATGCTTTTTGCACTCTCGGCACGACATTGACAAGTCCTTTTTCAACTTGGATTTAGGCTTACACGCTTTGTGCACTCTCGGCAAGCCATCAACAAGTACATTTTCAACTTGGATATACACTATGAGCTGCGACCGTCAAGGCTAGCACTACCTTACGATTTCTATCCCACAATTCCCTAGGTGAACACGGAGGAGCGACCTCATCAGCAACTAGCTATGGGACAGGTTCGGTTCAGCTTGTGCCTGCGCTCATAAATGTCAGTATTCAACTATGCCTGACACGATTCCAGCTTCCTCCTGTGCCCATTAAACTATAACCTCATAGGGTTATCACCTCAAGCCCAGGCGGGAGGTCTAAACACGATAAGTAAACTTAAGGATTACAGTCTCCGACATTAGTTCTTAACGCTAGGCGTTAGCCCTTAATGTTGGGCGTTACTCTAAACGCTGGGTGTTAGCTCATTTCTGGGTAATTTCTGGGCAACACCTCCAGAACTCACTACAGCACATCTCAGTACTCAAAACCCGAAAAACACAATATATGGCGTTATCGCTGGCGTTAGCTCTAACGCCTGGCGTTAACGAACAGAGCAGTAAGCAACATCACCAATCCAAACCAACCTGTCCAGATGGGCTTCACACAGCATGCCTATGTCTGTACTACCATTCTAGACTCTATATGCAAATTTTGTGGGGATAATATCGACCCACCGGAAGAACCCATCTACTAATTAGTAGAAATCTTCCTAAGCATGCAAATCAAAGGACGCACATGTCCAAAGATGAAGGGAGGAGAATCGTTACCCTCGGCGCTCGTTTCGGTGCCATAGATCTGAGAGGAACTCGACTGGACTCTTTTGAAATAGCTTCCTCTCCACTAGATCGACGATGGCAAACACGCAAGCAATCTCCCCCACGGATTTGCTCTCAACACAAGCAAAAGGATAGCCCAAAAAGACCTCCTTCCTTCTGATCTGCCTTTGGAACAAGCTTGGAATCAGAAATTAGAAGGGAAACTGAATTTGGCTGCCTTTTAAGATTTCTTAGCTAACGCCGACGTTAGCACCTAACGCCGGGCATTAGCCCTTAAAGCGGTGGCTGAAGTTATCCACAGCCTCTTAAGGCCCGATGATGTTCGACGATCAGCGTTCAACGAACGACTGGCTGCGTTCGACGAATGGCTAGAAAGCTGCGTTCGACGAACGTCTTGGGCTAACGCTGGGAGTTAGCCTTAACGCTGGCATTAGCTTTCAGCCTTTTGATTTCTCGAGAAATGTAATTCTCTTGTTTTGATTTCTCGAGAAATGTAGTTCTCTTGTTTTGATTTCTCGAGAAATGTAGTTCTCTTGTTTTGATTTCTTGAGAAGTTACCGACACTAAGTCCTAGGCTAACGCATGGCGTTAGCGCTAATGCTGGCGTAAGCTTTAAGACTTAACTTGCTGATTTCAGTGCACTGGAATTTGAGGTGTTACAAAAGAAGTATTGACGTCGGAAAGGCTAAGTGAGACTGATGGCGATTGACATCGTCGTAAAGAAGGCGTGACGATGGGAAGACTGAAGAAGGTCATTTGAAGACAAGCAGTTGCTGAAGTATATTCTATCGACATGATATCAATTATATCGTCGACATGATAAGGTGGTCTCAGCAATATCGTTCAGACAAAGAGTTCTCGCAGATATCTGTTTGATGACTTCGTGTCGTCTTAAGCTCAATTGGAGAAGTAATGTCCAGTATTGTCGAGATATCATTTTCTGGTGAAGAATTGAAGAAGAGACCAGTTCAAGGCATCGACAAAGTCTTGTCGTCAAGATATTATCCATGTCGTCGTAACAATGGAAATATCATCGAGACAAATTCAAAAGTAGCCGGACGCACTGTCAGCATTTAATGCCACCGCCTGATTGTCCAATCAGCGCATGCTCTTGAGGGATGGGCGTCTGACAGTAAAGGACATCAGAGTAGACCGTTAGGCAACATCTCAGTCCTATAAAAGGGAATAGTGGATGCCCTAAACTCTCTCTCAAATTTCTGGAACTTAAGAGTATCTCCCTAAGAAATCTTGAATAGAATAGTAACGGTGAAGACAAGAAAAAGCAACAGCGGAGAACAAGTCGATATTCATCCTTTGCTCTCTAGAGAATCAGTCCAGATTCATCGACTGATAAAGTAGAGTTCCAGATAGAAGAAAGCTTGGAGAAGATTTGCACTATCAAGTCTGACATCAAAAGAATCTTCTTCAAGTCAAGTAGCCAATCTACATCAGGCAGAAGAAACAATTTTCATTACTGTAATCTCTTGTAAGGCTTGCAGCCAAGAACTTGTATGATTTGTATTCAGATTTGAGTGTCAAGCTTGAGGGCTTGAGAACTGTGAGGCTTGAGGGCTAGGGCAGAGGACTTGCGGGTCCAAACGTGTCGAGCTTGAGGGCTCAGGTGCAGTGAAGGGGCTTGCGGGCCTAGGCTGCAGGCAAGACTTACGAGTCTGCGTTGTGTAGGGCTTGAGGGCCTGAGTGTCGAGCTTGCGGGCTCGGGTGTAGTGAAGGGTCTTGCGGGCCTAGGCTGCAGGGACTTGCTGGTCTGAGTTGTAAGGCTTGCGGGCCAGAGACATTGACGGAGTTTGCTGAGCCTAGCACACTGCTGGGTAGGCGCAGAGGGACAGAGGACTACTCAAGACACCCGATCTTGAGGAACCTCTATACATCCTGTGTCGCGTGTGTGCTGAGACTTCTCGTGAATCTTCTGTGCATCGCTTACATTGAACTCACTCTTGCTAAATATCTCAAAAACAACGATAATCACCTAACCCCCCCTGGTGATTGTTCTATAACATACAATATGGTTTTTCAGTAGCTCAATAAGTTAGCAGCTCACGCGATCGAAGTTGGCGGTCTGGCAGGTAGAAGGTTGGCGACCTGTGCTGTTCGCACGATCTCAATAGTTACCATGCAGTCTGACTGTTTCAGCAGTCTCTGGCGTTAGCTCTTATTGCTGATCGCTAGTTGCTTGTTTGTCTCTATTTTCTCTCCATCTTGTATTCTGATGAATTATGTCGTGCCATGTATACCCCGCACTGTAAAGAGATAGATTTATTCAAGATCATTTTGATCTTCTATTGTTGATGGTTACCTAACTTGGAATGGTTGAAGTGTTCCTATGTCTGACTCCCGCTTCTAGGATTTTTTTTACTTTGGCATCTGAGCTGAAATTTATCACCAGATATCAGAGCTAGAAAATTTTCAACATGAGTGATCTTTCAACATCAAATGAGAACTATGGGGCTCTTGGGCAGAGGTCTCTGAGAATTCCTCCCCCTCACCACCAACTCTAACTGCACCTAGGTCCTCTTGGGGAATGATTTTTCCTTGTAGCTCCCCCTTAGCTTCTACTGGTGGATCTTTGTCTGCAACTTCCTCGGAGACTACCCTGTCATCAGCGTGAAGAGGAGAAGATACATGAGATGGCACATCCAACACTGAAACATCTGAAGCCACCAAACTCTCCCCCTTAGTACCTGCACCAAGATTCTCAGGTGCTTCATTGGGGGTTGGGGAGTTCAACCTTTGCTCGTCATAATCCATATTTACAACTTCTCTCATAACCCCTGATCGAGGAATTCTTCTTTCCCAATGGCTGAAGATTGAAGAATTAATCTTTTTGAGATGATGCACTAGAGTTCCTGAAGACATATCAAACTGATTTGGATCCACCTGATTGAGATATAGAGAGATAATTATGTCAAAGTTTGGAGCTGACAAACTGTCTTTAATTTTCTCAAACAGAACTGCTCCCCAATTCACCTTCTTCCTGCAAATAATTCCTGTCATGGACCTGAACATATCTCCTAAGACGTAGTCAAGAGACCCAGTCATGCAGAGCAGTACCTTTCCAATAATATCGATCAACAATTTTCCTTCATCTCTCATTCCCTTTCTCCTTATAGAAGAGGACATCATGTTCAAACTACAGAAGGAGAGTGCCCTTCTTAAGTCACTATTTTCCAAATCATCTTCTTCTTCTACTACAGGCAATCTCAAAAATTTGTTGAGAAGTTATGCATTCATCATCACAGAAAAATTTTGAACAGAGCTTTTGATTAAAGTATCCTCCTGCTTGAGTGTTGCATTCATGAAGAACTCCAGAACTTCTCTGTCGAGAACCTTGCATTCCTTTTCCAGAACAAAGGATAGTCCGACAGTTTCAAAAATTAAAATGATATTCTGAAATTCGTATGAAGAGCTTGCAAATCCCGAATGCACGTATTCTCCCCCTACCTGAAGACTTCCTGGACCTCTCTTTGCCATTGCGTAGAGATAAAGTTGAAATCGAATGAGAAGATTGAGGAATTTCTGATCGGCAGTCGACAGAACATGGACAATCGATGGATGAACTCGCTGAAGATGAATCGTCGCACTCAAAGAATAGATAATATATTTTTTGTATGCTCTTGAGGTGTTTATATAGAATTAATATTTTAAGAGAAACGAGGAGGCACATACCTTTAGAAGAAATAAATTTGACTCTTCGGATCCAATAGATTAAAAGAATTTTTTGGATAGCAGATTCATTAAGTCCATACGAATACTTTGAAGATTCGTCGAAAGCATATGTAATCACTCGACGAATTCAACGAAATATTAATGAAGTCCTGAGACCACTCGACGAATTCGTCGAAACACTTTAGAGTTACTCGACGAATTCGTCGAGACTACTTGTGATCATTCAACTAATTTCCGAGTGCTTGAAATAAATTTTGAAAACTTGGAAATTTTTCTTCTTTGGTAGATTTCTTCAATCTTCTTCAGCACTTTAAGATTCCTTGTTGAGCATTCCAAGTTCCATTTTGAAGAATCAAAACTTGGCATCATCTAGTAGCTTCGTGAATATATATGCAACCTGTTTGTCCGTTGAGACGTAGCTAAGGTTGATATCATTATTCTCCACATGCTCCCAGATGAAATGATAGCATATCTCTATATGCTTTGTCCGGCTGTGAGAGACTGGATTGTTGTCAATTGCAATTGCGCTTGATAAGTCGCAAAACATTGGAATCTCCTTCAACTTCATGTTGTAGTCTTCTAGCTGATTTCTAAGCCACAAAAGTTGTGCGCAACAACTGCCTGCAGAGATATACTCTAACACAACAATTGGAATTACCACGCAAATTTATTTCTTGCTACTCCAGGGGAGAAGCCTTCGTCCAAGGAATTGGCATGTCCCAAAAGTGTTTTTCTTGTCATCCTTGTTTCCTGCAAAATCAGCATCTGAAAATCCAATTAGCTCGCAGTAATTACTTTTTGGGTACCATAAGCCAAGATTATGTGTGCCTTTAAGATATCTCAAGATCCTCTTTGCAGCGGCATAGGAGATTCCTTAGAGTTCAGTTAAAATCTAGAACAAACACATGTTGAGAACATTATATCTGGTCTACTTGCAGTAAGGTAGAGCAAGGATCCAATTATGCTTATGTACATGGTTTCATTAAAAGATTTCCCTTTCTTATCCTTGTCTAGAGACATAGCTGAACCCATTAGAGTCCTCATAGATGTTGCATTCTCCATTCCGAATTTCTTAAGTAACTCCTTGGTGAACTTCGTCTGAGAGATAAAAATTCCGTCCTCAGATTGCTTCACCTGAAGCCCTAAGAAATACTTCAACTCACCCATACTGCTCATTTCAAATTTCCTTGCATCATGTTAGAAAACTTTGTGCAAAGGTGGTCATCTGTAGAACCAAAGATAATGTCATCGACATAGATCTGCACTAGCAAGATCTTGTCTTTTACTTCCCTAAGAAATAATGTCTTATCTATCTTTTCCCTTGAAAACTTATTTTCACGAAGGAAGCTAGATAATGTCTCATACCAAGCTCGAGGAGCTTGTTTCAAACCATATAATGCTTTGCGTAGAAAGTAAACATAACCAGGAAGGGATGAATTAACAAAACCTGGGGATTATTCTATGTAAACTTCCTCTTTTAAATTACCATTAAGGAAGGCTGACTTCACATCCATTTGATAGACTTTGAATCCCTTGTGAGCAGCATATGCTAGGAACAACCTGATTGCTCGGAGTCTGGCCAATGGAGCATAAGTATGATCGAAGTTGATTCACTCTTCTTGTCGGTAATCATGAGCTACAAGCCTGGCCTTGTTCATTATGATAACTCCATTCCTGTCCAGCTTGTTTCAGAAGAACCATTTTGTCCCTATATCCTTATGACATTTGGGCCTTAGTACTAGCTTTCACACCTTGCACCTTTTAAATTGATTAAGCTCCTCTTGCATTGCAAAGATCCATGAGGCATCCTTGTTTGCTTCTTCAAATTTCTTTGGCTCAACCTGAGACAGAAAATTAAGTGCAAAACATCGTTAGTTGTACCTCTTCTTGTCCGGATTCCTTCACTAGGATCTCCAATTATCAGATCAGCAGGGTGATCTCTTGAGTGTCTGATCACGATATTCCTTGCAGTCCCACTAGAAGTTTCTGCTACTTCTGGTGCGCATTCTTCATCTTGATTCTCTTCTTCTTCTTCTTCAATTAAGTTTGGAGAGTTGATGTTGATGGAGCTTGGAACATCTTCGTTGACTGCTTCTTCCAATCTTAACTCTTTTAGCTGAGCACCTGCATCTTCACCAAAAACAGTAGAAGAGCCATTATGAAGCATACTCGTCTCATCAAATACAACATTAATTGATTCTTCTACAACCCGAGTTTTCTTATTGAAAATCATATATGCCTTACTATGGCTACTATATCCTATGAAAATACCTTCAAAATATTTTTCACTAAACTTTGTATTGTAATACTTCTCATTATTGAGTACAAATCATTTTCTTCCAAAGATCCTAAAATAGGACACAGTCAGTTTCCTGCCCTTCAGAAGTTCATAAGGTGTCTTACGATGGTCCTTGTGGATTAAGGCTCTGTTTTGCACGTGACACGCAGTATTGACTGCTTCAGCCCAGAGGTATTCTGGTAATGAAGAGTCATTCAACATTGTTCAGCATGCCTCAATGAGTGTTATGTTCTTTCTCTCAACGACTCCATTTTGCTGTGGAGTGCGAGGAGCGGAAAACTCATGAAAGATACCTTGGCTTGCATAAAACTCTATCATGGTACCAGATTCAAATTCTGTTCCATGGTCACTTCTGATTTTGACCACAGAGCAGTTCAATTCGTTATGTATTTTCCTGACAAAGGTGGTGAAAGTGTCTGACTTCTGTTTTAGAAAGAATACCCATGCAACATGTGAGTATGCATCAACAATAACCAAGGTGAGATTTACCTCCAAAACTACGAACAACCAAGGGACCGAATAATTCCATATGAAACAGATATAAACATTTAGAAGAATCGTTAGTAGCAATGCTTTTAAAGGTGGCCCTTATATACTTTCCCATCTGACATGCATGACACAACCTCTCTTTAACGCACTTATTATCAGGAGCATCATGCACTAAGTTGTGAGAAAATAACATATTTATCATTTTGAAATTAATATGTGTTAATCTCTTGTGCCATTGATCACAAATATATGCACTATCTTTTGCCAAAAAGCACACTGGTGTATAAGATTCTAAACATAGAAAATTAAGACAAAATATATTTCTACTCTGAGTGCCTGTTAAAATAGTTTCTGACTTATCAGACGACTTTATCAGGTACTTCTCCTTGTAGAACTCTACCATAAAACTATTGTCACATAATTAACTTATCCTAATGAGATTATGTTGTAATCCTTTAACATAAGCCACGTCTGTGAATGAAGCAATAACATTAGTAATCATATTGTAGCCTTTATTGATTCCTCTGTCAGATCCGCCAAAAATAACTTGTAGACCATATTTGACTGAGGTATAATCTTGTAGTAGGCTTCTTGTTCCGGTCATATGCCTGGAACATCAACTGTCCAAATACCATATAAGATTTTTGTTGGAGTTGGGGAACACTTCTGGTCAGGGTTCATCGAACTGCGTTCGACAAACGGAGAAGGGTTCGTCGAATGCCGTTCGACGAACGGGTCCTTGATTACTCCCATCTCATCGGCTCGTCGAATGGGAGAAGCCTGCGTTCGACGCTCGACGCCTACGCTCGACGCCTTCGTTCGACGCTTGACGCCTGCGTTCGACGCTCGACGCCTGCGCCTGATGCCTGCGCTCGACGCCTGCGCTCGACGCTTGACGCCTGCGCTCGATGCTCGCCACCTGCGCTCGACGCTCGCCGCCTGGTGCACATGCTGTCTCAGCAGGTTCCGTGTCAGCGGATGTTATTGAACCATCTCAGTGGATGTTTGGTCTGAGCCCGGTTTGGAGCCCTATTTAAAGGGTGTATAACCCTGGTTTAGGGTTAAGGTCGTTAAGCCCAAGAGAGTGCAAAAGTTTTTCTGTGCGGTTTTCCTTAGCGGCGGTTCCTCTGTTCTTGTCTGAAGAGGGTTAAGTGAGGTAGGATCGGTTTTGATCCTTGTAACCTTGTAAGCCGTAATCCGTTTTGGTGAATAGAACAAAGAGAAGAGGAAGGGGAGAGGGGACGTAGCCCGGATTGGGGTGAACCTCTGTACATCTGTGTGTCTTCTGTGATTTTTTCTGTTTTATTTTCTTTCGAATTTCTCGTCTCGGCACACCCTATTTTCTTTACATTTGGTATCAGAGCTAGGTTCTTGATCCTAGAAATGGTTTCTGGCGGTGTACGGATCGAGATCGAGAAGTTTGACGGAAGTCGATTCGATCTATGGAAGATCAAGATCTATGGTCTGCGATCAAAGATGATCCTCCCGTTCCTAAGGTTGCAGAGAAGGATGCGAGCGCATCAAAGGGAAAATCTGCAGAGGCGACTGCAGATGTTGCAGCGGAGGTTGCGGCCAGGATGAAAATCGATCGGAAGGCTAAGGGCCTGATCCGGTTATTCCTAGCAGATTCAATCTTGACTAACGTCATGGAGGAGACTTCAGCACGATGTCTGTGGCGTAAGTTGGAATCCCTCTACCAGAGCAAGTCCCTGGTAAACAAATTGCTATTGAGGAAGAAGTGGTATAGACTTCGGATGCATGAGGGAAATTCGTTTTCAGAGCACTTGAATCAATTCAATACCATTATGAGTCAGTTAATCTCGATTGGTGAGAAGATCTCGGATGAGGATAGAGCCATCACCTTGTTGTGCTCGCTTCCAGATTCGTGGGACAATCTGATTGTCGTGATTGGGGGGAGTGGAGACAAGGAACTGTCATATAATGCTGTATGTGCAGCTCTTTTATCTGAGGAGACCAGGAGAGGAGGTTCTGAGGAGATGAGCAAAGGTGCTTTGAGTGTATCTAGATCCTGTCCTCAATGAAGGGAGAACAAGCATGGTGGATATCGAGATAAGTCTCGAGGTAGATCCAAGAGCCAGGAGAGGGAGAAGAGTAAGAAGCCCGTTCGGTGCTGGAAGTGCAATGAGACTGGTCATGTGAAGTCTCAATGTCCGAACAAGGCCGTTCAGAATAAGGAGACACCGACAACTTCTTGTACGAAGAAGGATGGCAACGGCGGTGACATGTACATCGCTGCCGCGTGCGTTGCTCAGAGAGATTCTGATATGTGGTATGTAGACACAGGAGCATCATACCACATGACCCCTCATAGGCACTAGTTTTGTGAGTATGAGAGGTTTGATGGTGGAGATGTCATGCTGGGTGATGATTCTGCCGTGCAGATTATTGGGCATGGCAAGGTGATATTGAAGTTGTCTAATGGGATCACAAGGTCTCTTCCCAATGTGATGCACATTCCAGGGATGAGCAGGAATTTAATCTCGGTGAGTTCCATGGCGGATGCAGGAGTGCACTTCAGCTGTGACAAGCAATCTTGCAAGATGACAAGGGGGGCAATGGTGATTGCCAGTGGAGTGAGACATGGAACACTGTATACTCTGCTTGCTAATACAGTGGTTCCAAGTGGGGCTCTTATCTCTGAGAGCCAGGAGGTTGACCAGGAGGAGGTGTCCAGGCTGTGGCATCATCGGCTTGGGCATATCAGTGAGAAGGGGATGTCGGCCATGGCATCTGGTCAGATGGTGGAAGGAGTGTCGGAGTGCTCCACAAGCCTTGGGTTCTGTGAACATTGCCTGCTTGGCAAACAGACCAGAGTAAGCTTTCATGGGATGGGCACGAGGGCAACGAAAGTGCTGGAGTTGATACACAGTGATGCGTTTGGGCCAACTCCAGCTCCATCTCTAGGCGGCGCAAGGTACTATGTGTCCTTTACTAATGACCTCTCACATTATTCCTAGATCTATTTTCTCAGGTCCAAGTCAGAGGTTCTGGACAGGTTTAAGGAATTTAAGAACCTGGTGGAGAACCAGTTGGAGAGAAAGGTGAAGGTCCTCCGTTCTGACAATGGAGGGGAGTACTGCTCTGATGCTTTTGAGCGGTACTGTACTGAGCAGGGGATTACATGGCAGAAGACCACACCGTACACTCCAGAGCAGAATGGAGTGTCGGAGAGGCTGAACAGGACCTTGATGGAGAAGGCTAGGTGCATGCTCAGTTGGGCAGGTTTGGGGAAAGAGTTTTGGGCTGAAGCAGTCGCGACTGCAAATTACCTGAAGAACAGGTCCCCTACATCTGCTGTGGAGGGATGTACACCCTTTGAATCCATCTTCAAGAGAAAGCCAAATTTGGCCTATGCTAGTGTGTTTGGGTGTGATGCATATGTTCACATTCCAAAGGAGAAGAGGAGGAAGCTTGATTTTAAATCTGAGAAGTGCATCTTTGTGGGTTACAAAGATGGCATAAAAGGGTACAAGCTTTAGAACCCTGTGACCAGGAATGTAACATTAAGCAAGGATGTGGTGTTTCATGAAACTAGTCCACAGGCAGTCACACAAGCTGAGAAGGCCAAAGAAGCAGAGAAAGAGATAGTGGTGGTGGAAGGAAGTTTTGAAAAAGGAGCTACTACTGTTGGGGATGAATCTGATTCTGAATCAGATGATTTGGAGGTGGGGAGAAGTACTGATGAGTCAGAAGATGAAGCTGAGGAAATTCCACTTCTGAGGAAATCGATAAGGGAAAGAAGGGCACCAGTGAGATATCCCCTTTGTGCAGTGGCTGCACAATGTTGCCTGAGTATGCTTGGTGAAGATCCAATCTCTGCCAGAGATGCTAGATTAAGGGTTGATTCAAATCAGTGGGAGCTAGCCATGGTGGATGAAATGGAGTCTCTGAGGAAGAATCAGACTTGGTGTCTATGTAAGCTTCCAAAAGGGAGGAAGGCCATTGGAAGCAAATGGGTTTTCAAGCAGAAGGTGAAGGGTGATGGCACTGTGGAGAAATACAAGGCAAGGTTGGTTGCAAAGGGGTTCTCCCAGGTCGAAGGTGTTGATTATGATGAGATCTTCTCACCGGTAGCCAAGATGACGTCGATCAGACTGGTACTCTCTATTGCGGCAGCGCATGATCTAGAGATCGAGCAGATGGATGTGATGACGGCGTTTCTTCACGGTGATCTGGAGGAGGAGATATACATGAAGCAGCCGGAAGGATTCAAATCCAAGGGCAAGGAGGATCAGGTTTGCAGGCTGAGGAAGTCCCTGTATGGACTGAAACAATCTCCGAGGATGTGGTACCAGAAATTCGACACCTACATGCTGGAGTTAGGTTTTGAAAGATCGAATTCGGACCACTGTGTGTACATCCAGAGAAAGGGAGAGCAGTTCATCTTCCTGACACTCTATGTAGATGATATGCTACTGGTGGGCAATAGTGTCAGGATGATCCAACAAGTGAAGAAGCTGCTCTCAGCCAAATTCGAGTTGAAGGATTTGGGGCCAACAAGTGTCATCTTGGGAATGCAAATTTCCAGGGATCGAAGCAAGAAGAAGCTTTGGTTGGGGCAGCAGAGGTACGTCGAGGAGATGTTGAAGAAGTTCAATGTGACGGACTGCAAGCCAGTGGGAGCACCAATGCCAGTTGGGTGCAAGTTATCTGCAGAGTTGAGCCCGAAGACACGAGATGAGGTTGAGGACACGGCGAAGGTCCCTTATGCTAGTGCTGTGGGAAGCTTGATGTACACCATGGTCTGCACTCGCCCTGACATTGCTCAAGTAGTGGGAGTGTTGAGCCGATATATGGCTACACCAGGAAAGGAACACTGGAACGCTGTGAAGCGTGTGTTTAGGTATCTCCGAGGCACTTCGAATTACTCCCTATGTTTTGAATGGGCTGGTGAAGGAGGAGTCCTGGACATGGTTGGACACGTGGACTCGGATTGGGGAGGTGATCTGGATAGCAGGAGATCCACCAGTGGGTACGTGTTCACACTGTTCGGAGGTGCAATCAGTTGGATGAGTCGGAGGCAATGCGTGGTGGCACTCTCGTCGACAGAGGCAGAGTACATAGCTCTTACTCATGCGAGCAAGGAGGCCATATGGCTGCGGAGGCTATGTTTGGAGCTCGGGTTTGAGCAGGGGCCAGTGAAGCTGTGGTGTGACAGCCAAGGGGCTATTCAGCTAGTCAAGAATCTAGCCTTCCACGCACTAACCAAACACATTGACATCCAGTATCATTTCATCTGGGAGAGGGTGGAGAAGAAGTTAGTTCAACTGGAGAAGGTGGACACGATGGAGAACAGCTCTGATTTTCTTACCAAGGTGGTTCCTGTTGCCAAATTTCAATGGTGTGCAACGGCCATAGGGTTGAAGAGGAAGGTTGGGGGAGCATCTCTCGTCGGAGGAAGATGTTCACCAAGTGGGATAATGTTGGAGTTGGGGAACACTTCTGGTCAGGGTTCGTCGAACTGCGTTCGACGAACAGAGAAGGGTTCGTCGAACGACGTTCGACGAATGGGTCCTTGATTACTCCCGTCTCAGCGGGTCGTCGAACGGGAGAAGCCTGCGTTCGATGCTCGACGCCTACGCTCGACGCCTACGCTCGATGCTCGATGCCTGCTTTTAATGCTCAATGCAATCTTGCCACAAAACCAACAGTCAAACCTATTGTACCTTCTTTACTTCTCCGGCTTTACCTTTTGAACGGGAGGTCTTGCAGGAGCTACTGACTAGAAGTGGAAGCCTCATGAGTAAAAAATACACATGGTTCCTTTGTCTCGTGTGGCTTTATAGCAACAGATTTAACGTTTGGTGCTTTCCTAGCACTCGGTCCATGAACGAATGGACCATAATTATTTAGGACAATCTATTCATGAGGTGCCTTGAGAGCACTCATTCCAAAATCTCTGGGATGGCTCCATCCTTGGTTATTCTTGTTAGGAGCAACGTATGTTGGTTTAGCAAGATGACCATAGGAAGTTTCAAGGTCATATTGATTAGTTGTAAAAACTACCTTCTTGATGGAAAGTTGACTTTGAGGATCCTTCCCATTGCCCTTAGCAGCATTATGTCCAATGCCACGCTTCTTTGAAGCAGAAAATCTGTCAATGATAGGAAGGATAGTCTTTGGCATCGAGAAGCTTTCTACAAGCTTCCTTTCAGCCACTAACGTTTCTTCCAATTCATGGATGGCTTTCACTTTCATACTTACTAGTTCAGCAGAGCATTCTAATTTCTCTTTTAAAGATTGAATTTCTTCGCTGAGAGGAGTCAATCTTTCCATTTCCTCCCTCGGTTCAGATTCCAATGCCTTGAAAGAGGCAATCTTTTTGGCTTGAAATTTGACCGCCTTGTGACATCTGTCAAATACCTTAAGTAATGCTCGGTGCTGAAACATGAAGTTTGACTCCTCCTCAGATGAGTAGTCTTTGATGAGTAGTATTTATGCGTATTTTAATTATAGTATTTAGTTTAGTTTTAATTTAAAATTTCGAATATTATTTATATCTTAGTTTAAAATCACTTCTTTTATAATTTCTGTTCTAAATATAGTTTACTTTTATTTTTGCAGAATTTTGGGGAAAATTGGAGAAAATCACAAGTCACGCCCTCAGTCACGCCCGTGACCAAGGGAGTGTAACCAAAAGATCTGAGTTCGACGAAAGTGGAACTCCGTACAACGAAAAAAAGCTATTGTTGGAGCAACCCTTTTACTGTTTTGGTCTAGGATCACTATGTACTGATTAGGATTAGTTGACCCCATTGTATAGTTTAAGGGTCAAGTCCTTAGGCTGATAAATTAGCTAGAACTTAAGATAAAATCTAAGGTTCTCAGCGGTCAACAAATGGCTAGCAGTGCTCGACAGATGGCTCCCAGCGTTCGACAGTTTTTGTTGCCAGCGCTCGACAGTTTCCAGCCAGCATTCAACATCTTCTGGACAGCGCTCGACAGTTTCCAGCCAGCGTTCAACATCTTCTGGATGGCGCTCGACAGATTATAGCCAGCGTTCGACAGATCATTTATTGAAGCCCAGATTTGTTATCAACTATATTTTATTTATCCTAAACAGCAAAACGACGAATATAACGGATCTATTTAATATCTTTGGACGTATTCTGACAGATAAGGAAGGATATTAGACTCAGTTAATATATTCCCTTCTTTCCTTTTTCCAAGACAGCAATAACCATTGACATTTAATGAAAAGTTGGAAACTTTTCATGGTCAAGAAATTAAAGGACCTGCCAGAATCGTTCGAGTCGATAGAATTCAAACTTCATTCTATTACAGAATACAAAGGATATATATAGCATAAAAAGAAGAAAGACAGAGGGATCTCAAATAAAAAAAAATACTTTCTTCCTCTTCTTCCACAAGCAGCACAAAAATTTCTTCTGAGAACATCGTCCTCAAGAGCATTCTCTCAGAATCTGCTGCAAATTCAGATCTTCTAAAAGAGCAACAAGCAATCTGAAGAACCTGTTCTTCCAGATCAATCTGCTACAGGAGATCTTAGTTTTCAAGAGAAAGCTTCTTCATCTTCTGTCAAATACTTCAATCTGACAGGGGGAGCTTTACAACAACATCCACTAGAGTCTTCTCTCAGCATCTTGACATAGAAGAACACTATAAACTCTTTCTTACCTCTCTTGTACAGGGTTATAACTCCCTTCAAAAGTTAACTCTCGGTGACAGGGTACCTTAGCAAAAACCTGCAGTTTGGTTAGAGCACCTTATCAACAGCTCACCTGGTGTGAGGGCACCTTATCAACAACCTCCTAGTGGATTCCTACCAAAGGTGGTAGAAGAGTAGACGTACCCAGATTTATTGGGGAACTACTATAGCTCCTTGTGTCTTCTGTGTTTGGTCATTTTCTGTGTTTGTGCTGTTTGTTTTGTGATTTCATTTACTTAATTTTTCTGTTTATATAATTCGCACACTGCTTACACTTATATATAATACAATTTTAATTCCGCTATAAAAACTAAGAAAAGTTTTAATACTCTATTCACCCCCCCCCCCCCCCTCTAGAGTAACTTAAGATCTAACCTCCATTTTCAATTGGTATCAGAGGTGGGTTGATTCTTTACAGACTAACATCTAAATCACAAAGATCAACCAGATCTTAATTTGCCTAAGAGCTTCCTTATCTATGAATTTTATATCATTCAAAACTCATGGCACAAAACAAGGAATATTCTAGCACAAGACCCCCTATGTGCAATCTCAGTAAGTTTGCACTATGGAAAACAAGGATTAGGCTTTATATGAACTCTATTGATGAGGAGATTTTCAATGTCATTCTTACAGGACCTCCAGCACCTACAGCAACAACTAGCACTACTGCAACAACAGACAACACTGCTGTTCCACCTCCTGAGTGGACTGAGGCTCAGAAGAAGCAGAGAAATGCAGATGCAAAGGCCATGAACATTCTGGCCCTAACTATGTCAGATGATATATTCCAGAAAGTAGTTGAGTGCACCTCAGCAAAACAAATCTGGGAATCTCTCAACAACATGGTGGCAGGCTCAGCAGATGAAAGGAAAGATAGAAGATCTCACCTGATCTCTCAATATGAGAACTTCAAAAAGGGAGAATCAGAAAATGTTGCTGATATGTACAATAGGCTCAGCCTCATAATAAATGAGCTGAAGTCTCTGGACAAAGTGATCTCACTCATAGAGATCAATGACAAAATTCTTATGTGCTTTCCCAGCACATGGGACTCCAGAGTTTGGCCAATCAAAGAAGCCAGAAGCCTAAATGAGATCACCACTGAAGCTTTGTTGGGCAAGCTCAAATCTTATGAGCAGCTCGTCAAAAGTAGGGAAGTTGAAGAATCCACTTCATCCCCAGCACTCAAGAAGGAGAGAAGCATAGCCTTCAAGGCTGCAGAAGAAGAAGGACCAACTCCTACCAAAGAGGAGTTGATGAGCTTCATAGCCAAAAGATTCTATAATATGGCTAAGAAAGATTTCAAGAAGAAGTCATCCAGAAGCTATGACAAGCCAAGGTATGACAAAAATCACTCTAATGAAATTATATGTTTTGGTTGCAGGAAGCCAGGACATATTGCTCCTGAATGTCCAGAGAATCAAAACAAAAAGGACAGAAAGGAGAGAAAAGGAGAAAAGGGAGAAAGGAAAGGTTCTAGCAAATCTTCCTCCCACTCACACAAAAAGAAGGGAAAAGGATTTGTAGCAACATCCTGGAGTGAAACAGAATCTGAATCAGAATCTTCATCTGGTTCTTCTGATGAAGAAGAAACAAAAGAGAACAGCCAATGTCTACTGGCAATTTATGACTCAGACAGTGAGTCACAATCTGAATCTTCATCAGGCTCCAGTGATGATGAAGAAGAAAAGAACTTCTGCATGATGGCAATCAATGCCTCAGCCAACAAATCTGATGAAGAAAATTCAGAATCAGAAGAAGAAAATGATGCAGATCAGGTAATGTCTGATGTTGATTTTACTTCAGATGAATTCAAGGCTGAATTCAAAGTCCTTTGCTCAGACTTACTCAACTCTGAGAAAGAAATAATCTCACTCAGATGTAAGTTAGCTGAAATGAAAAAGATGAGTGAAGAAAATGCAAATCTTAAGAAAGATTTGGCTGCCTCCAGAGAACACATTGTTCTCATTGAGAATAAACTTTCTGAGGCCAAGAAATTTGAAGAATCCCTAAATGGGAGAAGTATCAAACTGATGGACATCACAAGCACAGTCAATGCTAGACTTAATAATAGCAAACTGGGCTTGGGTGCCTCATCAAGTGAGCCATCTTTGATTAAGAGAAATATCTTCTCCTCACCCATAAAATTTATTTCTGCTAAAAGCAAAGAAGCTGCAAAAAGAGATAAAGATATTTCAAGCAAGTCTGTTAAGGATAAAAGAATTCAAAAGAATTCGTCGAACGGAGATCGACAAAAAAATTCAAATTTGTCGAACGGAGCTCGACGAAGTCTGAAAATAGATTTTCAGTATAGTCATCAGATGAACAATAGTCGACCAATTTATCCAAATTTGTCGAACAGATACTATACAGGAAATTCTAGAAATCTTAATTCCAAATAAACTAAAAATCCTTTCACTGAATGGATAATACCTCCAAGGAGATATCATCCACAAGGCTATAAGGACCAGCCTGAAATGTCATTTATTTCTGAATTTTGTGGTAACACAAAAGGACCCAAGGTAGTCTGGGTCAAAAACAACTAGTTTATGTTTTTGTCTTTGCAGGTACACGGCCATCCAAGATTAAATCAAAAATGATACTTGGACAGTGGCTGCTCAAAGCACATGACAGGAAACAAGGCCAATCTGCAAAATTACAAGGCACAGCTTGGACCCAAGGTGATCTTTGGAGACTCCAACCATGGTCAAACCAAAGGCCTTGGTCAAATCAAGGTTGGAGCAGTAACATTCAAGGAAGTCACCTATGTGAAGGGTCTGAAGCACAACCTCATCATCATAAGTCAGTTATGTGATGAAGGTTATCAGGTAACCTTTAATAAATCAGAATGCATTATCAAGTCATCTGATAA
Source organism: Dactylorhiza incarnata (assembly GCA_033032865.1). NCBI lineage: Eukaryota > Viridiplantae > Streptophyta > Magnoliopsida > Asparagales > Orchidaceae > Dactylorhiza > Dactylorhiza incarnata. The sequence continues at coordinate 21,161,177 of JAWHQI010000011.1, read as the reverse complement.
TGTCATTGTTTTATCGAGTATTAGGCAGGATAATATATATTTAGTAAATTTCAATTCCTCTAAATCAGAAATTTGCCTGTTTAATGAGCTAAGCAAACCTAGTGAACTATGGCATAAAAGATTAGGGCATGTAAATCTTAGAACAATTGCCAAACTATCTAAAGATAATCTTGTTAGAGGTCTACCATCAGGATCATACAAGAAAGAAGGTTTATGTAGGGCATGCCAGCTAGGTAAGCAAACCAAAAACAGTTTTAAATCCTTATCTAAAAGTGATTCACCTAGAATCTTATTTTTGCTACATATGGACCTTTTTGGACCTATAGCAATAAAGAGTTTAGGAGGTAAGTCTTACACTCTAGTTATTGTAGATGACTTCTCTAGATTCACTTGGGTATTCTTTTTGAGAGAAAAGTCAGATAACTTTAAAGTTCTTACAGACTTTCTTAAGAGCATACAGATTGAATACTCTACTGTAGTTGCATTGATCAGAAGTGATCATGGCACTGAGTTTGAGTCTCTTCTTATGCAAGAATTTTGTGAGAAGGAAGGTATCAGGCATTGCTTCTCAGCTCCTAGAACCCCTCAACAGAATGGGGTAATTGAAAGGAAAAATAGAACCCTAATTGAATCAGCAAGAACATTGCTTGCAGATACTAATTTGCCATTATCCTTTTGGGCAGAAGCTGTTAGCACAGCAAACTATGTTCTGAATAGAAGTTTGATACACAAACTTAAGGGTAAAACTCCCTATGAATTACTTAAAGGGAAGAAACCTAAAGTTGACTATTTCAGAACTTTTGGTTGTAAATGTTTTGTTCATAACAATGATAAGAAATATCTTAGAAAATTTGAACCAAAATCTGAAGAAGGAATTTTCTTAGGATATTCAATAGTTAGCAAAGCATATAGGGTATTTAACAAATCCTCTTTTAAGATAGAAGAGTCCATGCATGTTTCCTTTGATGAAACTAACATGTCTTACAAGGAGAAGAACTCTTCTACCAAGAATGCTTTGCAGGTACCAGCTCTATGTGAAGAGCTTAACGGGCTAAATCTACAATCAGGAGATTCAATGCAACCATTAGCTCAAAACCTTGAAGATAGTGAAGAAGAAGATCATCCAGATCTTGTTGATTATCAGAATCAAGCAACAGCAGAACATCCTCCATAGGATACAATTACTAAACAAAATCCCCAAATAAATACCACTGCAGAATTAACTCCAACTGTTGACCACATCACAGTTAAAGATCACCCAATTTCACAAGTGATTGGTGATATTTCAGCAGGTGTTGATACAAGACATCAACTACACCAAAATCAGATGCATACTTGCTTTCTATCACAAGTTAAACCTCAAAACATAGAAGATGCAGAACAAGATCCAAATTGGATTCTTGCAATGCAAGAGGAACTCAACCAGTTTGAAAGAAACAAAGTTTGGGATTTGGTTCCAAGACCAAGAGGCCATCCAGTCATTGGCACCAAGTGGGTCTTCAGGAACAAACTTGATGATCAAGGAAATATTGTGAGAAATAAAGCAAGGCTAGTAGCTCAAGGATATTCACAGGAAGAAGGCATAGACTATGATCAAACATTTGCACCTGTGGCAAGACTTGAAGCTATCAGAATATTTTTAGCATTTGCTGCATACAAACAATTTAAGGTATATCAAATGGATGTAAAAAGTGCATTCCTAAATGGAGATATCAAGGAAGAAGTCTATGTGGAACAACCACCAGGTTTCATCTCTCCAACTCACTCTTCTTATGTATTCAAGCTCAATAAAGCTCTCTATGGTCTCAAACAAGCTCCCAGGGCATGGTATGAGACCTTAGCTAATTTTCTTTTGGAAAACAAGTTCTGTAGAGGCTTAGTAGACAAAACCTTATTTTTCAGAATACATAAAAATCAAACACTGCTAGTTCAAATATATGTAGATGATATTATTTTTGGCTTTACTGATTCAAATTTATGCAAAAAGTTCTCTAAACTTATGCAATCTAAATTTTAAATGAGTAGGATGGTTGAATTATCATACTTCCTTGGTCTTTAAGTGAAGCAAACCTCATCAGGAATTTTCATTTCACAATCCAAGTATGCTAAGGAATTAGTAAAAAGGTTTGGAATGTCTGATTCCTCTCCCATGAAAACACCCATGGCTTCTAATGCTGTCATTAATGCTGATGAATCAGGGAAACCTGTTGATCAGAAGGTGTATAGAGCAATTGTTGGCTCATTACTCTATTTGACAGCTAGTAGGCCTGATATAATGTTTGCTACTTGTATTTGTGCTAGGTGCAAGTTAACCCTAAAGAATCTCATCTATCTTTATTAAAAAGAATTTTAAGATATATAAAGGGCTGTCCTAATCTAGGTCTCTGGTATCCAACAGCATCTGAATTTGAATTAACTGGATTCTCAGACTCAGATTATGCTGGATGCATAGTAGACAGAAAAAACACATCAGGAACTTGTCAGTTTCTTGGTGATAGGCTTGTGTCTTGGTTTTGTAAGAAGCAGACATCTGTGTCCACATCAACAGCTGAGGCAGAATACATTGCTGCAGGCAGTTGCTGCTCACAGATACTGTGGATACAAAATCAACTTCTAGACTATGGTATTAACTTAAATCAATCAATCATATTTTGTGACAATACTAGTGCAATATCTATAGCACAAAATCCAGTTCTCCATAGTAGGACTAAACACATAGAAATAAGGCACCACTTTATCAGAGATAATGTGGATAAAAATAAAATTTGCCTATAGTTCATCTCCACTGATTTACAAAGAGCAGATATTTTCACCAAACCCTTGGATGAAAAGAAACATATATTCTTTATGAATCAACTGGGAATGATAGATGGAGACTCAATTTGTTGAAAATTATATTTTCTATCTTATCCAAAAAAATTTTTGTCGAACGAAGAACGACAAATTTTTATTCGTCGAACGATGGTCGACAAAAACCTACATCTTCAGAGTCAGTGAAGAAAATCTCGTTTGTCGAACGGCGGTCGACGAAAAAAAAAATATTTTTAACACTGTCCGACAAAATTTTAAAAGTCGGTTCGACTTCAGATTTAATTAGGTTTTGCCGAACAGCACTCCTCGAATTCTCCTCCCTATTTCCTCGACTATATAACACCTATTTTACTTCATTCTAAGTTCGCGCCTACAGAAATCGTTTTCCTCCAGTTCTCCTTTTGCACTTGATCTTTCTCTTCTTTTGCAGTACTCAATGGCGATTTCTCAAGCCTCGCTCTATTCCATGAAGTTCGATGCTGGGTTCGACATAGATATGGAATCCTTCGCAACATCTGATCAAATCTTCAAGGACATCCTTCAACTCTTTGAAGAGCAACAGTTGAGGAAGTTAATGAGCTTGAGGATAAAGCTTCACACAGCTGAAATCAAAGAATGGTGTTTCACAGTTAAGCAGGAAGATGAATGTCTGACGGGCACAATCTCAGGACACCAGGTTTCTCTTACACCTACCATTCTAACTGAAGTTTTTGGGCTTGTGAATGGTGATGACGATATAGAAATTAGTTCTGATGAATTTGAAGCAGCTTTAGTCAAAATGGGTCACGCCTCTGGAAACCCTAATCATCTGCTTAAGAAAAATCTGTCTTTGGAATACAAATTCTTATCAGATATAGTTGGCAAAGTGTTTTTAGGAAAAACAACAGGACATGACTATGTTAAAAGGCACCAATTTCTGTTGATGGTGGCCCTGATGGAGAAAAAGAAAGTGAACTGGGGATCACTTCTGTTTAACTTGATTAAGAAAAAGATTTCCAAGGAGAATGTTAGCTTTGGCAGAATTTTAGGAATTGTTCTGCAGGAAAGGCATCCAGACCTTCTGGTCTCCCCAAAGGTAACAATCAATGCTAGCAAGAAGCTGACCTCAGCTCTCTTTGCTAAGTGGGAAAGGGTATTTCCAAAGAAGAATCCAAAGTCAGTCAAGCAAACTTCTGAAGACACAAGGACTGATTCAGTCTCTTCCCTAACCCTTCCAGAAGTTTCTCCTTTGGTCTCCTCCCTTCCTCTCCCACCTCCTACTACTCAAAGTTTTTCCCCTGCACAATCTCCACCTTACAATTCTTCTACACATATTGATGACATTCCCCCTCCTTCTTTTGATCTCCTCCCTCATCCCTCTTCTCCACCTCCATCTCCTACTCATAATGATTCCCAATGCCCTATCCATCATTCTTCTTCTACTTATCAAGAACCCTCTCAACAAGGTGCAGATGTCTCAAACATCTTTGTACCAATCTCTATTCCTCCCTCTTCTGACCCATCCTCCTCTCATTCTCACGAATTCACTTCTTTAAATCTTTTCTCTGTAGCTGATCAGATACTTGGTCTCATCCTTCCCAAAATAGACCAGTTATTGGATGCAAAACTTGCTCCAATTGTTCAATCCATTTCTGCTTTATCTGAAAAGATTTCTTCCTTCCCTCCCTTTCAATCTGTCCCTTCTTCTAGGGGCCTAGATTCAGGTTTCTCTGAAGCTAGGCAGGGGAGATGTCTGATGAAGAAGCTCCAGATGCTCAAGCACTTGGAAATTCAGTTCTTCCAATTTCAGAAGAACCAGTTCTACCAGGTCCAGAAAAAATAAATAATGTTTTTATTAATCCCTCTATAGATATTATTTATTTGCTTTCTCAGTTTAGTACAGTTCTACCAGTTTTACCTCAACAGCATAATTATTCTAGAGCAATTGTCTCATACACTGCTCAAGTTAATGAAGCTCTGTTAAATAAGATAATTAGAAGCTTTGAAGTTAAGATTACAGATACAGTTTTCATTCAAGATCAAGCTCTCAGGCAAGAAGAAAAACTAGTTGTAATGTCAGAAGAAGCAATCACAAATTCTGACTTTCCAACTTTTATCTTTGATGAAACTCCAATTCCAGACTTTGATGAGATCTGGAAAGCAGAAGATGAAGCTTATGAAGCTGAAGAGCAAAGGATCAAAGCTCTTAAATTGATATCAGATTTATATGATACACCAATTTCTTCTTCTGATTCTGATGAAGAAGATAATGATAGTGATTCTGATGATACACTGTCAAGGAAAAGAAAGAAAACAAAGGCCAAGTCTAAAGCTATCCCCAAGCCTCCTAATCCAGATAATGATATCCCATATTATATTCTCCACAATATCTCTCTTGACAAAGTCTCACATCATTGGATGACACTCTCCAGAAATGAGCAGAAAAGAAGAAAGAAGTTCAAGAAAACTGGTTATATTCCTGATAGTCCAGTCAAGTTCAATCACCCTCCTCCTCCTCCTCCTCTTCCAGCAGCAGGATCAGCAGGGATGTCTTCCTCCTTCTCTAGATCTGCCCCCCAGCAGTCTAGGAGATATGAAGGAACTCATAAAAGCTCCAGTGGCTCTCAAAGTTCTACACCAGCCAGAGCTCCTCCCTCAAGTTCTTCCAGACAAATTTCAGATTACAGATATACTTTTTCAAATGGCTTATTTCACAGCAGAATGAATCTTCAAGATAATAAAACCTCAGATCAGGCAAATGATTCTGTTGAAAGGTCTCCTTCTCCAGAAATTCAAGAAACAGATGAAATAACTCACATGGCTAGATTCAGAGAATCAGTAGCTATTGCTCAGATCAATAAAGCTAAGGCTGAAGGTGAGGACCATTCTCAATTTTCTACATTGTCTGAATTCAGAAAGCAAGAGCTTGAAAAGTACAATTCCAGAAAATTTTTCAATGCTGAAAGATTTTTAAAGAAGTGTCCAGCAGCAGTAGTTCTTCCTACTACATCTCAAACAATCATAAGTCCAGAAAACTGCTACATGAGCAAGAAGCAAGCTGAAAATCCCAACAGGGAAATCATTTTCAAGCCTTCCTCACAGTGAAAAAGTACAATTTCAAATTCCTTCTGTCTTTGATCTACTTGGATTCAGTATAAATGTTTCTAAACTCAGAGCATTTTATTTCAATATTATCTGCTGAAGCATTTCAATTCTGTCAGATATATTTCTGCTCTGCTGTTTATCTTTGTGTTATTTATTATTTGATTTATTTGTCAATTAGTATCCTAACCCAAATAGGGGGAGATTGTTGGAGCAACCCTTTTACTGTTTTGGGCTAGGATCACTATGTACTGATTAGGATTAGTTGACCCCATTGTATAGTTTAAGGGTCAAGTCCTTAGGCTGATAAATTAGCTAGAACTTAAGATAAAATCTAAGGTTCTCAGCGGTCAACCAATGGCTAGCAGTGCTCGACAGATGGCTCCCAGCGTTCGACAGTTTTTGTTGCCAGCGCTCGACAGTTTCCAGCCAGCATTCAACATCTTCTGGACAGCGCTCGACAGTTTCCAGCCAGCATTCAACATCTTCTGGACGGCGCTCGACAGATTATAGCCAGCGTTCGACAGATCATTTATTGAAGCCCAGATTTGTTATCAACTATATTCTATTTATCCTAAACAGCAAAACAACGAATATAACGGATCTATTTAATATCTTTGGACGTATTCTGACAGATAAGGAAGGATATTAGACTCAGTTAATATATTCCCTTCTTTCCTTTTGCCAAGACAGCAATAGCCGTTGACATTTAATGAAAAGTTGGAAACTTTTCACGGTCAAGAAATTAAAGGACCTGCCAGAATCATTCGAGTCGATAGAATTCAAACTTCATTCTATTACAGAATACAAAGGATATATATAGCATAAAAAGAAGAAAGACAGAGGGATCTCATATAAAAAAAATACTTTCTTCCTCTTCTTCCACAAGCAGCACAAAAATTTCTTCTGAGAACATCGTCCTCAAGAGCATTCTCTCAGAATCTGCTGCAAATTCAGATCTTCTAAAAGAGCAACAAGCAATCTGAAGAACCTATTCTTCCAGATCAATCTGCTACAGGAGATCTTAGTTTTCAAGAGAAAGCTTGTTCATCTTCTGTCAAATACTTCAATCTGACAGGGGGAGCTTTACAACAACATCCACTAGAGTCTTCTCTCAGCATCTGACAGAGAAGAACACAATAAACTCTTTCTTACCTCTTTTGTACAGGGTTATAACTCCCTTCAAAAGTTAACTCTCGGTGACAGGGCACCTTAGCAAAAACCTGCAGTTTGGTTAGAGCACCTTATCAACAGCTCACCTGGTGTGAGGGCACCTTATCAACAACCTCCTAGTGGATTCCTACCAAAGGTGGTAGAAGAGTAGACGTACCCAGATTTATTGGGGAACTACAATAGCTCCTTGTGTCTTCTGTGTTTGGTCATTTTCTGTGTTTGTGTTGTTTGTTTTGTGATTTCATTTACTTAATTTTTCTGTTTATATAATTCTCACACTGCTTACACTTATATATAATACTATTTTAATTCTGCTATAAAAACTAAGGAAAAGTTTTAATACTCTATTCACTCCCCCCCCCCCCCCCCTCTAGAGTAACTTAAGATCTAACCTCCACTTTCAGCTATGCTCCTGCGTTCGACGAAGCTTGAGCTGAGTTCGACGAAAGCTTTGCCACTGCGTTCGATGAAAGCTTTGCCCCTGTGTTCGACGAAAGCTTTGCCCCTGCGTTCGACGAAGTCTAAGCTTCGTTCGACGAACACTTTCTGTCACGCCGAATTCCAGCCCACGCTACATTAATTGAGAGCGCCCAGGTACACGCCCGTGATCCGAAATGTCACGCTCGTGACCCCAATGTCACGCCCGTGACTTCCCGCGTGATTCCTGCTCCCTATCGCGCCGAATTCAAGCCCATGCCGCATTAATGGAGTTGACTGCAGTCGCGCCCATGACTTTTTGTGCGTGCTCACTTTTCACTGCAGCGCCGCACTCAAGCCCACGACGCATTGATGGCGCCGCCCAGGTACACGCCCGTGACCAAAGTTGCACGGGCGTGTAATGTCAGTTTTTGCGACACAGTCACGCAAGACCCACGCCGATGTCGCAGCCGTGCAGAACAAGTATTACACGCCCTAGGTCACGCCCGTGACCGAGGGCATGTAACCTGGAAATTTTTCCTATAAATTCAGAGGCTCCCCTCCAGCATTCCATTCCCTCCCCCTGCCCATTTGGGCTGTTCTTGTATAGTTTTCCTTATTTCTTCATGTTTTAGGTTTAGATTTAATTTCATGTAATTTTCTTATTTACTTTTTAATGTCTCATTTTTCTCTTCCATGCAAGGTAGCTTAGCTTTAATTTCATGCAATGTAATTTAGTTTTAAATTTATGTAATGTTCTCTTTTTCATGGTAATGAAATGTTAATTTTCCTTTCACTTAAGCAAAAATCTCTTCTTCTCTCCTTTTCTCTTTTTCTTATTCCTTCCTTTATCAAATATTTAGTTGTTCTTGATTTTCGCAAGCTTTGAATTGAATTTAACCTTAATTTTTAGCAAGCTATTTCAAGTTCTGTTTTCCTCTTTTCAATGTTCTCTTTTTAGTGAATTTTAATTACGCTCTCTAATCAAATTTTATTACCGATAAAATAATAGTTAGCTTTCTCGAAGTAGAAGTACTCGACAGCCCCGAGTCTAATACGACCTTGATATTTTCTTTTAAATATCCTATACTATACGCGATAAGGTATACTTGCCTTTTCGAATGAGTAGTTTGGATTATATTGACAAAAACTTGCAAAAACTTTCTCCGTTTCTTTTTAACTTATTTTTACATTTCGGCGCCGCCGCCGCGGCGTAAACGCCGATATTCCGAAAAAAAGGAAAGACTATTACTTTTATCATCTCGATAGGTAGGATAATGGTTAGTTCCTCGAAGTACGAGTACTTGCGAGACGCCTCGAAAGTGCCCGTCGAATTCTTATCGCATCGAGAAAGGCCTTTGTAGAACTTCAATTTTTTATTATCAAGTTTTTGGCGCCGTTGCGGGGGAATATTTTTGTCGATATTTTGAAAAGAGAGAGCGATATTACTTTTATCTTTTTTCTTCTTCCTTTATGTTTATCTAAAAGAAAAAAAATTCCTTTCTTTTCTTCACTTATTTTAGCAATTTTCAAAAAAATAAAAAAAAATCAAAAAAAATTTCCCTTTGAAAAAAAAAATTTGAAAACACAAAAACATTACAAAACAAAACAAAACAAAACAAAATTATTTAACTTTTATGTTTCATTTCTTTTTATTTCGTGTTTTGTTTTATTGTTTTAAAAGTAATTCTGCAGGTGATCGTGGTGGTCGTCCGTCTCCAAATCAGGGACGTACTTCTTTTTCCTCTCCTCGTTCTTTTTCTTTCAAAATCATGCTCTTGTATTTTCTATTTTATTGTTCTCCATACTTAGCTTTCAACATTGGGGACAATGTTGAATTTTAAGTATGGGGGTGTATTTCCCTTTCTCTTAAATTATAAAATCGTAGAAAATTTCCAAAAAATTTTAACATCCCAAAATTCCAAAAATATTTACTGTGTACATAGTTTATTTTTGTTTTGTAAATAGTTTATTTCCTTTTTATTGTTTTTTACAAAAGAAAATTTAGCTTTTTCAAAAAAAATAGAAAACCCAAAAATATTCAAAAAAAAATTAGATAATCAAAAATTTAAATCTTGGAAAGGGACGTTTGGGACCTCACCCCATCTCACCTCCTAGTACCGTGAGAACCCTTCGCGGGGTATACCTCGGGAAGTCCAAGAATTAACAAAAAAAATTTAAGCATTTTAGTATATTTTTTGTTGTTTATTTCTTATCAAAAAAATCCAAAAACAAAAAGATAATATCAAAATTAAAAAAATATATATACATAAATGAAAAAAACTTAAAATACAAAAAAAACTTTAAATCTTATACCTCTCATATTTGTTGTTTTTGTGATTTCTTAGAAATCTAGTTGATAATGTTTATAAGCATGTTTAAGTTTTTAATTTGCTAAAATTTTGCTTATCATAGTTTGTTAATTTTAAATTTGAGGTAATCTTGATTTAAGAATCATCTTATGATTTTAACTTGATTAGAGAATTTATTTAGCATGACTTCTCTTTTTATTTTTAAATGGCTTCATTTTGTAGTGAATTTGATAAACCTCTTTAGATTTCAATTATATTTTCTTCTAACTTTTTAGATCTAAGGAAATTTAATTTTACTAGAATTTGCTCTCAATATAATTTAAAGCTAGCTAGATTTAATTTCCTTCCTTACCCCCTTTGATGGCATTTAAAAAAAAGAATTTTAAAAGATCATATGTCATGGGAATAAGAGGATATAATTCATTATTCCCTAAACATATGCACCCAAAATCATTTAAAAGATTATATGGCATGGAGTAAGAGGATAAAATTCATTACTCCTAAACCACATACATTTTGGGTTGTTATTAGAAGAGAAAAAAAAAAGAGAAAAAATATTCATGATGAGGATAAATTCCATTTCCTCCATTCAAAAATATCTCTTCTTATGCCAAATTTTATGAAATCCCCCTTAGCCAATTATCATTGTTCTAGATTTAGTTTAAGATTATGGAGAGAGCAATATTTAGTAAGTTACTTTTCCTTAAGTTTCTTTTAAGATAAGAGTTCTTATAATTTTAATTTAATCTCGTTTTATAATTTCTACAATATTGTTAAACTAATTAATTTTCTTGAGAAGTCCTTGCCTAAACATTTTTCCCTCTTTTCAAATCATCATCATAATTTAGGACTTAACTCCTCCTTGAATTTACTCTTAACTTACCTTTTGGTTTAAATGAAATTTTAGTTTAAAATTAAAAATTTTTAAGGATGTCTTATAAATTATGTCTCACACTCTTGCTCTGGAATAGCAAAACCTCAAGTATGGGGGTATTTGATGAGTAGTATTTATGCATATTTTAATTATAGTATTTAGTTTAGTTTTAATTTAAAATTTCGAATATTATTTATATCTTAGTTTAAAATCACTTCTTTTATAATTTCTGTTCTAAATATAGTTTACTTTTATTTTTGCAGAATTTTGGGGAAAATTGGAGAAAATCACAAGTCACGCCCTCAGTCACGCCCGTAATCAAGGGCGTGTAACCAAAAGATCTGAGTTCGACGAAAGTGGAGCTCCGTTCGACGAAAAAAAAAGCTATGCTCCTGCGTTCGACGAAGCCTGAGCTGAGTTCGACGAAAGCTTTGCACTTGCGTTCGACGAAAGCTTTCCCCCTGTGTTCGACGAAAGCTTTGCTCCTGCGTTCGACGAAGTCTGAGCTTCGTTCGATGTACACTTTCTGTCGCGCTGAATTCCAGCCCACACTGCATTAATTGAGAGCGCACAAGTACACGCCTGTGATCTGAAATGTCACGCCCTTGACCCCAATGTCACGCCCGTGACTTCCCGCGTGATTCCTGCTCCCTGCCGCGCCGAATTCAAGCCCGTGCCGTAATAATGGAGTTGACTGCAGTCACGCCAGTGACCCATGAGTCATGCCCGTGACTTTTCGCGCGTGATCGCTTTTCACTGCAACACCGCACTCAAGCCCACGACACATTGATGGCGCCGCCCAGGTACACGCCCGTGACCAAAGTTACACGGGCGTGTAATGTCAGTTTTCGCGACACAGTCACGCAAGACCCACGCCGATGTCGCAGCCGTGCAGAACAAGTATTACACGCCCTAGGTCACGCTCGTGACCGAGGGCGTGTAACCTGGAAATTTTTCCTATAAATTCAGAGGCTCCCCTCCAGCATTCCATTCCCTCCCCCTGCCCATTTGGGCTGTTCTTGTATAGTTTTCCTTATTTCTTCATGTTTTAGGTTTAGATTTAATTTCATGTAATTTTCTTATTTCCTTTTTAATGTCTCATTTTTTTATTCCATGCAAGGTAGCTTAGCTTTAATTTCATGCAATGTAATTTAGTTTTTAATTTATGTAATATTCTCTTTTTCATGGTAATGAAATGTTAATTTTCCTTTCACTTATGCAAAAATCTGTTCTTCTCTCCTTTTCTCTTTTTCTTATTCCTTCCTTTATCAAATATTTAGTTGTTCTTGATTTTCGTAAGCTTTGAATTGAATTTAACCTTAATTTTTAGCAAGCTATTTCAAGTTCTGTTTTCCTCTTTTCAATGTTCTCTTTTTAGTTAATTTTAATTACGCTCTCTAATCAAATTTTATTACTGATAAAATAATAGTTAGCTTTCTCGAAGTAGAAGTACTCGACAACCCCGAGTCTAATACGACCTTGATATTTTCTTTTAAATATCCTATACTATACGCGATAAGGTATACTTGCCTTTTCGAATGAGTAGTTTGGATTATATTAACAAAAACTTGCAAAAACTTTCTCCTTTTCTTTTTAACTTATTTTTAGATTTCGGCGCCGCCGCCGCGGCGTAAACGTCGACATTCCGAAAAAAGGAAAGACTTACTTTTATCATCTCGATAGGTAGGATAATGGTTAGTTCCTCGAAGTACGAGTACTCGCGAGACGCCTCAAAAGTGCCCGTCGAATTCTTATCGCATCCAGAAAGGCTTTTGCAGAACTTCAATTTTTTATTATCAGTCTTCAAGACCAGTGGGGCTAGTATCTGATTCAGATAAAGGAGTATGAGAATTTACCTTCCAATTTCCCTGATTTAGATGGCTACTTGAACTAACCTATTTAGGATCTGAATCATCCTGACACTCTTAACTATCAGAAATGGCCATTAATCCACAACGCCCACTAACATCCTCATCCTTCTCAGTATCAGTATCTGAGTGTGACAGAGGGGCCCTAATGCCTATCCTTGCAGCTGGGTAGTTCTCATCCTCAGCAGCTGCAAACATCCCTATGAAGGCCTCCTCATCTTTATCAGAATCTGAGGGTGAAGATTCAGATTCACTCCAGTTTCTTTCCTTCTTGGACATGAAAGACTTTTCACCTTTCCTGCCATTTGGTGATGCTTCTTATCACCTTTCTCCCTTCTTTTAGGTGGACAGTCAGCTATAATATGTCCAGGTTTGCTGCAACAATATTACTTGAATTATGTTTAATAGGTTTAGATTCATACATGTCATCCTTGGGGTGCAGCCACCCAGATCTGTTATGCTCCTTCTTGGGTTGTGAAGATGAGGAAGGTTTGTTCTTCCACTGCTTTCTCTTCATCATTTTCTTGAAGTGTCTTGAGAAAGAAGCAAACTCTTCATTTGATGAGGTGTTGTCAGATGAGATGACCTCTGAACTTTCTGAGTCAGCAGGCCTTCTTAGAGGAGATGGAATTCTCTCCTTGCTCTTCTTAGAGCTCTCAGCTTTGAGAGCCACTGATGTCTCCTTGGCATGAGTTCTAATGGTGATATCCTCCTCCTTCCTTGCAGATAGCTGCATTTCATATGATAGCAACTTTCCAAAGAGGGTATGGGTAGGATTCTCAGCAAGTCTAGCCCCATACCTGATGACACAGATCATTGTGTCCCAGTCTCTTGTTAGAGACCTTAGGAACTTATCATTCAACTCATAATTGTTGAAGACCCTCCCATATGTCTTCAGCTCATTGACCACCCTAAAGAACCTTTCATAGCAAAGAGCTATGCTTTCCAGGTTGTGCTGCCTGAAGGCTTCATACTTTTGGTTGAGGCAGGATTTCCTATCGTCCCTCACTTCTGCAGTACCTTCCATGTACACAATGAGTGCATCCCACATTTCCTTGGTTGTCTCACAGTGCACCAAGTTTTGAACGGTGGAATCATCAATTGCAAGGGCAATTTCATCCTTTATCATTTCAGCATAGGTCTTGGCCACTTGTAGAGTTGGATCTATGGTGGAGGCCTTTGGAAGTCAAAAGGACCATACTTTACAGTGATGTAGATCCTAGGGTCTGAGGCTTTCATAAATAGCATCACCTTTTGCTTCCATATGCCAAAGGATTCCTTCCTGCATATGGGCAGCTTCATGGAGCTCATCTCCCTATGAACTCCAGGGGCAGCCATGAAATAGTAGTAGACTACTCCTAGTAGGATCTGTTCAGACAATTAAGTCCTTTTTGAATAACCTACCTCTGATACTACTTGATAGTTTACTTTGGTAGTAGTCTAACTCACCTAGAGGGGAGTGAACAGGTTTCTTGGTCTCTTCTTTTGTTAATTAGTTTTTTAGATGAATGTACTTAAGTAGAAGCAAACACACAGAAAATACACAATGATTTATAGTGGTTCCCCAAGGTCTAGGTACTCCACTTTCCCTCTACACCTTTCTAACAGTGTGTTAGACAAGGCAATCTCCTCCAACCACTTAGCTCAAAGAGCTTACAACACAAATCCCTCAGGATTTCTCAGGTTTACTCCAAAAACCTTACCTCGGGCCAACTACCCTACCTCAGAATTCTCCAACTCCTACAACTAAGTGACTCTCCTAGTCCCCTACCTCAGGACTATCAAGAAGCCCTGCCTCAGGATGGGAGTATAGACCTACACTCGGGCACACAGCCCTACAAACTCAGGCTCACATCCCTACACACTCAGAACAACTATGTTCTTACAAAGATGGATGCTTCTAGGTTTCTACAACAGAAGATAATATATAAACCTTAAGCATTTTGTCCTATGATGTAGTACCATAGCAGATGATGTCTTGAGCAGAGATAGCTAAAGCTTCAGTACTGCTCCTCTTGATCTTCCTCTTCACCTGAAGGAAAAGATCCACTTGTTCTTCTGAACTTGATCTAGCAAGAACAACAATATGAGCTTGCTCTTTATCGCTGTCAATATTGAGATATCAGATATGCAAGCATGCTATTTTATTGACCTAAGATTCACTTTTATACCTCCTGCAATCTACAATGACTCTAATAGATGCCTAGTCATAGTATGGACAAGAATAGAAAAGATTATCTTGCTTTCTTGCCACTTGCGCCAAAATGGATCCCACCTGATTAACATTCATTTTTGAATCTGTCTCAGTGGATGGGCTGAGACAGGCTTCACTCTCAGATGCGGAAATAACCTGCGTCTCAGCGGATCCGCTGAGACAGTTAGCCTTCTCAGCAATTTCCTCTATATGCAGCTCAGCTGAGACAAACTTCTTCTCAGCGGATATACACCTGCATCTCAGCGGTTCAACTGAGAACAGACTGTTATCTCAATTGATCATGACAGTGAATTTGTCAACACTTAATCTGAAATTAAACATGTATAATCATGAGATAAAAAGGCTTATCAAATACAATATGCACTTAGCATTGTATGTGACGCATCTTCAAATTTAGGGAACATTGAAGGGCAATATTTCAAACAATACTGGGAGTCGCAATTCTCATCATCAGAATATGCCATTAGCCCTAAGTAGGCTTCTTCATCGGAGCTTGACTCACTTGAGTCACTGTCGGTTAGAGCCTTAGGCTTCTTCATGATGAAGCTCTTTTCTTCTTTCTTTTTACCTCAAAAGGATCTCTTCTCTTCTTTCTTCAATCCTTCCTTCTTCATGTGAGGACAGTCAGTGATCACGTGTCCTGGCTTATTACATCAGTATCAAATAATGTCAGAAGAAATATATTTATTCTGTTTCAATTTATACATGTCATTGTTGTTGGACCTCTCCTTGTGATGATAATCATCGCGATGTGATCTTCTGAGATCAGATGAGGAAGGCTGACATCTCATATTCTTCCTCTTGCTGAGCATACTCTTTGTAGTGCGAACTATCCATCTGACATTTCAGAATTGGAGGAGCTTGCTTCTGATACATCATGTTCATCTGCAACCTGTGTCCTTACCAGTGACATAGCTCTACTTTTTCACGACCCTTCGGCCTTCAGTGCTACATAATTCTCTTTGCGTGAGGTCCTGCTTCCCTCTTCTTCTGCTTTTCTGGTGTTTAATTGCAGCTCAAGGGAAAGCAGCTTCCCAAACAAATTATGTGGTTCGATGTTGGGCAGTTTAACAAACTCCCTTATGACATAACCTTGCTATCCCATTCTTTCATCTGGGATCTTAAGATCTTGTCATTAAGTTTGTCGTTAGTAAACTCACAATCATAGTTTCTTAAGTCGTTGACGATCTTAAAGAATTTCTCGTAGCATTCAGAGATAATGTCTCTTTTGTCTTGTCTGAAGGCTTTGTATTTCTGATTCAGGAGGGATCTCTGATCATCCCTAACTTCCTCCGTTCGTTCCATAAGAACAATCAAGGAATCCCACATTTTGTTTTTGGACTTATAATGGATAAATTTTGTAGCATTGAATCATCCACGGCACTAGCAATAATGTTCTTCGCCTTCTAATTCAGAGGGACGAGAGAAATTTCATCCTTATTTAGAACCATCATTTTCTTAGGGACCATCACATTTGGATTAAGGGTTGATGCAGTCATAGGAACATGAGGACCTTCTTCCACCACTTGGAAGATTCTCGGATCTGCAACTTCCATGAAGAATTTTACTCTTTCCTTCCACATAGGGAAGTTTTCTTTGGAACACACTGACAACTTCATCGAGGACATATCCTAGCTTTTTTCCATTCCAGACAAGTTTTTATCTTGACAACTAGAAAAGGATCTGTTCAACGTGTTAGCCTTATACTGAACGACCTCCTTTGATACCAATTGAAAGTGACTAGTTGTCTACCTAAATCACCTAGCGGTGGTGAATAGGTGAGTCATGCGGCTTTTAGTGGAATAAAATTATCTAATAAAATAGAACACACAGAACAAAAGAAAACACAACAAAGACACACAGATTATTAGTTGTTCCCTACAATGGGTATGTCCACTTTCCCGCATCGCCTATCTATCACTTTCGGCTAGACTCAGCTACTTCCCCAAACTCAGATTATCTCTAATCTTACAACTCAGAGTCTCCCACTCCTAAAAACTCGAAGCACAATGTCTCCAATACTCGATCCTTCCAACAAGGATCTACAAAACTCGGAAGTAGACATTCCTACAAGAGGAAAAAGTGTTTTTATAACAAAGTAGATTGCAAACAATCTTCTTAAAGCTATGAAAGCTTTTCTTCAGATCTGAGAGAAACTTCTTTCTTCACTTGAAAGCTTTTGACTTGAATCTTCTTGAAGAAGGCTTGAATCGGTTTTTGAGTAGATATGAAATAAGTCTTGACTTGATCTCTGAATGTATGAATGATTCTGAGTAGTTAGAGATCGGTCGACACTTTTCCTGCCGGAGGAATCGCGAAAATCAAACTTCTGTCTGTGAGTTCTTCAAAAAATATGATTTTAGATCTCGACTAAACTCTTTCCAAAATGCATGATTAGGGTTAATAAAAGTATCTCTTGACTATTTATATGCAATTCCTCCTCCAATGGCTAATTTCAAGATCACAAGGAAGCTCCACGTGTACTATACATGACGTATTGACCTATTCTGGAAAGCCGTCAAAACGGAACTTGAAAGATTGCTTTAAGTCAATTCGTCGAGTATATAAAGGACTTCTCGAAACATCTCGATGAAATAACTGAGACCACTCGATGAATTATTGAGAATTCTCGACGAAATAGTCTTAGCTGAGCAGCTTTCACTTTACTGGAAACTTCAACCAGAGCACTTGAGTGTTCTCGACGAACTAGCTGAGACATCTCGATGAATTACTGAGACTTCTCGAGAGTACTCGACGAATTAGTCGAGTATACATAAGACCATATGACAAATTAATTGAGATAACTTAGAAATTTATTCTCTGAAATAACTTGAGAGCACTTGAAGAATTCTTCGAGTACATCCATGATCACTCGATGAATTCATTGAGTGTTTACGAGTTCACTCAATGAATTTCACTTAGAAAATTCTTGGAATTCACAGTAACCAGCAACAAGCTTTTCCCCTTTTTGCATAACATTGAAGTACTCCATATTAGAGAGATTACACTGAGTCAACACAAAGTTCTATGCAATGAGGAATTACATTGCATAGACTTGTGCTAGATGACCCATTGTAATCTGACAATGGTATGTACTTAGCAATTAAGATCTGCAATAATCATAACTAAAGAGTAACATCAAATATAAACTCAATTCATCTTAATTCAAGGGGAAATACTCCAAATCGAAGAACGTGATTCATCAGTCAGGTGGTTACAGTGGTTACTACGACAAAATTACCAGGCTACCCCTGTCCAAGGCTATAAAAGGAGCACAGAGCCTTCATTTCAATGGATCTGGCATTTTGCACTCAAGAGAGCTCTTCCGAAGAAATCCCTCAGAGTTCTCCTTCGTTGCTCAAAGATCTCCTTCGGAACTCGGAGATCTCCTTCGTCGCTTGAAAATATTCTTCAGGACTCAAAGATCTCATTCGCTTTCGAAGACATTCTTCCTAAGTGACTTGGGGATCCTCCGGGCATCGAAAGATGACTAGAGCATCTCGCTTCCATTTCCCGCAAAAGTACTAAGTTTTTCTAGAGGTGGTTTGTCACCCTTGGATATTCTCTCGACAGCTACTGTAATGAGAGGTAGCCTATTGCTCTTGAGTTCTCAACTTTTACTTGTAACACACCAACATATAGTGGAATTTGGCTGGCACAGATCCGGTCGCATGGTTTTTCACCCTTTCTGGGTTTTGTACGATAAAAATGCCTTCTTATCAACTGCTAGCTCTCTTTGTTACTGTTTGTGCACTCGACTCACTCTCGAGCTAAGACAGTTCAATTCGATCGGTCAAGAAGAGTGTCAAGTGACACGCAACAGTTTGGCGCCATCTGTGAGAAAAAAGCGTTCCCGACAAGCTCTAAAAGCGATCTCTCTTAGAGACTAACAGTAATGGACATTCGCCAGGCAATTTTGGGCACGGGCAGTTCCTCCCTCCCCGCAAACTCAGAAGAGGGAGTGCTCGTCGTTGCACCCATCCTACCCCGGTGGCTCAGCGCGGCCGGTGAGCAAGCCTCTCTGACGACGAGGCAAGTTCCACACGATGACATAATTTGGCTAAAGCAATCCCCCCTGTCAGGACAGATCCTAGTATATCCAGTTCCATCTTGGCTTAAGCTCCCGCACTGTAAGAAGTTCCACGAAGCAGAAAATCCATATGATCATGTCAACTACTTCCTGTCAGCAATGGAGACACTTGGGCTTCCAGACCAAATTAGCTGCAAGACCTTCCCAGCGACACTTCGCGGTGACATTCTCAACTGGCATCGGTCCCTGCCTAAGGGAGTCTTTCACAACTTTATCGAGCTATCCCAATTATTCACCTTTTGGCATGAAGCACGTGTACAGAGTATCAAAGAAGAGGCTCAGACATAGAGGGAGCTCAGGTTGGACGAACCTCCCCATATAGAGTAGACGGAGCATGCCAAGCGTCAGGGGGGGGGGCGCCGTTGAAAAACCTCACCGAAAGGATTTCCGCGGAGGGTTGGATTTTGCCCTGCACACAAGCATTGGATATCCAACATTTGAATTAAGAAGGGTGTTGATAAGCCACCACGTTTCATTCAATACTGTACAACCTATATTCGCCGAGAGGTCCCACCCAGACTCAAGGTCACTAGAAGGAGAGATGTTTGGGACAATTAAACATTCGCATGAGCCAAAAGGGGCTTTGGCCCAAAGAGCATGTGGAAGCACTCACTGGCGAGAACGCGCTGGAGCACGGATGGACGGGCGTATGATGGTCAAGGCCCCGCTTGCTTGGGGAATCAGGAAGTAAGCGAATGGTGCCTTCACAGACCACTCGCCCAGGGAGACAAGTGGTGCCTTCAGGGACCACTCGCACAAGGGGATCTGGGGGTAAAATGACCTGGATACCCCCTGCGGGTTGCTAATAGCCCCTCAGAACAGCGGAGTTAGGCTGTTAGCAGACCAATTTGGGGTGCGGTTAGTAAGACCAAACAGCTGACTCATACTATTTGCAGTCCAAGATTAGAAAATCTATAAATAGACCCTTAAGGGCACCTTGGAGGAGATCGGATCTTTTTTCAAGCTCTCTCCTCCAGGCAATTTTTGGAGTTGGCTGCTAGTGCCCTCCAAGGTGCCCGACTGAGCATTGGTTCGGGAGGGGAAGCTCTCTAAGATCTTCCGGGTGTGTGGCGGTACCTCCTCGCTGCAGCCTTGGGTCTGTTCCAGTTTTTCCATCCAAAGTCAGGAGAGTTTAGTGCGGGAGAAGTAGGCGCAGGTTACACCCCGGGTGGGTCCAAACTCAGAGACCGGTTGACTGTTTCAACATTTTTGGTGCGGTGAGCGTGGACCGTAGCTAGTGCAAGAAAATCTCAAGTTGAGTTTGACGACAGGAGATAGAGGAAATGGTTCTGACCCAGGCCACTCGCAGCTACCGGCAACAATGGAGTGGCTGGAGATGTTCGAGAAGTTTAAGCGAGAGGTCATGCAGACCATGCAAGTAGCTCTCGCCGGCAGGGCGAGTGCGAGACACCAGTGGTCTCGGTGGTTCCGCCCCAGCAGATCCGCGAGAACGCTCCGGGCCAGCGGTTGGGAAAGGAGTTCGCGGCGGAAGCGAGCGCGCGAGATCTTCCCGGGCGGCAGCTGTTCAACTGCTCGGCGAGTGCGGAGGTGTGTGAGTTGACTCCGCGCGAGAGGACCACTCGCCGAGCAGGGGATGGGAGTCCTTTCTATGAGTTGATCCTCTCGGCCCCGGTGCCAGAAGGGCTCAGGGGGCCGGAGATGTCTTACTACACCGGCAGAGACGACCCAGTCATGCATCTGCAGTGGTTTGAGGACATGGTCTCGATCCTTCCAATGACAGATGCCTTCCAGTGCCGGCTCTTTGGCACCACTCTGAAGGAGAAGGCGAGGGACTGGTTCCACCAGCTTCCCATGGGTTCCATCTACGCCTTCGAGGACTTGCGGCGGAGCTTCAGGTTGCGCTTTTCAACCTCTAAGAAGAGGAAGAAGGATGCAGAGGCGCTCTTTAAGATCAAGCAAGGGCCTGGGGAGTCGTTGGCCCATTACGTGGATAGGTTCTAGGAGGAGGTCCTCCTCGTGCAGGAGGTGTCAGGGTTCACCCTCCAGATGGCATTCATAGTGGGGCTGCGAGATGGGTTCTTTAAAATGGATCTGAAGCGGAAGGCCCCTCTATCCTTCGAGGAACTAATGGAGCGGGCAGCAGAAGAGATAGAAGGAGAGGCCGCCAACACGGAGTTCTATAAGAGATTAGCAAAGATGAGCGAGCCGGAAGTGAGACACCAGGAGGGAAGGAGAAAGGAAGAACCCAGAGGTCAGGGGTTTCGGGGATAGCAGCGGGATTGGGGCCATCAGGAGCCTAATAATCGGCTGGCTTGGAGGCCCCAGGAGGGTCCAGGGAGAGCTCAGGAAAGAGATCACCAACGAAGGGGAGAAGGAAGGGTTCCGGGGTGGAGGCAAGATCCCAGGCCACCTCACCCCCCTCGAGAGCAATCCATGGCGGTGGGCCGAGGAAGAGGGGTAAGAGGAGGAAGAAGAGGAGGTGGAAGAGGGGGCAGGGTGGCGTTGCCTTACTGTGACTTTCATCAGGAAGAAGGTCACGCGACGGCCACCTGCCCAGAATTTCTGGAGATGAGGGGAAGAGTCCAGCAGCAGCAGCGGCCTGTGAGGATCGAAGAGGTGCTACCCAGAGATGAAGAGGACAGATGCGAAGACAGGACGGACGTGGGAGCTAGGGGAGGGGTCGAAGTGATCCATGGTTGGGTGGGAATAAAAGCGACTCGTAAGAGAAGCTTCCAGGTGATGTTCAGGAGAAGCGTCGCGTCGACCTCCCAAACCCCACCCCCCTCGGAGAAGCTCACCTTCTCGACGGAGGATATGCCAGACTTTGAAGACCCGTTCTGTGACGCCTTGGTGATCCAGGCGGCGATTGAAAACTTCACCATCACCTGGATTTTGGTGGACAATGGGAGTTTGGTGAATGTTATCTCAAGAAGGCCTTCGACGCATTAGAGGTGGAAGCAAAGAGAGTGCAAGCCTCAGATGGACCCTTGTTTGGGTACTCAGGGGAGAGGAAGGAAGTCGAAGGAGGAGTTAGCCTCCAAGTGACATTGGGAGGAGTCCCCAGGAATTGTCGGTTCGTCATTGTTGACGCTCCGAGCAGCTACAACACCATATTCGGACGCCCTATCATCAGCACCTTCTGGTGCATTCCCTCGTCCTTCCATCAATGCTTAAAGTTCCGCAGCGGAGGAGTTCAGGTCCGGATCCGGGGGGATGCGAAAGTGGCGAGGCAGTGCTATGTGACTGCCGTCAACACTATCTCCTGGATAGCGGAGGCCGAAAAGGTGGATAGGGAGATGAAGGGGCCGAGGGGTCCAGGTGAAGATGGAAGGGAAAAAGAAGAAGAGGACAACATCCCTGAAGGGGAGGAGGAAGTGGCTCCGGAGGAGCGAGTCGAACCGATGAAAGAGGAGGATCCGGAGAAAGAGAAGACCCTGCCCGAGGGGAGGGAAGAGAAGAGTAAATGGCAAGAGCCGGACCGTCTTGAGGTGGCTGAAGAAGTGGTCGAGATGGAGGTCACCACCCAGGGAGGAAGGGTGGAGAAGGTGCGGATCAGCGGGGGCCTCGGCCCAGAAGACAAAAGAAGGATGTTGGAGTGCATCCAAAGGAGCGTGGACATCTTCGCATGGAACGCGGCGGACATGTCAGGCATCGATGCAAACATGGCTTGCCACCGGCTCAACCTTGAGATGGGTGCCCTCCCCATCCGACAGAAGAGAAGGACCATAGCCGACAAGCTCGAAGGACCGATCCGCGAGGAGGTGGCAAAGCTCCTCGAAGCAGGTTTTGTATCAGAGATCCAGTATCTAGGCTGGGTCTCAATGTCGTCCTGGTAAAGAAAGGTGATGGCCATTGACGTATGTGTATTGACTTTTCTTTGTTAAACAAAGCCTGCCCTAAGGATTGTTATTCCCTGCCTCGGATCGACGCGCTAGTTGACTCAGCCGTCGGTTTTTCTGTGATGAGTTTTTTGGATGCTTTTTCAGGTTATCACCAAATCAGGATGCACCCCCCAGATGTTAAAGATTTCTCGTTCATCACCCAGGAGGGGTGCTACTGCTACAAAATGATGCCCTTCGGGCTGAGGAATGCTGGAGCAACCTACCAAAGGATGATGGACCAGGTTTTTCGGGAGCAAAGAGGAAGAAACTTGGAGGTTTACGTAGATGACCTCATGGTGAAGAGCAAGAGCGTGAGTTCCCACCTCCAGGACCTTGAGGAGACGTTCGCTACTCTACGCAAGTACAAGATGCGGCTCAACCCCCTGAAGTGCGTATTCGGGGCCAGCAAGGGAAAGTTCCTGGGTCACCTTCTCACCCCTTCGGGGGTAGAACCTAACCCGGACAAGGTAAAGGCCATAATGGAGTTGGGATCGCCGCGAAGTGCTAAGGAAGTCCAGCGGCTAACTGGAAAGCTTGCAAGGTTAAGTAGGTTTCTCTCCCGGGTAGGGGAGAAATGCTCCCCATTTTTTAAGGTGTTACGAGGCAATCATAAATTTGAATGGACGGAGGAATGCGAGGAGGCTTTCCAGGCCCTGAAGAGCCAACTCACCAAGGCTCCGCTGCTCCAAGGCCCTAAGGAGGGGGAGGACCTAGCCTTATACCTTGGAGTCAGGGCTGAAGCCGTAAGCTCTGTCCTGGTCCGGGAAGAGGGTAAGAAGCAGCTACCTATTTACTACGTAAGCAGGGTTTTGAAGAAGACGGAGCTCCGATATCCGATTTTGGAGAAGCTAGCCTTCGCCCTGGTCATCTCGGCAAGGAAGCTCAGGCCATACTTCCAAGCCCACTCCATCTAAGTAGTGACCGATCACCCCCTTCGCAAAATCTTCGAGGGGGTAGAGCATTCAGGGAGACTCGCAAAGTGGTCGATTGAGTTAAGTGAGTTCAACCTCACCTTCCTCTCACGGTTGTCAATGAAGGCCCAAGCAGTTGCAGATTTCATGGTAGACTTCATGGTCTAGACGGAGGAGGAGCAAGTCTTACGCCACATCCACTGGAAGCTACTGGTCGACGGAGCCTCAGGCAAGAATTCTTTAGGAGGAGGGGTGGTGTTGGAAAGTCCTCACAGAGTGAGGATCGAGCAAGCGCTGGTGATACATTTTCCCGCAACCAACAACCAGGCGGAGTACGAAGCGGTGATTGACGGCCTACGTCTGGCCCAGGAGCTAGGAGTTCAGGATGTGGAGGTTCTCACCGACTCAATGGTAATAGCCTCATAGATAAAGGGAGAATTCGAGGCAAGAGAACCCACACTCGTACGGTATCTCGCCAAAGTGAGGGGTCTCATCGGAGCCTTCAAAACTTTCTCTAACAGGCACGTCCCAAGGGAGGAGAGTGTCTCGGCCGATCGGCTGGCCAAGTCTGGTCCCCGGGTCAGGGGAACCTTGACAGATCTGTTCCGCCCTTCGATTGAGGAAGGGGAGCTCATGGAAATAAAACAGCGACCCTCGTGGAAGGATCCATTCGTGACCTTCCTATCAATAGGAAAATTTTCGGAAGAGGTTACAGATCAAAGGCGCTTTCGGTACAAGTCTGCCTACTATGTACTCCATGAAGGGGACTTGTATCGGAAGACCCTCTCGGGATTCCTAGCACGATGTGTCTCAGAGGAAGAGGCTCCGAGGGTCCTAGAGGAGGTTCATTCCGGCGAATATGGCAGTCATTCAGGGACCAGGACGTTGGAAGCAAGGATAATGAGGCAAGGATACTTCTGGCCGACCCTAAGCAGGGATGCGGCGGCATTCGCCAAGCAATGTCGAAAATGCCAGATGTTCGCCCCACTTCAACTTTTGCCGGCTCAGAGGCTAAGGAGCATCACCGCGCCCTGTGTTGTTTATGGGGTGTCTACTTAATCACCTAGAGGGGGGGTGAATAGGTTTTTCTTTTTATAAAATCACCCTTTAGGTTTTTTTTTTTTGGTTAATAGATTTAAGAAGTAAAGAACAAACCACAGAAAGCACACAGCGATCTATAGAGGTTCCTCAAGACCGGGTGTCTTGAGTATTCCTCTATCCTTCTGCGCCTACCCAGCGGTGTGCTGGACTCGACAAACTCCGCCAAAATCTTCACGCCCTCAAGCCTTACAACACGGACACGCAAGTCCCAACAGCCTAGGCCCTCAAGCCCCTACTGCCCCCGAACGCGCAAGCTCGACACTCAGGCCCTCAAGCCCTACCACACAGACCCGCAAGTCCCAACATCCTAGGCCCGCAAGTCCCTACTGCCTTCTAGCCCGCAAGCTCGACAAGACGCACCCGCAAGTGCACTGCCCTGGCCCTCAAGCCTCACAGCTCTCCAGCCCTCAAGCTAGACAATTTGGCCCGCAAGCCTTACAAGAAATTATAGTAAATAAAACTGCTTCTTCTGCCGGATGGTGATCGGCAACTTAGCCTGATGAAGATTGGCTTCTAATGGTTGAAGAGGACGCTTTAGATTTGATCTTTATGGCTCAACTCCTTCTTCAATCTTCTTCTTTAGCTTGATGTTGAACGGCGACTTCTCAGTCAATGGAGATGACTGATTCTTATGAGAACACTTGAATCTTGTTCTCTTTCTTCTCCGCTGAAGAATATTGTTCTATTGAAGAGCGGCGGGATTCTTTTTCACTTTCTTTTCTTGCACCGAAAGCCTCTCTTTGTTCTAGGGAAATACTGTTCCCTTTTAAAGGACAGATAAGTCGCATAACGGTAACATCTGTTGTCCTTTAATGTCAGACGCCCATTCCATAAGGGCACACGCTGATTGGAAAATCAGGCGGCGGCATTAATTGCTGACATCACGTCCGCAAGATTTGAATTCTGTCATCAGGATATTTGCATCATTACGCCGGCAAACTGTCTCTGACTTTGTCGTCGCGATCTTTCTTCTACCTAATGTTGTCGTAATCATATGTTCTCTCGACGATACAGGATATCCTGGCGATTCTGTATATACGACGATCTTCTTTCTCTGACAGTGTCATCGTGAGCTTTCTTCTTGCATCATGTCGTCGTAATCATATGTTCTCTCGACGACATGTGTTCCACATGATGATGTCCCGTGTCTTCTCTGCGTTCGACGAACAGCATTCTGCGTTTGCCGATCTCTCCAAGTCTCAGCGGTCGACGAACACTTTGCTTCTCAGCGGTTGCTGCTCTATCCGTCATTACGACGATAAGCATTCTTTGTTGACGACATCACTTGTTCTTCTCGACGACATTTCATTAACTTCCTGAGATTATAGGCTAGAGAAGTAATCAGATACAAGGTGAAGTTATCTTGACTTGGTGACTTCTTTAAATCAGTAATCATGTGGGCAAGATTCCCAACACCCTGGCCCTTCTCCCTATGGGGTATGGATCTGGTCGGACCTTTTCCTCAGGCCAGTGGGCAAAGAAGATTTCTCTTGGTCATGATCGACTACTTTTCGAAGTGGTTGGAGGTCAAGGCTCTAGCAAAGGTCACCTCCCAGGTAGTCCGCAACTTTGTATGGGGCGAGATTATATGTTGGCATGGGCTCCCTCAAGCCATAGTCACAGATAATGGTCCGCAGTTCGCCAGTGAGGAGTTCATAAGCTTCTGCAGCCAGCTGGGGATAGACCGCATGTTCGCATCCGTCCACCACCCCAGGAGCAACGGGCAGGTGGAGGCAGCAAACAAGGTTACAGTGAACCTGCTCAAGAAAAAGCTGGCAAACTTGAAGGGGAATTCGGTGGAGCAGCTCCCGTCGGTCCTATGGGCTCTAAGGACTACTCCTAACACCGCCACTGGTGAGACCCCCTTCAAGCTCTCTCATGGTTGCGAGGTCGTCATTCTCATGGAGTTTGAAGTCAAGACGGCGCGGGTAAGGGCAGCCTTGGAAGGTGATGAAGAATGGAGGACAGGAAACAAGGAGGAGCTGCGACTCTCCTTGGATCTGATCGAGGTGGTCCGAGATCTCGCCGTCATTCGTCAAGAAGAAGTCAAGCGGCGGATGGCCAAGTACTTCGACAAGCATGTCAGGATCAAACAGTTCGAGAAGGGTGACCTAGTGTTGAAGAAGGTCGACGCGGCCGGAAGATCTGCCGCGGTAGGCAAGCTCAACCCAAATTGGGGATGCCCCTATGTCGTAGAAGAAGCCTTGAAATCAGGGGGGTACCGCCTCCAAAATGTGGAGGGCGAGTCCCTCAATCACACGCGGAGCGGTGATGATTTAAAACGTTTCTATCCCTAAGTCCATGTAATAAGAATATTTCACTTTACTACTTGATTTTTATATATGTGTGTGGTAGGAATGACTTACAAGGGGAAGATGGAAAGTTCCAAAGGTTGGCCCCAAGCAAACCCGCTGTCTAGGCTCTCACCTAGCTGGCAGGGCCGAAGGCTCACTCGGTGGCAGGTTCCCAAAGTTCCAAAGGTTGGCCCCGAGCAGACCCGCTGTCCAGGCTCTCACCTAGCTGGCAGGGCTGAAGGCTCACTCGGTGGCAGGCTCCCAAAGTTCCAAAGGTTGGCCCCTAGCAGACCCGCTGTCCAGGGTCTCACCTAGCTGGCAGGGCCGAAGGCTCACTCGGTGGCAGGTTCCCAAAGTTCCAAAGGCTGGCCCCGAGCAGACCCGCTGTCCAGGCTCTCACCTAGCTGGCAGGGCCGAAGGCTCACTCGGTGGCAGGTTCCCAAAGTTCCAAAGGTTGGCCCCGAGCAGACCCGCTGTCCAGGCTCTCACCTAGCTGGCAGGGCCGAAGGCTCACTCGGTGGCAGGTTCCCAAAGTTCCAAAGGTTGGCCCCGAGCAGACCAGCTGTCCAGGCTCTCACCTAGCTGGCAGGGCCGAAGGCTCACTCGGTGGCAGGTTCCCAAAGTTCCAAAGGTTGGCCCCGAGCAAGCCCGCTGTCCAGGCTCTCACCTAGCTGGCAGGGCCGAAGGCTCACTCGGTGGCAGGTTCCCAAAGTTCCAAAGGTTGGCCCCGAGCAGACCCACTGTCCAGGCTCTCACCTAGTTGGCAGGACCGAAGGCTCACTCGGTGGCAGGTTCCCAAAGTTCCAAAGGTTGGACCCGAGCAGACCCGCTGTCCAGGCTCTCACCTAGCTGGCAGGGCCGAAGGCTCACTCGGTGGCAGGCTCCCAAAGTTTGAAAGGTTGGCCCGAGCAGACCCGCTGTCCAGGCTCTCACATAGCTGGCAGGGTCGAAGGCTCACTCGGTGGCAGGTTCCCAAAGTTCCAAAGGTTGGCCCCGAGCAGACCCGCTGTCCAGGCTCTCGCCTAGCTGGCGGGGTCGAAGGCTCACTCGGCGGCAGATTGTAAAGACTCCCAAGATTGACTGGGTAAGAAAGGGAAGTTAAAGGCAAAAAGTAAGCGGGGACAAGTCTAGGCATAGGATCGGCGAATGGTGCTCGTACCAAAGGCACTCGCTGGCGAATGGTATAGATATACGTCGCCACTCGGCAAGCGAAGCACGCGGCGAAACTCCGACCGATATGAGGGTTGCGAGACGCCCCGCGATGAACGGGCAAGAACTCCGCCGAGCCAAGTGATCAGCCTCTCGCATGACGACTACTCACGCAAAACGACCGTCTCCGGCAAGTGACCCAGTGAAAGGAGGGCGAAACGTCCCGCGACTAACCTACAGCGTGGAAATAGGGCGAGTTCCCCCTGTAATTCATTGAGTGGCGGCAACAATCGTGCGAATAACGCAACGTCCTAAAGAGCCTAGCGAGACGTGAAAACATAATAGAAAAGCATTCGCAAAAGAGGGCCAGCGTTAATAAAAAGGAGAGGGGGCTTCTGTAAGACCCCCCCTCCCAAATCGGCAGTCCGACCGGGGGATCTTATCGCACACCACCTTTTTTGCACGACGCCGAAGCGATCACGAAGGGTGAAGGTACTAGCTTCTTCAACCCCCTTCCTTGAACACTTCAAGGCATGCGTTGGGGTGGTGTTAAGCGAAAGTCACTACACACCAACAGAGTAAAGAAGCAGTATTCTAGCGGAAGACATCATCAAAGAGTGCGCTTTATAGCACTTAGCGGAAGACGTACTAATATAGCGGAAGATTACTATCACAGGAACCTAAATCTCAAGACCTGCATGAATAATTTCCATACCTCCGTCGCATTAAATCCTGTCCATCGAGGATCCATTGCCAATATATAGATGTGGTGAGGTGGGGCACAACAAAAGGGATGCGTCTTAACAATTTGTACCTGACGTAGCCTGCTTCGTGGCTTCATCCACACATGGGTGCTGTCTCTCGTCCGCACCTATCACCTGTGCTAAGGACAAGTTATTAGAACTACAAACAGAATCCAACTCCTACTAACACACAAACATAATATAACGGTTATAAGGGAGGGGATATCTGGACTCTTATTAGGCCGAGGCAGTCTTCCCACGACCACCGCCTACGTACTCCGTATCGTCCTGCATACGGTCTCAGACCCACGTAGTTCTATTAGTTTCGCACGAGTTGCCCTCCCAGACCATCCGTCGTGCGGGTTGCCTTAGAGTAAAACTCATCGACCATCATATATTCTCCGAAGGCACATTTTCCGAAGGGACATTTCATTCCCGTAGGAATTATTTCTCGAAGGCAACATTTCATTCCCGTAGGAATTATTTCTCGAAGGAAACATTTCATTCCCGTAGGAATTATTTCTCGAAGGCAACATTTCATTCCCGTAGGAATTATTTCTCGAAGGCAACATTTCATTCCCGTAGGAATTACTTTCTGAAGGCAACACTTCATTCAGGTAGGTTTCTGCCAATCACTTGGATGTTTGGCGATCAAGCCCAAGACGCTCCTGAACTTTACTTCCTTCACTGGTACATGAAGTAGCATAAAAGAGTAAAGAGAGAAAAAGGGGATAAGTTGAAGATAAACGAGGTGTATATATAGTAAACCATGGGTGGTCAACTCCCGTAGTCATTACATTCTTCCACGAGTTCATTACCTCATTTGAACACCACCTGCATATATGACCAACTCAACCTCCAGTGTTATAAATAGCGGGCTGGGTAGTGACCATAATTAAGTGTCCGAAAATCGGTTCAGCCCTTCATGTTATATGCCAAATAAAATGAGTTAAGCCATGTATATGAAATATCATATTAATAGTAGAAGGAAAGGAAATGAATCTCTTGTGTTCCCTCAATTAAATACCATATACAACAATACCTTGAAATGAATATTTAATTATTGAAGGCATTAATAATCAGGAACCCTCCTCCCTCCAAATTTCTTCATGTTGGGTATTATTAGAAATGCCCAAGGATAAGAAGAGTTAATATTTACCCCTCCTCTAGTTTTACCATATGTAATTCTCCCTATAGTTACCATTAGGCTAAGGTAAGAAGTAAGCAATTTAAGAGAGATTCCCAAGTCACAGCTGAGAAGGAGTAGAGAGAGAGAGTTGCTTCCAACCACAGAATCAATAGAGGGAGAGAAGATCATAGAAAGGCTAGGATCAGGCCAAATGACTAATGAGGGCCGCATAGGTTACTCAACTAGGGATTTCTATGGTGCACCGAGAAGTTCAAGCCTCGAAGAAAAGTGAACCCAAATTCCACGGCATAATATCGACATCTTATAAAGCAAGAAAATTGAGTTTAGGTTTACCATGGAATAGTAGGTAGATGTAGGAGGCAATTACGAGCTGCTTGATTTACTGTTGGTGTGAGTGAGAAAGCAGCTCTGGATCTTGCTCTTCCAACCCCCTCCAGAACTAGTTTGAAAGTCAATAATAACAATACTAATGCCCGCAAATCTTGCCGGAAAGAACAAATGAGGGAATAAGTCAAAATCTTCTCCGGCTCGTAGGAGAAGCCTTGCGGTCAAATTCCAACAATTAATACTCCATCGTGTCATGAACAAACTGGGAAGCCTAAGCTGGCTGTCCATCAGAACTCATAATTCAATTAGAGCATGAGGCTCACGCTTGGCGAGCTTCACAGCCTCTTACTATATGCCACACGGTCCAAAAATAAACTCGTAAATTCATGAAAGCAAGACAATTAATAATCCCTCCAATATAAAAGTGAGTAAATCGACTAAAAAGAGGAAGAACATCCCACTACCGTGAGAGACGGTAGAGGATTGTTTAACTTAAAACACGAGCCTCCTGTATATAAGAAATTTGAAGTGGAAGCTCCAAACCTTAGTGATATGTCTATGATTGTGAGCTTCTGAAAGGGTATGAAGTGGCTAATGCTAATCATGGATAAACCATGAATGATATCCTGCCCTTATACAGTTTAGAGAAGCCCAACTATTAATGCAACAAAATTAATTAGTCTTTTAGAAACGAACTGGAGATTTGCCCATCCAATGTTGCGGACAATACCATCTTCATTTCGAGAATAGGGGTTATGGCTTAAGAACTTATCTTGGCCATGAAGTATAGTTTATGACTAGAAAATTTATAACAAATCCATTTCCTCAATCGCTTAACCCCAATTGAAATCAAATATGAACTTTGAGATTTCAATCTGTTGATATTAAGAATATGTCATCATACATTTAGGCCGAGTCCGCCCTCCGTATCAGAAATGAAAGTGAGATGGTGAGGTTGAGATAAGGAGGGAATTTATATATCTGATGTTGAACTTACCAAATGAGTGCACATCATCACATATGGCACAAAATAAAAAGTGTGAGAGGAGAAGGAGAGATGGGGAGGGAGAGATATATACTACTAATACTAGTGATCGCCGGTGAGGAAGCAACGAGCTTGAAGTAAATATAAAAATATAGTGGATGGCGGCATCAATTTCCTGTGGAGCTCGACAACCAAGAAGTATAGATGGAGATCCTTCGAAACTTCCAAAAATATGCTTTGCAATATAAAAGAATGTAATATAACTGGTCGAAACTAGGCACCAGTAAATAGCCACCATGACAATAAGCCACCCCTCCAAACAATTCATGTATTTAATGCCCATAACTAGTTTATATAGCATTCATATCCTTTGCCTTGCCAAGCATACATTCCTTGATAATGGCGTTTTGACCAAACTCACCGGAGCAAATAAGCCGCGCCAAACGAAGCCCACCAAGGTCGTGAGGAAGAGATGAAGCTCTTTTTTTTTTAAACGTCTCATTATGCACATCAAAGTCCGTAAGTGATGCCCCAAAATGGGATCACTTTTGAACCAGCCTTATATGAATATACATATATAAGAACTTGCACAGATAGATTGTTTTGACTTAACAACAAGTTGTGTGTCAAGCATCAAAATATATATGTTTATTTTAATCTATGAATCAACATAACCGACTCACGAGTAGTAATACAATTTCAAGGTAGGGGATTTGAGTTCAGTTTTGAAGGTAGCTGTAATTAAAACTATTAATAGCACTCCCAGGTAGTAGAAATTAGCCTCCTAATTAATCCCATGTTGGTGAGCTTATGCGGCTTAAACCTACTCATTACCAATTTAGAGAAGCAAACATCTACATCCTTAAAACCAGCAGAGAGGGAGAGAGAGAGAGAGAGATTCAATCTCCATCCCTTTTGGAGTAGTTCGACTCCATTAATCCACGCCTAATCAAGAGGTAAGAGGTAGATTTTCTGCCATGAGAGGGAGAGTAGAGGAAATAGGAAGAAGGAGAAATGGGGAGGGGAGACCTTGCCGTCCCCCTGAAGAGGAGATGAGCCGCCCATTTTATGGCCATGTCCGACCAATTCGGTGCCTCCAGCCAGGAGGGAGATCTGATTCCTCCACCGGTGAGCTTCTTCTCCCATTTCCTCCGCCCATGGTTTTCCTTCCGCGCGTGGTTTTCCTTCCGCCCGTGGTTTTCCTTCCGCCCTGGTTTTCCTTCCGCCAAGCTGCTGTTTGGATTAAGGCAATGGTTCTTTATTATATATATATACATATGTATATATATATATATATATATATTTATATATATAAACACATACTTGTATAATCATAGCTTCCATAACAGGTGTGGGAAACAAATGTATCGAGGGTGTCGTTGCGCTCGTGTCAATCATCTGATGCTAACAAAATCATCCGAGGTTGACTCCAAGTCTGTTCACTCATAAATATTTGTTTGAGTCAGTATGTAACTTCAAATAACTTATTTCAGTCAACTCTCTCGATTTACGTCAGAAACGAACGAAACAAATTCTATTGCACTCTTATCGTCCATACGAGTTCAACGCAACTGACCGAATCCAATTCGGAGCTCGTCTGCTCGTTAATCTAAGATGGCGTTGTTGCGACGCTCGATATTACTTAAACTAGTCATTTTCCCCAAATGACATCGGATTGGAACGAAACGAATTCTGTTGCACTCGTATCGACCATACGAGTCTGATGCAACTGTCGGAAGTTGATTCGGAGCACGTATGCTCCTTATTCTAAAACTGCGTCGTCGTGACGCGCTACGATACTCAAAACGGTCACTTTCACCAAATGACCTCGGATCGGTACGAAACGAACTCCGTTGCACTCGTATCGACCATACGAGTCTAACTCAACTGACAGAAGTCGATTCGGAGCACGTATGCTCCATATTCTAAAACTGCGTCGTCGTGACACGCTACGGTACTTAAAACGGTCACTTTCACCAAATGAACTCTGATCGGAACGAAACGAATTCTGTTGCACTCGTATCGACCATACGAGTCTAACGCAACCGACGGAAGTCGATTCGGAGCACGTATGCTCTATGTTCTAAAACTGCGTCGCCGTGGCGCGCTATAATACTCAAAACGGTCACTTTCACCAAATGACCTCTGATCGGAACAAAACGAATTCCGTTGCACTCGTATCGACCATACGAGTCTAACGCAACTGCCAGAAGTCGATTCGGAGTACGTATGCTCAATAAACAACTTTGACGTTGTGGCGAAGCACGATGCTACCCAAAACAGTCATTTCTCTAAATGACCACCTCTATGTGGTGAAGGTCGGGTCGTGATTGCCTTATGACCCGGCCTAGATTCCTCCAAGGGTTCAACTGAACCGGCTAGACCCCTTTTCAAAGTCGGGATGTTACAGGTTCCGCCCCCGATATATTTCAAAATAGAAGCGTGAGATAAAAGTTCATCACAAATTACATTCAGGGATTCCTAGGGCTATCGCCAGAAAGGCCGCAGCTTTCGTCTGAGTCGACGAGGATGGTCCCATCTTTCCGCAGAGGATCCTCATCCTCGGGGACAGGAACTGGCACGAAGATGTCCGGCACGACCTGACTGGCGGAGAGCGTCTCGGCGCCTTCCTTCAGGTGTCCGACATCGCGAAGTACCTGCAGCGTGTGCTCCGCGGCGTCCTGCGCACTCTCCTGCAGCAACTCCTCAAACTCATAATCGGAGTAAAGATGTTTCTTACTCCCTTCCCCGAGGTTTAAGGCCGCAGCATCTCGCAGATGCTGGATCTCGGCTTTTGACTTCCGAACCTCATCCACCAGCCTGGCCACCCGCACGCGGAGCATGGTGGTGCTGGTAATATCCTGTGATGAGGGAGATAGTAAGACGGGGAGCAGAAAAGCAAAAACACAAATTCTTTCGGGAAATTGCGTACCTCCCGAACGGGGCGATGGGCAAGAAGAGTCTCGGCAGCCTCCAACTTGAGCTTCATCTCCAAGACCTCGGCGGAAGCGAGGGATCGAGTAGCCTCCACATCTCTAAGGATCCGCGTGAGGTTGATGCTGCAGCGCGAAGACATATGGGCGAGCTCGAAGGCTCGGAGGAAAGCTCGTGAGGTCTCGTGAGCGAGCACCTGGGTCTTTTCGGCATCGAAGGCATCCGCGTTGTCTCTGTCATAGATAGCATAGCCGATGGCGTGGGCTTCACCGCTGGCTACCTCGGTCTCGATCCAGGAAGAAGGGAGGGTGGACATCGATATCCTGTTCGCATTCCTGTCCCACTGAACGAGCGGGGCTCCTATGGGATCCATGAACTTTTCACCGTGCGCAAAATTTCGATGGTCTCTGGGCAGCAGCTTCGAACGAATCTCCTTCTACAGAGCCGAGGTTCCGGCCGGAGCATTCGTGGTAGGAGCCTCAACTAAGGTTCCCTTATCCTTCGCGGGTGGGGGTCATCTCGTTCATAGGGGAGGGTGCTTTACCTTTCGCGGAGGTGGGGGTTTTAGATTTCTTAGAAGAAAGGGCGGGAGGGGGAGCATCCGGCTTCCGCTTCTGGCCACCAGACTTAGAAGCTGCCAGGTCATCCCGACAGAGTTCTGCGGCAGCCCGCGCTGCAGACAGAGAAAGTCCCAAGGCCGTCGCAGCCAGAAGAGGGGGATGGAGCGGAAAGTCGCGCACACCTGCATTCGTAACAAGTTCACTCAGCTATAAAGAGAAGGGAAGAGACAAATTTGAGCATACCGAAACCACCCAAACTTACCCTCTCCGGGAGAAATGGGCGGGAGCGAGTTGACATTTCACCGGAGATAGACAACATCCATCCTGGGCTCCAAGATGTACTGGTGGAGCTTGGCCTCATGACCGCCCAGGGACGGGGGTTTGATGGTCGATTCTTCCTCTTGCACAGGCGTGAAGAGAACGTTACCAAAGTTCCCGCGGACGAAGACAAAGTTGCGGGTCCAATCGTGGTTCTTGTTCACGAGACCGGCCACTTTTAGTGGACTCTGGCCCGAAAAGAAGGTCGTCCCGCTCTTCGCCTGAAAGGTAAAGAGCTTGCGGAAAACGGGGAGGCTAAACTCTATTCCCTCCTCACGCAAGTAGCAGGCGAACCCCACCAACATGGCAATAGAGTTCGGATTAAGCTGGGTGGGAATGACTCTGAAGTAGCGGAGCGTCTGGCGAAGCTCCGGCCAGATAGGTAGGCGGAAGCCCACCTCGAAGTGCTCCAGCGGAACCGTGAGGGTTCCCGGGGCAAAGGTATTGATGCGGTCGTCTGGCCCAGGGCGGGTTGCGGAAAAGGCCGGCGGAACGTAGTCCTCAACAGTGGTCATGTATTCCTCTTCGGTGAGATCGCAGGGGTCGAAATCCTGCTGAGCAAACGCGCTCGCGCACTTACCTCTGCCATCTGGTTCGCCACCCATCTCGCGAGAGTGAGAAAAATCCGAGGTTGCGCGGATGAGAGAAGGGCGAGTGCTTGTGAGAGGAGAGAGATGGACAATCAAAGTGAAACGTAATAAATGAAGTTGATGACCAACTATTTATAGAAAAGTAAAACTCAGGGGGTTTCCTAGGCAGCGGGTGTGCGGATAGTGACCGCGCTTCTCCGATGCCTCGGAACCCACGCCAAGACTTCTCGCCTGTTGGAAG
Source organism: Dactylorhiza incarnata (assembly GCA_033032865.1). Classification (NCBI taxonomy): domain Eukaryota; kingdom Viridiplantae; phylum Streptophyta; class Magnoliopsida; order Asparagales; family Orchidaceae; genus Dactylorhiza; species Dactylorhiza incarnata. The sequence continues at coordinate 21,125,191 of JAWHQI010000011.1, read as the reverse complement.
CGAAGACAGAATGAATGGTCGCCAGACGAGAAGTAGGGCGGTAAAAAAAACATATATATATATATATTTGGATGGCGTACAAGATGCCAGCATTCGGCGGAAGCATAAAAAGCTACAAGAAACCAAGACGGAATAGGAGGAGAAAAGAGTCATTCACAGAACAATCAGAAAATTATTACAGAACCAAAGGAGTCTAGTAACGTCTTTGCGAAATGCTAGCAGCGGGGCCAAGGGAGCGAGTGTCGGTAGGCTAATGCTCGATCCAATGCCATCGACCCCGACCTTGCGTCCCCGCCTCCGGAGGCATTCGCGGGTAGTAATAAGCGTTCATAGCAGTGATTTCCTGGTTGGCCAAATGCAGCTGGTCCCTGGCTCGGGCAGCGTGTCTCCCGGGAGAAAGTTCCCCGCCCTCATCACACAGGCGATCCACCTCAGCAAGGAGGCGCGCACAATCCCGACGAAGAGACTTCAGTTCGCGCCTTGTGTCGATCCGCTGCCCGTCCAGCTGTCCTGCGAGGTCCCGCTGCATGAATATGAGTTTGCCGAGCACCTCTTTCATTTGCTCCTTCATGGTGTGGGCGTCAGAAGGGTCACCTAAAAAATCTGAAAGCTCTCCAGGGGAAGGAGGCGGCGAGACCATCCTTTCTCCCCCCTCATAACAGGATCCCATGGGGGAGGCCTCTCGGAAAACTGCGAAGACAGAAATGTTAGTTTTGACAAGTAAAAAAGAGGAAGACATGTGTCAGGACGGGTGAGCTCACTAACCCGGCACAGACATGCCTTGCTTGGGGGGAGGGAGCGTGGAAGGCTGCCATTCGAATAAGCTAGTGGTAGGATACAGGGATTTCCCTCTCCCGGGAGGGTAAGGCACCTGGGTGGCGGCTGTAAGAATACGGCCAAGGTCTCGACCCGGAGAGCCACCGCGCCCATTTGCGGAGGTAGGAGGTCCCTGGCGAAGAGGAGAGAGACGAGAGGTGGCAGGCCGTTATGCGGCGTCAGGATTAAGTGCTGCAAAAAGTAGCGATCAGAGGCGGGAAATTTGCGAAATAATTACACTATTTTCAGATTACCTGTTTGCTGCAGAGTTCATCCCGAGTACTCAAAGGAGCAGGGTTCTCGTGAGGAGGGGGTCTCGCATAATCAGGCCGGGGCGTTGCGGTTTTCACCGAAGCGGTCTCACGACCTTTCTCCAGAACGTATGCCTCCTGCAAATGGTTAGCACCATGGTAATGACACTATCTCGAGGGTCGGCAGGGGTATCAAAGGAAGTAGGAATACCTGCATCTGAGTATCGAGCGAGGGGTTATTTTCCGGATGGGGATATTCCGAGGCAGACTCGCCTCCCGCACGGTCCCTCCAGAGCGCCAGGGCTCTCCTAGAGCGGAAGGGAGAGTTATGGTCTTTCTTCGAAGAGCGCCAGGGGGCGAACCGGATAGTTTTAGGGGCATTTTTCTCCTGGGCCGCGGCCAGGCTATCCAGCATCTCTTGCGAGATCGGCTTCGGGGACGGTCTCATGAAGGCCATCTCAAAGTGGCGAAAGCTCAAAATGTAGGAGGAAGTTGTGCCGAAGAAAAGAGAGCGCTCTGAAGAAAATGCTCGGGGCAGGGATATATATATAGCACAGCGGTGGGACCCACAGAAAGATTCTGTCCAGATCAGCAGGACACTCCTCGAATACCAGGTTGGACTGTTCTTTTCGAGCGGAAGATCCGCTCGCAAAGAGCGGGGATTGTGTACAACCCGTATTCGCCGAGAGGTCCCACCCAGAATCAAGGTCACTAGAAGGAGAGATGTTTTGGACAAGTAAACATTCGCATGAGCCAAAAGGGGCTTTGGCCCGAAGAGCATGTGGAAGCACTCACTAGCGAGAATGCGCTGGAGCGCGGACGGACGGGCGTATGAGGGTCGAGGCCCCGCTTGCTTGGGGAATCAGGAAGTAAGTGAATGGTGCCTTCACGGACCACTTGCCCAGGGAGGCAAGTGGTGCCTTCAGGGACCACTCGCACAAGGGGATCTGGGGGTAAAATGACCTGGATACCCCATGTGGGCTGCTAATAGCCCCTCAGAACAGCGGAGTTAGGCTGTTAGCAGACCAATTTGGGGTGCGTTTAGTAAGAACAAACATCAGACTCATGCTATTTGCAGTCCAAGATTAGAAAATCTATAAATAGACCCTTAAGGTAACCTTGGAGGAGATCGGATCTTTTTTCAAGCTCTCTCCTCCAGGCAATTTTCGGAGTTGGCTGCTAGTGCCCTCCAAGGTGCCCGACTGGGCATTGGTTTGGGAGGGGAAGCTCTCTAAGATCTTTCAGGTGTGTGGCGGGACCTCCTCGCTGCAGCCTTGGGTCTGTTCCAGTTTTTCCATCCAAAGTCAGGAGAGTTTAGTGCGGGAGAAGTTGTCGCAGGTTACACCCCCGGTGGCTCCGAACTCAGAGACTGGTTGACGGTTTCAACAAATACCTTGTGCATGGGAACTATGATACGACTCAAGCTCCTCGGTGGGAACCTCAAGCTTGGAGCTAGCTGTGCAGAACTCCCAGACAGACAATAATACCAACGATATGAGACATCGTCCTCCCCGTCCACGTAGTGGCACTTTCAGAATCGGTCAAATACAATGTCCAGTTCGTCATCGCATAAGTTGATTCGCCTTGTGACGCGATATTCAGGAGCATCCAACTTGACACGCTGCAGCATGAAACCTCCATGGTGGGCCGCATGGAGAGCAAAGAGAATATCCTTCAAAACTCAGTTTGTTACCTCAGAGTCACGATGACCAAGGTTCTTTGGATCGCTCATGGGCCCCCGTAAATCCTGAATCCTGAGAAACTTCGCTCAGAGAAGAGTCGTATGGTCCCAACACTGAAAGCAATTGATCTCCTGACATCAACAAGTCAACTACAACTTGAAACCATTGGCCAACAGAGGAAGGGACAATAACTGCTCGCGGAGGCCGGTCAGCCTAACCAGAGCCATTCGGTCTGTCCCCGAGGGCTAATGAACCAGAAAACCCAGGTCTACACATCATTAGACGCCTCCCGCGAGCATATCTTATTTATGATCTACAACAACAAGATTATCAAGTGGCCAGGACCGCTTCCTCGCAACACGGGGAATCAATCCCAATTTTGCGACTTTCACAGGGTCCTAGGGCACCATACAATGCAATGCTTATGCTTGAAGGTTGAAATCGAGCACCTCGTCCAGTCGTGGAACCTTAAGGTCTATCGCAAAATAGCTCAGAAGCAAGCAACTCAGGAAAAGGCAACTGAGGTCCAGTCACCGGAATGACCGGTGCATAAACCACCGCCGCGCATTATGCTGGATGATCGGGAGAACCCGTGCAAACGCTACACAGGAGAACTAAGAATCAGGCAAGAGAGCCCTACATTATCTATGCCTTTGTTTTGTTTGTTTAAAACTATTATCAAACATTAAGTCACAATTTCGTACTTGTGCACATACATTTGATTTTAATTAATTATGATGTGATTGCTTTTAACTTTATCCCATTGCAGGAATACTCACGTCACTGACCGCGCACTAACAGCTTGGATGCATCCGCTCTTCGACGTCGTAGTCGGTCATGGCATCGCCAGGGGCCGCACCCTCACAGTCGCCAATGGTTTAAGGCATCCACCCTTCACTGGTTTTCCGGGGCCAATCCCCCTGACCACGCACTACTGGCTTGAAGCATTCGCCCTTCGCCATTGTAGTAGGTCACATCACTGTACAACCCCCATATTTGTCGAGCAAGCCGACCATGATGCGGACAAGTTAATATTTCTAAGCATTATCCATAAGAAAAGAGGGGAGAAGGGAATTCAAAGTAAAGATTGCGAATGGACCAACGGGTCCACTCGCCTGGCCATTAATGCAGAAAAAGGAGCAGGTGGACTTCGGTCTACTCGCCAGGCGCAAAGAGGGTGCTCAACGCCAAGGAGGGTGAGCCACTGTCCAAGGGAGGCGAGTGGACTTCCGTCCACTCGCCCGGCGCCCAAGGGGGGCGAGTGGTGAGTGGACTTCCATCCACTCGCCCGGCGCCCAAGGGGCGAGTGGACGGAGTCCACTCACCCGCCCGGCGAGTGGACTCCCGTCCACTCGTCCGCTCGGCGAGTGGACTCCCGTCCACTCGCAGGCGCCCAAGGGGCGAGTGGACTTCTGTCCACTCGCCCGCCGGCCACGAGGGCCCGGCAAGTTGGCGAGTGGGTTTCGGTCCACTCCCCCGGCGCCCAGAAGGAGAGTGGAAAAGGTCCACTCGCCTAGTGCAAGGGGGACGAGTGGACCTCGGTTCACTCGCCCAGCGCCAGGGGAAAAGTTGGAGTGTATCGTGGTTCATATTTTTCAGAAAGCGGTAGTCGGCAATTTGTAGACCATTTTGGCTATCCACATACCATTTTTTAGGAAGTCTATAAATAGACCCCAATAGGCACCTTGGGAGGGGTTCAGATCTTCTCTTCCTCGCGTGTTACTAGTGAGCTAGCACTCCTACCCTCTGTCTGACTAGTCGATAGGCAGGTGTTCCTTAGTGCTCTCCAGGGTGCCCAGGCTCAGTATTGGCTTGGGAGGGGAAGCTCTCTTTGATCTTTCGGGTGTGCGGTGGGACCTCCTCACTGCAGCTCAAGGGGTCTGTTTTGGGCTTCAAGTCCCCATTCGGTGCAAGGTTCTTCGACTCTCAGCGACCCGTCACGCATTCTAACTCAGATCAAGTAAGGGTTAGCTACATACACATTGCGAACGTCAAAGACAGTTTTCTGGTTTCAACATTCTGGTGCGGTAAGCATGGAATCAGCTGGTTCAGAAAGACCTGAGTTGGTCTTATGACTGGGAGCAACGAGCCAGGGAACTCGCCCCTCCTAACGAGTACATGAAGAAGAGTGACTTTGAAAAGTTTAGGAACTCAATCCTGCAGCTCAAGGGGTCTATTTTGGGCTTCAAGTCCCCATTCAGTGCAAGGTTCTTCGACTCTCAGAGACCGGTCACGCGTTCTAACTCAGATCAAATAAGGGTCAGCTACATTCCCGTTGCGAACGTCGAAACCAGTTTTCTGGTTTCAACAAGCACCACCATGGGCCGTCGCCTCACAGTTGCCAACATTTCAAAGCACCCGCCCTTCAACGGTTTTCTGGGGCCAATCCCCCTGACTACACACTACCGGCTCGAAGCGTCCGCCCTTCGCCTTTGTAGTAGGTCACAACACCATCAGGGCCTGCCTCCCTCACGTTTGCCAATGGGTCGAAGAGTCCGCCCTTCACACTTTTTTGGGGCCAGTCCCTTTGACCACGCACTACCTGCTCGAAGCGTCCTCCCTTCACCATTGTAGTAGGTAACAACACCGTCAGGCCTTGCCCCCTCGCAGCCGCCAACGGTTCTAAGTGCTCGTCCTTCACTGGTTTTCTGGTGCCAGTGCACCTGTTCGCGCACTACCAGCTCGAAGCGTCCGCCCTTCTCCATTGCAGTAGGTCACAGCACCGCCAAGGCCTGCCCCCTCGCGGTCGCCAACGGTTCGAAGCATCTACCCTTCACTGGTTTTCTAGGGCCAGTCCACCTGACCGCGCACTACTTGAATGTATCCTCTCTTCGCCGTCGTAGTAGCTCACGACACCGCTAGGACCTGCTCCCGCCCCCCCCCCCCCCCCCCCCCTCACGATTGTCATCGGTTCAAATGAGAAATCTCTTCACCATCATAGTAAGCCCGCTCTTCGACTACATTTATCGGTTCAATTGAGAAATCTCTTCACCGTCATAGTAGTTCTACACCCAAGACCGCGTACACGGTTAGTCGGGATGAAAGGTCCCTACACCGGAATTGTAAACTTGAATCTCTCCACCAAGCAACTCAGGCCTCAACACTAAACAACAAGCTTGTCACGTTCTCAGACGCAAACGATGAGCGGTAAACTCGCAATTGATAAGGACAAGAGATAAATCCCTCCTGCACCAGAGCCAAGCGACGGCTTCTAGAAAGATCGCATAACGACAAGCTCATAACTGCGCAAGTCATGATAATTACCTAAATGAGCTCGCACACCCAAAGATATTGTTGGGTTTTCTACATACCATTTTGGAAATGATAAAAGCATATCAAATATGCTCAGCGGAAGAAACAAACAAGAGCAACCCTAAACAGTTCAAGGATCTTGCGATTTCATGAATCAAGAAATCAGAAAAGCAATACATTGCAATACCTAAAAGGGATTGAGTCAAAACTCAACTGAGGGCTCCACAACTGAAATCCAGAGAACAGTCGATGAGTCCCAAACGTCGAAATGGATCGGCGCCTCTACGGGAGTCCACACGAGCGAAAGGAGAACCCTAGCTTCTTGTCGCATAAGAACTAGGCGAAGAAGAAGAGTCCTCTTCGTCTCCCACTAACTGCTAGGTCTGATGTCAGGGAGAGGCGGCAGCGGCGTCGGGGTGCGGGAATGGCCGATCGGAACTCCTCCGTCGCACACGTCGGAACTCTTCCGTCGCCCTCTCTAATTTGCAAAAGAGGATCGCACGCTTAGGGTAAAGAATCGTATTCTATTTGTACCCGGGCAAGAAAGAGAGGCTATCTGCACACCCACGACATATATTGGAGTAAACAAAATTCGTCGAGTGAACTTTTCACTGAAGAAATTCATCGAGTAACAAACTGAATTCGTCGAGTAAAATAGAATTCGGCGAGTGAACCTTTCACTAACAAATTCGTCGAGTAACAAATGATTCGTCGAGTAATCATAAATTCGTCGAGTCATGAATTCGTCGAGTAATCATAAATTCGTCGAGTAACATATGATTTCGTCGAGTAATCATAAAATCGTCATTCGACAAACTTAAGTAAGAGTCATCGAGACACTCTCGACGACTCGACTTGAAAACTCATCAACACGCTCCATACAATATTCACAATACCTGTGGAGCATTTAGTTGACTCGACCCTATTCCAATAAGTCATAGGATTGGTCCTTCACTCATATCCAATGTGAGTAAGACCAACACAATTCTTTCTCCAACTTCTCCGAACACTCTTGTGTGTGACCCCATAGGCTCATATCATGTTGGCAGTGAGACTAGATGCTTGGTCACTTCCAGATCACCATGGAAACTCTAACAGTCTCCCACTTGATCTTGAACGTATCAAACAAAAGTCTCACAAACAATGAGAGGCATCTAGCAATACATCATTGCTACCCAAGCAATAAGAGTTCATAACTCAACAAGCCTATCTTCACCAATGTACCAGTGCTATCAGGTCCCTTTGTCCATTACATCCGGATAGAACTAGAGGCGTGGACTGTGACACCCTCATAATTGTTCAATCCTAGTTTCATGATCTAGAATAGACCTTAAGAGAGTGGTAAGCTCAATATCACATATTGGCTCAACCCAGCATGGTCATGCATTTCTCAGTCCCATTCCATCAAGGGGCCCATAGATGTAACTCCTGTCATAAAGGAGAACAAATCCCATATCTGTCCACACACAAACACCCAAATGAATCGTAACATAACCAATAACCACCCTTATCATCAACCTTTCTCAAGGAAGACTTTAGATGGCTTCAAAGTATGCTCTTCCTCACTTGATGAATGTTGTGACTTCAGGTCAAAGAACTACAAGCACCATTGTCAGTTGAGACCTACTTGTGACACGTTCATATAACAATCCACAAAGTAGTCTCAAGGTGGGTATGTCTAGTACAACTTGTTCACTAACAAGTACCCATGTGATGACTCGATATCATAATATCGTGACCTGTGAGAACCGGTCATCAGTCAACGCACATGCTAGTCTTAACGTACCATCATTGCCCCTCGACTTCTAAGATGATACTCCGACTAGGGACCATTTAGAATGAAGCTTCTTGTTATACATAGGCCCTCACATTCAAGTCACATACTTGAATTCCTATGGAAGCAAACATTCTAAGGGCATTTATTATGCTAATCTATCAAATAGAAACTATTGACATAATAATAAGAATTTTCCATAAATGTAAAATGAAAAACATAGTGCATAACACAATTCATCAAATGAATAAACAACCAACAAACATAAAATCCACAAGGCTCTCACTAAATACGATCATTCAGGTATCTAATACCCATTGATCTAACATGACCATCATGCATATTTTGCGCAAGAGGCTTTGTTAGTGGATCCGCTGTGTTTTCTTCAGTCGGTACTCTGCAAATGTTCACATCTCCTCGATCGACAATCTCTCAAATAAGATGGAATCGCCAAAGTATGTGCTTAGAGCGCTGATGCGATCTAGGTTCGCTAGCTTGGGCTATTGCACCATTGTTGTCACAGAAGAGAACTACGGGACCAATAATGCTAGGAACTACACCAAGCTCGTTGATGAATTTCCTAATCCACACAGCCTCCTTCGCCGCATTTGCAGCAGCGATATACTCAGCCTTAGTCATAGAATCGGCAACTGTCTCTTGCTTGGAACTCTTCCAGCTTACAGCTCCTCCATTAAGGCAAAATACAAAACTTGATAGGGACTTTGAATCATCCCTATCAGTCTGGAAGCTAGCATCCGTGTAACCCTGTACAACGAGCTCTTCCTCTCCACCATACACCAAAAACATATCCTTAGTCCTTCTCAAATACTTTAGGATATTCTTGACAGCAATCCAGTGGCCATCACCGGGATCAGACTGATTCCTGCTCGTCATGCTTAAAGCATAAGAGACATCGGGTCGAGTACACAACATTGCATACATGATTGATCCAATTGCCGAAGCATATGGAATCAATTTCATGCGGTCCTTATCTTCCAAAGATTTAGGACACTGGTCCTTAGAGAGACTCACACCATGTGACATGGGTAAGAATCCCTTCTTGGACTCAAGCATGTCGAACCATTTCAACACTTTCTCAATGTATATACTCTGGGTCAAACCCAGCAACTTCTTCGATCTATCTCTATAGATCTTAATACCAAGTATATAAGTCGCTTCACCCAAGTCCTTCATAGAAAAGCAGTTCCCTAGGTTGTTCTTAACAACTTGTAGGGTCAGAATATCATTCCCGATCAACAGTATGTCATCTACATACAGTATCAGGAAGACAACAATGCTCCCACTAATCCTCTTGTAAACACAAGGCTCATCCTCGTTCTTGATGAAACCAAACTCTTTGATTTTTCTCATCAAAATGCAGATTCCAACTTCGAGAAGCTTGTTTCAATCCATAAATGGATCGATTCAACTTGCATATTTTAGTGGCTTCACTTGGATAAACAAAACCCTCGGGTTGTGTCATATACACTTCCTCAAGGAGGTTTCCATTAAGGAAAGCCATTTTGACATCCATTTGCCAGATCTCGTAGTCATAATATGCAGCAATATCAAGTAGAATTCTGATGGACTTGACCATGGACACAGGGGAAAAGTCTCATCATAGTCAATACCATGAATTTGCCTAAAACCTTTAGCCACCAGCCGGCCTTTGAATGTTTGTACATTCCCATCCTTGTCGGTCTTCTTCTTGAAGACCCACTTGCACACTATGGGTCGTACCCATTCAGGTGATTCCACCAAGGTCCAAACTTGGTTTGTATACGAGTCCATTTTAGATTTCATGGCCTCAAGCCACTTCTCAGAGTCTGGTTCATTCATAGCCTCTTGGTAGGTTGCAGGATCATCATCTTGATCCATAAGCAACAGATTACCTATTTGAGACACGAGAAATCCATATCTCTCGGGCTCAAATCTTTGTCTACCGGATCTATGTAGGACTTGTGTTTCTTGAGTAGGCTCTCTAACTGCAACTTCTTGTAGTCCTTGCTCATGTTCCAATTTCAGTTCGTTCATTGTTTGTGGTTCTTGAACTTCTTCAAGTTCTACCTTTGCAGTCTTTCTGGATAAGAACTCTTTCTCCAAAAAGACATCAGTCCTTGCGACAAACACTTTACCCTCGGACGGCAGGTAGAAGTAGTACCCTTTGGTTTCCCTGGGATACCCCACTAGATAACATTTATCCGATTTGGGTTCCAGCTTGTCAGGAATTTGATGTCGTATGTATGCCTCACAGACCCAAATCTTTATGAACGACATACTAGGATGCTTCCTAGTCCATATCTTATATGGTATATTTTGAACCGTTTTAGTCGAAACTAGATTTAGTGTGAAAGAAATAGTCTCTAGAGCAAAACCCCGGAAAGAAACGGGCAGATCTGCATGACTCATCATCGACCGCACCATGTCTAACAAGGTACAATTTCTCCTCTCAGAAACACCATTATGTTGTGGTGTTCCGGGCGGAGTGAGCTGTGATACAATACCACACTCTTTGAGATGATCACGAAACTCATGACTCAGATATTCGCCACCTCGATCAGATCGGAGTGCTTTTATCCTTTTTCCGAGTTGGTTCTCTACTTCATTCTTAAACACTTTGAACTTTTCAAAGATTTCATATTTGTTCTTCATAAGAAACATGTATCCGTGTCTACTGAAATCATCAGTAAATATAACGAAGTAGTAGAACCCACCTCTAGCCATAGAACTCATGGGTCCGCATACATCACTATGTATTACACCCAAGAGATCATCAGCCCTCTCACTACAACTAATGAAAGGAGCTTTCGTCATCTTGCCTAATATACACGACTCGCATCTCTCAAATGATTCATAATCAAATGAGTATAGTAGTCCATATCTATGGAGCTTGGATATGTGTTTCTCGTTTATATGGCCTAAACGATAATGCCAAAGGTACGTAGGGTTCGAGTCATTTGTTTTTAGTCTTTTAGTGTTTTCTACATTATAGATCGGATGGTCTAAGTTCAAAATATATAAATCATTACACAATTGGGCTACACCATAACACACATCATTCATAAAAATTGCACAATAATTGTTCTTAATTATAAACGAAAAACCTTTCATGTCAAGACATGAAATAGATATAGTGTTTCTAGTTATGGCTGGAACAAAATAACAATTATCAAGTTCTATTACAAGACCAGTGGGCAAAGAAAGACAATAGACACCAACGGCGACGGCAGTACTCTTGCTCCATTTCCGACGCGCAGGTCTACCTCCCCTTTACCCAGCATTCTTCTCCTTCTCAGTTCCTGCACATTTGTACAAATGTGAGAACCGCATCCGGTTCCAATACCCAAGATGAAGGAGCAGAAAGGTTTATCTCTATAACGTAAATAACTGAAGTGGAAGTCACACTTCCCTTCTTCTTTTGCAGATCCTCAATATAGAGGGGACAGTTCTACCTCCAATGCCCTGCCTTACCGCAGTGGTGGCACTTTCCTTCTTTCGCCAGACCTTTCCTTTTCAGTGCAGAAGATTTGGGATCAATATGAGACTTAGATCCTATCTTCGTCTTCTTAGATCCCTTAGTCTTGCCCTTGCCTTTATGCACCATCAGTATGGGGCTAGCAAGATTGACCTTCTTCATATTATTTTCGGCAGTTCTCAACATGCCTAGGAGCTCGGGCAGTGTCTTGTCTATTTCATTCATGTTATAGTTCAAGACGAACTGCTCATAACTGTCCGGCAACGATTGCAGGATCAGATCTGTGGCCAACTCTTGGCCCAAGGGAAACCCCAGTCTGTCAAGGTTCTCTATATACCCAATCATCTTGATTACGTGAGTCCTTACTGAGTCTCGAGCTCCCATCTTGCACTGAAACAGTGCCTTGGATATGTCAAACCTCTCTTGCCGAGCTTGCCCCTCGAACATTTTCTTGAGGTGCTCGATTATCTCATAACCACACATGCTCTCGTGTTGCTTCTGAAACTCAGAGGACATGGTAGCAAGCATGAGGCATTCCACATCCAAGGTATCATCTTGATACTTCTTGTAAGCATCTTTGTCTGCTCGTGGAGCATTCCCGGTCGACTTTGTAGGGGCATCCCCTTCCAAGATATAGAGCTTGCGCTCTTGCCTGAGAATAATTCTCAGGTTTCTGTACCAGTCAAGAAAATCCGTCCCGTTGAGCTTGTCCTTCCCAAGGATACTCTCAGGGACAAGGTGGAGTGAGATCCACTTGCCATGGATATTCTACAAGGAATTTTGCAAAGTAAAATTTTAGTACTATATTTCAAAGTACATTTTATTCAATAAGGACTTTTATTAAAAGCTCCCACTATTTTAATCAAATCGACAACCCTTAATTTCGATTCAGAGAGTTTATGCGAGCTGCTCTCTTAGTGGACAAGATCCGTATTTCACCAACACAATGAGTCCGCTTTGGCATTCCTCTCATAATGCGGTTTTTTAGGTAGACAACACTTGTTAATTGCATCACTATGCAACTCTTGTATGGTTGGTGAATAACTCTTTATTCGCATCCATCATATGGAGCATGCCAACCCTATGTCTCTAGGCACTCAACCTTTGAGGTCACCTAGTTAAGATAGACCCGATGTTGACAATGACATATAACAATTATCCGCTCGCACCCTTACCAAGATAGATTAATGCACCTTGCTTTGGCAAGCACACACTTCATCGATCGAGGCAGGAAGAGTGTCATCCATCGGAAGGCATCCGTATACTTAATATTGGATAAGGGATTTTATTATTCAACCGATGAACATTTCATTGTGATTAACATTTAATCACAGTGCACATTCACAAAATAGAAATATAACATTTGAAAACCAAATGCATCCCCTATGTGCACGAAAACAAATTATCAACACTTTGAAAAGAGGGGCTAAATCTGAACACTTAGAACACTTCTAAATCTCCAGATTTACATGCATTGAACACAGGCAAAACAACTCCACTTATGCAGTATACAAGCTCGTCTCTCAATGTCAGATTCAAAATCTAAGACATTTGATTTCACAAATCATTTTAAGGGGCGGTTACTGCAAAGGAGAAATAATTTCTGAAACAATGAAATCGCAACGCAATCACATGCATTCCTGGCGGGGTTCCAAGGGGCAGCGCCCCTGGCGGTGATCTCGCTGACCGATCAGGGAGCGGGGTCAAGGGGCAGAGCCCTTGCGAGGTGTGGGGCAGAGCCCCGACCAAATTTTGAAAACACACCACCGGAAACCTCACAAAATACATCAAATCTGATGTTCTAGGAAGAAATCTACACATTTAGAACGCTTTTAAATTTCTAGATTTGCACGTATGGGATCGCAACCTCCCTCTAATACCACTGTTGGGTTTTCTACATACCATTTCAGAAATGATAAAAGCATATCAAATATGCGCAGCGGAAGAAACAAACAAGAACAACTCTAAACAGTTCAAGGATCTTGCGATTTCATGAATCAAGAAATCAGAAAAGCAATACATTGCAATACCTGAAGGGGATTGTGTCAATACTCAACCGAGGTGCTCCACAACTGATATCCAGAGAACAGTCGATGAGTCCCAAGCATCGAAATGGATCGGCGCTTCTACGGGAGTCCACACGAGCAAAAGGAGAACCCTAGCTTCTTTTCACACAAGAACTAGGCGGAGAAGAAGAGTCCTCTTCGTCTCCCATGAACTGCTAGATCCGACGTCAGGGAGAGGCGTCAGCAGCGTCGGGGTGCGGGAATGGCCGATCGGAACTCTTCCGTCATATACGTCGGAACTCTTCCGTCGCCCTCTCTAATTCGCAAAAGAGGATCGCACGCTTAGGGTAAAGAATCATATTCTATTTATACCCAGGCAAGAAAGAGAGGCTATCCGCACACCTACGACATATTTTGGAGTAAACAAAATTCGTCGAGTGAACTTTTCACTGAAGAAATTCGTCGAGTAAAAAACAGAATTCGTCGAGTAAAACAGAATTCATCGAGTGAACCTTTCACTAACAAATTCGTCGAGTAATCATAAATTCGATGAGTCATGAATTTGTCGAGTTCGTCGAGTAATCATAAATTCGTCGAGTAACATATGATTTCGTCGAGTAATCATAAAATCATCATTCAACGAACTGAAGTAAGAGTCCTCGAGACACTCTCGATGACTCGACTTGAAAACTCGTCAACACACTCCATATAATATTCACAATACCTGTGGAGCATTTAGTTGACTTGACCCTTCTCCAATAAGTCATAGGATTGGTCCTTCACTCATATCCAATATGAGTAAGACCAACACAATTCTTTCTCCAACTTCTCCAAACACTCTTGTGTGTGACCCCATAGGCTCATATCGCATTGGCAGTGAGACTAGATGCTTGATCACTTCTAGATCACCATAGAAACTCGAACAGATATACATTCATAAAATTCTCGGGCTCATTTTTTGCGAAAACGACCTCTGAAAATTGGGGGGCATTTGATGGGGTTCCCCAAAATGTATCAGGTCGGACCCATAATTTTTCGATGCGACCTCCACCGGCTCGCCGATACGATTCCAACGGGCCCATCCACACGTGGAAAGGCCGACGCAAAACCATAGTCTAGTAATGGTAGCAAAACCGTCGTGCAATAACCACCGTGTAACGACCGCCACGTTAATCGTGCTACACCACAACAGTTAGTCCAAACATGCTAGGGTGAGGCCAAGGCTGCCAAGGCCGCCCCCACCCCCCCCCCCCCCCATAGAAGGTGCGACCAAGCCTCCCCCATGTTGGATGTGACCAAGGACGCACCCTCCCATGTTGGGTGTGGCCACGCCCGCACCCCCAGTGTGGTGTGCAACCAAGGCCGCACCCCCTAGGATGCGACCAATTACGCATCCCCATGGGGTGTGGCAGGGCCCCCCCCCCCCCCACCCCCCCCCCCCCCCCCCTTGGGGTACGACCAAAATCGTGCCCCTTTTTAGTACGGCCACAGGCGTACCCCTTGGGATACGACAAGGCCGCACCTCCCCCGTATCGCCTTCCTGAGATTCCAGGCTCACAACGCACGTAGAACACCTCTGCTCTCACATGGGCTCAGAACGCCTCCGCGCTCACTACGCTCAGAACGCCTCTGGGCGCACGACAGCACAGAATGCCTCCAAGTTCATGACGCGCTCATGGTGCCTCTGCGCTCACGGCATGCTCAGAATGCCTCTGCTCTCACCGCATGCTCAGAACGCCTCCGCGTTCACGACACGCGTGGCAGTCAACTTTCTTGATTTCCTAGATTACAGGTCTTGTTCGTTGTTATCATTATCATCAACGAAGCTGCCCAAATTGCCCAAACTGACCGGGGGGCAAGTCTGGAATATCCGAAAAATGGCGATCCGTGTGCTCTAAATAAAAGAACGTGATTCTCCCGTTAGGTGGTTACGGTGGTTACTATAGCAAAATTACCAGGCTACCCTTACTCAAAGCTATAAAAGGAGCCCAGAGTCTTCATTTCAAGGGATCTGGCATTCTGTACCTGAGAGAGCTCTTCCAATGAAATCCCGTAGAGTTCTCCTTCGTCCATCGAATATCTCCTTCGGGACTCGAAGATCTCATTTGTCGCTCGAAGATCTCCTTTAGGACTCGAAGATCTCCTTCGCTTTCGAAGACATTCTTCCTAAGTGAATTGGGGATCCTCCGGGCACTGAAGGACGATTAGATAATCTCGCTTCCATTTTCCACAAAAGTTCTTAATTTTTCGAGAGGTGTCCTATCACCCTCGGAGATTCTATCTACTGCCACAGTAACGAGTGTCATCTTGTCGCTCTTGAGTTCTCAGTTTTTACATGTAACACATTGACATATAGTAGAATTTGTCTACCACAGATTCGGCCGCGTGATTTTTCACTATTTTTGGGTTTTCCACGATAAAATGCCTTCTTGTCAACTGCTAGTTTTCTCTGTGACTGTTTGCGCAAAATCCAATATTACTTAGTTTTCTCTGTGGTTTTTGATAACTTTTGGTTTGTTTGGAAGCGTAGCAACATTCCAGTGAGGGAGTGAACTCCACCGGAGGGAGAGGGTTGGGTTCACCAACAAAGTGGTTTCTCTATTTTGTTGTAAACTCTGATACGTGTAACGGGCACAGCTATAAATCACAGGTAAACAAGAACACAAAACAGGGCACAAATATGCACTTGGTAAAACCCGCTGAGACACAACCACAGATACATATATAATCAAACAATATATAAATGCAAATACAGGAATAAAAATAGGAAAAGAAATGACCGTCCGGCGAGTACGTTGTGGATGCTCCAAACATGCACGATCCACGACAAAGTCTGAGATCTGGACTGCAATCCACCTAGCGGACGCACAAGATTCACTGATACATTCAACACCAATGTACGACGTTCAACCACACCACCACCAGAGACCAAGCCACTGCTAGAGAGGGAATCCAAGCTGGATCTAATCAAGCTTCTCCTCTCCACGACACCACCTCAACCTTCGCTACACCTCTCCCAACATCGGCGGCTATCTCCTCCAAGATCGGCGGCAACACTCTCCATCAATGCCGGTAGCTATCTCCTCCAAGATCGGTGACAATGCTCCTCTCTAATACCAGCGACAAGGCTTGAGGCCGACGGTCTCTGAGCGCACAAGAGAGAGAGAGAGAGGCGGCTGGTTTTTCTCAGATGAGAGTGGCGTCTGTTCTTATATTTCTTATGCATGGGGAAAAAACATAGGCTTTATAATAACAAAACCTAATGTTAATTGGTTGGATCCGGGTTGGATCCGGATCTGAACCAATAAGACAAATAATCCGCCATATTGGTTTGAGATTCGGAGCCACCACCTGCATGAAATACTCCTTACACAAAGCACCAACTACACATGACAACAAATGCGTGAAACAAAACTGCACTAAGCACCGCCCCAAAGACCTAAGGCGTTAGCCGACCTGCACCAATTGACTCATCCCTGCTTGGGCTCAACCTCTGAACGTCGACGTAACTGGATCGCTGAATCTGACTCGCCTAGTCAGATTACCAGAAGTATGATCCCTGCACCACCTCGACCATCCACTTTGTCGGACGCAGAAACCACCTCGCATCGTGGTCCCCATCAACTAGTATAAACAAATGTGTTGCATAGCTCGCATAAACACGTTGCGCCCTCACATCACCATTAGAACTCCACATCTCGATGAAAAACTGTATCCACTAAAGTACAATCTGCCTAGTGATATCAAATTCCTGTGCAGCTTCAGTACTAGTTATACCCGCTCAAGTCTAAGCACAGCTCAGTCATGCGTCCAGATGTCCACGGTCCCTATCCCCGCGACCTCACATAATGAGTCATGACGCGCTATTTCCACACCGCCAATTAGCGGGCACGAAATGCGGTACGACGGTAGTGCACCGGTCGTTGTCAAGTAATAAAAGTAGGGATTAGCTCCCCGAATATCGTTCTCAAAGGACCGCAAGTTAGGGAATACGATTTGCTCGTTAGGAAATTAATTATGGGGGTTCTAGGTTTAACAAAACAAGAGGGGGGTTTGGTTGATTTTATAGAACGGGAACTGAGAAAACTAAACACTATGCGGGTCGCAATCACCGCTTCGCTTGGTGGATGGGTTCAGTGCAGGCCGCGATGCCGTGCTTCGCTTAGCGGATGGCCGGTGAGCATATGGATGAGGTGAGTGCAAATGTGAGGGGTGAGGGTCAAAGGCACCTCTTCGCTATCGCTTCCAGCTCTTGCTAGAGCGGGTGCTAGAATGTGTGGGTGTAAGTGGAGCAGGGGCGGAGCGCATCACAACACAACATAACGAAGAGACAAGATCATAAATAAACTTCCATTCATAGACAAATAGATGTTCATTCAGTTCATTACAACTATTAAGTGTACAAATCACAAAAAGAGAAGGGGTAGAAGTAACCACGAGATGAGAAGCCTCGCCGCGGATCGTGGTCGGAATGGGGGGTCGTCACGCCTCCTCCGAGCTCAGTCCTTGGTTGCTTTCGGGATGTAGAGGCTGTCACTACCTCCAACTGCTGCCTGTCTTCTTCTCAGAGCTGGGTTCACTTCTTCTTCCCCCAATGGAGATGTCTTCCTTTTGGTATGCTGGCCGTAGATGGCGAAGAATGCTTCCCAGAACCCTAGAATGCCCTTAGGATCAATGGATGAAGCTTTCTCAAGGGGAGGAATGGAAGGAGGGACCTTGGAGAGGTGGAACGGCGGAGTCGCGCACAGAAATCGCGCCAAAAACCTTGCTCAATACCTAAAATCGCGGAACATCGCCTTAAATAGGGAGCAGAATAAGTACTGCGCACGGTCAGTGGCGCACGACCAATGGTCGTGCGCGAAGGAATGCCTGTGATCGTGCGCAGTCAACCTGTAGCAAAGGGAAAATAGAAAACATCGCACGGTCAGGGGCGCACGACCAGTGGTCGTGCGCGAAGAAAGGCCTGTGATCGTGCGCATATCTTTGGTCCGATCTTGATCTGGCTAGGAATTAACACACGATCAATGATCGTGCGCCTGATTGTGCGCGAAGGAATGCGCACGATCAGAGGCTTTTTAGGCCAAAAATCATCCCGCACCATCCCGAACGTGCACACGACCCCAGGACCTGCAGGAAAAGTACACATAACCCCGATCCGTGCACATCACCAGATCCATAACACAAGCATACAGTAATAAATAGGAAAAACATGCCACAAAGGTGAAAGGATTGCACAAAAGGCGCAGAAATGCCATGCTATCAATATAAGCGTATATGAACAGCAAATGAAGTGCAATGACACTAAAACAAACCCAAATGAGGCCAGAAATCACTGTATAAACCAGACTCATCAAATCATCACCCAGAAAGACTGACCCATTCGTCACCTCTAGTGAACTAAACATCGCCGCATCTGAGCTAAAGTGTTACGAAGCACCGAAAATCAAAATCCAGCTATCAGAGTCACATAGACTCTCAGTGATGGTGAGAGACACATCACTATACTCTGTCGTATCTACCACCGCCTTGCCCGCACCCTAAATGCCCTCAGAACTCTGTGTATACTATAGACAATGCCTCATGATATGTCCACTCTGCCTGCAGTGGTAGCACATCATTGCCTTCCTCGAAGCGGGTCTGGTCCGTGCACTCCAAGATCCCTTCTCGAGATGCCTCCATCATATATCAACTGTCAATGTGATGAGTCCCAAATATATACACATTTATGGACTCATCTGGGCCGATTTTCTAGTCTATGCACTTCACTTTAGACATGTTTTCACTCATATTTGATACTCCATGCTAAGTGCACCTCTAGGCCCATTTTTGGTGTTATTTCATGTTCTTCTTCTTTAGTAGTTTTCATGCATAGTTAAGTGCCACTTTCAGTGGCTGGATTCGTGGTTGTGCTGGAACAGGAGTCGTGCAGGTGTTCCCGGTACAATTCTGTATAGGAACACTGCGCACGATCGATGGTTCTATTGCGCACGACCACTGGTCGTGCGCCGCTGTTCGTGCGCACTTAACACCAATTTTATGAGTTCTGCCTCAGACAGTGCGCACGACCACCTACGATAGTGCGCACGACCACCGGTCGTGCGCCACTGTTCGTGCGCACTTAACATAAATTTTATGAGTTCTGTTTCGACCAGTGCGCACGACCACCTACGATAGTGCGCACGACCACCGGTCGTGCGCCACTAGTCGTGTGAACATGGTATTTTTTAAATTTCTTACATTGCAGGCTCCGCCCAGGTAGGCGCACGATCACAGGATTCCAGCGTGCACGACCACTGGTCGTGCGCCAATGATCGTGCGCACTGTTTATTCCAGCGCCTATAAATTGACCTGCTCGCGAATTAGGTCAGGATCCATCATCCGACTCCGCCCAGCTCCGCCGTTTTCCGCCCTTTTTGCAGGGTTTCGCCTCCTTCACCGCACAACTTAGGGAGGATCTCCGGGCAAGCTTTCAACGCCAAATCGTCGCCGGAGCTTCCTCTCGGCCATCTCCTTCATCCAAGAGCTTCAAGAAGGGAGTCAACCTAGCCTTCTTCTTCAAGATCGGAGTAGCTTGTGTGATCATTCCACCAGTTCGTGACACGAAGAAGACGGGTCCATTGGAGAGTAGTGTCAGCTCTCTCTACCCCGGACGCAGTTGAGGACCGAGCTTGGACGCGGATTGACAACCCGGCGATTCCTTCCGTGAACCCTCAACAAGACTTCGGAGTCGGTCGATTTCGCACACTCACCTCCTCTTGCAGTTGATAGTTTAGTTGGATTTCTTATATGTTTGATGAAGTATACTTTTATTTGTTAACATTAGTATGAAATCATGTCTATGTGATTGAGTAATCTTATTATATTTTCATTTGAGGTGTGCCCTGTGGTGTGGATTGTTTGTTGTGTTGTGCCGCCCTAATAATTGTTAGTGGTGTGCTTTGCGAAGAGGTGCTTGCGACCCTCATTCCGCCGTTCTCTCCACTCCATCCGCTAGCCTACTCTTCCATCCGCCTAGCGAAGCGTGGCATAGCGGCCCGTGTAATCCACTCGCCCTATGAAGCAGCGCGCTCAAGACCTGCATAGTTTGATTCCGCTTGCCTACTCGTCCATCCGCCCTTGCGACGCAGCGCGCTCAAGGCCTGCCTAGTCTCCATCCCGCCAAGCGAAGCATTGCATAGCCGCATTGCATAGGAGTAGTTGATAGCTTTTATTTTATTTCCACAATCCAAAACCCCCCCCCCCCCCCCCCGTTTCCGCATCCATCCGACGTAAAGGACTTCGATCTCAAGTCCTTCCTCGATTGTAAACTCCACCTTACTGTGTTCCTTGAGAGATTCGATACTCGGGGATTACTCCTCGTTTTATATTACTTGAACGATCGGTACACTGCCGTTTTGTGCCGCAGCCTTACTACCGCCTATAGCGGTGTGCTAAGATCCGCGCATCAAGTTTTTGGCGCCGTTGCCGGGGAACACAGACGTGTGAGTTTTCTTGAGAGGGAGAGCTGAGAGAGAGAAGTTTCTTCCAGTGTGTATAGCCGCCTTATTATTTTTGTTTGCTTTTTACTCATTTACCGCTTGTTATTATTTCTTTCCCTCTTATTTTAAAGTTTTAGGCAAGTTTAATCCAAGAATTTTTATTAGTTTGTGTAAATTTTCTTGCAAAGAATTTCAGTCTCGTTATATCTGCTTTAATTGTCAAATATGTCATCATGGGACATTTCTCCTAGCACTTACGACAAGATGGTCTATTATATAGACCAAATGAATGAGTTAAATTTTAGGCAGTGTAGGAACGTTGTTTGCTTGTTGTGTCGAGGAGAGGGTCATGAATTGAAGGACTGCCCTAGTCTTTTCAATCCTGACCGCCGCTCCTCCACTCATGACAACATTGTCCCTATCACTCATTCTTTACCCATGGAGGCAATCGTGCCATCTGCCCCCGATCTTATTTCATGCATGGACTCCTCACTCCCTATGTATGGCTTCACTCCTAGTGATGATGATCACTCATCTGTTGGCCAACAAGGAGAGGAATGGGAGCTCCTAGATGCTCCTGAGTGGGATTTGGAAAGTATTCTTTCCATCGGGGAGGCATTAGCAGATCTTTTTGTGGAGGAACCTGATATTCTACTTTCTGATTCTGATGTCCCTCCAGTTTCTTTGCATGATTTTTCTACACACATTCTTTATGATCCTATCGAAGTGAAGGAGTGGGGTGATGCTTCTGACTCGGAGGATGCTCCAAAGTGGGATGAGGAGTTTGTTTTCCCCGAAGTGGAGAATGAATACTTTGAACACGATGGTGCACCTCGGTGGGATGAGGAGGATACTCTCTCTGATGAGGAGGTTTGCACTTCTTCATGGGACGAGGAGGTACAAACCACCACTGAGGCCCTTGAGTTCTTGGGTTCCCCTCGCTATGATACTTACGATGATGATAGCGATCTATCCTTGGATATTGCCGGGAGTGAGACCGGGATCATTCCCCCGATTGATTTTTATTCATGTTCTTCTTCTTTTTTATCTCTTAATCCCCTTTCCCTATCTAAGCCTGTGCAGGTTGAGTCTTCACAGGTACTTCAGGAGGACTTGGAGCATTCTGCTCAAGTCAATGATGAGTGTATACTCTCACGTGAGGAGGTTGATCCCTCCTCCGTAGAGGAAGCCCCACTCATTGCCTTCTCCTCCTACTGCCTCCCTGGAGATGATACCTTGCTGGGCAAGCATAGTTTTGGTGAGATGAGTGAGGACCAGGCCTCCTCCTCTTCTTACTTTCTTTTCCCTCTACCTGTGAGGAGCAGGTATTTATATTCGGGTAGAGGCGTGACTGTTCTTTCTCCGTATCGGTACCCGCTACCGATGCGCATATTAGAATAGTTACCTGTGCATCTTCTTTTTCATAGGCCTATAAGCTAGAACTGTACAAAACCTGAATAAGTCGTGCTGGGATGACAATAACCCCAGTAGTTATCTTACTTTTATTGCATTTTCATTTTCCTAGTTAGAGTAGTTAGTTAATTTATGTTCAGTTTTAGCATTTCTGCTTTCTTCTGTTTTTGTGGAGCTCACCCCTGCAGGTACTTATTGCAAATTCTGAATGGCGGGTTTGCTTCAGTTTTTCACGCGTCTTCTGGTATGCTCACTTCTGAGCATTGGGTAATCTCTTTCCCTAGACTTCATTTTCAATTTTCATGGTTGCATCATTTATGTCTATTGCTTAGATTTAGTCTGGGGGAGAGCCGCTATATGTTACCCACTGCACGTGCACATCTCATTTGCATACTAGAAGTATTTTAATTTCAGATATTTAGTTATGTTCAATTGCATTGCACACCACTGCACCCACTCGAGCGTGCACTTAGCTGTTGGTACGTCTTGAGCTGAACTCATTTCTTTTTGTGTGATTTGGAAAATCATTGTGCTGGCTTAGGATTGTGAGTAGGAGTAAAATGTTGACTTCGATAGTGCTCCTAGTAGAGTGCTCATGTCTCACATAGAGGTTCGTGTAGATTCAATTTCTTTTTATGCTTTTAGTTTATATTTTTTTTCTATTAGCGTAAATATTGTTTACTATACTCAAAAATTGGTGAATCCGGTGTGAATCAAATGGTAGCAAAGGGATGTGTGTAGACGTTCGTTAGCCTCGTATTGCCCGAGTCGAGAGAAAGGATTATCTTTCTCGGTGGCTAAGAACTTGCCCCAAGCAATTCTTGAAGCATGGGTATACGGTTAGTCAATTGCGTGAATGTGATATAGGCCATCATTTTGGCCCGGTTGAGCCTTTGTGCCATTCCTATCATCATTTCCTCGATAGCCCAGTTGTGCCTACCCCATTCTTTTGGTTCAGCTCCACTATTGTTCACCAAAGCCTAAACTCCAATCCTAGTCGCACACCCAAAATGCAAGCATTTTGTTTAAATTTTAAATTAGTGGTGTTGATTGTGGAAGTACAATGTGAAAATGTGGATGTACATCTTTGAAAATTTGCTGAAATTGCTAAAGAAAGAAAAAGAAAAGAAGAAAAAGATTTGAAAAGAAAAAGAAGAATGAAAAGTTTAATTGAAAAAATCTGTTTGAGATTTATATTTGGGAGTAGGCGGTGCACACACCCATGCGTCTAAGTCTAAGTCTGGGGGTGTGGTGCATCCGTGTATTTTATGGCTACTTGGATAGTATTATGCATTTGCTCATTTGGGTTTTTTTGTTCTAAGCCTTCATGTTTATATTTGTTTACCTCACCTAAACCCAAGCCTCATCTAAAACCTTAAGTCCTATTGATTCACGCATTTGAGTCAAACCAGTGCCGTGGAGAGAGTGCGAACGGGCAAGCTTATGGTCACCGACATTGATGGATTTCAATGGAGTTGTCCCGAGCCCCGATCTTTGGCAATGCTAGCCTCAGCGTTCAGTTTACTTTCTTCCTATGTACGACCTTATGATTTATCGTGATTCACTTTTTGAGTAAATGTAATATATAAATACGCCCCTAGAAAAGTATAAACTAATATGTATAATTAGAAAATTTTTTCTACTATACTTCTACGCACATGAGCATG
Source organism: Dactylorhiza incarnata (assembly GCA_033032865.1). Classification (NCBI taxonomy): domain Eukaryota; kingdom Viridiplantae; phylum Streptophyta; class Magnoliopsida; order Asparagales; family Orchidaceae; genus Dactylorhiza; species Dactylorhiza incarnata. The sequence continues at coordinate 21,101,377 of JAWHQI010000011.1, read as the reverse complement.
CGACTTCGCATGGTACTCCACTTGATAATTTCTTTGCCAGCTTATGTTTTTCCTGTCCGCGAGAGATGGTTTGCTCGAGACGCGCAAACAGTTAAGTCTGGGTGTGTGATGAGTCCCAACTATATACACATTTATGGACTCATCTGGGCCGATTTTCTAGTCTATGCACTTCACTTTAGACATGTTTTCACTCATATTTGATACTCCATGCTAAGTGCACCTCTAGGCCCATTTTTGGTGTTATTTCATGTTCTTCTTCTTTAGTAGTTTTCATGCATTGTTAAGTGCCACTTTCAGTGGCTGGATTCGTGGTTGTGCTGGAACAGGAGTCGTGCAGGTGTTCCCGGTAAAATTCTGTACAGGAACACTGCGCACGATTGCTGGTTCTATTGCGCACGACCACTGGTCGTGCGCCGCTGTTCGTGCGCACTTAACACCAATTTTATGAGTTCTGTCTCGGACAGTGCGCACGACCACCTACGATAGTGCGCACGACCACCGGTCGTGCGCCACTGTTCGTGCGCACTTAACATCAATTTTATGAGTTCTGTTTAGACCAGTGCGAACGACCACCTACGATAGTGCGCACGACCACCGGTCGTGCGCCACTGGTCGTGTGAACATGGTATTTTATAAATTTCTTACATTGCAGGCTCCGCCTAGGAAGGCGCACGATCACAGGATTCCAGCGCGCACGACCACTGGTCGTGCGCCAATGATCGTGCGCACTGTTTATTCCAGCGCCTATAAATTGACCTGCTTGCGAATTAGGTCGGGATCCATCATCCGACTCCGCCCAGCTCCGCCGTTTTCCGCCCTTTTTGCAGGGTTTCGCCTCCTTTTCACCGCCCACCTTAGGGAGGATCTCCGGGCAAGCTTTCAATGCCAAATCGTCGCCGGAGCTTCCTCTCGTCCATCTCCTTCATCCAAGAGCTTCAAGAAGGGAGTCAACCTAGCCTTCTTCTTCAAGATCGGAGCAGCTTGTGTGATCATTCCACCGGTTCGTGACACGAAGAAGACGGGTCCATTGGAGAGTAGTGACAACTCTCTCTACCCCGGACGCAGTTGAGGACCGAGCTTGGACGCGGATTGACAACCCGGCGATTCCTTCCGTGAACCCTCAACAAGACTTCGGAGTCGGTCGATTTCGCACACTCACCTCCTCTTGCAGTTGATAGTTTAGTTGGATTTCTTATATGTTTGATGAAGTATACTTTTATTTGTTAACATTAGTATGAAATCATGTCTATGTGATTGAGTAATCTTGTTATATTTTCATTTGAGGTGTGCCCTGTGGTGTGGATTGTTTGTTGTGTTGTGCCGCCCTATCAATTGTTAGTGGTGTGCTTTGCGAAGAGGTGCTTGTGACCCTCATTC